>OX463243.1:88915173-90115173 GCA_949820135.1 Sylvilagus floridanus | reverse complement strand
CATAGCGCTGGCCCCTCAGAAATAGAATTTTTAATGGAAAAAATTTTCAATCTGGCAAGAGAATTTTTTTTCTATATCTTGAGCCACAGAGCAGTCTAGCATATGTGATCTAGACCTAATCTATTGGAATTTTAGGGTTATTTTAATAATTTTGGAATTTCCTAAACCATATTCTACCAAATGAGGTATTAATGAGGTGCTCTGTGAAAGGCGAGTCAGTAATTATACACAAATCTCCCACACAGAGCTGGGGTCTCAGCCCTGGCAGCACCTTCAGTCACCTGGGAAGTTTTTTTGTTTTTGTTTTTGTTTTAAATTGATTTGAGAGTGTTCCCATCTGCTGTCTTCAAAAATGCCCACAGCAAAACCTGAACTAGAACTCAATCCAAGAACCCAACCAAGGTAGCCATCACCACTGCCTCGCAGGGTCTGCATTGGCAGAAGCTGGAGTCAAGAACTGAGAACTGAGGGTGGGCCCGCCAGCATGGAGACAGGTGTCCTAGTTGTTGGGCTAAATGCCCGCCTTTGGGAAACTTACCAATGTCCGTGTTTGCGTCGCACATACAGATTCGGATTTAATTGTATGGGGTGGAACCTGAGTGTCACTCATGTGGCAATGCTCCCCAGGTGGCTGTCAGGGTGAAGACGTTTAGAGTGTATTAGCCCACTAACTGCTGTGAAGTCTTTAATAACGACACCTGTCAAACTCTTGTAACCCTGAATTTATCAAATTCCTCATAACTCCCTCGTGAGTCCTTTCCTTTCCCCCCGGTGCTTTTATTAACCTGCTATACTATTCTGAAGAACAGTGTTTTGTAGAATGCTAGTTAAAGATTGGGCCAGACCAAAGACAAAACAGGGTATGTTCTCATGCTGTTGAGGCTACCTCTCGGTTTCAGGCTCCTCATCTATAAAGTGGAGAGTGGGGTATCTATCACACAGAAAAACTGGGAGAGTTAGATGAGATAAAACATGCATTTACCTGGCACAGGGTGAGTACTCTCTGGATAGTAGGATGGTTAGTAATTGGCACCATTACTAGATTCTCCAAGGCACCAAAATGGGTCAGACTATCAGGATGTTAGCCATCCCCGCTGGGCCTGTGGACCCCTGGTGCTGCCCTCGCCCTAATCACTGAGAGAGGTGAGATTCTGCCTCCCCCAGCCCAGGGAGAGGCAGGCTTCCCCTTCCGCTAGTGGGCACTGCTAACTCTCCTCTCCCACCTTGTTCCCAGGAAAGATGGTGAATGTACCCCTGGAGCAGCTGCCCCTCCTCTTTAAGGTGGTGCTGCATTCCTGCAAGACAAGTGTGGGCCAGGAGTGACCTGTTCCCAGTGCCCTGCTCAGGCCACGCCGGCGCACTGGCTGGGCAGGAGAGGCTCCGGAAGGAAGAGCCAGAGACCAAGACGAGGCTGTGGTGCAGCGTTTGCGGTTGCCTCCGCAGCCAGAAGAGTGTTTGTTTGTGTGTCTGTTTTAACCTCATTTTTCTATATATTTATTTCACGACAGAGTTGAATGTATGGCCTTCAACATGATGCACGTGCTCCTGTGTGAGTGCAGCAGATGCATCTCCTCGCAGTCGGCAGACTGTGAAGACGTTTAATGTTACAGTGTTGTCATTGTTTAGAGATAGTTCTTTTGTATTTCAAGGGAGAGGGTGGGATGGGGCTGAGATGACTATCTCCATAACGTTGACAAAGACAACTACCTCAGTGGGAAAGCGGGGGTGTGACCATCCCTACCTTTTCCACATTTTCTCAGCAGACTCGTGCATTTGTCTGTCAGAGAGCACACTGCCTTTTTCTAGCCACAGAATTGCCAGGTAAAAAACCTCACCAGAAAGGGGCACAGTGTTAGGAAGCGCACTGAGCAGCGTGGGTGAGACGCTGGAAACGGCAGGCGAGGGCTGAGCAAGCTCTTTGCTTTGGGAAGCGTGAAAGTAAAGAGTAGGGCCCAGCTGGCCAAATCTCAGCAGATCCCCCCACGCGAGTCCGAGGGAGAGAGGGCTTCTGCTCTCACACCTTGCTGCCACTCGCCACCGGCACCACCCTGTCAGGTCTGCCCCTCGCGTTTCATCCTGGCACAGTCCTAGCAGTCAGTCCGCTCCCGTGGGGCACACAGCTACCTTGTCTCCTTCCCTGGATCTGCTGAGACCTAACTTCCTCAGACGCCTTCCTTCTCCCTTACAAACTTGACTTCTGTTGGTCCATCGAAAAACTGAGAAAAATGCTGTGTTCTGGATCTTAGTACCCTCTATTGATTTATTCTCCTTTAACTGGTTTTCTTCAAAGGGTAGTGGGGCAAAGGCCAGACTGCTAAAAGAATAAACACTCCTTTCCCCCTATTCCACATCCCACCCTCAGGACCGAATCCAAAAATATCTCTGTTTTAAATAGTAGAAAGGACAATTAGCCTCTGCTGACTAGAATTTTGCCTCTGCATTCTAGTCAGTTTTTCCTAATCTCTCCAAAATGAGTCCAGGTTTCCTCAGGGCCCCAGAGCTGACAGCCCAAGGCCCAGAGTGGCCCAGCTTCCCCTTAGAGAGGCCTGGAGGGCCGGAGCCGAAAGTAGGTGGAAGGGAAGGGGAGTTTTAAACTACCTCATGTTCTAAAGGGCCTGCTGCCGCCTCTGCAGGGATGGCGTGGACCTCTGCTGCTGCTGCTACCTGCCCCACCTCATCCTGGGAAGGGTGCTTGACCCTCTCGACTTTGGCCAGGGCCACGCTAGATCAGTCTTGGAACTCTGCAGATGCTTTTTCCTTCTCTGCCTTAATATAGCAATTGCTGTCGCCTACACCCAGGTGTCGCCCACAGCCAGCGTGGCAGACAGACCACTTAGTTGGGGCCATCCCTTGGTGTGCTTGAGGGGCCCACAGCACGTTTCCTGTCTGTTTAGTCAAAGGCTGTTTGCTCTCTCCCCAACTCAGCCTATAAAACCTGCCCAGGGGCTGCTACACCTACACTGTGTACCCATTGAGCAGTCCCTGTCTGGTGGTAATTTTTTTCCAGTGGCATGTTACGGGTACCAGCAGAGTAATGATTTTTGTTCTTTGATGGATCTGAAACTCAGAGCATTACTCCTCAATGCCATTTTTGCAACTGCTCTGAGAAAGAAAGAAAAAGAGAGAGAGACATGTTTCTCAGGAGAAGCTCCAGCTAGCATGCTTTTCACATGTCAGTGGGAAGATTGTGTGTGTGTGTGAGTGTGGGTGTGGGTGTGTGTGTGTGTGTGTGTGTCTAAGTTCACAATATTTTTCTTGTTTCTCTGAATCTCTTATTTAACCAACTAGATCACATTCTTTGGCTCCAGGTCAGATTCTGAGCTGCCTACCTCAAGACAGGGGAAGAGACACATACCAGAGACCCCTCTCCAGGCAGCTGCTATGTACAACCTCTTTCTGTGCTTAAGGCTCCATCTGTCAAATTATTATTTTTGAAATTGCTTTTCAAATCAAGCATTTTACCTGTTGTGTTGGGTGTCAAAGGAAATTGCTCTCTGATGAGGCAAGAACATGTCTCTCCAATAATGTAATATTAAACCGAGCAAGTTGTTAATTTGTGAAGTGGGGGAAAGGTTCTGCAAGTTGCCATTGTACAGATCCATTTTTACAAATGTTTGCAGCAGATTCCACAGAACAAAGAGCCCATTCACTACCAGGAGCCCTACAGAATCTCTGAGCCAAGTGGCTGTGTGTTCCAAGCCAGAGCCTGACCTGTGGACCGCCTTTAATGTCTTCTGCACCCAGTCCTTTTATGACGTGGGCTTTTTTTAAACAGGGTAAAGTGAATGTGTTGCATTGCAAACTCAGGTATTGTGAGGAGAAGGTAGGAGTGTAGCTAGCAGCGTGGAGACATTAGGTCAGCCACTAGATGTATTTGTGAATTTGGTTTGAAGGACACAGAGAAAGGTTGGAGAGGGAGGTTTGGTGTGTTTGTGTTTTGCCTTTCTTCCCATGATGTTTGGTTAACAGGTAGCCTTTTTGCTAGTGGAAGAAGAAAGAGTTGTGTGTGTTGTCTCTGATTTCTTTCTCTCTGTCCTCTCTCTATCCCCAGCCATCACACACACTCAACTCTGAGTGAGAGTTTTTCCACCATAAAAATAGGACCCTGCAAGCTGTGGGAAAGGAGAATCCCACCTCCTTGCACTGCACTGAGACATGTAAGCTTTCCCCCCCCTTTCCCCTTCTGAACGTTTTCGTGAGACCTAAGACCAAAGTTTGGAATCTGAGAACATCATCTGTAATTCATGCTTTCCAGCACCCTTTAGACTAATTCTAGAGTCCTTGGCAAGGTTTGGTGGTCTTGCCCCTTATTCTGGAGAAATTCCCCAGAACCTGTCTCAAAGCACTGTGCCTGGTCCAGAGGGCACCCAGCCGCCATGCCCAAACCACAAGTGAGGTGGGCAAGCCTTCGGGGATAGAAGGATAGACAGGAACCTCCGTATCCTGTTCCTTAGAGCCAGGCAGGGATAGAGGAAGCCTAGGGGCCTCCGTGGCATCACTGAAGTCACACACTGCATACCAACTTGCCTCCCACCTGTCGCCCTTCTCCAGGGAGGCACCTGCCACGTCACCTTCACCGTAGTGAAGATCCTTAGAACCTAGACCTCTCTGGGCCGGCTGCTTGCTCTGCCACCCATTCTACCTCTGTTTACTTGTTCCTGACATCCAGGGAGGGGGACTGATGGAGATGGACAGTTCCAGTGTGGGCAACATCTGAGCCATGTCCAGAGTTGGCCCGAATAAGGGGACTGTGACCTCCTGGTAGGGCAGGAGGCTGAGCAGCTGTTCCAGGTCTTTAGCTCCACACACCTAGTCTGTGACTCTTTTTTAAATTTTTGCAGTTGTTTTAAGAGATCCAATCTTGCAGATCAGTCCTTTTATTAAACTTTGAATTTTCCTTTGATTTTTTTTAAAAGTAAAAAAAAGAAAAAAACCACAAAACCCCAAAAAACTTAAAAAAAAAAAAGCCACTACTGTTAATTCCCTCCTTTACCCTGTGAGTCTCCCGCTCCCCTCTGCTTTGCCGTCGATCGTCCTCTTTGCTCTGCTTGAAGCCTCTCTGTCCAGTGTCTGTGAAGCGATGTTTTATCTATGTCTCAGAATGAGAAGCGGCAATCATTCCGCCAGGTGCTGGAAACTGGTTAGCCTCGAGACAGGTGTTTCTAGGGCCACAGCTCAGGGATGTGTATTTAAATACAGGGTCCCCAGAAACCCCTCTTGGCTGCCACAAGCAACATCCTCTTTTCTGGACTTGGGAGCCAGACCTGGACTGCTCCTCAGAGGCAGGAGCCCCCAGAGCCTGCTGAGTCTGGGAGCAAGCTGGACTTCCCCCGTGGCCAGATCTAGGCTACTTTGAAACTTGAAACCTGTGGCTGTCCTGTGACATGAGCCACAGTGGCCCTTCCTCTGCCAGCTCATAAGGAGCATGGTGTTTCCGTGCAGCCCAGACCCTGTCTGGCTCCCTCTTCTGGGCCTGCAGCCCTCAATGGGCCACAGCCCGCTCAGGAATCCACAGTGTGGCTCGAAGGGGAGCTGTAAGGCCAGAGCCTGCTCCAAGCCCCAGAAAGAAGCTGTGATTCTGGTGAGGCTAGTCTTCCAAATCCTGGAGCCAGCCCTGCCAGCCGCAGCACTGTCTCCCCTTTGGTGACTGTTGTTTTCCTCCTCTGTAATGTCTTATGATAGGTGATAATGTTGTTGACTCAAATTTCCATGGAAAAAAAAAACCAAACAAACAAAATAAAACTACCTCTTGAGTGACATCCTGGTCGATTCCTCCCTGAGGAATCCTGTGGGAAAAGAGAGAATATGGTAGCTTCTGCTCTGTTTACATGTTTCTGTCGGGAAAGAAGCCCCGCCTGCCCTGGGATGCTGGTGTTTTTGTCTGTGTTGCCAACCGGGCCCGCGATAGGGGCTTGTGGCTGCGTTGTAATGTCTGGGCTGTGTCGGGGGAGGCCTTCCCACCTGCCGGCCAGGAAGCAGCCACTCCCTTGGAAGGGCCTCCTTTCCCTTCCTATGCTCCGAGGCATGGAGAGCACCACCTCCCACAAGCCCACCTTGTAGGGCCACTGGTGGCACAGATAACATGAGCCTGCCCTTTGGACTACATATTCCAGGCCCACCTCTGCCCACAGTCTTGTGTAGGAATCCAGTAATTGGGATGTCTCTGAGCCCTTGTCCCCATGGGGCCGGCCAAGGGCTGCCTGCCAGCCTTGCTCCATCCGTCCTGCTTGGTCAAGTGTTAGTTGGCAGGCCACCCAGGCCCTCTGCTACCTCCCACCCTTGCCAGTGGGCAGGGGCTGGGCCCTGTTCTGTGAATTGACTACCTGTGGAAATGTGACCAATTAGTGTGAAATGCATGTTTAGCAAGTGTTAGGTACTGTATTTGAACCAATAAATGTGAATCCTTCTGCACATGGCATCTGTGTGTGAAGCTTGTGTGGGCTTCTGGGAAAGGACGAAGGGATGGGGTGGGGGCGGTTCTGGGGCTGGGGAGCTGGCTCGTGAGTTCAGTCCCGCTCATGTCTGAGATCGTCCCAGCTCTACAGCTGAGGTCTGGCAGAGGGCGGTCTCAGCACTAACTGAGCGCCTGCTGCCTCCCCGGCACTGTGCCAGGACTTCCCATAAACCTAGAGCTCCTGAGCGGACCGGAGTCTTGCCTCTGTTTTCTGTGTGAAGGCTCTCAGGTCAGCAAAGAGGAAGGGGCTCGCCCCAGGCCCCCCAGGCCGAAAGTGGCCCGCAGAGGAGCTGAGTCCTGTGCGAAGAGAGGCGCAGACTCTTGTCCTTAGTGGGGTGAGGTGGTAGTAGGGGATCCGTGCGGGGCAGTTTGGGCCTGGAGGGGGTGCCGTGTTCTGTTCAGGGTTGCTGGGAAGGGCTTCGCAGATGAGTGTTCTTGAAGAAAGCCACCAGGCCACGAGGAGAGGCTGGACCAGGGAGAAGGATCAACAACGCGTTCAAAGCCCCAGCTGTGAGTCGGAAGATAAGGAGAGCTCGGATACAACCAGGAGCTGCCCTGGCAGGAGTGTGGGAGGATGGCAGGGGTTAGCAAGCGTTGAGACTGGAGAAGCAGTTGGGATCCTTGGAGTTCACCTCCGGGAGTCTGCAGAAGGAAAGCCATTTGTCCAGTTTCAGGAAAGAGCTGTGGCTCTGTGACAGACAGCGGGCCGCCAGCTGGGGCCTGACCTGCCCAGCGTGCCCTGCGGCTGAGCCTGTTAATACCCGCCTTTCCAGAAGATACTTGAGGCCTACCAGTGGCTTTTCTAGGTCTGAGCAAACAGGCTCCGAGAGGTCGGGGGGCGCGGCCAAAGTCCCACAGGAAGTGTCAGGGAGAACTTGAACCCATATCTGCCCCACTCCAAAGCCCCAGCATCCTGTAATCCTGCTCAGCGGATCAGAGAAGTGGCAGAGTGGGTTGAAGGTTGTGTGAAGACAGATGGGAAGATAAAGGCTGAGGAGAGTCTGATCAAAGTCTATTAAATTCTCTTGTGTGAAATGGGGGACGCCCAGCTGCCTTCCTATACCTCAGCCTCCAGCACGAGGGGCCGGAGAGCCCTTGAGCCTTGAAAGAGATGGTTTTAGAACAAAGGGAAATGCTGCAGAAGGAATTAATAGACCGTCTTCCCTGCCCCGCAAGTGGGAAGAGACACAGAGAGGTGCAAGCACAGAGGAGGGTCACGTTGGCTGACCGCCCAGGGAGGGCAGGCGTGGTTGGTGCTTCACTCGCCTTGTCTCGTGTAATCCTCCTAACAGCCTTACAAGCTTCCAGCCTCAGAAGCAAATCGAGGCTTGAGGAAGTTAAGCCATTTGCTAAGACGACACATGAGCAAGGCGCAGAACTGACTTTTCCGTCCACGTCTATCTGATACCAAAGTTACAACGAGCTTCCTCCCTGCTCAGCCGTAGCAACTCGATAGTGCTGAATATGAATGTCAGCGTTTGTTACAAAGCTCAGTAATGGCCTTTGGTTGAACCTTTTGCTATTAAAAAAAAAAAAAGGAAATAAAAAATTTAAAAAACCCTTCATTAGGGATCGACACTATGGCATAATGGGTAAAGCCATTGCCTTCAGTGCCAGAATCCCATATGGGCACCGGTTCGAGTCCCAGCTGCTCCACTTCCATCCAGTTCCCTGCAGATGCACCTGAGAAAGCAGTGGAAGATGGTCCACGAGTCCTTGGTCCCCTGCCACCCACATGGGAGACTGAGAAGAAGCTCTGGCCGTTGCAGCCATTTGCGGAGTGAACCAATGAACGGAAGATCTGTCTGTGTCAGCCTCTGCCTCTCTGTAACTCTGACTTTCAAATAAATAAATAGGATCTTAAAAAGGAGAACCTTCATTAAACTAATAAAGGAGTAATCCTGCAAGAGCCACACGAGCAACCAGACTGAGCTGCAAAGCAGCGCCGTCCCAAACAGTTGCAGGATGCTCCAGTCTGAGTTCTCTGAGCGAGGCGGGGTGGGGTAGGAGTTCTGTTGCCACAACTTTGGGAAATACTGCACTCCGTCTTCTCCCCGATTCCCTTTCATTGGGTTGTTAAAGGCTCTGAGAAATCCCCTGGGGGAAACCTAACTTTGTTTAGCCCACATGCTACCAAAAGTGTGCATTGGACAGTTTTTTCATCCTCTTAAAATCATGTTGGAACAGTCCTCCGTGGAATACAATTTGGGACACGACTCGAAATTCATAAATCGTTACTTAAGTGACACTGAGCCTTTGGCTTCCTGGAGCGCCAGGCGATAATCTGGAAGTACTGAACAAGAGTTAGCACGTCGAGAACAAAGCGAAGCACTGCACTAAGCATTCTGCGTGCATGAGATTACTGATTTCTGGAGCAGCCCCATGAGGTGGATGCTGTAGTGACCCCCTTTTACAGATAAGAAAACTGAGGGCCAGCAAGAGTAAATAGTTTGCCTAAGTGGTTATGTAAGTAGTGAGACCTCAGGAATGAATGTGAAACATCATTGATCGAGTGCCTGTGATTGCGCGGGCTCTGCACTGCCAGACCCTTCTCCTGTGCAGGCCCTCGGAGGTAAGGAGATCATCTCCATGGCACTGAAGCGGCAGGGGGTGCTGGCTGCTCTGGCTTATGGCAGAGTCTGAAGCCAGAGGCCCCCAGAAATGACAAGGGAGGGGGTTGGGATGAGTTGGGTCTGGCCCTGGGCAGCCTGCGTATGAGACAGCGGGAGCTTCAATGAGGGGTTCCACCACCCAAGTTCTAATTCCAACCCTTCCCCCTTGAGTTGTGTGTGGCCTTGACCCAGAGAGACGCCTCTGGTCCTCACCGTCCCTGTCAGATAAATGGAGAGGATGGCGCCTGTGTCTTCCTGCCTAGCTCCAAGTCGGGGCTCAGTGAAGCCCACATACAAAAGGAAAGCACATACCGCGAGCTGCCGCACCTACCCTCAACCACGGGAGCCCGCAGAGCCAGGAGCCACCTCTCTGACTTGGCCTGCCCTTGGCCTGGCTGCCCATCCGGGTTTTAGGTGCACAGTGGTAATCAGCCTCTCAGATCCTGTGGCAAAAGTGCCCAACTGCCAGACCCGGGGCTGTGGAGTCCCGTTCCCTTGGCAACGAGTCTCACCATGGAGACCACAGCCCCATCCTTGCCCTCCCTGCAAGCAGCCTCTCCACAAGCCTTCCCTGCTCCACGCCCAGTCCGAGGAGGAGCAGCCGAGGTCCCGAGGGGCACGCTGAAGGAGCACTGCCTCGGGATGCGGAGCTGGAGGCCCCGCCAGCCAGGGAGGCAGAGGGAGCTCCGGTTTTCCGAGTCCACGATGGGCCAGGCTAGTTTCTGAGGAGCCTGCGGACTGTGGCATTTGGGTTGGAAGCTGGGCACTCAGCCTATTGGACGATGGTGCCTCCATCTCAACCTTGTAAGACCCTGAGCAGAGCCAAGCTAATGCAAACAGAGGCTGGGGAGGCAGCCTGGAAGGGACCAGACCAGACCAGCCTTGCAGCTCCAGAGTACTGGAGCGGAGACCTGAGTCCAGGGCTTCTGACCCAGGAGCCTGTATTTTCTCTGCAAGCCGCCACCTCCACTCCTAAGGCCGAGATGCGCAGCCCCAGCCACGGTTGGAAAGGGCTGGAGAGTCGGAGGGCCCCCTCCACCCAGGGCAGCAGCCGGTCTGAGGGCTGGGCTGGGCTGGGCAGCAGAGGAACTGCACTATTTTAAGCCAGGGCCAGAGGGCCCCTGTGGGCACAGGGAGGGTGGCCTCGGGCCCTTGGCCAGCTTCCCGGAAGTCACGATGGCCTCCCTCCTCTCTCTCTGGGGCAGCCGCTTCCCTGCAAACAGGAAGGAGGCCCTTAGGCCAGGAGAGCTCCAGCCCCAGCTTCCGCTCCTGCCCCCCAGTCTTCTGTGCTTCAGGGGGAGCCCACTAACGCCAGGCCCGACTCCCAGCAGGTGAGCGGGAGGGGGCCTGGGTTTCTGCCCTGTGGGCTGGCTTTGCCACCCCGGGGGGATTGGCTGCCACTTTCCCAGACCCCATGGCCCCTCACCCGCAGCCTCAATTCCCATACCTGAGGTGACTGCAAAAGTTCATGGAAAATGGCATGCCAGGGGAGGTTTATTTTAGGCACAAAACATTTTCAAAATCCATGCGTAGTTTTTTTTTTTAATTTTCCATAACACATTTCCATGAACTTTGTGAAGACCCCTGGCCCACGTGCCTGCTGAAGCTGGTCAGCCTGAGCCAGAAAGAAGAGTAGAAAGAGCCAGCCTCAGCCCCGTTCAAGGACCCCAGAGAGCCGGCGAGAAGGGGCAGACACCAGAGACTGAGCCCGTCTAAGGGAGAGACCAAAGCGCAAGCAGTGACAGTGTCCTGGACACGGACACAGAGCAGGACGGCTCAGAAAAGCAAAGTGACACCAGCCATGGCTGTACAGACCGGCCCCAGGGCCAAGAGAGCAGGGGATGGCGCTCAGGGGTGGGGACCGCCCAGCCCGCCAGCCCCTCGAGGCCCACGAGACCCACGAGATCAAGTGGTCTGGCCCTGCCACCCACCGTGGCAGGGACTGGAAACTCACTAAATCTCGAGTGGCCAGTGTGTATTTTGTATGGCCCACGGGTGATGTTAGATACATCCAAATGGCCCTGTGGCAGAAAAAAGGCTCCTGCCCACCCCCAACTACCGGCCCTGTGTCAGGGCTGCGGGGGGCCCGGCGGCTGTGTGGCTGAGCAGGAATGTGGGGAACAAGGCTGGGTCACCCCTGAGGGCCAAGCGCCGATAAGCTGCCCCAGGAAGGGGGCCCCAGCTGCACAGCCTGCTCCAGAAGCGAGGTGCAAAGGCCCAAGGTTGGAGCCCCAGCTCCCACCCCCCGCCTGAGGAGCTCCACCGGGCCGCAGAGGCTCATGGTCAGGGCCTGGGCCCCGCCACAGACAGGCTGTCACCCTGAGTCTCCAGCTCTGGCCCAGGTGAGAGGGCTGGGGGCAGGGCACCAGCAGGGCAGGACAGCTCTGCACCCAACTGTGCCTGTCCCCTGAGTGGCACTGGGCACTGTGTGTGTGTGTGTGTGTCCACATGCCGCCTCAGGCATGGGGCTGCACACAGATGCACATGGCCATGTGGCGCCAGGAGCCCCTCTTGGCTGTCGCAGGTCCCTACTCTCAGTCCAGGGGCCCCCCAGAGGCACCTGGCCTCCCCAACTCCCACCAAATAGGTCTGGAGCGTGGAGAGCCGCAAGGCAGAGAGGGGGAGAAGGCGCAGGTCTGCGCTGGCCCCCAGCCCCCCTCCCCACGCTGCAGCTGAGGCTCCCGCCGGCCACGGCCTTGACCCAGCACTACGGACTTCTCTGACATTGGCATCGGATCTGAACATCTGGCAGCAGGCTGATAAGGGGCGCAGCGGAAACAGCCTCCAGCGCTGCCAGTGGCCCGCCCCCTCCACTGCCCTCCACGGGGTCTCCCTTTGCCTCCCGTGCCGGGGGCCCCTGCCCCTCTCCTCACCTCCTCTGCCTCAGTCCCCCCCCCCCCCGCCTTCCCCACATCTCTGAATTCCACCCCCCATCTGCAGGTCTGCTCGGCTCTCCAGCGGGCTCTCCCTTCTCGCTCCGCCTCCTCTGCCTCAGTCTCCCCTACAGCGTCTCTCCTTCTTTCCCCCCTGCATCCCAGCAGCCCAATGGTCCCGGCCTCCCCTGTGTGCCTCAGTTTCTGGGTCTCAGCCTTGCTGGTTCCCACTCCGCCACCTGGAAACGGGCCTGGCACTTGGACCAGCCTCCTTCCCCTCCCGCGGGTCGCTCGGCCTGGAACCACCTGGGCTGGAGGACACACAGGCCCCCCCCCCCAGGGCTGTGACAGAGGGGGCCCCAAGACTCTGCCAGGATTTGAACCCTGTACCAGCCTGGCACCCTCCCTTGGTGACTTCTTCATTTCTCAAATGCTGGCCCTGGGGCTGAGGGCAAACACCACCTCCCTCCCCAGGACAGGTGCCGGCAGGCAGGCTCGCAGGGGGTCCAGCAGGTGGGGGGCACTAGGGCCACGCTAGGGCTTTGCCATTCCCATCATGGGGAGCCACCCCTGGGAGCACTGAGGGGCTCCGAAAGGCAGCACAGAGGAGGGGCATCCCCACGGATCCGGGGCTGGGCAGGACGCAGGGTGGCAGACGGTAGAATCGCACCCGCTAGGCAGAGGCCAGCGGGCCCTCGACACACACGGCACACACGCGGCAGGGCTCGCTCTGCACCGGCTGCTGCGGGCTGGGCTGAGTCACCCTATCAGAGAGGCAGGCACGACTCCTGAGGAGGTGGCACTCTGGCTGCACCCAGCCAGGTCCCCTGAGGACAGATGCGTCAGCCTTCAGCTTGTTGTTTGTTTGTGTTTTGATAATATTTATTGAGCGCACACAACATACCAGGACGCTACACGTGTCGTCTCCTTTCAGCCCCACTTGACAGAGAAGACACGAGGCCCAGAGGTGGAAAGGGAGCCGCCTGGACTCTCACAGCCGCACAGGGGCCAGAGTCTGCCCAGGATTCTCCGGCGCTCACCAGGGGCCGTGGCAGAGCCGGGCTGGGGCTCTCCGTGAGTGTGGTCAATGTGTTGTTTAGAAGGCAGAGTGCCACCGCCTGCAGTGCCAGCATTCCTGCTGAACACCAGCTGCTCTGCTTCCAATCCAGCTCCCTGCAAATGCGCCTGGGAAAGCAGCGGAAGATGGAGCAAGTGCTTGGGCCCCTGCACCCACAGGAGACCCGATGGAGTTCCAGGCTCCTGGCTTCAGCCTGGCCCAGCCCCAGATGTTGCGGCCATTTGGGGAATGAACCGGCAGGTGGAAGATTCTCTCTCAAGTCTTCCTTTCAAATAAATAAATCTTAAAACAAACAAACAAACAAACAAAAAAACACAAAAAAACAGGCAGGAAAAGCAGCCGCGCCTTTACAGAGCCTCCCACCTAAAGAAGCCCCAGTTGCTAGGACTATGGTGCTAGCCCATGAATGTGGCCCACTGGGGGGGGGTATCTGCTGGGTTATCTCTTTAACAAATTCAGCAGGTGGATGCCCTTTACCCAGAAACAAACCCGCTGCATTAAAATGGTGAAACCAGGAGATAGAATAATGGAACAAGACAGGGAGACTGGCGGGGGCAGTCGCATGCAGACAGGTGCAACTGGAAGGAAGTTCCGCAGGGGAGAAGCCCCCGGGCCCACATGATGGGTGTGAGCAGGCAGCAGACACAGCCCGGAGCAACACCACTCGTCCCAAGCCAGTTTCCCTCTCTCCTCAGGTGAGGGGTGGTCCCGACCCCACGCCCTTCCCCAGCCTCCAGGGGGGCGGTGGGGGGCTCTCCCAGGTGGAAACTGCTTCGCCCCGGGGCCCCCAGCACCTAGAACAGTGCCTGGGCCCCAAGGTGCACTCTGCACACCAAGGGAAGGCAGCGCATCCTGCGCAGAGCAGTGCACAACACACACCACGGTCCCCATGGGGCCTGGACTTCTGGGTAAAAGCCCCCTCCCTCTGCCCGGCCCCCTGCTGGCCTGGCTGCCCAGTCGGCGCACTGAGGCCGGGCCCGAGTGTTCCAGGTGTGGGCTGTGCAGGGCCCGGAGCCCGGCGGGCTCACCTGCTTCCCTCCACCCTCTCTGCCTCCCTTTACCTCCTGCAAGAGTAGAAGGTGCAGGCCAAAGTAGCCAGCCGCCTGGTCAAGTGGTCCATGCCCCTGCCTCCGCTCCCACGTCTGGGCCAGGCCGGACCACGACGGGCCAGGCCCCAGGGAGGTAGCTGTGCACGGGGAGAGAGGCCCGGCTCCAGGCAGCCCATAAATCAGGTCCCACTCCCACCGGTCGCTAACAAGCGGGGCTGCCTACCCGCCTCCATGGGGTCCCTGCCTCCAGACTCCCGCGGCGGCCTGGAGCAGCCGGCTGCCCAAGGCCTCCCGGGTGCCTTGGCCTCCGCCCCCACCGCGGCCCCCAGATAGATAGGGGTGGTGGGGATTTTGTCTTTTTTTTTTTTCTTTTAGAAGAAGAGAAAAAAATAGACCTAAATGAAGAGAAACACCAACAAAGGAGCGAGGCCTGCGAGTCACGTGGGGGCAGAGACCAATTGGGCCTCCGGCGGCCCCCCCACCCCGGGCGGGGAGGAGGAGGAGGACGGACGGACAGGGCCAGCCTGCTGTCCGCCGGCCGCCCGCTGTGGCGTGAGGGAGTCCCCGCGTGCCCACCGCCGCCAGTGCCCCAACTGGGCCACCCGAGCCGTCCCCTGGAGCACGGTGCCCATTGTCCACCCTTATCCGGCGACCGAACGCTCCTTCCGCTCCGTAAGTGAGGGCCTGGGCCCAGGCCTCCCCGCGGCCTGTGCCGGCCACGGTCTGCCCTGCAGAACGGCTGTGCCCGCTGCAAGGGGCAGGCACGGCGTGTGGGTCCCCAGGCCGGCTCTTCTTCCCTGGCCTGCTGACGGGAGGGGCTCGGCCTGCGGCCACGGGGCCTACAAGGGTCTGAGGGGGTCTGAGGGTCCCGCTGGCTCTGTCTGTCCGAGCGGGGTAGCCTGTGTGAGTCGGTGGGTCTCTGGGCCTCTCTTTGGGTGCCCGCCTGCCTGTCGTCTCTGAGTCGGCTTGGATCTGTGTGTCTGCTTCCAGTGTCTGTCTGCCCGTCTTCGGGTTCTGCGGTGGGGCCCGGTCCGTGTTTGCTTCCCTGGGTGGGTGGGGTTGTGGGGTGGGTGGGCGGGGTACAACCTGGGGTGGTGGAACCCTGGGGTGAGGCGGCTTGAGACAGAGGGAGGAGGAGAGCTGGCTCAGAACACAGGCCCCGGGCTCGGCACAGGCCTGTGCTTGCACTGGGGGTCTTCCTAGCAATGGCCGGGAGACCCCAGGACCTGCACACTGGAGAGGCAGGCCAGGGCCCCCGCCCCTCCCCCTTCCACCCGTGGCCCCGTTTCCCACTGTCTGGGGCCTCTCTGATGGGGAGTTCAGGGAAGCAGGAGAAGCCCCCGCTCCCGCCCCCCAGCCACCACGTTGCCTCCTTCCCCAGGGGCCCGAGTGGGCAGAGGGGCTGCGGCTCTCACCTCCTCACCGGGCTTCTTCCTCGGCCTCTCCTGGAAACCGCTCAGCCGCATCTGGAGGGCCGATCTCTTCCGTTTTCTATGCGGAGAAAACGAGGCTCAGAGACGCGGAGTGCTTTGCGCTAGCTGGCCCAGCAAGCTCGCGGCAGATGGCACTCCCTCCGCGGGGCGAGCGCGATCAGGGACGGTCTGCACGCAGAGCCGGCCCTCGACTCGCAGGACGCGGGCGCCAGCGCCGCATGGAGCCCCTCGGCGGCTCGCGATTTTGGGGTGCCGCCGTCCCCGACACCCTCTCCACCCCGAGGGCAGGTCGAGCAGTGGAGCCCTTCCTGTCTCGGTCGCGGCCTCAAGACTGTCTTGGACTCAAGGCGGGAGCGGCACTGGGGCCGCCCCTGGCCAGGAGCAATTTCTCTGCGTGTCTGGGCCCCCTGGCTCGGGGGCCCCTCTGTACCCAAGGCTGCTGGGCCTCCCCTTCCCCCAGACCCAGCCCCTGCCAGGAGAACTCGGAGGGGTGAGGGGCGCCTCTGCCCTTGGCGCCGCTCGTCCAACTTCCGCACCCCGCCTGGCCTCGGGGGCTCCCCAGGCGCCTCCAACTCCGTTCGATTCATATCCGCAGCAGAGCAAACTACGGTTCGTGGAGAAGGGTCCCTTCCGCCATGCCAGGCACGTGCCCGGCGAGTGCCATTCCGGTTCCTCCTCACCGGCGCCCCTGGTCATCATTCCCACTTCACAGATGCCCAAACTGAGGCCAGGCGGCGGGGGAGGTCCGCGGAAGGCCGCTGTGGGGAAAGGGGGCTGGGCCGAGGACAGAAACTGGTTTCAGGCCTTGAACCCGTGCTTGCCACCACGCCCGCGCTCGCCCTTACCCACTTCCACGCTCCAAACGAGAGGCGCCCCCAAGTTGGCCCTGGCCACGGCTAAGCCGGGCTTGCAGACAGGCGCGGGTCCTCTCCCACCGCGGGTGCGGGGCTCGAGGCTCCCGGGCGCCCGACACCTGCCCGGATTCCGGGTGCTCCAGCTCCGCCGCTCTCTGACTGCGGACGGGCTCCAGGGGCCGAGCTGGTGATGGGGGGCGCCGAGAGGGCCGGGGTGAAGACGCGAGCCAGGCTGGGGGGTGCAGGGCAGGGCGCCGGCCGGGCCGGGAGAGGATGCGGGCCCGGCCCCCGCCCCCGGATACCGCACGCTTCCATATAGAGGGGCCGCACCCCCCCCCCCCGGCCCCGCGCAGCGGGTTCGCGCAGCGCGCAGTGGCGGCGGAGGGGCCCGGGTCCCAGGTGCGCCTCGGAGCGGCCCTGGAGCGCGGGGGGCGGGGAGGCGGGGGGGGGGGGGGAGTGCCGAGGCCCCGCGCCCCCGCCTCCCCGCCCCCGGCCCGAGCGGCCGTCATCGCGGGCGGGCGGCGCTGTGCCCGGGTGCGGCTCTTCGCCGGCGGCGGCGGCAGCGGCGTGGCCGGGAGGTGCGGGACTCCGTGCGGGCGGGACGCGGGGCGCTGCTCGCAGGAGCGGCCAGGTGGGCGCCGGTCGGACCGCGGCCGCCGTCGCGCCCCAGCTCTCGTCCCGGGGCCCCGACTCTGCGCGTTCCCTCCTTGGGACTTGGACTCTGCGCCCGAGGTCGCTCCACCGCCTGGGGTGCGGCCTCCCGGAGCGCTCGGGGTCTCTGCCCGCGCTCCCCGCCGCGCCCTCTCCGCCCGACGTCTGGCATCTCGGCGAGGGCAGCTCCTCCCGTTGCCGTCGCGCCGCGGGCTTTGTCTCTCCGGCCCGGGGCCGGGCGGCTTGGCGCTCTCGGGCTGTCTTGTCCCGGGCGCCGTCGGGCTGCGCGCTTCTCGCCAAGGGCCCCTGTGCGGGTCCGGCTCTGCGGGGCCGCGCCTCGGCCCTCGGGCTCCCGCTTCCGCTGTGGTCCGCGCGCCCCCAGGCCCCGACCCTCCTGCTGGGTGCCTCTGTGTCTCCAGGTTTCTCCCAGCGTCTCTGTTCTCTCAGCGTCTCTGTCTGGTGACTGTCGCCGCGTCTCGGACCCTGCGCCTGTCTCTCCAGGTTTTTCCTCTCCGCTCCCTTCTCGCCAGCCCTCCCTTGGTCTTGTGTCTCCATCAGGTCCCGTGCCTCGGCGACCCCGTGTCCCCGTGGTCGCCCCCGGTTGGCTCCGGCACGGCGCGGCTGGGGGGCTCGCTCTGCCAAGCCGGGGCGTCTGCCTCTCTCCCAGCCTCGTCTCTGCCTCCCCGGCTCCTCGGAACGCTCCAGGGGCCCTGCGCCCCCACTCCGCCGGGGTTCCTCGGCGTCTCCGCCCGCGCCCGCGCCCGAGCCCTCTCGTTTTCTCAGAATCCGGGTTTTGTTCTCAGACAAACGAATCCGGATCGAAGCGCATCGAATCCTAGGGTCCCAGATCGGGCGCGGCGGGGACCGCGCGGGAGGAGTCCCCAGGAGGGGCAGCGACGAGGGCCGAGCGCCGGCCAGAGCCAGCCGAGCACGGGCACGGGCAGGGGGACGCAGCGCCCGCCCCGCTGCAGGCTGCCTGGGGCACCCCGGGGCAGAGCGCGACCGACCCGCTCGGAGGGCTCGTAGGGGCGGAGGCCGCGGGGTGCGGGGTCGGCCCAGCGCCCGCAGTGACCCGCTCCCCTCTCCGCAGGCGGACGCGGCGGGCATGGACTATTCGTACGACGAGGACCTGGACGAGCTGTGCCCCGTGTGCGGGGACAAGGTGTCCGGCTACCACTACGGGCTGCTCACATGCGAGAGCTGCAAGGTGAGGCGGGCCGGGGGCCGGGGAGCGGGGGGAGCGGGAGCGGGCGGCACCGGGCCCGCGCTCACGCCCCTGTCCCGCAGGGCTTCTTCAAACGCACGGTGCAGAACAACAAGCACTACACGTGCACCGAGAGCCGGAGCTGCAAGATCGACAAGACGCAGCGCAAGCGCTGTCCCTTCTGCCGCTTCCAGAAGTGCCTGACGGTGGGGATGCGCCTGGAAGGTGCGCGCCGGCGGGCTTCGGGGGCCTGACTCCCGCGGCCGAGCAGTGGGGTGGGGGGGCGCTGAGCGAGGGCCCGAGGGGGAGCCCCACTGCCGGGTGGGTGTGGGCCCCGGGCCTGCGGAGGGCCAGCCTAGCGGCTGCAGAGCCGCCCACCTCCTACCCCCACCGCGGGGACCCAGCACCAAGGCTTTCATGGCCTCGGCCAGTTCCCCTCCTGGTGCCCCCACTAATGGGCCAGCTGGCATCAGCACCAGGCAGGTTCCTCTAAGCTGCCCCATCTGGAAAATGGGCTTACAGTAGCAGGACCCACCGCCCACCCCTCTACCCCAGGTCTAGTGTTAGGATTGGCTGCTTCACAGTGACGTGAGGGCCAGCCCGGCAGGTGGTACCTGGCCATCACCAGCACTGTCATCATGGTCCCTTCTGCTATTCTCTGCCCACGGTCCCTGGCCAGCCCATCTTTTGTCCGTCCAGCCATCTGCAGCGTCACCCAATCCTTTCACTGCGAAGGAGACATGCCTCCCCCACGTGCTCTCAGCCAGGCCCTGGGAGGGCTGGGAGTGGGGAGTGATTGCCGGCGGCGGACCCAGGCCCGCCTGGCCTGCCTGCCCGCAGCCCCCGCTCTCAGTGTAGGGACTGGCGCTCTCTCGGCTTGCACCCCGCTGGCCCCAGCCGGGCCGTGCGCCGAGCAGGCAGCTGTCGGCTAAAGCTTTAGAACGGCATAGAAGGCTCCCGGGGCTCGAGAGCTGCAGCCCACACGGCCTGCCACCTAGAGAAGGGGTCTTGGACGGGAGGGGGCTGTCCTGTCCTGTCCCCCAGCCCACATCCTAGCTCCAGGTCCCGGAGGAGCGGGACCGTGCTGTCTGCTCCCACTCCACCATCCCTGCTCGTCCCCCCACTCTCTTCCTTCTCCCCGAGCTCAGGGTGGGGTCCTGTTTGCACAGGGGCAGGGGCCACACTCCAGCTGCAGAGATGCACCTGTTGGGTCTGGCTGGTGACACATTCTTGGCCAGCCCAAGGAACATCTGGTCAGCAAGAAAGGTCCCCTCCCCCAACACAGAGCCCAGCGAGCCCTAAAGGCAGCTTCAGATTGGAAGGCAGTGTGCGAGGCAAGAGGGCGGTCAGTGCAGCCTCTGGTCGCCGAGTACCCGGATGTGAACAAGGCTGACTGGGGTCCCTCCTGTTGCCATCTCCCTGCCAGGCCCTGTGCTGGGCACCAGAGCCCAGAACCGAACGCCCAGGAGCTCTCGGCCTGGGGTACAGGGTACAATACACTCAGCACAAAAAGGTTGGGCAAGGGGCAGGATATGGGGGCTGGGACAGTAGGTTCCGCGTGGGGGTGAATCCCGGAATACTTCCTGGAGGTGCCCGGTTAAGGAGACTGATGTTGCCGGTGGGTAGTGAGCATAGCAGTGACCTAGTGTGCTCTGTGAGCCCAGGGTCTGTGGTAAGGGCAGTGGAAGGTGGTGTGGAGGCTGAGCTTGACCCTCTACCCCTGCCCACAGCTGTGCGCGCAGACCGCATGCGGGGCGGCCGGAACAAGTTTGGGCCCATGTACAAGCGGGACCGGGCTCTGAAGCAGCAGAAGAAGGCGCAGATCCGGGCCAATGGCTTCAAGCTGGAGACAGGGCCCCCGATGGGGGTGCCTCCCCCTCCCCCGCCCCCCCCGGACTACATGCTGCCCCCCAACCTGCACGCATCGGAGCCCAAGGGCCTGGCCCCGGGTCCGCCCGCTGGACCACTGGGCGACTTTGGAGCCCCGGCGCTGCCCATGGCCGTGCCCGGGGCCCACGGGCCACTGGCCGGCTACCTCTACCCCAGTTTCCCTGGCCGCGCCATCAAGTCCGAATACCCGGAGCCTTATGCCAGCCCCCCACAGCCTGGGCCGCCCTACAACTACCCGGAACCCTTCTCCGGGGGCCCTGGGGTGCCCGAGCTCATCCTGCAGCTGCTGCAGCTGGAGCCGGATGAGGACCAGGTGCGTGCGCGCATCGTGGGCTGCCTGCAGGACCCGGCCAAGGGCCGCCCGGAGCAGCCCGCGCCCTTCGGCCTCCTCTGCAGGATGGCGGACCAGACCTTCATCTCCATTGTGGACTGGGCGCGCAGGTGCATGGTCTTCAAGGAGCTCGAGGTGAGTCCCCCTCCCTCTGGGGCCTCCCCGCCCGGTGGCTTCAGGCGGTCTGGGGGCAGGGCGGCCGCGCCAGCCCCACTGCCTCCCTCTCCTCTGTCTCTGATGGCCTCTGCCTCCCCAGCCCCTTCTGTCTCTGCTTCTCTCTTCCCCTGTCTGGGTCACTCACAGCATTTCTGTCTCCTCCTCTGAGACCCTGGGCTCCCTCGAAGGACCACCTGAGTCCCTGGGACGCGGTCTTGTTCCCTAGAGCCCAGCCCATCATGTCCTCAATGCCAGTACCCCTGAGCATGGGCTGTGCGTGGGTCTTTCCCCTTCTGCCCGTGCATCGCGTGTGTATGATGGAGGTATGTGTTGGCATGTGTGTGTGCGTGTGTGTGTGTGTGTGTGTGTGTGCGAGCAGGGGAGCTAGGCAGGAGAGGAGGAGGGGATTCCAGGGCTGCCACGGATCTTCCCAGACAACCTCGCCTTCCTCTGTGGACTTCTCTCCCCTCCGTTGAGGTAGCTGGGGCTAAAGGAAGCAGAAACACAGCAGGAGAAACCGAGGCCAGACATAGGGAAGAACTTCCCAGTCATTGGCCTCAGCGTGTGAAGGGCCCGAGGTCCCCCTCGTGCCCTGGCTCCCCTTGAGCCTCCCCAGAGGCCCCTCGAGCCTATTCAAGGCTCATCCCCCTCCTTTAGCCCCAGCCTTTGGGGGTTGCTCTTCCCAGACTGGCCCCCCTGACCGCTCTGGGGCTGACCGTAAGCAGCAAGGCCTGTTACCCTCCATGCTGGGGCCACGGCAGCCTTGAGCGGCATTGTCAGCACTGACGCCATTCAGGCCCGGGCTTCCTCCAGGGCCATGTGGCCGGATGGGCCCAGGGCACTGCCTGCCCCGGCTGGCATGGAGGGGAGACATGGCGGGGCGTGGGCACTGTGCATGCAGGGGACAGCAGGAGGCTGGACCTGTGGCTGACCCAGGCCTGCCCGAGGCCAGCTGCTCTCTCCGGCCCCTCTGCGCTGGCCTCCTGCAGGGGTGAGGGGCAAGGCCTTGGATGCTCCCACCTGCTGTCACCTGTGGCTAGAGGCCCTGGCAGGCATGTGGAGCCCAAGTCCTCCAGACTTCCCATGAGCCCCCTGTGCAGAGGGGGCGGAGCAGAGCATTCCCAGCCTTCCAGAACCCTGGATCCAGGGGCGGGGCACTTCCTCTGGCCGCCTTCCTGCTCTCCGGGGGCTTGCACGCAGGATGGGAGGGGCTTTTGTCCCAGCTCCGCTGAGTGCTTTTTCCTGCTTCTGGCTTCTCTGTGGTCCACACCTTCCTGCTTCCCCTCCCAGAGCCTCTGAGCAGAGCCCAGGATGCGCCCTGCCACCCCCACCTTGGTAAAGGACCCTTGCAGACAAGCACCGGCCCGGGGCCTCGCACCTCGTCTGTCAGCCACGTGGGGAGGGGGCCGGGCTGGATCTGATTGCAAAGTCTGGGACGAGGCTGTAGAAAACTGGGGACAGGACTGAGTGGCCCTGTTGTCCCTCTGGGCTGGCCGTCCAGCGCCCCACCTCCGGGTGGACCCCTCCTCCGGGTGGACCCTCCCAGGACAGAAAGCAGGATTCTCTGGCTCTGTGGGTGGGGCAGCCCTGGGGCTGGGCACTGGGAAGGTCCAGGAGACATGCGCGACCCCCAGGGAACCAAGGGAGCCAGCGGGGCAGCCAGTGGCTCCCCAGGCGGTGGGAACAGTCTAGGCTGATGTCGCCTCGTGTGTGCAGGGATTTCTGGGTGCTTTGCGAAGCAGAGCTTCCACCAGGAGTGGGTCCGTCGGCGTGGGGGATGGGCAGCCTGCTGGGGCTGGGTGGGGAGGGTCTTGCTCCCACCACCCAGCCTGTAGCTTCCTGCAGCTCATGCAGAGGCTGGGGACTCGGCTGCATGGTCAGCCTGCCCGGAGCCCAGAGGGGTCTGACTTGGCACCAGGTACCCTTTTTTTTTTTTTTTTGAGATTTATTTATTTATTTTTATTTGAAAGGCTCAGTTATTGGTGTTGGAGGGCAGAGAGATCTGTCTGCTGGTTCACTCCCCAAATGGCTGCAAGAGCCACAGAAGGGCCATGCTGAAGCCAGGAACCAGGAGCTTCTTCCGGGTCTCCCATGTGGGTGCAGGGGCCCAAGGACTTGGGCCATCCTCCACTGCTGTCCCAGGCGCATTAGCAGGGAGCTGGATGGGGAGTGGAGCAGCTGGGACTTGAACCGGAGCCCAGATGGGATGCCGGTGCTGCAGGCAGCTGCTTAACCCACCGTGACATGGCACCGCTGCCCCTGCCGACCCTCGTTCCCCAGCTCAGAGGCCGTCCCTGTGTCTCCACCTTCCCTCGCACACAGTCACCGCCTTTTCCATCTGTCGCTGGCGCAGCAGCAAAGGAGCAGCGTCACCACGGCCTGCCGGTGGGAAGTGACTTCACTCCCTGCCCCTGGGTTTCCTCCTCTATGGGTGGGAGGCGTTCAAGTAGTGCCCACACCTGGGGCTGTGGTAATGCTTGGTGAGGCAGGACGGTGAGGGAGTGGCGCGGGGCCAGTACACGTGCGAGTCCGGTGCCTGGGGCCGTGCCGCCTCCCTCTCTGCTCCTCGCAGCCGCTCCGTGTTCCCTAGCCAAGCTTGTGGTGGCCCAGGCAGCAGGAGCAGGCTGTCCAGAGCCCCGCAGTGTGGCCACTTCCTGAGCAGGACACCTGGGAGGGGGCCCCCAGGGGCCTGATAACCCACTGTGACGTCAGTTCCCCTCCCCAGCCCGGCTCCGAGGCCCCAGGGGAACCGACTGACTCGCTTAGCTAGATGGCTTCACTGTCAGTCCCGGGTGACAAATGACGGCCCGGCGACCACTCGGCCGGGACAGCACCATGGCCAGCCCGTGGCGGGTCAGCCCCCAGAGAGTTACGGCACCCGCTGGCCTTCGGCCCGGGCCCGGGCGGGGGCCTGCGGGCAGGGAGGTCAAGCGGCACCCATAAATACCCCCACAACCCGGCGGGCTGCCCCGTGTCAAGGCTCCAGGGAGATTTGTGGCCGCTCAGTCAGACGCGGGGGCGGGGGGGGGGGGCCTGGCTGGCAGGGGTCCCGGGCCCCCCACTGCACACGTCCTTGTTCCCTGGATGGCGGGGAAGGGCTAGGTAGAGGAGGGCGGAGCTTTGGTTTAGGGAGAAGTCCGGGCGGTGAAAGGCACCCTCTTGGGTTAAGTGGGCCTCTCAGACACCTGCTTTCTCGCTCAGAGGAGCTGGAGCCACGGCTTGGGTTTGCTTTTAAATAAAGGGCGTGTGTGTGTGTGTGTGTGCGCGCGCGCGCTGCGTGCATGCGTGTGCTTGTGCATGGCACTGTTTGGGAGTCTGGTGTCTTGATGTGTCCGTCTGTCCATCCGGCATCGGAGGTGGGTGCCAAGTCCGGCAGGAAAGGGCTCGGCCACAGGGTAGGTGGGGGCGGGGCTGGCGCAGCCCCCAGCCCTCTGCCAGTGGCGGCGCATGAGCCTTCCTTTCCTTAACCAGGAGCGGGAGGAAATCTCACAGAGCAGGAAACGAGGGTGGAGGAGGATTTGAACGCGGGGCATGGCGCCAGCGCCCACACCACCACCACGTGGCATCTCTGTGGCCTGCTACCCGGGCAGCCCCACCGCATGGGCTGCCCCCTCCCCAGCCAGAAGTCTGGGCACAGACTCTGCTCCCAGGGCTGGGACAGTCGGGTCACCGTGACCCCCTCTGTAGCTCAGCTGCCTTATCTCCTAATTCTCCCCTTTATCTCGTGTCTTCCACCCCAGCCCCCTTGTTCCTTTAATCCTGGCCCACAGTCTCCGGCTGGGTTGCCCAGGGTGAGCCTGAGTTTTCCTGCAGGCACCCTCCTACCTGGGGCCTCTCCTGAAGACAGGAGGAGGCGGCAGGTGAGCACAGCCCTGTGCTCCCTTCGAGCCTCAGTGTGCTTCTCTGGAACATGGGCAGAATGCCGATGGGACTCTGGTGAGACGTCCTGCGCTGTGCCAGAGACGCCTCCTGCTCACGGGGTGCCACGAGCCCACCTCCCTCCTTGGACGCTGACGGGGAGACCAGCCGGGGCACTGCAGGGGCTTGTGCTAGGAGAGAGCGGGACGGATGCCTCTGGGGTCCAGGGCTGGCAGGGGCTGAGCCTGGGGGTCCCGCCGGGGATGGTTTCCAGGCGGAGGGAGGTGTGTGGGCTGCTGACGCTGAGACGGGGTGGGGAAGGGAGCGGGAGGCAGTGACCGCAGGGCGGGCGCTGGGCAGGGGTAGTGGGCGAGCCTGCAGGAGCCGGCTGTGCAACTGCTCACTGGCTCCTTGTCGCTCCCCCCTCTCTGCCTGGGGACAGAGGCTGCAGAGAGGAGGGGAGCAGGGGACTGCTCCCCTGGGGGACAGGACCTCCCTTAGGCCCCGCCTCAGCAGGCGCTTCTCTGATCTCAGCATGGGTCTTGGGGACCACAAATTTGTCCATCAGCCGCTCGCTGGCCTTCTGCTTGGGGCCTGGCAATGCGCCAGATGCTGGCCCTACCTCCCCTTGCCTCATGGGTCCCCGGGAAGGCCGGGGTATATTCCAGACGCCCAGGCTCAGAGAGGGCTGTGTGGAGGCGGCAGGAGCCTACAGGAGACCAGGGCCGGCGGTGGGGCCGGCGCTGCCTCCACACCTGGCCGTTAGGAGTGCTGGTGGGAACCAGGTAGAGCTGAGTCCGTGGGCGGGTTGCTTGACTCCATGATGTAACAACTCTCGTGGCCCCCCGGACCTGGGAGATGCAGGGGTCATGGTCCGGTTTACCACCCAGGCTGGTGCCCTGGCGGCCCCCGCGGTGCAGCCCTGGTGCCGAGACGGCGTGGCTGCCGAGAGGGGCTGGGTCTGGACTGTGTGCCCCGTGGGCTGCTCGTCTTCCTGGAGACTGTGTACGTGGCTCAGGCCTGGCTCCGCCTCTGGGTGACCCCAGGAGAATCTCTCACCCGCTCCCGGTGGCAGATTTTTTTTAAGATTTATTTATTTGAAAGGCAACATGACACAGAGAGAGTGTGAGAGAGCGAGAGACGGAGAGAGAGCGTTTCCATCTGCTGGTGCTCTGCCCAAATGGTCCCAATGGCCAGGGCGGGGCCAGGCTGAAGCCAGGAGCCAGCAGCTCCACCCAGGTCTCCCAAGTGGGTGGCAGGGGCCCAAGCCCTTGGGCTGTCCACCGTTGCTTTTCCAGAAGTATCTAACAGAGAGCTGGTTCACAAGGGGAGCACCTGGGACTCGAATTGGCGCTCTGATATGAGATGCCGGTGTTACAAGAGGCGGCTTAACCCGCTGTGCCACAGCGCCGGCCCCGGGGGCAGCTTCTTTACCTGAAAAAGAAACGGGGGCCGGGGCCTGGGCTTCCTGACTGGCTTCACATGGTTCTCAGGCCCGTGCGCCATTGTCAAGGGCATCACTCCGGCTGGGCTGCCGTGCGGGAGGACATCCTGGCGGTCGGCCCTGCGCTGTGCCCAGGGCCTGGGCATTGGGAAAATGCCCGTGGTGCTGTTGTGTTCTGGCTGCAGGTCAGACCATCGTCACCCACAGCCAGCAGGTCCTCCTTTCTTCCCGGGGCCTGGCTCCTGCCCTGCCTGGGCTCTTTTCTGAGTGGCTGAGGCTGCCCGGGGGCTGACCCCAAGCCCATCACAGACGGCATCTCGCCTGGCGTCGGAAGGGGGCCTTCCCAGAGCACCGCCGTGGCCGTCAACCGCTGACACTTACTGGGTGCTAACTTTGTGCATGGCCATCGAAGTGCTCTGTCCATTTGACAGATGAGAATGTGAAGGCACATGAAAGTTCTGGAACTTGTAAAAGGCAGAGGCGGGGCCCCGAGTACCTGGGCCGGGCCCCGCCCCACTTGGATAACCTCATAGGGGGGCAAATGGGATTGCATGCCCCATGACCTCTGACCCAAGGATTGCGGGCGGTGGGGGGGCAGGCCCGGCCCTGGCTGGATGGCAGAGCCCGCGTGCGGCTTCTTGCAGGTGGCCGACCAGATGACCCTGCTGCAGAACTGCTGGAGTGAGCTGCTGGTGTTCGACCACGTCTACCGCCAGATCCAGTACGGCAAGGAGGGCAGCATCCTGCTGGTCACCGGGCAGGAGGTGACCGCCCCGGCCCTGGCCTGGAGGGGAGCAGTGGGGGCCAGGGGGTGATCGGAGAGGCTCTCCGAGGTCGTGGCAGGGCGCTGGGGTGTGGCAGGATCCGTGGGAAAGAAGGAAGGTGGCAGGGGGCTCAGGGAGGGGCGTCCGGAGCAGCAGAGCATCCGGGCACTGCTGCCGGGGACGTGGCGGAGGTGAGGCTCCCCGGGCCGCCGGCACGGGGCTCATGGGCAAGACCTCCCAGGCCCTAAATCCTGAATGAGTGATCGCGTGCGTGAGAGCCAGAGTGAATGGGCAGAGGACTCTACAGAGCTCAGAATTTGCCCTTTGCAGCGGGCCACAGGGCTGGGAGCAGGGCAGGTGTTCACAGGAGGGACGCGGCGGGGGGTGGTGAGGGCAGCTGGGGCCTGGCGGGGGCGCCTTCAGGGAGGAGGCGGGGGGGGGGGAGGTGAGGGCTCAGTCCGGGGGAGGGGGGAGCATCGCTCCCTGAGTGGACATGGTGGGGGGCAGCAGGCTCTGTGGGTGCTGGCAGGCAGGGAAGTTGGGGATCGAGGCTCTGTTCCCCCTACCTGCCGCCCCCCAGCCCTTCTGTCCTCATTCTCAGTTCCCACCCTGCTGACTCAGACCAGCAGGGGACGGGGAATGCTGGGCCCCAGGGGGTGACTCGGGGCCGTGGGTGTCCCTGTGGGTAGGTGTGGACCACGTGGCTGTGAACACACAGGGGCATGGGTGTGTCTACGTTACTCAGTGTGATCAGAACGTGTGTGTGTGTGTGTATGTTTGTGCACGAGTGGACACTGTCAACACGCTGGCGTGGCCTGTGTGTGTGAACGTGGCCACCCTGGGTGACCTGTGGATGTGCCCGTGTGTCCCCAGCCACACCTGCTCTTCCCCTGCCGCCTACTCCCAGCCTGAGTGGCACTCGCTGCAGGGGGCTGCACAGCTTGGCACGTCTGGGCTGGGGGGGCTTTACTATAGGGGCCTTGCAGGCACCCCGCTCAGCTCCCAGGTTGGGCACACCTGACCTGCCTGGCTCCGCCCATCCGTGCCCTCCCCCTAAATCCCAGATGGGGGCTTCACGCCCTGTGCCCTCTGGCCCAGGTCTGCGCCTGACCGGGGCCCTCTGGCCTGCGCAGGTGGAGCTGAGCACGGTGGCCGCCCAGGCGGGCTCCCTGCTGCACAGCCTGGTGCTGCGGGCGCAGGAGCTGGTGCTGCAGCTGCACGCGCTGCAGTTGGACCGCCAGGAGTTCGTCTGCCTCAAGTTCCTCATCCTCTTCAGCCTGGGTGAGTGGGGCCCAGGGGCGGGGGGCGGCGGCCGGGTAGGGGAGGCCCAGCCAAATGGCCAGGATGGGCCTGGGCAGGGCAGGGACCCCTCCCCGTGGCCGAGCGTGTGCCTGGCTCCTGAAATGGGGGCTCCTTCCCCTCTGGAGGGGGGCTTCTCCGTCGGGATATAAAGCAGGAAGACGCCCCCCCTTGTGGGGCGAGGACCCCTTCTGAGGACGTGGGAGGTGCCTGGCTCCTGCTCCGCCCCCTGCAGGAAAAGCCACGGCGTTAGGGCTTTCTGTCCGTGGCCCCTGCCCTGCGCACCTGGTTTTTCTAAATTCCCGATCCATCAAGGCCCAGGTTCTGACCTGGAGCTTTTCGGGCCCAGACCCATTTGCCCATTCGTTGGCTCATCCCATAAACATTTGCTGAGTGTGTGCTCTGCGAGGTGCCGGGGACACGCCAGGAGCAGAGGGGACCCCAAACCCCGCCTGCGAGCTGCTTCTGTGGGGGAGAAAAAGCGATCAGTGTGTGTCCGGCCAGCAGGACCGACGCGGGCCAGGGCAGAGCGTGCACCAGCCTGGCCCCAGCGGCTCAGCCTGCATCCTGGGCTCCCAGGAGCCAGCAAAATAGCCCTGTTGCCCCCCCCACCCCGGTGCCCGGCGACGCCCGGTACACGGGCGGGCTCCTCACTTCCAGCAGCTCTTGGTCTGGGAGGGAGATGGGTAGTCCTGGCCGTGAGGACTGGGCAGAGAGAGGATGAGGCTCGGGGATCCAGGGCAAGCTTCCTGGAAGAGGGACATCTGAGCAGGGTCTTGGAGGATGAGTAGGAGTTTGCAGGCGGGATGGAAGGACGTGGCAGGGGTTGAGCTTGGCGCCCTGTGGGGAGGGGCAGTCTCTGTGGTGGTCGGTGTGACAGCCGCAGTCCGACAGGGGTGCACCTGCCAGAAGGGGCTGATGAGTGAAATGTGGGGCGCAACGTGTCCAGGCGGCGGTGGGG
Source organism: Sylvilagus floridanus (assembly GCA_949820135.1). Taxonomy (NCBI): domain Eukaryota; kingdom Metazoa; phylum Chordata; class Mammalia; order Lagomorpha; family Leporidae; genus Sylvilagus; species Sylvilagus floridanus. The sequence goes on along the minus strand of OX463243.1, from coordinate 90,086,262 downwards.
GCGTCTGCCAGGGATGCGTCTGGGAGCAGTGGTCTGGGTCTCCTGACTGCTGGGCAGGCTGGCAGCCAGGGGGCATCTGCTCCTCTCAGGACAGCAGTGGGGCCCTGCAGCAGCGGGCACAGGGTTAGGAGTGGCCTGCGGTTCTCCGAGGCATGTCAGAGGCCAGGCCAAGCTCCCTGGCCTCCGCCTCCGGCCGACCCTCCCCCTACCTTGTTTCCGAGAGCTGAAGGGGCTGGGACTGCGTTATGGGGGTGGGGCCGAGGAGCACGGGTGTGTCTGTCCGGCTCTGGATGCACTTGGCCGTGCGCATGCTGTGTGTGCAGACGTGGACTTCTGCGTGACGCTTGCTTTCTGTGTGCCGTGTCGTGTGAAGAGTGCGGGTGACGGGGTGACCGGGAGGTGTGGGGACACGAGGGCTCGGAAGCACGGGCAGCGCTGGGAGATAGCCGGAGTGTGGGCTCCTGGGGGTCAGCAGTCAACAAGGTGACAGTTCTTGACCTCGCTGCCATTACGAAGCTGCCAAGGGGGTGCCCCTAAAGAGCCAGACACAGTCTCAGCCCCCAGCCCCTCTTCCCACGAAAGCTCTAGGCGCTCGGGGCTGCCAGCAGCTTGGCTCTGGCTGCCACCCATGGTCAGCCCCGGACTCCTACAGCAAACCTGGGCACACCCTGCTTTTTTTTCTTTTCTTTTCTTTCTTTCTTTCTTTCTTTCTTTCTTTCTTTCTTTCTTTCTTTCTTTCTTTCTTTCTTTCTTTTTTTTTTTTTTGACAGGCAAAGTTAGACAGTGAGAGAGAGAGAGAGAGAGAGAGACAGAGAGAAAGGTCTTCCTTCCGTTGGTTCACCCCCCAAATGGCCACCACTGCTGGCACTGTGCTGATCTGAAGCCAGGAGCCAGGTGCTTATCCTGGTCTCCCATGCACTTGGACCATCCTCCACTGTACTCCCGGGCCACAGAAAAGAGCTGGACTGGAAGAGGAGCAACCGGGACAGAATCCGGTGCCCCAACCCGGACTAGAACCTGGGGTGCCGGCGCCACAGGCAGAGGATTAGCCTAGTGAGCTGAGGCCTGGCCCCACCCTGCTTTTTGGTTCCCAATGGGTGTGGCCAGGCGCAGACCAGGTGGTCCCAGCCCCTCCTTCACACCAATCTCCATCCCATTTTCTTTTCTTTCTTTCTTTGGGAGGCAAAGTTACAGAGAGAGGTAGAGGCAGAGAGAGAGGTCTTATCCGCTGGTCCACTCCCTAAACAGCTGCAACAGCCAGAGCTAAGCCCATCAGAAGCCAGGAGCCAGGAGCTTGGGCCATGCGGGTGCAGGGGCCCAAGGACTTGGGCCATCTTCTGTGGCTTTCCCAGGTGCATTAGCAGAGAGCTGGATCGGAAGTGGAGCAGCCGGGACTTGAACCAGTGCCCATAAGGGATGCTGGTGCTGCAGGCTGGAGCTTTAACCCGCTACACCACAGCACCTTTCATCCCGTTTTCTACTGGGGGTGGCTGAGGCCTGGGAGACTGGACAGAGACTGCAGCGCTCGGCTACGCAGGCTTCGGGGGCCATGGGCACGCATGTGTGTTTACATGGAAGTGTGTGCGCATGCGCAAGTACCAGGCAGAGGGGGGCAGCGGGTAGGGAGGGACTTGGATTCTCAATCTTGTCTCTGGCTATGCACCCTCTTTCGAGTCCCTCCAGTCTCTGAGCAGTAGAGTGGTCATCACAACCCTCACCTTGCTGATGTCACAAGAGAACCGCCCCCCACCCCCACGGGGCAGTTAGTGAGGATGCAGGGAGTCACTGGACCCCTCTTGAGCGCCTGCTGTGTGTCTGCCACAGACCTTAACTCTGGGCACTGGGTCTGGCTGGGCTGGCTGCAGAGGCTAGGGGTCTGGTGAGGCTGGGGCTGTCAGGGGGCAGGAGGAAGGGGCTGGCGGAACCTGGCCCTGCCTCAGGCCGATTCTAGGGCAGGAGAGGAGCCCAAGGAGTCCTGTATGATCGTGTTGGGTCAAAGAACAGAAACCAACTCTAGGGAATATCAGGGAGAGCTTCCTGGAGGAGAGGTCTCCTTGCTGGCCCTTGCGGTGTGAATAGAAGTGTTCTGAGTGAAACAAAGTAAGCAGCGCTGAAGTCATTCCTGGCTAAAAAGTTACGGGAATCCCGGGAGTTCAGCGTGCTGTGTGGGCGGAGTAGGGGTGCACAGGGAGCCGGTGAAGCAGACAGGAACTGAGCTGTGCGAGGCCTTGAATGCCAGGCCAAGTGTCTTGAACCTTCCCTGGGAAGGATTTTAGGCAGGGGTAACAGGATCAGATTGACATGTTATCCGGGCCCTGCCACCTGCTGGGAAAAGGCTAGGCAGAGGGCACGGAGCCCTGCCAGGGGCCAGACCGGGGGTCTGGGTGACAACCCAGAGTCCAGACGGGGGGGGGGGTGTCTCGTGTCTCCTCTCATGAGCCCACCCAGCCCAGTAGCGCGGGAAGGGAAGCCGGGGCCTGCAGGGCACCGCCCCTTTGCTGTGCTCCCAGCTGGCACACCGGGTGCCACCTTCGGGCGGGCGGCACCTCTGGGGTCGGGCTGCCCGAGCTCACGGCTGACGCCCCCAGCCCCTCCCCGGAGCACTCAGCGCCTCCCGCCTCGCCCGCCTCTGCGTAAGGGTGCCATTTGGCGTCTAAATAGCCGTCTCGGGCGGGCGGCACAGAGGCAGGTAAGGAGGTTTAATTAAAATTAGTGCCTCTCCTGGCAATCACGCTGTTTATGAAGATGGGCCCGGCTGGCATTGTTCCGCAGAGGACTTAATCGAAGCTTAATGGATTGACCTAACATTCGATTTCCTGATTCCCATTGAGGCGGCGGCGGCAGCATTCCCTTAAGCGTTTGCAATTTACCCACTGCTCCGCGCCAACAAAAGACGGCCTGAATAGCAGCCCCACTCCAGGGGCCATTGTGCGCGGGGGCGCCTGCCTGAGTCACCGCTATTGGGACAACATTCTTTATGCCTCGCTGGAATGAAAGGATTATTCAAATATTCAATTAAACCGTGAAAAGGGGGCTTTTCTGAGATCCCGGAGCCCCCAGCTTCGCAGAGCTAGCGGGGGCTGCTCGCCGAGGTGGGGGTGCCGGCGCCCAGCCCCCTCCCACCTCCCACTTCCCACCTCCAGGACTGCTGGGAGCCAAACGGGCTTGGGGGACACAGGCTCAGCTCTGGGTGTCCATCTCCACCCTGCAGGCATTCGGGGTCCGGAGGGGACCCGAGGATCAGTCGCACTCTTGGTCACCCCCTGATGCTGGGGACAGGAGGCTGAGGCTCAGAGCGGGAAGTGACTTGCCCAGGGCCACCCAGCTAGGAGCTGGGTGGATGCCCTGGCACGTTAGGGGGAGGGGTGGGCTCTCCAGGCTTGCGGGAGTCCTTGCTCCCGTGTCGGAGGCAAGCGAGCAGGGCAGGTGCTGGGGGGACACTGGACATCGGTCACGGCAGAGACTTCCTCTCAGCCTGCTTGGAGACTGGGGCATGGGGAAGAGCCTTGTCCAGGCGCCGAGTGAGGAGGGGTCTGCTCCGCTCTCTGGACTGGCAGATTGGGCGGAACTTCCGGTGAGGTCGGGTCCCCCATGAACCTTCGCCCATGCGGCTGCCCCGCCTCCCCACGCTGCTCGCCCGCCCGTGGCAGGAAGATTGCAATTAGGATTCATGCCTGGCTTTGGATCCAGACCCTGGCATCCTTGTCCCGACTCTCTGACCTCGGCCTGTCCTTCCCTGCCTGTCCGGCCGGCTGCGGAGTTGGCCCAGCCAGGTGCCGGTGCCTGGTGGGCACCCAGGATGCTGGGGCCAGACTCTTGGATGGAGGCTGCCGGGTCTCAGTAGCCGGCCTGCAGGGGGCAGAGGGGCTCCCGGCCCTCTGAGAGGCCAGAGGAGTGCCCGGGGCGTGGGCTGCCCTGAAATCCGGCCCTTGTTCCGCACCCGCCCCCCCGGTGCCCCGCCCCGCGTCCCTGGCTAGGTGCAGCCGGGAACAGTAAATCCTGGTAAAGCCAGTCCCCATCCTCCAGCCCCCTCCCACCCCTGCCGCACCGCAGCACCCTGGCCAGTCCCCTCCACCCCCAGCCCAGCTGCTTCCTCCAGGCCCCTTTCCAGCTTCGAGCCGATCCGGATCCTTTTTCAGACCCCCAGACTCCTAATATGAATTGTCAGGAGACTTGCCCAGCCCCAGGGAGCAGCGAGGGGCAGGACTGGGATGGGGGTTCGCCTTCAGGAAGCCAGGTAGGTGCGGTGACCTCTGAATGTGTCTGGAGCAAGCCAGGATAGGGAGTAGAGCTGCCACGTACAGTTGAACAGGTTGTTCACTGTGCAAGTGCACCTAGGTAGGAAGCAGTAGGAGCTAAAATGCAGCTGTATCTCCATGGACAAGGGGGCCCTCATTCTAACTGTCACAAAGGGATCTCATGGGCCAGTGGTGAGCCTCAGGAGGTGTGGAAGAAAGTGACCCTGGCTCACTTACAGGAGGGAAGAGGAGGGGCGGGGCAGGGCGGGGGCGGGAGTGGAGGCCAGACCCTGCCATACGCCCTGGGCCCAGCTCGGGTTTCTTTAAATCCGACTTTGGACAACACAGGCCTAGGCAGGCGCGCTGAGGATCAGGGTTGCCTTGGGTGCCAAGCTGCCCTGGCGCAGTGGGCGTTAAGCAGGGATTAGGGCAAAGGCGCGCTGCACCCAGCCGGCTCCCCCGCAGCAGCAGGGCTGGGCGAGATGGGGTTCACCATTGCCCGGGCGGGGTTCAGCTGGGTGTGGGGCTCAGCCGGGGAGGAAGCCAGGGTGGGGCCGCGACTCCACCCCGTTGCTCCCCACAGTGGCGGCTGGGATCCGAACCCCATCTTCACCTCTCCAAAGACATCTCATTCTTGGTCTCTGCACTGGGCCTTGGGCGTGGGCCGTGTCAGTCCCACCCTCCCTCTGGGCCACCCAGGGCCCATCTCCCTCCCCTGCCTTCCCTGCCGGGTGCCCCTGCTCTGCCTCCTGTGTCTGCCTTGTGTGCGCGCTCGGCTCTGCCTTGCACACTGCATCTGGAACCTTCCCTCTTTGTGTGGTGTTTTCCACGCAGCCCCACACTTTAAAAGATCCGTCCACTGGGGCCGGCGCTGTGGCATAGTGGGTAAAGCTGCTGTCTGCAGTGCCGGCATCCCATATGGGTACCGGTTCGAGTCCTGGCTGCTCCACTTCTGATCCAGCTCTCTGCTATGGCCTGGGAAAGCAGTAGAAGATGGCCCAAGTCCTTGGGCCCCTGCACCTGCGTGGGAGACCTGAAGGAGGCTCCTGGCTCCTGGCCATGTGCTCTGTGCTGTGTCCGCTCCATTGCTTCTGACTGCTGCCCAGGGCTCCCCTGGGTGCAGCCAGCTTGTGACTGCCTCCTCGCCACCTAAACATCGCTGCTTTGATCACTCCCCATCCCTGTGCCCCGTGGCCCCGTGGCCGAGCCTCCCTGAGCTCCAGAGCCTCCTCCTTGGTCATGGGCCAGGCCCAAGAGTGCCCTGTGTCCCCGTGTCCTGTAGGACAGCGCCACCAGTCCTCACGTCTCACGACCGTGAGCTGAGACCTCCTGTCACTGACGGGGTCACCCCTCTCAGGCTGGTTCTGCCGATGGCGACGGCCGTAGGGAGGATGGTGCCAGGATGGTTTTGACCATGGGGATGACAGGGACGGTGTTAGTTCCATGGTGGCCGTAGCGGGAGTCAGAGAACGGTGAGGCTACCGAGCTCGCGCTGTGCGGGCCGCTGGTCTCTTGAGCACCCCCCGCCTGCCGATGCCCTAGCGCCTCGCAGCCACTTGCAAAGCCGAGACTCCTGGTGCGGGTGGCGGGGAGCCTGGCCATCACCACCGCAAGGCTGACAGTGGCGGTGGCTGTGACAACCGCGTTTGCTGTTGGTGGCGGCTCAGCGTGGCTGTCCCGGAGGACGGAGGATGGTGGCGGTGGTGGCGGCGCCTGCGTGGTCGGGGATGGCGGGGCGGGCGGCGCCGGTGCCCGCCAGTGACGGCGCTCCTCCCCTCGCAGACGTGAAGCTGCTGAACAACCACAGCCTGGTGAAGGACGCGCAGGAGAAGGCCAACGCCGCGCTGCTGGACTACACCCTGTGCCACTACCCGCACTGCGGGGACAAGTTCCAGCAGCTGCTGCTGTGCCTGGTGGAGGTGCGGGCCCTGAGCATGCAGGCCAAGGAGTACCTGTACCACAAGCACCTGGGCAACGAGATGCCCCGCAACAACCTGCTCATCGAGATGCTGCAGGCCAAGCAGACCTGAGCCCGCGCCGGCCCCGCCCTCCAGATGGTTTATTGTACTGCCGGCCCCAGGAGCCCCGTCCCCAGCTCTGGAGCTGTGTGTTTGGGAAGGTGGGGGTGCATGGGCGGGGCTCTGGAGGTGGCTGCCCACCACCCCCTTCCTCCCCAAATCCCAGCGGCCTGTTCTGGAGTCTCAAGTGCAGGTTTGGGAATCCCCTTGGGGGGCTCAGCGGAGGTCATCCCTTGGCCCTCTTCTGGAAACAGAGACAGGGACAAGTTGCGCATCCCCTGGGTGGGGGGGAGTTCCCCGGATCTTGCACCGGGGAGAACTGAGTTTGCTGAGTGGGCGGGGCTCCTCCCCAGCCCCCGCCCGCCTGCGTGACCTCTGCATGGAGAAGCTGGGCACCTGATCTGAACCGCGTCCCGGTCCCTCTGCCCCCCAGAGCAGCTGTTTGGTACAATCCAAGTTCTAGCTCCACCCACAGCGGGCCGGCCTGGGCGCGTATTTATCTGCAAGGTTGCAGTCTGCAGGTTTCTGGTGTCTCCTTTTGCCCCTCCCCAGTTTGGTTCGTATTTTGATCTCCTAGACATTCCTTGCAAGGCGTGTGTGATGGCGGGCGGGGCTCAGGTGCGAGGCCTCAGGATGCGATCAGGGGTCGGCACCGAGCATGGCCCCAGACTCTCCTAGGGGACCCGCGGCAGGTACCAGCGGTTGTGAGCCCCCACGGGAAGCCAGAGCTGCGTGCCTGCCCCCACCCCGCCACGAGAAGGGCAGGAGCGTGTGGGGGCTCTGAGTCTCTATGGGTGAACCTGGGAGGGTGCAGGGTCTCTGGATCAGGGACAGCGTTGGTGAGCCCCTCCCTCCTGGCCCTGTCCCCTTGGGTCCCTTGCAACACACCCTCGAAGCTGAGCCCTGGCTCCTGGGCCTCCTTGCCCGAAGGCCCCAGGTGCCTGGGAGGGGCACGGGCTGTCCCGGGCGCCCGCCGTCTGCCTCGCTTTCACATTGCCGTCGCAGCTTGTGCCAAGCCTGCCCAGCGCCCTGACACGGGCACCCCTGCCCCCTGCCTCCCCGCGCTCCGCCTCGGCCTCCACCTCTGCCCTGTGAAACGCGTGCCCCTGCCAAGGCCAGAGACCCACGGGCCCCGAAACAAGAAGTGCCCTTAAGTCTCCCCAGCCCTGCAGCCCTGGAATAAATTTTGCAAGTAGTTTCCAGCCACCTATGCCTATCTGCAGGTCAGGGCCAAAGCAGAGCCGGCCGCCCCGGCGGGTTCCCGGCGGGCAGGACGGAGGGCATGGGGCTGAGGCCGGCTCAGAGCTCCAGGGTGGGGGGCAGCAGGGTGAGGGGACACCGGGCGCCATTGTCCCTCATCCCTGAGCCCTTGATATAGTGGCTTTCCAGCTCTCGGCCCCCATCTCCGGCAGAAGGGAGCAGTCACTTAAAGGGCACCTACTGTGTGCCGTCCTTCATCTCACTGTCTGCAGCAGCCCTGTGGGTGGGTGGGGGCATCATCAGGAGCGGAGGAGCCCTGAGCGGGGACCTGGGGGAGCAGGTGTCACCCTGAGCCTGCCTGGCTGCCCAGCACGGGCCTTTTCCTGCCGCTCATCCCTCACTGGTCCCTGCCTCCCCCACCCCCACTGGGTGGCAGCAGTGAGCCAACTCCTGGTCCACCAGTGCCTCCGTGCTAATTAGAGAAAGCCCCCTCTCTCCCCTCCCCCATCCCCACCCACAGGGCCCTAGGCACACAGCTCAGCGGGGACTTTGAGGCAAAGTCGCCCTCCTTGGCACCTGCAGATGTGATGCAGGGGACATGGCTCCTGCTGCAGAGGGACGCCCTGCCATGTAGGGGAGACTCGCTTCATGAGACTACAACTGCACAGGTTGCAGAAGGGGCCAGCGTCACGGCGTAGCAGGTTAAGCCGCCACCTGTGTCAGCATCCCACGTGGGTGCTGGTTCCAGTCCAGGCTGCTCCACTTATGATCCAGCTCCCTGCCAGTGCGCTGCGAGAGCTGCAGATGGCCCAGGTGCTTGGGCCCCGTCCCCCGCGTGGGAGACCTGGATGGAGCTCCTGGCTCCTGGCTTCCTCCTGGTCCAGTCCGGCTCTCTGGCCACTGGGGAGTGAAGCAGCAGATGGAAGGTCTCTCTACCTCCCTGTCTATAACTTGCCTTTCTGATAGTGATAATAATAAAGAAGAGGAAGGGTTGGTTCAGCTCTGGTGGCTGGACAATGGGACAGGAAGCCTTCATGGCTTAGGCTATTGGTTGTCCAGACTGGGTTTTGAGAGATGCCCAGGAGCCCCCCGATGACACAGGAGTCAGGGCAGTCCAGACAGAGGGGTGCGTGGGGGGGGAGGGGCACTGGAGGACCTCTTGTCTGGAGACTAAAGAGAGTAAGGGGGTGACGGGGCTCAACCCGGCCGCAGCTCCGGACTCCAGTTTCCTGCTAACTTGGGTCCTGGGAGGCAGCAGTAACGGCTCGGGTCATTGGGTTCCTGCTACCCACGTGGGAGACTTGGACTGCATTCCTGGCTTCTGTTTAGGGCGTGAGCCAGTGACTGAGAGCATGTTCTCAAAAAAAAAATCATACATATATAATTATATTAGATATATATGTAACTTATATATATGCAAACTGAGGGTTTGGGTGGGGCTATGGAACAAGGAAGTGGGGTGGATGAGGAAGGCCCTACCTCGCCCCCAGAGTCCTTGTGATTGATTTGGGGGAGCCCTCGGAAGGCAAGGGGTGGTGGGGGCCACCAGATGTCCCGCCGGGCTAGCGCCTCCTCCTTGCTGCCACTCAGGGTCAGCCCTGCACTCCCCCGCACCTGCAGGAGGGGCGGGGCTCTTGGATGGCTAAGCTGTTTTCCTGTTGACACCCAGGCCTAGGGCAGCCCTAACGCATCATCTCGGCTCCCTCCCGGCCTCCAGAACCTAAAGAGCTGGCGCCTTGGAGAAGACGCACAGCGGGTGGTGGTCATACCCCAGCAAGAGTCCAGGTGCCTCCTCTGAGCAGTCCACCTGGGTGCTCCCAGCCACACCCACTGCGTCCCCAGCTGCTGCCACAGGTCAGGGCTACCCCAGGTCCCAGTCCTGGAGACGTTTTCTGCCCAGTGTCCTCTGCACATCATGGTGGCACCATCTCAGGGCGGAAGGGCGGGCTTAGAGCGCCAAGGTAGCCAAGGGCCCAGCCTCCACCAGAGACAGAGCAGGTGCTAATAACTGCACCTGCCTGGAGATGAGGCTGTGGCCCACTGGAGGCCCCAACTCCCCCCCCCCCCAGCTGGCATCTCCTATCCTCCCCAGGCCAGGACACCCCCCGCCCCTGAGAGGGACCAGAGAGACTCACTGGGACCCATTTATTACCAGAAAGACACACGGTAGGGCATAAGAACGCGGGGCAGGTGGGCACGGACAGGTGGATGGGGCCAGAGCGGTGGATCTGCAAGGGTTGGCGGGAGCAGCAGCCCAGGCCCCCACTCCCAGGAGGAGCTGTGGGAGGGGGAGGTCCAGCCGCATTCTCCCTGGGGTTCCCGCTGAGTTGGGAGGGGCCAGGAGAAAAGCCCCCAAGGTCTCCGTCTAGAAACCTGCAAGGAAAGTGTGTCCTCTGGGCTGGGCTGGGCTGTGCTGGCGGAGAATCGGCGTGGGGACCCCCGCATGGCGGCGAGGGCTCCGGGAATTGAGGCGGGGGGGTGGGATGGGCTTGGGTGGCAAGCCCAGCCCGAGAGCCTCTGCCTGAGCCCCAGTTGCTCCATCCTAAGAACACCTGCGTGGCCTGGAGGGCTCTCTGGGCTTTCGGAGGAGCGGAGGCGGGCCCCGCACTTCTCGCTCGGGCCACCCGGGCGGGTTGCGGGGTTTGGGGAGCCGGACCAGGGTGCAGGTCCGCAGGGTGGGGCCGAGGTGGAAGCCGCTCCGTTGCTACGGGCGGCCCTAGCAACGCACCCATTCAGCAGAGACAAAGGCGCTGTCACTTGGCGCAGAGGCGCCGCCAGCGCTCTTGTTCCCGCAGCCACGCTGCGGGGCGGGGGCGGAGGCGGCTGGGGGGAGGGGCCGCTCCGGCCCCGCTCGGTCTCCGGCCAGTGCCTGGCCCTGCGCCCTCCAGACCAGCCTGCAGGGGGCGCCCCAGGCCCGTTTTGCAGAAGGGGAAGCTGCGCTCCAAGGCACTGAGGCACCCGGCTTGCATGGCGGCCGGGTCCCCAGCCCTGGGTGCAAATGCGTCCGCGCCTCCCTCGCCACGTTACTACCGCTGTGCGACTGGGGGGGGCCTCGGAGGCAAGGCCCCCTCTGCGGTCCCCGGATCAGAAGCTGCAGATGTCGGGGCTTAGCTCGGAGCCCTGCCCCAGATGGAGCTCCAGGAACCCGCTTCTTGCCCCTCAAGGGCGGGTTTGAGGCTGCGCCGGGCTGGTTTACCGTCGGGGAACCATGGCGCCGGCTTAGCTTCCCGGCCTCGACCCCGCCCCAGCAGGGTCCCCAGGCTTGCCCAGCTGCCGCAGGTCACCGCATCTTGCTTCAGGCCGGGCAGGAAAGCACTTGTTTCTCACGAGTGTGAGAGGCGGCTCAGACCACCAGGCACCAAGACAGGGGCCCTCCGCGGCGGGGCACAGGAAGGCAGCACCCCCTCTGGACTGGGTCTCCATCCCTAATCGTGGCCCCTGGGGAGCCCCGCCTTTCACAGCTTCTGAAGGAGCCCCGTCAAGTCCCACCAAGGGGCACGGTGAGGGGAGGGCCCCTTACACTGTGCCATTCTGCTACAGTGGGGCAGACGGGGTGTCCAGGCCCCCAGGGAAGAGGGACCCTTTGAGGTGCCAGCGCTACCTGAAGCCTTGAATGCCATCAGCTCCACGGCCTAGGGACAGAGATGGACCATCAGGGGCGGCGGCGGGGAGGGGAAGGCCCACTCCTCCCCCTTTCCCAGGGCCCTCGATGCCTCGCTGCCCTGGGTCCTTGGCATTCAGGTGCGGCCAGCAGCAGTCCCAGGGGATGCCCCATCGCAGCCCTACCAGAGTCCCCGCGGCTCCCCTGACCCTGCAGGCCACCCCTGCCAGCCCTTGGCCAAGCCCTGGGGCCACACCCTGTCCAGCCTCACCGGTCTCTCAGGCTCCGCAATGGAGGAGAAGGCTGTGGGGATTCTGGGGCCACGGGTCCCTAGAGGGGGAGAAACCCCAGAGCTGGTGAACTGTGGGGAGACTGAGGCAGGAAGCCCTCTCTCTGCCCCCATCCTGGCTACCATGCTATCAAGTACCCTAAGAACCCACTGAAAGGTTTACCCAGAGAGGGAGGGCTGCTTGCCTGAGGGCACACAGGAAGGAAGCTGGAACCTCACACTGGAACCCCTTCCACCCGAGCCATCGGCCCACTCTTCGTGGAGACCCAGAGCAGGTCACCCCGGGCCAGCCCCACCTCTAGCCTGGGCGCCAGGGGCCCTGATCCCTGGTGCAGGCTGTGGGGGACATGGGCCATGGCTAAGTCACAGCCCAAGCCCAAGGCTGCCAAATATCCTGGGCCTGGGTCTCCCTGTCTCTCAGATGGGTGGATAGGATCTGCCTATGTGGTGGAGGGGCAGAATGGATGTAGGGAGGGAGGCCATACCTCTGAGAGCCACTTGTCTCCGGGCTGGAGCCCAGGCTAAGGGACTGCCCATCCGAGGGCTGGGCCCCTGGCCCGAGGGGCTGCAGCAGGGCTGGAAGGAGAGAGTGTGGGACCTGGGGGGGCCTCTTGCCCCTTGGGCTTCGTCTGGCTGCACTGCCAGCGCCTCGGCGGCCGCCTTCTTCCCCATCATCCTCTGTAGGGCGCTGCGCACCTGGGGACCACGTGCAGGTTGGTCTGGGGCCCTCCCCACTCCCATGGGCCTCCTGCAGTGATGCTCAGATATGGGGGAACCCCACCCCCTCCCTGCAGCCCACCTCCCCACTCACCTCCCCATTGTAGGCGGAGTAGATCAGGAAGATGTATGGCCCCTAGGGACAGACCCAGCAGATGGGCAGGTGCCGCTTCCTAGGAGAGCCAACCCCCCCCCCCCGACCCCTCCTGTGTCTTAGCTTCCTGCCTTGCCTGGAGCCACAGCACCCCCCAGAGGTCCGCAGGCAATGGGCACCCACAGAGATACCCAGAGATGTGCAGACTGAAGGCAAACCCTGCTGCGCGGGGTCTTCCCAGGGGGAGGGCACCCCGAAGCGCTGCAGCCCCTCTGTGCCTTCCCCAGCCTCACAGCCTCACAGCCTCAGCGGCCTTCCTGAAGCCTCAAGGCCAAGTTCATGTGCAGGCGCAGGCCCGGGAGTGCCTTCCGACCACGCCTCCGCTGAGCAGCCTTCACCTCTCCGACTCTTCATCTGCACAGTGGGGCCGAGGCCGGTGTGTGCCGGCCCAGGGTGGGAGCTGCGGTGGCGCTGGCTCTCCTGCCCACGCGCCCAGTGACCAAGGGGGCCTCGCCACTCACAAAGCGCCATCCCATGCAAGGGTCTCCCTCTGCCCTCCCAGCAGCCCCACGGTGGGTGTGCACGCACCTGTGGGCTCTTGTCCCTGGGTGCTCACGTGGTGTGTAGCTGTTGCCGTGCATACGTGTTGGGTGTGTGTGCACCTATGTGTGCCTGCACGCGTGTGCCTGTGTCTGTGTGTGGAGCCCAGGACGTCTCCGGCTCTGCCTGGGTAATGGAAGAGGCAGCAGCTCCTGCCTTGAGGCTCAGACCGCAGGACCCAGGTCGGGGGAGGGGATTTCTCCAGGCCTCCCAGCCTCCCAGGGCTGACAGCTGGAGCCCATGAGCCCAACTGCTGCCCAGGTGCTTAGGCACCCACAGAGAGGAAACCACTTCTCCCAGCCCCTAAGACAGACCCAGGCACCTTCCAGCCCCAACACCCCAACACCCCAACACCCACCTGTCCTGTTTTTCTGCCTCTGCCCTGCCTCCCCATCACCAAAACAAAGGCATCTTTCCAAACTCACACTCAACCATACCAGCACCTGCCTAACACCCTTTATAGCTCCCAGGTACCTCTGGGACAAAGTCTGAATTCCTTGCAACAGCTCTGGGGCGCCTGCACGCTCTGGGCTCCACACCTGCTCCTGCCCCATTTCTCCCAGGCCTTCCCTCGCCACATCTCCCCTCCATTTGATCCCATCACACTCCCCTGGCTTAAAACATTCTCCTTCCCCTCCCCATGCAGCCCTCAGCTCTTAGCAGTTGGAAGTGCCCGTTCTGCCTCCCATGAGTGAATCCCCTGCCCCCACGCCGCCCCTACCCCCCCCCGGTGGGTAAGCCTTGACGGCACCGCCTGTGCTTGTGTGGTTTCGGGGTCTGTCCCCTGCGCAGCCGAGCTCTCCAAAGGTGGCCACACTTGGGTTATGGCCCGTCCCAGCCCTCAGACTCATGCAGGAGTTGAATCGCCAGCACCCGGAAGTTCATGGTTTGAAGAAGGTATGAACTCCATGTGACTCTGCAGTTGAGAGCGGGTCCTTTGCAAAATGATTGGGGTTCGATAAGGTTAGGAGAGAGCTCCCCGGGGCCCAATCCTGGTGGCTGAGTGAGAAAGCGGCGAGAGACCAGACGGATGCCCACACTGCCTGTCTCCCACGACGTGCAGCCTGCACAGCCTCCGACAGAAGCCAGCGCCCGCAGGGGCCCCGTGAGCTTGCACCCGCAGAACCCGCAGTCTTTCTACACCAGCCTGCCTCGGCCCTTCAGTACGAGGATGGCCGCATCCGTGGCTCCTCTGACCCTGGGCACGCAGGGCAGCCCCCAGCAGGCAGAGGAGGGGCTGGGCAGAGTGTGCTGAGCCACTGACGGCTCCTTTGGTTCCGGGGACTGAGCCCCTACTTGTGTTACCCCAGTTGAACGCCATGTGATCCCACGAGCTGGGTGGGAATCTGATCCCCTATATTTAGATCTGGAAGCTGAGGCTTGGCCCAGTTGTCCTGGTCTCAGCAGGGCAAGCGGGAGGCATAGCTGGTTATGGAAATGAGGCTTTGCTCCCCCTCTGCAAAACCCAGTGCAGGCTTTGGGAGGCAAGAAGTCAGTGGGGCCACTCCCAGCCCCTGTAGCTGCCCCCTACTGCCCCCTGCCCAGCTGACAGCCAAGACAGAGAGTAGGGATTGGCGGTGGAGGGCGGGGAGAGGGGACCCAGGGTGATAGTGGTGTAGTGGGTTGGCGTGTGGCAGAGAGAGTGGAAGACATAGCCTGAGCCTGAGCCCAGGACGGGCAGAGAGGGCCATGCCACACACAGAGAGGCAGAGATGGAGAACGAGATTGGGTGACAGAGACAGAAGGCGAGGAGAGAACGCAAGACGTGGAGAGAGGCCCAAGGGAGCAGGGGCTGGGGCAGGTGGGCGGTGTCAGTGCTAAGTGGGAGAAGGGGGCAGGGAGAAGGAGACGGTAACAGAGACAGCCTGTGAGCCAAGGAGGATCTCCCAGGGGAACAAAGACACGAGACCCTTCGAGGGGAAGGGAGGGCAGCATTGTCCCCAGGGCTGGGTCCCTGCCCACTGGGGAGGTATAGAAAGGATGGAGAGCATCAGGGAGCCACCCCTCACCATGGGAGGGTGGCACCAGGCAAGGAGCTGTGGTGGTCACCATGGCAACAAGATGCTGCTGCCACCCACCCCTCGCTGTGATGACAGGAAAACCCAGCCAGGGTCACGGGGTGGCTTCGAGGGCAGGGCTGGAATGGGGCCTCCACCCCATTCCCCGTGGCTCAGTGCCATGCAGGTGTCAGGGAGCTGGACTCCTTAGAACCCCGGCATCCTCCAGCACAAGGGCCCCCCCACCGCAACCCTGCCCCCCCCCATAGCTCCCCTTTCTTTCCTCTCTCATTCCACACCTGCCTGGCAGAAGGTGGCTGAGTCCCCCAGGCCCAGGGGAAGAAGGACCCTGGTGACCAATGCCCAGTGCCCCTGCCCTCCTGGGCGCATTGCCACCCCCCCCCACAGTGTGAGCAGCTGGCACAGGGGGCGAACAGCAGAAGACACTGACCAGCGCTCCAAGTGGCCAAGAGCTCGCCGCCTCCCCGGGCCCCAGGCAAAGCAGGTGTTGCCACACCCTGCAGAGTCCCCGTGCACGTCAGAGCCCTGGGACCTGGAGGTACCTGGATGGAATTGAGGCCCACGGCGGCATAGGCCCAGGCCGGGCTGAGGTGCACCAGGACGCCGACCACCCAGGTCAGGCCCAGGATGGGCAGCAGCACCAGCACTGGCTTCACGGTGGCCCTGTGGGGGGGGCGGTGCTCAGGGGCCCAGGGGGAAAATCCTGGGTGGGGGCAGCAGTGCAGGCAGGACCCAGGCTCCGCTGCCCCTCCCAAGGGCCGTGCC
The DNA here is from genome assembly GCA_949820135.1 of Sylvilagus floridanus. Classification (NCBI taxonomy): domain Eukaryota; kingdom Metazoa; phylum Chordata; class Mammalia; order Lagomorpha; family Leporidae; genus Sylvilagus; species Sylvilagus floridanus. The sequence goes on along the minus strand of OX463243.1, from coordinate 90,070,722 downwards.
TGGGGGGTGGGGCAGAGGCACTGGGACGTGGGACCCCCAGCCACCAACCCCTGCTTAAAGAAGTGGGGGCAGCAGCCCAGAGTGGGGGCTGAGGCCAGTGCCGGGGGACCAGGGGCTTGGAATCAAAGGGTCCTCCCCCTCCTCCTCCCCAAGGAGCCCGGGGGTCCCTGGACTCTTAGGGACTCCCTGGCTTGGGCTGTCCTGCCCCTAGTGTAGGAAGAAAGCCACAGCCCCTTCTCAAGCCAGACATGGCCCTGCGGAGGCCGGAGGGGCTGCTGGCAGGGGTGGAGACCCGGATCTGCACCCCAAACTTGAACTTCGGGAGGCTCCCTGGTTTCGGGGTCTCCTCTCCCCTGTCCCCTTGGAGGCTGTCAGACGGTGAAACCCAGGACAGGGGCCCGTGAACACACCTGCCTTGCACAGCCTCAGTGGTCATTGCTATACATGGACACGCGTGGGCATGTGTGACACAGAGGCAGGGACGTGTGTGCAGTGTGTGCCCAGTGCAGCCTGCCGCCTCTCAACATGGGCTCACACGTGCTCACACGCAGCGAGCCTCCGCGGGCACCAGCGAACCCCAGCTCCGCCAGCCTGGGCCTCACCAGATCTGGGTCCGGAGCTGCTGCTGAAGGCACGGCTGTGGGCTCAGCATACGGGCGCGGCGGCGGGCGCTGGACACGGTGACCAGCACCACACGGACCAGGATGCAGGTATTGGCCTGGAGACCTGGAGTCAGTGGGCGACAGGGGGCCCCATCCCCGGCATGCCCCTCCCCTCTGGGTCCCCGGGCCACCCCGCTCACAGCCAGCACGAACAGCACAGGCCCCACGAAGGCCCAGATGGCGTCCGTGTGCACACTGAGCCAGCAGTGGTCGTCGGCCACGTAGTCATGGGGCGACACAGCCAGGGTCACGGCCACGATGAGCACAGGCGCTCCTAGGGAAAGCAGTGGCCTCAGGCCATGCAGCCCAGTCCGTTCTCTCCAGGACTCAGCCTCCGTGCCCAGGACAGCCGTACGGGGGAGCACTGGGACGATCCGCGAGCAGGGCTGGGGGCCTGACGCCATCAGGCATTAGCGGAGCCTCGAGTAGTCTGGGAGTGGGAACAGCTGGAACCAGAAGCCAGTGCAGGGCTGGGAGGGTGGGCCAAGGTATGGGGTCGACAGCAACACTGGACCTGGGGCGCTGAGGCGGCTGGGGTGGGAGCATTAGGAGGGACTGGGGTTGGGGGGCCAGTGCTTGGTGTGGTCATTAACACGTCCCAGTTCAGCGGTGTGCCTGGGTCTGAGCCCTGGTTCTGCTCCGATTCCAGCAGGTGATGGCGCCGGCACCTGGGTCCCTGCCACGCACTTGGGACACCTGGATCGAGCTCCTGGCTCCTGACTTGGGCCCCAGCCCTGGCTTGGCCTTTATGGGCATTTGAGGAATAAGCCGGTGAATGGGCGTGTGAATTAGAGGTGAATTAGATGGTCTGGCTTATTTGCTGTCCTCAGTGTTTTAATGACCTTCATGGCTCCGTGGGGTGGGCATTTGGCCTAGCAGTTAAGTTGCCCACATCCCAACGGGGGGCTCTGCTCCTGACTCCAGCCCCCGGCCAATGCACACCCGGAGATGCAGCAGGTGATGGTGCACGGGGAGACCTGAGTGGCGTCCCCAGCTCCTGGTTTTGTCCCTTCGCCTGGCCTGGAGCTGCTGGGGACATTTGGGGGAGTGAAGCAGCAGGTGCAAGCTCTCTCTGCCCCTCGAATGAGTGGATGAGAACCAGAGCTGGGTCAAGTGGAGGCTGAGCAAACTGAGGAAACGGAGCTTGTGCCACCTCGTGGCAGAGGTGGGTGGTGCTGGGTGCTAGGTGGTGGCGGGCACCAGACAGAGACTGGTGTGTGCCAGGTGGAAATGAGCCAGCACTGGAGGCCATGGTGGCTTGGCTGAGAGCAGCACAGGGGCGGGGAGCAGGACCTCACCCCAGCCCGTGGCGTAGTAGAACCTCATCCTGGAGCCAGGGCGCATGCTCACAGCTACCACCTTGCTCCACAGCAGCAGTCCCTCCACCAGCATCCAGGAGAAAGCCACCAAAAAGAGGAAGTGCATGGCGGCTGTGACAGCCACACACGCCACCTGTGGGAGGGCGGGGGAGCCCCTGATCAGCTGGGCACCCCTACCCTGGGGTCCCACCCCCGGGGCCTGGCAATCACAACCCAAAGAGGCGTCCGCGAGCGAGATCTCTGCACTGCCCCTCAGCATACGCACCCCCCTGCTGGCTGCCCACCTGGCTGGCCTGTGCCCACTCACTGGCCATGAGGAAGCCTTCGGCCAAGGCCAGGGAGAAGGTCAGGTTCTTGTGGACCGTGGTCTGCTCCGACGTGGGGACCCTAGCACGCAGAGCAGCCAGTTGGCCAGGAGCCCACCTGAGCTCCGCCCCGCTTGGGTCCACAGTGGCTGGGCCAAGGGAGGCAGGTGGGCGGCTCCACCGGGGGCCGCGAGGGGGAGGCGGGGTGGGCATTCCTCACCCAGCCGCCAGGAAGAGCAGGAAGCTGGTGGTGAGGGCGCAGAAGGACACGCCGCAGCCCACAAACGACAGCGTCCGCAGCAGCGAGTCCTCCTCGGGGCCTCTCTGCGGGGCCGGACCGGAAGCAGTGGGCGCCCTGCCCCGGCCCAGCACAGCTCCCCCTGCCCGCCCCACTCCCCCAGTGCCACCCACGGAGGCCCCCCTGGTCTCCTCCAGGCGTCCCTTCCCCTCGGGGGCCGCTCCTGGCCAGGTCCCCTGACCCGGTACCTACCCGCTGCTTACTCGCTCTCCAGCCAGGACCGACCCCTCAGCCCACATCCCACCTGACCCCACTCCCTGTCTGTGCCCTCTCGGCGCCCAGTGCCTCCGCTCCGTTTGGCACTCTAGACCGTGGTTCAGGGCCCTGTGACAAGCCGGCCACCCGCGCCTCCCGCCCTTGCTTCCGGGCTGGTGGCCGTCGCCCCTCCCCCACCGCCCTGGCTGGCTCACCTGGACGTCCGCCACCTGCAGCAGGACGGCAAAGCTGGTGCTGTGGTCGCAGAAGCAGGCGGTGGAGTCGGGGTAGAGGGCAGTCACGGAGCAGCCCCGGGTGGCCCAGGAGCCCCCTGCGTCTCGGCTGGAGGGGGTGTGGAGGGAAAGGGCTTTCATGGGGGTGGGGGCCAAGGAACCTCGTCCCTTGAGCCTGGGCCGTCACTGGCCTGCCTCTAGCCAGCTACGCGACCTCGGCCTCAGTTTCCCGTCTTGTCAGCTGCACTCAGCCTTCTCGGGACGGCAGGAGGCCAGGGCAGACAGCAGGGCTGCTTCTTAAGGACTGAGCACTGTGACTGATGTCACCCAGGGCGGGGGACAGGGCCAATCCCGGGCCTCCTCAGAGTTCCCAGCGGCCTGCCAGGGTCACATGGAACTCACAGTCGGCACCTGTCTCTTCCCAGGCACCTCACAGTGAGGGCCGCCTCCCTCACACACCTCCATCCACAGGGAGCTCACTACTTTCCGAGTAATGCGCTCTCCTGCTGCAGCCTGTCCTGGGGGTGGGATGCAGTGACCAGGGGTGCACGGCACGGTGAGTGCTGACCCCCTCAAGCAGGGCAGGCGGCCCGGCAGTGGAGACTCACCCAGGGCTGAAGTTCCAGAAGGCACAGACCGGCTCCACCAGCCTCTGAGGGGAGGCCTAGGGCGGGAGACAGGACAGGTGTGTGAGGGACAGGTGTGAAGATGGGGCGGGACGGAGGCAGGGGTGGTGGTGGTGGTGAGGCCCTGGGGCAGGCGGGAGGCAGAAGGAGGCCAGCTGAGCGCCTGCTGTCCCATGCACACCAGGGAGGCACCGGGACCCACAGATGGCCTGGTTAAAGAGAGCTCTGCACCTGGGTACACCCCCAGCGGGCCCCTCTCCACTGCTGGGGAAAGACCTCAGCGATCTGCTGCCCAGCGGGGTGAGAAGCTGACCAACAGGATGCGTGGTGGGGGCCCACTTTGTAAAAAATATGAAAGGCCATTTGCTTGTGCACACACACATATAACACACACATGCACATACATGTGCAATATACATAATACAACACATGTACACATCCACATCCACATCCAAATCCAAGCATGTGCACATGCACACATGCACACATGTACATAAATGGTCACATGCAAACATACACAGTGCACATACACACCCATGCACGCACTCAGACACAAATACACACTTATGACAGGGGGCAAATCACAACGCAGTCCACACTGGCTGCTTCTGGCTTTGGACCATTGTAGTGCACGTGTGAGTTTCTTGTAAGCAAACGATGCCAACAATATAATTGCACACGACATCATTAAGGCAGGGAGAGACAACGAGGGAGGCCGCCTGAGCCTGGCATTTGGTCCCAACCCGGGAGGGCAACGGCAGGCACTTCCACGCCCTTCACGGTGGCGGATCCTCTTAGCCACCGAGGAGACAGGTACGAAGTCGCATGATTCCAGACGAGGAAGGTAGGCTCAGAGAGGGGAGGTCACCTGCTCCACATCACACAGCATGGCGCTGAGACCGGGTCCTGGCTGAGCCAGCTGCCTGGCCCTTCCGCAGGTGTGGGCCTGGGTGGAGTGACGTGTATTCACTCACTCATTCATAGTATTCCTGGGCCTCAAGTGCATACTGCATGGGGTGCTGGGAACACAGAACCAGCCCTACAGATGCCCAAGCAAGGAGCTCGGGACTCCATCCACGCCTCCTACGTGGGCGGCAGGAGCCCAACTCCTTGAATCGTCCCTGCTGTCTCCTAAGGTGCACGTGAGCAGGAGGCTGGAATCAGGAGCTGGCGCTGGAGACTGAACCCAGGTGCCCTGGTGTCTCAACCACTAGGCCAGACACCCGCCTCGGCTCTATACTTTACAAATGAGTGACGATGACACCATTGGTGACATTTACTGTTGGTACAGACTAAAACACAAATGTAGCCGGACACCCAAAGGTCACAAAGCTGTCTCTACCTGGAGCCCCAACAAGGGACCAGTCACTGGGGGGGGAGAGGAGGGGCTGGGCACAGTTGGGGTGAATGGAGGCGCCCTGCAGGCTCTGGCTGTGTGGCTGGGAGAGGGCCTCGCAGCAGCTGGACCACACCCTGGAGTGTGGCGGCTCAGGCCTGGGCCCCAGAAGCTGGGATGGGGTGGCAGCAAGGGGACAGTGCAGACCCCCGCAGGGGCACGGAGAGCACTGGGCTTGCACGGCTCAGCCCGCGGAACAAGGCTTGGGGGTTGTTGAAGGAAAGATGTTCGCGGGCATCCTGGTCTGCCAGGAGGGCGTGGCCAGACCTTCGAAGAGGCTTTCTCTGGGGGCGGGGCTGTCCGTCTTCTTCCTCCCCTTCTGTATGTCCCAAACGTGTCACACGCAATGAGCAGTGCGTTCCTTTCATTTACTTTTTATATTAACGTATTTAAACCATAGTGTATAAATGCAGCATCAATAGTTCTTTAAAAAATAGAAACAAAATTGGTAAACTTCCAGCAAGACTTGTCTAGAGTGAAAAAGAAATCACTCTAAATCTTACAAATCTTAGGAGGAGAATGATGGAATAGAATAAACAGCTTTGGGGCCGGCGCTGTGGCATAGTGTGTTAAGCTGCTGCCTGCAGTGCTGGCATCCATATGGGCGCTGGTTCGAGTCCCGGCTGCTCCACTTCTGATCCAGTTCTCTGCTAATGCACCTGGGAAAGCAGTGGAAGATGGCCCAAGTGCTTGGGCCCCTGCACCCATGTGGGAGACCCGGAGGAAGCTCTCGGCTTTGGCCTGGCCCAGTGCTGGTCATTGCAGCCTTTGGGGTAGTGAATCAGCAGATAAGATCTCTCTCTCTCTCTCTTTCTCTCTCTCTGTGTCTTTAAAATAAATAAATAACTATTTTTAAAAAGTTAATAAACAGCTTTAAGCCAGGAATTTTATAAACTACATGAAATGGACAAGTTCTTTCAAAGGCATAAACTATCAAAACGTGTCAAGAAGAAAAACAAACACACCCAAATCACTGATATCAACTCAAGGAACAGAACTCAGAATTTAAAATCTTTCCACAAAGGAAGCGCAGGCCCAGATGACCACTGGCAAAGGCTCGCAAAGGCTCACGGGGACAAGGGAGCACTTCCCGGCTCATGTCATGCGGCCCGCATTAACCTAATGCCCAAAGCAGAGGGCGACATTAGGAGACTTCACATTATTCAGGGACACAAACACAAAAGTTATTCACAAAATATCTGCAACCGAATCCCACAATGCATAGAAAATGCAGTACACCAAACCCAAGCAGGGCTGACACCAGGAATCCAAAGCAGGTTTAATGTTTGAAATCAACCGGCGGAATTCACCTATGTTCACAGATTAACACATTGTGCCACTGTGGAAGAAACGTTTGGCAAGACTCAATAACCGTCCATGACAAACTAGGAAGAGAAGGGAACTTAATGGGAGAAAGGGTTCCCACAAAGATCCACAGCCAACACCACGCCGAACCAGAGACCCCAGGCAACGCGACAAGGCCAGAGAGAGCACACGACACGGGGGGGGAGAGGAGACAGTGCAACAGCCTCCATGTGCAGACAGTGGATCACGTGTGTGGGAGACCCCAGAATGCTGGGGGGCTGCTGGGAGTGCCGGGCCGGGAGCGGAACAGGACGCGGCATCAATGCTCGGACGTCAACCGCGTTACGTAAGTTGGAAATAAGCAAGTTAACACTGAACCGGGAAAATACGAGCATTTACAACAACATCCAAAACTACGGGATCCTTAGGGATGTACTTAACACAAGCATCCTCAGGACCTATGCCCTGACACATACACGATCACCGAGAGAAATTCTAGCGAACCTAGGACAGAGGGACAGGTGTGTCCTCTCTCTCTGCCTCTCCTTCTCCCTCTGTGTAACTCCGACTTTCAAATAAATAAATAAATCTTTAAAAAAAAAAAAAAGGTCTTCCATCTGCTGGTTCACTCCCCAAATAGCTGCAATAGCTGGAGCTGGGCTGATCTGAAGCCAGGAGCCAGTAGCTTCTTCCAGGTCTCCTACATGGGCGCAGGGGCCCAAGTGCTTGGGCCATCCTCTACTGCTATCCCAGGCCACAGCAGAAAGCTGGATTGGAGGGCCAGCACTGTGGCTTAGCAGGTTAATGCCCTGGCCTGAAGCAGGTTCTAGTCCCGGTTGTTCCTCTTCCAATCCAGCTCTCTGCTATGGCCTGGGAAAGTAGAAGATGGCCCAAGTCCTTGGTCCCCTGCACCCACATAGGAAGAAGCTCCTGGCTCCTGGCTTTAGATTGGCTCAGCTCCAGCCATTGTGGCCATCTGGGGAGTGAACCAGCAGTTGGAAGATCTCTCTCTCTCTCTCTCTCTGCCTTTGCCTCTCTGTAACTCTGCATTTCGAACAAGTAAATAAATCTTAAAAAGAAAGAAAGAAAGAAATCCTATGTCCTCAAGAAGAGCTGTGCACTCGTGTTCCCAGACGTAGTCATAACTGAAAACAGTGGGGTCTCCGTCAACAGGTCCCTGCGATACAACTGATGGTGGCACCGTGGAGTGGAACGCGCCGGGCAGTGCAGAGGAATCCCCTAGTGGGTAAGGCTCCCAAACACCACCAGAGGGCCAGCAGCAGATCTCAACACATCCGTGCGGTTCCGCTTCTGTGAAACTTCAGAAAAGACAGACATTCTGTAGCCACGGAGAGCAGAGCGGTGACGTCCTGGAAGACAGCCCTGGGAGAGGCACCAAGAAGCCTCTGGAGCGCGCGGAAATGTTTACACCTTGCTCAGGGCTACGCACAGGTCAACCCGCACCAGGGCAGGCGCTGAGAAGGGAAGTAACTGAGGATGCCGATGTACACAGTTGGCCCTCCATATCTGCAGGAGTCCCATCTGTGGAGTCAACCGACTACAGATGGAAAACATTCCAGGAATACAAGATGCATGTGTATTGAAATGTGTAGACTTTGTTGTTGTCACGATTCCTTTTCAACAATGCAGTTTGGACGAGTATTCACATAGCACTAACACTGCATTAGGTGGCATTGCTAGCAACCTGGAAATGATTGCAGGGGGGTGTAACCATGGGCAAGTGCTGCACCATCCGATGGAGAAGACTTGGGCGGCTGCAGATTGTGGCTATCTGTGATGGGGTCCTGGGGCCTCTCCCCCTCGGACGCCCACGGTTGGCTGCATACTTCGCTGAAGTTTCTGGAAAGACAAGCGAGTGCAGCCGTGTGTGTGCTCAGAATTCCTGGTTATGAGCAAAGGAGACTTTTCGCTTCCTCTGAAATGTGCCAATGTGCAAAGGTGGGAGGGGTTTGTATATTCCGTGGAATGAAATCAAACCACACGACTTGAGGATTTTCCATGTCAGCTGATAGAGAAGGAAACACCTATCCCACATTGAACTTCCGGCCACTCTTCCACATCCAGCTCTCCCCCCCCCCCCCAGGTGGGGTGGGGTGGGGACAGTCCCTGCCTGATGGGCACGAGGCTGTCTTTATCCCTCTGAAGTGCGTGGTGAGTGTGAACGCTCCCCGTGCACGCCCTTCCGGGTCTGCCCAGCGGGCTCTCTGCATCGAGTCACAGAGACCCAGAAAGAAATCCCGGCTCCTGCCACCTCCCTCCAGGGGAAGAAGGCAGCTCCAGGAGGCAGTGAATGCTGCCTGTGTAGTTCCCTGGGCGTGGGTAAGTGTACACAAACCCACTTCCCGCCCATCCCCTGCGGACGATCGGGACCATTTCTGAATATTTTTCTCCAACATTTTTTTAGAACTTGGTTATCCAACAAGAAAACACTGGTGGTGTTTAGGGAGCAAACCAAACCAGGATAAGTGTACCAGGGTGGCTTTTCCCAAACAGGGACCCTGTACCTGGGCCTGGTGCTGCAGGTGAAAGGTCACGGCCGTGCTGACCTTGCCAGCAGCGTCCCCCACTTCAGAGGAGATGACCGCTGAGCCGACCTGGGTGCTCTGGGACCTGTGGGGAGAAGGGGAGCCGACGGGGGCGAGGTTGTCCATAGCTGGCTCATCTCATCCAGACCCCCGGGAGACCCCAGCGACAGCCCCGTCTGGGACTCAGGGCGCCTGGGCGCCAGTCTTGCCTTGGGACTTGCTGATAGCTTGGGTAAGCTGTCCTCCCTGCCTGAGTCTCAACACGGGAGCCAGGACCCCAGGCAAGGGAGCGCCACGTTCTGCCAGCCATACAAGAGCCTTTGGCAGTTCCAGAAGGTGGTGGTGGGGTGCCGAGAGGGGGTGAGAGCCGGGCTGCGAGGGACAGATTGGTCACTAGCAGGGGGACCCTGGGAGAGGGCGGAGACCCAGCCTTTCCCTGGGAAGGGGTGCAGGCCCCCAGCAACCTGCAGGGCACCCACTCACCTCTGCACCACGCTCGCCTGGTCTGTGCTGTTGGTGGCCTGGCGCTCGAGGTCAGGCTCCCCAAGGGTGTACTGCAAGATGCTCGAGGTGAACCAGCTGTGGATCATGGTGACCCCAGAGAGGCCTGGATGAAAGGAGGGGGACCCAGACCCGCCTGATGATGAGCTGGCTCCTGTGGTAAGGCTTTCCCCATGTTACAGATAGGGAAACTGAGGCTTGCAGAGGTCTAGCGACTCTCCTAAGATGGCACAGCCAGTAAGCTGCACCACTGTCATCCCATGTGCTTAAACTCATGGCTCCAAATCTCCTTGCCAAATCCAGCCACCCTTGCGCACATTCAAGGGTGGGGCCTGCCTCTCCCTGCCCCCGACTTCTGTTGTGGACACCAGGAGGTGTCAAGGCTGAGGTGTGACCCAGATCCCGACAGGCCCCAGCCATGCCCTCGCCCTCACCCACCTTTCCCAAGGAGCCGCCTCACTTCACCCGCTGGGATGAGGATGTGTCCAGGCCCCTCTGGATGGCCACCGGGCATGGTGAACACATAGTCCCTGGGGCCGGCCTCCTCCAAGCGCAGGCTCCGCACCTCCAGGCCTGGGATGAAATGGGGCTGGGGGCTGCACCTCCAGAGGGAGGCCTTGGAGCTGAGCAGCCCGGGTGGCAGGGTCTGGGCCCTGCCCCACCCCATCACAGGTCCAGCCACCTGCCCACGGCCAGGGTGAGGGCATGGCCACCAGGCCTTGGACACTTATGTGTCACCAGAAGGCAGGTGGCACCTGGAGGACACAAGCTGGGCCTGAATTCCCACCGGAGCCACTCCTTGCTCCGTCTACACTCGCTGAGTCTGACCTTTGGCCTGGCCTGAGAGGCAGAGATGAATCAGAGCAGCCCTGGCATGCCTAGAGCATCAAGTGGAGGAAGACCACCCCTTATGTAATGATCACAAATGCAATGGAAATAAAACCTACTTCAAGGTGCTGCAGGGGCCAGGGAGGGAGGAACTGACTGTCAGGACAGAGTTAAAGCTGGGAAGGCATTCCCAAGGAGGCGATGCTCAAGTAGGGTTCTGCAGGACCTACAGGAGTTTGCTAGGAGATGGTGGGAGGAAGAGCACTTTTTTTTGACAGGCAGAGTGGACAGTGAGAGAGAGAGACAAAGAGAAAGGTCTTCCTTTTCCGTTGGTTCACCCCCCCCCCCCAGTGGCTGCTGCAGCTGGCACACTGCGGCCGGCGCACCGCGCTGATCCGATGGCAGGAGCCAGGTGCTTCTCCTGGTCTCCCATGGGGTGCAGGGCCCAAGCACTTGGGCCATCCTCCACTGCACTCCCGGGCCATAGCAGAGAGCTGGACTGGAAGAGGGGCAACCGGGACTAGAACCCGGTGTGCCAGCGCCGCAAGGCAGAGGATTAGCCTAGTGAGCCGTGGTGCCAGCTGGAAGAGCATTCTTGATGGAAGGCACAGCATGGCAGAGGCAGAAATGGGACAGAGCATCTGCAGAAGTGCAGAGGTGTCTGGGGCCTGCAGGGCGGGCGGGGCAGGGGCAGGCTCACCAGCATGGCGGTGCTGGATGTGCACCCTGGGCTGCTCGGGGGTCAGCACAGTGCTCAGCAGCGGTGCCAGGTGCTGCACGCTCGCCACTAGGACCATAGGACCGCCGACCGCCTGGGAGGAAGCCATGTCTCAGCTCTCTCCCCTCCCACACGCTGCTTCCCTGACCAGGGCTAACAGACTCTCCCTGCTGCAGATCCCAGGTCTCCAGGCTGGCAGGGGCAGCCCTGCCCACTGCAGCCTCCTGTGCCTTTGTCACCCCGGGAAGCCACGGGCCTCTGGCGCTCTGTGCCAGCCGGCTCCTTGGCCAGCTGGAGCCACTGCAGAGGGCTGGCCCAGGCCGCCCCACTTCCTCACTCTGGCTCAGGGCTGGACCTGTAACAGGTGCTCAGATTTTTAGATACCAGAAGGAAAGCTATATGGGGGATGACAGTGGGGGAGGGGGAGAACATGCACTAATAGGACACCTTCTGTATGCCGTGCAAGCCACCCAATTCACTCATCAGCTCCCTGCTACTGCCTTAGCAAGACAGGTGTGATAATTCCCCACTCCCCAAGGGAGAAATCTGAGGGTTCAGAGTTCGGTGTGAAACAGGTTACTATGGCGCCTCTGGTCCCTAATCAAATGCGGGCTTGCACACTTCTCAGGGTAGGGAGCTCACCACCTGTCCAGATGAAGCAGCGTCCCAGGTGGTGGCAGCCCACCTCTACGCCTTGGTCTCCGTTCTGACCCTGAGGCCACAGGGGGCCTCTGCCTGCTCCTTCACCCAAGAGGCAATGTCTGTGGCCTCTGGTTCCCTCCCTGCTCTAAAATGACCTTCCCAGGCCTGCCGGCACCTCCGCCAGGATGAGGCCCCTACGCACGCTGCCTTTCCTGCTCTCTGGAGTGCCTGGGCTGCATGCTGGACTGAGCACATTTTGAGACACACAGAGGCCCTAACGGGTCAGTGGCTCTTAACTATTGTTAGCCGCAGCAGCTGTGGTTCAAGTGCAATTCTGAGTGGAAGTTCCACGCGTAAAGCAAACAAAAGAGGAGCTTCCCTGCATGGCTGGAGAGCTGGGCCCCGAGACGCACACCCACTCGCCCACAGCTCCACGAGCCGTAACCCCGGGCTCCGGCCCAGCCAGCCCTGTGGGCCTCACCTTGCGGACGGCCAGCCAGGCACCAGCCGAGCGCTCCTCCAGGATCAGGCTGGCCACAGACACGACGCCCCGTCCCAGCCGCTCCCAGGGCTCCAGCAAGGGCTCTGGCTCGCCAGCTCCCAGGGCCACCGCCCTCCTCAGGAAGCGTAAGACCGCCAGCAGCGCAGCTGGCCCCAGCGGAGCTGCCTCCTCTGCCAGGACTCTCTCCAGGATGCCCAGGAAGCTGGAGGCCTCGGCCAGGGACAGGGCCCTATGGGCTCCGGAGAGGGGGTCCGGGAGGAGCTGCGGGCAGAGGAGCCGTTGGCTGCTGGTCTGGCTGCCAGGAGGAGATTCCCCCAGGGTCTCCTTGGGGACAGCAGGCAAACTAGCCACAAGCCCCTAGCTCTCCAAGTAGGAGGCAGGACCAACCCTCATGGCTGCAGACACAGCAGGTGAGTGGCCCCCTTGTGGGGGCAGAAACTGGGGAGGGGGCTCACCACAGTGGCATTGGCCAAGGCATTGACTCGGCGGATAAAGTCCTGGCCGGGCCATGACCGGGCGGCCTGCAGCTGCCAGTAGGTCTCTGCAAAGGACAGCACAAAGGCTGGCCCCGGGCATGCCCTTGCACAGCGGGCCCAGCCAGCCAGCGACGCCCCTCCACCACGGGCAGCCCAGGGGCAGAACGGCACTTGGAAGCGCCTGTCGCCTCCCACCTGCGTTCTAGATGGGATAACTGAGGCACAGAACGGCATAATCATTTGCCTCAGGGCCCACAGCTGGGATCCCCGCCCCCCCCGCGGGGGGGGGGCGCGGCGGCTGTGGTCTCACTGCCCTATGACCCAGACTCCATGGAGACGCCAAAGCTTCCAGAAGATTCTGAATCCCCAGATCTGCCGACCACTTACTCCCTGCTCGGTGTGCGTGGCTTACAGGGGCCGCCCTCCAGCAGAGCCAGGGGCACACCCAGGGCGCACCTGTCCCATAGCAGCAGAGGAAGGGCTGCGGCTGCAGGCAGAACTCGGAGCCCTCCGCGCGGGTTCCTGGGTTCCACGTGGGGCACTCCTCTGAGGGCACTGGCGGGTAGGGGAGGTGTCAGGGTCACACCCTTGCTTCCTCGTGTTCCCACGAATCAGCCACACTCGATAGGGAACCAGGACGCAGGCCCTGGCTTTAGGGCGCGAGGTGAGATCTAGGTGAGCAGCCCCACAGCCAATACTTTGGGGCAAGACTGGACAGTGGACCCGCCCAGCACGCAGTCTGCAGGGTCCAGAGACGGTGTTAGGGAACCATGGGTGGGCTCTGGTGGGCCGTACCGGGACACAGCAGGCGCAGCCGCACGGCAGGCAGCAGAGCCGGCGTGATGTCCAGGGCGGCAGGGTCCCAGCGGAAAAGCAGGTCACCTGGAGGCGGCGCACAGGCCTGTGCCCTGCGCAGCTGCGAGGTGCTCAGCGCCCGGGCCCACAGGTGGAAGTCGGTGAGGTTGCCGCTGAAGGCGTCCCGTGCCGAGAAGCCGCCGCCCAGGGAGTCCTGATCCTGGCCCAGCACCAGGACGCCGCCGGGCGGCACCGGGCGGCCCGCGGCCAGCCCCCGCGCCCCAGCGCGCAGCCGCCCGTCGGCGAACAGCGCCCAGCTCCCGCCGCGCTGCTCCCACGTGGCGCACACGTGGTGCCAGCGGCCGTCGGCGCGGAAGGCGGCGCGGAAGGGCGCGTGGTGGCCGCGCACGACGAGCGCCGCGCGCACGACACCGCCGGGCTCGGCGAAGGCGCGCAGCTGCAGCGCGTTGGGCAGCGCGGGCGCGGCGAGCGAGAAGAGCGCGGCGGCGGCCGACGAGGTCGCGTCCCACTGCACGTGCGCGCACGCCGTCAGCGCCGCCAGCGCCGGCAGTGCCGTCTGCAGCCGCGCCGCGCGCTCCGCCGAGCGCTCGCCGAACACCAGCGCCGCCGCGCTGCGCACGCCTGCGGGGACAAGCAGGTCCGGCCTAAGCTCCTCAGCCGTGCGCCCCGTCCTCTCTCCGTCTGGGCGCAGCTGCGGGGCCCCTCCTCTCGAGGAGGAAGAAATGGGAGTTCTGTTCCCCCTCCCCATGGGGTCCACCCCTGCTTTCCGCCACGTCCACAGCAGGGGAACTCAGCTGGGGATGTGATAGGGTGCGACTCTGGGCTCCCACCTGGGATGGCCGCAGCACCCCCGCCCCCACACTCACGCCTCTGTGGGGGCCTCCGGCGAGCGGCCTCTCTCTGCGCCGCCCAGACCATGTCGCGCAGCCGTGCAGCGAGAATCCCCTCTGGGGGCACCAGTGGCAGGTGGCCAAACCGCTGCTCACAGAACTCCTGGGCCTGCCACCAGCTCAGCCGCTGCCCCGGGAACCTGCACACCCCCTCTGCAGTCTGCAGCACCTCTCCGGGGGCCACGGGGGCTGGAGAGTGATAGAAGAGGGGCTGTGGCACAGCGTGTGTGGCATGTGTCCCCCTGGAAGTGGTCAGGGCCGAGGTCTTTGGGGTGGGAGTCATCTGGGAGGGATGGGGCTGGGCTCCCTGCCACGCTTCATGGCTTGGTGAATCGTTATCCTGGCAGAGCGTGGCCATCGTCTAAACAGCAGACACGCCCCGGACAGAATGAAACTTTTGGCCCTGAGCCTGGTATATAGGGAGAAGGGCTTGAACAGAGTGTCACTTCCTCCTGTCCTGTGCCACCTGCGCCACAGGCTGGCTAAGCTGGGGAAGAGGGCAGCCTCCTGGGTGGTCCCTTATACCAACCTGCGGCCCGAGGGTTCCTTGATCCAGCCGGGGAGCTGGAGGGGGTCCCAGAGAGACTCCTGATCTGAGAGAGAAGACAGTGGGGGGCTGGTTTAGGTGCCCCCCCCCGGGGGGGGCCACCATGTGTGCAGTTAGTGCATGCCTACTGTGTGCAGCAGGGGGCGCTGCAGGCTCTGCAGTCAGTGTGATCTTGGACAGGTCCCTTCACGGGTCTGAGCGGGAGCAAGAAGCAAACTGGAGAGCGAATGTTAACGGGTGCGGCACCCAGAAGAGGCGTGTGTTCTTTCGCTATGTCGGGGTTATCTCGTGTAAGCTTTGCACTGACCTCACAATGTGGGGTGGCCACTTGGAACCCTAGCAATTTGAGGTCTCCCAGCAGCCCCCCTCCCAGAGGCTCTGGTACCAGGAAGAAGAGCAGGCAGCTGCAGCAGGGGGCCATCTGGACGCGGCAGGGGCAGGAGAGGGACAGCAGGCCTGGCCACTGTGCACTGAGGAAGGAGGGGAGAACATGACAGCAGCTTAGCGTTCTGCCTTGCTGCCGGCATGGACACCTGCAGGGTCACTGTGTCCTCTGCTTGGTTCCCCACCTCCCTGGGCTGGGAGCTGACCAGCAGGCTGGGAGCCCAGGATGCGGTGGCCCACCCACCAAGGATGACCTTTACTGGCACAAAGGGATGGTCTCCAGGAGCCCCTTGAGGACTGTGGCTGAAAACCACCGTTGCCCTGGTTCGTGTGGGAGAAAGGTAGGGCAGCAGCCGGCTCCTGGCCAGAGAGGGCCGGGGCAGAGCTCAGGGGGGAGGCACAGCTCAGGGCTGGAGGGGCTTCCCTGTGTTCTTTTGGGGTTCCCAGCTTGACATGCAAAGCACTGGGTCATCTGTCCCATCTTCACCCCACTCCCCAAGCTGTGTCCCTTGCCAGGCATCCCAGAGCTGTGCCCACGTTCTCCCTCCTGCCCTCTCCGGCCCCTCCTCTAAGATCAACTTGCCATCACTTCATCCACCTGCCCCTGACGGTGGGTCCGCCACAGCCGGGTGCTGTCCTAAGCTGCGGACACTCTCATCGAGTTGATTTAGGGGTCACTCCTGCAGTGATCCCTAGGGGTGTCTCTGGCCCTGGCTGGCCACTAGTGGGTCTCAGAAAACCCCGACTCCAGCCAGCCAGTCTCTAGCCAGCTGGGAGTCTGGAGCCATCACATGGATCATTTTCATCTTTCCCTCTTCCAGATAAAGCAGGAAACTCAAACTCACAACACCCAGCAGGATCGCAGGAGCGCACGTTTCGGGCTCTGAGAAACACCTTTTGATTGTCAGCTCTCCCCCCTCCCCGGCAGCACCCAACCTTCAGCCTCACAGGGGTGGGCAATCTTAGGGGTCTGGTCCAGGGAGGAAGGGTGCCCCACATGTGAGCAGATGGTATGGGCTCAATAAAGGCTCACTCCCTCACCCCTTGCTCACGCCTGATTCTATTTGCGTCCTCAGATCCCTGGCACCTGCCTTCCTAGCTCCCCAAACACCCATGGATACCCCCCTAGAAAGATGCCAGGTTTGGCCACCACTGTGGGTCCCCCCTGCTCCTAGGCCAACAGGGCCAGTTCAGAAACGGTCCCCCTCGCACTCTCGTTCCTCCCTCTCTTCCCAGCCCTCGTGCTCACCCGCTTTGCCTGGTGCCTGGAGCCGGTTCTGGGTCTGTGAGGCGTCTGCAGGCTCCCAAGTAGCCAAGACCCGACCAGACCCCGGGCAGGCGGGGCCGGGGGCGGTGCTTGGAGACCCCGCCCCCAACCCTGTGCCTGTGAGGCTCAGAGCTCCAGGCTCCTGGCTTGGCTGGGAGGGGCTCATGGTTTCGGCCTCCCCCATCTACGACGTGGGTACAGGGGGCTACGTTGGATACCAAGTAAACTTGGGGAGACTGAAGCAGCCTTGGGCGTGGCAGCCCCACGCAGGCCAGGGCACGCCCTGAGCGGGCTCTTCGCAGGTCTCCCCCTTTACCTTCACCTCACCGCAGGGTCGGGGTGGGGGGAGCTTTTTGGGATGGCTTCCAGGTAAGGACCGAGGCCCAGGGAGACAGCTGGCCAGCGGTGGGGTCTGACCTTGAACCCTAGTCTCTGGGTCTTCATCCAAGCCTCCAAACCATAAGGGAGTGGGGGCTTGCTGAGGGTGGGGGGAGTTGAGTGAGGCGAGGCCTGCACGGGGGCGGCACCCAGGGACAGGGGTATGCCTTACTAGCCTAGCCACACGGATTCCTGCTTGGGAGGGGACTCAGCTGAATGACAGGGCAAAGCTTTGGGGTTGGTTAGGTCTACATTGATGCTGACTCTGACCTGAGGCCCCATACTCAATTACTCTGAGCCTCAGTTTCCCCATTTGTAGCATGCAGATGGTAAATACATGACTCGGGGTTGCTGTGAGAGCTAAATGCCTTTGACTTTAATGGGTACAAAGCATGGCTGTGGTGCTTGGCACACGGTCCATGTAGCATTCTTGCCAAACTTGATTGACATGTTAACAATAACCTTCTGGCCATTACACTTGCCCTCGGAAGAGGAAAAACAGGAGGAAAGAGGCCTGTGGCCCAGGATGCCGCCCCTGTAGCGTCGCTCTGGGCTTGAGCGTTTTCAGGAGAGGAATTAGGGGCTAAGAGATCCTCACCTGGAGCAGAGCACGGGGCATTGCTCTGCTCCCCTGGCAGATGGGAAGTGTGCACCTGCCCACCTCTGTGCAGTCCCAGGTGCCAGAGCCAGCAGGAAGGGCAGGGAGAGGCCCGAGGGCAGGTGCGCCCTATCCACGCTTAAACGAATTATTTGCTCACTGAGAGACAGATACACAAGTAGACAAAGTGCTCCCATTCACTGCTGCACTCCCCAAGGTCCACAACAGCCGGGGCTGCACCAGGGCTGCGGCCACAGCTGGGAACCCAATCCAGGTCTCCCACATGGGGGACAGGGACCCAGTCACACAAGTCATCACCTGCCACCTCCCAGGCTCTGTGTTAGCTAGCAGCTGGAGTCAGGAGCTCGAGCTGGGAACCGAGTCCAGGCACGTGGATTTGGGCTGCAGGCATCTTAATCTGTGTCTTACCTGCTGGGCTGCATACCTGCCCCGCCCTTTCCAGACAGAAAGCAGCACTCACCATGATGACATGGCTAGCAAGGGGTGCCTCCATCCCTGAACCCTCTGTCACCCTCTGTCACCTCCTGGCCCTCCTTGCCCTGCCCTTCCTGTCCCTCCCTGTAGCCTGAGTGATGACCTTCCTGCAATGCCCCCTCCCGGGCCCCTAGCCCACCCCCTCTCCCAACACAGGATCCCATTATCCAGGAGTCGCTCAAGACGACGGCCAAGTACCTTGGGGGTGGGGATCCCCGGGATTTGGCCCCTGGCCTGGCCTAATCTCTCGGCTGCAGGGCTGGGGCATTGTCCAGCGGGCAGCGGGACCATTCATCACGGCAGCACTGACAGTCCCCTTGTCCTGGTGGACAGGGCCAGAGGCTGCGGGGGAGCGATAGCCATTGTGCTCCTCGGGCCCATTGTCTAGGTGGTGGGGTGAGCAGCAATGAGGGCGCCAGGCCCCAGGGGGATCCCAAGGGGGGTCCAAGGATGCTGGATCCCCACCCCTGGGCCTTGGGCCTGCCTTGGCCTCTCAGCCCAGCCCCTCCTGGTCCAGGGCGAGGGATTTGGGAAGGGGGAGGTAGGAGCTGGGAGACTTGGTCATCCACCAACTCTCTTTTGTGTGACTGTCCTCCCAGTTCTTCTTCCACAGGACTGGCAGTCACCTCTTCCTCTGGGGTCACACAGGGGGCTGTGGGCAGACATGGTGAGTGTTCGGGTCACTGCCAGTTTTTTCCTGTTCTGTGGGCAAAGTGGGGTCCCTTCCTCTCACTGACACCCCTCCCACCCTGGACCCCGAGGAAGTAGGATGGGCCTGGAATCAGCCTGCTCCAACCTCCTCCTATATAGCAGTCAGAGATCTGTGTAGCATGTCTATCTCATCCTGTCCCTCCCCTTCTCAAAACTCTTCCATGGCTCCCTAGTGCCTCCGGGGGCAATCCCCAAATGCCTGCAGCAGCTGGGATGGGGCTGGAGCGAGGCTGGGAGCTGAGAACTCCATGTGGGTCTCCCAGGAGGGTGGCAGGGACCCAACTACTTGAGCCATCACTGCTGACTCCCAGGGTGCACGTCAGCAGGAAGGCGGAGTCAGGAGCCAGAGCTGGGATGGCCCCGGCTTTTTAACTGGTGTCTTCAGAACTGAGCTAAATGTCCGCTCCTTTCTCAGTCACTTCTGATTCATTTCTACTAGTCCTTCAGGTCTCAGCCTGCACCTAGGATGCCTTCTCTGTCTCCCTACATTGAACTGGTTCAGGAATCCTTGATCCCTCCAAAAGCTGGTTAGTTACGGACCTGTCCACCCCTCCTCCACCAGCCACCCGGCCAAGCTCAACACAGGGATCACTTTGTGTGTGTCGAAGGACTGCAGGAAAGACCAGCCAGACCTTGGCTCACAGGGATGCCTGGGACTCCGTGGTTTTTGTCTGATGTTGGGATCCTGGGGGGTGAACAGTGGGAAGAGGAATGGACCCAGAGACTGACACCTGCACTGCTGACTGTGGCCACCAGGGGGCAGAACTATCTGCCAGTGGGAAAAAAGAAGTTCCTCCCACCCACCTGTTCCCCCAGGCCCCCAGCCCAGGATCCCTAAGTCACATCTGGAGCCTGGCACGCAGGTGCTCAATCGACACCAACTCCTATTCAGAGGTAACCCAGAACCAGAGGAGGGAAGGGGACCTGTGGCCGTGGCCGACCACAGTCCACCTGTGGCACGGCCTGAGCCTTCTGGCCCTGCCTCACCTAGTCCACCTGCCCATGTCTTTCCTCCAGGCTTCAGCCGATGTCACTGAGGCTGGTGGATGCAGGGCTTCTTCCCAGGGTGTTGGTACGAATGCTCTGAGGTTGCCCAGCTGCGTGAGCTGCACACTCTAGGTGGGGGAGGGTACGGCATGTGAATTATGCTGCAATAAAGCTGTGGCTATTTATGATTCTCTTAGGTTTTTTCTTTCTTTTTTTTTTTTTTTTACTTGAAAGGTAGAGTGACAGAGAGGGAGGGAGGGAGAAAGAGAGAGGATGAGGAAGATTGAAAGACCCTGGGCTCTTGCCACCTCGGAGCCTGGTGATCCTGACCCCCCATCTGTTTGATGATATGGGAGGGAAACAGACACCCACGTATTCAGAGCACTGTTGTTACTGTGGCTGAGGGCATTCCTAACCGCTCACAACAAGGACCTAAAACACAGTGGAGGGGCTGGTGCTGTGGCGCAGCGGGTTAATCCCCTGGCCTGAAGCGCCGGCATCCCATATGGGCACTGGTTCTAGTCTTGGCTGCTCCTCTTCCAATCCAGCTCTCTGCTATGGCCTGGGAAAGCAGTAGAAGATGGTCCAGGTCCTTGCACCCTGCACCCGCGTGGGAGACCTGGAAGAAGCTCCTGGCTCTTGGCTTCAGATCAGCGCAGCTCCGGCCATTGCACCCATCTGGAGAGTGAACCAGCAGATGGAAGACCTCTCTCTCTCTCTCTCTGTCTCTCCTCTCTCTGTGTAACTCTGCCTTTCAAATAAATAAATAAAATCTTAAAAAAAAAAAAAAAAACACAGTGAGTGAGGCATGAGATTTAGAGTCAGAGTAACCGGGGTTCGTTTCCCGCACTCGGAAACCGTGGGATTTCAGCAAACCTCTTCCCTCCGCCACCCACCCACGCCCACCTCGCGGGGTCTTCCAGGGTGGGCCAGGACAGGTTCGAAGTGCTTTGTTAGCGACATCAGCGGGAAGTCTGGAGCTGCTGTGTGGGAGGAGGCAGCCGGGCAAGCCCATCGCCCTCTTCAGTACTCTTCAGGGGGCGCTCCGGGACCCCTCCTTCGGGCGGCGGTAGGTGGAGCTCGCGGCTCGCGGCAGCGCGGGGCCGGGTCGGTGGGCTCCTCACCTGGCCCTGGCAGGCAGGCGGGCACTGGGGAGCCGCGGCTGTGACTCGCCGTAAAAACAATCAGGGAAGGACAGCTGCTTCCTTGTCAGCAACCGAGAGGGAAATAAAGCGCACGTCGCCTCCAGCGAAAACCTGCTCTCCGTCCCCCGGCTCCCGCCACCAACTGCTCCCGGCCGCGTGCCAATCCAATTTGAACGCCTGTGAGTCACCCCGAGAGGCCTTATTTTCACTTCATCAAGCGCAGAGGACGCATCCGGGCTGGGGCAGGGGGAGCAGCTGCTGGGGGGCCCCCGGCCAGGGGATGCACGTGTTCCGGGGCTGCTGTCCCGCCCCCGGGGGCTGCACCGAGGTTCCCCTCTTGCTTGTCTGGTTCAGCAATCAACCAAGTCATTCATTCAAGCAAAGCTTAGGGAGCGCTGGGTTCCCTAAAAGCGAACAGGTGAAGCCCCCACCCCACGGCCTGGCTCTCAGTCCGCCTGCTCTGAAGACCCCTCTATCTCCTGCACACCCCTTCCTCCCAGGACGTTCCAGGAGGCCCAGGAATGCCCTGTCTTCTGGTCCTTCCTGTTTCTCTGCCTGGCAGATGTCCAGAGATTCTAGAGAGTTCTAGCCATGCTCCCAGATTGACCGCTTCCCCACCCCATCCAGGCATGGGGAGGCAGTGCTCTGGCTTTGGGGTTTCACAGACCCCTCTGTTTCAACAAGGAGGGCCGGGTCTTCCTGGCACCAGTCTTCCTGTTCCTGGGCTCGCCTCCTGCCCATGCCTGGGTGTCTGGGGACAGAGGAGAAACCCCCCTGTCCCTGTCCTCAGTAGCTCCGTCGGCACAGCCAGGGCTGGGGCCAGCGCAGTGTCAGCTGCACCCAAGCCACAGTGAGGAGACACGTTTGTTTCTCTTTGTGCAAGAGAGATTTCTGACCATTCACACTTTAAAGGTACGTGTTTCCGTGTTGCTTAAATTTTGGTGAGCAAGTAGTACAACCATGTACCGTGTCGTGACGGTGCAGGCAAGGAGCACCTGTTTTTACTCCTCCCTCCCTCCCTTTCTCTCTCTCTCTCTCTCTCTCTTCCTTCTTCTTCTTCTTTATTTTATTTACTTGGAAGGCAGAGTTGCAGAGAGAGGGAGAGGGAGAGATGGCCAGGACCGGGCCAGGCCAAAGCAAGGAACCAGAAACTCCCTGTGGGTGGCAGGGGCCCCAGCACTTAGGGCATCTTCCGCTGGTTTTCCCAGGCCATAAGCTGGGAGCTGAATCGGAGGTGGAGCAGCCGGGCCTGGAACCAGCCAGCACCACAGTTGACAGCGGCTTACTTGGCTACACCACAGCGCTGGCCCCTTACTGCACTTTTCCTATGTCCCAATGCATTCAGATTCACAAATACTCACCCTGTGTTCTGACTGCCTGTGGTGCTGGGTCCTAGGAGCGCCTCACAGGTCTGCAGCCTCCCTGTGCAGTAGACGCTGTCATCCCAGTGTGCACCACACTCGTCACGATGTTCCCACGGCAATGAAACCCACGGAGAACCCATCCCTATAAACACAAACACTAAATAAACAAAATGTAAATAATAGTAAAAGTTTAAAAATGAAAGCTTACTTTTTTTTTCTGGGCTTACCGTCTCCAGGGACCATCTTAGTCCAGAGGCACAGTCCAGAGGCCGCCCTGTGTCCGGCAGCTGGACCTGGGGATCAGGGACCTGGGGACCGGAGGCGCTGTTGTGGCCTCCTCAGTCCCGAGCTGGTGCTGTGAGGGGAGAGTGGGACTGGGGACATGGGTCCCCGGGGTGGGGGGAGCAGGGGTGGCCGGGGACTGACACACTGCCGAGTGGGGTGAAGTACCCAGCGAACTGGGCTTTACCATGCGCCGGCCTCCGTGGGCACCCTCACTCCCTGTGTGTCCGGCTAGCAGCTCCCCCTTTCCCCGAACTCCCCCACCCCCACAGGTGCTCCTTCAAGTAAGCCAACAAGTAACACATAGCAACACCAGAGTGGCTCTGGGCAGAGCCCTGGCGATTCTTCTAGTCGTGTGCGACCCTGGACAACCTGTAACAGAGGACGAAGAGCAGGCTCCTCACTCTGAGGCTTCTGAAAAGATGTCAAGTTGGGGTTGCTCATGGCCAAGTATCCCAGGGTTAATTTCACCTGCACCTAACAAAAAGCTTCTGACAGAAGTACCTGAAGCATACAAAAGTGTATCATCATCGTCGTCATCACTGTAAAAGAAGCCTGATGGTGGTCAGTCCGGGACTCACTGAGACACCCAGCCTCTCACCGCAGTCAGTCTGGGACTCACTGAGACACCCAGCCTCTCCCCGCGGCCAGCCCGGCTGCACTGAGACACCCAGCCTCTCATCGCTCAAAACGTCTGCCAGAGCTCCAGCTGTTGCACTCAGGTTCTTGGCAACAGGGAGGAAGGGCGGGATGAGAGGGGTGCTCCTTCCAGCTGAGTCAGCGCCCTGATGCAGCCCGGTAGGCAGAGGGGAGGACGAAAGGCAAGTTGAGACAAGGGGACTCACGGGGGTGGGGGGATGGGAGCAGGAATTTTAAAAGGGGGGGGCTGAAGCCACCCCGTCCACCTGTCCCCTTCCCCTGAGGCACTGAATTCGGTCCCTGTCACTTGGGAAGAATTGTCTGACCTTGGACAAGGGCTCACTTGTTTCCTTCAGCCTGGATTTTTGTCTTCCGAGGGTGGAGGGTGGCGCTGTGATGAGGAGAGAAGGTGTGACCCCTGCCAGGCTGATCTCACTCACCTCCCCCCCACACCCCACCCCTGGAGGGGGAGGGAGCTGCCTGGACCCCAGAGTAGTGGGGTGAAAAGGGAAGGAGGGGGTACGGCACGGGGAGCCTTGGGAGGCTTGGCCAGGCCTCAGCAGAGGGGGCTGGGGGGAGTCTGGGCACAGGGCCCTGGGGAGGCCATTCTCAGCTTGGCCCTCATGGGCGACCCCACCGAGCTCCTCCTGCTCCTGGGATCTGTGCCTGCTGTCCTCCGGGGAGCCCCCATCCCCGCAGACGCTGCACGCAGCCCGAGGTGCCCAGAGCCCCAGCTTCAGGGGGCGCCAGGGAAGGTGCCCTGTGGGCGGGGCTGTGCCTCCCTCCACCCCCCACCAGCAGCCCCAGGCTGACCGCTGCATTCCTGGCCTGTGGCTGTGGCCCTGGTCCCTGCATGCAGGGGCCGCTCAAGGCCTCCTCCTGTGCTTTTCCCTGCTCGATTGGGCCAGGCAGTGACGACCCCCTCATCACATCTTCCATCTGCTGCTTCTGCCTTTCTGGCTTTAAGGGCTGTGTGATTGCCTTGGGCCCACGTGGGTACTCCGGTATGCTCAGGATTAGTTTAAAAACATTCTGATTTATTTTTATTTATTTGAAAGGCAGAGAGCAAGAGAACCTCCATCTTTGGGGGGTCAGTCCCCAAATGCCTGCAACAGCCACAGCTGAGCCAGTAGCCCAGAACTCCACCTGGTCTCCGACATGGGTGGGCAGGGACCTAGGGATTGAGCCAGCACCCGTTAACTCTCAGGGTGTGTGTCGGCAGGAGGCTGGATTGGAAGCAGAGGAGCGGGAACTTGAACCAGGCACTCTGACATGGGATGCGGGTGCCTCGTGAGGCATCTTGACGGCTGCGCCAGGAGCTGCTTCTCACGCTGGCATTTAAATGCTCTACCCAGGGGCCAGCATTGGGGCGCAATAGGTTAAGCCCCCTCCTGCATTCCATACTGGCGCATTGGCTGGAGTCCTGGCTGCTCTGCTTCTGATCCAGCTCCCCACTAATGCACCTGGTACTTGGTGGTACTTGGGTCCCTGTCGCCCACATGGGAGACCTGGATTGAGTTCTGGGCTCCTGGCTTTCGCCTGGCCCAGCTCCAGCCATTGTCTGCATTTGGAGAGTGAATCAGCCCACCAGAGGGCTCTCAAATAAATACATTTTTTTTTAAATGCTCCAGCTCTGTGGGGATACGAATGCTTCTGTTCTCTGCTCTCGGTCCCAGCTGGTGGACCACAGCTGGCCAGGGAGCGTAAGCGCTCATGTGCTCAGAAGACAGGCCCAGAGATATCTGGTGAACAGATTAAGGACTACTGCCATACAAAGTATTGTGACATTTCACTCGGGATGATGTTCATGTTCAACGTGCCCCATCATTTTATTTATTTTAAAATTTTATTTACTTGAAAGGCATACACACACACACACACACACACACACACACACACTCACACAGCTCTCATCCTCTGCTCGCTCCCCAGATGCCCACACTAGCCCTGTACCAGGGCCCAACGCCAGGAGCCAGGAACTCGAGCCAGGTGTCCCAGGTGGGTGCAGGGACTCAGTCCCTGGCGCCATCATTTTGTCTCCCCGGGTCTGCATTGGCAGGAAGCTGGAGCTGGGGATGAGAGCCAAGCACTCTGACGTGGGCCGCAGGCCTCCTAACTGCTGGGCCAGATGCCCTCCTTGGCTGCTGTTTGTTGATTGCCTTGAAGAAAGAGAAGCGCTGGGCCAGGGCCAGGACCTCCGGGAGTCTGTGCAAACCCGAGGGCCTCGACAGCAGTGCATCAGGTGCTTTTTCAGGCGTTGAAAGTGAGGCCCGGGCTGTGACGATAAAGATGACCCCGCGTCACAGGAGACCGGGTGGCACAGCTGAGGTCAGGGTCTCAACTGGAGAGCAGCGGGACCTGGAGACCTGGGGTGGACACCCTTGATGAACCTCAGCCCGATTTTGCCTGGGCCCTCGGGGCTCTCTGAGTCAGCCGCTTCTGCCATCACACCTCTTCCTCCTCTTCTGTAGCTCAGTCTCCCTCTCCCTCTCTCTTCTGAGGATGTTTGTGATGAATTTAGGGCTGACCTAGGCCATCAAAGATACCTTCTACATCTCAATGACACCTGCACAATTGCTTTATTAGGCCACATCCATGGTCCTAATCCCTGGGAATCTCTGAGGGCCGTTATTGCACCCAGCACGCTGCCTTTCACTGCCTCCAGTTGAAAAATAACTAAGAGCAAATCATGGCCTTCCCTGAACGGGGAAATCCACTCCGGAAGACGGAGCTCAAGTTGCAAGAGAATTGCAGAACCTGGCCAGTTTGTGCCAACGGGGACTTCGAGAACCCCTGTGGCGGTCAGCCTTGAGGTCACTCGTCCAGGGGCTGTGGCATAGGTAGTGGACAAGATAGGCAGGGATGACCTTGGCCATGACTCAGGATTTAAGGTCTGAGTGCCTTGAAGGAAGCCCTGGTCCATTGTTGGGATGGCTCCTTGAAGCTTGGACATGGCAATGACCTACAGTGGTTGAGCTGGAGCTACTGGGGCTGCCTTGGCAAAGGGCTGGCCAGTGGGTCCGATGGCTCAGGGAGCTGGGCTCCTGGAGTAGGTTTGCTGGGTGAGACACCACCACTCACCTCCAGCCATGCACTGCATAACGATGTTTTGGTCAATGACAATGACAATGGTCTAGATGCTGCAGCTTCCCAAGACAGATTGCTCAGAGATGCTGCAGCCGTCTTAGCCTCTGTGTGAGCACTCCAGGTTTGCACTGAGGACGCTTGACTCAGAACACACCCCTGCCGTTCACGGTGTTTGATTTACTTCTTTGCTCTATGCAAAAGCCAGGTGGACCATGGTGGGAGTGGCACTGGTGGAGGCTGTACATTGCCGAAACCTTGGCCGCTCCGTCAAGGACACCACGTTCGTGTGA
The DNA here is from genome assembly GCA_949820135.1 of Sylvilagus floridanus. NCBI lineage: Eukaryota > Metazoa > Chordata > Mammalia > Lagomorpha > Leporidae > Sylvilagus > Sylvilagus floridanus. The sequence continues at coordinate 90,044,290 of OX463243.1, read as the reverse complement.
CCCAGGAAGAGGAAGCGGGAAGTCCCCTGGGCACCCAGGTCAGGCATGACTGTGCAGGGGGAGAAAAGCCTGCAAGGACTGGGAGACCTGCACACTGACAAAATGTTTGGGTCCCCTAGTCTAGACGGGGCCAGGGGAGCTCTTTGGAGGTAGATGACAAATTCTTGCACCTTGCGCCCCTTCTGACTAAGACAAACCTCTTGCTGGGCTCCTTCTACTTTGGAGACAGCATATCCTGCACTGGGGACCTGCTGCAGGTGATGCATTGGGCGACTTGGGAGGTCACCAGTTGAACATGGGGATCAAAGCGAGAGAGCACCCTGAGGCTGGTCTAGGCTGTGGTGTGAGCCGCCCCATCCCACGCCAAAAGAAGCCCCATGGCGGGCGGGGCCGCTGGGTGGAAGGGCTCCCAGGCCTGAGTGGGACAGTCACAGCTCAGGCCCCTGTGGGTGACATTCGCATACATGTATTTGAGAGTCAGACAAAGACAGACCGGACAGAGAGAAGAAGACAGGTAAAGAACGAACGGACACTCCATTCTGTTGGCTCATTCCCAAAATGCCCACAACTGCCAGGGCTGGGCCAGGCTGCAGGCAGGGGCTGAGAATTCCATCCGGGTCTCCCATGTGGGTGGCAAGGACCCAACTGCTTGAGCCATCAGGTGCTGTCTCCCAGAGTTTGTACTGGCAGGAAGCTGGAGTCAGTAGAGCTGGGAGTGGAACACGGGCACTCTGATGTGTGGTATGGGCATCTTACATGCTGGGCCAAATGTCCACACTGACCCCCAGAGTTTAGGTGCCTCTACTCATACCTAAGGACTCTATTCTCTGCCTCCACATAAAGACTGTGGCAATGACATTGAACCCACTCAGACATCCAGGCTGATCTCCCCCGTAGCCACTCCCGCAGAGTCCCTGTTATCAGGGAAGGCACAGCTTTGTAGCTGCTGAGAGTGAGCTGTCCACATCGTATTCCTTCATTGATTCAGGATTGTGCCCATCCATTCACCCAGAACCTCGCCCAGCCCAGGAGCCGCAGAGGCTGCAGGGTCCTGCCCCACCCCCCACCCCTGCCCCACCAGCTGCACCCCTGCCCTGGGTTCTCTCACAGCTTTGCACTGCACATGGCCCCACACGGGCCACCCTCAGTTCCCTCCTCTCCTGGCCAGAAAACCAAAGCGGCAGAGCCTGTGTCTGACGGAGCAACGCCCACAGAGCACCTGTGGCCAGCTGGCCCTTCCTGGGCACTTGCTGTTTGCCAACCCAAGGGCTGGGCTCCACAGCAGCTCCATTACGGGCATGACGGGGTTGGGGGGTGGGGCTCAGCAAAGCCAAGTGGCTTGTCCAAGGTCACACAGGGCAGAGGTGGCAGATGGAACCTGCGTCTGGGAGACTCCAGACCCTGCCTCGTCCCCCTCCGTGGAGCCACACACAGCCCTCGAGGGTGGCTGCCTCTCCCCCTCTCTGGGTCAGAGTGGCAGCTCAGCTCCCTCAGAGCAGAGCTGGTGACTTCGGCTGGTGGCCCTGGGGACTGGAAGCCAGGCTTCCAGTGCTGGGAGCCCCCTGGCCACCTGTCCCCCAAATGGCTGTCACCTTTTAATAGATTTCTTGGGGAACGAGTAATTTGTTCCTGGTGTGGTCTCGGCGTTGGGCAGGAAGTCCCCGCAGGCCCAGACGGTCGGCATGGAGCCACACAAAGGCAGCTGTGCTGGAGGATGCTGGGTCAGCCTCGGCCGCTGAGCTCGACCAGCCGCCAATTACCGCCCGGCCTGCTTCCCGCCGCAGACGCGCCCAGGGCCAGCGCTTTGAACCCTCGCAGGGAGGCCAGCTTCCAGTAAACAACCCAGGGCAGCAGGCAGATTGCCAGCGGGCCGGGGACCACGGGCTGGTGGCTGGGGCTGCTCGCTGCTCACTGCTGGTGGACACACAGGACTGTGGTCCCTGGGGCTCCGCAGTCGGGGACGCAGAGTGCCAAGCTCCTCCATCCTGGGAGACAGGTCAGCGGGGCTTCTATCCAGGCTGCAGTGTCCGGGCCTGGGAAGATCGTTTTGCCCTGCGATGGTGGTGAGCCTGGGCTGGATTCCCTTCTCAGCCACCTCTTCAGGTGCCGGAGTTCGCAGAGAGAAGCCTCGCGGGACTCCAGCCCCGCCTCTTCCCTCTCCCCAGTGGGGGCCTCAGCAGGTTTTTTGGGGGGCGATTTTGGCACTGCTGGGACTCCTACCACCATTTTATTTGGCAGCCAGAAGGAAAGATGCGTGGCTGCTGCGGGATTCCGTTTATGGGAAGCTCTGGGGTTTCCAGATCCTGGGAAGTGGCGTCTCCCAGGGAATGCCTGCAAAGAGCGCAAGGGATGGCGGGAGTGTTCTGTACCGCGCCGAGGGCACTGGACCCACACCTGTCACAGCTCGTCCAGGCGAATCCTGACAGCCAGTGCATTTCACTGCATGCAACCCATGCCTCAAGGATGAAAAGTAAGGGGCATGATGGTTAGGGCACGGCCGCAGAGCCCCACCTCCATGTCTGACTGCTCTGGTTCTAGTCCACCTCCGCTCCTTGCTGGTGCGTGTCCTGGGAGGTGGCAGGTGATGGCTCCTAGGATCCCTGTCACCCATGTGGGAGACCCAGATAGAGTTTCTGGCTCCTTTCTTTCATCTGGCCCAATTCCAGCGGTTGCAGGCATTTGGAGAGTGGACCAATGATGGGAGCTGTCTGTCTGTCTCTGTCTCACAAATAAAATGAAAACAATATTTTTTTGACAGGCAGAGTGGACAGTGAGAGAGAGAGATAGGGAGAAAGGTCTTCCTTTTGACGTTGGTTCACCCTCCAATGGCTGCCGCAGCTGGCGTGCTGTGGCCGGCGCACCGCGCTGATCCGATGACAGGAGCCAGGTGCTTCTCCTGGTTTCCCATGGGGTGCAGGGCCCAAGCACTTGGGCCGTCCTCCACTGCACTCCCGGGCCACAGCAGAGGGCTGGCCTGGAAGAGGGGCAACCGGGACAGAATCCGGAGCCCTGACCGGGACTAGAACCCGGGGTGCCGGTGCTGCAGGTGGAGGATTAGCCTAGTGAGCCACGGCGCCGGCATATGAAAACAAATTTTAAAAAGTTTAAAGGTAACTCGAAGAAAAAGAGATGCAGAGGCTTGGAGAATCAGAGACATCTGCACACACTCAATCCACTCACACACTTTTACACTAACACTCACCTACACACACCCACACACACTCACACCTACACATGCTCACACTTACACACACTCACACCTACACACACTCACACAGTTTGCACTAACTCACATCTACACACACTCACACCTACAGACACCCACATGGTCCGCTCACACAATTTTACACTAACTCGCACCTACACACCCCCATACCCCCACACACCTACACCTACACACACCCACATGGTCCACTCACACACTTTTGCACTAACTCACACCTACACACACTCACACCTACACACATCCACATGGCCCACTCACACAGTTTTACACTAACTCACACCTACACATACCCACACACACCTACACCTATACACATTCACACCTACACACACCCACATGGTCCACTCACTTTTGCACTAACTCACACCTACACACACCCACATGGTCCACTCACACATTTTTGCACTAACTCACACCTACATACACCCACACCTACACACACCCACATGGTCCATTCACTCACTCGCTGCACGCTCAGCCCCGCAGGCACACACATTCCTTCCCCCTCCCCCCAAATCAAGGCATTGCTCCCTCCTGTTTTCCTTTCCTCAGGGAAATCACACAAGAATAGAGCTTCTCTCCACCTTTGTGCTGTTGGTATTGCCTTCCTTGTGCAAGAAGCAAGTGGTGAGAGGTGGAACAAGGGTGCCCGCACGACGTGGGGCCCTTGCCCAAGTGGCCAGCGCAAGGCAGCAGCAGGCGCTGCCCCCAGAGGTGGGGAACTACAGCCCTAGCTGCCAAGTCCTCTGGAAGGGGTCCCTCCCCTGGCCCCACCGCTGCACGGGCTGCCCCTCCTAGTTCGCGGGGGTCCAAGTCCAGGGGTCTTTTCTGTGGTTCATGTGGTCCCAGAAGTGGCTCCTCTCCACCGCCTGGGGCATCTTATTGTGCAGGGAAGAGGACAAACTGATGGGGACTCAAATGGGGGGGGGCTCACTGGAGACAAGGCTGGGTTAGGACACCTAGGGTTTTTAAAAACCTTGAATTTTTTAAAAAAGAGAGTGGGCAGAGGGGGCAGGGGCACGGAAGCCCTCCTTACAAAAGAGTACCGCTAAGGTGTGGTGACAGAAACATGTCATCCTACAAAGTCACTGGACTTGACTCAGGCAAGACTCGTCAGCAGGGGGCGCTGCCTGCAGCGTCATCCAAAAATCAGGGCACTGGTGTGCGTCTCAGACCCAGCTCCCTGCTAATGCACCTGGGAAAGCAGAGGGAAGTGACCCAAGGGCTGGGGCCCCCGCCCCCCACGTGGGAGACCTGGATGAAGCTCTGGGCTCCTTACCTTGGCCTCGGCCAGCTCTGCCTGTTGCAGTCACCTGGGGAGTGAAACAACAGATGGAAGAGCTCTCTCTCTCTCTCTCTCTCTCTCTCTCTCTCTCTCTCTCTCTGCCTCTCCTGTCTATTACTCTGCCTTTCAATAAGTAAATCTTACAGAAAAAAGACCCCCCACAGCTGCTATCCCCACGGGGCAACAGTGTTGGGACTGGAACCCCACAGTCTTGAAGAATAACTCACACCTTGTTTTCTAATAATAAAGAGAAAGGCACCTTTACAAATGGGGAGATCTGCCAGGCGGTGCGCTGTTAACCAAACGACAGGGCTTAGCACCGCTAATTCTGGGACACGCCAGTGTCAGGGTCCCCCTTGTCTGGGCCATCAGAAGGGCAGACATCCACACTGGACACTGCTGCCCAAGCCACGCGGGGGACAGAGCCATCAGCCCGGGCTGCCCTCAGGGGCCTCGTCCTGAGCAAAGGCCCAAGCCTGGGGTTGAGCTGGTTGAAGGAGGCCAAAGAGGCCTGGTGACTGCCTGGATCCTGGTCACAAAAGTTGTAAAGGTGATTTGGGACGATCGGAACGTGGACCAGGCATTGGGCAGTACCGTGGCGTTGTATAACAGTTCTCGCAGGTGGCAATGGCGTCGTAGTACGTGGGGGAATGGCTGGGACTCTTCAGGGACAATGGAGTTCAGTGTCTGATTCCTTTTTAAGATTTATTTTATTTATTTGAAAAGCAGAGTGACAGAGAGAGGGAGAGCCAATGAAAGAGAGAGAGAGAGAGAGAGAGAGAGAGAGAGAGAGAGACAGTTGGCGTCGAGGCTCACTAGGCTAATCCTCCACCTGTGGCGCCGGCACACCGGGTTCTAGTCCCAGTTGGGGCGCCGGATTCTGTCCCGGTTGCCCCTCTTCCAGGCCAGCCCTCTGCTGTGGCCCGGGAGTGCAGTGGAGGATGGCCCAGGTCCTTGGGCCCTGCGCCCCATGGGAGTGTGTTAGCGGGGAGTGGACTGGAAGTGGGGCAGTCAGGACTTGAACTCGTGCTCATGTCAGATGCTGGTGTTGCAAGCAGCGGCTCAACCCACCGCGTCTCAATGCCGGCATCCACATTGGCACCAGCGCCCTGCTACACAGTTCCTGGCTGTGGACCTCCCTGCCACCATCCATCCTGCTGCCACATTCTTTCGGGAGTTGTGAAGTTGCTCCCTGCTTAAGCATCTTCTCAGGCTCCCCATGCTGCAGCTTCTGAGCCAGCCTAGCAGACCCTGCACTGTGGGGGCCCGCCCACCGCAGCAGCATCACTTCTCCCAGCCCGCAGCTCATGGCCGCACACACCTGCCTTGCTCTTGCGCACCCCCAGGGCCTGGAATGAGCTGTCCCTGTCTGTCTGCAATGCTTTTCCCTTCTCTCCACTGCCAAGACGCTGTTTCAGCATCACCTCCTCCAGGAAGCTTGCCTTGACTTAGCAGGTAATCACGTCTCCCAGAGGCCCTCCAGGAGGAAAACAAGCCCCCTTCCTGAGCCCACCCTCGGGGGCCCAAGCCTCAGCTGTGTCCTCCTCACAGTGTGGGTCTGGGCTAGACCCTCGTCCTCTGAGCCTCAGCTCCTTCTTCTGTCTCTCCCCCACTTAAGGGCTCCATCTGCTCTTCCCTCCCGGGGGGGGGGGTTAGTAAGAGAATCAGATAGGCTGAAAGGGGAGGCTGGGGTTAAGAACAGGGGCCTTGGGGTGAGCTTTTGGTACAGCAGTTAACACACTGATTGGGACACCTGCTTCCCGCACTGGAGCGCCTGGGTTCAAGTCCCACCTGTGTTTCTGATCCCAGCTTTCTGCTCACATGCACCCTGGGAGGCTCAAGTAGTCGGGTCCCTGCCACTCATGTGGGAGCCCCAGATGGAGTTCCTGGCTCTTGGCTTCAGTCTGGCCCTGCTCCTGCTCTTGTGGGCATTTGCAGAATGACCCAGAGGATGGGAGATCTCTCTCTCTCTCTCTCTCTCCCTCTCTCCCTCTCTCCCTCTCTCCCTCTCTCCCTCTCTCCCTCTCTCCCTGATGCTCTCTCTGCTTTTAAAACAAATAAACTAAATAAAATAAATAATAAGTTAGGGAAACCAGGAGCCGCGGACAGGATGGGCCTGGGTTCAGCTTCAAGTCCTGTGGCTCACCAGCTGTGGAACTGTGGGCCAGGCAGCTTGTCTGTCTGGGGAGAGAGTCACCAGCTGTCAGGGGGATATACCTTAGGGTAGGGGCAGGAGGTGACGGGGCCATGGCACTTCTGGGACTCAACAATGCTGCTCAGCACACACACACAGAGAAAGCTTCCAGTCACTAGATGCTGCCGGGGTGATGGGGCCAGCTGCGCACGGCGCTGGGACGTTCCGAAGTGCAATTCTCGCGACTTCCTTGTGGCTTGCACCGGCTCGGGTAGGAAGAGGAGAGGGCTCTGCACCCCCACTCACCGCCAGCAAGGCAGGCAAATCCGGTGTCCTCCACCCACCCCAGGCCTCACACAGCACCCCTGGAGTGGGAGCAGGAGCAGGGTGGGGGGTGGACCCTACACGTGGAGGCCCTGTCATTTGCTCCCCGCTGTGCCCCTCCCGCGGGGGCTGGGACTCTGCAGGCTGCACAGTGAGGCTCAGCGCCTGGGTGCTGGGCCAGGGGCCATGGAGCTTGGAGCAGCTGCACTAATTCATGCAAAGGAAGGCGCCCAGGTTGGCCCTGTCTATTTATAGCTTATTTATGAAGAAGGAAAAACAAGGGCCCGGTTGCCATAGCAACCAGGAGCATCATGGGCTGCTTTCCCCGCGATGGGAAGATGGCCAAGTCGGCTTGTGTGTGTGTGTGGGGGCTCCTTTGGGTGCGTGTGACCTGACGGGGTGGGGTGGGGGCACCTCTAGGGCTTGTCCCACGCGGGGTCCCGGGCAGCTTGCAGATTGCACGGGGCGGGAGGTGCTGCACGCTGCGGCCATGCACAGCTGAGCCCTCATCTCCCACCTCCTCTGGGTGCCCACCTGCTGCCTCGGCCTTTTCCCTGACTGTGCTCTGGTGTGTGTCCCGGTGAAGTGGACACACGGTCCCCAGACCAGTGCCCTTCCAAGCTGTGATCTAGCACAGAGCTGCCACTAAGCCTGGCCCCAGGATGGGCCTGACATGTACTGAATGCATCCCTGCATGCATGAATGAATGAATGAATGAATGAAGTGCTTTGGTGTCCATGGTGCAAGCTCTCTGTCAATGCACAGAGGCAGGGGGAGCACTACCATGCTCTCATAGTCTTTGGTATTTTATTTATTTATTTATTTATTTATTTATTGGAAAGGCAGAGAGATTGATCCTCCATCTTCTGGGGCTGGGCTAGGCTAAAGCCAGGAGTCAGGAGTTCAATCTGGGTGTCCCATGTGGGTGGCAGGGACCCCAGTACTTGAGCCTTCATCTATTGCTTCCCGGGCTGCACACTAGCAGGAAGCTAGACTTGGACTTGACCCCAGACACTCCAATATGGAAGGCAGGCACCCCAAGGGGCATCAGGTGTGTCAAACACCCAGCCCTGTCCAGGATTCAGACAGGTAAAGAGTGACCAGGCCAAGGTCACACAGCTACCCATCGCGGAGGAGGGAGCCTCCTGGAGGAGGGGGCCTCGCGTTTGTTCTGGAAAAGCCCAGGAGAAGTGGGGGCGGGGAGCTTGGGTCAAGGTTGGGCCACAGCCGTCCTGGGTGGGAAGTGGAGCACCCTGGCCTGGGGCTGGGAATCGGGGTCTGCGCTTGGGTTTCTCCGGAGAGGCTGGGTCTGCCCTTCCACCCTGCCAGCTCGCCTGGACATCGTCCCGCTTCGTCGCCTTAGGCGAGTCGCGGCCCCTCTCTCGGGCTTTCCGTGGCTGGAATTGTGACTCTGCCAGTCATCTGCTGTGTGGCTTGGGGCCAGTGTCTTCAGCTCTCTGGGGCTTGGCGGCCTCGCCTGCTGCATGAGAACAGGAGGTCTGGTTGGCAGGGGGCTGCCCCTGAGTGGCCCTGGGTCTGTCAATGGCCTATCCATTTTCCCAGTGCCTAGGAGGTTCCTGAGATCCTCTGTTGAGCCAGCGAGGCCCTTGGGGACTGTGTTACTGGGGCACTGAGACTTCCGGAGCCCAGGGCCAAATCCGGGGCATGGGCAGTGACTCCCAGGATGTGTGTCCAAACCGCGCCTCTTCTAACAGGTTCAGTGGGACGGCGTCCAGGCCCTGGAGACGCAGTTTGGGCTGCCAGGCGTGGGGCGCAGTCGGGCTGGCCAGGCAGGCTGAGGTCTGAGGCTCGGGCACCCGGGCTGCCCTCCGCCAGCGGCCGCCCAGCCTGGGCCAGGCCGCCTGGAGGCTCTCGGTCGCCCTCTGCTGGGCCCCGGCCGCCTCTGCTGGGCCCTTCTCCACGGGCTTCCCGGTGGCGGGACACAGTCGCCACCACTCCATGCTCCTACAGTCCAGCATCAAGGCGTGGCCAGCGCGGCCTCCTCCGAGAGCTGCGAACACCGTGTGCGGCCCTGGGCTTGGCGGGCTCCTTGTGTCTGTCTCCAACGGCCCCTTTTTCGAGGGACACCGTGGAGCCAGGCTGGGCCCCCCACCCCCCACTGCTACTTTGTGCCTTGGTGGCCTCTGACAAGAGCCCATCTGCCGCCAGGCCACACGATGAGGTCCTGGGGGTGGGGACTTCATTGCACAGACAGGACCCAGAAAAGAGAGGAGGGGGATCCGACCACCACAGCTGGTTGTCAAACGCAGCGTTGGGAAGGCATGGCTCTAGGCACTTGGGGTGCCATTCATTCATTCATTCATTCATTCATTGGTTCATTCCCACCCGGAACCACGCCTGACACAGCAGGGGCTCAGGTACTTGTCGAGGGAGCGGGTTACCTTGTACAAGCTGCTTCGTCCCGGGAAGGCTTCGATTCCTTCACGCAACGAGATGACTCCCAGAGCGACTTCTAAGGGGTGTTGGCAGGACGAAATGAAAGCCCGCACAGTGACAGCTACTTCTGGGAAGTATGCTACGTGCCAGGACGGGTGTTTTCCCCAAGTGGTTTAATACTCCAGTACCTTTTTAAGACTGAGATAGTTTTCACATAAAATTCATCATTTTAACCATTTTAAAGCATGCAAGCAATGGTTTTTTATATATTTATCATGTTGTGCAATAATTACAACGGTCAAATTCCAGGAAATAACCCCCCAAACTCTGTACCTGTGAAACACTTACCTCTGTCCTGCCCCAACCCAGCTCCTAGCGAACCGCTGATCGGTTGGTCCATGTCAAAGTATTTGCCGATTCAACACACTTACAAATGCAGTCACGCAACACACAGCCTGGTGTGCTGGTTCCTTCCCTTGGCCTGAAGTCTCCATGGTGCCTCCCTGTTGTAGCACATATCTGGATCTCGTCCACTTTGATGGCTAAGTAACCCCTCCCTGTATGAGCATGTCATGTCCCGTTTGGCCACTCAGCAGCTGCTGGGTCTGCGGGTTGTTTCCATACTTTGGCTGCTGTCAATCAGGCCGCTGTGCACATGCACGTTGAGCTGGTGAGCAGGTGTTCAGTCCGCTCGGTACCTATCCACGAGGCTGGTGCTTTTTGGGGAACTCCACGTGGATTTCTGGAGCAGACATATTCCACCCAGCCACCCACGAGGACTCCAATTCCCACCGACACTTGGGATCTTCTGCATTTTTGACTGTAGCCATCCTACTGGGTGGGAAGTAGCGTGTCATTGTGGTTGTCGCTTGCACCTCCATGATGACTGGTATGTGATGAGTGTGCTCATTGGGTTTTTACAACAGCCTTTTGAGGTAAGCGTGATCCCTATTGGTTAGTGAAAGAAGTGGATTCAGAGAGTGGTAGGGACTTGTTGGGTGCAAGGAGACGGTGAGGCTGTGCCTGGGACTCGGCTGTGTCTGTTTCCGAGCTGAGTGAAAGCTGTGTTCCGACCACTCAAGACCTAGTCGCTGGTGCCCCTACCTTGGACAAGTCCTGTCCCAGCTGTTGGAGGCAGTTTCTCCTCCTGACCACTTGAGGCGATATGCTCAAAGGCGCGCCAGACCTCTCTAGGAACCTGCAACTCGAAGATCTATGGTTCCAATAGGGACTTTGCCCCGCCCCTTTGGTTTTACGGCGCCGGCGGCGCCGGAAGTGCTGCTCTCTTTTCCTGTGCTCCCGCCCCCGGCCCGGAAGTACTTTCTTGGGAAGATGGCGGCTGTGTCGGTGTATGAGCCACCGGTTGGAGGCTTCTCTTTTGAAAACTGTCGCAGGTGCGGCCATGTGCGGGACTGTGTTCGGGGCGGGAGTGGCCGTGCGGTGCCGGGGTCGGAGCTGGGCCGCGACCCGATGCGGGAAGTCTGAGAGAGGAGTGAATGGCGAGGCCGCCGGCCTGCGGCCTGGCCCGTGTGACTCAGGGGAATCGGGGTCTGCGCTTGGGTTTCTCCGGAGAGGCTGGGTCTGCCCTTCCACCCTGCCAGCTCGCCTGGACATCGTCCCGCTTCGTCGCCTTAGGCGAGTCGCGGCCCCTCTCTCGGGCTTTCCGTGTGGGGAAACGAGACGGTAGCGCTGGGGGTGGGAGCCCTGCGCGTGCTTGCGCGGTGCCCGTCCGCGACGCTCTGTGGTCTCGTTTGCTCTCAGGAATGCGGTCTTGGAAGCCGACTTCGCAAAGAAGGGGTACAAGCTTCCAAAGGCCCGGAAAACCGGCACGACCATCGCGGGCGTGGTGTACAAGGTGAGCCGGGACAGGAAAGGGGCGGCCGGGCACCGGGCATCGGGCATCGGGCCGCCGCGCCCCCGCTAGCTCCCGGGGTCGGTCTGGAAGGGCGGCGGGGGCCGATGGAACTACCTCCGCGTCTCCGTCCGTCTGTTCTTCCGGAGGAGTCCTGTGGTTTGAAAGCGGGGGTGCGTGTTCTCAGCACCTACTCCGCAGCCAGGAGAGCAGGCTTTTTTGGGTTCTGGAAGCGTGGTCGGGTGACAGGGTAGGGGTTCTGGCTGGGAGGCTGGGATCCAGGGAGCAGGGCTTGACAGACACTGACTAGAGAGCTGTGGTTTCTGTTTGTCAAACTGCTAACACGCCTCTCCCTTTGTGATAGGATGGCATAGTTCTTGGAGCAGATACAAGGGCCACCGAAGGGATGGTGGTTGCTGACAAGAACTGCTCAAAAATACACTTCATATCGCCTAATATTTAGTAAGTATCGCTGGTCTGAGTAGTCTGCAACATGTTGGCCGTAGCTCGGAACTGCCCGTGGTTTTCTGCAGAACCTGTTCTTCATCCCGTGTCTTCTCTCCCCTCCGTGGCATTCCCAGCCACCTGCTGCCCCAGCTAGTTCTCACGTGCTCTCCTCGCTGCAGCCTCTGTCATCTGCCTTCCTGGTGTCTGTGTCTCTGTCTCTCTCTTAAGGTTTATTTGAAAGGCAGAGTTAGAGAGAGAGAGAGAGAGTCTCCATCCACTGGTTCGGTCCTCAAATGACCACAGTGGTCAGGGCCGGGCCAGGGCAAAGCCAGGAGCCTGGAACTGCATCTGAGTTTCCCATGTGGGTGCGGGGGCCCAAGCACTTGGGCCATGGTTCTCTGCTTTCCCAGGCGTATTCTATTCGTGGGGAGCTGGATCTGAAATGGAGCAGCCGGGACTTGGGTCAGCGGCCATTTAGGGTGTTGGTGTTGCAGGTGGCAGCTGACCCGCTGGGCCACAGCACCAGCGCGCGCCGTGCCTCTTGCCCCCATTCCCTCCTCGTGCCGCCACTGAACCTTGGCGCAGCAGCTTCTCTCCCAGCTGGGCCATCGCGGTGGTCAGGTGGTCCGCTTCTCTGCCTTTGGTCTGTTTTCCAGGGTCTTACTCACTCTTCTGCCGCACTGGGTTTTAATAAAACTTACACCTGATTATGTCTCTTTTCTCTAGAAAATTTTAAGAGACCTCATGTTTCCTCACTACGTCAGGATAAATCAGAATTTTGTAGTGTGCTACTGAAGGCCTCACAGAGCCTCAGGGAGAGCTTGCCTTTGGGCCTCATCAGCTGCCCGCACCCCGCGCTGCAGTTACACCGGGACTGTCAGTGTGTTCCCGTCCTCGTTCCCCTCATCTCCCTGCTGTTCACTCTGCTGGTGTCCCCCTCTCTGCTTAGAAACCCCCTTCCTGCCTCTCTCCTAGCAAGTGCAGGCCAGCTCCCAGAAGACCTTTTCTCCCCGTAGCATGTTGTAACTGGGCTGCTGTGATGTCATGTGTGGTATATCCGTTTCTGACTGCCTGTGTCTCCCCGACTTGGCTTTGAAATCCAGCCCCAGACTGTGCTGTTTTCTTTATTGCCAGTGCTTGTTGTAAGACTGGTACCCGGTAGTAAACACTTGGCAGATGTTAAATTGCAAGATGTCTAACACGTTACGTTCTTTTGTGTAACTTGTATGTGTTTGTAGGATTGGTAAAATGCAAAGCAATGTTAAAAGCACAGAAACCAGTAGATTGAAGTGTTCCTCTAGGCAACAGAGAATATATTTGTATGTAATTAGATGTACATTCTCCACTTCCTCTTTGAGACTGGTTAGAGCAGTTACAGTGCAGACGTCCCCAGACATCTCCCTGTGTACCTGGACCTTGTGGAAGGTGTCCCGGAAGCACTCCTGCAGGTGAGCCCTCCGGTAATTGAACGTCAGTGACAGTTTTCATCGTGTTTTTCAGTTGTTGTGGCGCTGGGACAGCTGCAGACACGGACATGACAACACAGCTCATCTCTTCCAACTTGGAGCTCCACTCCCTGTCCACTGGCCGCCTTCCCAGAGTCGTGACGGCCAATCGGATGCTGAAGCAGATGCTTTTCAGGTGAGGCTCCCGCAGGAGGACATCTGGGCATCTTTTCATCTGTTAGATTTTCAGCCAAGGAAAGCCTGGAAGCTAGGGAAAAAGCATTCAGAAGTAAGCATTTTATTCCAAAAATCAATCGTTATTAAAATCTGTTTTAATTTCATAAGTTTTTTTTTTTTTTTTTTTTTTTAATTTGGAAGGCAGAGCAATGGAGAGTTTAGGGGGAGGTAAAGAGAAAGAGATTTTCTGTCTTCCGATTCAGTCCCCAAATGGTTGCTGGGCGAGGACAAAGGCAGAAGTCAGGAATTCCATCCCAGTCTCCCATAGTGGTGACAGGGGCCCAAACAATTGGGCCATCATCCATTGCCTTCTCAGTTGCATTACCAGAAAGCTGGATCAGAGCGGAGTGGCTGGGACTCAAACCACCATGCTGATAGAGGATGCCAGTGTCACAAGGATGGTTTATTTATTTATTTATTTTTGACAGGCAGAGTTAGACAGAGAGAGAGAAAAAGGTCTTCCTTCCGTTGGTTCACTCCCCAAATGGCGGTTATGGCCGATGTGCTGTGCAGATCTGAAGCCAGGAGCCAGGTGCTTCCTCCTGGTCTTCCATGCAGGTGCAGGGCCCAAGCACTTGGGCCATCCTCCACTGCCTTTCTGGGCCACAGCAGAGAGCTGGACTGGAAGAGGAGCAACCAGGACAGAATCCGGTGCCCCAACTGGAGCTAGAACCCGGTGTGCCGGCGCCGCAGGTGGAGGATTAGCCTAGTGAGCCGTGGCACCGGCCACAAGGGCAGTTTAACTGGCTAAACCACGATGCCAGCCCATTAATTTCGTAAGGTGTTTGATAGTGCTTTTGAATTTTGGGGGCTTAATTTTCTTCAATATAAGAATTACATGTGACCAATTGTTTTGTGAAGCACAGAGACATTAATGGAAAAGAGAAACTTTTGCTCACAGTAAGAAAATAGGAATGAAGGAACCTTTGAGTTTGTCTTCTGAGCTCTCACCCTTCCCCAATGCAAACCCAAATGATTTTTTTTTTTTTTAATTTATTTGAGAGGCAGAGGCAGAGAGAAGGAGAGAGAGAGAGGTTTTCCATCCACTGCTTCACTCCCCAAATGGCCACAATGGCCAGAGCTGGTCCAATCTGAAGCCAGGAGCCAGGGGCTTCTTCCAGGTCTCCCATGTGGGTGCAGGGGCCCAAGCACTTGGGCCATCTTCTACTGCCCTCCCAGGCTATCAGCAGGGAGCTGAATTGGAAGTGGAGAAGCCGGGACTTGAATTGGCAACCATATGGGATGCTGGCACTGCAGGCAGTGGCTTTACTCACTATGCCATAGCTTCTGCCTCCAGATGATTGGCTTTTCTCTCTCTTTTAGGGGCAAAATAATAAGGAATGAAAAGTGATACTTGTAGGTAGCTGTAAGTGGATATGGTGTTAATGGTAACCCACCTTTATTGCATACTTGTTTTGGCCCTTTGCTCAAGTGCTTTACGTATGATCCAGTTTTATCCTTTTAATTTTGCTAGCAGAGCTAGTATCCACTTCTGTTTATAAATGAGCAAATCGAGGCTCAAAGAGGTACAGTAACTTGCCTTATTCTCTGCTGACTCCCACAGACAGTTGGTGTTAGTAGGTTTCTCTCTCTTTTTCCTCTAGTCCTGTCGTTGCTTTATGGTTATATAAGACTTGGGGATATTTTCACATTTGAAGACCATTTTCTCATTTGTGCCTTGTGAGAGAGACAGTATAATAGTCTTGCCCCCCCCCCCATATATATATATATATATAGTATACATACTATATATAGACTGTATTACAGTGGAAGTAGCCTGCGTGTTTAGTTTTGGGTTGCACTACTGGCATCTCCTTTTGGGACCTGCTTTGCATTTGCCAAATTTTCCCTTTATTTATTTATTTAATTTTCTTTTTCTTTTTTTTATGGCTGTGAAGATCCACTTTTTATTTTGGTACAAAAAATAAACTGTTTACTTTTAGAGTCAGTCTTCACATTGTTGTATGGCAGACGTACAGAATAGGAACACCTCCTACCAGCTCTGAGGCTGTCATCTATGCTATAGACAAAGGTCATTACTATTTGGATGCAACTATGCACAGTGGAGAGGAGGGAGTAATTGTCTCCCTCTGTTGATTTGTAAGGCTAGTGGTTAGGTTGTCACACAGTATGCTAGAGTCTGGTAAGGGTGGTAAAACGAGCCGTCTGAGTGACCTCGTATTATTGTCTCCTCCGTCTGGGGAAGGCAGGTTTTAGCCCTTTCCCAAGGGCAGCAGTAGGCTTTGAGTTGTAACACATAGATTCCTTTCGGTTATTGTTGCGAAAGAAGCCGTCAAATTCTTAAGGGTTTGACATCTCTCGGAAGGAAACTAAGCATGGGACAGACATGATCAGGATTTGCTTAGACAGATACATGGAGACTCAGAGTCCAGGCTGCCGTGTCCGTGTTGAAATAAGCAGGCCTGTGCCAGTCGGAAAGGTGCATTCAGCTCATGGGGTTACCACCCCCAGACCTTTAAGTGATGAACTTGAACTGTCACTGTGGAGTCATAGCCTCGGCCCCCATTAGCTGTGGTCATCTTCTTGCATCTGGATGCCCATCAGTCCTTTCCAACGGTAGCAGCCATTGCCTGGTAGAACTTTGCCACGAAGTCTGGCTCACTGACCTCCAGCTGCCTGTCAAATTCATTGCGTTCCTGCTCAGCCCAGCCTCGGAACCACTGATCCTGAAGACGCAGCTGGCGCTCAGAGGCACGAGGAGGCGGTTTGCCCCGAGCTGCTCCAGACCATCGAGCAGTGGCTGTGATTTTCCTGGCACTGCCTTAGCTGCGAGGTCCTACAGGAAACATGCACACTGGGGAGCTGACCAACTGGCAGACCAGTGAAAAATACACTTCATCTCCTGGGAAGTGATGTGAGGCACTGGGGGAGGGGAAGAGCTAGTGATGTCATCTGGGACTGAGGGCAAGGGAGAAGGGGAGGATAGTGGCGTCCTCCCCTTTCCTCTCAAAGGGTCCCCGGACATTGTCACACGAGTCCCTAGACACTGGCTACTGCTGTGGCTTCCATGTTTCCTGAAAACCCTAAATCCCCTCTTTCTTGGTATATGGAATGGATCTCAGGATACTTGTCCCTAAGGGTTATTGTGAGAATTAATGGAGAACATGAATAGAAAGCAAAGGAAAGTGGTGGTATTATAAATTGGAAAGGGGAAAGGGAGGGGGGAGACTGGGAGACGGAGAGACTGACTTCCCATCCACGGTTCACCCCCCAAATTTCCGGAAGCCAGGAACTCAGAGCCGATCTGTATGGTGGTGATGGGTGGTGGCGATCTAGCTGCTTGATCCACCGCCTACTGCCTCCCAGAGTATGCATTAGCATGAAACTGGAGTTGGGAGTGGAGCAGGCACTGTGATAGGGGATGCAGGCATCCCACACGGAGGCTTTTTTAATAGATTTATTTATTAAGGCAGTGTTACAGGGAGGTAGGGAGGGATAGAGAGCTTCCGTCCACTGGTTTACTCCCCAGATGGCTGCAACAGCCAAGGCTGGGCCAGACTGAAGCCAGGAGCTTCTTCCAAGCCTTCCATGTGGGTGCAGAGGTCCAAGGACTTGGGCCATCTGCTGTTGCTTTCCTAGCAGCAAGGAGATGGATCAGAAGTGGAGCCCCTGGGGCTCGAACGGTGCCCATATGGGATGTCTGCATTGCAGGTGGTAGCTTTCCCCACTATGTCACAGCACTGGCTTCCACACCGTGTTTTTTTATTTATTTATTTTTAATAGGCAGAGTGGACAGTGAGAGAAGAAACAGAGAGAAAGGTCTTCCCTTTGCCGTTGGTTCACCCTCCAATGGCTGCTGCAGCTGGCACACTGCGGCCGGCGCACCGTGCTGATCCGAAGCCAGGAGCCAGGTGCTTCTCCTGGTCTCCCATGGGGTGCAGGGCCCAAGCAATTGGGCCATCCTCCACTGCACTCCTGGGCCACAGCAGAGAGCTGGACTGGAAGAGGAGCAACTGGGACAGAATCCGGCACCCCAACCAGGACTAGAACCTGGTGTGCTGGCGCCGCAGGTGGGGGATTAGCCTAGTGAGCCGTGGCACCGGCCTCCACACCATGTTTTAACTGCTGCAGATACTGGCCCAAAGTGGGAGATTTGAATGAAGAAAACCTAGATTTCTAGTTTTCTTTTGAAGAAATGTAGAAGCAGCTGGGATAACATGTGGCAGTAATCTGGAATTGATTGGTGGCCATGAGCTAAAAAGTGGGAGTGTGTGCTCTGCCAGGAACTTACCCTGCCTGGCTCACTTCCCTTCTGAGAATTTGCATTTCTTCCTGTCTGGCATGATTCTGGGTTTTCAATTGCTTAGACCTGCAGCAAGGCCAGTTGTTCAGTTCCCATTTTACAAGTGAGAAGAATAGGACCATGCTGACCCATTAGTGATTTCATTAATTTGTGTACATAATCATCCTAATCTAGGAGAATTATTGCCATCTAAATAAATTCTGATACAATGTAAGTAGAAGTTGTTAAAGCACACCTTTTTTTTTTGGACAAGCAGGAGAGAGAGACAGAGAGAAAGGTCTTCCTTTGCTGTTGGTTCACCCCCCAATGGCCGCTGCGGCCGGCGTGCTGCAGCTGATGCACCATGCTCATCCAAAGCCAGGAGCCAGGTGCCTCTCCTGGTCTCCATGCGGGTGCAGGGCCCAAGCACTTGGGCCATCCTCCACTGCACTCCCTGGCCACAGCAGAGAGCTGGACTGGAAGAGGAGCAACGGGGACAGAATCCGGCGCCCCGACCGGGACTAGAACCCGGTGTGCCAGCACCACAGGTGGAGGATTAGCCTATTGAGCCACCACGCCAGCCAAAGCACACCTTTTAAGATTTCTGAAAGGGGCTGGTGCTGTGGCATAGCAGGTAAAGCTGCCGCCTGCAGTGCTGGCATCCCATATGGGTGCTGGTTCGAGTCCTGTTTTATCCACTTCCGATCCGCCTCTCTGCTATGGCCTGGGAAAGCAGTAGAAAATGGCCCAAGCTCTTGGGCCCCTGCACTGAAGTAGGAGACCCAGAAGCTCCTGGCTTCTGGTTTTGGATTGGCCCAGCTCCAGCCATTGTGGTCATTGTGGGAATGAACCAGTGGATTGTAGACCTCTCTCTCTGTCTTTTTCTCTCTCTCCCTGTCCCTTCCTTTGTCTGTAACTCTGTCTCTCAAGTAAATAAATAAATCATAAAAAAAAATTTCTTAAGTTGTGCATTTTAATTTCAAATATAAAGCTCCCCCTGGTGGCCTGTTTGGTGCATTACATAGTAAGCAGTTTTTAAATTTGGATAATTGCAAATAGAATACAGTGTTTCAAGATTGCTTCCAATGTTGTTTAAAACTTTTAGCAAAATAGTCATGTTTCCTTTAATGACTTTGGAATGTTTTAGAAGTTCTAAATTCTAATTTTTTCAAGTTTATTCATTTTTAGTTTAGCTTAATTTGTAAGTTAAATTTTATTTGTTTTGAGAGGAACATTTAAAAATTTAAACCAGAATAGTTGTAGTTCTTTTATTATGTCTGCTGACATTTTAGGTGAGTTATATAACATGAATCAGAGTAGTATAAGGAAAGAAAGGTGAGGATTTGATTCAAGTCCCATCTGTAGCACTGACAGTTGTGTGGCTTTGGGTGGTTCACTCATCTTTCTTAAACTACAGTTGCTTTTTTGGTTAAAAAAAAGGATAATAGTTTCTCTATGACTTTGTGGAGGAATGGGATAAAGAAAAGTGGTTTATCACAGTTCCTAATACAGAGCTTGAAAATCATTGAAACTGATTGATGCTGTAGACTGTTAATACTGCTCCCATATTCTTTTATTTGTACATTTACAAGATTGGAATGCTACCATTTGTGCTATTTTATAGCTTACTCTGGTCACATGATAGTGCATTGTGCATTTTGTTCCTGTCAGTACAAGAGTTCAGAATCAAGAGCTAGGAGCCTGGTGCTATGGAGTAGTGGGTAAAGCTGCTCTGCCTATGGCACTGGCATTCCATATGGGTGCCTGTTTGGGACCTGGCTGTTCCACTTACTTTTTTTTTTTTAAAGATTTATTTATTTATTTGAAAGAATTACACAGGGAGAGAAGGAGAGGCAGAGAGAGAGAGGTCTTCTATCCGTTGGTTCACTCCCCAGATGGCCACAGTGGCCGGAGCTGAGCCAATCCAAAGCCTGGAGCCAGGAGCTTCTCTGGGTCTCCCATGCAGGTGCAGGGGCCTAAGGACTTGGGCCGTCTTCTACTGCTTTCCCAGGCCATAGCGGAGAGCTGGGATGGAAGTGGAGCAGCCGGGACTCAAACTGGTGCCCACATGGGATGCCAGCACTGCAGGTGGCGGTCTTACCCCCTATGCCACAGCACTGGCCCCTCTACTTACTGTTGAGCTCCCTGCTAATGCTCTTGGGAAGGCAGTGGAAGATGGCCCAGGGACCCTGCACCTACATAGAAGACTTAGAAGAAGTTCTTGGCTCCTGATTTCAGATTGGCCTAACTTCAGCTGTTGTGACCTTCTGGGGAGTCAACCAGCGGATGGAAGACCTTTCTCTCTCTGTCTTTTGTCTTTCTCTGTAACTCTGCCTTTCAGGTAAATAAATCTTTATTATTTTTTAAGATTTTATTTATTTATTTGAGAAGTAGAGCTACAGACAGAGGGAGAAACAGACTGAAAGGTCTTCCTTTCAGAGCTGTGCCGATCTAAAGCCAGGAGCTTCTTCCAGTCTCCCATGCGGGTACAGGGGCCTTAGCACTTGGGCCACCTTCTACTGCTTTCCTAGGCTGTAGCAGAGAGCCGGATCAGAAGAGGAGCAGCTGGGACACGAACCAGCTCCATGGCGCTGCAGGTGGAGGCTCAGCCCACTTCACCACAGCACTGGCCCCAGAAATAAATCTTGAAAAAAAATGAAAGAATTGAGCTTTTCTTTCAAGCCCATGGAGGAGTTCTAGTGACCTGTAGCCTCCTGACACAGGAACAGATTTTGTTATATATCCTTGTTACAGAGGAAGGGGTCTATAGTTAGTTTTTAAGATTTATTTATTTGAAAGGCAGAAGGAGAAGGGGAGAGTCAGACAAAGAATCTTCCATTTGCTGCTTTACTCCCTGAATGACGGCAACAGTGAAGTCTGGGCCAGGCTGAAGACAGGAGCCAGGAACCCCATCCTTGTTTGCTCCATGTGTGGCAGGGACCCAATCACTTGGACCATCTAACGCTGCCTTTCCAGTGCATTAGCAGGTAACTGAATAGGAAGTGGAGGAGCTGGTGTTTGAACTGGTGCTCCAGTATGGGATGCCAGCATCGCAAGTGGCAGCTTAATTCACTGTGCCATAGTGCTAACCCCTAGGGGTGCACAGTTCTAATGTGAAGGGTCTGTGACCTAGGAAAGTTTAAGAACTGTTGATCAGGGGGCCGGCGAGGCGGCTAAGTGGGTAAAGCTGCTGCCTGCAGTGCCAGCATCTCACATGGATGCTTGTTCGAGTGCCAGCTGCTCCGTTTTCAATAAAACTCTAAGGAGCTCCTGGCTCCTGGCTTTGGATTGGTGCAGCTCCAGCTTTTGTGGCCATATGGGGAGTGAACCAGTGTTGGAAGACCTCTGCCTCTGTCTCTCTCTCTACCTCTCTATAACTCTGCTTTTCAAATGAATAAATAAATATTTTTAAAAAAAGAACCATTAATCAGTAATATAATTTTTGGTGATATCCTAGCATTTCCTTCTGTGGACGCTTTATACTTTTACCCATTTCTGAACATTAATGATAATTTCCCATTTTAAGGCATCTTCTAAGATATTAGTAAGGTATTCTAGGAATAGTTTGAATTATTGAACCTGTTTGGGCTTGGTAATTAATTCCTGAGGCTGTATTCTAGAATAAATTTCTTGATCAAAGGTATGCATTTAGCACTTTGCCAAAACTGTCCCTGAGAAAGATTGTATTAAGTTGTGTCCCTATCAATAATGCATGAGAAAATTAATATACATATATATTTTAAAGATTCACTTATTTACTTGGAATGTAGAACTACAGAGAGACAGGGATCTTTCAACAACTCGTTTGTTCCCCAAATGGCCACAATGGCCAGGGCTGGTCCAGGCCTAAGCCAGGAGCCCAGAACTCCTGTCACATGGGCCATCTGCTGCTGCTTTCCCAGGCACATTAGCAGGGAGCTGGGTCAGAAACAGGACTCAGACTGGCACTCCAGTGTGGGATGTTAACAACAGAGGTGGCAGCTTACCTCGCTGTACCACAACCTTCGCCCTGGATTTTTACTGACTGTGTAGTTGTAGGACGGTCTCAGTTTCTTTAGCTGTGTCTCCCTCTGGCTGTTTGCAGGTTTTTAGCATCGTGAAGAGTGCTGCAGTGAACATCCGTGTGCTTTTATTTCTGTATAATTTGTCTGGTTATATTCTTGGAATAGGGCCCTAGACGTAGAATTTCTGCGCTGGTTGTGAACGATTTCAGTAATATGCCAAAACCTCTTGGATTCTATAAAAGGCATTGAGCAGATTATATGTGAGGTTGGAGGAGAACTGGCTGATTGTTTTTATTTATTTATTTGAAAGTCAGTGTTACACAGAGAAAGAAGGAGCGGCAGAGAGAGAGAGAGTTGGCCGCAGTGTCCAGAGCTGTGCTGATCTGAAGCCAGGAGCCAGGAGCTTCTTCAGGGTCTCCCACGTGGGTGCAGAGGCCCAAGGACTTGGCCATCTTCTACTGCTTTCCCAGGCCATAACAGAGAGCTGGATCAAAAGTGGAGCAGCCTGGATTTGAACTGGCGCCCATATGGGATGCCGACACTGCAGGCGACAGCTTTACCTGCTACACCACAGTGCTGGCCCCTGGCTGATTGTTTTTAAGTTTCAGTAAATACCGTGCTCAACAGGCAGTTGGTGTAGGAAGTGGTACTGGACTGGTGGGGCTGTGGGGCTGGTGATTCTGGCTGCCCCTCCCAGAGCACGGGGCTGTACTCTTGACCCTGCTGCTGGCTCAGGTGGCAGTTCTTACCCCGAGCCTTCAGCCTGCTTCTAAAGTCCTTTCCTGTTCTTGAATTTTCCATTTACTAGCGGGAGGTTCTTTCTGAAATACTTAGAACAATTTGACAGTCAAGGGACAAGGGAAGTGCTGAACTTGACCGTTGTGTTTGCTGGGAATGCTTCCTGGTGTGTTGCTGTCTCAGTCTAAAGTTAGGGCTTTGGTCCTTTGCCTGAGCATCACTGATGATATTATCTGGCAAATTTAGCACATGCATGTTAGTTTCTGTTTTCTCCCCAAAGAGCTAAAGGCTCACAGTGGAGAACTTCAAATCCTACATGTTTACCTGGCATAGTAATTCTAGTGGTCAAAAATGGAACCAGATACAGGGAAGGGAATCTATAGAAATGGAAAAACAGCCAGGTTAAGGGGCCAGAAGAACGAATATGTGTAAGTTAAACAGAAGCAGGATGAGGTGGGAAATGTATTCTTGTTGCTGTTCCTGAGGGAGTGCAGCTTTGTGGGCAGTAGCAGTGGCTTTTATAGGCTGTCAGGGAGTGATTTTTCACTTTCCTGAGTGATGCAATGCTCCCCCCCCCTTTTTTTAATTAATTATTTATTTATTTGAAAGAGTTAGAGAGAAGGAGAAGCAGACAGAGAGAGAGAAGTCTTCCATCCGCTGGTTCACTCCTCAATTGGCTGCAATGGCCAGAGCTGCACCAATCTGAAGCCAGGAGCCAGGAGCTTCTTCTGAGTCTCTCACCTGGTAGAGGGGCCCAAGGTCTTGAGCCATCTTCTGCTTTCCCAGGCCATAGCAGAGAGCTGGATCAGAAGTAGAGCAGCTGGGACTTGAACTGGCGCCCATATGGGATGCCAGCACAGCAGACGGTGGCCTTAGCTACTGTGCCACAGTGCCGGTCCCAAGCTTTCTCTTCTACACAGTATGAGCTTGTATCTGTGATGATCATTTGGTGGATGTATTCAAAGGCAAAGGTGTTTCCACACAAGCTGTTTTCCTGTTGAGTCGGTGGGGATAGTTGTGAGATCAGGCTAAGCTCGGCCATGCTGCAGTGTTAGCTTTGAAGGGAGCTCATCTGCCCACAGAAGTGAGAAGGGAAGGGTGTGCCAGACTTGGCCTGGAGACTCTTGTCGAGCGCATCTGGTCTCTGGGTTGGTTTCCTCTCTAAACGGGACTCGCAGTGCCCTGTTTTAAAGAGGGCTGGGAGGCTGAGCAGCGGATGTGTTGGAGTGCCTCATACAGTTTACAGTTTATTTTGGCTGATACTAGGTGTTCAGCTAATGTTCTCTTCCTCCTTGTGTTCCCCTCAAAACATTAGAGAATGCAACAGTGTTGTCTGAGCCTGCATTTTTGGATTGGTTCTAGGAATGTTCTGTAGACTCATGTGTTTTTTTCTTGTATGTTCTCTGATCACAGGTATCAAGGTTACATTGGTGCAGCCCTGGTTTTAGGAGGAGTAGATGTCACTGGACCTCATCTCTACAGCATCTATCCTCATGGATCTACTGATAAGTTGCCTTACGTCACCATGGGTGAGTGTGATGTTTCCCTTACACGTCAGAGCTCTCTTACTTAACAAGGTGGCTTCTGGAAGAGCTGGTGTGTTTCATGTGAGAGGAGGTGGGGCAGTGCAGTGCTTTGATTCTTCAACAGACATTGGCTGTGTGCATGGGATATAGCGTGAAAAAATGTAGGTGAGATTCCTACATTATTCCTACATTTCTACATTATTTTAGTGGTAGTGGATAGGCTGAAGAACAGCTGTAAATAAAGAATACAGTGTGTAGAACCTGTTAAATACTTGGTGAGAAAGGTCCTGATGGCACTGTTGTACTTCAGTTACACGAGAATACACCTTCAGGGGGAGCTTTGTTACTTGTTTATCTTTGTGTGAATTTATGGTTATCTGAAAGCAGAAAGAACGTTAAAAAGATAACCTGTTGGAGAAGGGGACTTGGATAATGGTGGAAAGGGGATGGAATGCGTGGGGCTTGTGGTGGGAAATGGAATGGCTGGGGTAGCTATCACCAAGAAGGTGGGGTCTGAACCGGGGGGAGCCTTCGGGCAGGTAGAGGCTTCACCTTGGAACATTCCTGCTATATGCCGAGTTTACTTTGTCAAACTAGAATAACCCGGGCCTCCCATGACTGCTAAACCTCTGAAAGCTCTTAGGTGTTTGTGTCCTCTCGGAACCTGGAACCTACGTTTTCCTCCTGTGAAATGTTACCACTGGTACCTGCCACTCCAGGTCATTCATTGGAAGGCACCTGCGCCTGCCTGGTCTATAACGAGTGGCTTGTCTTTTTCAAATGAGCCTTTCAGGTTCCTGTGTTAGAAGTTATTTTAAGAGACAAAGTTACATTTAGCAACCTGGGATTTTCAGGTTGTAACGTATAAGTTAATTTTCTGAGTCAGATTGTATAGGTCATAAACTCAAATAGATGGGGTGTGATGGGGGTGGTTTTCCAGCTGTTGTTTACTTACTACATTTTTAGTTGTGGTATCTTGGCTCTGCAGCTAGGAAAACTGCTGCCTTGGATAATTTGGAAATTGCCAGTTGGAGACTTTGCTACTCCATTGTGTTGTCTAGACTCTGACAGGGTTTTTATACAGCAGATGTTCCCTATTTGTTGGGGAGAATGATTGACCCCCAGATACCATATGGATGATCTTTTGTAATTATTTTAAAATGAAGATACTTACAATAATTTTAGAATTGTTCTGGATTGCTTTATATAAGTGTGTTTTTTTTATCTCCATCAAAGTACTATTGTTATTGCTCCTCATTTGATAACTTTAAACAGTGGTAAAGGTGGGATAACCTTATTTCATTGTATAGTTTTTAATTTGAAAAATTTCAGACTTGTAGAAAAGTATCAGTTATGTACAACGAATGAATAGTTCATTTTAAAGTTTTTTTAATTTTTTTTTTTTTTTATTGATTTGAAAGGCAGAGTTACAGAGAGGGCAAGGCAGAGAGAGACGTGTTCCATCTGCTGGTTTGTTCCCCAGATGGCTGCAACAGCCTGTCCGAAGCCAGGAACAACTTCTGGTCTCCCATGTGGGTGCAGGGGCCCAAGGACTTGGACCATCCTTGGCTGTCCTTCCAGGCCATGGCAGAGAGCTGGATCAGAAGTGGAGCAACTGGGACTCGAACTGGCACCCATATGGGATGCCAGCACTGCAGGTGGCAGCTTTAACGGCTACACCTCAGTGCCAGCCTCCCAAATATTATTTACTTTGATTTACTTTATTTTGATTAGTTAACATTTTAATAAATTAGATCTATCTTGCACATACAGATTAGTATTTCATGGAGTCATTTAAAAGTAAATGGAGGGGGCCGGCGCCGCGGCTCACTAGGCTAATCCTCCGCCTGCGGCACCAGCACCCTGGCTTCTAGTCCCGGTTGGGGCGCCAGATTCTGTCCTGGTTGCTCCTCTTCCAGTCCAGCTCTCTGCTGTGGCCCAGAAAGGCAGTGGAGGATGGCCCAAGTGCTTGGGCCCTGTACCTGCATGGGAGACCAGGAGGAAGTACCTGGCTCCTGGCTTCGGATCGGCACAGTGCCAGCCGTAGCAGCCATTTGGGGGGTGAACCAATAAAAAGGAAGACCTTTCTCTTTGTCTCTCTCTCTCTCTCTAACTCTGCCTGTCCAAAAAAAAAAAAAAAGTAAATGGAGGGACTGGCACTGTTGCAAAGCGGGTTAAAAGCCCTGGCCTGCATCGTTTGGCATCCCGTATGGGTGCTGGTTGAGTCCCGGCTGCTCCACTTCTGATCCAGCTCTCTGCTATGGCCTGGAAAGGCAGTAGAAGATGGCCCAAGTCCTTGAGCCCCTGTATCCACACGGGAGACCCAGAAGAAGCTCCTGGCGCCTTGCTTCTGGTCAGCTCAACTCTGGCCGTTGCAGTCATTTGGGGAGTGAACCATCGGATGGAAGACCTCTCTCTCTGGCTCTGCCTCTCTCTGTAACTCTTTCAAACAAATTAATTAAATCTTAATTAATGAACAGCATAATCCTCCATCTGTGAGTCCTTCGAGATGCTCTCTTAAATATCACCCTAGTAAAACTCACCAATTCAGGAAATTTAGCATGGTTAGAAAGCAGCTTCATGTTTAAAATGGGAAAATTGAACTGGTTTCTGTTGCATCTGAACTGTAGCAACCTATCATGAGCATAATAGTGAACTGAGGGAAAGTTGTTTAAGTAATGAAGCAGATTTGTGTCTGTTTAACCCAGTTCTGCAACCCCACTTTGTGCTTTGTCCTGGCCAGCAGATCTCAGGGCTCTCTTGGTATGGTTTGAGTTCAGGGTAGGTGATCCCTAGCTCTGAGTTTATAGGGGCTCTCTGTTTTATAGGGCAGGGAATGTCCAGCCTGCAGGGTGTGTAAAGCCCATGAAATCATTTGGTCTGGCCCTGCCAAGGCAACCGTAAGTGAGATTTGAAATTAACTAAATCCATAGCAGGCTAATTTTTAAATTGATAATTTTGTATGACCTGTGAATAACGTTACAAGTATCCTAATGGTCCTTTGGCAGAAAAAAGGTTCCCTACCCCTGGTTTAGAAACTACTTCACCCAATCTGATTTTGCTATCCTAAAAGACCACATTAAGAAAATGAGACATCAGCAATATCTGATTAGTACATGATTAAGTTATTTCTTAATATGTTTGTTCATTTGTCAGCTACTCATGGCTTGCTTTCTCTGTGTAGTCACTCTAATGGGTAGTTCAGCTAGAGATAAATATGGGGTCTTTGACTTTAAGACACTTGTAGTCTAGTAGAGGAGACAGATGTGTACACTGACAAGGGCAGTGGGGTCCAGGGGACCGAAGGGCACTTCTCAGTGGAGGGGATTCAGGAAGAGCTTCACTTCACTTGAGCTGTGTTAGGAGGAGAGTCAGATCCTTTACTTTGTTAGCATCACTAAGCTGCTGGTGGGAACTCGTGCTTGTCTGTAGCTTTCTGTCTCATAAGTGAATGAATGAATGATTAAAACAATTCATGCCTCAGAACAGGCCATGGCAGGTGAGTTACAGGAACTTTAGTCTACTGCTGGTGCAGCTGGGATCCAAGTCGCCCTGCGGTTCTTTTCCCTTTGCCTGCCAGAGGACTCCCTGTAGGGAAGTGTGGGTGCTTCTCATTGATTAAGCCCACTCGTGTGGTCCTGGGGCTTCGCAGTCAGGAAGTGCAGCCTCTGGGCAGCCTAGAAAAGTGACAGGGACAGAGTGCGGTTTACCTGCTGAGAGCTGTTGCCAAATTGCCCACCAAAAGGATCACACTATCTGCACTCCTGAGGATGCCTTTCTTTTACCACGTCACCAACTGCTGGGTATTTTTGCCAGTTGAATGGATGAAAAATAGGAAGAAGTAACACTAAGCTGAGACCTGCTGAGTGAGTGGTAATTAGGCATCTCACCCTGTCCTCCAGGAACGGCTCTTCAGTGGTCAGGAACTGAAAGGCCAGAGTTTGCTGGATGAGTGAGGCCAGAGAAGTGGCTTGGGTGGGAGAGGGGTTCCATGCAGGGAGTGCAGCAGCAGCAGAGACTGGAGGGATGACGATGAGCAGGGTGGGGAGCAGAGGCCGGGCTGAACACCAAGGCCGTGAGGGTCCGGATGCTGCAAGTTGACTTGCTCTGATTTTATCCTAGAGGTTCCCAGTGAATGCTTCCGGGCCAGGGGATGATGGAATTAGCCTTGCTTGTTTGCACAGTGCCACAGCTGTAGGGAGCATTGGCATGAGGGAGTCTGGAGGCAAGGAGTGAGGCTGCATCCTGTCCAGAAATGTTGGATGGCTCCAGTGACAGCAGAGCTCTCCGAAACCAGTCAGCCCCTAGGCCAGATCCCTGGTGTCTGGCACCAGTTCTCCTCTGTTCCTCACCACCAGTCTTTTGTTGGCTTCTCGCTGCGTGCTGCAGTAACTCCTCCCCCTGAGGCCGCCTCTCTCCCCACGGGGCCTCTAGACCCCTTGCTTTTTTTCCACTTGCACCCTGGGCCTCTGTGGCAGCATACTTCACCCCTGCCCCAAGTCACTTTCATCTCTGGCTGCCAGCCTGCCTTCTCTCAGAATACTGCCTAGAATGTTCCTCCTGTCACCCTAATCTATCCCAGAGCCCACTCACCCTCGCTCCTCAGGCTGGGCGAGTGAGTCCCTCCCTTTGGCCTTGGCTAAACTACACTTTCCCCAGCCCTTGTGCCTCCTACCCTTGCCCACATTTTGAGGTCTCAGAGTGGAGTCTCGTACTCCCAGAGTCTCACAGAGTCCTATGTGACTCTGAATATTTGATGTATTTGAATATTCTGATTCCCTTAACTTTTTGTTCCAAAGAATATCTGAAACTTTGTGTTAGAAACCTCAGCTTGTGAACTGCGAGTTTACAGTGCTGCTGGAAAGGGGGAAGCTTACGTCGTATTCCTTTGTGTGGCCCTTTGTGTACCCCCTTTGTGTGGAAGGGGTAGCATGAAGCATTGTCTGTGTGTCGCCACCCCTTTGTTGAAGTTTAGAATTATTTTAAATTTAAAGCATATTTATGGAGTCCTTGTGCTGGAGAATCTGCTGGGTACTGTCACATTGTTTTCAGTGAACATTCAGAAGGGATGCCGCTGTTGCTATTTTATTGATGAGAAACTGAAGCTTAGAAAGATTGAACAACTTACTTGTTCTCACGCAGCCTGTAAGTGGCAAAGCTGGAATTGGAATCCTTGTCTGCCATCTCACCCAAGCTCAGGACAACACTTTTGCTGTGATTTTATCATATTACAGATGTGAATTCATTAAGCTATTAGGCCTTGCTTCCAAAAACTACAAATGTTTATAAAAATTTCCAAAGGGCGTTTATTTGCCTTTTGTATTTTTGACTGCTTTATACATAGACTTTCTATCCTGCATGTTAAAAACGGTATTTACTGAAACAGCTTTATCGTAGCAAAGGA
This sequence comes from Sylvilagus floridanus, assembly GCA_949820135.1. NCBI lineage: Eukaryota > Metazoa > Chordata > Mammalia > Lagomorpha > Leporidae > Sylvilagus > Sylvilagus floridanus. Next base: position 90,015,028 of record OX463243.1, on the reverse strand, counting down.
ACATTTTAAAAAATTACCCACAATTCTAATACTCCCGAGACAATGTGGTTTTTATTTTCTTATTTCTTTCCAATTTGAGACCATTGTGAGAAGGCGCAATGTACAGAGGCTGCGGAATGCAGTTTGTACTGCCCTGGGCTTTGTCTCTGGCGCTCTCAGGTTTTGTGGCCATTGTTCCCGTGGCAGTAGCTGTGCCTTTCTCTCTGATCTGGTTCCACTGCTGTGGCTTTGTCTTTTCTCTTGTCCTTCCTTTTCTCCCCTTCTCTTCCTTTCCTTCATTCCCTTTGAGGGAGGGGGGAATTAGAGATATTGTGAGAGAACCCCAGAATTGCCAAAATTGGGTGCATTTTGTTGTAATTCGTGTTGTTTCTTTTGGCTGAGCTGCATAGAGACCACAGACTAGACAGAATTGCAGGCCCTCCCGCAGGACTGCTTGCACAGGGGCCGACACTCACTGGGGAGCCAGCACTCCACGGGTGTAGCTTAAGTGAGAAAATGAATATTTCATTTGAAGTCTCATGTTTTAGTGCAGTTATGAGTTTTTTAATTTTGAGAAGTGAAAGGAAAAGTCTGCAATTAACCTTTTGTTTTGTTTTGTTTTTCCTTGAATTTTTGACAGTAAGAGCTGGAAGCTACAAATTATCTGTGAGACAAGGGTGTCTAAATTTCATCTACCCATGGGCCTGCACTGGCGACCAGCCAGGTGCCTGAAGGCTACTCTTGATTTCCATTGAGTTGAAGACACCTGTCTCGTCTTGCTCATCTGTAACATGCTGGCACAGCTCGCTCTGCCCAGGAGCCTCCTCTGTGAGCACTGATCTTCCTGAGAGTACTTGTGAGATGGATATATTGAGCTCTTGTGTTGTGGCCCTGGGACAGCTTCTGTCCTCAGACTTTTCTGGACATTCTGTTGACCGTAACGAGGGCAGCCTTCGTCCGGCTGCAGCACCAGCACTGTGGAGAGACACTTGCTGATTTCATCTTTGCAGCGCTGTGAGCTGGCCCTGTCATCCCTTCTTACAGATGAGGAAACTGAGGCTCACAGAGGCTGCTTGCCAGCGTCACATAGCAAGGAAGAGCACAAGTTAGGGTAGAATCCCCAGCTGTGACTTCCTCCTTGGCTATGGTATTGCTCTGAGTGGTGTGTGGTCTAGGCCAACTGTGATTTGATCCATTTCCAAAAAAAAACCCCTTAGGTTTCATTTCCTTGCTTTTTAAGAGTAATTTGGAAAAGCCTGCTGGTGTTTGATTAGAGTGATCGTTGAAAGCTGGATAAGATACTTTTCTCTCTTCTTTATTAAGAAAGGGAGAGAGTTTTAGCCATTTTTTTAATAGACAAAATGTGAGTTCTTCTAATTCTCAGATTAATTAGCTCATTCTTTGAATTTGCCAGCTTTTCTTTATTAGGCAAGCTGAAGTTGTGTCAGGAGAAGCTTGGGGACCATCTTTTGCTATTAGTTTGGCAGTGTTCCTTGTAGCAGCATTGGCAAGGTGTATAAATTTTTATTTTTGCGTGCTTATCCACATAGAGAATGAACATGAATAAAATTTCAGGCATGACATTCTTGGAAATGAGGCCCTTGGACAATTTAGGAATACTAACTTAAGGCATAAACATTGGTATGCACCATTAGGGAAGCCTTGGGGTCATTGCCAGGACCATCAGGTGAAATTCTGTCTCCAGATAAACTGGTTATGCAATTTCCTAATTACTGGAATGTACCTACTAAGTCCCAGTTTACAGCGCCCCAGAGCGGTTAAAAAGATGCAGGACTGAGTGGTAATCATACCGGATGTCTCCCTCATAGGCAAAAGAGCCATAGAATTAAGTTGGGATGGAGAGAGCTTCAGCAGGGAGTCAAATCTGCTCCCTTCTCTGTGTTTTTACACTGAAGTGCAGTCTTTGTGTACACGTTTTCTTATCTCCACATGACTTGATAGAGAGTTACCCTGGGCTGGATCGAATTAGTGTGTCTCAAGATGGCAGATGCTTGTTCCATATTCATTTTCAGCTCTTAACTCAGATGTGGATTTAGCAGCAGCTGTGTGTGGTTCGTAGGCCTTCATCAGTGACTTCTCTGAGGATGTGTATGTAGTGTTGTAGATACTTTTTTTCCTGCACTCGCCTGGGCTGTGTGAGTGTTATGTGTGAGGTCCCAGAAGCACGTGTCTCCACTGGTACTGGATTGTAGTGACAGCTCTCTCCCTGTGGACCAGGGAGAAACTGCTGGTCTGGGAAACCTTGTTTTGGTGGAAGCTTTACCCACATAGCCAGTGGCCACTAGAGCAGGCTTTTCTGCAACTTACAATCCTGGCAAAGAGATGGAAGGCCTTGCTTCGGTGCCAGCTCTCCCTGAGCAGAGCTGAGTCACCTAACCTCTTGGAACATCAAATCCCTCATTTCTGAATTGAATCTGATGGGGTTTTTGACTTGAGAAGGTCACAGAGCTTTTGGAATATTAAAATGTCGTGTTGTTTCTGAACATGCCGTGGACATCACTGTGCTTTTTTGTGTGTATTTGGTGTAGGTTTTTGAGGCAATGTGACTTGGTGAAAAGATGTGATTTTTGGATTCAAACAGGTGAACTGTTACCCTTAAGTCCAGCATTCATTAGCTCTTGTGAGCACTGATTTCTTCTGCAAACTGATGACCAAGGCGGGTGGTTGGCCTAGTGGTAAAATACCTGTGTTCCACATTGGAGGTCCTGGGTTTGACCTGGCTCTGGCTCCTGCCTCCTGTTTCCTGCTATGCAGACTCTGGGAGACAGCAGTGATGGCTCAAGTAGTTGGGTTTCTGCCATCCACATGGGAGACCTGGATGGAGTTCCTGGCTCCTGGTGTTTCAGGCATTTGGGAAGTGAACCAAGGAATGGGAGCTCCCTACTCCCTCTGACTCTGCCTCTCAAACAACTAAAGAAAATAAAAATAAAAAATAAAAGGTGACTAAAGGAACTGTCCCGGGGAACTATGTATGGAGATGCAGTGAGATACCATATGTAAAGATCTTCGTGTGTAGCATTTAGTAGCTGTTTGGTGCATGGTGTTTTGAGAATTTTAGTGCCAACACATTCTCTCAGTTCTGTGTACTATGATTTCTCTGGCTCTTTTTCCTGCTTTGATTAATATAAGTAAGATACTTTTTAGATTTAAAATGTGCAATGCATGGATTTTGTATCTTAGAATTTATGCTGCTATGGAGTGCCAGGAATAAAACAACTGGGAACCAAAAACCCACGAAAACTGAATTATGCATTTTGCTTCTTGGTTGCTGCTAAGGTGGTACTAAGCCAATAGATGGTGCCGTTATGTTAGGAAATGAGAAAATATTTACTTCTAAACTTTACTGTTTCACAGAGTGTAATATACTCAGCCCTTGCCAGTTCTTAATCCATTCTGATTAGAGTGGACTTTGTTCTTCGTTCTATATTTAAAAAAAATCTCTTGTAGGTAAGTGGTGCGATGTTGAGTTAATGTGTAGTATGTTAGTCCTCCTTTTTTCTGCTGTGATGCTTTACCGTGACATCTTTTCTGATTTGAATTCAGTTCTTGATGGGCCTACAACCACATAAAACTCCTTGCCAGGAGTACTTTCCTTTTCTTTTCTTTTCTTTTTTTTTTTTGGACAGGCAAAGTGGACAGTGAGAGAGAGAGACAGAGAGAAAGGTCTTCCTTTGCTGTTGGTTCACCCTCCAATGGCCGCCGCGGCCAGCGCACTGCGGCCGGAGCACTGTGGCCAGAGCACTGCGCTGATACGATGGCAGGAGCCAGGTGCTTATTCTGGTCTCCCATGGGGTATAGGGCCCAAGCACTTGTGCCATCTTCCACTACACTCCCGGACCACAGCAGAAAGCTGGCCTGGAAGAGGGGCAACCAGGACAGAATCCGGCGCCCCGACCGGGACTAGAACCCAGTGTGCCGGCGCCACAAGGCAGAGGATTAGCCTAGTGAGCTGCAGCGCCGGCCGCCAGGAGTACTTTTCATGATGGTTCAGTGAAACAGTTCTTTGCTGTAAACCCCACTTCTGAGAAAGTGGAGTTAACTAATCCATCTTTGTGTGCTCTCATTTCAGAATTGGTCTAGAACTGGCCCTGCCAATGAAAAATGCTTTTATGTTCTCATCACCTAGTGCTTGGTCTTCTACTTTCTTACTGGTCAGTTAGGGGAAAAGTCATTTTCTGCATTAGAAGACTTTTCACTGTGTGATTCCTGTACCTAGGAATTTACTGTCAGCCAGATTGGGTTTGGGTTCCCACTCTCCGCTTGCTAGCTGTGTGACTTGGGATAGGTTTTTTCACCTCTCTGATCTTAGAGTTTGTCCATCTGTAAAATGGAGATTGTAGCATCTAGTTCACAGAAGAGTTAAATGAGAAACTATATGTACCTGCACTTTTTTTTTAAAAGAAAATATATATATATATATATTTTAAAGATTTATTTATTTATTTGAAAGTCAAAGTTACACAGAGAGAGAGAGAAGGAGAGAGAGGTCTTCTATCCACTTGTTCACTCCCCAGATGGCCACAGTGGCCGGAGCTGCACCGATCTGAAGCCGAGAGCCAGGAGCTTCTCTGGGTCTCCCATGCGGGTGCAGGGGCCCAAGGACTTGGGCCATCTTCTACTGCTTTTCCAGGCCATAACAGAGAGCTGGATCAGAAGTGGAACAGCCCATATGGAATGCCAGCACTGCAGGCAGCGGCTTTACCCGCTACACCACAGTGCTGGCCCCAAGAAAGGATATCTTATTGTTGTACACAGGCCCTATGGTCAGGAGGAACTTTTACTTAGGATTAAAACTAGGTTTGCTTTTACAATTAGTAAAATCATTCTTTCATCCTTCAGACTTCTGAGGGACATGAAAACACAGAGCAGGCCTGCTGATGGACTGGCCTGCATTTGGGGAAGTTCTTGTCAGTAAAGGATGCCTCTGAGGGAGTCCCGCTGCAGGACTCTGTGTCCTCTGCTGGCGATGGCTGAATGAGAGCTGCTGCTCCCTGGCGGGCCTGACCATGAGGGAGGCCAAGAAGACAGGCAGATCTTTGGGTAATTTCCACCCTGTCTCTGTAAACATGGAGTGAGGTGACACCGCTGCTGTAAGGAGACCGGGTTTCTCTCTCTGCACCTTGTGGCATTTCATAAAATGCACTAATAAAACCAGACCTTCCACATTTTAGGCCTGGATGTACCTGATTGTTAGTCTTTTCTTAAGAAAAAGTGTTTATAACCTGTCAAGTCAATGAGACGTTACAGTTGAATTATAAGAAAAATCCCTGTTCCCTTCAAGTGGTGTTTTAAATTATTAGAGTAAAATTTAACTCCTCTTTGACTACATTATATTATAGTTTGTTTAGAAAAGAATCTGTATTTTTGAGAAATTAGTTTATGTGTGAAATGTCGGATGCCTTAAAATTATATTTCTAGACATATTAAATGGAATAATTTTTAAAAATTCATTAGGAATAAAAGGTAGACTCTGGCATTGGGGTACATTTGCTGATAAAAGGAAGCACTCTCCCCTCACGAGGGGTTTAACTGTAATACTCAGTGCTTACTCAGGAGTGAAAACATCAAATTAAACTGTTTATGCTGACAAAGGACAAATCTGGATTTCAGCAAGCGATGCAAGATTGTCTGATTGCTTGGCCTGCCTTGCATAGGAAGCTGTTGGCCAAGACTTATAATGAAATGCATGCATACAATTAAACCACGGAATCTGTGGCTCCGTTTTACTGAGCAACAAGAGGTGCCTCACTGCTCTCTAGTGGCTGAATGCGTTCCCCTGGCACCATCATTGCTTCAGATTCATAAATCAGCCATTCATACATGGGCATTGTTGGCCTCTAGAGCAAGCACCAATACCAGGAGGCGAGGCCTTGTAGGCAGAGAAGGGATGAAAAATGATCGCAATCCATGGGTCTGTGCAAAGCACTAGATTTTACCCAGGCTGAGTGGCCAGTTGACTAACAGTGGCAAGTGTGAGTAAGCACTATGTCAGGGAGAGCCGACACTGATGGATTAGCAAGTCCTACGGTGACTCTGATCACTGCATATATCTTCCACCTTGGCAGGCCATGGTGGCAAACAGGTCCTGGGGTGCTTGAAATGGACTGCTCCTTAGCAGAAGGAGCAGCTTTTTTCTTGAGATGATCTGGCTAAATTAACTTGGGGAGGGCAGGTGAAGCCTGTTCCTTGCTGCCACCTCTCAGAACTTTGTGACTCTGAGAGAAGTTTGAAGACTGCTGTTTCCATTTAAAGGTGCCCACCCTGGGACTCATTGGGAATAATTGTGTAAAAAAGCCACTGGGGGGTGGGGGACCTTTCCTTATAGCCATTATGATAGCTAACTTTCACTGAGCTCTTACTATGTCCTGGCATTTGCTTTGTGTCATGCATCTCCTTCTGCCCTGGTATCCCCTCTTGGAGGAAGATGCAGGCTGCCTGGCTACTGCACTGTATGGTTTCAGAGGGAGCGTTCGCATGGTGCTGAGGGCAGGATGCCTCCTGGAGCAGTGCGCTTGGGCAGACAGCTGGGGAACCCCAGGGATATGTCCCCTCCTCTGTGTCTTATGTTCCCAGAGCCTAAGGGGCGGGGGGGGGGGGTGAGGGGGCAGTTGGGAGTAAACTAGTCAAGCCTCAGTTTCCTTGTCTATAAAATGGGGACATACCCTCAGCAGTTGAGTTCTCAGTCTGAGACCTAAAAAACCTCCTATAATTACTTTTCCCTTCTCCAGTCTAAGAGTTTGTGATTATAGATCTTATTAGAAAAAGCGAATTTCTACTGCTGATTTTCAGATCCTTCCTTGAGTTTGACTTAGTACAGCAGGTTTTGGAAAATTCTTTCAGTCTTACTGTTTCCATAACATGTCAAGTAATGTGGATTGTAGAATTGTTCACTTTGTTGGCCTGCGCCGCGGCTCACTAGGCTAATCCTCCGCCTGCGGTGCCAGCACACCGGGTTCTAGTCCTGGTCGGGGTGCCAGATTCTGTCCCGGTTGCCCCTCTTCCAGTCCAGCTCTCTGCTATGTCCCGGGAGTGCAGTGGAGGATGGCCCAAGTGCTTGGGCCCTGCACCTGCATGGGAGACCAGGAGAAGCACCTGGCTCCTGGCTTCGGATCAGCGCGATGCGCCGGCCGTGGAGGCCATTGGAGGGTGAACCAACGCAAAAGGAAGACCTCTCTCTCTCTCTCTCTCTGTCTCTCTCTCTCACTGTCCACTCTGCCTGTCCAAAAAAAAAAAAAAAAAAAAAGTTAAATTTGCCTCAGCATTTTAGTGAACTGACATATAAAAATAGGTGTTTTGTTTAGAAAGTCACTATCTCCAAACCTTATTAATAATGCAGGATTTTGAATGTGTAGAGCCACATTAAAAACAGTATCTAGGTGTAAAATTTTCTTGATGTATTTCAGATTCTCTCCTGCATTGTGGTGCTTTTTCAGAAAAACTTAGGTTCAGATTGAACCCACAGGGTGGACATCCCAGACCCAAAATCTGCAGTCCTCCAGAAGACAGGCAGATCTTTGGGTAATTTCCACCCTGTCTCTGTAAACATGGAGTGAGGTGACACCGCTGCTGTAAGGAGACCGGGTTTCTCTCTCTGCACCTTGTGGCATTTCATAAAATGCACTAATAAAACTAGACCATCCACAATTTAGAACTTAAAAACAAAACTTTCCACATTGAAAACTTCTGAGCACTGACACAGCCCTGCAAGTGGGAAATCCTGCACCTGGTTTCAGGTGCCAGGTTGCAGTCAGAATTCAGGCTAAAATATTACATGAAATTACCTTCAGGCTAAGATGTATATGGATCATAAATGGATTTGGGGTTTAGACTTGGATCCCATCCCTGAGATACCTCATTATTTATTTATGTGCAAATATTCCAAGATCCAAAATCTGAAACACTTTTGGTCGCAAGCATTTGGAATAAAGGATAATCAGCCTCTTTGATTGTTGATAAGCTAAGATCAAAAATACTTGAGGCTTTAGAAAATGGAGACTAGTTTCACTGTGTGTTTAATTTTTTTTTAATGAGGCCTTTAAAATAAATGCTCTTAGAACAGGTACTTGAGTGGCATTGCTAAACAGTGAATGCATATGTTTAATCATTTAAAACATTTAACTAAAATTCCAGCCTCATTTGAGTTGCCAAGCAAAACAACCCAAATTAACCATATCCAGATGTGTGGTAATCGTTTTGATGAAATCCGAAGAAAAAGGCAAATTGGAAGGCATGCTTTTTTGGGGTGGGGAGCTAAGAAAAGAGCTGCTTCTTCCTGGCGCACTTGCTAATCTTGATTTCAAGCATTTGGCTTTGCTATTTCGGAGGCAGCATGGTAGAATGGAAAAAATACTGCACACTTTAAATTCAGAAAGATCTGGCTTCAAAATCCCACTGGCTGTGTGATCTGGGAAAGTTTCTTATCTCTAAGCTCAGTTTCCCTTTTTGTGAAATGGGACTATTAGAACCTGCAGTGTCTGAAGAGCAAACAAAACTGATGGACGTACCTGTGTTTTGCGATTTCTTAAATGCCATGTGTATCTAGTGTAGCTGCACCTGCTGTAGTCGGCTCAGTACTCTGCTGCTGAGTTCCCTTCTGGATGAGTGGGGTCTGCCTCCGTGCAGATCTGCTCAGCGGACTTTATCCTTACGTTGAGTGGGCCTCTGAGACAGTCCTAGGGCAGCCCTCTCAGTGGTAGAGACTTGGGCTGTTTGTTGTTTGATGACTGATTGCTGTCATTCTTTGGAATTGTGGGCTTTTGCATGGATTGACCTTCAGGCTCCTTTGTGCAGATTTAAGGAATAAGCCTTAAGACGCCTGCTGCTGCTGTTCCACAGACTGCGACAGCCAGCAGGGTCTTGGTCTTTTGCTTCTTTTCTCCATCTTCTTCCATTGGGTTTTCTCCGAGATTATGCTTAAAAAAATTGCAAGTAATGCATGTTCTTTGGAGGAAAATTTAAAAATATAAGTAAACAAAAGGGAAAATAGCACTACCCAGAAATAAGCGTGCCATTTTGATTTCTGTTCCTCCAGATTTGTGTAATGTGTTACTTGTCTGTTAATATTGCTTTGAGTTTTGTTTTTCCCCCACTAATATTATATCATTAACGTGTTTCCATTGCCCAAAAAATACTTGTACTTTGTCATGTTCAGTGACCTGAACATGTATTGCAGCATGTAGTACTTTACAGTCTTTCCCCTCTGGCTCCTGATTGTTGGACCTTTGCATTCATCTCCAGGTTTATTGTTGTGCTTCTTCCTTGCCCCCCGCCCAAATTTAAACAATGATTTTTTTATATAAATAACTTGCAGTTATTTCTATAGGGTAACTCATAACTCTCTGGCAGTAGAATTGCTTGTTTGGTGGTTTTTATGTAACTGTATCTTTATGATTTCCAATTGAAGTTTCCTTTTTTTTTTTTTTTTTTGACAGAGTTAGAGACAGAGAGAGAAAAGTCTTCCTTCTGTTGGTTCACCCCTCAAATGGCTGCTGCGGCCGGTGCGCTGCGCCGATACAAAGCCAGGAACCAGGTGCTTCCTCCTGGTCTCTCATGTGGGTGCAGGGCCCAAGCACTTGGGCCATCCTCCACTGTACTCCCGGGCCACAGCAGAGAGCTGGCCTGGAAGAGGAGCAACTGGGACAGAATCTGGTGCCCCAACAGGGACTAGAACCCCGGGGTACCTGCGCTGCAGGCAGAGGATTAGCCTAGTGAGCTGTGGTGCCGGCCTCCAATTGATAGTTCTGATTTGCCCATTAGCAGCGATCTCTGTTTTTGCTTCTCCAAGTGTGTTAGCTTATCCATTTCATCACAGTTTTGTCAGCACTATTCTTTTTAAATCTTTGTTAATTTAAAAGGCAAAACATAGTGGTTTTATTTCTACGTCTGTTCTTTTGATTACTACTGAACTTGAACAGTGTTTGTAAATGTGTTTAGGCCTCTGCCTTTTGTCTTTTTAAAACTGCTGTGTTCTTGTTTCTGTTGCAGTATTGATGTTATTTGTCTGTAAGTTCTTTTTTAGTTGTTAATGTGATGCATGTTGCATGTATTTTTCCGAGTTTAGGGCTTATAGTTTACATTTTTTACAGATTTTTTTTTTTAAGCCAGTGACCTGCTGTTAGTAAAAACAGATACTTTTAAAAGCGTGGTGGCTGGGCCGGCGCCGTGGCTCAACAGGCTAATCCTCCGCCTTGCGGCGCCGGCACACCGGGTTCTAGTCCCGGTCGGGGTGCCGGATTCTGTCCCGGTTGCCCCTCTTCCAGGCCAGCCCTCTGCTGTGGCCCGGGAGTGCAGTGGAGGATGGCCCAAGTGCTTGGGCCCTACACCCCATGGGAGACCAGGAAAAAGCACCTAGCACCTGGCTCCTGCCATCGGATCAGCGCAGTGCTCCGGCCGCGGCGGCCATTGGAGGGTGAACCAACGGCAAAGCAAGACCTTTCTCTCTGTCTCTCTCTCTCACTGTCCACTCTGCCTGTCAAAAAATAAAAATAAAAAATAAAAAAATAAAAGCGTGGTGGCTGGAGCTGTGGCTCTTGGGCCGTGGGTGCTCTGTGGGCAGCCCCCAGTCATCTCAAGGGTCGGTGGGTGTGTCAGACCCTGGCTGGCAGACAGGGAGCAGACTGTGTCTTCTTTCTGGCTGCCACTGGGCGTGGGACACAGGATTTTAATGAGTACCTGACAGGGACAGCCAGGGATAGACGCTGACCACTGGAGCAGCGGGTGCAGATCAGGGCGTGCAGACCATGGTTCCTGGCCCCACTGCTGCAAGGAGGCTGAGTTGAGTGTCTCCCCCCGTCTCAGACTGCATTGTCGAGCTGCTGAGTGGAGTGGGAGTTGGAGTGGTGGAACAGAGTAGGTGGTTGGGTGGGCTTGGGTGGGGAGGAAGGAGGTGCAGTGGAAGGCAGGCAGTGGCTGGATAACCATCTCAGTGGCTGTGCACAGTTGTCTTTCTAAATGCTGGTCACTGAATGCACCTTGTTTTTCTGTTTGAAGAGCTTTGTTCTGGAAGCAACACTTGGCTACTCTGTAACTGTGGGTGGGCTACAAAAGGCAGTCTGGCTGAAGGTTGCTAAGGAGCCAGCTACATGGAACTACTGATGAGACAGCTTCCATGAAGGGCAGCTCATTCCAGTGATAGCACAGTGGTTTGAACCAGACTTGGACATCTAATAGGACACGGTTTTGTGGTTTTGAGGTCTTTTTTCTTTTTTAAACATTGGACTTGCTTTGCATTTGAGTTTGTCGTATATTCTGTCTCGTATGGTAAATTAGGCAGTAAGGGTCCTTTCGCGCATTATCGAGGCATTTACTGCTATCACCCTGCTGTAGGGCTGGCTCAGAGTTTCCCTGGCTCCCCTGTTTGTACGTTAATAGTTGTAGCTGAGCACAGCTTAATTCACATGCATACCCTTAGTGCTTGCCGCGTGCTGAGGTTACTGCGTGTGGGGAATGTGGCTATGAAAGAATGGACAAGTTGTAGAGATGAGAGCTGCATTCTCTAGTGGGGTGTAGTGGTGATCAAAGGAGGCTTCTGGGAAGATGCTGGGGTTAAGGGTGACCAGGAGTTCCATGGACTGTCAAGGGGGGTGGAGGGACTACCATGTACCAAGCTGAGATAGGCTTGAAGTGGCATGGGCGCTTAGGAGATGGTTGTCAGTGTGGCGTTGATGCAGTGTCAGGTGTCTGTGTTTGGGAGGGAGGGAGGCAGAGACCTGGTTGTGGAAAGTCAGATCTGTCCTCTTTGAGGGATGTTGAGGCATGTAGAACTTTCCTCATGAGAGTGACATCGGCTCATAGCCGAGACAGGAATCGTGCTGTTGTACTGTTTAGTCCTGTAATCCTAGACAAGATGTGCTACCATTTTAATGGGCTGCCATGAGGATGACTTCAGTGATGTTAAATAGCTCCTGGTGGGTGTTTAGCACAATGCCTTACTTGCTTCCCTCTGGCTGTCCTCTCCTCCCTCCTGGACTGTGACCAGTCCACCACAGCCCTCGCCACAGCCATTAGCCTGCGGCTTGGGAAGCAGATCCTATGTGACATCATCTCTTTCTTGTGACACACTGCCATATGAAGCAGGGGTGCTGTTCTGGGCCCACTGTCCCGTGCCTTTTCTGTATACTTACTCCTTGATGGGAAACCAGACAATGCTGAGGGGTCTCTGCTTTGGGGATAGAAAATCAGGGGAAAGGTTCCTTAAAGAGATTTTTGCATTTTATGTATGAAGAAGAGTGCTAGGTTAGGTAGTTTGATGCTGAAATAATGGAATACCTCAGGGCACTATTAATGGTTTATGGGGAAAATGACATGACATTTGAATGTTAGTAGGTCACACGGTGGTGACTACCATGTGCACAGCTGTACTGTGATGTTTGATGACTTGTATTAAGTTCGATGTTGGACTAATCAAGTTTAGGAAACTTGAATAAAATAATTTTAATTATTTAATAAGTTTATTAAAGAATTTTAATTGTAAGGTTAATTTTAATTTCAAGATGGTCTCATTGAGTTTACTGTCTTTCTCTCAATGGCCAACGCCTTGTTCCTTGTGTTCCCCATTGCATTGCCTTGAAATTATGTAGGGTTGGCATCTTGTCCTCTCCCACTTTGCACAGCTGCAGGCGTGTTGGAGTCTCGCTGCAGTCTTTCATGTTTCAGACACAGGACCAGCGCCTGGAGACCTGCTGACTGGCGGTTGTGCTCCATCTTCTGCCATTTCTGTGTCCTTCTGAAAAGGAGTGCCACGTCCTCCTTCCTTTAAAAGCTGGGAACAGGAGCTAATTTGCAAGGGATTTATAAATTATTTTAAGCATCGAATTCCTTTTTCAAAATATATTTTCAAAAAATAATCTTTTCAAGTTTGTTTTGGGGCTCACTTATCTTTGCTCTCAGAGGAAGCAGAATCAGGCATTTTGGGAAGTTCCTACTTTCCAGAAAAATTTGTGTGTGTGTGTGTGTGTTGGGGGTCGAGGTCTAAGGGGAAACAGACATACAATGTAGCAGGAGCTTTTGTGTTCTCTGTTTATCTGCTCTAGCTCTTAGGAACATTAAAAAAACAAAACAAACTCCAAAGCTACCTGGCTCTGGTAATGTGGAGTTGTCCCCGTGCTGGATAGACCCTTGTTGTAAGTCTGTGGGAATAGCATGTAATTTCTACTTGTAGAAATTTGGTCTGCAGTATTGCTCCTAAGTAAGGAGAGCAAGTTTTTGATAAAGGAAAAATAATTGTATTGAGAGGGAAATATTTCTCATTTCTTAAAGTACCAAATGAAATGGAGCAGTAGGATATATGTGTGCCTAGGGAAAATAATAGAGGAAAAATAATTTATTTGCTGTGAAACTACCAAAGAGAGAGTGGCCCAAGAGAAAAAATGGCGAGTAAGTTTTGAAGAAAAATGCCGTGAAGGTAAGCGTGGCTTTCCTTTTAGCACCGACCCTGCTGTTCTCCACAGAGCTGTTGGCTCTCAGGCTGACACCTTTCCCTGTCCTTTTACAAGCCCTTTTCCCCTGGCTCGTCGCAGAGGTGTTCTTGGAGCATGCTGGAAAAGGCAGCCTGCCCTGGTGCTCTGCAGGAGTACTTGGTGTCTAGAGAGAATTTTGCTTTCGGAGGTCCCGTTGCAGTTTCTGGTCTCTTCCTGACAGCTGGCCTTTGTGTTCCGTGCCAGCTTGCTCTTCACTGGTGAGCCCGAGGCTGCTGCTCCCCTCGCCTTAGAATAGGGACTCAGGATAGCTTCCCGCTCGGTTCCTGGCTCTCAGAGGAAAAGTGCGTCTCAAAGTGTTGGTGGAATTGGACCCTGTTTGCACGTGTTCAGGGATGTGTTTGCTTTGAAATTCAGAGATTTGTTTTGGTGAATTTGCTTCTGCATATTGCTCATGGTCTCCCAGTGCACAGGTTTTACATCTGCTAAATTCTGTCTGCTTTACAGAGAGCTTTTAGCTTCCCTTTAGATCACCATTTTAGCTTTTTTTTTTTTATTGTTATTATTAACAAAAGAAAAATTGTGAGAGGGGAAAATGGGGTTGCCTTTTGCTTCTCAGAGCCTAAATGAATAGTCATTGCTTGTAATGCTGGCCTGCGCTTGGCACTCCCCACTGCTTTAGCTGTGATGTAGCCGGTGCTGGGAAGGTAATGATCCTAAGCCGCAGCAATATTCCGGAACAGGAGTATCTGTCATATTCATCGGGATTACCATGTTCATTGATTTGTGTCTGTAAATCTGCTGTTTCTACCCTTTAAATTTGATCTATAATTGGACCTCCTTAAATGGCTCAGATAAGGTAGTCTGCATTTTCTCAATGCACTGTTGCTGTCAGCTTCTCCTTTTTCATTATACATTCAGCAGACTTGATAGAATCAGCAGGACACCTCATTGGAAACTGTTTAATCGCTGCCTTTTTCCTTTGCTAAACCATTGAGGTGGTCAAGCGATGTACACAAATCATTTTAAATAGAAAATATGGTTTTCTCTGTGACCCAGCTAAATAGATAGTGTTATGCAAAACAAGTTAAAAAGTAATAAATGCCAAAAAAATCTTCTAATTGGAGTAAAAAATTGTGGCCAACTCTATCCTCTCTCCAAAAGTAGAATATTCTGAAATATCACCAGAGCCCGGTAAAGACAAGATGATGATTTTGTAAACATTCTCTGGTTTCCCAACAAAGCAAGTTCAGATTTTCAAATAGTGCTGAGCTGCCTCCAGCCTACATTCACAAGGAGCCCATACTATTTGTAATGCCTTTGTAATCCTACTTTTGTAGGGATAAATTTGCTGTCTGTTAATATCTATGCACCATAACCTCTCAGCCATTTGCTATTGTGATAATAAATTTTTGTTTCTTTGTCTGTCATTTTGTCTACTCAGCTGTTACTCTTCAAAGTACAAACTAAAAATAATAGCTCCAAATAAATGCCACATAATAAAGTGGTTTACAGTTGCAGCTGGAACAACCTGGTGGCTGCGGTTTGCAGTCCTATTACCATTGCGGGTGCGGTAGTCTCTTCCCTGTCAAGGTGACTCGAGCAAGGCCAGCTCATTAAAACAGTGTATTCTTCCTAACTGGCTTGGTATTTAGCACTATCCCCAGCAGCCCGCCAAGGCACAGTGTAGATAGAGCACGGGGCTCACACAGCACAGGATATAGGAAATTATGTGGCCTTCACTTTTTGAAAAAACATTAGTTCTCCACAATCTCATTTTCATGCTTCAGCATTTTACTGTGAATAATTTACAGTTCCTCTAGTCAGTAGCAGACATAAGGCCAGTTGCAGTCTTAGCCGAGGTAGTGGTAAGTGTGACTTCAGGCTTTTGAAGTAGGTTGTTTTTTTTTTTTTTTTTTTTAACCTGGTTTGTGTGGCCCTTTAGGGCCAATACTTACACTTGAATGTGACATTGGGCATGTCTTTTCAGTTTTTGGTACCCCAAGGTAAACTTGAGATGGACGTGAAGCTTGGCGTTGGTAGAATACACTGAGTGTTCCTTGTTCTTACAGGTTCTGGCTCCTTGGCAGCTATGGCTGTATTTGAAGATAAGTTCAGGCCAGATATGGAGGTACGTAAAATCCCTGCAGTTTGTCTCTTTCAGCTGTGTTTCCAGTTGTGCGTCCAACATTGACAAATTGACTGTTGATTGCTCTGAAGCTGGTGCAGCCTTGTTGGGTGCCGGAATGTTCTTTGGCAGACAGTGTGTTTGCTGAGGAGACTGCTCCTTGGGATAGCTCCCTTTTCAGTGGGTGTACGGTGCCCTCCCTAGGGCTTGGGGAGCCAGCTGCTGTTCAGCTCCTTGCTCTGGGCTCTGCACTGTCTAGGAGCCCTGCCAGCTGTCAGAGCTGCTGCAGTGTGGAATGTTTCCTTGGGCACTCTGCTTTCTGTGTCACCGCCCCTCACAGTGACGGGTTGTTCTGTTCTCTAAGAATGGAGAAACTGTGTATGTCTTTGCTATGTCATACAGACCTGACCTGGAAATAGGGGCAGTTTTAAAAATCCCCATAGATGATTCTGCATCTGGTGGAAGGCAGGGACAAGAGCATGCGTGTGGTAGAATCCTCTCTGTGTAATGCATTCTGGGTCTCCTCTATGTAAGAAAGCTTGTCCTGGTAGGTGCTGGAAGAGATGGTGTCTTCTGGGTAGCTGAGCCCACATTAAGCAGCCCCCACCCCTGCCAGCATTTCCAGGAGTGAATCCACAGATGTCCTTTTGCCACTTTCAGAGATGTGTTCAGAATGCCGGGATACTCATGGCACCATTGATTCCTCACTGTGCTTCGTCCACACTGCTGGCCAGTAGGCAGACAGCTGAGGCCTGCGTAGCCCTCGTCATTCGCTGTTGTGTTTTTTTGCGGAGTATGTTAGTTTATTTTCAACAGTTGATGATGAGAGGGTTACCCTGTTCCTTAGTGTATGGATTTCTGCCATTTCTCCCTTTGCAGTATTCTTTTATTGAGGTATCACCATAGGACATCTTTGGATTACTTTTTGACAATGCTTTATATATAATCATGTTTGAAGAAGATGGAATATGGAAAATATTTTGTTCTTCCCCCTTTTCATTGTGCTTGGAGCACCAAGTGTTACTGGAATTCTGAAGCTCTCTCTGTCCCTTCTGAGGCGAGGGTCTCAGCAGGGCTCCTTCTCCCTGCGCCTCTTCCGTTCCCTTGGTCCGCAGAGCCCAAGGAGTCCCCCCCCGCCTTTAGTCAGAAGCCCAGGGAACTTTGGGCCAAGGGCATGAAAGCCACAGAACTTGGGGTATGGATACTGATCCACTAGCACTGACTTTTCTGCCAGAAACTGCTATGCCTTTTGAAAGTGAGGAGGACACAAATAAATAATTTGACTGGACTAGATTTCTCCCTTTCTTGGACATCTTCATGAATTAAAACTATAGGATTTAGGTAACTGATTTATACTAAAAGTGATAGTGTTGGGAATGGATGTACAGCCTATCAGTTAAGACACCGCTGTCCCCCATTGGAGTGCCTGGCTTTATCCTCAGCTCCACTTCACTTCTGTCCTCGGCTTCCTGCCACTGCAGATCCCAGGAAGCAATGGTAATGGCTCAAATGATTGAGTTCCTGTCACCACATAGGAGACATGGAATATATTCTCATTTATTTGCATTCCTGTCTCTGACCTTGGCCCAGCCCTAGCCATGGTGGACATTTGGGGAGTGAACCAGGAGATGCAAGATTTCTCTCTCTCTCCAGTAAATAAAAATTTAAGGAACAAAAATAGGATAGTCTCTTATTCCAATGAAGAATAGTAAACAGGTCCAAGTATAAAACTGTAAATGAGGTTAAGATTCTGTTCTCATTTCTCAGTGTGACAGTTTATTCCCATATCAGCATTATTTTCTGTTTGGGATTCTAACATGCATAGAGAAAAAACAAGATACAGTAAGTCACTTAAAATGAAAAGGGAAAGAAAGTTCCCTGGGCTTCTGACTAAGGTGGGGAACTCCTCGGGCTCTGTGGACCAAGGGGACTGAAGAGGCGCGGGGAGAAGGAGCCACCTGAGCCCTGCTGAGACCCTCGCCTCTGAAGTGTCAAGCCCACCCCAAACCACATTCACCTTCTCAAGTGTTCTTGAAAGCCTTGTTTCCAGGTGACTGGGACCTCCATATGATAAAGAAAAATGAGAACTGAAGAAAAAGTTGAAAGTCTGAGGTGAATTAATAGTGTCTTCACACTCTGCGAAAAGTAATTTTATGTAAACAAGAGTTTGGGTTTGAGATGATTCAAAGGCCGTGGATTTTGTGTTGAAGTGATTTTTTTTTTTTTTTTGACAGGTAGAGTTAGACAGTGAGAGAGAGAGACAGAGAAAGGTTTTCCTTCTGTTGTTTCACCCCCTAAATGGCTACTACAGCTGGCGCACTGCGCCGATCCGAAGCCAGGAGCCAGGTGCTTCTCCTGGTCTCCCGTGCAGGTGCAGGGCCCAAGCACCTGGGCCATCCTCCACTGCACTCCCGGGCCACAGCAGAGAGCTGGCCTGGAAGAGGAGCAACCGGGACAGAATCCGGCGCCCCAACTGGGACTAGAACCCGGGGTGCTGGCGCCACGGGCAGAGGATTAGCCTAGTGAGCCGCGGCACCAACCTTGAAGTGATTTTTGAGAAATAAAGGCAATTGTCAGCATTCCTTCAATAAAACTTCTGATATTATCACTCTGAAGAATGTTTCTTAGATTAATCATGTCTATACCTCAGAGCACGTAGTGTTCTGCATTAGCTGTGAAACAGATACAACAGAGTTCCTATTTCTGATTGGTTATTCAAGTTGAAAGTTCCAAGCAACTGGTGAAAATGGGTAAACATTGACTTACTGAAACTGGATGCACATTGACAGGGAAAATCAATATTAAGGTAAAGGTAGTATTTGCTTCTGTAAGTACTGAGTTTAAAAGTAAATAGAGGGGCCAGCGCTGTGGCACAGTAGGTTAATCCTCTGCCTACGGCGATGGCAACCCACATGGGCTCCGGTTCTAGTCCCAGCTGCTCCACTTCCAATCCAGCTCTCTGCTGTGGCCTGAGAGAGCAGTAGAAGATGGCCCAAGTCCTTGGGCCCGTGCACCCGCGTAGGAGACCGGGAAGAAGCTCCTGGCTCTTGGCTCCAGATTGGCACAGCTCCAGCCGTTGCAGCCATCTGGAGAGTGAACCAACAGAAGGAAGACCTTTCTCTCTGTCTCTCCCTCTCACTGTCTGTAGCTCTACCTCTCAAATAAATACAATAAAAATCTTAAAAAAAAAAAATAGTATGACAGCTGCCAGTAGAGAATACTTTAAAAATGTTACTAGATCCCCAAAAACTGTCTGCGAAGACTGCACAGGTGACTGTGCTGAGCACACTACTTTGATTGAACATAAATGAAGCCACGTTGGTGGAAGGCTGAGGCTGCCTTGCAGAGTTGAGTGGATACTGTGTCTTGTGGGGGAGAATTTGCCCGAGGTGTCATTTCTGGCTCTGCATTTGCACAGGACTCATGGAAACAAAGACATTTGGGTTCACGTTTCCAAACTTAATTTTCCTTCTTTCTGTTTTTCTGTGCCGAGAAGCCCGCTGTTACTTTCCTTTCTTGGCCTAATTAGAGATTGCAGGGTGGGGCGGGTGAGTGCATGTTTCCTTTCAGTACAGAAAAAGGCTTCTGTCCCAGCCAGAGGCCAGGAGAGCAGTGCTGCACGCACAGACACTGTGCGCTCACAGAGAGGGGCGTTGCCACGGCACTTGCAGGTTACTGTGACTAGGTTGATTGCCAGACAGTAATTTTTAGGCCCAACTCATGAAACAAACCCTTGGCTTTATTGTTAAAGTAGAGATCTACAGGGCCCAGTATTGTGGTGCGGTCAGTTAAGCCCCTGCTTGAGATGCCAATTTGATTCCTGGCTGCTCCCTCTCCTATCCAGCTCCCTGCTGTTGCACCTCAAAAGGCAGCAGAGTATGGATGGGTGCTGGGGGCCTGCCACCCATGTGGGAGACCCAGATGGCATTTCAGGTTCCTGGCTTTGGCCTGGCCCAGCTCTGGCCATTGCAGTCATTTGGGAAGTGAACCAGCAGATAGAACACGTATGTTTGTCTTTCTCTTCCCTCTCTGTGTAGCTCTCTCTGTCACATTTTCAAGTAAGTAAATCTTAAAAAAGACACAAAGATCTATAAACCTGTGCTTTGTGTAATGTAGAACTACGCTATAGTGTTATGAAATGAAAGTCCTTTCCTGCTTAGAAATCTTTAATACTCCTCTCTCATTTCTCATTGCCCTGTCCAGTGGAGTAGCTACCAGCTAGCTGTATATGGCTATCAAGTGCGTGAGTGTGGCCAGTCAGCTGAGAGGAGCTGTAAGTAGAAAACATGTGTCAGATTTCAGTCTTATTACGGAATTTTAAGAGAATATTTCATTAGTAATCTTCATATAGATTACCTGTTAAAATGGTACTGGTTTTAGTATTTGTTAAGTATTAATAAAATTTACTCATTTGGACTTTAAAATGTAGCTGCTAGAAAACTTACTGGACAGGGCTAATCTAACATTTTGTCTTGAGCATGTCTTTGCACACCATTATTATATTTTAGGTTTCTGCCATATCCAGATTTCACCTGCATTATTATTTTTCCTGAAAACTTTCCTTGACTCTTTGTGTGTGTGTGTGTGAATTGAGGTGTAACACGCACATAATAAAATAATACACAGATCTTGAACATAAAATCCCATGGGTTGTGGCATTAGTAATTACCCAGGTAACTCATGCAGAGCACTTTCTTCCCTTCCAAGGGCCCCTTGCAGTCAATTCTTTACCCCTCTTTCCACAGCTACTTCATTTCATCATCTTAATTTAGGTTTTAAAATATAGCTTGTAGGCCGGCGTCGCGGCTCACTAGGCTAATCCTCTGCCTTGGGGCGCCAGCACACCGGGTTCTAGTACTGGTCGGGGCGCCGGATTCTGTCCTGGTTGCCCCTCTTCCAGGCCAGCTCTCTGCTGTGGCCCGGGAGTGCAGTGGAGGATGGCCCAAGTGCTTGGGCCCTGCACCCCATGGGAGACCAGGATAAGTATCTGGCTCCTGCCGTCGGATCAGCGCGGTGTGCCAGCCGTGGTGTGCCAATGGAGGGTGAACCAACGGCAAAAGGAAGACCTTTCTCTCTGTCTCTCTCTCTCACTGTCCACTCTGCCTGTCAAAATAAAAAAAAATAATAAAAAAAATAAAAAATCAAGCTTGTTGAGGTAGGTGTTTGATTTAGTGATTAAGACCCATGCCCCGTATCGGAGTGCCTGGGCTCCTCTGGCTCCAGCTTCCCGCTAGTTAATACAGTTAATACAGAACCTGGGAAGCAAAGGTGATGGGTTCCTGCCACCCCTGTGGGAGACCTGGATTGAGATCTGTCTGCTGGCTTTGGCCTCTGTCCATTCTCGGCCATTGGGGGCATTCAGGAAATGAACTGGTCTCTGGGGGCTCCCTTTCTCTTGTCTCTCTGTCTCCTGCAAGAAAAAAAAAATTACTTTGTATCTGTGAAATCCTGAATGTGGTATGCTGTTTATATTTTTCTCCAAGACACATAAAATTGGGCACCTCCTATTCAGACAAATAAAAACGTGTTCATGTATGCACCCAGGGATGCATGTGGAACTTGTGGGAACCGGGGTCAGCTGCAGCTTTTTGTGTGTGTGTTGTTTTATGAGCATAGTGAGTGCTTCACTGTGGCTTTCTCCTCCCACCGCTGGTTTCTGCCACTGGTGTTCTCAGTGACTTCCACTTCTGTTTATTGTCTGTGCTCCATTGTTCATAGCTGTCCTGTTGTTTGGTAGCTGCTTTTAGGGGGAGATCTCCCCCACTTTGCCACTGAGAGTGGGAGCTCCCTGAAGGCAGAGGCCTTGAAATCATCTCTGGAGGCCAGTGATGGCACGGCGGGTAAAAGCCTTGGCGTGCAGTAGCGGCATTTCATATGGATGCAGGTTCAAGTCCTGCTGCTCTGCTGTTGACCCAGCTGCCTGCTAACGGGCCTGGGAAAGCAGTGGAGGGTGGCCCACGTCCTTGGGCCTCTGCATCGACATGGGAGACACGGGAGAAGCTCCTGGCTTTGGATTGGCTCAGCTCCAGCTATTTTGGCCATTTGAGGAGTGAACCAACGGATAAAAGCCCCTCTTTTTCTCTCCCTCTCTGTCTCTGTAACTCTTTCAAATAAAATAAAAATCTTAAAAAACCACCAAATTGGTAGGTAAAAAAGAAACTATCTCTAAAAATAAAAAAAACCACCTCTGTTCTTCAGTGCCTGATGTTCAGGATGTGTTTGTGGAGTTGAGATGGGATAACCCTGAGCTGAAGCAAAATCTTAAGTCATCAGAGGCTTCCTGGGGAACAGAGGGGTCCTTCCTCTTTCTCCCTTTTGGAGAGAGCTAGATTTTGTTCTGAGATAAGAGAGGAAGATAACTGACTAGTACACTTCTCAAACAGTGTACAGTACGAACAGAGTCAGGCCAAACACCCTGTTAAGTACACAAGCAAGAGGAAGATGGGCCAAGGGCAAATGCTTTAAAAAAAAAAAAAAAGATTTATTTATTTAATTGAAAGAGTTACAGAGAGGAGGAGAGCAGAGAGAGAGAGAGAGAGAGAGAGAGAGAGAGGTCTTCCACCTGCTGGTTCACTCCCCATTTGGCTGCAATGGCCGGAGCTGCGCTGATCTGAAGCCAGGAGCTTCTTCTGGGTCTCCCACATGGGCGCAGGCGTCCAAGGACTTGTGCCATCTTCCACTGCTTTCCCAGGCCAGATCGGAAGTGGAGCAGCCTGGACTCAAGCTGCGCCCATATGGGATGCCGGCATTACATGCGGCAGTTTTATCCGCTATAACACAGCGCTGGCCTCAGGGCAAATGCTTGTTGGGAGATTATAGGTCCAAAAAGCAGACCAGTCAGAGCTAGCCGGGATTCTGCTGATTCCAGTTATCTGAGCCAGTGATTGCCTAAAGTATAACGGTTGGTTCAAGTTTCAGAGAAACTGCCAGCTACGCATGTGAGTTTAAAGCACATAAAAAGGCACCCAGTTGCAGCCTAAACACTGGCTTGAGTGGTCTTGTAATTCTCATTTTCTGATTTTTCCCCTTGGGCTTAGCCTGGGAGTTACTCTAGGCAGAGACTGTGGCTTACTCATTTCTCTTTCCATTACCTGGCTTGGTAACAGTGCATAGTGGGCATTCTCCCAGGACTTGCTGAGTGGGTGCATTAAAAAGGAGTTAGAAGCAACTTTTCTTAGTACTCTCAGGCTAATCTATCTTTGAAATAATTTGACTGCTTCACCTTTAGACTTTATAGTATAACTGTGATAGAAGTGAAGGCATAGAAATTTGTGTTATTTCTGGGTAATAAATCTCAAGTTTTATTTATTTTTCCTCTCTTTTAAAGATTTATATATAATTATTTATTTATTTATTTATTTATTTGAAAGGCAGAGTTAGCGAGAGAGAGAGGTCTTTCATCTGCTCATTCAGTCTCCCAAATGGCTGCAACGGCCAGAGCTGAGCCACTCCGAAACCGGGAGCCAGGAGCTTCTTTCAGGTTTCCCAAGTTCGTGCAGGGGCCCAAAGACTTGGGCCATGCTCTGCTGCTTTCCCAGCGCATTAGCGTGGCACTGGATTGGAATGTGGAGCAGCTGGGACTCAAACTAGCCCCGCTATAGGATGTCATTGCCATAGGCGGTAGCTTCACCCGCTATGCCATAGCGCCAGCCCCAGGTTTTATTTTCTCAGCAGAGGTTTTTACTGAGACATTGTGCCAATGTATTTACAAAACAGTGGATTTTGAAATTTGTGAGTTGACCTAATGACAAGGGGTCAGTTACGATTTTTTGGTGAGATGATGGAGTTCACGGGGCCATTTCCCCTGAATTTGCTCCTCTGTTGTAGTTTATTTCCCAAAGGCTCACTGAATGGGGAAAGTAGTGATAACCCTGCTGAGGCCTTTTCAATTCATTTTCCTGTTAAGCATAAAGGGTTTCACTGTAGAATCTAGAAACAGGGTGTTACTTTGGTGGGGGCTTGTATTTTGAAAATTGCTGAAAGAAAGTACAGATTTTATTTTAGGGTAGAGAGGACATTAAGAAAATTAATCAGGTAACTTAGTTTAGTTTTTCCATTCTGTTTCTTTGTAAGAAAGGAAGTGCATGTTTGGCTCAGTGAGAAATTTAAACTCTTGAAGATTACAATTCATTAAAATGGGTAGAAGATTAATATTTAGTCTGTCAAGATCAATACTGTCCCCTCTTTGCACTAATTGTCAGAATACCACGCGAGGGCCGCTGAAGGGTAGTGGTGTGCGGCAGGACCCTCACATCACAGAGAGATGATTCAAAGGCAAACTGTCCTGCACCCTCTGGTATCGACTTGCAAATTAGCATCTGGAATCTAATTAAACAAGCTTAATGAAAGTAGCAGCTGAATGCTGCTGGAAAAGACAATCAGCTTTTTTCCCCTTCTCTGATAGATACTCTGTACCATTGAAGTTGGTCACCAAACACGTCGTGTGAGCACAGTTAAAAAAAATTAGCATTTATTTGAAGAGTAGAAACTGTTTTTCATTCTGTTATGCATTTGGCATGCTCTGGTGTCCCATGAGAGCCATGCCACAGCAGATAGTGCACAATATTTATAAATCCATGACAGGCAATAATAGCAACTTGAAAAATTCTTTTGCTAGAATCTCAAGTTGAGAGCTGCCAAAAGCTGAGAGGATCAGATCTGCAGTGGCAGCTGCTGTGCCCTACAGTTAGAATTCTAGACTTTGAAGATGCTCAGCTTAAAGAAATGAAGACTGCAGGCTTAGCCAGTTTTTGCAGGTTTCTAGAGCTCTGGCTCTCTGCCTTTTGAAGATGAGCTGCTGAAGCTCCTACCACTGCCTGAGGCCCGCGAACACCGGCAGGATCTTCTTTTCCCCTAGCCTTAGTGTGTCTTCAGTTTCAAGTAGCACATGCTCACTCAGTGCCAACCGTGATGGTCCTTTCTCTGGTTGCAATACCGAGGGGTGAGCTCGTACCCTACGAAGATAGATGGTGACGTGTACAAGTGCCACTTCAGCCATCTGATTTATGGAGTCATATTTCATCACCCGGCAAGTGCTGGCCTCTAGAGAAGCCCTTATGGATTGCTAAAGATGCGAGCAGCTATCGCCCTAAAGGCTTGTGGTTACCTCATAGACCTGATGCCAAACACCTGGCTGCCGAGGAAACAGAATTAATCTGTCATTGCAGGCAGCTATAGATCCACTTTAAATAATGAAAGAGTTGAAACAATATGGTGTTCTGACAGCAAAGCTTGAAAGTAACTGTATTTTTAAGTCCAGTAATGGAAAGAGACTGAAGTTGGAGATTCATTTGTACTTTGCAGATGGACAGTAGTGTGAGAGAGCTGCATTATTTTGATTAAAAAAAAAAATCTGTTCAGTTTGCACATAGCATAGTCAGATGGAGGGGGCACAGGGTTCAGGAGCTAGGGGGTTGCACTGTGAGTCTGTCTCCGCAGTGCTCACCGCCTCACTCTGGACACCTGGAGGTCCTCCTCTGAGATGGGGACCCACAGAGTGCTGTGAAGGTTAGAGGTGAGCTGGGGGCACCTATGGTGGTTCAGACAGAATCGACTAAAATAGGGCAGCTGCTTGTATTTTTTCAGTTATTCAATAGCAGCATCACATAGCAACGACTAATGTGATTATTTGTGCTGTCATCCAGCCTGGCGACCCGTCGCGTAGGACAGACAGACAGGATCCTTCTTTCCCCTCTCAGAGCTCCCTGTCAGAGATGGGCCTCTCTCGTGGTCATGAAGACAGATGAGGAAGCCTGCTTCACACACTAACACAGGCAGTGAAAGTGTTTGCATTTTTACGATGGGGGAGGTGTGGAAATACAGTAGTCACAATAGTTGGGCCTTAGGTTATACCATCTCTGTTCTTACAGCTTTTTCTGCTGTATCTCATTCACTTTTCAACGTTCCTGTGAGTTCAGCCTTTTGTGTTATCCACGTTTCTATAGAGAGAAAATCGGAAGTATCAGGAGGTCAGTTACTTTGCCTGAGGTCACACAGCTGGTCCGTGAAGGATTCAGGATTTGAACCCTGATCAGTCTGACCTCAGACCCAGCCTGCTGCTAAAATCAATCACTGCTATTCTTCCTCTTTGCTGGGCCTGCAATTCTCTGCCAACAGAGAGGCGAGGACATCTTAATCCAGGTGAGCAGAGGTGTGGGTTGCTCCGGCTGTTCCTTTCCCTGATGAGGGCTGTGACAATGTGGAAAGCAAGTGTCAGAGGCGGTGGGTGAACCTCTGTGGTGAGCTCTGTGATTGGAAGGAACCCATGAACACAAAGGTGCGGGCAAGTCAGAGGTAGACACCGGTAAGTGGGAATGAGTCATTGAGCCGTGGAGGATCCTTGTTTCTTCTCTCTGAATTCTAAGGTTTTTTTTTTTTTTTTTTTTTTTTTTTTTTTTTTTTTTACCTTTTAAATAACCTCCACCTAAATATCTGTGATTGTTGTTTTTTTCCCTAGAATTTTCATATATTCTTATAAGAGAGCTGTTTTTCTGTAGCTTGCTGAGGTTCAGAGAGCATAGCTTTCTTCAGATTTAGTAATGAGACCAAGAAATCTTTAAATATTGGTGAATAGCATTTGTCCATTTGATGCAAATCATGAATAACTTGAACAAAAATAAAAAAAAAATCAGCAAGACTATCGTATTTGAATAATGAGGTGCTCTTTTTTCCCCCAACTGCCAAAACTTTTTAATCTTCGTCAACAATTGTTCTGTCCTCCGTCTTATTTAGGTTGCATCTGTGGACTCTGAGCTCAGGAGCCCTGACAAGCGGCATATGAATTCTGTATTCATTAGTGATCTTGATCCAAATGCCTCTGTCCCTGCCACGGGGGCTCAGGTGTGGAAGCTGCTGGCTAATCCCACCAGCTGACATTCAGAGGTTTAATGACTCCATAGGAAGGTGACCACTCGCTGGGAGGTTTGCTGGCGGAACCCACGCAGCAGACAATGGAGATCAAGGAAGACTATCAGTGTTTAGCCCAAGCACCTTCCTGTGCAACTTGAACCCTGTTGGCATCAAACACAGAATTTTAAGTAAATGCAAAATTAAAAAAAAAAATCTGGCCTTGGATAACGATTACAAACAGTGATGTTCCTGTCTGCATTGGTGGTGTTTAAGACTATTTTTCTTGTGGTACTTTAATGATGTCAGCTTAATGAGCTGAACTTGACTGTCTTTTGCAGATCTTCGATTTTAAGGTTATGTTTGTCTGGTGGTTGCATCTGTTTAGGTATCATGTAGATATGGGGGAAAACGTGTGATGAGAAACCAAATTCTCTCTTACTAAGTGCTTTTAAGGATTTATGCTAGCATTTTTGTTTATTGTGATCTCTGGCTTTTAAACATTTACTGTTAGAATATGAGTTTATTGATCGACTGTGACATTTTACTAAATGTTTTGACTTTTTTTTAGCTCCTCCATTCTAAAACTGTTGGATGCCTTATTACTATTATTTAATAACTGCTTCACTAATATATAATTCATTTAAGTGTACAATTCTGTGGATTTAGTGTATTCACAGGGTTGTACAGCTGTCAACGTGATTCTAGGACATTTTCATCACCTTCCAAAGAAGTCCCCCATACCTGTTAGCAGTTACTCCCTATTTCCCCCAGCTACAACAACTCATTTCTGTCTGTCTAAACTTAACTATTCTGTATTCTGGGCATTTCATGTGAATGTAATCATACAGTTTGTAGTCTGCTGGCTGCTTTTCCTTATTGGTCTGTTTTCGTAGTATTTTATCCAGGTCATAGCAAGTGTCAGTACTTCATTCCCTTTGTGTGGCTGAATAGTATTCCATTCTAAGGACATACCACATTTTCTTTATCATTATTGATGAACATTTGGCCTGTTTTCATGTTAGGGCTGTATTCATAACATTGACAGGAACATCATAGACATGTTTTTGTGTGGACACATGCTGTGATTTCTCTTGGACATGTACCAAAGAGCAGGATTGCTGGGTTGTTTGGTAGCTTTTGCCACTAAGTGTTTGAAGTTTCCAGTTTCTGCACATCGTCACCAACACTTACCATCCATCTTTTTTTTTTTTTTTTTTTTTGACATTGCATTGTGGTTTAGGTGGATTCTATTGGTTAAGTACTTGTACTACATGGAAATGTTTAGCTGGAACAGTTTTAATGTTTAACACACCTCTGTCTTGGATTTGGGATATAATTGGGTTGATTGCACATTTCTTTTTACATACTGAAAAATCCCAATTTATTTATCTTGATTGACTTTTTTTAAAAGATCTATTTATTTACTTGAAAGTGTTACACAGAGAGAGAAGGAGAAGCAGAGAGAGAGAGAGGTCTTCCATTTGCTGGTTTACTCCCCAGTTGGCTGCAATGGCCAGACCTGCACCGATCAGGAGCCAGGAGCCAGGAGCTTCTTCCCGGTCCCCTATGCAAGTGCATCCGCCACTGCTTTCCCAGGCCATAGCAGAGAGTTGGATCGAAAGTGCAACAGCCAGGACTCGAACCGGTGCCCATTTGGGGTGTGGGCACTGCAGGTGGCTGCTTTACCTGCTACGCCACAGTGCTGGCCCCAACAATAGATTTTAAGATGTCAGGCCCCTCATCCCTGGGAACCTGTATAGAGTTATTCCAGTAGTGGTAACCAGTCAGTTTGAGAGATGAACAGATATTGATATTGAAGTTGGTGTTTATGGTTTAGTGGGTGATTTGGAGAATTACCCATTAAACCTGTAGAATAGACAGTAATCAGAAATACTGTTGATGCTTAAAGCATCACACCAGCATCATTTTGAACTGCCCCCTCCCCCTTTTAAAATGTGAGTTGGAGCCCACTGGTGGCCTTGTTGGAAAAACAAAGGGGCACCTTGAATTAAGGTTGCTGCTGTAGGTTTTCTTGCTCACCTTTGCATTTTGTGAAATCTTACAGAGCATGGTTTTCTTTGCTCTTACACCTGATGACTCAAGAGCAATAGTTTTCAGAGTAAGAACAGCTTAGTCTTTCTTGACTTGGAAACAGTCACTCAGATGTCCCTCTGGCCACATCTGTTCATTCCTGATCACGAGAGCCTATGGCAGTGACTGGTTATCATTTTCACCCTTGCCATTGGTGAAGTTAAACGTGGAGTATTTCAGGGAAGGGGTGAAGTCTGCCTTCTTACTCAGGAAATAAAAAGGGATTTGATGGAAGGAGTTGGAGAAGGAAAAGTGTAGTTTTCCAGAATCCCCATGAGCAGGAGATGGGTCTTCTTGGGGCATGACCTCTGGAATTCAAGAATCACTGACCCATTGTCAATTTTGAAGGTCTCTATTTCCAATTCTTTGACAAATAATGAAAAGACAGCTGCCAGTGGTGTACTAGCATACTTATTGACTTTGTTCATTTTTCTACCAAAAAGGTTCCGGGCTGAAATTTTTTCCTGTATTCCACACTGCTACCTGCACACTCAATTTCATATTCTTACCAGTATGTAATCGGTCATTGTGTGGTACTTTGTAACAACTGCCTACTAGCATCATACGTGGTGCTGTGATCCAGGGCGGTGCTGAAATTAGCCATTCTGTATGGTGCTGGAAATTCCTTACACAGCTACTGGCAACGTAGATTGAGAAGGAGGCATTATCTAACTCTGGTAGATGATGCATTTCTTTGGAGCAGCTGTTCCATTTGAACTGTTTGTGCTTTACATATTTCCTATAGCTGTGAAATGTAGGGGAAAATACACCATACAGGAGAAATATTTTATCAAGTATATTGCTTGCTGCATCTGTGGAAAAAATCCAGCAGGTGAAGTGTAACTTCTCTGTGACCCCAGAGGCTGTTTAATCAGAGAAGCAAAACTAGATTCAAGGATAGTATTCAGTTAGAATAAATGTTTGGTGACTTCCAGCTGTATAGATGAAATTAAAAGGAAAATATTATTGGTAATAAAATATTCTGCCACATGAAATCAAAGAGAAAATGGGTTTCCTTGCCCCCCCCTTTTCCAAACTGAATTATCTGCACTAACTTGAATCTTAATTACATAATTTAAGGCACTAAAAATGCTCTGTTCATCCAGTTGCCTTTTTCTGTTTCTGAAACCAACTCAAGATTTGGAATATCATAGCTCCTTTGGAAAAGAAATAAAAGAAGCTTTCTGACTTTATTCTGTTCTGGAAATCTGTTTGTAAAAATTTTGAATCATAACCAGTTTCCATACAGTGTCTTTTTTGTGGGAAAACAAACCCCCATGAATTTTGCTTTTGGAGGGGGCTGTCTTACAAATCCAAGAGGTCACCGTGACTTGAGGCTTACAAGCCCTTGAACAATGGATTTGCACGTTTCTTGTGTACAGGTTTGAGAAATACAGGATGTGAAATATAGGATCGAGCGTTACTAGATGGTAGCTTAGAATCTTATAAGTTTTTCCTTGGCAGGTAATTTGGCATAAATTGTTAATGTAAATCTGGGTTAGTGGTGAAGACGTTATTTTAGTAAAAAAGATAAACTGCTGATTAATTCAGCATAGAACTCAATTACAAATTGGAAGTGTCTCTGCGGGACTCCTGGGCCCTAAAGACAGCAGATGTTGAATTGATACTCTAGCATATTTCACAGTGGTATGAAATATTAACATGGTTTATTATACTTGTGTGGTGTGCAGTCTCCGAAAGGGGGAGTGACGGCGTGTGGGTGTGCAGAGCCGCCCAGCATTACATGTTTTCTAATGCACGCTGAAGCGTGATTAAGGATTTTAGGAAAGTTTGTTTTGTTTCTTTCTGTTTTTCTTTTCTTTTTTTTTAAATAGACTTTGTGGAAAAATTAAGTTTAAAATAAATTTAAGACTAAATATTTAAATGTAGTGCCTGTGTAGGTTTATATTATACATGTAAATTTAACATAAAATAAAAAAGAGTAAACTTATAAATTCAGGGCATTTAAATGTTAAATAGGACAGCTACCCATGAGAGCAGGAGGACTTGAGGTCATCAACTGTGTTTCACTGCATTATCAGCTTTTGTGGGCGGTAGTGTTCAGAATCCTGCTGTATAGCTTCTGCCTCCTGATCTAAAGCATATGGTGATTTTAAAACGCCCCTATATTTGCACAGGCAGGGAGTTTTGTTTCTAGCCAAAGGGGGGGGCACTTCACAGTTTTCCTCTATCTGTATCAACTTACGGGGGAAAAGTCACCAAATTCTATGTATTGGAAGATCTGAATAAATGGAACTGCCAATATCTGAAGGCACTGGTGGTTCTTGAGTAAAGAAGGATGAGAGTGAGTCGGCTTAGATGAGCTACTCCAAAGCCATTACTGCTATATGACAGTATTTTATTTTATGTTTTTGCATGACAGCCTGCGTCAAATGTGGATTTTGCTAGCCCAAGTAGAAGCAGTTCCAGAGGGGCTGGTGTTGTGGCGTAGTGGGCTAGGCTGCTGCTCACAGCACCGGCATCCTATATGGGTGCCAGTTTGAGTCCCACCTCCTCCCAGTGGAAGATGGCTCAAGGCTTTGGGAGCCTACACCCATTTGGGAGACCGGAAAGAAGCTCCTGGCTTTGGCCTGGCCTAGCCCCAGCCATTACAGCCATTTGGGCAGTGAAACAGCATATGAAAGACCTACACCCCACCTCCCCATCTCTGCCTTTCAAATAAATCGATCTTTACCAGAAAAAAAAAAAAAGGAAACAGTTCCAGAGTTAGCCAAATGTTTATGCTAAAAACAAACATACCCTGGATACCTTCTGTTCTGAAAGCCTCTTTGAAAAAGGTGTTCTTTATTTAAAAAACAAAAACTCCTAAGACATATCTGCAGTGGACAAGGGGTGCCGTTGGAGTCGCCGTCATGACCCTCATAAGCTGTTGATGGCTGGTGGTCCTTCAGAGTTGTGAGGATGGGCTTGTGTTCCATTGACCCAAGTTTAATTGAACATGCTCTGTGCCCGGTGATGAGACAAGAGCCCTTTCTTCGTGACAGTTACAACCTCGTGGGGCAGATAGGCCCACAAACAGCTGCAAGCGTGGCATGAAAGGTGTGGTCCAGCCGAAGAGGCCAGTGGAGCTGGCACGAGAGAGGGACTGATAGACTGTGTCTGGGGTCTGGAAGATGGTCTCCAAGGGCCCGTGACTCCTCACTTCTTGTCTGGGATTTGACGCAGGGTGGGAGAGAGAGACGAAGAGCATCTCATACAAAGGCACAGGGGCTCTGGGTCTAACTTTCAGTTTTGTAATTCCCAAAGTTTGGACAGCTGAGCGTATTTGGAAACAGGAAAACAAAACTCCAGACAGCGCCTCACGTTGCCTGGGTGGTCATTTCTCCAGCCAGAGTGGCCTTTTAATTAGCACCCGCTCTTCAGCATGAGGGCTGGCCAGAGCCTGGCATCCTGTCCCTGTGTGTGACTGTCTCGTTCAGAAAACTGCCACGTTCCATTAGAGGCGCTGCAGCTCGGCAGTGGGTGCGGGCGCCGTGTAGACTTTCAAATGTCCTTTGAGATTCGCGTTGCAGTGTAATTGGGAGGTGCTGGTACTTAACTGTGTTGTGCATGGCGGAATGTGAGATTACCTGCTGTAATGAGACCCCAGCAGCATACCTCAGGAAGGTAGTTAAAGTTTTAACCTTCCCAGATACTGTTACTTTTGGCTTTTTGTGAGGTAATTTATACCTCACTCCCCTAATCTGGAAATTGTGCAGAAACAAAAAAAACAAAAAAGATATGAGTTGTGCTAAAAAGCTGTTTTAAAATTCCACCTGGTGCTGCATATTTTTGGAAGTATTTGCAGTGAACGTTGTTGCATCCCGGAGTGTAGTCACATCCTAGTAGTTAGATGTCACCTTGTCATGACGTCGGAGCGCTCACACGCTAGCAGTTTCGCTGACATTAGAAGTGCAGTGAAACCAGTGTTAAAAAGATTCAAGGACCAGTTCATTTTGACTCCTTGGCAGAAATGATGGCTTTTAACTCAGGTGAACAGGATTGGGGACTGGATCACAAGCTTCGTGGAGGCCTGGGAATGATGATGGCTTTTTGCCACTTGTCACCCTTTTTGCATCAGTTCATAAAATAAATTTACTCCTAGGTTGGGCCGTAGTAGGTCGTCCTTCAGGGCAGTGTTGGGGGCTGTGTTTGTAACACAGGAGTCAGTCTTAGCAGAAATTTCCTCTTGACCTCTAAAGAAAATTAAAGTGTGCATGTGTTCCTTGGCTTTAGCTAAGATTTCTGATCAACAGATGACCTGATGGCAAAATAAAGTAGTTTCTTCTTATTGATATCCTGGATAGTCAGGAAACAGTTTGACTCACTCTGTTGAGAAATTTTAAGCGTGTATGTTAGGGAGAAGCAAACGTGGGACTGCTGTGCCTGTGGAGTCAGCCTTACAAGTTTGTGCCCTGGGTTTGGCGAGCCTAGATCCTGCAGTGGATGCTCACAGGCGTGTTCTTCATTTCAGCAGATGTAGCAGAGTATTGCGAAGGCACGATCAAAGTGATATATTTGCAACTGAGAAGTAACTTTAGGGTGAAGTGCTTAAGAAACCAGAGTGTCGGGGCCGGCACCGTGGCTCACTTGGTTAATCCTCCGCCTGCGGTGCCGGCATCCCATATGGGCGCCGGGTTCTAGTCCTGGCTGCTCCTCTTCCAGTCCAGCTCTCTGCTGTGGCTTGGGAGGGCAGTGGAGGATGGCCCAAGTGCTTGGGCCCCTGTACCCACGTCGGAGACCAGGAGGAAGCACCTGGCTCCTGGCTTCGGATCGGCACAGCGCCGGCTGTGGCGGCCATTTGAGGGGTTAACCAGTGGAAGGAAGATCTTTCTCTCTGTCTCTCTCTCTCATTGTCTATAACTCTACCTGTCAAATTAAAATAAAAAAAAAAAAACCCGAGTGACTTACCAGTTACTGATAATTAAGGACTAGACAAGTGTTAATATTTTTTGAGACCAAATAGTTTGGAGTTTCTGTTTTGTTGGATGAAAATTAAAAAAAAAAAAAAAAAAAAATCATGGGCTCTGGAGCCAGACAAAACTGCTAAAGCTCAGACCTTCAGCTGTTGGCTGTGAGCCTTTGGGTTAGTCATTCCCCCTCCTGTGAGTCCTGGCTTCCAGAATTTGCAAAATGGGGATAAGGGAAGTACTACCTTCAACGGCTGTTTTGAGAAATAAGTGGAAAAATGTACTTAGCCCGAGCCTGCTTGTGGTACATTGAGGTCCTCCTGCTGCCTGCTGTTTGAATAGAGGAGCCCCTTCTTCAGACATGGCTGTGAGCTCTGTGTGGACTGTGCCCATGGGAACAAATCCTCAGTGTTGGGGGTTTATCAGCACACCGTGTGCAGCCCGTGGAGAGGGGAGCAGGGTGGGGGCGCTGGTGGTGATTGGGCTCTCCGACCCAGTTCCTTTGCTTCACTGGGCCCTTCCCCCAGCGCCCTGCCTTGCCTGGGGTGGTCTCACATCCTCCATCCTCTCCTGGAGATTCCCTCGACCTTGCTTCAGCTTTTGCCCCACAGTCAGCCCATCCCTTGTGCTTTGTCACACCCCAGAGGCCAGACCTGTGCCTCTGAGAGTCCCTTAGCACTTAGAAGTGGCTTTCACGAGTTAGTTGTAGCTCAGGGCTCCCTCACCCTACCCCCAGTAACCTCAGTAGACTTTCAGTGGCTCTAACTTTATCTTTTGGTCCCTTTGAAGGGTGCCAATGGCAGAAGCTTACCAGTGTCTGGAAAATACAGTTGAGTTAACCATTGTCTTCCTTCCATCTACCAGAAAGGTAGCTGCCCAGGCGTTACAAAGGGCCTCTGTAAAGGCTGTGTCTGCACAGGTGGGTGGGCAGAGCTGGCAGCTGGTACAGGACGTCAGGGCAGCACCACCCTCTTCTTCATCCTTCCTCCTCTCCCGCCACCACCTCTTCTCGGGAAGATTCTGATAATTTTTTAAAAAGATTTATTTATTGACTTAAAAACATTTCTTTATTTGAAAGGCAGAGTCACAGAGAGAAAGACAAGCAGACAGAGACAGACAGATCTTCCATCCGTTGGTTCACTCTTCAGATGACTGTAACAACTGGGCCTGGGCCAGGCTGAAGCCAGGAGCCAGGAGCTTCAGCCAGGTCTAATGTGGCTGGCAGGGTGGCAGGGGCCCAAGGACTTGGGTCATCTTTCTCTGCCTTCCCAGGGGCACTAGCAGGGAGCTGGGTCAGAAGTGGAGCAGCCAGGACTCAACTACCACCTATTTCAGATGCCAGCGCTGCAGGCAGCCGCTTTACCCACTACGCCATAATGCTGGCCCTGATTCTAATCATTTTCTCTCTTGTCTCTTGCTTTTGGTATCTCTTCCACTACTGCTTCTGGTTGCAGTTTCTTTTTATTTTTAATTTTTTTTTTTTATTTTGAGAGGTAGAGTTACAGACAATGAGAGGGAGAGACAGAGAGAAAGGTCTTCCTTCCGTTGGTTCACTCTCCAATTGGCAGCAATGGCCAGAGCTGTGTCGATCTGAAGCCAGGAGCCAGGCACCTCCTTCCAGTCTCCCATATGGGTGCAGGGGCCCAAGGACTTGGACCATCTTCTACTGCTCTCCCAGGCCACAGCAGAGAGCTGGATTGGAAGTGGAGCAACCAGGACTAGAATCGGCGCCCATGTGGGGTGCCAATGTCACAGGTGGAGGATTAACCTACTGTGCCATGGCACCAGCTGCTGGCTGCAATTTCTAAAAGCACAGCTTTAACCACGTCATTGCTCAGTTTAAAATCCAGAGCTTAGCATGAAGAGCTGGCTGACTGGCAATATAGCCGTGAGGTTTGCTGAGATCCAGCCATTACTTTTTTTTTTTTTTTTTTTTTTTTTTTTTACAGGCAGAGTGGACAGTGAGAGAGAGAGACAGAGAGAAAGGTCTTCCTTTGCCGTTGGTTCACCCTCCAATGGCTGCCGCGGTCGGCGCGCTGCGGCCGGCGCACCGCGCTCGTCCGATGGCAGGAGCCAGGAGCCAGGTGCTTTTCCTGGTCTCCCCATGGGGTGCAGGGCCCAAGCACCTGGGCCATCCTCCACTGCACTCCTGGGCCACAGCAGAGGGCTGGCCTGGAAGAGGGGCAACCGGGACAGAATCCGGTGCCCCGACCGGGACTAGAACCCGGTGTGCCGGCGCCGCAAGGCGGAGGATTAGCCTGTTGAGCCACGGCGCCGGCCGAGATCCAGCCATTACTGAATTGCCCACCTGACTGTATCTTTGTCCTTCTCATTCATGGCTCTTGACCTGCCATCCCCACCACCCTTTGGTTTGGCTGCCTTTCTCTCATTATTTCCAGACTCGTCCAATGTTCATCACACACACCCCATGGAACCTTGAAACACCTGTCATTGTGTTGTCAGCACTCTCTCCCGAGGAGTGCCTACTGCTCGTGGTGAGGGTGAGACTGGCCCGTCCTCCTGGCTCAGCCTGATCCTATCATGGTGTCTGCAGGGTCCCTGCCAGCTGAGTGAGCTGAGCTGACCGGGGCGTTTCTGTCAGAGTTGTACATCATTTGATTTGTGGCCACATTGAAAGTTCCTACAGTGAGGGTGCTCTAGACTTCGTGGATCTGCAGATCCTTCCCGTGCCTTGTGAGTCTGCAGAAGCAGGACTATGCAGTGGAACACAGTCGCCTCAGCCTCCCCACATGCGCCCTGCACCTGGCTATGTTCTGTCCTCCCGGATTCCCAGCTGGGTGGGCTCTGTGTGAACACTGAGCTCCTGCTGGCTTCTCGCCCTGGTTTGAGCATGACTGAATTTCTGTCATCACTTTCTCTCTTTTCCTGAGAAGTCTGTAGTGTGTGCTTCTTTGTTGTGACCCGTGAACAGCTTGACTTCATTTTTCCCTGTTTTCAGGTGATCACCCTTTCAGGGTCTCTGGAAATTGATGGCCAGGGCAGTCACTGGATGGGTTGTGTGACGGAGAGGGAGAGATATCACTATGATCTTACAGTATGTGAGGCAGCCCGGTTTTCTTTTTGAGGTTTATGAGTATATTTCTTGCTTTCTTTAAACCCAGTCTGTCTTTTTTTTTTTTTTTTCCCTCCTCTGATTACATTTGATTCAGTGCAGCCTTGGAAATATATATTTGTGTGCACATATGCCATGAACACTGATTTCCCCTTGAGAGAAGCAGTATGTTCTCATTTCGTCTGGTCCTCTTCCCTCTGGAAGCTTAGGGGTGTTTCTTTCCATTCCTCGTCGCAGATCTCTGCAAAGCCACTTGCCCGCCACTGACTTTCCTGACGGAGGGCTGGGAGACAGGCTTGGTGCCCGGCACGAAGGTGGCACAGGTTCCTGCTGTCCTGCTTAAACAGTTGTGTGCCTTCGGGTGCCCCAGCAGCCTTCTGAGAGCCTTGGTTCCTCGTCTGTGGAACCAAGATGGGGAGGTGACAGGGAATCTCGGTATGTGGCTCAGATGTGGAGACAGGGTGCCCCGTGTTGCCTTTTCTCTTCTGCTCTAGAACTTGGTGACAGACCTGTGTGTGAGATTGGGGTCGGGGCATTCCTGTGCTCTTCATCCCTGCCCACAGTGCTTGCACAGGGCATTGTCCTCTTTTTTCCTGTAGCTCAGAGAGGGTTAGCACTGTGTTCCTGGGTGACCAGGCTCTCCAGGGTTTTCCTCGTTCTGTGCCTGCCTTTTCTGATCTCTGGTGGCCTCTGACACCTCTTTTCCAATCCACGTGTCGGGAACAGACCTTTGTACATTTGGTGTTCTGGGATAGGTCCTGTTGGCAGCTCCCCTAAACACAAGCACCTCGCTTCACATCCCGTACCTCCAGCAAGCGTTCCCTTCATTATCTGCATCACCTGGAGAGCCTGTGTGCACGCACGTGCACACTCAAGGCACGGAGGAAAGCAGCAGCGGCTCTGGACCTTAAAGCCATGGCCCTCGCCGGCCTCCTTGCGCCGTGGGCACACTTGACAGCAGTGCAGCTCAGGTATGCTTAGCAACCCCGGGGTGTTTTCCTCAGGCAGCCTCTGTCTACCAAACAGATCATGCCAAAACCAAAACTTGGACACCTTTGCTTTTGTCACATAGCCCAGTCTGAAAAACATGAATGAGTGTTTTCTACTATGAAAGATGTAGTTACACATGGGATACATCAGGGTTGTTACACAGTACAGGAAGCATACTGCTTGGTTGCAGAGGTGGGTTCAGATGGCTTTTAAGCACTTTTTTGAGCTCTTTATATTTATTCAACCATCAGCCATTAATGACTCCTTCAGGCCGCATCAGTGGCTTGCTTGGAACTTCAGCCTGTCCACAGGCCGTGGAAAGCGTGGCCTTCTTCCCTGTGTTAACTGTCTTTGAAAGGTCCTGAGTTGGGACTGGTGCAGGTTTGGATTTTTCACCACTTGATGTGGCTCTTAAAATTTGAGTTTGACAAAGTCATGCATGCATTTGCAGTTACTGTTCCATTTTTCCATTTGTTGACAGAAGTGCCAAGCACTGTGCTAGTTGCTGGGATACAGAGATGGAGAAGGTGGAGGTGCTCGTGCACCAGAGGGGTGCAGAATCTTCTTAGAGTCCAAACTCTTACCACATCCAGACCACCTTCTGCTCTGTGGCCAATCACCAGAGCAACAGAATCTTTTTGCTAAATTTCCAAACAAATGCCGAAAGATAATACAGATTTTTTCTAAGATGAATTTGGACCGACTACTTCAATTCTTGTTTAAATTTTTTGATTTACAAACAATATAGATTTGTCATACACAGCATAATTTGAAATGGCTAAATTGAGATAATTGACATGTACTTTACCTCATACTTGTGACTGACAGCAGTTAAACTCAGTGATTTTTCAAGACTCAGATATATGATACATTGTTACTATCTATAATCACCATTTTGTACAATAGATGAATCTCTTCTGCCCAAAGGAAATTTTGTATCACAGGACTCAAACTTCCATGTTTCAGTTCTTGCTGCATTGTTTACATGAAGAACAAATTGTCATGAAGTAAATGTAGGTTCCATAGCAGGTAGGACAATTGCGGAGGAATGTGCAAGAGTTTAGCTAGGACGCCATCCCATCCACATTCAGGAGTACCCTTGCCCCTCAATTCCTGGTCACAGAGATGGGGTGCTCTGGAAGATGGCAGAGCCTGAGGGAGCCCTGTTCTTCATGGGGGGGAAGACTAAGTATTTTTATCCGCTTGCATCATCTCCTCAGCTACATAAATGGAATATATTTTCTAGCAGATAGTCTATTTAATTCTTTTTAAATTCTTCAGAAAATTTTAGTTACAAATTAATTTTTCAAGTGACTGGCCATTTATGTGTGTTTTCACATTGCAAAGCTGTATAGAGAATAGCTTGCTAGGTTTGCAGTCGAATGCGTATTTAATATTTTGCCTGTCTCACTACAAGTAAAGCACTGTTCAGTATGCACAGCTGAACATTGAAACGGAGAGGGTTTATTTAAAGAGGATTAATTCGCTGTTGAGCTGTCCAGGATGCCTGTTGGGTGGCACCCCTGCATTTCACTCTGGTGACATTCCCAATCTCAGAATCACTTTAGTGAGAAGAGGAATTCGATTGTAACCATGGACAAGAATAATGTGGAGAAGTTTCTTTGCGGCACTATTTTGGATCTGCACCGTAGCGGAGGCCGAGGTAATCTATCAGTGTGTGAGTGTCTACAAAATGCAACTCTCTAGATAACAGGTTTAAAGTAAAGATTTAATACAGCCTCCATCTCCTGTGATGTTGCAGTGACAGTTTAAAACTCATTCTCTAAATCTCAGCAGACTTTATAGCTAGCAGTGGGCCAATATAAAGTTTAATAGCATTACAACACATAAATCATCTTTTAAAGATGCTACTAGTAGCTCCAATATTAAATGCACACAATCGTCTGTGTTATAAATAATTTATCAAACACCGTTTCAGATTAGCCTTCCATGCTGAGTTATTTATTTTAGCCTTTTCTGTACGATTCCTAAGGCACTTTTTGAAAGATCCATTACTGGTCAGTTTAATGAACTTGGGGGTCTGTTTTGTCCCCTCAAGCACTCGGGTACAGCTGTGGTGACCATTACGTGGCCGACGCAGACCTCTCTGTGCCTTTTACAAGTGCTGCCCATTTGTCATGTAGCGGTAAATGGAGCTGCACATTGGAGTCCAGGGACACATTGTGCGATGCAGTGATGGAGACAAACAGATAGCTCTATAAAGCGCTGCTTGTCACAGCTGACTTGCAGCACAGTACATCACTCTGAGTGTAATCTCATTTAAGGAGCAGGGGTGGCCCGGGGGACTGATATTCCCAGTTAGTTTGGTCTTTGT
This sequence comes from Sylvilagus floridanus, assembly GCA_949820135.1. Taxonomy (NCBI): domain Eukaryota; kingdom Metazoa; phylum Chordata; class Mammalia; order Lagomorpha; family Leporidae; genus Sylvilagus; species Sylvilagus floridanus. The sequence continues at coordinate 89,975,238 of OX463243.1, read as the reverse complement.
AGCCATAAAGCAGGAAGTGTTCCTTTTATATTCTCTGAACTTTTAGGGAGTGTGCTTTTTGCTTGGATTAATTATCACAGGAACTTCTCCGTGGCACCATGTGACGATCTGTCAGCAGGTTTTTTGGATCTCCTTCTCCTGGTCTGGGGTTTGGCACAGGCAGTCACTATGTGGAGACAAACTGTTTGTGGGAGCCCTCTGGCTTGCTTTATTCGATAAGTTCCCAGTTATTAAGCAATGGCTATGTGCCAGACTCTATTGAAGGTGCTTTCTCGACTTGATTCTAATTTTTGCAGTGATCCTGTGAGGTAGCATTTTTTTTTTTTAACCATATTACAGAGGAGGAAGGTAAACTCAGGGAGGTAAACTGACCTGTCCCAGGTTGCACAGCAGTAAGTAGGAGACTCGGATGCAAACCCAGCCTGGCTGCCTCCGTGTCTACAAGATGGGGAACCTGGGTTCCCTGGCTGGCATTCGGGGTCATGGAAGTTTTGGCTTAGCGTATCAAAGTTAAGGGAAGCTGCCATTGGCTTGGAGAGGGGATGAGTTCTGCTTGGCCATCTACACACTGAATCCCAGTTCCCTTGTGACTTGTGACGTAAATCCATGAGCAGCTGCTGGGGGAGGTTGCTTGCCCTGGCAGTGGGAGGGAGTGTCGCATCTGGGTCTGACCAGCCGGGGTCACGGACTCTGCAGCACCCCAGTTGGAGCCCTTCTTAGCAGCTGTCCTCGGGCAGATGCTGCCCAGGACTCGGATCACTCTGCATCTTCCAGAAGAGGCAGGTGCAACTTCCCTATGAAGAATGAATCCCAAAGTTAGGAACAGTGTTTCCTGCATTCATTATGGACCAGAGACAGATAAAAACCTGGTGTTTTCCCCACCTCTTGCCTTTAGCCTATGGTTTTTCATGGTGGTTTTCTTAAGTATTTGTTAACACATCACATGCTAAAACACAAAAGTTGTTTAATTGTGAAATTCTGCTATAAAGAAAGCAGAGTGTGGATGTGCCCAGTAGCATATTTGCATAAGTGTCTGGAATTCTGTATGTGGAACACTGTGGTCAAATAATGAGCACATGAGGCAGCTCCTGGAACACAGTAGGTCTGCATAAATGTTTGTTGAGGATGCTGTGTAAGGAATGAGCAGACAAGAGAAGCTTGGTAATTCTCACCCTTTTTGTGTCATGAGGGTTTTTTTGGTGAGAGGGTGGACTCTGAAAATAAGACCTTAGGGCTCTGTGCCCATCTCAGATCGTGCATTGTGGAAATGCTACTCTCACCCGACGGAGAGTGAAGAAGGTCCTTCACGTGGTCATTTGCATATTTGGGGGAGCATTGTTGAGAAACACGATGTTTCCCACCCCCAGCAGAAATGACCCTCAAGGGAGCTGTTAGTTGGCCCAACCAGACATTGGCAATGAACGTCCATCCTTCACTTAAACTTGCCTAGGGTCTGAGGACCTTGGGCGTGGGAAGAGACACAGTCTGCATCAGGAAGCTAGTATCCAGCATCGTGCCTGGCTGAGGAGCCTCCGCAGCCGTGCCATGGCCTGACTCGATCCTGCTGGGCCAGCTTGGCTGTGTGCTTGCTAGTGCGTGACCTTGGGTGCTGCTAGGCTCACTCGTAGGCATAGTTTCTGGCAGTGTCAACTGCAGAAGATGTTTGTGGAGCAGGGAGGAGTAAAATGATTCTGGCCAGCCAAGTGCCCGCCCTAGTTCTCAGCATGTGACAGTAGGTGCCCAGGGGAAGGAAGGGCCATGCCATCCCCATAGGAGGAGGTGGGGTGGGGAGAGCTGTGAGATTTACATCCTGAAGGTTACCTTCCCTAGAATTGGTGGGGAGAAAAAAAATATAGAAGATGTATATTCCCATGTCTTAAAAGTCTTTACACTTAAGAGCACACATGATAATTTGATGAATAAATCAAACTATACATATTTCAAAATCTGCACATTTTAAAGCTGTATCAGTTATCTACTCACATTACAGGATGTTTGCAAAATAGAGTGAGAATCACGTGTAATCTCACAGTGCTGTCAGCTTACTGCTGTCTGTGCCCAGTTGGATTGATTGACACTAGATATGCATGTCCAATATATGTACGTTTTAATATCCTCTAAAGCCTTCCCATTCCCATCATCAAAGGAAATCGTTTGGGAAATTTAATTTTTTTATTTGAGAGGCAGAGATGGAAGGACAGGTATAAAAAGAGAGCGAAAGACTGAGGAACCTAGAGAGAGCCCTGGAAGCCGGGAACTAAGTGCAGGTGGGTGCCGAGCCCAGTAACTTGTCTTCATTGCAGCCTACCAGGGTCTACAGGAGCAGGAAGCTGGAGTGAGGAACTAGAGCTGGGAACTGGCCTTAGCCACTCCGGGTGTCGTAACTGCTAGGGTGAACGCCGCTCCCATTTGAGAAACCTGAAGCTGCAAGCCCGCATGCTGCTGTCAGGGTTTGTGCGTCGTTAGGTGCCGACGCTGGACCCAGGCCCAGCAGCGCCGAGGAGAAGATGAAGCCGCAGAGGAGCTGGTAGACAGGAGCGCGGCGGGGATAAGCAGGGTCGCCCCGGTGCACGCACGTGCTCACGTGCATGCCCGCGTGTGCCTGGGCTCAGGTAACCGGCGAAGCTAGCTGGGATGAGGTTTCGTTTGCTCAGTCAGTGGTTGGATTTTGCTGTCTGTGCCATCTCCTTACCGAAGGTGCTTTCTTTGCCGCCCACCCTGGTTTCTGATAAGGCTTTGGAATCCCAGGAGAGAATTTCAGATCCTGACTGAACACATTCTCCCAAGACTGTAGATGTGCAAGAGAGTACCTGGCCTCCCCGGCCTCACGTAGGCACCACTCAGGGAGAGACACAAACCTGGAAGATGAAAATCAACAGAATGCAGAGCCCCTGCTGCTGCTTTGCTGAGGATCCCACTTCCCACAGAGCCTTTCTATCCTCCTCTGAGTCTGTAGAGGGCGCTCATGTTCCTGGAATCCCAGCCTGACTGGGGATAGACAGAGAAGCAGGAGCCCTGAGTGGGCCCAGATCTTCTCACAACTTAGGCCCGTGCATCTGCCCTTCGAGGATATCAAGCTGGACTTTGGGGTGGAGTGCTTGGGTTGAGCTTGCGTGTTCATGGCCTCCCATGCCCCCAGGGATTGGGAAGGGGGTCCAGCGCAGGTTAGATTCCTTTCTTTGGGAGGTCGGTCAGTTTGTCTTTGTTGCGTCAAGAGCTTGAACGTGGGTGTTCCCCAGCTGCTACCTGCTAGTGTCCGGTGCTGTTTTCTGAGTGCCTGGGGCTCTCCTTGAAGCGTTGCTGACCCAGCCAGTATGTGTGCAGTTCCTTCTCCATCGTCCTGTAATGTTTATCACAGTGCCTCATGCTGCTGGGATGTGATGCCCCACTAGACTCTCTGCCTAGAGGGTCAGGATTCTGGGGCTCTTCCCTCTGCAGACTGGCACGTGATAGACCATGTTGGCTAAGAAAGCAGTGCCAGTATGGGCACTGGGTCAAGTCCTGCCTGCTCCATTTCTGACCCAGCTCCCTGCTAATGGCCTGGGAGAAGCAGTGTAAGATGGTCCAAGTATTTGGGCCCCTGCACCCATGTGAGAGACCCAGACAAAACTCCTAGCTTTGGCCTGGCCCAGCCCTGACTGTTGCAGCCATCTGAGAAGTGAACCAGCAGATGGAAGATATATCCCCCCCCAACCCTTTCAAAATAAGTGAATGAATCAGCCGTTAATCACCCGGTCACCAGTATCTCTTCAGATCTTCAGACCTAGACATGTTGGTCAAAGGCACAGCAAATGAGAAGGGAATCACAGAAGTGAATCACTGCATTGAACATGGAGGTTTGTTAGTGGAGGAGATGGACTCTTTTGGTAAGAGGCTCCATCCCTGGCTCTGCTGGCGTTCCCTCAGAATTCCCATTTGTTGTGTTCTTTCATTCTGTGTTAACTGACTTTCTCCATTATGTTCTAGGAAATAGTTTCAACCACTGTTGGGACGTTTTAAGTCAGAGGTTAGCAAAGTAAGCCTGTGGGCCAAATCCAGCCTGCCACCTGTTTTTCTAATAATTTTACTGGAACACAGTCATGCCTATCTATTCATGGGCTGTGCATGGCCCTTTTGTGCTGCCATGACGGTGTTGAGTACTTGTGACAGAAGACTTTATGCCCACAAAGCCAAAAACACTTGCTTCCTACCCTCTACAAGACAAGCATACTGCCCCATTTGAGGTGATGCAGGTCCCCGTCCTGTGGTGGTGGCGTCTGTGAAGCAGTGCTGGGCGAGGCGTGCATGGGGAAGGGGTTTGGAGGGCCCAGTCTAGACGTAAACTGGGGCGCTACATCTAGAACACAGGCGTTGGAAGCAGTGCCTTCCCCCGGTGAGTCTGCACGCCATGTGCGCAGGCGCTTGGTGACCAGAGCAGTCCTCAGTTCCGGCTGTGTCGTGACTGCTGCTGTTCTCTCGCAGGAGGAGGAGGCCAAGAAGCTGGTGAGTGAAGCAATTGCAGCTGGTGTCTTCAACGACCTGGGGTCTGGCAGCAACATCGACCTCTGTGTCATCAGCAAGAGCAAGCTGGATTTCCTCCGCCCGTACACAGTGCCCAACAAGAAGGGGACCAGGTGAGCAGACACGACAGTCTTCTCTTCCCGTGTCCCCTGGCTTCGTGGCCACCTTTGAGAGTGCTGTAGCAGCTGCACAGCTGTCACTGGTTCTCTCCCACGTGTCGTGAGTCAAGTGTTCCCACCGCAGTCAGCCGTGCCCAGAGACTCTGGAGTCACTGTTTGCTTTATGGTGGCGGGCTGCAGAGTACTGGTGGGAGAGGCAGAATGGGCCACAGGGAGCCTGGGCTGCAGCTCGGGAGCGGAGATTTAAGATTTTCGGGGTTCTGTGAGAAGGCTGCGTTGGCCAGGGCAGCCAGCCCTTCGCTTCTCCTGTGGTCCAAGGCTCCTGATGTTAGAACCATCAGTGGTTGGAGTCTCTGAGCATCATTCCTGGAGCCTGTGGTGTTTGCCCTGCCACAGGAAGTCGTGTCATCGAGCCTGTCGTGTTTGCGCAGGCCCAGCTCAGAGCAGTGGCATAGGGCATGGGGCTGTGGGTGACCGTGCTGAACAGATGCCCTGTCGTGGTGTGGGCTGCGGACCAACCTGGAGCCTGAGCAGCTCAGGAGATGGCTCCCTGGGCTCTGCCTCGACCGTCTGTGCTCTGAGCCCATGCAGCCATCTTTATAACCTGCTGCCTCCATTCAGCCTGCAGCAAGGCCAGAGGCTGGCGGGCACTTCCCCTTCTAGGACACACGCATGCAGCTCCACGGCGGGCCCGAGTCACAGGAAGGACAGAACATTCAGAGCCAGCCTCGTGTCCATCTGCCGGGACAGGGCAGCTGAGCCGAGCACTCTGGCACAGGCTTTGGGGACTGCCAGTGGCCGGCTTGGTGACTTTGGACTCACTGGTATCCCCATCTTTGATGTGTTGGAGCTAGACCCGGTGATCTGGGACAAGCCCACATAGTTCTGGGACCTTGGGCGGGGATGAGGCTTGGCCATGCGCCCTGAGGATGGGACCCCAGCTCCGCATGGCTCCCTTGTCTGGGTGTCTGCAGGTGCTGCCTGACACGAGCAGAGGCGACAGGGTAGGGGAAGTGGTTCCACTCTTTCCAAGCTGGACAGCTGGACAGCGGCCCAGGATTCGGGACCCTGGAAGGCAGCATTTGCAGTTGCACAAGGTGGCCCCGCTCAGCGCAGGAGTCTTGTGCAGAAGGGAGCAGCAGCAAACAGGTGGCCCACCAGCTTGCATGGCGCTCGCAGAGATGTGAGCCGGAAGGGGCCAGGCGTGCAGTGGGTGTGCAGCACCTGCCCTCTGGAGCAAGCTGCTGCCCTGGGGGCTTTAGATCCAGTGTCCACACTCTGAAATCTCTTACCTGGCTGTGCCAGGGACCGCTGAGAACCTCTCCCAGAGTGGACAGTCAGTAGGGGCAGAGCCAGAAGAGAGGCCTAGGCAGGCGTCCTTGGCCAGCAATGCCCTGTGGATCCCTGCTGCTGTCTGCGGACTGCTGAGAGCCGGTGCTGTCCGCACGCCACCCCGACAGCAAGGTGCCGTTCACACGCATGACGGGGCATACGGGGTCAGCCTGGTGGGGGATGAGCGGCCGCAGGACAAAGCTGTTGCTGCTGCTGTCTGAATCCATGAAGGGGGTCGTGGGGGTGTGGGGAAAGGTGCTGAGGAGACTGCCCCGGCTCCCGACCAGACTGAACGCCGCTCTGTTCGCGTCCTGCTCCCTCTGAGCCTCAGTGCCCATTCGAGAGGGTGGGTGTTTGAGCGCAGCCAGCGGCCTTCTCTTGTCCTGCCGGGTTGACAGAAACAGTGTCCCAGCTAGGACAGAGCAGGGCAGTCAGGTGTGCGTTCCACCTGACGCTGTCATGAATGAACCGTTCAGGAGTCACGTGTTGTAGACGCTGCCTGCCTGCAGGAGGGCCCCTCAGGGGCAGGCAGTTCCCCTTCTTGAGTGGTGAGTGCTCTGCCCTGGCGCAGGGGTACACTGTGTGTGCTCCCAGCGGCTTTGAAAGTGTGTGATGTCATAGTGAAGTCATCCTGCGCTGTCAGCGGACAATAGCTGTTGGATGCGGGGTTCTGCACGTGCAGGGGCGGCGAGGCAGGGAGGACATGGTGCTCGCTCAGTGCCACGGGCGCTGACTCACCCCTGCAGGCGTGCTGTAGGTGCCTGTGGTTGTCCCCACTCTGTAGTGCAGGAATGCCGGAGAAAAGGGAGCCCCAAGGCCACCCTGCTGGAGGCAGATCCTCAACTCCATGCTTCTGTTTTCCGCACACTAGGTTTGGCCGGTACAGGTGTGAGAAAGGGACCACTGCAGTCCTCTCTGAAAAAGTCACCACTTTGGAAATCGAAGTGCTGGAGGAGACCGTGCAGACCATGGACACCTCCTGAGGGCGCCAGCGCGGCCGTGTGCTGCTGCAGACCGGGGCACTGGCAGCCCCCGTGAGACACTCGTCTGATTGATGTTGGCTGAATGAAACTCAATAAAATATGGAAACCAGATTGGGTGGCTGAAGCCTAGGGACCGTGTGGTTTTTTGGTCACAGCCCCCCACACACACACACACACCAGCCTGGTGCAGTGGCACCGCCGGAAACAGCAGGCCTGGTGTTGCCGGAAGCCCGGCTGGGTTCCCCTGCCTCTGCAGGTAAACCTTTACGGCAGGCGTGCTCTCCCTCTGAAGGGCTCAGGGCAGCCTGCGGGGTGGGTTCTTTTTTGTTTCCTTGTGTGGCACAGCAGCCAGAGAGGAGGAAACGCTAGGGGTGGACCTCCTGAGCGCCGCACTAATGGGTGGGTGGGTGGGGGAAAGTCGGCCTCACCTTAGCTGAGTGAAATCGGACGGACACCGCTTGGGCCGGTTTGACAGAAGTCAGAGGGCTGTCCTGGGCCCCCTGGTTGGTGGTAGTCAGGACCTGGTCTCTGACACACTCGGGCTCCGACTGCTGACTGCGCAGCCGCGGAGGGGCTGCTGCTCTCTTGCCTGCAGAGTCGGGGCAGGCAGAGAGCATCAGCAGACCCGGGAGGGGCTCTGGGGGTGTTGGCAGAGCTCTGGAATTAGAACTTTTGATGGTAGGTGCTGGGTCGGACACGGGGACTTGATTCCCCGGGAGAGAACATTCCAGGGTGAGCCCACTCACAGGAAACCACCGGAGTGTGCTAGGGACAACAGCGGGGTTATTGAGGGCAGCATTTGGCTGATGAGTATGAAAGTTATTTGGGGAGCTTAACAAAATTCCAGGATTACTCAGAATGTCTGGGGCCTGGGCAGGGATGTGTTTACAGGCTCCTTGAGAAACTGGGCTGTGTGACACTTTTCACGTTCAAGTCTAGAATCTGCTGGTTTAGGAGAGAAAAGCGGCAGGGTCTTACAGTCACCCACAAACTGCACTTCCACAGAAGGAACTCCTCGCACCCCGTTTTATTTCAAACCTGGAGAACAAGTACAGAGCCAAGGCCGCAACCGGAGACAGACAACCTCTCAGCCTGCAGTGTTCACACACGGGGACAGAGCAGTGCCCGGCCGGGAAGCAGCTGACCAAAACACCGAGGGTGGGGCCCTCGTCTGGAGGGCTGGGCCGGCGCCAAGTCAGAGGCAACAGCGCAGGCCCTTGGAGGATTAATTTGAGTACAAAAACAAAATGCAGACTACCCCTCCAGAGCTCGAGGTTTCCTGAAGTTCACATTTATAAATTAATCTTCACAGTTAATCCTCTTTGGGAATAAGAAATAAGCGAACGTATTTCCAGTTTCCTACACAAAATACAGTTGTACTTTAATTCTTGACTTAGGCGGTTCTGGGAAGGAGTGAGGGCTACCGGCTTTGGGTCAGCTAACAGTATGTTCGCTAACTTGCGTATCAAATGCTGTCAGCAGTGTGGAGACCATCAGTCCCATTTTACAGATGAGGAAGCTGAGGCTCAGAAAGGCTAAGATTGCCCAAAGTCACGCTAAGAAGTTGCAGAACCAAAACTTGTAAGACAGGCCAAGGGCAAAGTCCTTAGGTTTGGTTTGTTTGGTATCCCACGCTGCCTTCCCACGGAGGACGGCACGTAACACTGATCACGGAACGAGCACCAGCCTTCAGAGGTGACCGTGCCGGTGCACGGCGGTGGTTCGGGAGGAGGTGGCTGCACTGCGCTGCCAGGAACTGTGCCTGGCCTCCGGGTGCCACTTGCCTTGCGAAGCTCTGTGCCAGGTGCCAGGTTCTCATCGTTCAAGGTATAAAACGTAGGTAAAACAGGAGCCAAATTCTACTCTACTCAAATTTATCTCCACTCTACCCCTTTATAACAGAGCAAGTTAAACACACAGCTTGATGGGAAAGATACTAAGAACTACACTGAACTCGCTAGTAACCGTCTGCAGAGGCTAACTATACACATCCCCAGTCTCCTGCTAGTGAACCTGGACAGGCCACGGGGGCAGTTTCTTCGAGATTCACATTACAACCCAGAGACAAGGGGCCGCAGCAGCTCTGCAGCCACCTGCCCTTGTCACCAACCAGCTGAGTGTCCGCAACAGGAGGAGGAAAGGACTCAACGTGCCCGGCACCCCAGCGTCTGCAGTGCACAGCTGCCCTGGGGACCTGCGGCACTCTGGTCTTGGCTCTTCTAGGCTACCGGGGGCCACTTGGAGAGAAGTCTCAAGTAAGGCAAAGTGGTGTTGGCTTTCGATGAGGCAGGCGTGTCCACGTTCAGGTGCTGGACGTCCAGACATGCATCTGCTTGGCAACCTGGTGCACGTAGCCGATGTCCGGTCTCTGGTCAGGGTCGGGATAGATGCACATGCTGACCAGTTCTCGTAACTGCAAGGGAGAGAGCGGCAGCTGGGACAGACGGTCCCCGTGTGAGCTGGAGGATGGCATGAGGGGGCGGCAGGCACACGGTCCATGAGGCCCCAGGGGCCACTCTTGGAGGCCCTGACAGTATGTCTCCATGTAATTTTGAATACATTCCGACTGCACAGCACTGGGACAATGTGTGCACGCACCCGCTGTCAGTCATGCAGAGGACACAACTCGAGGCAGGGGCTTACTGATCATAATAAATGCATCGCCATGCAGCAGGCTGCAGCCCGCCCACCCCCGGCCTCTTTATTGTGCTCATGAAAGCTGGAGCTTTTAATTATACAGACACTGAAGGCTGTGCCGCCCGAGGTGGGGGAGGGGGGCCCGTGCCTCTGATCGCCTAGTGCTCTTCCGATGGCCTGAGTGCCAATTATTTTAATGGTAATTAAAATCATGACCTTAAAAAGCCTACATCTTAACTTGCATCACCGGGCGGGCACACCAGTGGTTTTCATTTAAACACCTGCTGGCCGGGCGGCTGGCCCTGCGGGGCTGCGGACAGCAGGGGGAGAGGGGAGGTCTCGAGCAAGTGGAGCTCAAGTGAGCTCCCGTTGCAAGGCAGAAGGGGTGCTGCAGGGAGCCCCCCAGGCTCAGAAACTGCTTCCTCTGGCCCGGCACTTTCTACCTGGCCCAGAGCTGCGGCACCTCCCAGCCTGAGCCCAGAACTCCACCCAGGTCTCCCGTGTCAATGGCAGCGAATCGAGTACTTTGAATCATCATCTCCTGCTGCCTCCTAGGGTGCTCATTAGCAGGAAGCTGAAATCAGGAATTGGAGGCGGGACTTGAACCCAAGCACTTGGATACCGGATTCAGATGAACCACGTGGCGTCTTCCCCACTAAGCCAGATGCCCACCCAGAAAGGGGTCTCTATGAAAAGTGAGCGAGCCCTTGGAGCAGGCCGGAGGGAGGCAGAGTCGCCCGGACACAGCGAGAGCGCTCTGGGGCCAGCTGGTCTGTGTGACTTGCGCTGCCGAGGCGCCAGCGCTGGTGCACATGCGTGCTCCTTCCAAAGCCTCACCCCCAGAGGACAGTGGTGCCCGTAACACACAGGTGGCCCTATGGCAGGTATGGGGTTCAGTCCCGCCTGGGCAGGTCCCCCACACTGTCCGAGTTTCCTTACAGGTAAAGTGGGGTGAGGGGAAGATTGAGCACAGTGAACGTGGGGCTGCTATTGTGAAGCGGTGGCCTAGGAAGGCCTCCCTCGCCCCACTGCCTTGACCTCGAGCACAAGTAATGGCAGCGGCTGCCACGCAGGGACCATTGCCAGACCCAGAGCCACCGCCAGTGGCTGCTCTTGGTGGTGGTGGTGGCAGCGTGAGCCTGGTGCTGGGCTGCGCGTGCCACGTCCCCTCCCTTACTCCTTAACCCTGTTCCTGGATGGAAGACCCTGTAATACCCCCAGTTTGCAGATGAGGGAACTGAGTTTCAGGGGTGCAGTGACTCGGCCAGGGACAGGGAAGGCAGTGTGTGACCGACCCGCGGCTGCCTCCAGCCCGCACTGTGCTGCGAAGCCAACCTCCTCCTCCGGCCTGCTCTAGGAAGAGGGCCACAGCCCACCTGCCGTGCGGCGCGCTGGCAGCCCAGCCTGGAGGTGGAGGCCCCGGCGGTGTCTTGAGACCCCTTCTCTGCCAGCCTTCGTCTGCCCTGGAACCCGCTCGCTGCTGCCACACTCACCTTCTCCGAGTAGTGCTCGCCAGGGAGGGGCGGGTAGTCGCACTGCTCGATCTTCTGGCACAGAGAGAAGAGGTTCATCTTATCGCCGTAGAAGGGGCTCTGCAGAGCGGCCATCTGCAAGGGGAAGGGGCTGGCGTGACGCCCAGGAGGCGAGAGCTGGCCCTTCTCTGGTCGTCAGGGCAGCCGCTGGGAAGGGCCCGCCCAGACCCCAGGGGCTGCTTTCCAGCCCATTGTCTTAGCAACCTCAAAAGCAGTCCCCAGGCTCAAAGCCCTGCAGGGGGAAAGACCAGCTGAGGGCTGGTTCTGGGCTGGGGGCTGCGCTGTGGCTGGTCCTGCCAGCCTATTTCAGAGCTGTGGGGAAGCGGGATGCCGGGAGAGGGCGGGAGGCAGCTGGAACCTTCTGCCCCGGGGAAGGTCCAGGGTGGAGGGGAAGCGCCTGGCCCTGCACTGCACTTGTTGCCGTGTGTCTGCCCTTCGGCCTCCTCATCTGAGACAGGAAGGGGCCCCTGCAGGGCCGTGGTGAGGCTAAGACAGGCCCGTGGGCGAAGCGGTGCCCCTGAGCAGGCTGGGGGGGGGGGGGGCTAGTGGGTTCTCACCCAGGCAGGGAACTACCAGCCAGCCCCTTCTGGAGGGCACAGCGCCCCCACCCCACATTCTGAGCACTACTGGGGGGGATCCTCAAAGGGAGAGCCCAGGAGCCAGCAAACAGCTCCGTGGGCAGCCTAGCGTAGCACCTGCTGGTCCCACCTGCTCACCATGGCTGTCACCAAGCGGTGGTGCAATGGCTCCTGCTAGGGGACAGCCAGGGGCTGTGGAGCCTTCCTGTCCATTTGGCGCAGTTCCCTTCTGTGGAGCTGGGCTGCAGGGCCGCTCTGGCTGTAACACGCCATTGGGTGTGAGGAGCCCACACTCGCCCTCCTGCCTCAGAAGGTGGCCCAGAGAGCCTCGTCTTGGTTGGGAGGAGCCCAAGGTCGCTGGGTCTGTGGGGTGATCAGTTTCAGCTCACCCCTGTGAACAAGAGCCAGGTACAGGAGTCTGCAGCATCACCTTGGCCCCCATGCCCCGACAGGGCAGAGGCTCAGGCCCCCCTGAGGACAGCTGGGAACCCATGGGCCACGGGACCCCTGCTGGGAGGAGCCCTGCCCACTCCGGGGAGTCCGCCGGCCTGGCTGGCAGCGGCTTTACCACGGAGTCTGCAAAGACGGTGTCACCTGGGTGATGCATGATTGCCCACAATTCAAACGACAGCTCTGGGTGCAAAGGGTTAACTGGGCAGTTTCCAAAGGACATCCGGTGCCACAGCAGAGCGCCGCTTGAGGCTGCAGGGTAGCGCTGGGCTGCTGTGGGTGCCCCCCCCAAGTGGTGGCTGAGGACCAAGGACTTTCCTGGGGACAGTTTCTGTTCAGAGCAGTAAGGACGTTGACAACGGCGGCCCCATGAACACAGGCCCTGGTCTCTCCTGCGCCTGACCTGGGAGAGGGCCTGGTCGGACTGTCAACGAGCCTGGCTGCTCCGGACGCCAAAGGGCCCCAGAAGGTTGGGAGGGACGCAGTGAAGGCAGCCGCCCCGCCTCCCACCCAGGGAGATCCCTTCTCGGCCTCCATGGCACCGGGCCTGCAGGGGTCCCGGGAAGCGTTAGGACAGGGCCAGCGTGGTCCGCCTTGCTCCCAGGGGCCTCTCGTCCACACCTGCAGGTTCCAGTGGGAGCAGCGTCCTGCCTGCCCTTCTGGCTGGCGACGCGGGAAGGGGCTCCCCGCACCTGCGACCACGGGGCCTCCGCTGGTCGGGGCTGATGCTGGCTGCCTCGTTAGAGCTCCCGCTGCAGCCGCCTCCTCCCTGGCGTTACCACGATGCCGCTGGCACATGCCCGACCCGGGAGGGTGCAGGGGAGCTGCTCTGTGGTCTGAGATGTCACAGGGGCGGGGCTGGCTCCTGCGCGAACAGTGGCTGCGTGTGCTGCCTGTCAGGCCTCAGACACCCATCTCCTCAGCTGTCTCCCAAGCACGTCCAGGCGAGGAGGGTGCCCCCAAGGCGAGCTGCCCGCCACGCAGCACGCAGCCCCGCTGCCCACATTCGGCCGCTCTGGCCAGAACTCCAGGCACAGCCGGTCCCCGCCCCCAGCTTTCTTGCTGGTCCCAGTCCTGGATGGACCCCCAGGGCTGCTGTGAGAGCTCCCCTGCCCAGCCGCTTCCGGTGGCGTCAGGTGCATGCTCGGAGCTGAGCTCCCGCGCACATCGCTAAGTCCTGCTGGGCGCTGCCATGATGGAAGTGAAGCACGCCCTCCCCGCCGCTCGCGCTACCAGGCCACGGCCAGGCGGCTCTGCCGGGAGCGTGCCAGGTGGGGTCTCCAGTGGCCAGGCTGGCACGGCTGTCATCACCTGACACCGCCTCAGCTCCCGCGCCGGGTGTGGTTTGTGGCGGCTCCTTACTAGCCTTAGGTCAACAACAGCATCTACAGGTGACCCCAGGAAGCCCCTAGGGACATCTGGACACCCAACTTTGAAGGAGGTTGTGGTGGGCTCGGCATGGCTCCCCAGGCTTGTCTCCCTGGAAACCACGACTGTTGCCTCCGGGGGCAGACGGGATTGTGCAGACCAGGGGAACGTGCAAGAGAGACCCGAGCAGGGCCCAGGGCACGAGGACCTGCCCTGCGGGCCCCTGACCAGCCCAGTGAGCCGACTTTGCATTCTGGGCCCCCGACCTGGGAGACCCGCTGTCACAGCTGCCTTGGGACCAAGTGGGGCTCCCGTGGCAGAGCAGGGGCTGCGCCGGCCCCTCTTTGTGGTCTGGAGGAGATGGGAGGGGGCCTTGCTCGCAGCTCCTCAGCTCCCCGGGAAGGTGCCTCCAGCCGTGACTGTGGGAAGTCTCCCTCCAATTACCGCAGCCCTGCGCTGATGCGCTCCCCTCCCCATCTCCTGGGAAGACAGCGGCTTCCCCTCCCCTGCGGGGGCTGCGGGAGCTGGGAGAGGGGTGCCGGCCTGGGGCCCGATCCCCCTCAGAGGGCTGCCCAAGGCCCTCGGGGCTGGAGCCCAGCCCTGCAGGACTGGACAGATTCCATCGGCCCCAGGCTGCCCACGCAGCCCCCCCCCCCCACAAACACATGAAGGTGGGCGCTGCCTCCCCACTGGACATGTGTGCACAGGTGCCCGAGCCGGGGACTCGGAGCGGGCTTGCCTGAGCAGACCTGGTCCTGGAGGGGAGGCCTCGGCACAGGCGGGGCGGGCGGTGGCTGTGCCCCGCTGGCTCCCTGCTCAGCCCTGGGGAGATGCCCAGGCTCGGGTCATGGCCGCCCACTGGGGCCCAGGTGTGCTTCCGTTCAGAAACCTGTGGGGCTCCTAGAGGGCAGGAAAGCACCAAACAGGAAAACGAGCCACCTGGATCGGGGACGATACACAGGGAGACAGTCCTCCGTGGGACAGGGGCTGAGCTGCACTGGGCTTCCTGCTGGCCGAGGGGAGCGGGGCTGACCCCAGCCTGTACCGGCTCACGTGCAGGCCTGGGCCTCTCTGGACAGAGCACCTGACGCTAGGGCCTCGTTCCCTGCTCACTGCAGGGCGGCTGCTGGACCGGCATTCTACACCCAGCAGGGGCGGGCTGGGGAGCGCGGGTCCTTCCCACCAGAGTCTGGGCTCCTGCCAGGCCCTGGCACCTCCGGCACAAGCCGCAGTGACGCCAGCTGCACACCTGCTGTCTCCTTCACAGGGCCTGCGGTGGCGGTCCACCGCGCCGGGGACACTGGCTTGGGCCTCGGGGGAGCCAGAAGAGCTGTCCTTGCCCTCAGGGCCCCACGCCCGGGGCAGGGGGGAAATGCCCATCTACAGGTGGGCCTCACCCGCTCCCTAGGTCCACCAGGGTGGCAGGCAGGTGAGTGCATGGCCTGGGCTCCGCTGCGTCACTGCTGGGGCAGCCTGGGTGGCAGAGCGCCATCCTGCAGAGCGCCAGGACCACACACGGCCCAGTGCAACCCGGGGACTCCTGGCTCCGCCCACGCCCAGATGGGTGATCCTTTCTGTCACCCTGATAAGGACAGTGCAGGAATGGGCCGCGCAGACATGGAGACAGGGAGGACTCAACCCAGACTCTGGCCAGCAGTGGGCCAGGAGCGGGGTGTGGTCTGTGTGCCCCCGCCCCCGGCGGCCACTCTGCTGGGCAGTGCCCAGCCAGAAGCTTGCAGGAAGCCCCCTGTGCCCCATGCCCTGGGGGAGCCCATGAAGAGAACACAGCCCACTCCCCATCTGTCTGCCGGGGCCTGATGCACCCAGAGACCCCGAGATGACTCAGGGGGCCCCAGCACCCATGGCACAAGGGCCACGTCTGCAGCCACGCTTTCAAAGCGATGCATCCGTCTTCCTAACGGCAGGCCACTGGCTTAGCAAGAAGACGCTGCGAAGCTAAAGCCCACCGAGATGGGGTGTTGACTGCAGTGTCCCCGGGTGTGACGCAGCACGGGGAAGTCCCACTGCCGGAGACCCTGGCCGCGGGAGCCGCTGTGTCTCCCGTGGCGCAGCGTCGGCCAGCAGGGTCCTCGCGCCCGTCCACAGACCAGAGGGGCGATCCCCGCAGTCAGAGGCGGCGCCTGGGCATCACCGCTGTGGCCGCACCTCTGCGCCAGGATGAGGGCGGCAGCTCATCAGCTCCAAGGAAGCCGACAACCAACCAGGCTTCCGGTTCTGAAACCACTCTGCACGGGGCGGCTCCATCAGCAAGTGGTGAACGATGGCAGGCGCTCAGCCTGTCAGCGTGGTCACCAAGGAAACCAGGGGCCGCGGGGCCAGAGCCGGCCTTGTCCAGCCTGCCCCTCCCTGTGTCTGGGCAGCCCCCAGTTGGCGGCTGTCACCTCACAACACCTCCACTGGCCCAACACAGCTACCCAGGCCCCGCATAGGGCCCAGCGGGTGAAAAACAGGTCCCAGAGCCCCGCGCCCCCGGCAGAGCCCAGCCCTCCTGGCGAGCCCCGCGCCCCCGCTCCTCCCGCTCACCTCGTACAACAAGCAGCCCAGGGACCAGATGTCAGACTTGAAGTTGTAGCCGTTCTCGTGGATCCTCTCCGGCGACATGTAGTAGGGCGTCCCCACTGAAACACAGCCAGGGACGGGCGCTCACCTCCGGGCCTGGCCAGGGCGGGGCCTCTCGGGGCTGGTGCGAGGGCTGCACCCGGAGTGTCCGGGTTGTGAAGCGCTCAGACCAGCCAGGAGGTGGGCGTTCGGCCCGGCTTCACGGAGCTCAGGGAAGACGGAACTGGGGCCGGCGTCCTGGCGTGGCAGGGGAAGCTGCTGCCGGCATTCCACGTCGGAGCGCTGGTTCGAGTCCCGGCTGCTCTGCGTCCCATCCAGCTCCATTAACGTGCAGGGGCAGATGGCCCAAGTGCGTGGGCCCCTGCCACCCAGGTGGGAGACCCAGAGACTGTTCCAGGCTCCTGAACTTGGCCTGGTGCAGGGCTGGCTGTTGTGGCCATTTGGGGAGTGGACCAGTGGGTGGAAGATGGAGAGCGTGGGGGAAGGGTGTCCCTGGTGAGGATGGGCTTCTACTGCCAACGGGGAAGCTCAAGGACCCCGGACCACCTGTGGGATCCCCTCCCCCCAACCAAGCCGAAGAAGGAGCATGGGGCTCTGTCCAGGCATGGGGCACACTCTGGCAGAGCTGGAATTGTGTAAATGGGAGGGTTCCTGACAGGGAGTGAGCTCCCCATCGCCACAAGCATGCAAGATGCAGTGAAGGGGCCCAGGAACCTGGATTCATACGCTGCTGTCAGCCCATCCAGAAAATGCCTGTCCTGGGGGCTTCAGCGCCCGGCTTTCCGGGTCACCCGCCGGTGTCCCGTGATGGAGGTCGCTGCCGCTCTGTGCAGGCAGCTGGAAGCCGGCGTGGCCGAAGCCGAGCTGCACTGTGCCCTGCGACATCCGCGCAGGACCAGGAAAGCGCAGCGCAAGGGCCAGAGGCATGAGGCCAGCACACGGCGGGTCACTGTGGACGCGGCCAAGGCGGCGGCCAGACCCCCCCAGGCCCTGCTGCATCTGGCGTCCGGCTCGGGTCACCTGGAAAGGGAGACTGCAAGGTCCAGACGGAGGACGGGCCCGAGCCCAAGTGTCCCTGGAGCCCGCTTCTCTATTCTCGGGGGCCGGATGAAGAACGCACCTTGCCCGACCCTGCAGAGGGCTGTGAACAACGCTGGGGACCACCAGCTCCCAGCCCCAGCAGGGCCCCCAGGCAAGGAGCCGACCCGCCTGGTATCCTGCGGCCCCGCAGGGGAGGCTCTCAGCAGCACCTGGGACACTCTGCGCTCAGGGAGCTGTGTCGGTCACGGACAGCAACTCCCAAGTGTACTGCTCACAGCAGGACCTCAGCGCAAAAGCAGGTGGCGTCCGGCACCCAGGGAGGCGCCACAGGGTGGGATGAGAAACACACAGGGAGGGGAGGGGTGGCGCTCAGGAGTCCTGTTCCCGAGGAGGGGGGGACAGTAGCGTCCCCTGCCAGCCCGCACTGCACCCTCAGACCCCTGGCCTAGCCCGCTCCGGGCTGACCCCGACAGCTCTTCCGCCCTCACCCTTGCCCTCTGCTCGCTCTCCATCTGCTCGGGTGATGACACCAGGGACCCTCACGGGACAGCGGCGCTGCACAGTGGCCAAGACTTTGGCCCGGGGCTATCGTGACCAGGCCCACAGCCTGAGTCCCCCCACACCTGCTGCCCAGCCCAGCCCAGCCCAGCCCAGCCGCTCTCCCGTTCTCACCAGGGGGACCAGCTGCTCGGCGGGCCCTGTGTTCTGTCACTTCCCTCTGTCAGGGCTCTCCGACAGGTGACACCGGTGGCCAGATCCCTGCCTAGCCCGGGGGCATGGAGGCGGGGACGGGGGGGGGGGGGGGGGGGGGGAAGGTTCCTGGGCCTCGGTACAGTCCCCGCCCCCGCTGCTCCCTGCTTCCGCCCCTTCCCACTGGGGCAAGTGCAAGGAGACCAAACACCCGGATACAATTTGGAACTTCCTTCTAAGATACCAGGGTGGCACATGCTGTCCACCACTGTGCCTCCTTCTGTCTGGCCATCTAATTTATTGTCTGCTCGTCCACTCGTCCATCGCCTGTTCATACCTCCATCCATCCACCCATCCACCCAGCCCTGTATCCCTCATTATCATCTACCCATCCCCCCCCCACCTACCGGTCACCTGTGCACCCATCCCCCAACCCGTTACTCTGTCCATCTGCCCACCCTCCCTCTTTTTCTCCCTCCCGTTTCTACCCAACGTCGACTGAGCCTTGACCCAGTGCTACCGGCTGCCTGTCCCAGGAAGGGTCCACAGGAGCCCACTGGCCACGTGCATGGCAGAGGCTGCAGCCGCGTCTCGGGGCAGGGCTCGCCCACCGTCCGCACCTGCAGCCTGACCCAAGATCAGAACGGCGGGGCGGGGTGTGCGGGCCTTGGACACCCGCACTTCTCTCCAGCTCCAGCTCCGGGGCCTTCAGATGTGTGCACCATGAGAGAGGAGCCTCGCCCACCCTCCTGTGCCTTCCTTCAGATGCTGCAACACCTCACACTGGGGAGGAATCAACTGAGGAAGGTTTGGCCCAGCCTGCCCCGGGCCGCTCCTCTCCGCCTGTGGTCCTCGAGCTGGGGGTCCTGTGCCTCACTGGCCCGGCCCCTGCAACGTGCACCACAGTGGGCTGACGCAGCACACCTTCCCGGCTCGCCATCTTTCTACGGCACGAAGGCACGGAAGGCCTGGTCTTCCAGGGGCAGACACGCTCAGACACTGCAGAGCGCAGCGTGCACTTGCGTGAGGTTTCAAGATAAAAGGAGATTTCAAAGGAGCCCCGAGCTTACGGAGCCCACGGGGTGTGGGGGAGGGGGACGCAGCCCGGAACCCAGGGGAGCGGTGTCTGGGCAGTGGGAGAAGCTGGCGGGGGAGGGGTCTCCCCACCTCCCAAGGATGCTCGCAGCGGGGAGCTGTGCGTTTGGGAGTGGAGCCTCCCAGCCCTATGTGTGCCGAGTCTTTACCCAGAACTCCCGATTTCAAACTCGGCGGATATCAGAGGAGGACGCGGGACCTCAAAGCGGGAGGCTGATTAAAGAGGCCGCGTCGCGAGACGCGCTGCTCCCGTCAAAACAAACTTGGCCATGGTTTGAAACGTGCTCCCTCGATCTGAAAAAGGTAGGGTTGGCAGGAGAGCGGGCTGGCGTCCGAGAGCCGCCCCCAGCCGTGCACAGCGCTCTGGCAAGCGGCTGCAGGGGGGTCTTTGGGCTGGCATCACCCCCACCCCAGCAGGGCCCTGGGCCTGCTCCTCCGTGGTGCAAACAGCACGGATGCGGAGCCGACCCCACGAAGGGTTCACTCGCTTCAGCCCCTGCCTCTCGCAGCCTCCCTGGACCCCACGCTCCCAGCCTGGCGCCCTCTCTGGAAAAGGGGAGAGACTGGAGCAGCATTTGGTGCCTGGGGAAGCCTGAAAGGGGGTTTCCGGCAGTAGCCTGGGCCTGGCACAGATCCTCGTTGGACGAAGCTGTGGTTTGCATGGCAGGCTCGGAGTCGCCACTCACTAACTGCTGAAGCCCCTCCCCGCCATGGTGTCACAGCTGTTTTCCTTCTCAAAGTGCCCCCTGAATATGCCAGCGATGCAGCAGGTGAGCCGCCATGACTGACGGCCCAGGATCCCTGGACCGGGCATTAGCGCTCAGAGCTGCGGCAGGAGCGGGGGCTGGAGGTGGCCCTGCTGTGGGGCAGGGGGCAGGCTGGTGGAGGCCCCAGGCTGTATCCCGTGGACGGCCAGGAGTATGGTCCACCCAGGAGGCCGGGCAATGCCAGGCCTGGGTGCAGACAGGTCACAGCGCTGGCACATGCTAAGGACACGGCCCCTCCCCCAGCGTCCATGAGAAGCTCCCAGGCCCTTGGCCCACACTCACTGCTGTCTCGGGGGGCCTCATCGTGTGACTGGGTGCTTGGGGAGCTGCCTGGGGGCCCTCGGCACCCCTCTCTGGGTACCCACAGCCTAGGTCCAGCTGCAGAGCGAGAAAAGCAGGCGGACCTCTCTTGCACCTGCCTGTCAGGTGACCACAAAGACGCGCTCTCATCCTGCTGAGCCTCAGTTTTCTCATCTGTGAAATGGAGCTAAGACCCCCATGACTTGCAAAAGAGCAAGATGTTTTTTCAAGCCCCCTCCCCCTTTTCCCTCTTCTTTCTCTCTCCTTTTCAGGGAGTTCAGTGAAGACAAAAAAACTGCAATGAGGGGCTGACGCTGTGGTGTAGCGAGTAAAGCCGCTGCCTGCAGTGTCATATGGGCGCCAGTTCGAGTCCTGGCTGCTCCTCTTCTAATTCAGCTCCCTGCTTACGGCCTGGGAAAGCAGCAGAAGATGGCCCAAGTCCTTGGGCCCCTGCACCTGTGTGGGAGACCTGGAGGAAGCTCCTGGCTCCTGGCTTCAGATTGGTGCAGCTCTGGCCGTTGTGTCCAATTGGGGAGTGAACCAGCAGTTGGAAAACCTCTCTCTCTGCCTCTGCCTCTCCGTAACTCTGTCTTTCAAATAAATAAATCAATCTTAAAAAACTGAAAACAAAAACAGAACTGAAGTGCAGCGCAGTTCTGGGAGGGGCTGAAGGGCTCTGGGAGGGCCCTGGGCTCCTCGGGCATCGCTGAGCATCCCTGCACCTGCCTGCACACAGTGGGCCCTCAGGAGACAGTGCCACCCGTCCCTGCACCAGGCCACCTGTGTCTGTCTGTCCCCCTGCCACGCTGGGGGCCCCGGGGAAGCAGGGCAGGCTGCATGACTACAAGTGCTGGGCGCGCAGCCGGGGGCCAGGGAGGTCAGCCCGGAAACAGAAGGGAGGGATCTGTGCCCGGTGGCCAGGCCAGCGGCCCCCTGCACAGAGGCTGGCGCGGGCGTGGGGGTGGGAGGCCTCCCCTCCCACCCCGATCCCAGGCCGGGGGCCGCCCTGTCACCGCCGCGCCCCTGCGCTCCCAGCCCCACAATTTGTCTCGCAGCTGCTGCCGTTGCTTGGAGCGAGACACTTGCTTGTAGCTTGTGAGCTGTGTATAGGCAAATCTTTCATTTTTCTTTCATTACGCCGGCGTGTACTGTCACTTAATTTTTATGTATGCAATCCTTCCTGACAAATATGATCTGCTGCCTGGTAATTCGTCTGACGCTCATTCTGTTCCGCGCTCTAATTACGGCTCCTGCTCCTGACACCGAGGCAGCCGCTCTGCCACCGCTGGGTACCGCACCTGTCAGCTCGGCCATGGCACTGACTAATGCCCTTTCATGCCAGCCTCGTGTTAGCAAATCCAGCGGCAGGGAGGGGGCCCCGGGAGGGGGCGGCAGGAGGGGACTGGATTTGCATAAGCCCAGCTCCAGGGTCAGCAGCCTTAGGAGGTGAGGTGGTTGCCAGGGCAACGTGGCTGCCACCACAGCACCCCCACATAGTAGGTACACAGTAGACGCGGCGGATGCATAATTCATGCCCACGCACAGGGTGCGGAGGGGTCCCTGCCCCCGCGTCCTGCCGCAGTCGCGACGCAGCGGCAATTAGTTCAATCTCTTGCTGCCCAAACGCGCGTGCAGACTGAGTCAGCTGCTCCCCCGGCCTGGGCGGGAAGGGGTGTCCCCTGGGTCCTGGGGGAGGGGGTGCAGAGGCAGACCCTGCTTCCAGGACCCTGTCCCGTGAGCCCCCGCGCCGGCCTCAGCTCACGGGGCAAGCCCAGAGGCAGGGCGTGCGGCGCGGGGTGGGGACAGGCCCGGGAGGGCTCCTTCCACCGGGAGAGAACAGCTTCTGAGGGCGGCCTTCCCCCCCCGCCCCGGTTCCGACTCTTTCTCATTAATATAATAAGTGCAGCAGTCCAAGCGGATAAAATCGCTCTGCCGCGCGGCCCCTATCGCCTCCGTCCCTCCCGGGGCGATCCTAACAGGCTCTGACGGGAGCCGAGTCTTCAGCCACGCCACGCAGCCAGGACGGGCCAGGCCGACAGGGGGCAGGGGGAAGGGGCTCTGGATCTTTCCGGTCTGTCCTGGCCTCCCCGAAGCCCTTAAACCAGATGGGCAAAGGAGCCCAAATGGACCCGAACGCAGCCTGCTGCGGGCGACGCCTGGAAGTTTCCTTCCCTGCCCACTGTGCCCCGGTCTGCCAGGTGTCGCCTGCCCTGAGCCCCAGCCCTGACGCCAGTGCTCCCCGGATCTGACCCCTCAGCTTCGAAGAGGAAGACCCCCTGTGCCTCCCCGTGAGGACGGGCGGGAGGGGACCATCACGAGCACCCAGGGCCAGTGCACGCACCCCCCGCCCTTTGGAGCTAACAGAAGAGCTCCTGGCGGGGACACCTCCCCCCAGTCACCCCACTGGCCCTGCGGCTGCCGGGCTCGGAGCTGGGACACTGCCCCCGGCTGTGCGCTGCCCGCCAGGTCCACAGGGAAGGAAGCAGCTGGGTAAGATGCCGCAGGTGCTCAGGGGCCAGACACCCCCGGGCTTGAGCCGTCTGCCAGGGAGGTGGCCATGCCACCCGGGGCCCAGCGCCTTCCTGCAAGCCCAGGGGGCAGTGACCGAGGTGGCCTCTGCGGGACCTTCCCATGGGGCGGGGCCCTGCTGAAGCCCCTGGGTTCTTGGCACCTATGTTCTATATTTCAATGAATCCCCCCCATCCCCCAAGGCTCACACGGTCGTGCTCCAGACGGGGCACAGGGATCCTGACGCCAGGCCAGCCCACCCCCCCACCCCCCCACCCCCACCTCCCCCACCCCGGCCAGGAGCTCCCAGCAGGAGGAAGACAGGCTGCACCAAGGGCTGGGACAGACGCCCTTTCCCGGAAGGGCCGGGTTCACCCCCCGCGGCTCCTCCAGGTCTCACTCTACTCCCAGCAGGGCCTGCTCCGAGTGCATGGGAAACCTGGGGCTCCAGACAGCCACCATGTCCCCCTGCGGGGGCCCCAGGACCCCAGAGGCTGCGGGTGTGCCCGAGCGCCCCCCCTTACCTAGGGAGTGCGCCGCCGTGGTCTCGGAGCTGAAGAAGCGGCCCAGACCAAGGTCACCAAGCTTCACGACGCCCGTGGCCGTGATGAACACGTTGGCGGGCTTGATGTCTGCAGGGGAACAGAGGGGTTGGTGCAGGGGCAGGGGGCCGGGGGAGGGGGCTGACGCCTGCAGAGGTGAGGGAGGCCTTGCAGGTGAGGGGGCAGGGCCAGCTCCTGTGGAGTTCCCTCCTCCGGAAGCCCCACCCCCCGACCTCCTGGAGGTGCCACGGGAATGGCCACACCTGGGCTGGTTCTGGCGCTGGGGGCGGGGGACAGAGTGGCCCAGCGTCGGGGAGCGACGTACCCCGGTGCATCACGCGGCGCGAGTGCATGTGCTCCACAGCGCTGCACAGCTGCACAAAGTACTTCCACACCGTGCGTTCCGGGATGAGCCGCTTCTGCTTCTTGAAGTACTGGGGGGCGGGGGGGGGGGGTGAGGCAGACAGACACACGGCGGTCGGTGGGTCTCGGGGTGGAGGTGGACACTTGCAGCCCCCCGCCTGGCCCAGCCCAGGAAGGGGACACCCAGGACCCATCTGCTAGTTCCATCTCAGCTGCACCCACCTCCCGGCCTGACAGTAGCAGACGGAGGTCATCTGCTTCCCCGCCCAGCGCTCCAGGAAACACAGCCCAGCCCAGCACGGGGGTCGGGCCGCACAGAACGAGCCGCTCAGCCAGGAACCGGTCCCACCAGGCCGGAGGGCTCCTGGGAGCCAGACCCACGGGGCGGGGCAGGGCGATGGCTCAGACACTTGTTCCCAGGGTCCCAGGGGCTTTGGGGCAACCACTTTTTCCCCAAGCAACCAGAGGTGAGGGTGGTGCTGGGAAGACAGGAAGTGACTCAGGACGCACACCCGGCATGGGACAGGCGGTGCGGGTGTGAGGAAGGGCCTGAGGGGCCTGAGCTTGCTGTGCCCGAAGCAGAGAGGACTGTGCCCATTTTACAGACCAGGAAAGTAAGGGGGGCAGAGTCGCAGCTCAACCCTAATGTACTGCTAATGGCACCCAGGCCTCTGGTGGGGGCCTGGGCTCAGAGGGGTTCGGGACGCGCCCAGGTCCTGCAGAGGTGGGACCCCGGTCTGAGGACCTCCCACGGGGGGCAGCTGCGGCAGGAGCTCCCGGCAGAGACGCCAGCGCCGTGAGCCGCAGGCCTCGGAGGCCTGAGCAGCTGCTGCTTCCCCGGCGACGCTGGCCGCGAGTGCTGATTTTCTAAATGTCACATCCCAGAAGTGGCAGCTGACATTCAGCGGGAGGAGGACTCTCGGGGGGACCTGGGGGGCTCTGTGGTGGCGGAAGCGGCTCTGACGCTTCGTCCCTCATAGAAGATGTGGTGGCCCGGCTGTGGTGGCTCGGAGTGGCCCCCGAGGCCAGCAGGGGCCCCTGTTCCCCAGACAGCTGGGCCGTGGGGCACTGTGCTGGGTGCGCTACAAATGGGGACAGGGAACCCCGAAGTCCTCCACAGGTGTCCGGCCCGTGGCTGGGCCCCTCCAAGCCCCGCCTCTCCCACTGGCTGGGCCACCCCAAGCCACACCCTACAGGGAGCAGGGGAGGGAGGGGAGGGAGGCTGCCCAGAGGTCTAATCCCATGCCAGCCCCGACCTGCTGGCCTCACGGTCAGTTTGAACTCCGAGCCAGTGTGTGCCGAGGGGAGCCGGGGAAAGGGGCCCCCCTCCCCAGGCCAGGCGGGGACCGAGGGTGGTAGACACCTGCGCCTGCCCCCCCATCCTGAAGGAACCCCCACGGGGCCGACGGCTCCCATGCTGACCTCTCCTGTGTGGTCCCAGGACGGGGTGAGGATCCAGGAAGGGAGGGGACAGCCGGTCCTGTCCCCAATCCTGCCCCCAGCCCCACTACGCCCCTGCCCTGCCCCGCCCTCAGCCACGGACAGCTGTGGCTACTCCCTGCCAGGAGTCTCAGGAAGCTCCTCTGACCTTGGGCACCCCAAATCCTGAGTCTGCGCCCAAGGACCCTGTGTCACCCCCCCTCAGCCCCCCACCCCCATCTAGTGCCCTCGCTGGACCAAAATGCTCTCTATGCCTCTGGGCCCACACACAAGCTGTTCCTGACCCTATGCTGGAGGCTTCTGCTCCAGTGTCACCTCCTCTGGGAAGCCTTCCCTGACTCCCACCAGCCTGAACATGGCTTGTTCATGCCAGTCTACAGTTGGTTGTTAGGATCCGGGGACCCACATGTGGGCTGGCACAGGTGGTGTGCTGCACGTATGTGTTCATCATGAGAACATGTGAAGGAGGAACAAGTAAAGTGGGGGGTGGAGGAAGACCTGACACAGCCCCTCTGTGCCCCCAGATCTGTGTGCAGAGGAACCCCCACACGTGTGGTGGAGGCCACAGAAAGACAAAAGCAGGTGGTGAGAGCCAAGGTCTCGGGGCTCCACTCATGAACCCCAGGTCAGGAAACCAGGCTCCGTCCCCGCACTGCTGGGTGTCTGCACTCGTCTCAACCTCTCTGGGCTGTTCCGCCCTTCCGTAAAGCGGGGCATTGGACCCAGATTCCAGGAGCTGGGCCTGCCCTAACAGGCCGCCGGGCCCAGGCTCGCGCCCCTCGCGCCCCGCACCTTGATCATCTGCGAGAGGTCCCCGGCGTCGGCCAGCTCCAGCACGATGTTCAGCTCGTTGTCCTCGATGAACGAGTCCAGGTACTTGATGATGTTCGGGTGGTTCAATTGCTGCAGGGGAGAGGAGAGGAGGAGGGAGGCGGGGTGCAGGGGCAGCGGGCCCAGCCCCAGCCCCTGCCCGCCCACGAGGGCGCCCCCCCAGGGGAAGGCCGCACATGCGAGTCGGGCAGTCCCAGCACTGCGGGCAAAGCGTGCTGCCCTCTGAGTCCCAGTTTTCTCAACTGCGAGATGGGCACGGGGAGGCTGGTCAGGAGGCCCGGACGGGCTCGGGCCCCTGCTGAGCGCTGCAGCCCCTGCGCGGCGCCCGCCCTCCCGGGCAGATCAGGGCCCATGCTCCAGTCCCTTGTGGAACCCCCGAAGGTCACAATCCCCACTGTGGAGCCCGGCATGGAGCCCCGGCCTCTGCCTGTGCCACTATCTGTGTTTACTGAAGTGGGGCGTGGAGCCCAGGCCGGGCAGCGCCCTCATGGCTGGGAGCCAGCTCAGGTCAGGCCCAGAGGAGGAAACCGTACACCAGAAGGGGCCCAAACATCCGGCCACAGGGGTGGGCACAGTCCACTTAGCAGTGACCCGTTGTCTACAAAGGCTGCCGCCAGCTGCCGTCTACACTGCGTGCCTACCTGTGCTGGTCACGGATTCCAGGACAGGGAGGGGCTGGGGGCGGACACACAGAGCCATACTGCCCCTACTGGTCACTCCCTGACCATCCCTGACGGTGGGCACGCCTCAGTCAGGCCCCAGGGCCCAGGGGCAGCCTCAGCTCATCCCCAGCTCACACCGCACCCCTGCCCCCCGCATGGACCCCACTCTGCCCTGGTGACTACTGCCTGTCTGAGGCCTCTGGCCCTGGAGCTGGACAAGCCCTGGCCCCGGGGTAGGTGCACCTGCTCCCGCCTGCCCCATGCCGAGCAGGCACCGCACACTGGAGCCATCCTGATTCCTGGCTCCCCAGGGCCAGTAACACAGGTGTGATGGCCGAGCTGAGCCCGGCTCATGTGCTACTCAGGGAGAGGAAGGGAAATGCCACCACCCCACTCCCAGGAGGGGCGCATGTGCCCTACGCCTGCCGCCCCACCCAGGCAGGGTGCATGTGCCCTGCGCGCCCCCCCCCCCGGCAGGGTGCATGTGTTCTGCACCCTTCCCGGCAGGGTGCATGTGCCCTGCACCCCCACCCCCACCAGCCAGGCCACATGTGCCCTGGTGTCTGCATCGAGGCTCCTGGGAAGCAGGGGTGTGCAGAACGGGGCAGGCAGCACCAAAGGGGCTGTCCCATCCTGGGATGGGGGGGAGGCAATGCCAAGGGAGTGCTGCTGACTCCCTCACAGCGCCCGGTCCACAGCCATGTGCCGAGTGCCCTGCTGGGCCCAGGCCAGAACTGAGGAGACAGTCCCTAAATGTGAAATGTGGGGCTGTAAGAGCCCAGAATGAGGACTCCACCTACAGAGGGGACAGAGAGTGGCAGGAAGACTTCCTGGAGGAGGTGACATTTGAGCTGGGGATGGAAGGATGAATGAGAACCACTGAGGCAGGGGCATAAGGGAAGCCATGTGCACAGGTCCTGGGGTGGGAGGGGACAGCCTGACCCAGCGGCTGAACGGAGGCCCGGGGCGGCTTTGTTGATGACAGCAGGGGAGGGGAGCTGAGGGTGGGGGGCACACACAGTCTCTGGCCTCTCTCTTCAGGGAATGGGGAACTCTGAAAACTCAGATACACTTTTTTAAAAGTTGGGTGTTCTTCTTATTATTTAAATTTTTTAAAGTTCCCTGAAGGGCAGAGAGAGAGAGAGAAAGGTAGGTATCTTTCATCTGCTGGCTCACTCCCCAAATGCCCACAACAGCCAGGGCTGCACCAGGCTGCAGCAGGAGGCAGGAACTCCATCCAGATCTCCGTGTGGGTGGCAGGGACCCGACACCTGGACTGCCACCTGCTGACCTCCCAGGATGCATCAGCAGGAAGCTGGATCGGAAGCAGCGGTGCTGGGACTTGAATCTGCAACTCTGATCCCCAGTGGCAGCTCAAGCTGCCGTGCCACAGTGTCTGCCCCTCTTCTCAATCCGTGGTGATCAGCACACACACGGGGCCTCTGTCAGGCCTCTCCCCACCTGCACCTGTCTTCTCACGGTTGCTCAGTGTCCTGAGAAGCGTAAGCTACGCCTGTGGCGGGGGCCTCACTGCTCGCTCCTTTCAGGGTGACTGCTCTCTGGGCCCTCGCACAGCCTGGCACAGCCTCGGGCCACGCGGGATCCTCCCAGTTCTCATCTACAAACTGCACGGTTTTAGCTCTGGTGCTTAGTCTAGGAGCCGCATCAGACTCATCCTGCGTACGGCGTGAGGCAGGGATCGCAGCGCCCTTCCGTCTGCGAGAACGCTACCCTTGCCCTTGACTCGTGCCTCTGTGGAAAACTGCCTTGGCCCGACTTCTGTTTTAGGGTCGTCCAGAGCCAGCGCTGGGCACCGTGCCGGCGGCCCCGGGCACACACGGCGTTCCAGGTACAGCTTTCGATGACAACAAGTACCGGCACTGGAGAATGGCGACGTTGAGAGTTCAAACCTCGACGCACAGTGCGGAGTCTGGCCTGGAAGTCAAGAGGCCACTGCGGCGGCCGCACCCTGCACCGCAGTGACTGGTCCACAGCCTCGCCGGGCTCCGACTCCGGCTTGCTGCTGATGCAGACCCTGGGAGGCGGCGAGGATGGCTCACGTGGCTGGGTCCCTACACCCGCCTGGAAGCGCCGCATTGGGTTCCCAGATCCTCAGCACCTGGCCCGGCCCGGGGCCACTGCACGCGCTAGTGGAGTGAACCGGAGAACAGATGTTCTGTTCCTCTGTGTCTCTGTGTCTCCGCTTGAAATGTCAGAAATGAGGCCTCCTGTCCTCACCTGCCCTTGGACTTGGCCTCACAACCTCACTGGGCAACCTGGCCCTCTGGGAGGGGCTCCCTGAAGCCCACCCGAAACCCACCCAGGCCTCACAGCTTCGCAGGGACTTGCAGTGATCAGAGGGGTCTCGGGTGGGAGCTAGAATTTTGGTCCGGGAGGCACTGGCTCCCAGAGAGAGGAGGTGGACAGCCCCTCCCCTTCTGAGGCAGGTCTGAGCCTGCGAGGTTAAGGAAGTGTTCCCTGCCAAGCAGGGGCCCCAGAGGCCACCAGGCAAATCCCCATGGCTGGCTGGCGCTGCGGCTCAATAGGCTAATCCTCCACCTGCAGCACCAGCACACTGGGTTCTAGTCCCAGTCGGGGCACCGGATTCTGTCCCGGTTGCCCCTCTTCCAGGCCAGCCCTCTGCTGTGGCCCAGGAGTGCAGTGGAGGATGGCCCAAGTGCTTGGCCCTGCACCCCATGGGAGACCAGGAAAAAGCACCTGGCTCCTGGCTCCTGCCATCGGATGAGCGCGGTGCGCCGGCCGCAGCGCGCCGACCGCGGCAGCCATTGGAGGGTGAACCAACGGCAAAGGAAGACCTTTCTCTCTGTCTCTCTCTTTCACTGTCCACTCTGCCTGTCAAAAATAAATAAATAAATAAATAAATAAATAAATAAAAATACCTCATTGAAAGGGTGTTTTCTGACCTTATCTAGAGATAAGGATACCGAGTACCCAGGCCCTCAGAGCAGGAGCTCAAAACTCACACCTCGCCACATCCCTCCGGCTCTCAGCCACCTCAGTAGTTCTCCAAGTCCCCCAAGTTCAAGTCCACTGTGCTGAGTGTGGCCAGGGCCCTTCTGGCACCTGCAGCCTGTGTCCACCCGCCCTGCCATAATCGGCTCTGCCACATCTCTGCCTCCCAGATTCTGGCCCCATGCCCTGGGCCCCACGGGGCCTGCCCAGCACCGGGCTCCTCTGGGTCCTCGGGCCCCTTGATCAGCCTGCATCATGCTGCAAGATCACCACGTGCCGCCCGCCTGTTTCCCCACCAGCCTGGAGGCCCCGAGGGCGGGGACAGGTGCGTGCAGGGGGGACTGTGCAGCTCAGACTCAGCGGGTGTCACAGCTGTCATCACGCCCACCGGCAGCCCCCGCTGGATGAGTGACGCCTGCTGTGTGTCACTTTTGCTCCTCCTCCCCAGTCCTGCTGCTTCCTGTGAGGCCGCTCCTCCCACTGAGCAGACGGGGCACACTGAGGCTCAGGCTACACAGGACATCAGGATTCGAACCCAGGCTCGCAGACCCCCAGGACTCCAAGGCCTGAAGCGTTTCTCGTCTCCTGGGCTCCCATCACCCCGAGATCTCAGGAAGCCCCAGGACAGAGTGGCCCCAGCCAGGGCGAGGTCAGCCCCGAAGCTCTGCAGGCACCGCTCTGGGCAGGAGGGAAGGGGACAGCGCCGGGCACACCCACAGCCCCCGCACAGCCCCGAGGCGCGGGCGCGGGTGCTGGGCCAGGGCACTCACTTTCAACAGGCCGATCTCCTTGACGCAGTCCTGCCTGGCCTTGGCGTCCATCATCTCAAAGATCTTGAGGGTTGGAAAGAGAGAAATGGGGAGGGGGTTTAAAATGTGGGGCCCAGCCCCCCGGGAACCACGGGGACCAGGGTTGGCGCCCCGACTCTCTGTGCTCCTTGCTGAGGGACCCTCGTACCAGCAGCGGTTCCTCGTCACTGAGCTCCACCCCGAGCCGGGGCTGTGCTAACTACTTCCCTGCAATCCTCATGGCTGCTCCCCTGTGCCCAGCTCACAGAGGGGAAGACTGAGGCCCAGAGGAGCCCAGCAGGTGCCAAGGCGGGTGAGGGGCGGCCCAGAGCCTCAGCTCTCCCCTCTGTGAACAGCCAACAGGTGACCTCGTGGTGGTGCTGCGTGGACTGGGTAAGACGTGGGCACAGTGCCCCAGCGCCTCCCCGCCCCCAGAGCCCACTTGGTGGCAGGCATCAGGGAGCCCCCATGAAGATCTGGGGCTTTCCCAAAAGGCTCACAGACCTCTGCGGAACCAGGACGCCCGCCCCTCCCTGCCCCCACCCGCCCCCTCCGCTCTCCCTTGGGGCTGCCCACCCAGGAGCACTCCAGACTGGGGGAGCTGGGCTGAGGGTCAGAGCCCACCTGTGCACCTGGCCTGGCTTTGCCGCCCACCCCCCCACCCCCCCCCGGAGCCAAGGGAGCCCAGACCCTGGAGCGACCGCAGGCCCAGGGTCAGGGAGACGGGGCCTGTCCCTCGGCAACCCCTGAACTCCCTCTGTGGCCTGGAGAGTGAAGTCTCACGCTGCTTTTCTCGGCTAAAAGCGGGGTGCCCCCCGCCCGCATGGGCCATGGCTCACCTGCACCTTCTTCAGGGCCACCGTCTTCCTGTCCAGCAGGCAGGTGGCCTTGTACACCTCGCTGAACTGCCCGCGGCCTATCTTCTTCTCGATCTGGAAGTCCGCCAGTGAGCAGCGAAAGGACAGAGTGCTGGGGTGCCTCTGGGGGGACAGAACGCATCCGGGGTGACCAACCAGGCTGGGGAGTGCCCCTGTCCGGGAAAGAGGGGCTCTCTGCTTGCCGACCCCACCGTCCGAGCCCACAGCCGGTCCCATCTGCTCCCAGCCACAGCCCCGCTGCAGGGCTGCGCACCGCCCGCGCTGCCCCATCGCCTCCCTGCGCCATCCCATTCCCGCCCCAGAGGGCGGCTCCATGCTCACTCCTGCACACCCAGCAAGCGTGTGACAGGCTGATGGGGAGAGAGGGAAAGGCCGCAGGGCTCCAGGCTCGGGAGGGCCACAGGGGCTGCCGCTCAGGTCTCGCCTGGACCTCCCCAAGTCACACCTGACCCTGAACCCAGAAATGGCCAGTGCCCCTCCGAGAGGACGACACGGAGGGGACGACGCAGCCTGACACCTGCGCTCAGTGACAAGAAGCAGCCTGAGACCTCCTGGTGGCTCTGTAGGGACCAGCTGTCCCCCACCGCGTCACACACGAGCAGGGTAGGCCCTGCCCGAGTCCCACGGCCCCTACACGGCTCTCCTACCACAGCCCCTCTTGGCACTCCCGGCGGGGGAGCACCAGCTGGACGGTGACACGAGGTAGGGACTGGGCCCGGTCACTGCTGGGCGCCTTGCACACAGTAGGTATGCAGAAATGTGAAATGTTTGGTGGGTTCAGTCTGGGGGTTGAGGTGAGGCCACAAACACCAAGAGCACCTCTGGGGCAGGAAGGAGCCGTTGAACTTCACAAGGTCAAGGTGCCTCTCCCACGGGGCCCAGGACCACCCAAGGGGGGGAGGATCCAGGGCTGGGCGTGTTCTGGAACTTGCCTTCCCCTGGGATCCCAACATGCAGACCCAGGAGCCCTGGCAGGAGACTGCGGGAGCACGGTGTGACAGGCACTCCACTCGGGCACCGCGGGAAGCCACAGTGAGCCTCGGCTTCCCCATCTGTAAACGGGGCCAACCCAAGTGTCTGCGTCGTAGTGCCCCGTGGCTGTTGTCATGGCTACTGAGACAGGTGTGGGCAGGGCAGGTGGGAGGCGGCTCGGAGGCTCTGAGCAGGCCCCCCACACGACACCCCCAGCTTTCTGGGCCTCACCAGCTCCCGTGCCGGGAACCTTGGAGGGATGCCCTCCTACCAGGACAACGGGGAGGGGCCAGACCTCACCACGCACAGTCCTGCCACCTCCTTCCTGCAGCAGCGGACAAGCTGGGCCCACCTGGACTCTGAACATGCCCTGTGGGACCCGGGGACACCCCGCGAGTGGCCTCACTGCTCTCCGCATTCCAGGAAGCTGAGGCTCACAGGGGAGGGGCGGCAGCCAGCCTGTACAGCTGATGGTGGAGCCGGGACTCGACCCTACGACCCTACGGCCCCAGAGACTGCGACAGCCACGCCCTTTGTCTCTGCTGGGCGGGCCCCAACCTCCTCTGCTTCTCCACCAAGAGCCCGAGATTGGCCTGGACAGTCACTTCCTGTTCTGGCCATGGGAGCCAAACTCTGTGCTCTGGCCCTGGGCAACTTGGGGCCGGTGCTGTGGCACAGCAGGTAAGGCTGTCGCCTGCAGTGCCGGCATCCCATGGGGGGCTGGTTCAAGTCCCGGCTGCTCTACTTCTGATCCAGCTCTCTGCTGTGGCCTGGAAAAGCAGCGGAAGATGGCCCAAGTCCTTGGGCCCCTGCACCCATGTGGGAGACCTGGAAGAAGCTCCTGGCTCCTGACTTTGGATTGATCCAGCTCTGGCTGTTGCGGCCACTTGGGGAGTGACCTAGCAGATGGAAGACCTCTCTCTCTCTCTCTGCCTCTGCTTCTCTGTAACTCTTTCAAATAAATAAATTTAAAAAGGGGGGGGGGGAGTATCTCGGCTCCCTGTGTCCCCTGTGTGGTGGCTCTGGGTCCAAGGACAAAATGGGAGGTGTTCCAAAGTGCCCGGCACACGGGGGACTACGGAACATGGCACAGTCACTGCTGAGAATGCAGTGGAAACCACACAGCCTGAGACAGAGCCAGGCGGCTCTGCAGCTGGGGGAACTCTCTGACTCGGAGGACACAGGGGCTGTGGCGGGCAGGGACCTACAGTGTGTCGCCTGCTGGCCTCGCCACCTGATGCCTGTAATCTCCTGAGAGCCACGCAAAGCCAGGACTATCATCCTCCCTTACAAATGAGGAAACTGAGGCAGGGTCACATAGCCAGGCAGTGAGGGTGGGGCTTGCACTGTTGGGTGCCATGGAGTGGGGTCCCGCCCTCCGGGACCCCGGGCAGGGTCTGCAGGGAAGGCTCTGCTTGGGGACCACCATGATGAGCGGGAGGCTGCCCTGCCCTGTTCCCAGCACTCCCACAGCTCCCAGGAATGCAGGTGACACTCCAGCCACAGCGGGCGGAGACTCCAGTGCACATCTGCATATGCATGACCCACATTTGCATTTCCTGTCACAACCCGTGGACCTAATTAGAGGAAGGAGCGCCCTGGCAGAGGGCAGCACCCCGTGCTGGGCCACAGTCCAGCAGGCCCTGGAGGCCTCCGCTGCCCTCCCAGGGTTGAGATGGACCCCGTCCTTGGTGGCCTCTGCTCAGGTGGGGTCACTCGGGACACAGGGCTCTGGGGCAGCCACCTGGGCCAGCAGAGCCCCGACCCTGATTTCACTCCAGGGTGCCAAGCAGCAAGGAGAGGGTGAACCGAGACCTGGCCCCGGGTTGGGGGCTGCTCTGTGTGGCCACCTCCGGGTGACACCTCCCCTCCTGGGTCAGCCCCCAGCAAGCTCTGCTCCGGTCACCTGTGCGGGGGACAAGAGTCCACGGGCCTCTAAACAGCTGGGCAGACCCGGGGCTGGCCCGAACAGCCCACGCCATGCTGGCCCCAAGAGGAGCACCTGCTTCTTTCAGAAACCTGGCCACCTGCTGCGTGCTGCACCCTGCGCTGTCTGGGACCCGCGCTGGCAAACGGGGCACAGGCTGCCGGCGAGGAAGGGACACCGACACTGTGGGCCTGGAGGCTTGGGTTCAAATCTCGACTCTGTGGGCCTTGGCCAAGGCCTTCTGGGCCTCGGTTTCCACATCTGTGTAACAGGGATAATCAGAGTACGTGGGCTGCTGGTGCTAAGTAACAGAGGGGGCCTGGCTCCCGAGGAATGTGAGGCGTTCATTCTCACAGCCACTGTTACTATGACTGGCACGCCTGCCCCAGCAAAATGAACCTGAGAACAAGCCTGCTCCCCCTCCCCCGGGCTGGGATGACCTGCCGTGGGGCTGTGCCTGGCCCAGCACACACACTCAAGGGGTTCTCATGTGGCAGTCACTGGCCCGAGCCAGGGGGGCATCGGCCGACCCTGGGGCTGGCAGTCACCTTGGGGACTGCAGTGAGGCTGAGGTGCACCTGTAGCTGAGGGACACAGGCTGCCCAGCCACCAGGGCTGTTTGCCAAGGCACCCTGCGAGACAACAGGCACCCTGGTCTCCCTTCTAGGGCTGCACGGTGGGCCCCTGGCTGTGGCGACACCACACGGGCCATTTCTGACTCCTCACGCCCATGTCCCAGGGTCCCCCACTCCCCTGTTCTCCACCAACAGGAAAGGAGGGGGGTTGAGGGGCTGGGAGGAGGAGACAGGGACACGGAACTCATGGCACCTGTCCCACACCCTGCTGCCAGTTGCAGGCCTAAAGGAGGGGGCTGGAGACCAGACCCGAGAGCGACGCCCCAGTCCCACGGCGGTCCCTGCGTCACCTCCACCCCAGTCCCACCCTCGAGAGCGCAGGGCTGCATCAGACAGCCCCACCCCCGGAGAGCGCCCAGAAGCCCGGCCTCTCTTCTCCAAGTCACATCAAATTAGGCCACAAACACCCCCACCTGCACTAATTTGAGTTTAAAATGCTTGAACCAAAATAAGCCTCAGCCATCACAACCCCTTTCTTTTTTTTTTTTAAACAGGAGCATAAAATTACATGTTAAAAGAATAAAAATGCATTCGCCCAATTAATTTTCTGAAATCTCATTAAAAAATTTAGCCTGACTAAGTCAGACTTCTGACCCGAATTTTAATCATCTTTACACTGGATGGGCCTTTTCTCCCTGAAATTCGCAATGCATCATTAATCTGCAGGCAATGGCTTGGAGGATTGGAGAAAGCTCCCTTCATCAGAGTGACATCTCCTGTACACGGGGCCTCACCTTAAAGGACATCTGACACCGCGCACAGGCAACTGCTAACAGAGCCGGGATCTGTGTCCCCAGCGCTATGTTTGCAATGTGCTCTGCACAAAAGAAGGGCACGGCTTACAGCGAGCCCACATGGCCAGGCTCCCTCCAGCACAGCTTACAGCGAGCCCACATGGCCAGGCTCCCTCCAGCCGAGCCAGCTGGATTTCAAGCCCAGAGCCAGCTCCCGTCTCAGAGACGTGGCCACGAGAACCTGCGGCGGCTCGGGACCCCACCCCTCGACAGCACACGGCAGGTTGCATGCCTGCCTCCTCCTGAGCTGGGGGCAGGATGAAATGAGCGAAGAGCCAGGCACCACTGTGAGTGCCACCCTCACCTTGATGGCCTCCGGCCTCCATGGGGACGGCTGCACCTGGCTGCACGGGGTGGGGGTGGGGGACAGGGCCTCACAGGACCAGTGAGCAACACCCTCCCCCACCCCGACCCCATAGCATGGGAAGACACCTACGAACATAAGCCAGGGTCACCTAAATCAGAGCGGCTTGCCCAGGACAGTCTCTCTCCAAGGTCAAGGCACACGACGAGAAAGCCTGACTCTAGCTCGCAGGTCCAACCAGCCAAGACTCGGAGGGTGAGCCCACAGAGAGGCCCAGGCGCCACCGAGCCACCTCCCACTCCATGACCAAGCGCAGCAGGTGTTCCACCCCACCTCCCACCCAGGTCTCTGGACTCCACGCGCCCTGGGGCCAGCCCCCACCCCGGAGGCCCCCTGGAAGGCCCAGGCACTGCCCCGTCCCCATCTGTGGGAAGGGATCGTTGTGAAACCCATGCCCAGCGCGTCCCGTCACGGGCTCCCTGCTCCCCGTCTGCGGCAGGCTTGGTCTGAAAGCAGCAGCATGGACCGCAACCACCCCCACTGGCGCCAAGCCTTCAGGTTGGGCCTGCACCGTGCTCCTTCCGCTTTGGGAACACCGGGCAGCATCTCTCCGATCCCTCTGCCCCCTGGGGGCTGCCACCTCGCCCCGGCCCCCTCCCCCGCCTTTGTCTATTTACGTGTTATTATTGTGTTCACTTGCCTAAATGCATATGAATTTCCCACACAATGTCGCTGATGCAATGGCTCTGTTTCCACGTGTGGATGGATACAGAGAGGCTTCTGGAGTTGGGCAAGCCACTACTGGCGAGCACAGATCACAAGCACCATGGCTCGAGCGGCCCCAGGTGCGTTCTTTCCACTCCAGGGCACTGCCCAGGACTGGGCTCTTTCACATGGTTTAAAAACATATTTTATTTGAAAGGCAGAGTGACAGAGAAGGAGAGACAGAAGCAGGTCTTCCATCTGCTGGCTCACTCCCCAAGTGACCACAATGGCTGGTGCTGGGCCGGGCTGAAGCCAGGAGCCCAGAACTCCATCCAGAGACCTGGGCCATGTCTCGCTGCTTTCCCAGGTGCGTTAGCAGGAAGCTGGATTGGAAGTGGAGCAGTTGGGACTTGAACCAGCGCTCACATGGGTTCCAGGGTCACAGGTGGGGCTCAACCCACTGTGCCACAATGCCAGCCCCAAAACAAGAATGATCTTTAAAAATAGAAGAGTAAGACCCACGACTTAGCGCTTCCCGGCAGCCACGCTGTCTCTTGTCGCTGGGTCCTCGTGGCTGCTTCCCCAGCTGAGGCTCAGAAAGTTCTCGCACCGGACACCACCAGGCAGGCGAGGGAAGGAGCTGGGGACGGAACTCAAACACGCACCTGCCCTGTGTGCAGCCCGGCTCCTTCCTCCCGCCAGGGAAGGCCGCAGGGCGAGAGCAGCACCATGACTTCCGGGCGGGCGGCCTCTCTGCTCTACATCTGGAGACAGGCAGAGCCCGGCCACCATGTCTCCCCAGACTGTTCAAACAGCCACGCTTCGGGACTCCAGCGGGGACGGAGCACCTGACCGTCTCCCACTCCCAAGTGGCCACGTGCCCCGGCTCTGCAAACTGGCCAGATGCTGCGGGCACCAGCACCGCCCCCCAGCCCCCCGCCCCCGTCAGCTGCTGCCCAGCACCGCCCAACACTGAGTGATGGGATCTAATTACACCTAACTATGTCATTACCCACTCCAACGTGTGCCACGAGACGCCGCGCCCGCCGCCGCGGCCCACGGCTTCCTCGCCCGGCTCCTCAAGTCATTACGGGCTCTCTCCTCTGCTAAATGAGACTGTAATTAACCCTAATTGCTCGAAATGCAACCGACTCATTCTGGGCGATTAATCAAGGGGGATCCGGTGGTTGGAGAACGACTTCATATGACAAATTGCTACATTTCCCGAGCAGGCCCCTGCCCTCCGGCCATCAGGGCCGAGTCCTTGTGGGAGGCTGGACCACCATGGCCTGGGGCCTCCCAGGTTCTACCCAGGCAACGGGGCCCTGTGTCCCAGCCACTGGCAGGAAAGGAAGTGTAGACCCCACAGATGCCCAGGGACACACACACACACACACACGTCTGCCTGCTTAGACGTCACCTCTGTGTGCACCTGCAATGGTGCCCTTTGCCTTGGGCTGGTGCAGCCCTGCACCAGGGCATACAGCTTGGTGACAATGTGAGCACAAGGGAATGATTTCAGACCCACCTACCTCCTTGGCCAGGCACCTTGCACAGTAGTGAACCTGTGCAACTGGACATGGCCACCAGGACCTAGAACCTGTGACAGGAAAGTGTTGGTGTCTGAGTCTCCCCCAATTTAGGCCTCAGCCTTGGACCAAAAAGACAGTCTGATCAGCTGTGGGCCGATCAGAGGGTCCCGCAGGCTCCAGTCCCAGGCGCCTCGCCAGATGAGCCCGCCGGGACTTCGCACGCCACAGCTGGAGGAAGCCTCACCGGCATTGGTGCCTCGCCAGGCTCTGGGTTTCTGCTGCTGGGCTTCTGCCCCCCTCCTCCTCGGGGAGGCTCCCTGGGGGCACAGGCCTGGCTCAGGGGTTCCATGCAGCCGTGTCCTGAGGGGGCACTCACTCTGCGCCTGGCCCAGTGTGGGATTCTCTGTCCAGCAATGGAGGCAGAGCCAGGAACCACACCCACGGGAAGTGATCACGGCCAGCACCCGGGGTGCAGGCGGCGCAGGGAGGAGCAGGAGCGGGAGGGGGGCATCCTGAGCCCGGCGGACGGTGTGTGCAGAGGCGCAGCGTGTGCGGGGCAGCTCCGAGGCCGGAGCCACTTCTAGGAGAGCGCGGGCGGTGGCTCTGGCACGAGGGAACCAGGGTTCCCAGCCACTCTGCGGGCACCAGAGAGGCTGATGAGGGCAGACACAGGACTGCACAAAAGAGAGCCTGGCATGGCTCAGGGCAAGGCGGAGCCTTCTGCCCGTTCCCCTGAGCCCCTCCCTGTCCTTGGGCCTCCAGAGCTCCCTCCCACGCAGCACTGATCCAGCTGAGCCGAGGCCGCCCACTCACGTGGGAGCCCATGCAGGACCAAGGCCTGGCACAGAGGAGGCCTCTCTCAGTGCCGCTCAATTCAATGAAGGGCTCACTAGGTAGGTAGTGAGCTCCCCGTCGCTGGGAGCATTCAAGACGAGATTCTGCCTGGAGGTGCTGAGGGGCTTCTACCAGTGACTAGGAAATCAGACAAAGCGGCCCTGGGCACCTCTGCTGCTCGGGCCTCTTCAATGCTCCACAGACAGAGGAGGGGGCTTACCTGGGTGTCGGGAGGGTGTGCGGGCCCTGGGGCGTGGCAGAGGTTGTTGGCGCTCCCTCCATGGGGCAGGTGGCTGGGCTGTCCTGCCATCCTGCATGCCAGCCTCCCACGGGCACGGGCTGCAACAGAAAACAGGGGCCTGGTCACTTTCTCTTTAGGATACTCTGGGCGTTTCGCAGCCCCACTTCATAGGTGTGAACACTGAGGCGTGGAGCCCGCAGTGGTCAGCCACAGCCACCCAGCTCCGGAGCAGCATGGCCAGCACGTGATGCCCCACGCTCCCTCCCTTTCACTGTCCTGACTCGGGGGCTAGGATGTTCCCGGCCAGAGGCTCCCCACAGGGAAAAGGCTCAGTGCTCCGGGGGCAGGTGGGGAGGGCACTGGCCTCAGCCCCATGTTGGCCAGACTCCCAAGCCTCACTCCCACCACTCCTTCTTTGCTGCTTGGAGACAGTTCTGTCCCCTGTCCCCATTGCCCACCACTGCATAAACCCTGGTGGGCAGCCTGGCAGTGGCGAGAGAGGCGCCAGCCGGGCTGTGGCAGTGGCCGCAGGAAGGAGCCCATGGTCCCCGCCCTTGCTGGGCCCTGGCGTGCCAGGCACCACTACCCTGGGAAGCCCAGGGCCACAGGTGGCCAGTCCCTGTAACCACAGCAGCCGCCCTGACTGAGCACCGGCTCTGCGTGCAGTCCTGATGGCCTTCAGCCATCTAGTGGCAGCCCCTACGTCGCTTCCATCCCGGTGTCAGGCAGGCATCTTTAAGGCAAGGGCTGAAGCTGCGCATGCAGAAAAAGCTGCTTGGGCTCCTTGTGTGTGTGTGGCGGGGGGAGGAGCTGGCTCCAGTCCCACACAATCCTCTTTGATGCGAGGGAAAAGCCACTCCAAGGGGGCAAAGGCCAGCACTGCCCCAGCGAGCACCTCTCTGGCACCCTCCATGGGCCAGGGCAGGCCACCCATGGGTCACGAGCCAAAGGCCCCTGACCTTGGCTGGTTGCTACCTCTGCCAGACCCACCCTGGACGTCCAAAGGGTGCCCTGCACTTGGCCACATCCTGGATGGGGCCTCTGCAAGCAGGGGCCCAGGCCCCGGGGAGCCAGGGGTCTCCAGGAAAGGTTGCCCCCAGGGTGGACCTTGGCCCAGCACCTGAGGGAGATGAGCATGGGAGCCAGTCTCCCGCCCCAGCCGGGCAACCTGCTGAACCCACAGCCCCGCAGGTCTCTCGTGCCGGCGCCGCCTCCCCACCCCCCCCCACCGGCTGCCCCAGGAGCATAGCCTGACAAAGCCCTTGCCGGTGAGGCCCCGTCTCAGGGCTGGCAGCTGGAGACCTCAACCCCAGGGTCACACCCCTCAGACCGACCCTGCCTCTGCCGCCCCTGCACCTGCTCACTGTACCCTGACCATCGAGCCCGCCCGCGTTCTCCTCCCCAGCAAACCACGCCCCCACCGACACAGGGGCAGAGCGCACAGATGCTGTGCCCGCGGGGGAGCTCACTGCCTGCGTCTATCCTGCCCCACCGCACCCCTGTATCCCAGCAACAGACGGTGGGCTCCAGGGCCGTCTACGATGCCTTTTCACATCTATATGTGTGAAAGGCAGGAGGACAGAGTGCGCTCCTGTCTGCTGGTTTCTTCCCCAAGGGCCCACAACGCGCATCCCAAAGCCCGGAGCTGGGGACGCAATCCAGGTCTCCCACGTGAGTGGCAGGAATTCAGCTACTTAAGGCAGCATCTGCTGACACCAGGGGCTGCACAGGCAGGAAGCTGGAGTGAGGCGCCGGGGCTGGGACTTGACCTCACGCTGCCTTCGTGTGTGGCTGTGGGAATCCTCACCACCCGGGTCAACCCCACCCTGTGATGCCTTTGTGTCCAAGGATGTCCCCCAATCTGACTCGCCCTCTGAGCGGGACCCGTGGGCTCCCAGAGGCATCTCGAGGATCTGCACGCGGGTGTCTGTGTCCAGCCCGCCCCTCACACACCTCCTGCCCGCTGTTTCAGGGGAAGATGCACTCCAGCACACAGAGTGGACAGCAGGAAGCGAGGCCGCCAGGGGGCGGATGTGAGGGGCAGGGGCACCCGGGCTGGGCGCGCTGGCAGCGTCAGGGCTGTGTCCTGCCTGTGAGCTTGCAGAGTACAGCCAACTCTGAGCAGACGCGGCCGTTTGCTGTGGCTCCTGAGGGAGGAGGGCACTCGCGAGTGCTCCAAGAACACCGAGCCGAAAGATAAAGTCGATGTGGGTGCAAAAAAGTTTGAAGCCCACACATACACAGACCTTCAAAAAGTTCACGGAAAATGCACGTTCCAAAAACACGATGCACGGATTGAAGCCCACACATACACAGACCTTCAGAAAGGTCACGGAAAATCACGTTCCAAAAACACGATGCACGGATTTCAATTTTTTTTTTAAGATGTATTGTATTTATCTGAAAGGCAGAGCTACTTTGAGGGGGTGGGGAGAGAGGGAGAAGGAGAGGGAGAGGGAGAGGGAGAGGGAGAGGGAGAGGGAGAGGGAGAGGGAGAGGGAGAGGGAGAGGGAGAGGGAGAGGGAGAGGGAGAGGGAGAGGGAGAGGGAGAGGGAGAGGGAGAGGGAGAGGGAGAGGGAGAGGGAGAGGGAGAGGGAGAGGGAGAGGGAGAGGGAGAGGGAGAGGGAGAGGGAGAGGGAGAGGGAGAGGGAGAGGGAGAGGGAGAGGGAGAGGGAGAGGGAGAGGGAGAGGGAGAGGGAGAGGGAGAGGGAGAGGGAGAGGGAGAGGGAGAGGGAGAGGGAGAGGGAGAGGGAGAGGGAGAGGGAGAGGGAGAGGGAGAGGGAGAGGGAGGGAGAAAATCTTCCACCTGCTGGTTCACTCCCCAACTGGCTGAAATGGCTGGGCTGTGACACACTAAAGGCAGGAGCCAGGACAAGTGGCTGCAATGGCCAGGGCTGGGCCAATCCGAAGCCAGGAGTCAGGAGTCTCCACCAGGTCTCCCACACAAACGCAGGGGCCCCAGCACCTAGGCCACTTTCTGCTGCTTTCTCTGGTGCACTAGCAGAGAGCTGGGTAAGAGGCAGAGCAGCCAGGACTTGAACCGGTGCCCACAAAGGATGATGGCACCGCAGGTGGTGGCTCAACCTACCATGCCACAGCACTGGTCCCTGATTGCTTTTTTTTTTTTTTAATTTATGTATTTGAAAGAGTTACATGAGAGAGAGGGAGAGACAGAGAGATCTTCTATCCACTGGTTCATTCCCCACATGGCTGCAATGGCCAGGGCTGGGCCAGGCTGAAGGCAGGAGCCTTTTCTGGGTCTCCCATGTGGGTGCAACACTTAGCCATCTCCCACTGCTTTCCCAAGCACATACCAGGGAGTCAGAATGAAGGTGGAACAGCCGAAACTTGAACCAGATGGGATAGAGGCACTGCAGGTGGCAGCTTAACACACTAGGCCATGATGCGGGCCCCTCAATTTCCTTTTTAAGATTTATTTATTTGGCCGGCGCCGTGGCTCAACAGGCTAATCCTCCGCCTTGCAGCGCCGGCACACCGGGTTCTAGTCCCGGTCGGGGCACCGGATTCTGTCCCGGTTGCCCCTCTTCCAGGCCAGCCCTCTGCTGTGGCCCAGGAGTGCAGTGGAGGATGGCCCAAGTGCTTGGGCCCTGCACCCCATGGGAGACCAGGAAAAGCACCTAGCA
Organism: Sylvilagus floridanus; assembly: GCA_949820135.1. Taxonomy (NCBI): domain Eukaryota; kingdom Metazoa; phylum Chordata; class Mammalia; order Lagomorpha; family Leporidae; genus Sylvilagus; species Sylvilagus floridanus. The sequence goes on along the minus strand of OX463243.1, from coordinate 89,932,693 downwards.
CCTGGCTCCTGCCATCGGAATAGCGCGGTGCGCCGGCCGCAGCGCGCCGACCGCGGCGGCCATTGGAGGGTGAACCAACGGCAAAAGGAAGACCTTTCTCTCTGTCTCTCTCTCTCACTGTCCACTCTGCCTGTAAAAAAAAAAAAAAAAAAGATTTATTTATTTGAAAAGCAGAACATGAGAGAGAGAGAGAGAGAGAGAGCGAGAGCGAGAGAAACTGACAATCACTGGTTGACCTCCAAAATGGCCATAACAGCCAAGGCTGGGCCAGGCCAAAGCCAGGAGCCAGGAGCCCCATCTGGGTCTCCTACATGGGTGAGGGGCCCATCATTCGCTGCCTTCCCAGATGCATTAGCAGAGAGCTGGATTGAAAGCAGCGCCGTCAGGACTCCAGCTTGCCCTGGGATAATGCTGGCTTTGCAAGCAGTGGCTTAACCTGCTTGGCCCTGGATTTGATTTCAATTCCACTGCCCAAGAGCTTTCCAAGTGGCCCAGTGTCGAGATAAACAGGTGTCTCTCTGGCTCCCTGTACACACAGCATTGTCTTGGATGCGGTTACGTGGAGGGCCTGGGCTCCTGACACCCTGGCCTCTGGCCCGGTGTAGGCCTCTTGCTGCACCTGCATCGTGGGGTCTCCCAGCCGGGTGCTGAAATGCAGATGGAACCACGCAGCCCTCGGCGTCTTCCTACCATCTGGGCTGAGCTCTGGGCTGCAGAGGCACCCCCAGGGTGACACTGCAGAGGACCGAGGGCAAGAAAGGCCCCAGGATAAACAGATCCACGTGGAGCAGCTTCCCCAGGCATCCTGTTGCCCAGGAGGACGTGTGTGCACGCAAGGAGCCAAATGTAAAATGCGCATGCATTTGAAGATGAAACCGGGACTCCTGCAGGCTAGGCTCTGCAGCTGCTTCCGGCTGCACCCCCAGACCCCTCGGGGGTGACATGTTCACGGCCCTCTGCCCTCGGGGAGACCTCTAGGGACAGGCTGGAGGAGAACTGTCTGCAGCAAAGAGGTTCTGTCTTCATTTCAGAAGGCTGCAGCACGGAGCCCACGCACGCCCTTGCCCACCTATCCACCTGTCCGGACAGCCCATCTTTCTTGGGTTCTTTTAGACTGATTGATTGATTTGAAAGTCAGAATTACACACACACACATCTTCCACCCGCCAGTTCACTCCCCAGATGGCCACAAGAGCCAGGGTTGGGCCAGCCAGAATTCAGGAGCCCAGCATTCCATCCAGGTCTCCCGCATGGGAGCAGGGGCCCAGGGGCTTGGGCCATCTTCTGCTGCTTTCCCAGGCCATTAGCAGGGAGCTGGGCTGGAAGTGGAGCAGCTGGGACTGGAACCGGAGCCCACATGGGATGCCACGTCACAGGCAGTAGCCTCACCCACTGTGCCACAGTGCCTGCCCTAGCCTGTCCCACCTCACCCAGCCCCAGCCCCAGGAGCCTGGGGGCCAGCAGGCCTGCTTTTAAATCTGTCTCCATCACTTGCAAGCCAGACCCACTGGGCAGGAGCCTGGCAGGTGTCTGGACGCCACTGCCACCTTCCCTGCATGGCCTTGATGGGGCCTCCAACGGCTGAGCCAGGGCAGCAGTCTGCACCCTCTTGGGACGCGCCCTGGTCTCACATGGGGCCCCAGGGATATCCCAAGGGAGGCCCAGGCCATGTCAGACGTCACCCGCAGTAAAATGACAGGAAGAGCTACCCACTGTGGGCCCCCGGTTATTCTCTATCTCATTTTAACACCACCACCAGGAGACAGAGTCTGTGACTGTCCCATTTCACAGAAGAGGAGACTGAGGCACAAGGAGGTTAAGAGATTTGCTCAGGTCATAGAGGTCAGGGGTAGCAGAGCCAAGACTCTAAAACTAGCACACTGCACTCCTCCGGGGTCCTTAAGTGGCGGTCTGGCACCTGTCTTTCCAGCTGGGTCCCCCAGAGCAAGCTCTCTCCATGTGAGGATGAGGCCTGTGCTGATGCGCAGCGGGGGTTGGGCCGGTGGGGGCTGGTTCCCTACAGAGGCCCCATGAGAGGGGCCTCGACTTTGCTTCTGGGACCCCACCCAGCTCCTGTCCACACACCATTTCTGCTGGACTCCTGGGGCTTTGGAACACTACTAAGAGCTGTTCAGTCCAGAAGCAAATGGCACCCACTCGTGACAGTCCCCAGGGAGAAGCAGGGGCTGGGGGACTCCGTGAGGCCCTGCACACCAAGGGCCAGAGGGGCCCCTCTAAAAGGGACGAAGGTTTTTCTGAGCACTTTCAGTGGGACAGGTGTTTTCCATTCCTCCTCGGGGCTGATGGTAAACCCATTATACAGATGGGGAAACTGAGGCTCAACCCCATCTGGCTCATACACTGCAGAGGGGAGACTCAAACCCAGATCTCAATGACTTTGCACTCTGCCTGTCTACCCTCCCACAGAAACCCTAGCCCTTACCCTAGACACTCCTGCCACAAACTGCTTCTTAAGGGTTCACATACAAAAAGGCCAAGGCGGAGGGGCCTGGGGCATGGGGAGAAGGCACAGGCGGGCGGGTACTGGGTTGATGTGAAGAGTAGGAACAGGTGGGCAGGAGGACGGGCAGGCACCAGGCTGGCGTGGGGAGCAGGCACAGGTGGGCGGGCTGGTGTGGGGAGCTGCCTGTCCCCAGAATTCTGTCGCCCCTGCCAAGCTGCAGAACGAGGCTGGGGCTGCCAGGCCAAGCTAGGGGCATAACTCCGCGGAATGCCCCGCGCGGCAGGCACCTCAAAGCCGGCCTAAGAAAGGCCCCCACAGAGCAAAGGCCCTGTGGGCAGCATCGTGGGAAGGCCCAGCCCCAGGGAGGGCAACGGCAGCTGCCCCGAGGTGTGGGCCCAGGGACCAGCTCAGGAACCGATTGTATGGTCCAGTTTTGCCCCAGCACGGGGTCTCCAGTCCATGGAACACGAGGCCCCGGCTGCTGTGGGCATCGCTCGCTCTAACTGCCCTATGACAGGCACGTGACTGGGGCTCGGAGCGGGCAGGGTCTGCTCAGGGCCACACAACTCACGGCTCGGCTTCCCTGGCGCAACCGTCACCTCTGAGCTGGTCTGCCGCCCCGGCCACCTCGGTGATTCCTGACACGGGAGTGGCATGGGGGAACCCAGGGGCCCGGGTTCAGCCTGGGTACTCCTTGGGTCACAGTAGCCATACTGTGCTGGGTTCCCAGGTCCCTAGGGAACCTTTCTGACCCTTGCCCCCGGTTTTCTAGAATCTTCTCCTGGGAAGAAGCCCCTCCTTTGTCTCCTGCCAAACGTCATGCCACGTGTGTTATTTGGAGGGTCCCCTGGACAAGATGAGCCGAGACACTAGGGAGGCCCTGGCAGAGGGGCTGGCCCGCCTGGAGAAGGTGAGTGCCCACGCATGCCAGGGTCTGTGGGTGGGGCCTCACGGGGGCTGCAGGCATGTGTGCCCCCCCCCGCCCCGCCCCCTGGAGGGGCTGCACAGTGCGTCCTGCCTGCCATCTGCTCGCCAAGTTGTGTGCCAGTGCGAGTCAGGGCGGGGGTCAGCCCGAGGCAGGGCTGGGGTGCTGAAGGCTCACAGGTGCTGCTGAACCCCACAGATGCCCTCGGAGGTCACTCCCGGCCGGACGCTGTCCACACCGGTTTCCCTGAAACAGGAAGCCATCGGTGGTTCGCCCCCATGTGCACGTGGCCGCCTTTCCTCCTCCAATGAATAAACGAGGCCCGTGCCAGCAGCCGGGCTGACTGCTCTTGTCCAGCGGCTCCCGGATGCCCCCCGTCGAGGGCCATCAGCCGGCCTGGGGCGGTCCCTGCAGGTGGGCACTGCCACATGCCCCCCACAGAGATGGAGACCCGCTGCCCAGCAGGGAGATCCACAAACTCCCACCACCAGGCCATGGACGGGCCCCAAGTTGCCCCAGCATCAACAACCACGGGTGCCGAGAAACCTGGAGGTGCCAGCCCCCCACCCTGCAGCCGGAGAAACTGCCGATCCCAGAGAAGTGTGGCTCTCCTGTGTCTAAGTCCCCGCAGAGGCGAGAGCTGCCATGTCCTTGGCCTCTCAGACCAGCAGGGCTGGGGCAACCCGGGGAAGGAGCACGTGGCCTGGCTGGGGGTGGGGGGCATCACAACAGCGTGCCACGAATGGAGCCCAATGCACGCCAGACGCCCCCCGGGCTGATGCGCTGTCTCCAGCCTCACAGGCACCCTGGGCGGGAGCTGCTGTCACCTGCAACATGCAGAGGACTGGAGAGCTCAGACAGGTCAGCGATGGGTCGGGGGTTACACAGCAGGCAACGCGCAGAGCCGACCCTTGACACCCAGCCTGCCTTGGTGGCGCTGCCAGTGACCACAACTGAGTGAGTGGACTCTGGCGGCCAAGCTCCCCCCGCCTGGCCCCTCCCCCGCCCCGTCCTGGGCTAAGCAGGCGTTACTCATTCATCACTTGACAGGAAGCAGCCCCCTCTCAGAGGTAGAAGGGCCATGAGCTGGCGGGGGACAAGCCACAGATGCTGTTTGGCTTCTGCACTGGTCCCGTTCGGGCTCCCCCACCCCCACCCTGCACCCTGCTCAGAACGCTGAGGCTCTGCGACTCAGCATTGCAAGCTCTGCTTTTCCACGGCGCAGGCCCCCGGGGCCAGGAGCTACCCCTGGAAGAAGGGCCAGGCCACGCACAGGGGCTCCCCAACTGTCCCCTTCCTCAGGGCAGCAGGGCCTCCCTGGCGTGGGCCTGCAGCACCTGGCGGTCACAGCCGGCCTTGGCTCAGGGCTGCAGGGGCCCGGGGCTCTCCTCACCCACCTCCCCTCACTGGCATCCCTGCCCTGCCTGCCCCTCCCTCCCATCTGGGGTGCTTTCTGGAGTCCCAGGTCCCTGCAGACCGGGACGCACCCGAGCTGGAGCTTGGGGCTACCTCTGTGGGTGCAGGGACTGGGGCAGGAACCCAGGCTCACCCTCCCTCACAGCCCACACCTGTGCCGACTCTGCCCCCAAATGCAGAGGTCTACTCGCTGCAGAGCCCCTCCTGCCTGCCTTCCTGGGCCAGTGCCCCCGCAGACTGGACCACCAGCCCATCGCCCACAGGCTTGCCTACCACATGAGCCTGACCCCCTGGCCCTCACCAAAGCCACATGACAGAACGCTCTGCGCGGCTGGCACAAGTCTCCCTCTGACCCCTGGCCCCGCCCAGTGACACAGCGCCCTGGGCCTCCGGGTCTCTCCACGTGCCAGCCTCGGCCACCAAGACCACCTATGCCTGTGACGGGCAAAGTCCCCCTTGGGCACCAGCACCAGGGCTCTGGCTCAGCACCTCCTGTGGCACCCTTGGGAAAACGCTGTCCCCTCCGGAGCTGTGACGTCCTCACCCGCGAACAGGAGGGCGGCCCGACCTCCCAGGACTCGGGCGCATGGTGGGCAGGCAGGTGGTGCCAAGGCTGGGTGTCCACATGGGCTGGGGCTCAGACTGCGTCCTGGGCCATGTGTCTGCCTCCTCTGCCAGCCTTAAGAGCAGTGGGCGTCTGGCGCTCCAGCACCTCACCCAGGCCCCAGCACAGGGCAGGCACCCGGTGGGAGCCGGCTGACCAGCAGATGGAGGGGGCTCCCTCCCAGCCTCCCACAGGGTCCCCGAGGTCACACATCCGAACCAGACACGAATCACCAGGCCACGCCCGACCACCCACGGCACACACTGCAGGCGCTCGCAGGGCCTGCCCGAGGCGGCTCCCGGTCACCTCTCACTTCCTCCTCAGGTGATCAAACCAGCGAGGCATTTGGTTTCTGTCCGGGAGAGCCCTTGGCTCTGGGACTGCTCAGGGCTGAGGCTGGCCCCAGCCCTCAGCAAGATGAAGCTGTGACCTGCTGGCCACTTCCTCCCAGCGCAGCCCTGCCATGATGCCTGCAGTGCCCTGTTACACTGCAGCTGAGCAGGCTCGTGCCACCGGCAGAGGGCCCAGGCCCACGTCTGGACCCGGCGATGCTCTCCCAAGTTCAGTTTCAGTGTCAATGGCCTGGACCCGGAGCTGGGGATGCTGGATCTCACTCGGTGTGAACCTCAGACCCACAGGCAGGGCCCCCACCCCACGAGCCCTGCCCTCCCCAGAAATGAACCTGCTTTCTCCTCCAGGCCTCTGCTCCCCCAGACTGCCTCCTGGCAAACCCTACAGCTCCTTCAGGGCCAACGTGGGACGTCTCCTCCAGGCAGCCTTCCTGGACTCCCCCAGATAGTCGCTCCAGAGCCCTGGCCCCTGGAGCCTTCTCTGCCTAACCACGTGCCTTCCTCTCCTTCCACACAGAGCCTCCCTTGAACTCACTCACCTTCAGGCTGGCAGGTGGCAGAGGGAGAGCTGGGTAAACAGCTCTGACTCCAGATTGCTTCCCTGCTCACTCCAGGTCAGGGGAGCGCCACACGGAGGCCCTGGCCTCCCCAGCTTCCTCTCTTTCCTGCAGCCAATCCCGGCCTGAGCAGCAGAGTGCAGCTGTCTGCCTCCCTGTCCACCAGACAAGCCCGGGGGCGACTCCACATGGGCCCTGCCGGCAGCCCCCACAGGGCACCGTGGGCGCACGAGCAGCAGGTGGAGCCGGGTCACATGTGCCTGTCCCTCGCTGGGCACTTGCATGGACACAGAGGGCTCCAAAGGGTGATGGAGCGCCCCCTGCAGGCGGCAGGCCAAGGCTGGGTACCTGTCAGCGTAGCTCCAGGAAGCTCCTGGGAGGGGCTGTGGGCTGGGGGGAGGGTGGCCGCGCGACACTGGGGCCTCTGTGCCAAGATGGTGAAGGGCCAGGGGCCCCGTCTGGAAAGCACTTCCCCCTTCCCAAGACGCCATCCCCGGACGCAGCCGAAAGGAAACTCCCCCACCACACACGCCGCTCCCAAAATAGCTCCGGCTGCCACCTCCAGGGTGCATGGAACTCGTCACGGCCGCCACCAGCGGCTGCTCACCGGGACTGAAAGCTGATTGGCGGGCAATGTTGGAGCCAGGATGGCTGGGCAGAGTCCGCTTTGGGATCACCCAGTCCTGCTGGTCCACAGTACATGCCAGGAAACTGAGGCAGGAGGACAAGAGCTTGCCTGGGCTCTGGGCACAGCCCGGCTATGCCTGGCCAGAGACGGACTCCGTTCACCAGCACCCACACCCCCCACTGCTCAGGGACTCCCCCAGCCCACCCATAACCAGGCACCAAGACAGCACGTGCTGGGAGGAACCCAGTCTGGGCTCGGGAGAGAGGAGGGTCCATTTCTGTGCCCGGAGCCCCACAGGTGCTCAGAGGCATCACAGCACCTACCATCTCCCTAACAGCTCAGCCCCCTCCTAGTGTCTCCTTTCTAAGCTGAGCCCCCCAAAAAGAGATGAGAGCTTGGCAGGCGGCAGTCCTGGGTTCGAGTCCCGCCCGGGCTGCGTGTGCCCCAGCATCCCCACGAGAGAAAGGGCAGCAGAAACAGCAATAGCATCTACTGCTGTTGTCACGGCTTCTTGCCCTGGGTGGGCCTCAGGTGGCGAGAAGAGGGGCAGGATGCGGCGGGAGGGGCCACAGCACGCTCACAGGCACTGTGGCCTGACAGATCTGCCTCTGGGAAGCTCTGCAGGCCAGCCGGCCCCCCGGGCCATGGAACAGTCAGCAGCAGCCAGCGCGCGCCGCCTCCTCCGTGGTGACAGCCACCTCTGCCCCGGGGCAGGCCACCCCCGCACCCCATCTGCGCTCCACTGCTGCCGGGACAGACACAGGCATATGGCAGCTGAGACCCCAGGGGCCGCACCCCGCCGCGTCCTGGCAGTGAGACTCGGCCGGCTGCCAGCTCACCTTCTCTGCCGGCTGGGCCCGCCTGGCAGGCATATGCCAGGTGCTGGTGCCCTCAGCAGCCACGCTGTGCCAGGCCAGCCCCACGGCCTGTTGCCCTGCTGTGTGCAGTGTTCCTCAGGGAGGAGGCGGCCGTGGACCGTGTCCCCCACGGCTCTGATTCAGAGAACACCCCTGACAGGCAGCCTGGGCCTCGGCATCGTGCCTGGGCGACGGTCCTCCCCTGGGCAGTTCCTCCCACCTGCACACCATCCCCGGCTTCTGGGGCCACATCACGGTGATCCCCATATTGTCCCGTGTCGCCCTCCTGGTCAGGATCCTCGCAGAAGCCCCGAGCTGGGCCAGGGAAGCGCGTGGCCATTTCTGACTCCTCGCTGGGGACTTGCAGCCTGAGCTGTGGCCCAGGACCCCCCACTGCCCTGGACTCTCCCGGCGCTGCAGGGGTCTGCAGACGGCCACAGCCCGTCTCCGGCCTCGGGTGGGGCAGGCTCCGGGGTGGGGGCTGGGGGCCTTGGGCTGAAGTTTTACAAGGCTGCTGGAGGATTTGTGACTCACTGGGGTGCCCTGAAACTGAGCGAGGATCCTGACTCTAATCATGTGCTCGTTTCTGGGAGGAAAAGCAGAGCTTCCAGGCCTGAAATCGCTAAGAGGATTTGTTCTCTGGCTTTGGAGCACTTTTGGGGCCCCCTCGCCCTCTGCACACTGCCTTCTCTACTCCCAGTGAGCCACAGGCCCTCGGGGGCCCCTAGACAAATGGTTCCAGAGGAGGTGTGTGCGCATGGGGGGGGGGTCACACGCATAGCACCCCCTAAGTGCCAGGTGCTGGGCCAGGGACACAGGCAGCTGTGTGCTCACAAAGTGAACCCACAAGGAGGGCTGTGACAGGTGACACTAAGGCTCAGCAAGGTCACGTGATTTGCTGCAGGCATCCCAGCTGGAGAGGGGCAGGGTATGCGTGAGATGCATGTCTGAGTCCTTATCTGGACACTGCGGTGTAGACTGGGGCAAAAGGAGTGTGTGGGGGAGGGGCAGGGCACAGTGCTTCACTATGCTGTAGGGAAGCAATCACGGGGCTTCTGGGAGGTGGCGCACTTGTTCTGGAAGGAGCAGACCAGGCGGTGAGGCAGCGGAGGGGCCTGAGTTCAAACCCGGGCTGGCCCTGTCCAGCCATGCAGTCACGGCTCCCTCGGCCCCTCTCTGTACACAGGAGGCCTGGGTAGCACCCACTTGGTGGCGCTGTCATGCAGGCTTTGACCGAAGCCAGCCCAGGCATTCACAAGCGCTCGCCCATGTTTCTCCAACAGCACTGTGTCCGCAAGAAATGTGTCTGGCAGCTCATTCTACAGAGCAAATGCTCACAACAAGGCCGACCCCACTCTGCAGGGAACCCCGCAGATCTCCCGCCGTGTCCCTTGGGCCTGCGCACCTGGTAGGAGGTGCCTGAGAGCCCCCCTTTTGACACGACGGGAAAGGCCGCCACCCTGGCTCCTGCTCCATGCTCCCTCCTGGCAGCCGGGAAGTGACGGCCGAGCATCCGACAAAGTTACCAGGATGCAGAGCCTGAGCCGGCACTGTCTCGATAAAATCAAGAGAGGTCCTATGTATTTACGTGACGACTGTGCCTCACGATCACAGGGCTCATGGTTCCGGCAGGCGGCACACGGCACGCGGTACAGGTGACAGTAGTCCTAGGAGAGCCACTATCTCCCAGCGACTTTTACTGCCCGTTACGCCGCAGCGCTTACAGGGCCCTGCTCCTGGCCTGGCAGGAACATCACGCCCGGTGAGGCTGGCGGGTCTTCATTGGTCCTGCTGCAGATCCTCCCAGGGGCTCAGCCTCCTGCCCACGTCCTTGTGTGCTGCTGAGACCCTGGGGGCTGCAGGGCCTGGGCAGGGGGAGGGCTGAGACCCAGAAGCACAGGTCCCCCCACCCAATCCGCAGCCACTGGCTTAGCCCCAGCCTTCAGTCCCAGCCCAGGGGACGCTCCTAACTGTGGCCTTCCAGGGGCCTGCAGGGGCTGCGGCGCACTGAGTGGCTTGCACTGGCTCCTGGGGGGGGCTGCCTGCTGAATTTTCAGGTGTTTTGGTTTTTTTAGACAGGAGATACACAACGTTGCTTGCAGTCAGCTATGGTAGGAATCTCTACACCATGGAACTTGGCGGATGCTGTAAAGCAGGGCCAGGTACACACCCCCTGCCCAGAACTGTTCAACGATCCCCCACCAGACCGGAGGGCAGGGGCTGCCCCGTGTGAGACACACTAGCACTGGAAGGCAGGAGTGGACCCTCAGCCACCTGCTACATGACCGGAGGTGAGTGGCTCCACTTATGGAGGCTCAGTTTCCTCCTCTGTAAAACGGGAACAAACCCAAACTCCTGGGAGGTTGGGAGGACCAGAGCATTTCCCAGAATGCTCTCCAGGTGATGACCGGTGCTTACCCAGTGGTGTCTATGCTCGCGCACTCACTCCTCACTCGCTGGGCACCGACTCCGCACCAGGCGCCCCCGAGTGGATACAGCGGTGCCCGGGCTGACAAATGACAAGTGGTTGCTGTGGGCCGTTCTTGCTGTGCCCAGGCCACCTCGGGCAGCCCCAGGGCAGCCTCGAAAGGAGGTTTTATGCCCATTTTTGAGACCAGGACTTGGGGGTTCAGCAGCGTGACTTCACCAAGGCGTCTGCCGGGGAAAGCAAGCAGGATTCAGCACCAGGCCCCTCGCCTCCTGCTCGTGGCCACTGCGGTGCCCCTATGAGTGCCGAACCAGCTAGGCGGCCCCCAAGGTGCCAGGCTGACCTACACGGAAGACAGGAGGATGGGCGCTGGGATCCAGGCTCCTGGCTTCTAGTCTGGGCTCCACGGCCTCCCTGGTCCAGGTCTTTCAACTCTGGGCCCTGGCGTCCCCACCCAAAGACCAATGGAGCTGCCCTGTGGACACTCCTGCCCCTGATGACCAAGGGTGTGCCTCCAGGCTTGGGCACACCAATGCCTATGAGGCCCAGCTGGATCCCCGGGGAAGGGACCGGCTCTCACCCCAAGCGGTACTCGTCCTCCCACCCATGCACAGCGGGGCTCACTCACCCCTTCTCACAGATGCTACAACTGCAGCATCCACTGCCTGGGAGCCAGGATTCACACCCTAGGCCAGCACTGTCCAGAGCTCACAGCTGGGGTGCTCAGCACAAATCAGGAAGCCAGAGGCCGGCACTGAGGCATAGTGGGTAAGGCCGCCGCCTGTGGTGCTGGCATCCCATGTGGGTGCCGGTTTGAGTCCCGGCGGCTCCACTTCCCATCCAGCTCCCTGCTAATGCACCTGGGAAAGCAGCGGGGGACGGCTCAAGTCCTTGGTCCCCTGCACCCACATGGAGACCCAGAAGGAGCTCCTGGCTCCTGGCTTCCTACCAGACCAGCTCCAGCTATGATGGCCACTTGGGGAGTGAACCAGAGGATGGAAGCCCTCGCCCTCTCTCGCGCGCGCGCGATCTCGCTCTCTCTGTAAACTGCCTTTCAAATAAATAAATAAATGTTTGGAGGGAAAAAACCAGGAAGCTCCTGGGCCCTTTGGTCTCGACACACTGCAGGTCTACAAATGAGAGACACTGCTGGCCGGCCTAGCCCCAGGCGGCTCAGAAGGGGTGGCTGCCCTGACTCAGAGCACCCCCAACTCCAGGAGGCGGGTGGAGGTGGCCGGCCTTGCCAGGCTGTTTTGCCTCCCTGCCTGGAAGGATGGGCCAGTGGCTTTTGTTTAATCGGCACCCATAGGGCCCTCATCGGGGACCTGTGCCCGGTACAGCAGCCCTCGGCGGCGGGCAGGTGGGGCCGCCTCCCCATTGCCAGGGGACAGCCTGCTGTTTCGCAGATGGGGAGAGGGGCTGGGTCAGGGACGACTGTCTGCAAATTCCTTTGCCAAGGGGTTGGTTTTCCTATTTGCTGGGACAGCAGAGACCCACAGTGCACTGCAGGAGGAGAGGGTGGGGGAGGGTGAGCGGAGAACCACGCGAGGGCCCCCGGCCAGCCCCGGAGCCTTCAGCCAGCCAGCGCGGTTGGAGTGCCTGTCGGCTGAGGGTCACGCGATTTCCTCTGCAGAGAGAGGCAGAGCTGAAAAAGTCAGACAGAAGGGGAGCACGGGGGAGGGAAGCCCACGAGACTCGGGACCACGTGCTCAGCTCTGGCCGTCCACTGCGGACGAGCTCCAGGCCCTCCCTGGGCTAAGGTTCCTGTATTGACCACATGCTGAGTGTCACTCCACCTACCTAGCTGATCTAGTCTACTGAACCCTCCCAACAATATGTAAGACAGGTACATGGCACGGGCGGGGGAAACCGAGGCATAACGGCACACTGCCCCGTACAGGCGGCAGAACTGGGATCCGGAACCTGGGCGCCTAACCCTGGGTGGGGCAGGGACCCCCGGGTGCTTCCTGTTCTCTGGGCTCTGCACCTGTGTGGCATGGATGCTGCGAGCCAGCCAGCCTGGCTCTGGAGACGCTGCGCACCGCCTGGATCTGGCGGCCGCTCCGTCTGCTGCCTTCCCCCTGAACTCGGACTGCTTCAGCACTGCCCCAGCCCGGGAGAGCCTGCGGAGGCTCCCGGGGTCATGGCGGCCGTCGGCCCAGCTCTTTGAGCCTGGCGGAGAGCTGCGGGTCTGAGCAGGACCCGACGACCCCGCTGTGATGTCTGTTTTGGAGTTCCAGACCCGGGCCGGCCTTGGGGACAGCAGGAGGGCGACTGCCATTCAGGCATCCAAGAAAGAGAGAAAAAAAGTCTATTCACGGCCAGACAGAGACCGCGCTGTGGAAGCGGCGCCACGGCCGTGACCAGCAGCCCAGCCGTGCGTGGGATTCCCAGGGAGCCTGACCTCGGAGCATCCACGTGGAGGGCTCAAAGGCTCGGTGGTCAGCAAGCTTCCAACATGCACCTGGACACGGAGAAGGCGCGCCCTTCCAAGGCGGGATTCTTCGGACAACACACAGTCCTTGGCTTAATAAACCAACAGCCTGCGCACACTAAGAACAGCCACGAAGCCACGAACGCCACTGCGGGACAGGGGCCCCGGCTCAGCCTGTCAGCTGGGTGCTGCTGCGGCCACTTGGCAGACAAGGAAACTGGGCCTCGGAGAGAGAGGGAGCAAATTCGCATGGCTGGGAGATGCCAGCAGCCCCGGGGTTTCTAATCTGGTGCCAGTCTGCAGTGTAGACAGTTGGGGATGAATCTCCCAGAAGCTGCAGGGCCCTGGCTGGGCACAGATGGGCAGAGTTCAACAGGGCAGCCATGTTGGGTCTCGGGCCCTAGGACGCGCACTCTTCCCTCTGTGGGTAGGGCCCGACTCGCCGTGCGGGACCGGCCACCTGGGTAGGAGTTACGCTACAGATGCCACCGCAGGGTCATCTTTTCAAAGACCCTGGAACCCACTAGCATGATATCGGTGCCAAGCTCTGCCCCCACTGCTGTATGGACACTGGACAACCACAAAACAAACTCGCACATGGCTGCTGCTACACTCCTAGCCTAGTCCTGGTGGGGACTCCACCCTGCCCACTCACTTTAGGACCAGGGCCTCAGCCGACAGCTCACAGAAGCCCCCAGGGGCTCACCAGCCCCCCGCCAGGACTCTGAGACCAGGAAACCGAGGCACAGGGCACAGGAGTGGTGTGGCCAAGGACATCCGTTATTTGCTCACTCAATGGACAAACACGTACTGGGCACCTACCCTGTGCCAGGCAAGGGGGACGGGTCTCTGTCACCAGTGGGGCCCCTGGATTAGAGATTCAGTTCTCATCAACCAAGAACTACAACCCGCCGTGCGGGCGGCTCTGCACGGCAGCGTGTGGAGGCGCGGGGGACGGTGTGTGCAGCAGCTCAAGACAGGCAGCTCCGAGTGGGGATGCGCAGGGGCGCTCTCCGGGCAGAGCCCAGGGCTGAGCTATGGGATGTAGGCTGGAATGATGGCAGTGGCATGCAGTGTGCGGAGGGACACTGGGAAACTAACAGGGCGCGCCACGGCCGGGAAATCCAATCTGACTCAATGGGTCCCTCGAGGAGTGAAAGCCCAGCAGTACGTGACCCCAGCCCAATGCTACAGGCACACACCCCACCTCAGGTGCTCCAGGGCACACATGTCCACAGAACCCCACCCCCACCCCCCCATGCTGTGAGGCTGTCTCGGGAGCGGCACGGTTCACGGACCGGGCTCCAGGATATCCTCTCTTCTCCAGCAAGTCAGTGCCAAATGCCTGCTATGCTCCCGGCCCACGCCAGGCACAGGAAGGGTTCTTCAGAGGCATTGCAACCTCCAAGTCCCCGGTCGGCACCCTGTCCTCCCAAGACGGCCAGGGCTCCAGTCCTCACTCCTCCTCCCCAGGAGGGAAGCAGCGCAGCTCAGAGAGGCCTGGGACATGCTTGGCTCAGGTCCCCTCGGCTAAGAGGTGTCGGGCCAGGACGCCAACCGGAAATGTCTGACCACATATCTGCCAAGATAGATAAGGGTGGCTGGCGGGCCGGCAGGGCCTGGGTCCTTCCCTCCTGCCCCCAGACGTCCCTGCATCCACACAGGAAGGGGAGGCCTTGCCGGGGGCTGGTGCCGCCAGGAACGGCAGGAGGGGCTGCTCTCCCACACCGAGGGGCCGGGGCTGACCATCCAGAGGCTCCCGGCCCTCAGCTGTCCCAGCTGATGCCACCAGAGGACCCAATGCCGATGGCCTGTGTTAGAAAAACACAAAACCAGGGCTGTGTTGCAGGCCAGCCACTCACCTAGGCGACCTTGGCACTGTATCAGACGCGTCTGAGCGTGGGGAAGGGGGACTCTGGAGTCAGGGACCTCAGCCCAGGGGACTGAGCCGATCGGTGGGGGCGACGTGATGTTGCCTGGGGCCCCAGCCACAGCCCTCCCAGACTGCGTTCCTGGGGTGCTGGGGTGCAGGGGCCTCCTCCCGGGGAATACCAGCCACTCCTCCTTATGCCATGCTAAATGGTATCCCCATAAAACTCAGGTCTCCCTGGAATCTGTGACCTGATCGGGAAGGCGGTCTCTGCACCTGGGCTCCCACGGGGTGCGGTGGTCTCTAACTTCAGGGGAAACATGGCTCCAGACACGATAGGTAAAAGGCCACACACGATGGGGCAGGGACCGGAGCAAGGCACCTGCAAGCCAAGGAGTGCAAGGGCGGCCAGCACAGGCAGGAGCCAGCAAGAGGCGTGGCGCGGCTGCTCATCCCAGGAGTAACCGGGCTGGCCAACACCCTGACTTCTGGGTTTCCAGAACTGCAGGGTCGTGGGTTTCTGTTGCTGTAAGCCCCTCAGTCCGGCAGCCCCAGGAATGGACACCCCGCTCCCAACCTGGGCAGAGGCAGCTTCCGAAAAGCCTGGCAGGTGCACTCTGGATGGCGCCCAGGCTGTGAGGCAGCCCCTGGGTCCCGAGCAAAGAAAAGAACACGGAAAGCATGTGGGACAGCAGGAAGTCCGGACCCTCTTGTGAGAAGAGGAGCAAATTGTGCAATTGCCGCACGCACAGACATCACAGGCCTGAGGACCCCCCCCTCTCCTCAAAGTCACCAGATAATCCCGCACCCAGCCGCGGACGGAGGCCAGAAGCCTGGTGCTCTGGGAGGAGTTTGCTAACTGTAGCCCTGGTGACCTGTGGACACAAGGTTCCGCTCGCTCAGAACGCCGCGCCTCCGGCTGTCCCCCAGAGACCAGGGCGGCGGTGTGCTGGGAGCATGAGGAGCCCTGAGCCCTGTTCCTGGACCAGGGGCCACCCCAGGCACTGGGTCACACTTGCCCGAGCTCGGGCTGATGCCACCGTGGGCAGGAGCCTCATTCAGATAAGGTCCGACGCCGCCATTGCCGTCCAGGGCCAGAATCCGTCTCCCCTCCCTCCCGCTCTGCACACCCGGGCCGGGGCAGGGTGGGCCCCTGTTCTCAGGAAGCCAGGAAACACACTCTTTTCTGGGCTCCATGCCCAGATTCCTGGAGCAGTCACAGGACACACTTTTTCTGAGCCGATCCAAAGCCACAAGCATGGACCGGAGGCTTCCTTGGGCAGTGGGATCCTGTGGGGCCACCTGGACTCCCAAGGCCACAGCTGGTTGGGGAGAGAGGTCCCAGCCGACTCCCAAGAGGCAGGGGCCGTGGTCCGCTCTTGTGGCGTGACCCAGGGACAGCCGTGTCCTCTGTGGTCCTTGGGGTCCTTCTCAGAACA
Organism: Sylvilagus floridanus; assembly: GCA_949820135.1. Lineage (NCBI taxonomy): Eukaryota > Metazoa > Chordata > Mammalia > Lagomorpha > Leporidae > Sylvilagus > Sylvilagus floridanus. The sequence continues at coordinate 89,916,721 of OX463243.1, read as the reverse complement.
GCAGCTGATTCATTCCGCTGTCATCTGTCAGGCATCTCTGAGGGCCTGGGGACACAGGGCGCACAGGCAGAGAAGGCCCTGCTCTCCTCGGGCCGCCGAGTGGGTCGGGGGACGGGGGCGGGGGCCTGGCTTCGTGGAACCCTGGGACAATCAGATCTTTCAGCAAACTGCTCAGCTCACAGCCAGCAGCTCCCACGGCAACGGCAAGGCAACCAGAGGCAGTAGAAGGGCTGGGGCTGGGCTGCTTCCAGGGGTCCCGGGGAGCCCCCCGTCCTGCTGGAACCCACAAGACTCCCCATTCTTTCTTGGTGGGAAAGCTGTGCCCCGACACTGTGCCCCGGGCTGGCCCACGTAACGGAGCTGTCACCGCCCAGTCTCCCGCCAGCGGGACCGCTCTAGCCGGGAATTCCTTCCTGGGGCCAGGCCAGAAGTTAAATCTGAGACCCTCCACCTGTTTGCTGGGAAATTTTTTTCTCTTAATTTTCGTCTTATTTGAAAGGTCCAGAGAGAGAGAGAGAGAGAGAGAGAGAGAGAGAGAGAAAGGGGGAGGGGGTCTTCCATTGGCGGATTCATTCCCAGATATCTGCAACTGCAGAGACAGAGACATGCTGAATTGGGGGGCCAGGAGCCGCGGGCTGGCCCCCTGGGCAGTGCCTCTGAACCTCAGTCTCTCAGCTATACAACAGGCCCACTGCTGCTGAGAACAAGGCTATGAGGCACAGGCCCCTTCACGCATCTGAATGACAATATTCTGCCTGAATCCCAGGTGCAGGGTGCTAGCTCTTGCACTAGGTCAGGGTGGGAGGGGCACAGCTGAGCCCCTGGCTGGTGGGCAGAAGCGTCTGGAACCCTCTGGCTCTGTGAGGGGGCTGGTGGGGAGTGGGCTAGCCCAGGAGCAGCTTCTTGAGCAACCTCGCTCCAGTGGAAAACGATGCTGGGACAGATCTCAGGGAAGGCCAGCTGGTCCTGGGCACTGCAGCATACCCAACACGACCCGCAGGCCCCCTCGCATGTGGGACACTCCTCGACAGCAAGGCAGGGAGCCTAGGACCCCAGCCCGACACCACGGGCCGTGGAAACAGGCTCCAACCCAGGGCCGCTCACTCTCAGCTTCACGGAACTCCAGCCGCACGTGGACAATGACAAAGGGACCCAGGACCATGGCGCCATCCCCTCCCGCCCTGGGGAGCATGTGGGCAGATGGAACGAGGCCTTGGCGAACGCTGCCCGTTAACCCTGACTTCTCTCACCTGCGGAACCAAACCACTGCCTGGCTCGGGGGGAGTCAGAAACGGCAGGCAGGGCTCGGATTTAGGGAAAATCACACCTTGGCGGCACCGTGCCCTCCACTGCGAGCGTTACATATTTTATCATTTATTCTCACGCTGTCCCCAGCAAGTCGGTAGGCGTCAACCTTGTCTTTCACAAGAAAGCTGCAAGAGAGGCTGAGGGTGCTAAGGCGAGGGGCCACCCACCTGACACCCAGCCAGGAAGGCTGGGGCTGTGGGGAGCCGACCCTTCTGTGCCTCAGACGGGAGAAAGCTCCGGAGCCCAGGGCAGCAGCCACACCAGGGCCTGCCCCGTCCTCGCCCACGCAGCACCCACATGTGCCTCCGGGGATGCACCCCCCACACCCCTGACTGACCGCGTCTCCTGCCCTTCCCAGATAAAGTCATCACTGCTGAGCTTAGCGCCCGGCCCCAGGCGACACCTGTCCCCTGCCACGCCGCCGCACACAGCCTCTGCCAGGCTCCTGCAGTTGCTTCTCTGACCTCCCGGCCCAGTGCACGCGCGTCCGGGCCAACTCCTCCGGGTTCAGATCTGTGCTGGGCGCCCTCGACTAAGCCGCTTTACCCTGTGGGCTGTGGGTTCGTTTGGGAAGTTTATAAACCATCAAGGAGAGGTGCAGGGACGACAGCACAAGTAAACTCGGTGGAAAGTCGCAGTCGCAGGAAGCAGAGGAGTTGCTGAAGAAGGCTTACAGGCGACTCTTGGGGACAGGCGGGGGGCCCAGGCCCACACCAGGCCCCTCCACTTGCCACGGGAACTCATTCCTGCTTCTCCACATTTCCCCCTCACTTTCAGGCTGACCCCTCAGCTTCTGAGGGCCCGGTCGCAGCTTGCCTCAGCCCAAAGCAAGGTGCAAGAGGCCAGGGCGCGAGGGGAGTCAGGGCGAAGGGCTCACTGTCCCCGCTTGGGCCTCATCAGGAAACCACCAGAGACCAGAAGCAGCTCTGGCCACAGAGGAAGAATCCTCCCAACCTGCCTTCCCAGGCAGCAGGCCAGGCTGTGCCACCTCCTCCTCCCTCACCCCTCCATCCTGACGTCTGTAGGGACCTCCCCCCACCCCTGACCTCCACGGGGGGTGCTGAGGGTCACCCCCTGCCAGACCCTTCCAGATGGCCCTCACCCAAGGGATCAAACCCAGCACGGGTCCTGCACGAAGGAATCACCGGCAGCAGGCAGGGGGTAGACCACGCGGAGCAGGTGTCATCGTCCAGGGAACTCTCTGCCCCCAAAGAGGCAGGGGACATGGTGTCCATGTCTCTGTGTCTCAGCTGCCCCTGTGGAAACGGCCCAAGGACAAAAGGGTCGGCACCGCCCCCACCTCCACTCTACCCCATTCCTGTCACTGGGACCTTCGCTGGGCCACTCGCTGGGCTGGGTGCTGGCACCACAGAGGGAGGGGGCCTGGCTCAGCCCTGCAGGGGATCCTGGGCCAGGGACTGGCTCCACATTGGGCCTCATGGGTTGGTGGCCTTGCCATGGAGGGCGTTGCAGGGCTCTGTTAGCCAAGCCCTGGAGTGAGAGGAGGCTGCCCAGAGGCAGTGATGTTTGAGAAACAAGAAGAAAAGCATGCCGGCCGAGACCTCAAAGGGGCAGCAGGAGGACCCGGCCCGGCAGTGCCCGCTGCGGGCGGGGGACGGAGGCAGCTGGGGCTGGCGGCCCGGAGTGCCCGCTGCGGGTGGGGGACGGAGGCAGCTGGGGCTGGCGGCCCGGAGTGCCCGCTGCGGGTGGGGGACGGAGGCAGCTGGGGCTGGCGGCCCGGAGTGCCTGCCGCTCGCCGTGGTCTCGGCTCCTGCCTGTCCTCTCCTCAGCACCCCTCACGACCGCCATCCCAATGACGAGGAGACAGCAAAGCGACTTCCTCAGGCACCCAGCACTCCAGCGAGCGGCATGGAGCTGGGGGCCCTGGCTTAAATACGTGGGCATCTCAAAATCAGCCCCGGAAATTGAAAAACGTGTTTGGGGGGTGGCTTTTGTGGTACAGTGTGTTAAGCCGCCACTTGGGATACCTGCATTCCCGTATCGGAGCACTGGCTCAAATCCTGGCTACTCTGTGCCTTGAGATTTATTTTATTTATTTGAAAGGCAGAGATACAGAGAGATGGGGAGAGACAGAAAAGTCTTCCATCCGTTGGTTCACTCCCCAAATGGCTGCAATGGTTGGGGCTGGGTCAGACTGAAGCCAGGAGCCAGGAGCTTCTTCCAGGTCTCTCACGTGGGTGCAGGGGCCCAAGGACTTGGGCCATCCTCTGCTGCTTTCCTAGGCGCATTAGCAGGGAGCTGGATCAGAAACATGGAGCTGGGGGCTGGCGTTGCAGTGTAGTGGGTTAAGCTGCAGCCTGCAATGCCAGACACCATATGAGTGCTGCCTTGAGACCCAGCTGCTCCACTTCTGATCCAGCTCCCTACAAATGCACCTGGGAAGGCGGTGGAAGATGGCCCGAGTGGTTGGGCCCCTGCATCCACGTGGGAGACCAAGAAGCTCCTGGCTTGGGTCTGACCCAGCTCCAGCTTTTGTGGTCATTTGGGGAGTAAACCAGTGGATGGAAGATCTAACTCTGCCTTTAAAAATAAATCTTTTTGAGAAAATTGCATTAACTTAGGTCATGCCCCTTTATGCCCCCTCTCTTCATCCCGTGTACACAGCAGACATTACTAATCAATCCCACAGCCTCCAAATCCTTCTCAACACTGTGCCTCAGGCAGCCAGTATCAATCTATCAGAGCTGGCTCTGGGCATGACAGCTACTGCCACCCCAAACAGGTGTGCACAAGGGCATCACTGCCCTCCTTCGTGCTCAGGGTCCCTGAGAGTCCCTCAGTGCTCCAGATGGACTGACACCCAGATCACCCTGGGCCAGCATTCTCACCTAGCAGCAAGGACCCCTGGCATACGGCTCACTTGCGGTGGAACTGGGAGGTGAGGCCTGGCCCTGCTACTTTCTGCAGCCTCGGGGAAGGGCTGGTGCTGTTTCTCCGGGAAAATGGGCAGGCTGCACCTGCGGTTCAAACCCTGGAGCTCCCACTTATAAACTGTGTGACCCGAAGCAACTTCTGGACTCTCTGGGCCTCTACTGTTGCACCTGAAATCAGGGCCCAAGACACCTACTCCCCAAGACACACGCCAAGCGGCCAGCCCAACGCTGGGCACACGTGCACGCCCTATAGACGCCGGGCCCCTCATGCCCCTCCTCTGGACTCGGGGGCAGCCGCCCATAAGCGACGAGCCCTCTCTGCATCTGTCAGGCACGGTGCCATCCCAAGCCCTGGTCCCTTCCCTCCATGTCTGAGGGTCTTCAACACCCCAGGGACCATCCGCTCCTCCCCTTCCCCTCCCCTGCAGGCAGAACTGCTGGTAGTCGGTCCTGCCCTCGTGCCCAAGGCAGCGGCAAGGGCCCAATCTGAGCTGCAGGAGCAACTGTGGCAATTCCATTACAGGACGCGAGACAGAGCGGACCCTGCACCGGGTGGACGGGGCAGGCGGAGCAGCCCCCGGGGAGGCACGTGCTGCCCAAACACAGCCTCCTTGGGGGCTTTGTCGGGAGCTGCAGGGGCCGCCACTGAAGTCAGGCTTTTGCCAGCACAAGCCTCATTCTACACTCGGCAGCAACCCGGACATGGGAGGGAAACCCAGGAGGCTACCGTCCAAGGCTTTAGCGCCTTGCCTCCACCTACGTGCGAGCTCCCCACTCTGCAAACACGCACTGAGGGGCTGTGGGCTGACCGTGGAAGGGACGGCCTGAAAACACTCATAACGGCTTGTCTGCTCCAGACGCTATAAACCCTACTGCTGTCGCAGTCACTGTTGCCGGCGGCCCCGGCAGGGCGTGGCCCGGCCCCCAGTCGAAGGCTGTCACACAGTCGTCTCTGCTCAGCCTCACTCCCTGGCACCCTCGTGGTGGGCTGGCACCTGTGTCCATCGCTCTGCAAAGGCCTCACACCCACTCCGGTTCAGTCAGGGTGCTTGATGCTCTTTAGGCTTCGGTATGTCCAAACGCAAAATGAAGGCTGGAGGCCGAAGCGGGTGCCGAGACAGTGGCGGTTAAGGGAGACAGAGCCCTGGGATGTGGCTAGCAGCACCCAGGGCTGTGTGGCCTCGGCGAGCCATGGTGCCACCCCCCGCCCCCGGGCCCCAGCGTCCTCATCCCTAGCCCTAGGTGAACCCCACCCACCCCACCTGGCAGCCCAGAGAAAGGAGTAAATGTAGTCCTAGTGCATGTGGGCAGGGTCCTGCTCCAGCTATGTGTGCGCCAACAATATGTTTCTGCCTCCTCTGCTGCACCCGGCGCCATGCAGCACACAGTGGGTGTTCACGTGGGCGCTGCCTGCGGCTCCGGGCAGAACCCGAGGCTTTCCTGCTGTTTAGGATAACAGAAACATCTGTTCACACCAGAGGAGAGTGATCCAAGGAGTGGGCTCTGGGTTCAAATCCTGGCATGCCTGCAGACCTACTGTGTGCCCTTGGGGAAGCCACTCAGCCCCACTTTCCTCACCTGCCAAATGGAACTAACAGGATCTGCCGCACAAGGTCACCAAGAGGAGCAGTTTGATGACACATGGCTGGCCCCTGGCCTAGGGTGGTCCCCGCTTAACTCACTGCCAGTAGGACCGAGCACCTGTGACTCTGGACAGAGCCTGAAGAGACCCCCACACTGCCACTGGGGAGCGTTTGCTCAGACACCTTGGGACCTCTGGGCCCCCTGGGAGGGCTGGGGCCTCACATTCTGTAAACTCCCCCGCCCTGAGAGGAAGAGGGAGCCTGAGGGAGCCCCGTGCCCTGTCCCTTAGTGGCCAGTAACCCTGACTTGCTGCTGGTTACTGAGCAGGGCCCGGCTCCATGCTCCTTACCGTGTCTTCCCACACTGCAAGGCTCCTGGGCACGAGGGAGACCCACCAGGAGCAGAGAAGGTAGACCCCGGGAGAGGGCAGCTCGGGGGCCCCGGGAGTCGCAGGTGCCGCCAGGCTCCAGTCCTTACCCACCGTTGAGTGCCTGTGTCCGGTGGAAGTGAGCACCACCCACGCCTGCCTCATGCATACAAGAGCCCATGTAACCCTTGGCTGCCAAGCAAGGGGATGGGGCCCAAAGACAGAAGTCTGGCCAGGCCCTGTTGCCTGCCTCCTCCATCTTGGGGTACCAGAAGGGCCCCAGGGGGGTGGGCGCTGCAGCACAGTGGGTTAAGTCACTGCCTGCAAGGCCAGCATCCCATATGGGAGCTGGTTCAAGTCCCAGCTGTTCCGCTTCCAATCCAGCTCCCTGCTAATGACCTGGGAAAGCAACAAAAGACGGCCCAAGTGCTGGGGTCCCTGCACCCACATGGGAGACCTAGATGGAGTTCCAGGCTCCTGGCTTCAACCTTGCCCAGCCCCTGTCATTTCGGTCACTTGGATAGCAAACCTATGTCTGGGAGATCTCTCTCTCTCTCTCTAACCCTGACTTTCAAGTACATGAATTAATCTTTACAAAGAAGGAAGGGCCACAGAGTTGGCTGCTGCTCACCAGAGAGAAGCAGAGCTGTGTCCCTGGCACCTGCTCAGAGGTAGGAGCCAGCAGGCGGCAGTGCTGTGGTCTGGCTGTGGTCGGCTCCCGTCCTGCCCCCACGCACACACAGCAGACAGTGGGGCATGTGCCTGGTGACCCAGCGGTGTCTGGGGATGTACAGGGCAGTGGCACGGAGATGAGCAAGGTCTGCGTTCAACTCTCAGCTTCCAAACCACGTGGCTTATGGCTTTGGACAGGGGCTTCCTCCTCTGAGTCTGTTACCCTCAGCTGAAAAGTGGGGTCAGCCCAAGTTGTGCTGAGGATCAGCGGGGCCTGCAACTGTTCCCTGCTGTTCCTGGTTTCCGGGCATGGCCAGGCATTCACTCCCCACGGCTGCCGGTTCCCCAATTTCAGGGCTGGGAAGGCTGGGAACAGCGTGGGTGGCTGGCGGCATCTGAGTGCTCTGCCCGCTCTGATCTCGGGCACCACCTGCTTGGCGCTCTGCCTGGGCAAGCGGATCTCTGACCCTTGTCACTCAAAGACAGGAAGTCAGAAAGGACAGCAGTGTCGATGCCTAATACCCAGCGTGATGGGAGGGGCTGATGAGGGAGGGCCACCCACAGCACAGGCTGCGCGGGAGGTCAGGGGAAGGAGGGAGACTGCTGGCCGACTGACCGCGGTGCCCCAGGCCCAGGCCTCAGCCACTGAACAGCAGGTCCTCCCTTCAAGTAAGCAGGGGCCCCGCCCGCGGCAGGGACCTGATACCAGGGCCCTGGCTCCGGCCAAAGTGCGTGCGTGGTGAGGGGCCCCTCCCATCGGGGCTGGCTGCACGTCCAAGGGAGCAGAGCAGCCACCCTGGCCTGTCTTCAGAAGGGTGCTGCGAGCTTGGGGCTCCATCTGGAAGTTCCTAATGCACCCCTTGGATCCGGGGCTTGGAGTTGAACGCTGAGGGACAGTGGAGCATGCGCGGGGGGCCTGGAACCTCCGCTCCGGTGTGGTCCCGCCTCCCAGGACATGTGCTCAGCTGTCTCTGCTTCCAGCCCATGGCACGGTCGGGGCTCCTGTGAGGGTGCCTTGTGCCCGAGGGAGCGTGACACGAAACAGCAAAGCACGCGCATCAGCACAGGGCAGACCACAGAGAAGGCAGTTTTCCTGACTTCGAAGCCGGGAACCCGCGGTTTCAGTTCGCACTGGGGCCCACAAGTCACGTGGCCTTGCTTTCCACATCCAGGACCCCCCAGACACATCCCCTCCCACCACAGGCGACCCGGGGGACACCCCAAAGCCTCTGCAGAACTGGAAGACATCGTGGGTCTCAGGCCATCACTGTGCCAAGGGCTTCTCCCCCTGGGGCCAGGCCCTGTCACTAGTGCTGGGGAGGTGACAATCAGCTCTTACCCTGGAGGACCTCATGGGATGCAGAGCAGTAATGAAACGGGGAGGACTGAGGGGTACGGCCAGGGGGTCCCCCAAGGCAGAGGCGCTGGAGGGGGTCCTGGGGCCACCCTGACTGACCTTGCTGGCCTGCTGGACAGCGGGCTGTCATGTCTGAGAGTCCTGGCCAGGGCCAGCTCGGACTGCAGGGACAGGGTAAGGCTGACAGAGGCCTGGGGACGTGGACACTCGCACAGGGCCCACCCTGCACTGAACTCCCTTAACAACTGCAAAAGGAGCAACTGACAACAAAACGAAGGGGGCAGGGTGGGAACCAGCTCTTACTGAGCACCTACTACGTGCAAGCACCAGACTACGGCGGCTCTCCCACACTGCTCACTGTGCCTGGGTCATATATTCACTCCCTGTGGTTTCCTTCTTAAAATAAAAAAAAAGAAAAGGACAGAGTGACAGAGGGAGGGACAGACGAGAGACAGAGAGAGATCTTCCATCCACTGGTTCATTCCCCAAAGGCCTACAACAGCAGGGGTTAAGGCCAGGCCAAATCCAGGAGCCAGGAACTCCATCCAGGTCTCCCATGTGGGTGGCAGGGACCAAGTACTTGAGCCATCCTCTACTCCCAGCACATCAGCAGGAGGCTAGACCAGAAGTGGAGTAGTGAGGAATCAAACCCGCACTCCAGTACGGGACACAGGCGTCCCAAGCAGCAGCCGCGCGCACACACACACACACACCTGCCGTGGTTTCCATTTCCACCCGGACACTGCCTCCTCTTCCTGGATTTAGGATGTGCAGTTAGTACCAGGCGAGGGTCGCCCAGTCAAGGGCGGGGGGCTTCACTTTCTGCGGGGGGCAGAAAGGCACGGTGATGAAGTGCTTAGGCTGCAGAGTGGGGTCTGCCTGGGCCACTCACAAGCTAAGGGTCTGGGGGCTCAGGCTCCCAGGTGCAACTCAGAGTCCAATGCTGATGTGTGCTGTGATGAGCCAACGAAATGACGCCAGCAAAGGGTATGGCACACAGCAGGCGCTCAATAACCGCCAGCCACTGCCGCTGGCAGGAAGCCTCAGAGCCTCAACTCAGAGAGCCCGGCGCGGCGTGCAACGTGTTGGGCTGGCGGGGATCCGCCCCCTCCTCTCCAGCATCTGCTCCGAGCTGCCTCTCTCCCCCCATTGTCATGTCACATCAGTCTATAAATATTTAAACAACATGTCATCGGATTATTGTAACATATGATCTATAGCACTGATGTGCTGCAGTTCTGTGCATTTGGGCTTCGTTTTCAGAATATCGAGACATAAAATATTTATGTATTTAGCCAACCACGAGATCTCACATTCTGTCTCAGAATGCTGGGTGGCGGAGATGTGACGTGTGTGGGGGGGTGCCTTGTTCTCACGCTGGTGGCTGGGGCATCTGGATTGCTTCTGGGTCCTTCCTGGGACATCCGCCCATGGCCCAGGAACGGGGGCTGACCAGCTGCATGGCACCCACCACAGGGCTGAGACCAACACCTGGGCTGTGTTGTCTACATCCTGCATCTCCACCGGTCTGCACGAGGCCAGGTGCTCCGTAACCATCCCCAGGGAGAAGAACGAACTCGCCACCCCACAGGTGGCACACAGAGGGATTCATTGCCACCTGCTCAGCTTTTCAGGCTATCCACCGAGGCCGGCGCCAGGCCAGGCACAGAAGTGGAACCAGCAAACAGTGCCAGGACGCACAGCAACTGGAGGAGTACACGGTATGAGCAGGCAAACCCCATAATCAGCTAGTGAGTGAACGAGGGACCATGGCTCCCTCCCTGCCCTGTGCAAAGCCGGGCAGTACTCCTCGGAGGGCAGGAAGGCGTTTTCTGGGTAACTAAATACCTGCATCGCTGACAGTCGCACCTCACAGGGACCATCTGTCCTGACATTTTCAGCATGGGCCATGTCAGGGGTGTCCCCCCAAGCCACTCAAGCCTCCAGGAACTTCTCACTCACCAGCGCCCAGACAGCGCCTTGCAGACCACACTGTGGACCGCAGCCCTCCCCGGAGCTCCCCGCCAGCGTGTGAAGAGCACGCACGTGACACCGCCAAGTGCGTGCAGGGAAGAGATGGTGGTGGCGAGCAGCAGCATCGCCTTTGCTGTCTCCCAGCGAGGTGGGGCCGGTGCCCCTCAGCCAGTGAAAGAGCACGGTGAAAGCCAGACGTGAGTCTTATTCACGCCGGTGACCCCAGGGCCCGGCCCCGGGGGGGGCGCGCAGTGCCCAGCACCCCTTGGAAAAGGACTGACCGAGGTCTCCCAAATGCCACGCTGTCACCACCAGTCTGGCTCCCAGAGCAGGTAGTCCCCACCCCTGTCCCCAGCCTCTGCACAGACAGAAATCCTGTCCTCACTTCCTCTTGGACTGGCGGCGGAGGCTGGCATTTAAAGCAAACACAAAGGCCACGAAAATTCCCGGCGGAGACGAACAAAGGAAATGCACTCTGAGTCAGGCGGGCCTGGTGTAACCAAACCCAGCCAGACGCGGCCGGGCCTGCCAAGCCCTCGGGTGGGCTGCCCGCTGCAGCTCCCTATCTGTCTACCACATGCTGCCCAGGGACCCTGCCCGGCTGGACGCCACCCTGGTGGCCACTGAGGCCACCCCAGCTGGGGAGTCATCTCCCTGTTCACTGCTGGGCTCCCCACTCTGTACGGCATGCTGGAATTTGGGATCCTGCTCGCTGGCCAAGCAGCGATGTCTGTGCCCAGAAGTGGCTTAGGCAGGGGTGCCCTTCCCTGAGTGGCCCCCTGCAGATGGTCCCTCCAAACACACAAGCATGATCAACAGGGATGGCAGCTTGGAAACACGGCACCTGCCCGTCGAACCCACAGCCTCCCGGACACACAGCCGCTGCAGAGCCTGCGACTCGGGGACCTACAGGCCCTGTGGGTTCAGGTCTGCAGGTTGAGCGTCCCTATCTGAAACGCTGAGGACCAGAGATGACCTGGATTTTGGAGTGTTTTGTAAAATGCGAGTGGGAAAATGCAATTAAAAGATACGTTTATTTTGGTGCAAAGAATCCACTCACGGTGGGGCAGGCGACGCCGGTATCCCGCATCAGAGCCCCAAGTCCCAGCTGCTCTGCCTCCCGCCCAGCTCCCCACGAATATGCCCGGGAAAGCAGCAGAGGTGACCCAAGTATCTGGGTCCCTGCCACCCACACAGAAAACCTGGACGGAGTCCCTGGCTCCTGGCTTCGGCCTGGCCCAGTCCTGATCATCGCGGCCATTCGGGCAGTAGAACAGCTGATGAAGACCTCTCTCTCTCCCCCTCTCTCTACAACTCTGCCTTTCAAATAAATAAGTAAATCTCTTTTTTTAAGCCAAATCCAAAATAGTCCAAAATCCACAAGTTCCTGAGAGCCAGCATGACACTCAGAAAGCTCTGGATCTTGGAGCGTTTGAGAGTTGAGAACTTGGGATCAGGGATGCTCGTCCTGGGCTTGGGGGGATTCAAGGATGAGCCCTTTCCCTAGGAACCCACGTCTCCACGGGGCTCAGCTGGGCACAAGTCAGCCCTCACTGCCCACTGGGAGAGCAGGACGGGCCCCTGCAGCCAGCATAATGGACTCATGAAGCCCACGGAAACAGCACTAGGAACCCCGCAGCTCACCCACCTAGAACGTCCCATCCGTTCAGCAGCAGGAATTGAGGGCCTACCATGTGCCAGGACAGGCACAGTGTGGGCACTGAGGGTACAGCTGTGCCTCAGACCACGGCTGAGCCCCGTGCAGACAGGACGAAGGCTCACCCTGGGCTGCCAACCCAGCGCTGACCGGGGCACCTGTTGCCCTTCCCAGAGGCCCAGGAGGCCATGGCCTCACAGCCTCCAGGGAATGGACTCTTCCCGGCTCTGCCAACGGGAACCCGCGCCGCAGGCTTCCTCACAGCACCCCTGCTCACGGCAACCACGCAGCACAACCTCTGTGTGTCTTGGTTCCTCGTCTAGAGCAAGGGCTCGCTGATACCCACGGCACAGGGCTGCTGGGAAGACACAGCGGTTCATCCACAGGAAAAGCCAGCCTGGAAGTGACAATGACAAGGAGCTGGCACAGAGGACCTGCCAGGAGGGACTGAAGGCCAGGGAGGCAGGGGAAGCTTCTGGCCTCCCCCCACCCCCATCAGCCTTCACCCCAGTCCTCTCAGGCCCTTGGTGAACCCCACAGCCCCTTCTGGGTAAATGTCTCCCACAAACTGCTCACCAGCACAAGGCTCGGGACGCAGTTTCTGCTCCTTGGTGAGAGGCCAGGGGCTGCAGCAGGCAGAGGGTCCCCGGCCCAGAACCCTGGGACACATCTGATGCGTGGGATGTGTGGTCCACTCCCCTGTGACAGTGGACACTCTGGGTTTGGGCAACAACTTTGGCTGTCTACGGTCCACACCCAGCACCATGACCCCTGGGCCCGAGGGGTCAGGACAGCCGTAGAGCAGCCTGGACCGTGCGGGACACCTCGGGCTCGTCACGGCTTCTCTCTGGGCCGCGGCCCCACCTGCAGCACGGGAGAACCCCGATGCTCTTCTTTCTTACATCTCTTGAAGCGTCACGGCTCTGCTGTTTGTATGTTTGCTTTCCACGGAACATAAAATGAACCACTTTAAAGGGGAGTGGCTCAGTGGCCATCAGTCACTCACGATGTGGTGCAGTCACCACCTTTCTCCAGCCCCAGACATTTCCATTGCCCAAAAGGGGGCCACAGCCACCAGGCAGCTGCTCCCCCTCCTGCCTCGCCCAGGTCTGCCTCAGTCTCCTCCAGGGACAAGGTGCCAGGGCAGCTCTGGGCCTGCTGCTCCCTGGAGCTCCCACCCCACCCGACGTGGAGGGGCTATGTGGGGAGCCGTGACCCAGGGACCTCTTTCCATCCACTATTTCACTCCCCAAATGGCCACCAACAGACAGGGCTGGGCCAGGCGGAAGCCAGGAGTTTCTTCCAGGGCCTCCCACGAGGGTGCAGGGACCCAGGGACTTGAGCCATCTTCCGCTGTTTTCCCAGGCACATTAGCAGGGAGCGGGACTGGAACTGGAGCAGGCGGGACTCACACACAGACGCCGGCATTGCAGCCGGTGGGAAAATAAGCTGTTCTACAACGCAGCCCCCCCGCCCCCAGGATTTGGATTCTAAGGCAAATCACCTCAAACGGGGGTTGGAGTCTGCTTCCTGGCCCGTTTCACAGATGAGGAAGTGGAGGCTGGGCCTCTGGGAGGCCACGTGACCAGGCAGGGGTGGGACCAGCCAGTCGGAGGGACCCCCGGAGTACCACATGGCCTCCCACAGGCCCAGGGAGAGGGCCTACGCCCTGCTGCCCCAGCGTCTGTCCTGCTCCAAAGCACACTGCCAACCCCACACCAAGGACACACAGGCTCCCACGCATCACCTGTGCAGCTGGGTGGGGAAGAAGGTGAGAGCTGATGCCCATTGTCCCAAGCTCCCCATCCCATTTTGAAACCCTGTCCCTTTCCCAACTGCTGCTGTCTCCACCCCCGCCGTCTGGGGGTCACAGTCTTAGCAAAGTGTCTTAGTGGCTTCAGTGGCACAAGGACGCGGCCTGCCTTGCCGAGCTGTCCCCACAGGCCCTTAGTCATTGAGCCATTCTGCATGGGCGGTGTGGCCCACGTGCTGAGTGCCTGGCGAGAACCCTGGGGGGGGGGGGGTCTCACTAGCTCCCTTCCCAGACCTCGTGAGGTCAGCAGTCATCCATCCGCCTTCTACCCCACCGAGGCTGACAGCAGCCAACTACCCGCGCCAGAAGGGCAGGACTGGAATGGGGCGGAGCGTGGGTGCCAAAGCTGGAACTCTCGGTGCGACAGGGCTGAGTGCCTTGCCTCCCTAGGCCTCTGTTCCCCTGCTGTTAGACAGGCAGTGGGGGCTAGCTGGCGAGAGGTCGGCTCACTGCAGATGCCCCCCACAAATCACCCCGCCACCCCTCCCGGGGCTGTGGGCCCGCCGTGGTCCTCGTGGGCAGCTGGGGCTGGTCAGGGCTTGCAGTTGTTTTGTAAGGTAATTCCCCACCCCCTCTGCAGGTCTCTCCCCAGCAGCCCCCAGGACAAAGAACAAGAGAGAAGAGAGAGGGCCTTGGACAAAGGCGTCGTGGACAGACTCCAACTCCCACTCGCCTGCAGAAAGAGTGCGGCCCAGGACGAATCCCAGTAGCCTGGTCCACAGCTCGGGACGTGGGGAGCGCATTCCTGGGCCTCGGGAGTCAAAGACAGCCCCTCCACCAGCCTAATGCCAGAAGCGTGAGGGTTAAGCAATTTGGGAACAGGCCTGCTCCTGGTGGCAACCTCCCTCCCCTGGATTCCTTCACACTCTATGGCATTCCTACATAAAGCGCCTTTTTTCTCTTCTGTGAGGTCACCACCATGCACATGGCTATGAGAAGGGAAAGAGCAGCTCCAGGGGGAACGCATTTCAGACTCAGCCCCCTCCCACGCCCAGCGACAGGGGCAGTGGCCAGGAGGGCTCAGGGGGTGCCACGGTCTTGCCAGGGGAAGCCAAGAAGGCTTGGCCAGGAGCCCGGCGTCTTTGCCACCAGACCACCCGGAGCAGTCGTCTGTGGAAAAATCCAGAACTGGAGACAACGGGGCAGCCTGTGTGTATGTGGGTCTGTTTCCCCACAAATGAGTCCTATTAGAGAGAGGGATGTCAGAATGCTAGATCACACTCCAAGTTCAAGTTCTCAGCACGAATGTCACAGGAAATTACACCATCAACTGATCTGTCCCAACTCCTCTGTCTGGACCGGAGTCTCAGAAAGCGCTTGGTTTTAATTCAGGTTTGGCCAAGGGAAGGGAGTGTGTGTGTGTGTGTGTGTGTGTGTGTGTGTGTCACCCAACTCAGATGGGGGTGGGTGGCGCTGCAGGCCTCATTTTTTTTTTTTTAAACTAATATTTTCCCCAAAAGCTATCTTGTTATTTCCCAAGAGTCAGAAATGAGAAGATGGCCAAATACCAAAACACCCTCAATAGTCTGCTTCTAGACTGTGGCCACGTCTAGCCACTGACTGCCTGCTCATTTCAAAGACACCCAGCGTGCCCCCAGACCACTCCAGACCCCCTCACTCCAAGAACACCCTGGCTTCCCAGGGCTCCAAGTTCCAGGCTGATGGGCACATGGCTTCCTAAGAATGACATCAGCAAAAAAAAAAAAGATAAAAATGTGGAAACAAGGACTATTTTTATCTCCCCAAATCACGGGCCAGACGGGAGAGAAATCCATCAATGCCAGAAATGTGGCTGAGTCTTTGCACAAGATCTATTCTTTCACACCTTCAATTAACGCATCTCGAAGCAATTTGCAAATGTTCATCAATTTGCAGAACATGGAAGGGAGAGAAACGCCTTTTCCTTTCAACACCAAAGGACGCTTGGAGGGGCACACTCAGCCCAGACCACGCAGGTCCCTGCACACAACATCCCTTTCAAGTGCAGTGTAGTAAAACCACGACAGAGAGGGAAATGGACGGGGGACTGGGATGACAAAGGATGCGTGCAGGGCACTTCCCATCACGAGGGAACGGGTCCTGGGCTCTTCCTGGGGCAGTGTCCCTGCCTGGTCCCCACACAGGCCTGACGGTGCCAGCCTCGGTCTGATCCGGGATGAGTCACCAGGGTCCCCTGCCTTCCGCCCTCTCCCTTTCTTGGTCCAATCCGTGAAGAGGAAGGAAACATTCTTTTCGACGCCTGTTTCGACACTTCCCTTATGCAACCGATCCTTGGCATTTGGAAAGGACAGAAAAAATGTGAATGGCGGTCCTGTCTGTCTCTGGTGGCCAGCAGAGCGGCCCAGCCCTGTAGGAGCCCGGCCCGACCTAACCCACTTGGCGTAGCAGCCTGCAAGAGAAAGTGTAGCAAAGGCAGCCAGGCGTGGCTGAAGGGTAAGAACTTGGGCTCTGGACTCAGAGCTGTGGGTTTGAATCCTGACTTTGCCATTTGCCAGGTTCTGATCCCTGCCCAAGTTTCTGAACCTCCTGAGTCATTGTCTTCCTCCGTAAAATCAGGCCAACAAGGATGAACCTTCGGACCGGGCCAGGCACAGAGTCAGCGGCGACGGCCACTTTCCAAGTTCAGAGGCAAGACTGTGGGCTCTGCTCACCCAAGCGCAAGTTCCAATCCAAGGTCTACCACACACGCGCACACTGTCTCGTGCACCCTCCCCCCCATCCATAAAACAGGCAACACAACAGCTCCCGTCTCACGGTGCTGGGAAGTGGACGCGGCCAAGACAGGGCACGAAGCTTTCGCGTCCTGCCTGCTACAGCCACATAATCAAGTCCGCTCATCTCTCAGTTTCTCATCTGTAGAGCAGAGAAAATAACCTGTCTCGTGGCGAGACTTAAACCAGCGGATGCGTGTTAATGCACTCAGCACCGGGGCAGGCGTTCCGCCCAGGGCTAGGACGCCTGCATCCCACGTGGGTTCCACACCCGGCTCTGGTTTCTGACTCCAGCTTCCTGCCAACACAGACCCTGGGAGGCAGTGGTGATGGCTCAGTGATTGGGAGACCCTCCATCCTGCGCCCAGCTCCCAGCTTCAGCCCTGGCCATGGCGGGCATTTGGGAAAGTGAACAAGTAGAGGGCACTCTCCCTTTCTCTCTCTACTGTCAGAGAAACATAAAAGTCAAAGGACTCTGCTCCCAGCACGTGCGCCTTAGGAAGTCAAATGTCACATCCCAGGTACAACGCGGAGAAAGGCTGCCAAGTCAGCCGGATGGCGGGATTCCCCCGCGACCCCGCCCAGGGTGCCTCAGTTTCCTTGTGTATAAAACCAAAGCCAAGGTCTGCAGCCCGTGACTGCTGAGCAGACTGGAGGTCCCCAGAACCGTTCCTGGCCCGCAGCAGGGGCCCTGGACATACCTGACTTTCCTCCCCTCCCCCTCTCGCCCTCGGCCCCACCAGAGACTGGCACCTGGGAAAGCCGGGAGCTCCATTTCTGGAAACCCTGAACGGCTCTCGGTGCAGAGCGACCTGGGCCACTCGTGAAGTCTGCGCCTTCACTTTGTGCAGACCGAGGGGCTTTTTAGTCATTTCCGAAGCAGACGGGATGGCAGAGGCTGACAAACCGCAGGGTCCGTTTTCAATCCTGAGCTTTTACTTCTGGGAAGTCAGGCAAGAAGCTTCCCAAATGTTTGCCCATGGGGTTCCCTGCCAGGGAGTGACTCATTCCAAGGCTCCCCACAGGCCTATTTTATTTGGGGGTGGGGGATCCAGGGAGGGCCTGGCCTTGACGGGTTGGGGGAGGGCTGTGCTTCCAACAAACCCAGAAGGTGTTTTCGGTTTGGGGTTTTTTTTTTTTTTTTTTTCATTTTTCGGGACAAAAAGAAAAGGAATGTGGGTCCTTTTTTGCTTCCTTCCAGGTTTTGTTTGCTACAAGAAGACGTCCAAAGTTCACTCGGTAAGCTGCCTGCCGCCAGAAGCTGCTCCCAGGCTCTGTGTCCCTTCAATGAAATTCTTCTCCCATGAGCGACACGGTCTTGCAACGGGCCTCCCAGGTCCCCTGCACAACCACTAACTCCAGGACGACATTTTCCCCTCGGAAAGGCAAAGCGGGGTTCTGAAAACCCAGCGCAGTTTCTCAAGTTTGCCTGAACTGCAAAGACTGTCACTGACAAAGCACCCAAAGGCCTGTCGGTCAACACTGCCAAGGCGGACCTCGGGAGATGGCATCCCAGGTGGCGGGGATCCACGTGCAAGGGTCGTGGGGGCTCACCCTGGGCGCCAGACCGACGTCTGTGTGCTGGGCAGGGCAGGCGGCCTGCTGCACAGACAAGGGTCTCCGGACCTCTGGTCTCCGCAGGGTCAGGCCCTCCCCCCCTCGCCCCCAAGACAGGGGGAAAGCGAGGACAAAGGCAGAGAACCCAATGTTTAGGAAAACACAGGTCTTCAAGGGGCCTGTCCCGCTGGCCCCCAGAGCAGCCCAGCCCGGGTGGGGGAGGGGGGCCGCGGAGGGTCCGGCCACCGTCTGGCCTCCAGGGCCTCCCCCTCTGCCAGGCCCCGCAGGCTCTGCAGGTCCCTTCTCTGACCTCTTCCCCAGCACCCAGCCGGTGCCCACCAAGCGCCGCTCCTCTCCAGGTCCCCTCCCCCGCTGCGGGGCCAGGAGCGGGCCGGTCACACGCACAGGCCCGGGGTGGGGGCTCAGCCTGCGGGACAAACACGTCCGCAGCCCCGCAGGCACACGGCCGCCTTCCCAGGCTCACACACGTGCACCACACTCGCGAACACTCACACACGTGGGCGCACTTAACACTCCCCGCGACCCACGCACGCTCCCGGGCCCTCGTGAACAGGCGGCGAACGGCCGCCCGGCCGCCAGGCCACTTCCCCACAGCCCTCACCCTCAAGCCTCGGCCGGCCCCTCGCCCTGGGGTGCCCGCGGACGCGCTCCGGACGCACGCCCGCCGCCCCGCCACGCACACGCGCGGCCCCGGACGTGCGCGCGCGCGCACGCGCCCCACTCGGCGCGGCTGGGGGGGGCGCGGCCCCACGGCGCGGCCCCCGCCCCCTCCCCGACCCGCGCGGGCCCGGATCCCGGCCGGGCCCGGCCCCAGAACCACTCACCGGCGCGCGGGCGGGCTCGGCTGCCGCGGGAGGACCGGCGCGCGGACCGGCCGGCGGGCGGGCGGCGGCCGGAGCGCTGGGTCCCGCACGAGTTGGCGGCGCCGCGGCCGGCCGCTCGCTCGCTCCCTCGCTCACTCGTCCGCCGGTTTCCGCCGCCGCCTGCGCGGGCCCGCGCGCGCTCCCGCCCCTCCCCGCCACGGGGCCGCGCCGCCCCCTGCGCTCGTGCGCGCTGCCGCCACGCAGGCTCCGGGGGGCGCCCGGCTGCGCCCTCCCCGCCCCCGGCCCTTCCGCTGCGCCGAGTCCTGGGGACGGTAGCAGCGAGTGACCCGTTCGGCAGAGGACCCCCGCCCCATTTCAGAGGCGGGGAGACTGAGGCCCGGACGCCCCCCTGCAGGTCACGGCCGGTACCGGCCCCCTACTCTCGCGCTGCACAGTTTTTTGCGAGGGTCTGCAGCCCCCACCCGTGGGCCCCTCCCCCGCGTCACAGCCCTGGTCAGACTGAAATCGGCCCGTCCACCGGCGTCGCTGCAGTAGGCTCGCTCCGAGGGTATCCCCAGGTGGCCAAGGCCCCGCGCTCTGCCCTCCACTTCCTGTGGACCCGCAGGAGCGAAGGTGCAGAAGTTTCTGGAAGTTGTAAAGGCCTCCATACGAAGCAGCCACTTCTTGCTTCTCCCGCACATTCGAAACTGGGCCCCAAGAGGGCTGGAGCTGGGGGCCACCTGCTGGCTGCCTGCTCGGGTGGGGGCCCGCGGCTGGGCCTCCTTTATCCAGAGCAGTGAATGAGCCTGGCTGGGATTTGGGGGGGGGGGGGCCGATGACAACCGCCAAGCACCTACTGTGTGCCGGACACTGCTGCAACTTCTGGCTGCTGACGTTCAGCCCTGCCTTGACCGAGCGCCCATTTTACAGATGAGGTAAATGAGGCTCAGAAGTGACACCTAGGAAAGCACATTCTCTTGCCCAAAGCTGCCCCAGTAGCAAGGGGTTGAGCTGGAAGTGGACAGCAGAGAGCCAGTCTCATGGCAGGGCGGGCACGCTGGTTTGCCATGGTCAGCAGCATGGCGCTGGGCCGTTGCTGGCAGGAGAGAGACAGGCAGCGGCCACCCCAAGAGAGCCAGCCTTGTGGCAGCCCTTGCTGACGAAAATGCAGACGTCAGAAACCCGCAGGGAGGGAATGGGTCGTCCAGTAGCTTCTTCAGCCTCTTAGTTAGGAACCTGTTGCCAGCCCCGCGTCCGCCCGTATCCACTGCAGTGAATGTCAGATCAACAGGAACGTTGCGATGGAGAAATAAACACTACAAATAATAATAATAATCATAGGAGTTCTGAGACCCTGTACGTGTGGCAGGGTTCTAGTGGGTCAGGGACACCGGCCGTGTTCCTGCAGCAAACATGAGTGAGCTCATTTGTTCATTCTCCTGACCCATGGGAGAGGCCTGAAAACGTTCACAGGAAATGCAATGAAAAGATGCTAATCCTGGTGCAAAAAATGGTTTGTAACTGATTTATAGTTTTTCCATAATATACATTTTTTCCCGAATCTTCTTGAAGACTCCTTGTATGTGTGGATTTCAAAAAATTTTGCACCAAAATAAACTGCTTTGTGGCTCTTTTTGTTTATTTGAAAGGCAGAGTGAAAGAGAAAGAGAGGGGGAGAGAGAGAGAGAGAGATCGTCCATCCGCTGGTTCACTCCCCAAATGGCTGTACTGGCCAGGCTGAAGCAGGGAGCCAGGAGCCCCATCAAGGTCTCCCGTGTGGGTGGCAGGAACCCGCACACCCAGTCTCCTTCTGCCTTCCCAGTGCAACAGCAGAGCGCTGCCTTGGACGCCTGGAATAACTGGCCTTGACTTGTGCACCGATATGGGATGCAGGCGTCCTGGAGTGTCGGCTTAAACCCCCTGTGCCACAGTACCCATCCCAATCAACTTCTTGATTTGTACTTTGCGTGAACTTTTTCAAGCACTCCCGTATCTCGAAGCGGCGTCTCGGGGCCAGGTACCACTGCAGGCACTGGGGAGCAGCAGTGAACTAAGTACAGCCCTGGCACCATCTGGGGCAGGAGGCAGGTGCTGGGAACAACAAACTCAGTGGAAGAAACAAAGCAGGGAAGGCAACAGAGGGTCCCGGGGCACGTTTTCACAGAGGCTGCTGGTAGGAGTCCTCCATGCTGTGAGAACTGAGCAGAGGCCTGTGTGGGGCGGTGGGGACGGCGGCCAGCAGCCTTCTGCGTGTCGCACAGGCTCTGTGCTCTGTGCACGACCAGGTGAGCTGCATAGCGAGTAGCTAAGGGAGCATTGCCAGCACTGGGAGAGGAGGGCCGTGTCCCAGGTCACACTGCCAAGGTCTGGCTGCAGGGCTGAGTGGCAGGAAATCAAGGAGCCCTGTCCAGGGCCCCTCCCCCTCTCCTCCTTGGACGTCAGGAGGGGACAGCAACAGGACTTGAAGGGGTGTGGGGACAGTGCCAACACCCCATTTTCCCTGCATTCCTCTTTCTCATTCCCCACTTCCTTCACTCATGCCTTGGCCCTGATGGTCCCAGTCCTTGGTGATGTGTTTGTTGGGGGAGGTAAGCGGGTGGGTTCAACCTCCCCAGAGACCCGCCAATCCCCCACAGTACCCCTACCACCCTGGCCAGGGCGGGGGTGGAGGGGAGAGATGCGATGCAGCCTGAGTCGCACTCAACTTTTGTTTTTAACTCAAAGGAGATTTTAACGACTCCCACAGTGAGTCAGCGTGGAGAGGTGTTTGCAAAAATGACTCCCGGATTTAGAACCCGTGGCTCCTGTGCGCTGCGCCTGACCCCTCTTCCCCCATGTGGCTTCGGCCACTCTGGCCTCGGAGCAAGGCTCTGTCCGCTCCTCCAACGCCAGGCTGGGAGTTTCAGGTTAGGCTTGGGTCGTTTCATTCTTCCCCTGCTTCAGGGGGGGACAGACTCCTGCTCGCCGGGCGCCTTGCATGTGCCTGGCTGTGGAGGAGGGTTTTATCCTCACGGGGTCGTGACTGGGGTCTTGACGATGCAGAGCTGGGGCCACAGAGAAGTCAGGTGGTTTGGACACAGCCAGGATTTGCATCAGGTTTACCCAAAGCCAATGCCGTTGTCCGTATTCGGGGCAGAGGGGCCAGTGTTGCGGTGCAGTGGATTAATCGGCGTCCCCTATCCAAGCACAGGTTCTGGTCCTGGCTGCTCCACTCCCTGCTAATGCACCCGGGAAAGCAGTGGAAGTTGGCTTGGGTCCCTACTTCACACCTGGGAGACCCAGGCGGAGTTCCAGGCTCCTGGTTTTTTTCTTGACCAGTCCCAGCTGCCGTGACCATTGGGGGGGCGGTCACCTTGGTCCCCAGGGGATTCATTCTCAGCTGGCTGTTTTCCACGACCTGAGGTCCCCCAGAACTCCAAGAGAGTTGATGCAACTGAGTTACATTTTCAGGGCAGCAAACCAGGGAAGGGGGATCAGGACCCGGCTCTTCCCCCCCATTTCTGCCATCACTCCCAGTGTGACCCTCACTGGCACGATTGGGGGCGGGGTCTCCAAGGGCCCTGTTGACCTTGACCTATCAGGATTGCCTGCAGCCCAGAAGACCTTGGTAAGAATTGGGAGGCAGGGAACATCAGCCCTCCCCCACACCATCATGTAAAAGCAGCGTTTTCAACTTTTGAAATGTTAAGTATTTTCTGAGTAGCTAAAACTTGCCTGCAGTTCAAAATTCAAAAGCTGCAGGAGGGTACCCTGCAACCGTGGCCTCTCCACTCCATCCATCACCTGGTTCTCGCCCCTGGAGTGAACAGTGTCGCCAAGCACAGTGTTTGTGTGGTTGTGCATTATGTATGTGTGTATCTGTGGACAATGTGTATATCCATTTTTTCTTCCTGTCTTGTTTTTACACAAATGAGAGCATGCAAACTATGCGACTGTATACCTTGTGTTTTCTTCGGTGCTTAGAGACCATTTCCTGCGACTCCATAAGGAGCAACTTCCTTTTTCATGACTGCATACTATTCCAAAATGGTTGTATTTCGTCTACATTCACCAAGTACCTGCTTTCTGTCCTGTTCATCACGGGAGGTAACAGAAGTCTTGGCCATGGCCCCTGCTCCCAGAACTTATGGGGGAGAAGAGCGGAAGCCAGTAGTGGAGTGTAGAGGGGCGGTGTCTCCTCCCGTCCCCAGGCTTTTCTGTGAAGTTTGGCTTCCTGACTTTTTCCCCCCAGCCCCAGGCACCTGTGGAACTGCTGAAAGCCCAGAGGTGGGTTTTTGGGGACCCTCTTCCTCCAAGGGTGAGTTCCAGCGAGGTGCTTCCACGTTCCGGACCCGCAGTTTTCTCGCTCTTGGCATGCGTGCAGTCAGCGTCTCCCACAGGTGCAGTCACATGAGGCTGGGTTCCCCGGGAGTTACGCAAGGCACCACAGGGCGAGAAGCTGGGGGAGCCTTAGGCGGCCAGAGGGAGTGCAGGCAGAGTCGGGGCGCCCGCCTCTCCTCCCGTGGGAACGTGCTTCCAACCAGCCGTGCCCAACGAGGTGGAACGCAGCCAGGGAGGGCCTCTGGGGATTGTCATTCCAACCCTCCCTTCACAGGCGGGCCTGTCCCTGCCTCCGCCGCGCCCCCTCCGCTGATGGCCCGTTCAGCGCCAACCCTATGAGTTCCAAGCCCCGCCCCTTCCTCCTGTGTTTGCATCCTTGATCTGAACGCCCTTTGAAGTAGCTTTGATGCCCATTTTACAGATAAAGCAACTGAGAGTTGTAGCCTCCTCACCTAACAAAGAAGCAGGCGTTAGGTCAGTCCTGGACAAAAACCCTTGAAGTCATACTGCCCCTCAGTAAGAGAGCTGGGGGGGGGGGGGCTCTGGCCCAGGTCTGCTGGGAATGGGCACAGCAGGCTTGTCTTGGGGTGCTGGGGAAGAAAGGAACCGGATGGAGATGATCAGAGGGTGGGAGTGCAGAGGAGGAGGAGGGAAGGGGTCTGGGCACTGTTCCTCCCTGTCCCCAAACCCAAACCAGCCTCTGATCCAGCACCAGGAACAGCGAGGGCCGAACTCGTCTTTAGAAAAGAAAATCCATGTGCGCTGTGCCCATGAGCCCGAGGGGGCCTGGGTGAGGTTGTCATTTGGGGAGACTCCTGGGAAGCAGGGCGTGCGGTAGAGAGGCTCAGGGGGAGAAGGGGTGGGTCTGGGGGCTCAGGGGCCACTGGAGAAGTCAGCACAGGTGGGTACCATGCTGCTCAAGCGTCAGGCTTCGGGCTCTGAGCCTAGGTGCACAGGCAGTCCCCCGGGACAGGCAGCCGTGCAGCCCCACACATTCTACAGTGTCCTGATATCAGCTGGCAGGAACCCGGCCTTGGAGCCATCAGCCAGGGTGCAGAGCTGGCAGCATGGGCTTGCACAGGGCATGGCACCTGCCAGAGCTCTGTCCTCCCATCAAGAAGTAGGGGGTGAGAGCATCTCTCCACCAGGCAACGATGCGGTCGTGCCCGACACCCCTTCAAGGAAAGGCTGGCAACAGGAGGGTGTAGTGTAAGCCCTGGGAGGGAAGCCCCAAAGGCCCCGGGCAAGCTATGCTTGTGCTCAGATCCGGGGAGCGGGGTCTGAGCTGGGGGAACAGAGTGGGGGATCCAGCAGGGCCCGGCCAGCTTCTTCTCGCTCCTCCCAACAGCCCGTGAGGGTCTTGGGACGCGCGGTGGGCCAGGAGGGGGCATCCCCAGGCTGGAAAGCTGTGTGTGGTGGGGGTGGGGTGGGCTGTTACAGAGATGTTTGTGGAGTGGATGATTGGCTTTGGGGGAGAGAGTTCTGATTTCTGCAGCCCCGCCTGGGGAAGAGAAATCCCGGACCCTGGGGCAAGGAAGGAGAGCAGGAGACGAGAGGACGAGAGGAGAAACTAACTTTGCTTCTGCGCCGTCCCTCGGAGCCCAGCAGCAGCAAGCCCGCAGCAAACTGCCCTGGGGTCACAGCCTGGCATCCGCACTGGTCACACTGTCCCCTCCATCAGGCCTCTGGAGCGTTCCCCGCTCAGAGCTGGGGATCGGCCTCGGTTTCCCTGTCTGACCAGAATGGCTCAGGAAAGCTAAGTGACTTGTCCGAGGTCACGCCGCTGAGAGCAGTGAATGGCTATGTGTGGTCTCTTCTGTAACAAATCCCATGTAACAGGCCAGTCTTTATTCCAATTCAATCTCCCTCTCCCCCCTCTCTCTCCCTCCCTCTCATATTGGTACTTGCCTATTCCCTGGGGGGGGGGGGGGTGTCCTGGGGCTACAGCTGCTTTTCAACCAACATCAGCCTAGCCATTCATTCCCCGAGGTGGGATAAGCAGCCCTCACCCAGCCGGAGCACTGCCCCAACACACCCTGGTCCTGCCTGCCCCTCCCCAGAGCCCTAAGATTCCACTTCCTCCCGTTGTCGCTTATAGAGCAGCGCCCCACAGTCTGGCGCTTTGAGCCAAAGGACGTTGGAAGCCCCTAGAAGCCAGCTCTCCCTGACCGTCTCCTGCCCCCCCATTCTACCCCAAAGCCATGAAGCCGGAACCTGTCGCTCATAGCTGCCCTGCTTTTCTGTCCAGGAGTGGCCACAAGGAAACCTGCTGACCTCCGGCTGTCTGATAACAGGGCCATAAGGCCCTCACTCATGCCTCATAGCCGAGAGGGAGACAGGTCAGGCTGAGAAGAATCTGGACAGACTGGCCTCGCTGGCCTTCCGCACCCAGCCCCCTGCCGCCGGCTCCCGCCCCGTTTGGCCCACATTTCTGTCTGCTGTCCCTGCTCCAGGGAATCTATACTGTAGTGTAGACATTTCCCTCTCTGTCTTTGCATCAGACTTAAACCTGGGATGAGATAAATTTGTTATGCATTTCTCTTGGTCATCTGTCAGCAGGGGGTCCCCCCTCTCTGCCCCAGGCTTTGCTGGGGAAGCAGGAAGTAGCCAGGCTGTCCTGGGTCCCCACTGGGTGCTAGGTACTACACTGTTGCATCCTTTAATCTACACAGCAACCTGCTGGTGAAGGTGCTATGGTCCCCACTTGCAGATGGAAATACTGAGACCCCCAAAAAAGAAATGTCCACTTGGCCAGTGCCACCTGTCAGGTCAAGCCCAGGTCTGTCCGACAAGCCTCAGGCGGTCTGGCTCTGATGTAGGGGCAAGTCGTGACGATTTCTGGGTGACAGGGTCCTCATCTGTAGCAGAAAGAATTGCACAGGTTCGTTCTAACCATCGCTTTGCGTTTAATGAGCCACGATTAGAAGAGTCCAAGAGCGAAGTGGGGCAGGAGTGAGGGCTTCCAACTCCGGAAGGGAAGAGTTTCAGATGCTGGCAGGGCCAGGTGTTCAGGAGGGGACACTTGTGACTGGCCCCAGGGCACGTGTGCTTGGAGGCCCCACGGGGCTGAGTCTGCACCCCAGCCCCTCCACTTCCTGGCTGTGTGACCTGGGCTGATAGCTTCACCTCTCTGGCTATTTTTGACCCCGTTAGTAGTCTGCTCTATTATTCCCACGAAGGGCCCCCAGTGTGGAAACCTTTGCACCTGGCGCACGTGGCAGAGCCCCTCCATCTTTACAAAGCGGTGTGACTCCTCCCCCGTCTCCAGCCCCCTCCCCCAGTTGGCTTAGCTGAAGCCAACGCTCTTTGCTCCCTGGCCTAGGAGGCCAGAGCAGCTGAGAGGGGAAGGGGAGGGAGGCCTGCGGTTTCTGTTTTCAGCCGAGGCAGAAGCCAAGCCCCCCAGCCTGCACCCCCAGCCCAGGCCCACCTCCCTCCGGCCTGCACTGCTCCGGTTGGCTGCTCGGCTCAGGTTTCCGAACGCCTGTGTTCCCAGAGGAGGCCTGGAGCACGGAGGAATGCTTGTCCTGCCTGTGGCTGGCGGCCGAGGGGGCTGGGCTGAGCAGCAGCCTGGAGAGAGCCCCCCCACGCCAGCCAGCTGCGGCCAGCCCAGCCCCCACCGGACAGGAAGAGAAAGGAAGCGGAAAGGAAAGGGATCCGGCAGGCAGGCTCCGGTGGGGGGGGAACCTCATGCCCTGGCGGGCTGGGGAGGAGGTGAGGGGGTTTGGGCCAGCTGGGGAGATCAGCGAGGGATGTGATAGGTTTGGGGCTGGAGACCCCATGGCCCAGGGCCCCAGCTTACAGGCACTTGCAGGGTCATTTGAAAGCATCAGGATTGTTGCATAGAAACTTCTCGACGTGAGTAACCCAACTGCAAGCAGGCCTTCCTGCTCCCAGCCCAGGGCCAGTCTCAGCAGGGAGTCACATCCCAGAAAAGATAATGGAGCAACCATGAAGCCCCAGGCCTGGGCTCACAAAAGCCACCCGGCTCCAGTGCAATGCCCAAAACTGAGTTCCCGGAACACTGGGGAAGGCGACTCATCAGAAAGCCTTCCTCAGAGCGGCTCCTCCACGCGGCACCTGCTGGCGCGCCTCCTCCGCCAGCCCCTCCCTCCCCTGCCCCTCTGCCTGGACTCCGGAATCTCCACCCATCACCAGGGTGGTCAGAAACCCTCGCTCCCTTGGGAGAGCTGGGTTTATGGTAGTTTGTTCCTCATGGTGCCCCCTTCGCGTGCAGGCATGTCCTGGGACAACAGCGAATGACCTAGGGTCTCCCTCCTCCAGGGCCTGCCTCTCACCTGCAGCCGCCCAGCCACTGAGCAGCCTTGGGGTCTAGGGCACCCCTCAGAAGGCTGGGAGGAAGCCAGGCCTCCCTACCACGTGTCCTGTGGGTCCCCCAGAGTCTGCTCATTGATTCCCCATCCTGGAGACCAACAAGCTGAGGCCCAAGGTCAAGGTTCAAGGTCAACTATCCTGTACTTCCCAAAGCTGGGGTTTTAAGCCAGCTCCGTCTGAGAGCAAACCCCTGTCACGTCCCATGATGCCTGGCCAGGGTGGTGGCAGGACAGGGGCCACCAGGGGTGCTTTTCACTCCCTGGGGAGAAACCATCAACCCCCCTCAGGCTGCACTGGAGGGCACTGAGGTCAGCCACATGATCTCATGCAGCCTGGGAGCATCGGGCTCAGGCCACCACCAGGCACCTTCCTCTGCAGGCATGCCTGGGTTTTCTCCTGCACAGACCGGAAGCCTCAGTGCCACTGTGGGTAGGACTCCACGCCAGGGAGCCCGGTCCCTCGTGTCTCCACCTCGTATGTGTTGGTCCCACCTGGGCTGCTGCGTCAGTTTACCTCCCCAGCAGACTCTCTCAACCCCTGGCCTGAACCTCTCTTCTCTCGCCAGCCCTTCTCCCGAGAGAACGAAGCTTGGGCTCCTGCCTGCAACGCCAGCTCTGTGGCGAGTAGGTGTCAGGGGCCTGGGGCAGGGGCAGTGTCTTGACCCTGGAAAGTCCCACTGCAGCCCGTGCCTCTGAGTCACCAGGGTGGAATGTCCCCGCAGAAGTGTTGCCCAAAGCATGGCTTTCAAGACCCTCTCTGTTCTCTGTCCCCTGCCTCCCCCCCTTCCACTCACCCCGGGCTCCAGCCACACTGTTCCAAGCACAGGGGCTCAGAAAACGACTCCTGGGGTGTGAAGGCTGCAGAAGCAGGGTTTCAGTCTGACCTCCGCTGCTCTGCTGTCTCTCACTCCTCATTCTCCCCCGAGGCAAGCCATCCGAGCCAGAACGCTTCTGCCCCAAAGCTGGGCATGGGAGCCAGGACCCCTGCCCCCAAAGCCAGCCATAATCATCATATCAAAAATGACAGTGAGAACGGGGTTCTCAAGTTCCCCAGTTTTCTGTGCGAGAAGGGCCCAGAGGAAATGTTCTGGCCCATCTGTGATCGTAGGTCATAGGACCCGATCGTAGACAGGGCCTTGCCCACGGACGGGAGGAACAGCCGAGAGGGACCAAGCAGAGTCCGGACGTTCAGGCCTCACTATGTGCTCCCTGGTTCTTCGGGTCTCCGTCTGAAACCTGTGAGTCACAAAACTCAGTTCACATCAAGTGGCTAGACTTGCCTGTCACCACCAGCCTGTCTTTCGTAACAGGGGTGTCAGCCATGGCCCTTGTGATGGGTGGGGAGGGATCCCACCCTTCTTACCTTGCACAAGGACCCCACGCCTTTTCTGTTCACCTGAATTCGGCACATGCTGTTCCCTCTGCCTGCCAGAAGGACTCTTATTCATCCTTCGGAACCCAAATAGGCCATTTATGATCAGCTGATGGACATCGATGGGTCCCACGGATCGGTTACAGCCAGCGTGCTTTCTGATCGGCCAGTGACTGTGACAAGTGGATCAGCAGCTCTTTAGACCCGTCCCCTGTGAAGTCTCCCCTGGCCTCAGCCTCCTCCCGGGTGCAGCTGGAGCTCCCACAGGGCAGGGACCGTGACCGGCCCATCCTGGCAGGGCCTGGGGCAGGCCAGTGCCCAGGCGAGAGCACCAGCACTGGGCACAGGTTCAGTTTGCCAGAGGGGGCTCCAGAGAGGGGGATGCTGCGAAACCTCTCTTGAGGGTCCTCCTGTGGCCAGCTGCTCCCTCACCACCTGTCCCCTTCCCCCCGACCACTGTGGGTCCCATCCAGTCCCGCTTTACAAATGGGGGAAACCCAGGTGCCAAGGTCACGGAGCCAGGATCTGAACCTGGGCCTGTATCTAGAGTCCCTGCTCTGCCTGTGGGTCTCTGCATCACAGGCAAGCTACGAGGGGGAGTGGGCAGTGGTCTCAGCTGAGGGAACTCCCAGACCCACGCTCAGGACAGCACAGGGAGAGGCAGAATAACACAGGTGCACCACGTCCACTTGCCGGGGCTCAGGCCGGACCTTGGCCTTGGGTTCCCTTCCTAGACCGCCTGGTGAGCCCCGGCCCCTGGCTGCCCTGGGCATA
Organism: Sylvilagus floridanus; assembly: GCA_949820135.1. Classification (NCBI taxonomy): domain Eukaryota; kingdom Metazoa; phylum Chordata; class Mammalia; order Lagomorpha; family Leporidae; genus Sylvilagus; species Sylvilagus floridanus. The sequence goes on along the minus strand of OX463243.1, from coordinate 89,887,206 downwards.
GCCTCTGGAGGACACCAGGGAGCAGTTCTGCAAACTAGGCGGGACTTTCCAGGACAACCAGAAAGGGAAGACACAAATCTTCCTCCCATGGGGTCACGCAGTCCATGTCCTCTCTGATCCTGATGCCACCCAGACGCCCCACCCTTAAGGGGACGTCAGAGCATCTTGGTGGAGCCAGCCCCGAGCCTTGAGCCAGGAGATCTGGGTTCAAATCCCGGCTCCAGAGTGTAACCTTCCCTGCAACCGTGGCAAACCCCTTTGTCTGCTGACCCTTACCAACTGCATCTGTAAATACAGCATCTGTCGGGCCAGGACCAGGGGCCTGCTGTGGGCTTGCTGTTCCTAATAAGGCCTGAATCCGAGTCTAGAATATTCCAAACTTTCCAGAGAAATCGGTTCCCTGCCAGTCTTGGTAACCAGCAAGTTCCCCAGGTGAAATCAGCTCATCTCCTTGCCTTAACGTGGTCTGGTTTGCCCTTCAGTCTCCGTGGGTGGGGAAAGCACATGGTTCGCCGTTCTCTGCCATCCGGAGCCGCCTTCTCCCATCCCATGTGGGAGGCCCTGGGCTGCTCTTAGATGAGGTCGTCACTCAGGAGAAAGTCCCTGTGCCCCGAAAACCATAGAAACCAGAGCCTGCTAGGCCACCTCTGGGGGGGGGGGGGGGTGGACTCACGCTTTTCAGAGCATAGCCCAGCTGGGAATCCACCATCAGGCGATTGCAGCAAGTGAGGGCTCTTCCGGAAGCTCATGGAAGGTGCAGTTACGAGAACACTGCCTGAGCTTCAAGTTTTAGGGCACCAAAATAAACTCAGCTTTTTTTTTTTTTTTTAAAGATTTGTTTATTTGCAAAGCAGAATCAGAGGAGAGAGAGAGAGAGAGAGAGAGAGAGAGAGAGAGAGAGGCCTCCAATCCATTGGTTCACTCCCTTAATGGCCACAACGGCCAGGGCTGGTCCTGGCCGAAGCCAAGAGCCTGGAACTCCATTTGGGTCTTGCACGTGGGTGGCAGGGGCCTAAGCCCTGGGGCCATCTTCCATGGCTTTCCCAAGCACATGAGCAGGGAGCTGGACCGGAAGTGGAGCGGCCAGGTCTCAGACGGCGCTGCAGGTGGCAGTTTAACCCGCCATGCCACCATGCCGGCTCCCCCCGGGCTCTCCGATCTTAAGGCAGAGCTGGTCACTTTGCCCCAGCTCAGAAAGAGCCCCTGTGGTTTCTCTCGCACCCTGTGGGAAGTCCCACTCCTGACACTGCCATCCATGGTTTTCCTGAGCCAACCTCTACCACATGCCCCGCCCCCAAACCGGCACTCACCTTGCTCTCCACGCCACAGACCCCTAGTGTGACCTAGGGGGCTGCCCCGTGCCAACCCCTGTGCCACGAAGCTGCTAAGGGGACGCAGGGGTGCAAGTTATACGTGGCTGAGTGGGCCTCAGGGAGGGACTAGAGGGAAGCAGGCTAGGCCAGGGTGCCGGGGCAGGGCAGTGGCTCCTTGATGAGTTAACAATGCATGGTCACCTGCCCCAGCGGCTCTGCTCCCAGGTATGCAGACAGAAGAGTTGGACACAGGCATGCAGACGAGAACTTGTACCCGGATGTTCACGGCAGTGTTGCTCACACGAGCCAAAAGGCGAGAAGAGTGAAACGGCCGTCAGCGCCCATCGTTGTGGCGCGCCTGGATACCCTGCGACTCAGGGCGCCCCCGTGCCCTCTCGCAGTGCCAGTGGGAATCCCTGCTGCTCTGCTTCTGACCCAGCTCCCTGCTCACACTAAGCCAGTGGAAGACGGCCCATGTGGGGAACCAGGACAGAGTTCCTGACTGCTGATTTCAGCCCGGCCCAGATCGGGGAGGTGAATCAGTAGTTGAAATTCTCTCTCTCTCTCTCTCTCTCTCTCTCTCTGCCTTTCAAGCAAATAACTTAAAAAAGAAATGCTTTAAAAAAAGTCTGTCAACAGATGCAGGGCTGAACAACGTGTGGTCTAGCCCCATGGTGGAATATTATTCAGCCAGGAAGAAGGAGGCAACAAGATACAGGTGACAACACGGACGGACCTAGAGCACACCCTGCTAGGGGGAAAGCCACCTGGTGCGTGATCTCCTGTGGACGACGTGTCCAGAATCGGGAAATGCCTAGAAATAAACAGCAGCTCTACCAGGACTGGGGGGGCGGGAGGGGGGGACGGGACTCCTAACGGGCGGGGCTTTGTTTTTTGGGTGATGGGAATGTTCTGGACCTAGATTATTGTGATGATTCCACAACATTTTTAATGAAATAAAAAAAAATCCCTAAATTATACACTTTAAAAGGATCTCGTTGATAAGCTTCACGCTCAGGACCCCCACTCTCAGAAGCTGAGCAGTGCTGGTGTGCCCTGGGGGAGCCCCTGGTCTTGGGCTCCGGGTGCTACTCTCACTTCACCCTGATGCTGGGGCCAGCGTCCACAGCCTGGTCCATGGTGAAGGGAATTTTGCAATGGCCTTGTGGTTTCTCCTGCACCCACCACTCCACTCCCCAGGTAAATCCTTTCATGGGCAGATCAGGTCAGGTGCTGGTAAAAAGAAACACACATCAAAAAAACCAAGGCTGGGATAGGGAGCTGGGCAAGGGGAGTGGGCACTGCTGGGGAACAGTCACAGAATCCTTGCAGGCAAGAGAGAGCTAGGCAGATAGGAAGTGGAGAGGGAGAGGAAAGAGGTCTCACCTGCTGGTTCTCTCCCCAAAGCCCACAATGGCTGGGGCTGGGCCAGGCTGAAGCCGGAAGCTGGGAACTCCACCCAGGTCTCCCACGTGGGTGGCCAGAGCCTGATTACTCGAGCCATTGCCACTCCCTCCCAGGGTGTGCATAGCAGGAAGCTGGACTCGGGAGCTGGAGCTGAGCGTCTGATGTGGGACCCAGGAATCCCCATCTGCATCCTAACCCAACACTAAATGTCTGCTCCAGGGCCCCGTTTTTAAAAAAAACAGCTTTATTGAGATATAATTCATTCACCACACAATTCATCCATTTTAACCACAAGTCTGTGTTTGTTTTTCTGTAGTCCATGCGGCCATAACCACAGTCAATCCAAGGACAATTTCATTAGCAAAAGCGAAACCACCCCTTCTCCATGCAAGCCTAAGCAGTCACCGGAGCTGAGAATTTTTTTTTAAGGATTTATTTATTTATTCGAAAGGCAGAGTTGCAGAGAGAAAGACAGAGGAAAAGGGAGAGAGAGCGCTCTTCTGTCCACTGGTTCACTTCCCAAACAGCCACAGATGCCTGCATTGCACATTTTTTTTGCCACAGGGCAGATGTGTGGCCTACCAGTTAAGATGCCGCTGGGACATCAGTGTCCCACGTTGCTCTGCCTGGGTTCAACTCCCAGCTCCGACTCCTGACTCTGGGTTCCTGGGCGGCAGTGGTGAGAGCTCAGGAGGTTGGGTTCCTGGCACCGTGGGAGACCTGCTTTGAGTTCCCAGCTTCTGGTTTCTGCCCTGGTCCAACCTGGCATTTGAGCAGTGACAGAGTTACAGAGAAAGAGAAAAAGAGAGAAAGAGAGGGAGGGGGGAAGGGGGGGGGAGGGGGAGGGGGAGAGGTCTTCCATCTTCTGGTTCACTCCTTAAATGGTCACAACGGCTGGAGCTGAACCAATCCAAAGCCAGGAGCCAGGAGCTTCTTCTGGGTCTCCCACATGGGTGCAGAGCCCCTTGAGACCGGGGGCTTCACTTTACGACCCCCTGGCGCAGCCTCTTAGCACCTCTTCATGATCTGAACACAGGTGAAAAGCGACTTCCACTGGCCTGCCCTTCTCAGGGAAGATGGCGGCCACGTCTGTCCCCTGCTCTTCAGCCTGTTCCCTTGCCCTCTCCCAAAAGGAACGCACTGGGGAAGTGATGGGAGTGTCAGCAGCAATTGCCTCGGGTTCGGAGACAGAAGGTTCCAGAACTACGTTTCTGCGTTGGGTGTGTCTGTCCGTCTGTCTGTGCAGGCATGGGATGTGGGGAGTGGGAGGTTGTGCTCCTCGTTCTGTGCCCAGAGGGAATGCGGTTAGGGAGGTCCAGAGAGGTGTGGATGGACAGACAGCAGGAGCATGGGACCCAGGTTTCTCCAGCAGGTGTGGGGATGTGTGGTGGGCACCCCTGAGCAGCCTCTGCCCCCTCGAAGCCTGCAGAAACTCCCTGCCTGCCTGGGCATGGAGACGGTCTGGCTGCGCTGGGCCCACGCAGGAGCCTTGACCCTGTAATTAGACATAATGACACATGGCGGGAGCTTCTAGAACCTCATGCCCCAAGCACGCCCACCTCTCCCTCCCCCATCTCAGGGGCCAGCAAGGTGTCATTAGGCCTGGCGCCCACAGGTGCAAGATCCGAGGAGCGAGGGAGGAAGGAGTGAACCCGCACGTCAATTCATTTCTCCAAGCCTCCATTTTCTCATCTGTCAAATGGAGTCACGGATTTATACCACAAAGGGCTGTTGTCAGAGGGGAGAGTCTTCCCTGTGAGCGAGGCCTGCCTGTGGGATTGAACCTGGGTCCTGGGGCGGCACCTCTGTTCCCCAAGTGCAGAGGAAACTGTTAAACCCGCAAAGGCCAGTTTGGTAGAAGGTAGTTCTCGAAAAGCTCATTGAAGGACCCCTGCCCTCGTATTGCCAAATGCGCAAATATTCCGATGGCACACCTGGAAAACACTCCGTGATTATGTTCAACATTCATTCTTCTGATGGGTGGCATTGCCTTCCGAGCAGGGTTTGAAAGACTATAAAATTGTCCAAAGCTATGGATCCTCAAAAATATATAAGTTTGCAATGCATTTCTCCCCCACTCCTCCTCCTTCTCTTCCTCCTCTTCTTCAATAATATCCTAGGGATATGCTTCATTTAAAAAAAAATCCCTGCAAAAGTAATTTTCTATTTTATCAGCCCTTCAGCATTTGGGGGATTCTTTTGCAGTTTTTGTTGAATAGTCAACTCAACAAACTGTCCACATTTACTGCTCAGCTCCAAACGTATTTCTTTTAATTATATTTTTATATTTTGATTTTGCTTTTATTAAAGTTTTATATGCACTTTGTTCTGCAAGACTTGTAATGAAAAACAGCAGTTTCCTTGTTTTTGTCCCCAGTACTCAGTCAACAGAGGGAGTTACTTTTAAATAAGAAACAGCAGCTTCCTCTTTCCAAATGTTTATCTTATCTTTATCTTCTTGAAAGAGCAACAGAGAGAGGGAAAGAAGGAGAGAGGGAGGGAGAGATATCTTCCATCAGTTCTGTCTCCAAATGCCCATAACAGCCAGGCCTGGACCAGACCAAAGCCAAGGGCCAGGAATTCCTTCTGGGTCTTCCATGTGGGTGGCAGGACCCCAGCCCTGGAGCTGTCACCTGCTGCCTCCCGGGTGCAGCAGCAGAAGGGGAGGCACCGGGACTCCAACCAGGCGCTGCCATATTGGCCACAGAGGTCCTGCCTGGCGCTTTATCCCACTGCACACGAGACCTGCTCCAACAGTTTTTTGTTCACCTATAGGCCACTAATCACCTGCTGACACTGTCATTTCTTGGCCTGCAGTTTGGGGTAGAATGGGCCGTCTTCTTACTCCGGGAGGTAAGAATTCCTGATTGTAAAGCCCCACCTTCTGCCTCTCCTGGCACCGTCTTCCTTCAGTGACCACAACACGATTTCTGATTTGCTAAGGTTTGGGGCGTTTTAGATGACCGTGTGAACGTTGCTGACAGGCAGCCCTGTAGAGTGCTATGATTACGTTTGCTTTCTGGTAGGACTTTTGGGGAGTTGGTGGATTTCTGGTTTTGGCTTGTGGGGTTTCTTGGTGCACAGCTCGATTTATCCCATTTGGGTGTCCCCTGCCTCCCTAGGATGGAGAAGGGGACCCAGCCCAGCATCCCAGCCGGCGACATCTACCCCGGCCCCTCGTTCTAGCGCCGTCCTCTGTTTTGCCTTGAGTCCCACACTCTCGCTGTTTTACAGGATAACAGGGCCGCCACTTTGGAGAATGTTCCACCAGGATTCTGCCGGCACTGTGTGCTTGGGCAGGTTCGTCTCAGAGGCCACACCAGGTTCTTCTCCTGACATCCCACGGGTGTCACAGAACATCCAGGTGCTAACCCCATGGCACTCACTTTGACCATTTGAACAGTGTCTCCGCCGGGCCATTTCTTTGTTACTTACGTGGTGATAAGGATCTTGTGAGCAACACTTCTCTCTGTGTGAGTATCCTTTTCCTCCTTCCGTCACGCCCTTGATTGGACCAGATGCAGGTGTTTCTCACCTGAAACAATAACTGTAACAATCTCCAGAAGGTCATCTCCCTTCTTTGTCTGGCAGCCTACTGTAAGGAAAAGCTCCATCTATTTGTCGTTTATTCGTTTGCTAATAGCAGTGTGCATTCACCCCATGGTTATAATTCATGGCTATCACTACTTATTTTGATATTCAAATTCTACTACATTTGGCCTGAAGAACGCCCTGCCAGCTGGCTCTGTGTCCCTGTGACAGGTCTCCTCCATTCCTCGAGCACTTCTTTAGCTTCCGACACAATGGCAGGTCCCAAAGCTCACGTGGCACTTCCTCTGCCCCTGCTGGGAAGCAGCCTCTCCCCGGAAGCTGTGTCTCCCGCAGAGGGGAGAGTGGTGTCGTTACAGCTTGCGGGGCCTGGCTGCTTCCAGAGCTTCTTGGTGAACAGAGCTGGGGAAACACACACACTCGTACGCTGTGTCCACACACGTCTACATAAATACAAGAGCCTTCAGAAAGTCCGTGGAAAAGGTGCATCACAAACACGATGCATGGACTTCAAAATTTTTGCACTAAAATAAACATTTTTTTTTAATATATCTACTATCTATTTGAAAGGCAGAGTGACAAAGAGAAATAGGAAGAGAGACAGGGAGACCTATCTTTCACCTGCTGGTTCACTCCCCAAATGCCCATAGCAGCCCAGGCTGGGCTGAAGGCAGGAGCCAGGAACTCCATCCGAGTTCCCCACAAGGATGGCAGGGGCCAGGCACTTGAGCCGCCTTCCACTGCCCTTACAGGCACATTCGTGGGAAGCTGCATCTGAAGCAGAGCAGAGCAGGCAGGATTCCAGCCAGGAGTCTCTCAAATGGGATGAGGGCGTCACAAGCAGAGGCGTAGCCCTAGCACTACAACCGCAGCCCCACATTTCTCTTGGAAGGCTCCATCAGAGCTCTGGAAGTCGCTGAGATTTTCAGGAACGTTCGGTTGGTTTCTACTCCACTTTCCTGAAGCTGCCACTGGGGCCGCAGGAATAAAGCCCCTGGGGCAGCTGACAGAGGCCCAGGCTGGGCTGTGTGTCCCGGGGTGGACTTGGGTCTCATGGTCTGAGATTCGAAAGCCCTGCCAACTCGTGTCATGCACCATGTGGGGAATGCCGCAGATTTAAAAAGCAGTCATTTCAGGTCTGCGTGGACTTGGTTAAGCTTAAGGAGGCGGTGCTATGGCCACATGGTCCTTGGCTGAGCTGACTCAGCGTCAGGGGGTATGGGGTGTGGCGGGGGGGTCCCTGCTCTGGGTCCTTTCCTGCTCTGCTCGTCTACATTTCAGCTGCCAGGTTCCTGCGTGAGCTTCCTTTTGAAAACAGATTTACAGGGCCGGCGCCGTGGCTCACTAGGCTAATCCTCCGCCTTGCGGCGCCGGCACACCGGGTTCTAGTCCTGGTCGGGGCGCCGGATTCTGTCCAGGTTGCCCCTCTTCCAGGCCAGCCCTCTGCTGTGGCCCAGGAGTGCAGTGGAGGATGGCCCAAGTGCTTGGGCCCTGCACCCCATGGGAGACCAGGGAAAAGCACCTAGCACCTGGCTCCTGCCATCGGATGAGCGCGGTGTGCCGGCCGCAGCGCGCCAACCGCGGCAGCCATTGGAGGGTGAACCAACGGCAAAGGAAGACCTTTCTCTCTGACTCTCTCTCTCACTGTCCACTCTGCCTGTCAAAAAATAAAAAGAAAAAAAAAACAGATTTACAAAGAAAATCCAGCCCAGTACCAAGTCCAGAGTCTCCAGTTGGCCGGGCGACCTCCTGCTTCCCTGGGGCCCCAGGGTCCCAACTGGCAAAGGGGGATTCTGTACTGCTCGGTGTGGGGCACACGCAGCCCGGGGCCCCTGGAATCTTCCGCCAGGAAGAGCAGCGGTGGGAGGAGCCGCCCCTCGCCCTCTCCCAGAGAAACAGGTCGCTGGCTGGGTCTGGGCCCGCAGCCAAGGGGAAGCGGAGACAACAGGCGAGCTGCAGTCCGATCGGCCAGCTGCGGGCAGGTTGTGCAACTTCCGCCCAGTATTGGCAAACAAGACTTTGGCTGGCTCTGGACAGCCCTTCCCCCTCCCTGTCCCAAACCACTGCGTCTGGGGGCTGGGCAGGTGCTCTTGTTGCCCCCAGGACAGCCAGGCAGCTGTCAACAAGACCCCCCACCACACAGCCGTCACAGCCTGGGGCTGTGGGGGAGTGGGGAGGCTGGTGTGGGGGGTGCTCAGCATGCCTGTGGGGTGTGTGTGTGTGTGTGAGTTGCAATGGGAGGGTACGGGAGGGGGAGGCTGTGTGGGCAGCTGTGGTCACCCACTTGGGAGTGACACTGGCCCGTGTGGGTGCGGAGTGTGACATGTGTCCCTGTGGGGGAGGACACCTTGGTGAACTGCTGTGTGGGCGGGGCAGCTGTTTGCACGCACGCATGTTCCAGGACACGTAGCAGAGTGTCTACAGGTGAGATGGCGCACACAGGTAGGATCAGGGAAGCAGGAAGGGGTGTGTGGCTGTGTGTGCATGTGGGTAGAAATCACGTATGTGTGCCGCATAGGGGGCACGTCTCCCATTGGAGGTACTCACCTGTGTACCTGCAAGCCCCCGTGGCTGAGCTTTTTGTGGTCTCTGGGGCAGGATGGTGGTTTGCAAACACGTGTGATGTCTTTAGCACGTGCGAGTGCAGAAGTCTGTGGACTGTGGATGCACTTGGTTTTGGACATGAGTTGAACGGGCTGGGCATACAGGCCCTTCCAGTCTGCCTGCTCCCTGATGTGGCTTCATGCCGTTCCCACCACAGCCCAGAAAGCTAGGGCTCCCCAGGCTACAGTGAAGGGAGCTGAGGCTGGAGGGAGGTCCCACAGCAGGCCAAGGACAGAGCCAAGGGCACTGTGCATCCAGTGTCCCCTGGCCTAGGTGAAATGGGGTCAGTTTGGGGTCAGGTTTGACAGCTGTCAGTCTGGGCTGAAAGCCCTGGGGGACATTCTGAGAGGAGGAAAGCTGTGGAGCCAGCTGAGGCCGGGGTGGGAGAGCTGTGGCTGGTACAGTGAGGACTCCGTGCCACAGGGAAGCACAGGGCCTGGGAGCCCATAGCTTGGTTCAGATCACATCTGCACATCCTGCTCGTGTGGATCATCGCTCTGTGCCTCAGCTTCCTCATTTGTAAAACGCTAGCAAGACCTGAGGGGTTGTACGAGGGCTCTTTAAAAGGTTCGAGGAGCACATGTGTTATCATAGATTCCAAACTCTTGCACCAAAATAAACTTATCTTTTAATTCCATTTTCCACGGACCTTGTGCAGTGCCCTCTGATAAGTGTTTGCTGGCACACATGCCCCTAGACGGTGCGTCTCTGTCCCAGGGAACCCCTCATGGGTCAAGAACACCGTCAAGTGGGGAACACGAGCAGTCCCCTTAACCGAAGCGCATCCTGGCTCAGGAATGCAGCAGCCCCGGGGGTACAGCAGCTTCCCCTGGAGGTCGCAAGGATGACCCGAACCACAGGCAGGGCTGCTGCCCCACGTCACCAGAGAGCTCTGCACTGTGGCTGGCCCAGGGGAAAACACACCTCAAGATTCAGGCTATGGTCAGTGCGGTAGAGCCGGTTACGCCACAGCCTGAGCACCAGCATCCCATCTGGGAGTGCTGTTCAAGTCCTGGCTGCTCCACTTCTGATCCAGTTCCCTGCCAATGCACCTGGGAAGGCAGCGGAAGATGTCCCACGTGCTTGGGTCCCTGCCACCAATGTGAATAGAGTTATTGGTTGCTGGCTTCAGCCCGGCTCAGCCTGGCCATTGTGCCCATTTGGGGAGCTGGAGAGTGAATAAATGGATGGATGATTTCTCTTTTTCTCTGTCTGTCCCCACCTCTGTCCCTCTGCCTTCCAAATAAATGAATAAATGTATATTTTTTAAAAATTCAGAGTACAGTCTCTCTCTCTCTGCCTTTCAAATAAATAGATAAATCCTTTAAAGAAAACAAATATTATCATATAAAAACATTTATTTACTCATTTGAAAGATGGACAGTGATTTCCCATCTGCTGGCTCACTCTCCAAATGTCTGTCACATCTGGGACTGAACCAGACTGAAACTGGGAGCCAGGAACTTGATGCGAGTCTCGCACAGGGGTGACGGGCACCAAACCACTCGAGTCATCCCTGCTGCCTCCCGAGGCGCGCACTAGCAGGGGCTGGAGTCGGGAGTGGAGCCCGGCCGCAACCCAGGTGCTCTTGACACTACACGTGCCACTCCATATGGCACTGTTCTTACTCCCACTTTTATTTTATTTATTTATTTTTTATTTATTGACAGGCAGAGTGGACAATGAGAGAGAGACAGAGAGAAAGGTCTTCCTTTGCCATTGGTTCTCCCTCCAATGGCCGCCATGGCTGGTGCACCATGCTGATTCGATGGCAGGAACCAGGTGCTTCTCCTGGTCTCTCATGTGGGTGCAGGGCCCAAGCACCTGGGCCATCCTCCTTTGCACTCCCGGGCCACAGCAGAGAGCTGGCCTGGAAGAGGGGCAACCGGGACAGAATCCCGCACCCTGACCGGGACTACAACCCGGTGTGCCGGCGTTGCAAGGCGGAGGATCAGCCTAGTGAGCCGCGGGGCCGGCCTCTTACTCCCATTTTACAAGCAAGGATATTGAGGCCCCAAGAGAAAAAGAAACTCAGAGAACATGGCACACTAGCAGGTGGAATGGAACTGCAAGTCCTGGCTTTGGGGACCACACCATCCCCTGTGCTGTTTCTCAGCTCCTTGATTACTCCCGGCAAAGCCCCTGTGTTGAATTCCCTCTGCACAAAACCCACAGCTTCTCAGGTCTGTGGAGCCCTCATCTGGTCCCCGTCCATCTTTGTTTCAGCTCTACCTGGGCCAGAGCCTCTTCTGGGCACTTAACCCGTGTTAAGGAATTTAGCCCCGTCACCACGATCCTACCTGTGAGTTAGGTCTCATCACCATCATGCCTCCTGAACAAAAAGTGGATGGTATGGAACCCCACTGGCCTGGGGTTCTGCAGCTGCGGAGGGCGGAGCTGGGGTTCCAAGGCAGGAGGTTCACATGCAGAGCCCACCCCCGACCACCCCACAGTACTGGCTTGCCTGCTATTGGCCGTCATCACAGCCAGGCAGCTGCCACAACACCCACCGGAGCCCCGCCCTTGAGGTGAGCAGGTGGCCTCTGTGACATCCCCAAACGACCATGTCTAATTGTTGCCCCTGAACCCGAGGACCCAGAAGGTGTCTCCCAGGCATTTGCTTCCCCAAACTGAAGACCCCTGGGGCTGGGAGGTGACTCCTGGACTTCCTGGGGGATGCTGGGAAGGCTCGTCACTCCCGGGTCTCCTCCCCGGCCACTCGTGGCACCGCTCCCTCCGGGGGGAGCCTCTGGGGACTGCACTGCTTTCATGCTTCTGCTCTGGAGGGGACTTGGGACCTTCTGCAGCTGCAGAGAGGAGGTCTCTTCCTCGGGGGGCTTCAAAGACCAGGAGGGGGCACCGTGGGCCATGCCACAGGCCAGCGACCCTGATCTGGGGGTGGAGTATTGTGACTGCACAGGGCAGGGTGGCAGGGACATTCTAGGCTGACCCCTGGCCCGATGGGGAGCCACTCCCAGCCCCCAGGAGGGGTTGGCATCCAGGGAGATGGACCCAGTGGTTTTAAGCTGGAATTGGACCTCTCATCCCCGCTGGCGGCCTTACGGAAGCCCACCTGCATGCATGCATTCCCTCACTTAACTCTGTCCCAGCCTCCTGCCTCCACAGCAGTCCCTAGTGTCCCAAGGAGGCAGCCTGCTCCCTTCCCATGAGAAGCTCATGGCCCGCGGGGTGGTGGGCGGGTGCTGTGGAGTAGAGCTGGGAGAGCTCAGGCAGGGCCAGGCAGTGCAGTGGCTAAGGCACAGGGCGCCACCAGGATGGATCTAGGGTTCATGGCGCCTGAAGCTTTTCCATGTGGGGAGCGCCTCCTTTGAAAATAGAGTGCAACATCAGATTTGCAAGTGAGAGTTTATCTAGGAGAATACAAAGTCCCAGACAGCCCAGAAGCCTGGGAGGTACCTTGGAGATCACACAGAGCTGAGCACAAATGCATCCCAGAAATGCTACCTTGTTGCAAGCTGGCTTCCCCTCCCCTTAGAGCACCTTATAGCTCCCAGCTACTCCAGGCTGCAGGCAACCGGGAGGCTGAGAGCCTCTGGGCCACCATTCACAGGCTGGTCCAGGGGGAGGGTGCCTGGCTCAGTGACTGCTCAGGAGCCAGATCCGCCCTATGCTCCTGATTCGGCCGCTTCCTGACTGTGCAGCTTTGGGGAAGTTGCTTCTCTTCTCTGAGCCTTGGTTTACTCATCTGTAAACTGAAGCTGTTAAGAGAACCATGGTGTTGCGTTTTCGCAAAAACGCAGCAAGATTGTCTATACAGGGCGACACCCCCCCCCCCCCCCGCCTCCCTGGCCCGCTGTAAACATGAAGCACCCTCTCAACATGAGCTGTGTCTGCGAACACCACCAGTCACAATGCGGATCTGCGAGTGCCTGCTCCTGCCTGTGTGTGCCCAGCAGGTGGTCAGGGAAGGCTTCCTGGAAGAGGTGACTGTGGTGTGGGGTCCAGGGGGGGAGGAAGGGCATGTGCAAAGGCCTGCGCCCATGAGAAGGCAAGGACCCTGGCCAAGGGCGGTCTGGAGGGGTTCTCTAGCCCCCCAGGTGGCCAGAGCCGAGCTGGGCTGCAGTGCCCAGCTCTCCGGGCTGCAGGCTGGCAGGGGGCCCAGTGTTGTGTCTGGGTGGGCGGGGGGTGCCCCAGCGGGTCTCAGTTTCAGCCTCTCACCTCTGCCCCCTCCCGTTTCCGGACCTCTGCTTCCTTCCCCAGCGCAGACCGCAGAGTTTTTCAGAGGAAGCTGCTGCTTATTTTAGTGGCCTCCCTGGACACCCCCACCCCCAGCCACCCCTGCCCCCGAGCCCTTACTGGCACCAAGGGCCTCTGGGAGCCACAGCCCAAATCACTCATGAGCGGGGAACAGGTCCTACCTGGGGTCAGCGCCTTGCACCCACCCCTTCCTGGCTCCAGAGCAGGAGCGAGCACTGGTTTTGCAGCTGGGAGACATGAGGTCAAGGCCAGGCCTGGCTCTGACTCACCGGAGGGTCTCCTACAAGACCCTTCACCGTTCCGGGCCCCCTGGTCCCTATCTGGGCTGTGGGGCCCTGTGTGGTGCAGCACGAACCCCTGGCAAAAGGTGGAGGTGGGTGCCCCGTCTCTGGCTCCTGACCGCCTATGGCATCCTGGCCGGAAGCTTCTGAGTGACAGTCTTGTCCCACACGGGTTTGGGGGCCTGAGCTTTCCCCCCGGAGGTCCGTCTTTAAGAAAAAGGAGTCACAAGTGCATGTGGATTTTTACTTAGAAAGGGCCTGTGCAAGTGAGAACCCTGCGGCTTGACCGTTGTCCGGGCCATGGAAAATCTGCCTGTGCTCCGGAGCCTCAAAATCCCAGAGAGGCAGTGGGGAAACTGAGGCTCAGCAGCAGGTGCCGCAGCCGGTGAGGGGTGGCTGGGATTTGAACCTCCGCTTGTCAAAAATCGGCCTCCAAGTTCTACCCACCTCCCTCGACAGCCTCTAGCAGCTAAGGCACTGTGGCCCTTGCAAGTGCTGCCCCGTCTAGGCAGCTCTGTGACCCTGCCTGAGCCTCAGCATTCTCATCTGTAGAATGGGTGATGTCGGGCAGTGGTAGCCACGCCACAGCAATGGGCACTCCCTCAGCAGGTCTTCTTAGTCCACTCTGAACCATGCTGATAATAACCACGGCCAGCACTTGCCCGGTGCTCACCTAGGGCCAGGCACTCATCCAATCACAGCAATTTAGACTCGTGGAAGCCTCACCACGACATGACACTATCATAGCCCCATGTTCCGGGGGGGGGGGGGGGGGGACTGAGGCCCAGCTCCTTGTTGAGCACAGGGGATGCAGCTGTGATCCACTCACAGGCTTTTTCTCAGGGAGCCAGGGCTGGTGGGGACAGGCACCAGCAGGTGCACTGTTACAGCCCCAGGTGGCGGCCAGCGTGTGTCAGGGGCGGGGTCAGAGGGAAGTCCCTGGGAGCAGAGGAGAGGAAGGGACTGCATTTGACTGCAGGGCTCGGTGCATGGGATCATGTCCAGCAGAGCGTGCCGGATTCCTAAAGAATTTCCCAGGCTGGCCAGTGCCACAGCTCACTTGGCTAATCCTCCGCCTGCAGTGCCGGCACCCTGGGTTCTAGTCCCGATTGGGGCGCCGGATTCTGTCCTGGTTGTCCCTTTTGCAGGCCAGCTCTCTGCTGTGGCCCAGGAGTGCAGTGCAGGATGGCCCAGGTCCTTCGGCCCTGCGCCCCATGGGAAACCAGGAGAAGCACCTGGCTCCTGGCTTCAGATCAGCGCAGCATGCCGGCCACAGCGCACCGGCCGTAGCAGCCACTTGGGGGGTGAGCCAACAGAAAAAGGAAGACCTTTCTCTCTGTCTTTCTCTCTCTCTCTCTCTCTCTGTGTGTCTAATGCTGCCTGTTGAAAGAAAGAAAGAAAGAAAGAAAGAAAGAAAGAAAGAAAGAGAGAGAGAGAAAGGAAGGAAGGAAGGAAGGAAGGAAGGAGGAAGGAAGGAAGGAAGGAAGGAAGGAAGGAGGAAGGAAAGAAAAAAGAATTCCCAGGCCGACCACGGTGGAAGGACATTCTCAGCAGAGGGCCGGCACTGGCACAGCCAAGGAGCAGAGGGCAGGGAGCTTTTTACGCTGGGGTGTGTCACCAGAGATGGTGCAAGTGTCCACACGTCTGTCCACCCTCGTGTCCATCCGTGGGTCCACACTTTCAACACTTACCTGGGCAGACATGAAGGATGCATTGCCCATCTTCCCTTGGTCTGCCTCCGGGTCCCCTGTACTGCAGCTGACTGTCCCCACTACAGAGGGCGTATCCCATCCCTGGAGACCACACCTCCACTCCTCTGAGCCACAGGAGCTGGCTCAATGTCACCCAGGGCATCCCAGTGTTGCCAGGGCTGGAAATGTCCCCAGGGAATACTGGCCAGGCAGCTGCTGCGTGGGATAGAGACGGGACAGCTTGGCAGGGCCCTGCTGGGATTGAGTCCTGGGCACCCACAGAGGAAGCTGCTCACTCCCACACCCCTTGCTGGCTTCCTGAGACTAT
This sequence comes from Sylvilagus floridanus, assembly GCA_949820135.1. Classification (NCBI taxonomy): domain Eukaryota; kingdom Metazoa; phylum Chordata; class Mammalia; order Lagomorpha; family Leporidae; genus Sylvilagus; species Sylvilagus floridanus. The sequence goes on along the minus strand of OX463243.1, from coordinate 89,871,815 downwards.
CACCTCCTAAATAAGCCACCCTCCCCATCACCACCCCATCTCCCTTCCTTTCATGGGTTCTTGCCTTTGTCCAGACGCCAGCATCCATGGGGCTCACCCTGCTGGCCCCGTGCTGGGTCCAGGCAAGCAGAGATGAAGTGGGCATGGCCTTGCCTCCAAGACCCACACGTTTGGGGAGAGGACACGGGCCCCAGGGGCACTGCAGAGCTGGGTCCTTGCCCCACCTCTGCCATGCTCACCCCCTACCAGGGGAGCAGGGTCAGGGCTGAGCTCAGCTGCTTCCTGAATGAGTTGGGGTCCCCACCTCCGGCTGTCACCTGCAGGTAACTGTCGGAGGCAGCTTCCGGCAGCCCGTGCCCTGTCCCGCAGGCAGGAAGAGCAGTTAATACACGTTCTCACTACTCGTGGAGCCTCTCCAGGTATTAAACCCAGAAATCTTCACAGCAGCCCTCATTTCGAACCTCATTTTACAGCTGGGGAAACCGAGGCACCAAGAGACTCACTCAAGAGCCTGTAGCTAGTGAGAGGCCGAACTGAGATTTGAACTCAGGCAGTCTGATCTCAAAGGCTTTGGTTTAACCTCCACGCTCCACTGTTACAGGAAGCAGGGAAGGCAGGTGGGGGCGGGTGTTCAATGCAGGGAAAGGGTTCAGACACACGTGAGAGTCTGGGGGGAGAAGGCAGCTCTGTGCGGAAAAACACACCGGGTACGCACAGTCATCCAACATGCACAGACCAACACACGCATGCACACTGGGCACACAGACAGGACACACACACACACACACACACACTTAGCCAAAGGCAGGTCCCCATCTAAGTGTACACAGCGCGCATACCCAACCCTCTCATGGATTTGTTCAACCTCACATGCCTGTATCTGAGCATTCACAAGCCAGAGCACACACCTGCACATGTGAGCAGGTGTCAACATACATGCATGTCCACAGAGGCACACGTGTGCTCCCCATGTATTTGCACTCATGCGTACCTGTCTGCCCACAGGCATCCACACACCATATGCCCCCAAGCACCTGCACACCAGTATGCATCAGTGGCCAGCGCGAGTTCTTCGCTTGAAGAAAACTTGTGACTGTATTAAAAAATACATTGGCCAAATAATTAAAGTGAGGCGCGGGGCCAGGGGACTCCTTGCTGCTGTCTCGGGGCCGCCGGGGCCGGGCTGTGCTTGGCGTAGCTCTGTTCTATATATCTGAGGAAGCGGCACTTTATTACAGTAATTTATCACCCCCATAAACGTGGCTCCTCGGTAACGCAGAATAATTTGGGAAGAAATATGTTTTAAAAATTAAAAATGCAGGCAGCATGCGCCCCGCCAGGTCTGCAGGGAGACATCGCGGCAGCTCCCGTAACTGCCCGCGAAGCTCTAATACCTACAGCTTCCATTATTTAAAGTGTGATTATATTTTTCCTGCTTGGAGCTTTGTCAGCTATAAATAAAAGATAAGGGTGAAGTGTTCCGGGGCCCAGTAAGCACTTCCATTATTGGTACTTAAGGGGGCTCGGGGAAGGAGCGGGCGGGCAGGGTGGGGTGGGGAAGAAGCAGAGGCCATCTCGGGGTGCAGCCTGGGCCTGCCAGTGGAGCTAGCACATTGGGGGGGACACTGACTTTGCAGGGGATCGAGGTGACATGGACCCTGTGAACTTGGGGTCTGTTGCCACGTCTCCCCACAGGCCTGACCCTCTCCCTGTCTCCCCAGGGACTCCACACCCAGGAGAGAAGGGTCCCTCGAGAGAAAGGGCTTTCCATAGCCAGGAGATGTGTCCCTGTGAGTCCCGAGAGCTGGCTGGGTAAGGACGAAACAGGAAACCGGAAATAATCTCCCTGTCCTCGACTCTCGGTCACGCAGGTGCCTCTAACTCTGGAAGCCCACGTGGGCATCCCGGCTCTGCCGGTTCCCGGATGTGTGGCCATCGGCCAGCATGGTCACTCTTTCGAGCCTCAGTTTGTTCATCAGTAACCTGGGGACAGCAGCAGTGCTGGCAGGGTTGCTGGGGCGACTCCCCAGAGTAAGTTGCACTAACTCCAGCTCAGTCGTGTTGGTGAAAGAAAGAACAACACTCCTTAGTTTTTATCCTCCGATTTGAAAATGTGTGTCCATGTGAAAATCCGCATGCAAATGTTGACAGCAGCTTTATTTATAAAAGACAGAATGTGGAAGCAACCGAGAGGCCCTTCAATGGGGGGGGGGGGGGGAGGCTAGATAAACAAACTGTGGGATCCACACAGTGAAATACTGCCTAGTAATAAAAAGAAACGAGCCATTGGGGCAGGTGTTGAGGTGCAGAAGTTTAAGCTGCCACTTGGGACTCCTGCATCTCACAGCAGAGGAGCGGTTTGATTCCTGGCTACTCTGCTTCCAATCCAGCTCCCAGTTAATGTGCCTGGGCAGCAGCAGATGATGGCCCAAGTATTTGGGTCCCTGCCACCCACATGGGAGACCTGGACAGAGTTTCTATCTCCTGGCCCAGTCCTGGCTATTGCAAGCATTTGAGGAGTGAACCAACAGATGGAAGATCTTTCTCTCTATCTCTTCATCTCTCTCTCACTCTGCCTTTTAAGTACATAAATAAACCTTTTTAAAAAGAAAAGAAATGAGCAATAGGAACAGGAGGTATTGTTTAATGGGTTTGGCATTTCAGCTTGGGAGACGGATAGTGGTGATGATTGACAACAGTGTCACTGGACTCTGCACTTAAAAGTGGTTAAAATGGAAAATTTTAGGTTGTGCATATTTTACTACACTAAAAAAAGAGAAATGAGCTACTGAGCCATGAAAAGAAATGGAAGAACCGTAAATACATTTTACTAGGTGGAAGAAGCAAGTCTGAAAAGGCTACGTACATACTGTATGATTCCAACTTACAACGTCCTGGAAAAGGCCAAACGATAGCGACAGGAAGATCAGTGCTTGCAGAGCTGGGTCAGGTGGAAGGAGGAGGAAGGGAGGGGCACCTGGGTGGAGCGCAGGGGATTTTGAGGGTGGTAAATCTGCTTTGCATGGCACTGTCATGGAGGACGCATGTCGTGATCCGTTAGTCATAACACGTATGCTAACACTTGTGTGCATTAGTCATTACACATTATACATAGAAGGCAGGGCACAGTGGATCCTGATGCAAATGCTGGACTTCAGTTCGCAACAACGTCACAGTCAGTGTTGGCTCAGCAGTTGTAACAAGTGGCCACAGTAACACAACATGTCAACATGCAGCATTTGGGGGAGTATACAGGAATTCTCTTTCTTCTCCTTTTCCTGAAAACTTGAAACTGTTCAAAAAAGTAAAGTTTCTGAAAACTTAAGTAAAAAGAAAAGTCCTAAAAATTAAAAAACAAAATGATAGAGCCAGTGTTGTGGCACAGCTGGTTAAGCTGCCGCCTGTGGTACTGGCAGCCTGTGTGAGCGCTGGTTCAAGTCCCAGCTGCTCTTCTTCTTGTTTCTGTGTGTGTATGTATGTGTGTGTGTGTTTAAGATTTACTTATTTATGGCCGGCGCCGTGGCTCAACAGGCTAATCCTCCACCTTGCGGCGCCGGCACACCGGGTTCTAGTCCCGGTCAGGGCGCTGGATTCTGTCCCGGTTGCCCCTCTTCCAGGCCAGCCCTCTGCTGTGGCCCGGGAGTGCAGTGGAGGATGGCCCAAGTGCTTGGGCCCTGCACCCCATGGGAGACCAGGAAAAAGCACCTAGCACCTGGCTCCTGCCATCGGATGAGCGCGGTGCGCCGGCCGCAGCGCGCCGACCGCGGCAGCCATTGGAGGGTGAACCAACGGCAACGGAAGACCTTTCTCTCTGTCTCTCTCTCTCACTGTCCACTCTGCCTGTCAAAAAAAAAAAAAAAAAGATTTACTTATTTATTTGAAAGGCAGAGTTACAGAGAGGCAGTGGCAGAGAGAGAGGTCTTCTATCCACTGGTTCACTCCCCAAATGGACGCAATGGCTGGAGCTGGGCTGATCCAAAGCCAGGAGCCACGAGCTTCCTCCAGGTCTCCTATGTGAGTGCAGGGGCCCCAAGGACTTGGGCCATCTTCTACTGCTTTCCCAGGCTGCTCCTCTTCTGACCCAGCTCCCTGCTGATGCACTTGGAAAAGCAGCGAAAGGCCCAAGTGCTTTGGCCTCTGCCATCCATGTGGGAGACTTGGCTCTTGGCTTTGGCCTGGCTCAGCCTTGGCCATTATGGCCATTTGGGAAGTTAACCAGAAGATGGAAGATGTATCTAGCTGTCTATCTATCTATCTATCTCTGCCTTTCAAATAAATAAATAAATCTTTTAAAAAAGCAAAAACATGATGGAGATCAACACCAGCCTTTTCCTGAGCATTTTATACCATTTTAAAAAAAGATTTATTTATTTATTTGAAAGCTAGAGTTACACAGAGAGAAAAGGAGAGGCAGAGAGAGAGAGAGAGAGAGAGAGAGAGGTCTTTCATCCACTGGTTCAACCCCCAACTGGTTGCAATGGCCGGAGCTGCACTGATCCGAAGCCAGGAGCCAGGAGCTTCCTCCGGGTCTCCCACGTGGATGCAGGAGCCCAAGGACCTGGGCCATCTTCCATTGCTTTCCCAGACCACAGCAGAGAGCTGGATTGGAAGTGGAGCAGCCAGGTCTAGAACCGGTGCCCATATGGGATGCCAGCACTGCAGGCAGCGCTTTACCCACTATGCCACAGCGCTGCCCTCATATTTAATACCATTGAAAGTACAACAGGAAGACAGCTGAGCAATCATTCCACCCAATGGCTTCCAAATCCTTTTCTTTTATTCCAAGAAAAAATGTATGGAGCTCCTAAGACACTTAAAAATTTACCATGACCGGGGCCAGTGTTATGGCATAGCAGGTTAAGCTGCTGCCTACGATGCTGGTATCTCATGTGGGTGCCAGTTCAAGTCTCAGCTGCTCCATTTCTGACCCAGCCCCCTGCTAATGGCCTGGGGAAAGCAGCAGAAGACGGCCCAAGTGTTTGGTCCTCTGCCACCCATGTGGGAGACCCAGAAGCAGCTGCTGGTTCCTGGCTTCAGCATGGCTCAGCCCCAGCCACTGCAGCCATCTGGGGGAGTGAACCAGCAGATGAAAGATCTCTCTCTCTCTCTCTTTCTCAAACTCTCTGAAATAAATAAATGAAGAAATATAAATAAATAAATCTTAAAGTAAACCTCACCTTGACCAGAGCAAACATGATGGGAGCAGTAAACAGACCTGGGCTCCCTTCTGCTACACTGCTGGGGAGGACTCCCAGGCTGTCCCTGGCCCCCCTGCCTAGGTTGGCCTGGAGTTTGAGGTATGTGAACCAAGGCAGCCACGCAAGCCACTCAGAGCTGGCACTGTCTGGCTGTATGGTCCTGACCCAGTTCAGATTGCTTTGAGTCAGCTGAGATCAGTCCATGGTAGAACCGCTGACTGGCAGAGCTGAGTGACGCTGGGAGGGACCAGTAGGCAGGCAGATGGGGCGGGACGAAAGGAGTGACCCAGCCACAGCCAGCTCAGGGAGATCGCGGGCATGGTCTGGCAGTCGTCTGTGGCACAGGAAGAGACTTCCAGTCCTCGGCTTCTTCAGTCGTTCCCTGCTTTGGGCCAGAGCTTCCCCTCGAGTGCTAGGTGGCCTGAATACGAAGGCCAAGAGGCCAGCTGCAGCCTTGAAGGAACTCGGTGTCCGATGCATGCGTTTGCCTTGTCATCTTCGGCTCTGCTAAATATAAACAGACACATTAGAGAATGCAAGCTCTGTCCCTGTCTCTCTGCCATTCAATAAATAAATAAGCAGGAGGAGGAGGAGGGGGAGGGGAGGGGGAGGAGGAGGAGGAAGGTGGTGGCGGCTAATTGCTTGCACTCAATCCTTGTCCCGGGAGTAGTTTCTGGGAGAATCAAACCAAAGATGGTTTGTACGGCAAATAGTTCTAGAAAGTGGATGCTCAGGAGGGGCTTCTGGGGTGCCTTGCACGGCTGGTGTTGGGAGGAGTGGAGGTAACCCCTGGTGTGTGTGTGTGGGGGGCTCACCCTTGCTGGATTCTCAGCTGATTCGGTCAGGAGTGGTAGGTGGAGGCAAGTACACAAGTATGAGTACCTGAGGAAGTTCATGGAAAAACGGAATTGAAAGAGAAGTTTGCTTTGGGGGGAATCCTCTTAGAAAACCTGCTTCCCACGTTGGAGTGCCAAGACTGGGGTCTTAGCTCCACTCCTGCTTCTGCACACCCTGGGAGATGGCAGGTGGCTGGGGGCAGCAGTGCCTAGGTCTCTGCCACCCACGTTGGAAACCCAGAGTTCTGGGCTCCTGGCTCTTGCTTGACCCTGTTCTTGCTGTTGGGGGCATTTGGGGAGTGAAGCTATAGATGGAAGATCTCTCTCTCTCTCTCTTTCAAATAAAATGAAAATAAACATGTTAAAATTTCATGGAAAATGGGATAAAAAAGATAAGTTTATTCTGGGGTAAACAGTTTTTGAAGGCCCTACATTTTTCCCCCATAATTCACGTTTTCTGTGAACTCTATGCAGTCTCTTCATTATGCCCTGTGGTGCCAGACCTGAATGACAGGGGGATAATGGTAACTCTGAGGATTGCAGAGTTGTCTTGGCAGAGCTTGGCTGCAATTATAGCCCTAAAGAAAGACAATTACAGGCTCCAGTCAGCCAACCACCAACACAGGGCCCACTGTGAAAGCCGGGAGGCTGCCAGCACAAGGCTTAAATAGACCCCTCGGCTCCCAGGGCTGGAGGGCAGCCGGTGCTAAAAATCAGACCCAAGATCAGACAGAAAGAGCAGAGGTGGAACACAGGGTCCTGCATCCACAGCCCCAGAGCTTCTGTGCAGAGGTCACAGAGCCAGGAGGGAAGGAATGGGACCCTGAGACCCGCAGGGGGACGCTGGGGTGGATCTACTGGCTGCCTGAACCTGAAAGTCGGGGCTGGTAGGAGAGCCCCCCCTTTGCTAGAGGAGAGCGGGCTCCCCTTGGTGGGAGATGATGCAAAGTCTTCCGCTTGAAGACTTCCGCTCGAAGTCTTCCTATCTAGAGGAAACATGGCTTCCTGCACAGCCCCCTCCACTTCTCATTTCGCACCAGGAACGAGGGGCAGGTCCAGCACGGTCCAGGGCTCCCGGAGTGGGAGGACGTGGAGCAAGCAGGCAGCTGCTGATGTGCGGTGCAAGGCAGCAGGACAGCGCCTCCGGAAGGGGGCCTCCGGGGTCCTGGGTGAGGGCAGGAGCACGTGACTCCAGAGCCTTGCCCCCCCCCCACTCGGGCTGCAGCAGGTGGCCACCAGTGCGGGAGGCCGCAGATGACAGCGCCGCCAAGGCCGGCATCAGGGCAGAGAAGTGGGAAGGACAGAGGGACGGCCCCTCTCAGTGAGTCAGAGCAATGAGGAGGCCAGAGCCGCGCTCGCACGCTCAGAGGGCGCAGGAGCGAGTGGCGGTTCCTCTGGTGTCTCTGGTTAGCGTTGAGAAACGCCAGTGGGTCGTGCCGGATCGTGGTGAATTACTACACGCTTGAGCGAGTGTAGGTCCTACCACGGAACAGATGCTCGCCGCCTCCGGCACTCAGCGAGCGGCTGTCGGTGTGCGGAATGTGTTGAGTTCCATCCTGGTTAGATGCCAGGGTCAGAAGCTGCTGTGCACCCTCACCGTCCTGACCCCAGGGTGCACCCCTGCCCGGCCCTCCATCACAGCATGGGCCAGAGGGATCCCCGTCTATCGCCGGAGCTGGGCTGGCTCTGTACTGTGACAACTTGACTAAGGTGCAACTCCAGTTCCCAAGTGCCCCGCGCTGCGTCCAGCTCAGGCAGTCTGCGCCACGAGACGTTGCGTGCTTTTCTTGGGAGACAGAAGTTCTAGGCTGTATTCCGGTTCAAGATGTTCTCACCGCTGTGTTTAGAATGATTGTCTCTGTGAGGGGACTTCACACAGCTGGTAGAAAGATGGAATTAAAAGGTTGTTTCATAGGGCCGGCGCTGTGGCATAGCAGGTAAAGCCGCTGCCCACAGTGCTGGAATCCTCTATGGGTGCTGGTTCGAGTCCTGGCTGCTCCACTTCCAATTCAGCTCTCTGCTACGGCCTGGGAAAGCAGTAGAAGATGGCCCAAGCCCTTGGGCCCCTGCACCCACATGAAAGACTTGGAGAAATTTCCAGATTCCTGGCTTTGGATTGGCACAGCTCTGGCCATTGAAGCCATTTGGGAAGTGAACCAGCAGATGGGAGGACCCCCCCCCTTCCTCTGCAACTCTGCCCTTCAAATAAATAAATAAATCTTTTAAAAATGTTATTTTATTTTGATGCAAAAAAGTTAACATGTATGCATATGAGGAGTCTTCAAAAAGCTTCTGGAGGAGTTGTCATTGTGGCATAGTGGGTAAAGCCACCACCTGTGATGCTGCCATCCCATATGGGCACTGGTTCGAGTCCTGGCTGCTCTACTTCTGATCCAGCTCTCTGCTATGGCCTGGGAAAGCAACAGAAGATGATCCAAGTGCTTGGGCCCCTGCATCCATGTGGGAGACCAGGAAGGCATTCCTGGCTCCTGGCTTCAGCCTGGTCCAACACTGGCTATTGCAGCCACTTGGGGAGTGATCCAGTGGATGGAAGATTCTCTCTCTCTCTCTCTCTGTAACTCTACCTTTCAAATAAATTAATTAACCTTTCTAAAAAATAATGCTCATGGAAACTGGATATTATGGAAAAAAAAAAGCTATGCAGGGATTTCAACTCTTTTGCTCCGAAGTAAATTTATCTTTTCATTTCTCTACCAACTGTCAGTAGCCACCTTGTGTTCCAGTGTGTCTGTTCTCTAGCTCTGCCTCTAGCTTTCTTGCTCGCTCTCTCTGTCTTCCGGCCTGTGCCCACAGCCCAGAGTCTGGAAGGACATGGTGGAACCATTCATCTGAAATGGCGATTTTATTTTTATTTTTTTTGACAGGCAGAGTTAGACAGTGAGAGAGAGAGACAGAGAGAGAAAGGTCTTCCTTCCATTGGTTCACTCCCCAAATGGCCACTACGGCCAGTGCGCTGTGCCGATCCAAAGCAGGGAGTCAGGTGTTTCCTCCTGGTCTCCCATGTGGGTGCAGGCCCCAAGCACCTGGGCCATCCTCCTCTGCCCTCCCGGGCCACAGCAGAGAGCTGGCCTGGAAGAGAAGCAACCGGGACAGAACCCAGTGCCCCAACCGGGACTAGAACCCGGGGTGCCGGCGCCGCAGGCAGAGGATTAGCCTAGTGAGCCACGGCGCTGGCCATGAAATGGCGATTTCTGAAGTGTGGAATGGGAAGGGAGGGCTTTCCTGTGTATGTGACACACAACGGAGGCAAGGAGAGATTAGATGGTGGGCTGGGGCCGGGCAGGGGAGTGGCAGGGCCGGGATCTTGTCCTCCCGTCACCTTTCCGCCTCCTTCACCTCTTTGGGCATGGCCCCAGCCCCAGGCTTGCAAACCAGACTTTCCCCTGGAAACCCCTGGTGCTGTCACTGCCTCCTTCCTGCCTCTGTGGTCAGGGGACAGAATTAGATCTTGCCTCGTGGTTCGAGGTGGTGGCAACTACTGCAGGAGAGAAGTGACTTTCAACTTCTAGGAATTGGCTTTGACGATCAGATAGGGCAAGGGCTGAGTCACTGTCGGCCACCCCCCTCCTGCTGGGTTTCAATCGGGTCAGAGGGTGGCAGTGTGTGGGGGCAGGTTGGGTGCAGAGGCCCCAGTCTCACTTCCGCTCTGAGAGGCCCAGTCCCTCAACGCTGTTCCTGTCGCCAGCAGGCGTCGATCCAGGCCTGGGCTAAGTTTAGGTCCCAGAATGTCCCAGCTCTGAGGACCCAGCATCCCATTCTGCAGATGGATAAATGGAGACCCAGAAGGTCTAGAGACTTGCCTGTGACTGCACAGCAAGCCAGTCACAGCAGGAGCTCAACCCCTGGCCTGTGCAAAGATCACCATATGATTCAGAATGGCCATTGTCAGCTGGGGGTGGCGGCAGGAGTGGGGGCGCCGCTCTGTGTCTGGGTGCAGATGCAGGGTTTGAGGCAGGTCTCTGGTGTCTAATCCTGGGCCCCACCACTTATTCTAGTTGAAGGCCATTACTTCCTTTCCCTTTCAAATGAGCATCGGGGCTCTGGTGCGACAGCACTGTAGCTACTCTGCAAACACAATGGTGTCCTGGCAGAGTCCTGAGTTATTGATGATGTCTCAGGGGTCCTGGGTGGGCGGGATGAAGGAAGAGGCCGAGCAAACAGGGCTGGAGCTCCTCCTGTTCCTGCCCCCCCACCGCCCCTACCACCCCATCCCCTATGGAACTGAGCCTTTTGGTCTTTAGGTTTCATATTTTGGTTTTCTGATGTCGGTCCTCTACTGTGTGGGTCCTCCACTGTGTTGGGGGAGGACCAGGGCACCTCGTGACTTTTGGGGGCTGCTCAGAGGCGTCCTGGCCTCTGTGACCAGCAGGACCTTGGGGACATTTTGGGGGAGGTTCTCATCACCTCACAGCCAAGGAAGCAGAGGCTCAGAGGGGGAAGAGTTTGCAGGCAGTGGGGGCCACCGGTGCTCCAGGTGACTGTGGCCAACAGGACAGGAAACTGAAATTGCATTAGAGTCAAAACCCAGCTCTGCAAGGGCCCAGCTGGGCAGCAGGTGCAGTGGGCGCCCACTGTGCTCCATGGCAAGAGACTGGTTCTCCCCAGGTAGAGCTTCAGGGGTCACATTTGTCCCCTACCTCTCTGCTCCCCTTGTGGCTACTGGCTGGACCAGGGAGACAACGACCCAAGCTGGGTCAGTCAACTTCTCCCCTGTGACTTTGGCATTGAGAGCCAGAGATGCTGGGCTGCTTATTTGAAATGAGACATAAGTGGCTCACTTGGTTAATCCTCCGCCTGGGGCGCCAGCATCCCATATGCACACTGGGTTCTAGTCCCGGTTGCTCCTCTTCCAGTCCAGCTCTCTGCTGTGGCCTGGGAAGGCAGTGGAAGATGGCCCAAGAGCTTGGGACCCTGCACTCACATGGGAGACCAGGAGGAAGTGCCTGGCTCCTGGCTTCGGATCAGCACAGTGTACTGGCCGTAGCGGCCATTTGGGAGGTGAACCAACGGAAGGAAGACCTTTCTCTCTGTCTCTCTCCCTCACTGTCTATAACTCTACCTGTCAAATAAATTTTTTTAAAAAATGAAATGAGACATAAAGCTGGGTTGGGCTGGCTGTATCTGGACATGGCCTCACAGAGTGACAGAGAGAAGACGCCATCTACCCTAGAGAGGCTGAAAGTGCTTATGCATGGGAGACAGAGGGAGAGGGAGACTGAGAGGTAGAGACACAGAGACCGGAAGGCAGGGCGGGGGTAGGGGAAGGGTAGAGAGAGAGAGAGAGGTGAGGGAAAGGTGGCCAAACGCCCTGTGCCCTAGACAGGGTCTGGGGCACAATTACAATAAGCCCATAGCAATGTCTTTCTTTTTTTTTTTTTTAAGATTTATTTATTTATTTATTTAAAAGGCAGAGTTACAGAGAGTCAGAGAGAGAGAGAGAGAGAGAGAGAGAGAGAGGTCTCTCATCCGCTGATTCACTCCCCAAATGGCTGCAATGACCGGAGCAGTGCCAATCAAAAGCCAGGAATCTGGAATTTTCTCATGTGGGTGCAGGGGCCCAAAGGCTTGGACCATCTTCTACTGCTTCCCCAGGCCATAGCATGGAGCTGGATTAGAAGAGGAGCAACCAGACTCGAACCATATGGGATGCCGGCACTGTAGGCAGCGGTTTTACACTCTATGCCACGGGGCCAGCCCCCATAGCAATGCTTTAATAAGAAAAAGCAAGGCCTCTGGGCCCCAGGGCTAAGGGCCCGACCTGACTAGTGAAGGAGTTGTGGTCCTAGGACAGGGATGTGGGGGCTGCACATGGGGCATGAGCCAGGAGCAGGGAAGGATGGCGCCCCAGTGGCCACACACTACACAGGGACTGCTTGACTCTCAGGTGGGGTTGGGGGCCCGGCAAGGACGAGCCCATCCCGAGGAGCAAGGTGGGTGTGGCTGTCCCTTCAGCCTGGAGCCCTGGCCCACGGCCGGGTCACGGTCTTGCCCCTTACCTGATGTCTTGCTCTGTTTGCTGCTGCTGGACAGGACCCCGAACCTGGGCAATTGCTCAAGCACAGAGATTTATTAAGCTCACGGATCTGGAACACCGCACGGCACCTGCTGAGGACCCTCCTTCGTGCACCACAGCGTGGTGGAAGGCACCCCATGGCGAGATGGAGCCTTGTATCTCTCTGCCTCTTCTCATACAGCCACAGTCCCATCCCACAAGGCCCCTGACCGCCTTCTTTAACCCTGATCACCTCCACACAGCATCAACATGGGGATCTGGAGATTTTGCTCCCAACGTGACATTGGAGCACACGTTCAAACCGCCACACCCACTGTCTGGCTTGGGGGAAGGGGGCGAACTAGGGGCTGATGTCGCTCGGCTCTATCTTTGGGAGAGAGGCCCCGTCCAGCTAGAGACTGTGTATCAGAACCCATGAGCTTGAGCCAACATTGAGGTTGCAGCCAGAGTGAATCTGGCAGCCAGCTGGTCAACCAGTTCTCTCCACTACAGCCTGTAGCATCTGGCAGTCACTGTAGTGTAACTCTTCCCACCACCGACAGGATGTCACCGAACAAGCTGTGAGGGAGAGCGCTGGGTCCAGAGCAGCTCACCAGGGACACAGTGACGTAAAGGAGTTACTAAAACGCATGCACAGGCAGGTGGCCTGGAGAGAGGTGCAGGGAGAAGGTGACAACTTCAAAAAAATCCCTGGACAGCATGCTTCCTTCAAACAAAGCAGGATGGGCAGCAAGTCCCTCGCTGCTCACAGACTGTGCTTGTGCCCCCAGTATAGCCACAGGGGACCACGCTAGTGAGGCCTGGGAAATGAGGCTTGTCCTCAGAGCTCGGCCTGGGAGCTTAGAGTCAGTGAGACAGCAAAGGGTGGGTGGGGGAGAGCAGGGGGGCGGGGTCATGCATGCATTCATTCAGCAAATCTTGAGCCCGGGTGCCAGGCACAGTAGGAAGCACCGGCGGGACAGAATCAAACACTGGGCAAAGCAGAGTGTGGAAGAGCGAGTGGCCATGGATTGGGGCATCAGGAGTGTGGGCAGGATGGGGATGCCCAGGGGCCTGTGCAGCTAGGGTGGGTACATCCAGCCCCGAGTGCGGAGGCTTTGTAAGGGAAGGGTCCCAGGGAGGCTGGAGTGTGGGTGGAGGAGGGGAGAGGGGTCCCAGCCTGGGAAGAGCCTGAGCATGGGCTCCGAGGTGAAAGGGCAGCAGCACCCTCATCTGGGAGGGGGAGGCGCAAGGAGACGGGCTGCTGGGGAGGAGCCGAGGGTCCACAGCAGCTGGAGGAGGTCGGGTTTGGGGGCCGAGGATGGCTGCCATCTGAGCCTCTCCCCACCCTCCCCCCAAGGCCCTTCTGGCTGCCCTTGGGCAAGAGTAGAATCAGGGGCCCCAGTTACAGACAAGGGGGACAGGGCCTACTGATGGAGGATGCCGATGAGAGCGTGGATCTGAAATACAGGGAGGCCACGGCGTCCTTCGCCAAGAGGGAACCTGCGGAGGAGGAAGTTGGGTTGGGACACTCCTTGTGGGCACTGACGGCCAGGTTTTTTTTTTTGTTTGTTTGTTTATTTGTTTATTTATTTTAAAAGCAGTATTACAGAGAGACAGAGGCTGAGAGAGAGAGAATTGTCACAATGGCCAGAGCTGAGCTGATCTGAAGCCAGGAGCCAGGAGCTTCTTCCAGGTCTCCCACATGGGTGCAGGGGCCCAAGGACTTGGACCATCTTCCATTGCCTTCCCAGGCCATAGCAGAGAGCTGGATCGGAAGTGGAGCAGCCAGGACTTGAACTGGCACCCATATGGGATGCTGGCAGTGCAGGCTGTGGCTTTATCCCATTCCGCCACACTCTTTGGAGAGGGTCCAGTGGGAACAGAGGTCAGAACCAGCTACACAACTAGCAGATTAAGTGTTCAAGTGCAAAATGAAAACATAGAGACCCTTTTTCAAAAGTTATTCCCAATTTTCGGATGGCGACAGCACAGCATTCAGCCACGGCAGGACTGCACAGGCCCCAGGGTGCTGCAGCTGCTGAGACCCAGGCACTGAGTTTCCCAGCCCCTCTTGTAGCTCAGGAACCACTGGACAAGATCTAAACAGATGGTGACTGGAACCATGGGCTCGTATGAGGACCCCTGGAGAGAGAGCGGCGGAGGGAAGGGGAGGCCCTGGGGGCTGTGCTGTGGGTGTGCGGATGTCCGAGGCTGGTAGAAAAGAGACAAGGGAAACATTGAGAAGGAGCCAGACATGCAGGAACCCTGGAGCATGTGGTGCCGAGAGACCGGGGGTGGGGGGTGGGGGGGAGGACTTCAGTGGCACAAACCCACCCAGGGGTCTGGTGAAGCTGCAGATTCAGGTCCAAGGCGGGGCCTGAGGGTCCATGCTTCTAACGGGCTTCCCAGCCATGCTCATAACCTTGACCGCACCGTGAGACCGAGTCTGCAAGGCCCTGGTTTCAAATCTGGTGGCATGGGGCCAGTGCTGTGGTGCAGTAGGTTAATCCTCTGCCTGTGGTGCTGGCATCCCGTAAGAGTGCTGGTTCTAGTGCAGGCTGCTCCTCTCCCAATCCAGTTCTCTGCTGTGGCCTGGGAAAGCAGTAGAGGATGGCCCAAGTCCTTGGGCCCCTGTACCCGTATGGGAGACCAGAGGAAGCTCCTGGCTCCTGGCTTCGGATCAGTGCAGCTCTGGCCATTGCCGCCATTTGAGGAGTGAACCAGAGGATAGAAGACCTTTCTCTCTGTCTCTCCTTCTCACTGTCTGTAACTTTAACTTTCAAATAATAAATAAAATCTTTTTTAAAAGAGTTAGACAGTGAGAGAGAGACAGAGGGAAAGGTCTTCCTTTTCCATTGGTTCAAATGGCCGCTATGGCCGGCGCGCTGCACTGATCCAAAGCCAGGAGCCAGGTGCTTCTCCTGGTCTCCCACGCGGGTACAGGGCCCAAGCACTTGGGCCATCCTCCACTGCCTTCCTGGGCCACAGCAGAGAGCCGGACTGGAAGAGGAGCAACCAGGACAGAATCCGGCACCCCGACCGGAACTAGAACCTGGTGTGCTGGTACCACAGGCAGAGGATTAGCCAAGTGTGCCGCAGCGCCGGCCTTATTTATTTCTTTTTACATGTTTATTTATTTGAAGGAGAGAGAAAGAGAGATCTTCTATCCACTGGTTCATTCCCCAAACGGCTGTGACCAGTCCAGGTTGATACCAGGAGCCTCGAACTCCATCCAGGTCTCTCACATGGGTGCAGGGGCCCAAGCACTTGGGCCATCTTCTACTGTTTTCCCAAGTGCATTAGCAGGGAGCTGGATCAGAAGTGGAGCAACAGGGATTCAAACCAGTGCTCTGGTATGAGATGCTGGCCTCGCAGGCGGCATGTTGACGCTCTGCCTACAACGCCAGCCCCACCACAACGCTGGCCCCAGGTGAGGGTGTCTTAGCTGGCATCTTAACTGCTCCAGCCCCACCCTGGCTGCCCGGCCGTTCTCAGCTCTTCGGGCTGGTTGGCCTTGGCCGTGAGAGCTGGAAAGCAAGAGCCGCGCCCCTTAGGTCCAGCACCCGCTCTGAGTGCAACTGTGCAGCTCAGCTTGTTCTCTCGTGCCTCTGGCCTCTGCCGAGAGAGTGCACGTCCCAGAGAGGAGCCACGCCTTGGGCCTGGGCTCCGGAACCAGGGCACCTGTGGGGCGGAGCCAACCTGCGGTCCTTGAGAGACAGAAAGGTCTCCTGTGGGCAGCCGCTGAGATGGGTGGCGGCAGCGCTCGTTACACAGCAAAGCTGACGAGTACGTGCAGCTCACGATGCTACAGGGCAAGAGTGGCCCGTCTTGGGTACCTTTCATGCGTGAAGCACCACATGTATATGTATGCATATGTATGCATATGTGTGTATATGTATGTATATGTGTATATATGTATGTATATGTGTGCATAAGTGTGTCCGCCAGGTAGGGATTGCTATCGCCATTTGGGGGCCAAAGAAACTGGAGTTCTAAGAGACGCGGTGTTTGCCTGGGGTCCCCGTGCCGGGAGGGGCTGAGCTCTGTCCGAGTCTGAAGCTCTTCGCTACAGAGTGGAGCTGCTCAGCGCCACCCCTGTCCCCCGGCCCCGGCTCTTCCCTTCGTTTTCTGCTAGCATCAGTCTCAAGTGCAACCTGTTGGCAGAAACAGAAAACAGGCAATACTTAATTCGCTTTAATTAAAATATATTTTAGTCGATTTTTGTCTTCTGGGACATAACTCATTGTGATGGGAACCCATTGGATTTTAATGGGAAACCTATTAGAGGAACATATTGTGATCCTTAATGAAGCCGGGCTTTGTGGAGAACCACCTACAGATAATTAGATGCCCCCAGGCCCCTGGGGAATTAGGTGAAATGAACTTGGGTTTGTTTAAGACAATTAGTGCAGACAATGATCTGGGAACGAATTAAATGGTCCTTGATTAGGAGCAGCTGTGCAGGTGGCGGCCTCAGGAAAATGGGACACACAAGAGGGGCTCTTAAGGCAGAGCGATTATTAGTGCTTCTCTGTTTACCTTGGCAGCCGGCACTTCCGCCCGGGCTGGCGTTGGCTCGGGCGGCTACTCCTGGCCGCCCTCCTGCCTGCATACAGCCCTGCTGGGCCTCTCAGGTGACTCAAGGAGCCCCAGGCTCCCGGAGCAGAGAGGTGCATCCAAGTTAGGCAGAGCCGGCAGCTCCTACACCCTGGCAGTAGGTACTTCCGTATCGACGGGCACTTCCCCCTGCTGGCCGTAGGAACCTCTCTGTCTCAAGGATGGGCATCACTGGTGTTGCTGCCCAGGTTAGAACGGGCACTTCCACCTGGCTCCCTACATCTGCTCTTCTAGGGGCCACTGTCCTTGTGTTTTTGTTTTAAGATTTATTTATTTATCTGAAAGGCAGAGTTACAGAGAGAGAGAGAGAAAGAGACGGATCTTCCATCTACTGGTTCACTCCCCAAATGGCTGCAATGGCCAAGGCTGAGCCAGATCAAAGCCAGGAGCCAGGAACTCCATCCGGGTCTCCCCCGTAGGTGGCAGGGTCCCGAGGACTTGAGCATCTTTTTATGCCTTTCCAGCAGGCAGCTGGATCAGAAGTCGAGCAGCCAGCATCCAGACTGATGCTCACAGGGGACGCTGGCATCACAGGCGCATCTTAACTTGCTGAGCCGCACGTTGGCCCTGAGGCTCCTCTGGGCAGGAAGACCAACCACAGCTGTGGGGATGAGGGTCAGTGCCCCGACAGGTGCTGCTCCTCTGTCGTGAGCCTTCCCTGCCAGAACGGGGCTGCCTGGAAGAAGGGCCATCTAGACTGAAGCCTGGTGGCAGTCAGCAAACAGGGACAGGCGTGAAGCCACCTGCTGTGGCTGAGCTGGGAACATCCCTGGAGACAGAGACTCATGGCGGAAGGGGGGACTGGGGAGTCTATGCTGGCAGAGAGGGAAGGGCAGGCTGCACCGGTAGAGACCCTTGCAGCGACAGGCGTGTGACACCGCTAGGAGGACTGCGTCCATCAGCAAGCACCTCTGCCCTTAGCATCAGCGGCAGTTAAGTTCCAGAAAACAGCAGGATCTATGCATACAGCAAGCCGGGCGGTTCTTCCTGGGTGAGGATGGCGCATCCACCCTGGTCTCCGATGTCTCCTATTTTTTTTTTTAATATTTATTTATTTATTTGAAAGGCAGAGTTAGAGAGTCAGAGGCAGAGAGAGGGAGAACAAGGTCCTCCACCTGCTGGTTCAGTCCCCAGATGGCCGCAATGGCCAGAGCTGCACCAATCTGAAGTCAGGAGCCTGGACCTCTTCTGGGTCTCCCATGCAGGTGCAGGGGCCCAAGGACTTGGATCATCTCCCACTGTCCCTCCTCCCAAGTCCATAGCAGAGAGCTGGATCAGAAGTGGAGAAGCTGGGATCCAAACCGGTGCCCACATGGGATGCCAGCACTGCAGGCGGCGGCCCCACCCACTACACCACAGTGCTGGCCCCATCTCCTAATTCTTGATCAACAAAACCAGAGTGACCCCACGGGCTTTCCTC
Source organism: Sylvilagus floridanus (assembly GCA_949820135.1). Taxonomy (NCBI): domain Eukaryota; kingdom Metazoa; phylum Chordata; class Mammalia; order Lagomorpha; family Leporidae; genus Sylvilagus; species Sylvilagus floridanus. The sequence continues at coordinate 89,853,728 of OX463243.1, read as the reverse complement.
AGTCCCAGACCATTCCCTGAGCCCAGGGTCTCTCGGCTTTCAACCAGGCACTATTCTGCTTATGGATGGAAGAGGCAGCCACATGGTGGGTGGTGTGCAGTAGGGAGGGACAATGGGGAGGGGAAGTGGGACCACCGGTGCCCTCCCTGCCCACGAAGGGACTGGGAAGGGAAGAGCCCAATCCTGGGCAGAACCCAGAGATCCCAGAGCAGGATCCAAGCTGGCATCCTGGTACCCGGGGCCAGGAGGTTGGCAACCAGGACGCCCCAGCGCCACCCAGCAGCCCAGAGCCCCTTCCTCATCCCCGTGCAGCTCTCGCTGCTGGCAGAGGCTGCTGCGAGATTCCCCATGCAACCCTGCCACGGGGCTGTAGCTAAAACATTGGGCTGGCAGTTTTCGTCTTTAAGTTGAAGTGTGATGTTGGCAGGCGGTGAGCTGAGGTGGCAGGCTGCCAGCGGGAGCATGTGCTGGAAATCCTTGCTCCACGTTGCTGCAATCTGGGGCTCCCCCACCCACAAACTGCTCCGCAGCCAGCCAGCCCCGGGGGCCAGGGCCTCGCACCGCAGGGGAAGAGTCAGCGAGGCGAGGGGACGCCGAGGCCCGGGGGCTTGGAGAAGCAACAGAGAGAGAGAAGCGAGCAGAGATGGTCTGAACCGAGGTGGACACAGACAGAGAGCTGGAGGTGGAGTCGAAGCGAGACACAAGCATAGCCAGCAACTGGGAGGCGCGGAGGCCCAAGGAAGGCGGAGAGAAGATAAGGAAAGAAGTTAGGCACGAAAGATGGGAGGAGAGGGATAGACAGGGCACGGAGCTACTCCTCCACGCATGACCGGAAAATGCACTTTAGGGTGCTTCAAAAAAAAATTCATGGAACAATAGAATTAAAAGGTAAGTTTATTTTGGGGCAAAATGTTTTGAAATCCATGCACGGTTTTTTCATAACCCATGAGCTTTTGGAAAACCGGCTGTTTGCATTTACTTTAAAAATTTTAGTTCCAATTTCCATGAACCTTTTGAGGTCACCCTGTATGTGCTGGGATACCTGGACAGTACCTGTAACGGCTGTGGGAAGCAGGAGTCCTTAGCACCCCAGACGCTGCGCTGTGTGGGATTCCTGGAAGAGTGAGCATAGACAGGCGTGGCTTGCCGTTGTGTCCACAGCTCAACACTAAGAGCAGGGGCCAGCGTTGTGGTACAGTGGGAGAAGCTGCTGTCTGTGACGCTGACATCCCACGGGGCCGCCACTTCATGTCTCAGCTGCTCCACTCCCCATCCAGCTCCCTTCTAACGGCCCGAGAAAAGCAGTGGAGGATGGCCCAAGAGTTTGGGCTTCTGCCACCCATGTGGGAGACCCGGATGAAGCTCCTGGCTCCTGGATCCTGGCATTGGCTTGGTCCATCCCTGGCCATTGCAGCCATCTGGGAAGTGAACCAGCAGATGGAAGTGTGTTCTCTCTCTCTCTCTCTCTCTCTCTCTCTCTCTCTGCCTTTCAAATAAATAAATAAATCTTAAAAAAAAAAAAAAAACTAAGTGTAGAGAGGGTCACAGTGCCAGGTGGTGCTCCAAGCTCAGTGGACAGCGGGGGGCTAGGGACAGCTGTGAGGGTAAGCGGTGGGTGCTGCATTTACAGCCGCAGGCCCGCATGTCAGATTAGCGAGAGGGAATATCTGGGTATGGGGAGAGGCAGGATGGGCCCTGGGCATCGGGAAGACCAGGGGCCATCACTCAGCACCAGTGGCACGCCTCAACCGTCGTCACCAGAGCCCAGCCTGTGACAAACCGACAAAGAGGGGTTCACAAAGCGAAGGGCAGCAGAACCCCAAGATGCCCATGTACTGCAGACAAATCCAGCAAGACTCTGAATGAGAGGTGTCGGCTGACAGAAGACTGAGACCCGCGGGAGTGCGAACACAAACCTAGAAAGACTTCCAAACAGCACTGCCACCATTGTCCCCAGGGAGACGGGAGAGCCATCACATCGGTAAATCGAGAACAGGCTGTTACAGTGGGAAGTTCAGAGATTGTCCATGTTTCAGATTCAGTACACTGGCTGAATCGTAGAAGGTGCAAAGCTAAGGAGAGTGTTGGGCCTGGGCTTTCGGTGCAGGAACGCTGCCAGCAGGACACCCACCTCCCACCGGTGAGTGCCTACTCTGAGTCCTGGCTACTCCTTCCGATCCAACTTCCTGCGAATGCACACCCTGGGAGCCCGCAGCTGGTGACTCGGGTACCTGGGTCCTTGCCACCTACGTGGGAAGCCCAGATTGAGACCCGGGATCTTGGCTTCCGCCTGGCCCAGGCCAGGCTGTTGTGGGTATTTGGGGAGTCTCTCTCCATCTGCCTCTCTGACTTTCAAATAAAATGAAAGATAGAGAGTAATAAAAACTTTAAAAAGAGAACATCAGAATCAATGGAAAGAAAGGCACCTCCCAGGAGTCTGCTAGATGTGAGCATGAGGAAATAAACATGAGAGCGTTCACTGCAGAACTATTTGTATTAGCAAAAAATTAGAAACAACCTTTAACACAAAGGAGAATTGATAAATAAATCATGCTGTGGTCCCATTATAGAATCCTATACAACAGGTAAAATAAATTACCTAGCTGTATCCACAGGGACAAGCTTTAAAAAATGCTCTGTGGAAATAAATGATAGAGTTCTACAATATCTATTATATAAAGATACAAAGACAATATTATTTACCTTTTTCGATGCATTCAATGAATCATGTTGATTATACTTCAATAAAATTTACATTAAAAACATATATGGAGAATGTGTATCCAAAATAGATACAATCTGACAATGTGATAAGACGAACAAGCCAATAAAAATGGGCAAAAGAATTGAGGAGAAATTTCACAAAAGAAGACACAATGATGACAATAATCGCGGAGAAAGATGTTCACCTTCACTGGTCATTAGAGAACTAGAATTAAAGTGAGAAGTACCTCTACATACTGAAGTTAAGAAGAATGGCAACGCGTGGTGACGGCATCTTATAGAGTTGAACATATCATGTATCCTATAACAGAGCAATTCCACTTCCAGGTATTTACCCAGGAGAAATCAAAACATATGTCCGCACAAATATTCATAGTTGCATTTTTCAGAATACCTCCAAACGTGAAGCAACCAAACTGTTCATCAGTTGGGGTTTAGATAAACGAATTGTTCAGACGGTTCATGAAGGTGCACATTGTCTTTTAAAAATGTTTATTTTTATTTATTTTCAACCTGAAAGGCGCACACACACACACACACACACACACACACAGAGAGAGAGAGAGAGAGAGAGCACTTTGATCCACGGTTCATTCCTCACAGCCCTCAACAGCCAGGGCTGTGCCAAGCTGAAGCCAAGAGTCAAGAATTCCATTTGACTCCACAGTGGGCCAGGAAGCAGAAGCAAAGACCAGCTGGGCCCACTCAGGGGCCTGTGTGGCTGGCATTGGCCCAAGCACTTGGACCATCATCCACTGCCTCCTAGGATGCAATAGAAGGGAGCAGATTGGAAAGAGGAGCCTAGACTCAACCCAGCATTCCAGTAAGGGATGATGGTGTCCCGAGTGCTAACTTAACCCACTGAGCCACAGCTGCCACCCCACGTTATCTTTCTTTTCTTTTTTTTTTTTTTAACAGGCAGAGTGGACAGTGAGAGAGAGAGACAGAGAGAAAGGTCTTCCTTTGCCGTTGGTTCACCCTCCAATGGCTGCCGTGGTCGGCGCACTGCGGCCGGCGCACCGCGCTCATCCGATGGCAGGAGCCAGGTGCTAGGTGCTTTTTCCTGGTCTCCCATGGGGTGCAGGGCCCAAGCACTTGGGCCATCCGCCACTGCACTCCCGGGCCACAGCAGAGGGCTGGCCTGGAAGAGGGGCAACCGGGACAGAATCCAGCGCCCCGACCGGGACTAGAACCCGGTGTGCCGGCGCCGCAAGGCGGAGGATTAGCCTGTTGAGCCACGGTGCCGGCCAATCTTTCAATCCCATTTTCCCATGAACTTTTGAATAGTATTCAGCAAAACAAAATAATGAAACGTTAATAATACATGGAAAACATGGCTGAATCTCAAAAATATTATGTTAAGTGAAGGAATTTAATCACACAAGACTAGGCACTGCCTGATTCAATTTCTATGCCATGCTGGGAAAGGCAGAGCTGCAGTGACAGAAAGCAGCATTGTCTCGGCCCAAGAAACCCATACCTAAAACACAAGATCGAATCAGAAGTGGCTAAGGCATGCCAAAAAGTGCAGTCAGTCCTGGCCCCGCTCAACTCCTGACTGTATGGAGGTGACCGGCTTCTGTCAACCACCTGCCTCGTGGAGGACTAGGAAACCTGTATTTAGCACTCCTAAGATTCTTTTATGCACACTGTGTGGCATCACTAAAAACTGCTAGACAGGGGTTGGTATTGTGGTGCAGGGGGTTAAGCTGCTGCCTGCAACACTGGCATCCCTTATGAGGACAGGTTTGAGTCCCGGCTGCTCCACTTCCAATCCAGCTCTCTGCCTGTGCACCTGGGAAGGCAGTGGAAGATGGCCTGAATGCTTGGGTCCCTGCCACACACATAGGAGATGCAAATGGAGTTCCAGCTTCCTGGCTTTGGGGGAGCGAACCAAGAGATAGATCTCTCTCTCTCTCTCTCTCCCTCTCTCTTTCTGTCACTCTGCCTTTCAAATAAATAATAAAAAAACAATTAAAAAATAAAATAAAAATTGTTACACATGTCTAGAATAGGGAAATGTGACCAAGAGTCAATAGTAAAAATGAATAATGGAAGCAAACCTGCATTTGAATTTAATGTTAGCGTTGGCAGGCAAGGATTTAAATTAACTGACTGATGTGTGTTTTAGTCAGCTTTTACCACTCCAGCTAAATACCTGACACCATCTACTTATGGAGAAGGGAGGTTCATGGTCCAGGATTGGGTGCACTCCATTGGTCTGGCCATCTAATGAGGCTGGACGATGGCAATGGTGGAGTCCGACCCACCTCCTAAACACCATGAATTGGATCAAGTCTCCACCTTTAACCCGTTGGCTGTTAACAACAATCCATTAATCATTTTTTGGACAGGCAGAGTGGACAGTGAGAGAGAGAGAGAGAGACAGAGAGAAAGGTCTTCCTTTCACCCCCTAATGGCTGCTGCGGCTGGCGCGCTGCAGCCAGTGCACCGCACTGATCCAAAGGCAGGAGCCAGGTGCTTCTCCTGGTCTCCCATGCGGGTGCAGGGCCCAAGGACCTGGGCCATCCTCCACTGCACTCCCGGGCCACAGCAGAGAGCTGGACTGGAAGAGGAGCAACCGGGACAGAATCCAGTGCCCCAACTGGGACTAGAACTCAGGGTGCCGCCGCAGGCAGAGGATTAGCCTATTGAGCCGCGGCGCCAGCCAATCCATTAATCATTAACATAAGATTTCAGGGACCAAGACTTTTACACACAGGTCTTTGGGGAGACACCCAAACTAACATCCAGACCACAGTAATATGTTAAATAAGATCATGGGGGGCCAGCACTGTGGTGTAGCAGGTAAAGCCATTGCCTACAGTGCCAGCACCCCAAATGGGTGTCAGTTCGAATCCCCGCTGCTCCACTACTGATCCAGCTCTCTGCTATGGCCTAGGAAAGCAGTAGAAGATGGTCCAAGTCCTTGGGCCCCTGCACCAGTGTGGGAGACCTGGAAGTAGCTCCTGGCTCCTGGCTTCAGATTTTTCAGCTCCAGCCTTTGCGGCCATTTGAGGAGTGAACCAACAGATGGAAGACTTCTTTCTCTCTCTCTGCCTCTGTCTCTCTGTAACTCTACCTTTCAAGTAAATAAATAAATAAATCTTTAAAATAAATAAATAAGATCATGGGAAATGTAGACAAAATTAGTGAAAAAAGGAAGAATTTTAACAGATCCTTGAAATTTATATGCATAATGAAATGAACATTCTTAAACAAAAAAAAGAAAACTAAAATTTAAAACTTATTAAATGGGCTTAACAGAAGTTTAGATACAGCTGAAAATGTAATCAGTAAAGTGGAAAATAGGTCAGAAGAAAATAGCCAGGTAGTTCAGAAGTCTGGAGAGAGACAAAAGAATTGAAAACATAGGAAAAAACAAGACATATGGGATAGAGTAAAAAAAAAAAAAAAGACTTCTATGTTCTTCTCTTTTCTCAATTGAAATGGTGTAATTATAGTTTCTGAAGGAAGGAAAAAAAGAGAAAAACTGAGATAGAAAAACTATTTGAGGAGATACTAGATGTGCACAAAAGGGGAAGAGACACCAAAAGGGAAAAGACGCATTTTCACTCCTTTGAAGAATAACAGCAAGATTTACAGGTGACACCTTCATGGAAACCACAAAGCTGGAAGATGGAGGGACGAAATTTTTCAAATGCATAAAGAAAAATATGCAAACCTAGAATGGTACATACAACAGTAGCACCCTTCAAAACTAAAGATCTAGGAACAACATTTCAAATAAATAAAGGCTGAAAAATTCATTGCCAGCAGTTTTTCCTATCAAAGAAGCCTTCTTTAGTTCAGGAAAATGAGTTCAGATGGATGTGTGGAACTGCAGGAAAGAATAAAAAAATAGATAAATATAAGGGAAAATATTTTAAAGCTGTTTATAACGACTATGTTACAAATGTGTATAGAGCATGTATAAAAGAAAAATACATGACAACAACAACACCACAAAAACCATGGAGGATTAGACAGTTAAATGACTGTAGGATTCTAGCACGCTTCAGGAAATGGTAAAAGGACTAAGCTGAAACTCACAGCTGTCGGGCAGTACTGCATGGCCTAACACGCATGTCGTTGGGACCTCAGAAGTAGAAGAGAAGAAATGAGTTGGAAGAAATAGTCATAATAGCTGAGAATGTCTGCATATTAGTAAAAGAAAGCAAACAACAAATCACAGATCCAAGTAGCTCAGAGAATTTCAGGAACAATAATTTTTTTGAAAAGAGAGAATTGGAGTGAGCACTGTGGCTCAGAGGTTAAGCCACCTCCTGGGATGCCAGCATCTCACATAGGAGTGTCTGGTTCGAGTCCTGGCTACTCTGCATTTCTGATCCAAGTTCTTGCTAATGCGCCTGGGAGGCAGCAGATGAAGGTCCAAGTCCTTGGACCCCTGCCGCGCATGATGGGAGACAAGGATGGAGTTCCTGGCTCCTGGCTTCAGCCTGACCTAGCCCTGGCTGTTGTGGCATTTGGGGAGTGAACCAGTGGATGGAAGATACCTCTGTTTCTCTTTCTGTATCTGTTACCCTGCCTTTGAAACAAATAAATCTTTAAAGAAGAGAGAGAGAATTACAGCATATTTAAACTGCTGAAAATTAAAGATGAAGAGAAAAATCTTGAATTTTATCACCATATAAAATGCATATATTACATATAGAGGTAAAATATAGAAATTACAGCACACTTTTCAGCAGAAACTACACAATTCAAAAGCACTAAGAGTAGTAATATCTTTAAAGTATTGAAAGCAAAAATACTTGTCAACATGGAATTAATCTACCAAGAATAACCTTCAAAAATGAAGAAGAAATCAAACTGTTTTTGGACAAAACTGAGATGATTTGTTACCAACAGACTCCTACTAAAGACACGTTCACTAAAGACACGTTCAGGGGCTGGTGCTGTGGCGTAGCAGGTAAAGCTACCTCCTGCAATGCCCACATCCCATATGGGAGCCAGTTCAAGTCCCGGCTTCTACTTCTGATCCAGCTCTCTGCTATGGCCTGGGAAAGCAGTGGAGGATGGCCCAAGTCCTTGGGTCCCTGCACCTGTGTGGGAGACCCGGAAGAAGCTCCTGGTTCCTGGATTTGGATCGGCACAGCTCCGGCCCTTGTGGCCAATTGGGGAGTAAACCATTGGATGGAGGACCTCTCTCTCTCTCTCTGCCTCTCCTTTCTCTGTGTATCTCTGACTTTCAAATAAATAAATAAATCTTAAGAAAAAGGATACATTCAAATAAGTTTCCTTTTATTTAGGAGGAGTAAGATTCCAGACAGCAGCTCAACAGCCTGGATCTACACTAAGAAATAAAGAACAACAGAAATGACCTAAATTAAAGTAAATATAGAATTGCAGGCTGACGGCATATGTAAAGTGAAGTAGATGACAAAATAGTACAAAAGATGGGAGAGAGAAATTAGAAGAATCCCATTATATGATCATAGTACACAAGAAGTTATTTGAAACTTGACTAATACCAGTTAAGCATGTGTTTTTAAACCAAAGGGCAACACTAAAATAATTTTTAGAGTGGTGTAAATAATCAGTCAATGTGACGACAAATAGAACCATAAAAATATATCAATTCAGAAGACGACGAGGAAAAGAAATAAAGAACAGATGGAGCAAATAAAAAAAACACCCAGACAAACGCTATATTCTAATTTGACCATTTCAATGATTTCATGAAGGCAAGCAATCTAAACACACCAAATAAGGAAGGAAACTATCAGATCAGGTTTTCAAAAATTGCGGCTCAACTATATTCTGTCCACAAGAAACTCAGTTTGACTATAAAAGCGTAGGTGGTGTGGAAGAGTATGGAAGGTAGTCATTCCAGCACCGATCACAAGAAGAACCACGTAGCCATTCTAACACCAGCCCAGTGGATTTGAGAACAAGGATAAAGAAGGATGTGACTTAACAATACAAGTGAGGGTGGATGTTAGACACTGGTTAAGGTGCCAGTGTCCCACAGCAGAGTCTGATCCCCGTCTCTGCGCCCTGACTCCAGCTTCCTGCCAGTGTAGACCCGTGGAGACAGCAGTGATGACTCCCGTCACTGGGCTCCTGCCCTCCCCAGGGGGGACCTGGAGAGGCAGTGTTTCTGGCTCTGGCCTGGCCCATTCCCAGCTGTTGTGGGTGTCTGGGGAATGAATCAGCAGATGAGAGCTCTCTCTCTGTCTCTCAAATAAATTAATTAAAAAAAACCCACAATAACAGAAGTCCAAAGCTACATGAAGCAAAATTTTATAGAATTTAAAGGAGAAATAGATGAGTCAGCAATTATACTTGGAGATTTCAACATTTTCTCTCAAAAACAAAAATAGCAGGTAAACACAAATCAGGAAGCTTAAAGACAGCACTGTCAACAAACTTCATGTAATTTGACTTTTAAAGAACATTCTTCCCAGCAATAGAAAAATACATATGGGACATTCATCAAGATAGAAAATATCCTGGGCAAGGCCGGCGCAGCGACTCAATAGGCTAATCCTCTGCCTTGCGGCGCCGGCACACTGGGTTCTAGTCCCGGTCCGGGCACCGGATTCTGTCCTGGTTGCCCCTCTTCCCTGCTGTGGCCTGGGAGTGCAGTGGAGGATGGCCCAAGTGCTTGGGCCCTGCACCCCATGGGAGACCAGGAGAAGCACCTGGCTCCTGCCTTCAGATCAGCGTGGTGCGCTGGCCCCGGCGGCCATTGGAGGGTGAACCAATGGCAAAGGTAGACCTTTCTCTCTGTCTCTGTCTCTCTCTCACTGTCCACTATGCCTGTCAAAAAAAAAAAAAAAAAAAAGAAGAAGAAGAAAGAAAGAAAATATCCTGGGCCCAAAAATAAACCCTGGAAAATTTAAAATAATTAAATTCACATGAAGTTCATATTCCATTATGGAATTCATATTTCATTATGAATGGAATTGGACTAAAAATCAAAACCAGACAAAGTGCAATGCAAAAAGAAAGGAAGGAAGAAAAGCTAAGAAGGAAAGAAGGAAGGAAGGAAGGAAGGAGAGAGAGAGAGAGAGAGAGAGAGAGAGAGAGAAAGTCAACAACAGAGAGACGTGGGAAAATCTCCCAAATGGTAGGAAACGAAGTGAAACGCTTACACTGACCCTTGAGTCGATGAGAAAGGACATTAGACAATATTCTGAATTGAATAACATCAAAATATAAAAAAAATTGAAAATAAAAACACAGGGTATCAAAATGTGTGAGAAATACAAGAAATCTGCAGCATCAGATACTCGCATCAGAAAGAAAATTTCAGGCCGGCGCCATGGCTCAACAGGCTAATCCTCCGCCTTGCGGCGCCGGCACACCGGGTTCTAGTCCCGGTCGGGGCACCGGATTCTGTCCCGGTTGCCCCTCTTCCAGGCCAGCCCTCTGCTGTGGCCCGGGAGTGCAGTGGAGGATGGCCTGGGTGCTTGGGCCCTGCACCCCATGGGGAGACCAGGAAAAGCACCTAGCACCTGGCTCCTGCCATGGATGAGCGTGGTGCGCCGGCCGCAGCGCGCCGACCGCGGCGGCCATTGGAGGGTGAACCAACGGCAAAAGGAAGACCTTTCTCTCTGTCTCTCTCTCTCACTGTCCACTCTGCCTGTTAAAAAAAAAAAAGAAAGAAAATTTCAAATCGGTGGTCTTGTCTCTCAACCCAGAAAAAGAGGACCAAACACCAACCGAGCGGAAGGAAAAACGATGAAGTTCTGAGCGGAAATCAGCGAAACTCAGAGTGAAAGGGGGTGAAGTGAAAGCAGCTGTTTGCCCTTGAAAAGGCGAGAGGACACAAATGACAAAAATCAGGAAATTGCTTCAGGGTTAAAAACACAAGAGAAGCTGACAAACAACCCATGTCCACAGTCTGAACAACCAAGACGAAATGGGCAAGTTCCCTGAAAAAGGTCAACTGTTAAAGCTCACTCAGAGAGAGATAGAGATACTAATTAGTTCTATAGCTGTTGAAGACATTGGACTCGTAGTTTTTAAATTTATAGCAAAGGGGCCAGTGCTGTGGTGTAGCGTGTAAAGCCACTGCCTGCAGCACTGGCATCCCATATGGGTGCTGGTTTGAGTCCTGGCTGCTCCACTTCTGATCCAGCTCTCTGCTGTGGCCTGGGAAAGCAGTAGAAGATGGCCCAAGTCCTTGGGGCCCTGCACCTGTGTGAGAGACCTGGGAGAAGCTCCTGGTTCCTGGCTTCGAATTGGTACAGCTCAGGCCATTGTGGCCATCTGGGGAGTGAACCAGCAAATGAAAGACCTCTCTCTCTTTCTAACTCTCTCTAACTCTGCCTTTCAAGTAAGTAATAAATCTTTTAAAAAATAAAAAAATAAATTTATAGCAAAGATACCTTCAGGCCTCAATGGTTTCATTGGAGAATTACACCAAATATTTAAGATAGAAATGATGCCGGCTGGCGCCACAGCTCACTTGGCTAATCCTCCGCCTGTGGTGCCAGCACTCCAGGTTCTAGTCCTGGTCAGGGCGCTGGATTCTGTCCCGGTTGCCCCTCTTCCAGGCCAGTTCTCTGCTGTGGCCCGGGAGTGCAGTGGAGGATGGCCCAGGTCCTTGGGCCCTGCACCCCATGGAAGACCAGGAAGAGGCACCTGGCTCCTGGCTTCAGATTGGTGCAGCGCCAGCCATTGCGGCCATTTGGGGAGTGAACCATCGGATGGAAGACCTTTCTCTCTGTCTCTCTCACTGTGTGTAACTCTGCCTGTTAAATCAATTTTTTAAAAAAATATTTAAAAAAAAGAAACAGAGAAAGGATAATCTTTTCAACAATCATGCTGAAACAATTGCCCATCCATATGCAAAAAAAGGAACTTCAGTCCATACCTTTCGCTGTAGGTGAAGTTATACACAAATGAATCACAGACTTAAGTATCAAACCTAATACTGTGACTCTCGGGAAAAAATTGTGAAAATCTTCACTACCCTGAGCTAAGCAAGGTTTCCTCTGAAACGATGCCAAAAGTGCAATCTGTAAGAGAAAAAACAATAAATTGGATTTCATCAAAATTAAGAACTTGAGTTCTTTTAAAGACACTGTCAAAAGAATGAAAAGACAAACAACATTCTCACATCAGATATCTAAGAAAGGATTTGTATACAGATTATAGAAGGAACTCCCCACATTCAATATGAAAATACACAATGCAATAAAACCATGGTCTAAAGATTTGAATGGATAGGAGGAGATGTACCAAGTAAACGCTTTTGGATTTTATTTCAGGGTGCTAAATAACCCCAAAACTTAGTAGCACGAAGCATCAATTGCTGATTAGGTCTAGGGCTGAGACTTCTGTCCTTCCACTCCATGTGGCATAACCTGGTGATGCTCACTTGATCACATCCAGCAGTAGCCGGGCTGGACGGCCCATGAAGAAGGCGTAACTCCAGGCTCCTCAGTGATCCGGCCTAAGACTCTGTTCCTACACGGTGTTCCGTCACTCCGCGTGCTGGTCTGAACGTCTGTAGCTCCTGGCAGCAGGCTTACCAGAGCCCCAAAGAGGAGGCTCTAGGACCTCCCCAAGGGCTGAGCAAGGAGTAAGCACAGTGTCCCTTCCCCCACACCCCATCAGCCAAAGCAACTCACAAAGCCAACCTGGACTTAAGGTCGAGGAAATGAGACCCGACTCTCTGTAGGAGGATGCACTTGCAGGAATGAGAGGAATTGTTGATGAGAACTAGAAGGGAGTATCCTTAACTTAAGGTAATATGTGTGTTAAATGAGAAAATAGGACAAACCACAAGAAAGATAAAACAACTGAACTTTCATGCTGCTAACAGCATGGCTTAAAATATGTATAGCAAATGCTGAATTAAATTGTAAAAATAAATCTACAAAGATGATGGAATATTTTGATATCTACCTCCCGCAGAAGATGAGAAACCAAAAATAATACAGATGTAAAGTAAGTAAAGTTAGAATAAGAAACTGAACGGCACAGTAAATAAGCTTAATTTGTTAGATAGATTGATACAATTTTCTACTCATTAAACAAAGGATAGATGCTCTTTATATAACCACGAAACAAAACATCAACCATGTATTGCCCCTCAGAATCAGCCTTAACACATGTAAATTATGCAGGCCACTACCTCTGAGGTCAGTGAGATAAAATTAGAACTAAATGAGATCAAAGTTAACTCTGGGTTCTTAAAAACTAAGACTGCATAAAAATGTGATTTTAAAAAAGCAAACTAAAAGCGCTTGGAAAATAGTGTTTAGACATCAGTGGGAGCACTGCACATCCCACAAAATCTGCACGCCTTGCCTTGGATCAGCCCTCCTACTGAGAAAAAAACAACTAGAAAAATCTGGATTTAAAAAAATCTGTTTGAAGGCATTGGAGAGCTACCAAGAGAGTGGGAGTTTGGGGCCAAGATCTGGAGATCGGGAAATATAAAATAGGTGAGCCCAACATTTGGCAGTGTATTTCCACTCAAGGGATTTGCTAACTTAAAAATCGAAATAACAGTTTAAAAGCCAAGAAATTCAGCAGCGTTTTCAGCAGCCTTAGAGGGTAAGGGACAAAAATTGGAGTTTGGGGCTTGTGAAAGTTGGGGAACCAGGTAAACCTCCCCAGCTTTCTTTAAATAAACCCTGTAAATAGACCATCCCTGACAAGGGTGATAACCAACATTGAGTCATCGCTATTCCCCATCCCAGCTCCGTGATTGGAATAAGAGGAGCTGCCTTTAGCTTAATGTCAATCAGAAGCAAAAGAACATCCCCTCTGGAGACAGACAAGTTCATCCAGAGCCTAAGATCAGCTCTGTAATTTTCTTCATGCACAATGCCCAGCACTCAATCGATAAAAACCAGGCACAGAAAAGACAAACGCTGATTGAAAACCAAAAAATGAAAAAGCAGGTAAAATAGTTCCACTTTTGCAAGTGGCTAAGTAATTTGAGTTCCCATCACTCTAATCCTGCAAATGATAACACTTTAGATTCGTGACAAATTATAATGAAAAATCATCAAAGCACTGACAAGTAGATGAGTTGGTGCTTGAAACAAGGGAAAGGCACGGGACCATCTCTCATTTCAACAGCTCCTTGCGTGCAAGTAAAGACTGTTACTGAAGCTTAGACATAAACCAAAAGACAGAAGAGGGGGACTCAGAAAGGAGACAGACAGCGGGAGCCCCCAGATTCTAGGTGTAAACTCAGGTCATCTCTGTATGACTCCCGAACCACACTTCCACTGGGTCAATTCCAAGCAACTCACCCAAGTCTAAAAGAAATGACCCAAAGTTTCAGCTGCCACCCATCACAGGGCAGACAGGGCTTGTGTCTGGGTCCAGCCAAGGCAATTATTTGCTTTTCAGAACAAGAAAGGTGTTTTGAGGAGTATATGGAATCCAAGGTTTCTACAATGTGTCATTCACAAGGTCCACAATACAATCTAAAATGAGTTGACCCATAGTAAAGAGAAAAGGTCAATGGCAAATGACCTTCAGGTGATCCAGATTTTGGAACTAGCAGGCAAGGGTCCTTTTTTACCCACTTCTTTGTCTTTTCTTTATGTTTGGAGCTTCGTGAGCTCCTTTCTTCCAGTTCTTTATACAATGTCTATCACATTGTTGGGAACTAGAGTCAAACCACTGTGCCATGGAACACAGAACCCATTATTTCTACCTACCTGTGACTTGGTACTTGCTAACAAACCTCCCCTCAACTTTCCCCGCCTCTGGTAATCACCGTTCTAAGATCAGATCCACTTATTTAACTTCCACGTGTGAGAGAGAACATGCAGTATTTGTCTTTCTGTGCCTGGCTTATTCCACATAACATATGACTTCAACACCAATCTATTTTGCTGGAAGTGTCAGAATTTCATTCTTTTTAATGGCTGGATAATATTCCACTGTGTATGTATGCTATGCTTTCTTTATCCATTGCGAATAGGGTTACAATGAACATAGACATGCAGGTGTCTCTTTGATATGCTGATTTCATTTCCTTCAGCCATGTACCCAGAAGTGGCATGACTTGGTCGTATAGTAAATCTAGTTTTAGTTTTTTAAGGACACTCCATTTATCCATTATCATTCTGGATAATGCCTGTACTAGTTGACATTCCCTCCAACAGTGTGCTAGGGTCACATTTCCTCCACATCCCCATCAGCATTTGTTATTTTTCTTATAATAGCATTCTAACTGCACTGAGGTACTATCTCAATGTGACCTGGATTTGCACTTCCCTGTTGGCTAATGACACTGAGCATCTTTTCATGTATTTGTTTGTATTTTTCTTTGAGAAACATCTATTCAGATCTTCTGTCTATTTCTTGATTGGATTCTTTGTTTTGTTAGTTGTTTAGGTGAAGGTCTTAAAATAGATATGTTCTTCTCAAGAACATATAGGAGGCTGGCTAATCCTCCACCTGTGGCGCTGGCACCCCGGGTTCTAGTCCCGGTTGGGGCACCAGATTCTGTTCTGGTTGCTCCTCTTCCAGTCCAGCTCTCTGCTGTGGCCCGGGAGTTTAGTGGAGGATGGCCCAAGTGCTTGGGCCCTGCACCCGCATGGGAGACCAGGAGGAAGCACCTGGCTCCTGGCTTCGGATTGGCGCAGTGCGCAAGCCACATGTGCTGGCCGTAGCGGCCACTTGGGGGGTGAACCAATGGAAAAAGGAAGACCTTTCTCTCTGTCTTTCTCTCTCACTGTCTAACTCTGCCTGTCAAAAAAAAACATAGGAAAACACACTTTTAATGAATAAAATATAAACAATATTAGAAAGCATAAAATTATGAAAATATAGTCATTCTGCAACTGTAAATTACAATATCTAAAATAGAGATATTCTTGGAAACATAATAACTCATTAGGGATGAAGAAAGAGGCAGTGAACTTGAAGATAAGTCATTGGCAATTATCTAGTCTGAAGAACAGAACCTTAGCTACCTGAGAGACATGGCAGAAAGATTAATATCTATGTGCGGTGCCGGCACACCGGGTTCTAGTCCTGGTCGGGGCGCCGGATTCTGTCCCGGTTGCCCCTCTTCCAGGCCAGCCCTCTGTTGTGGCCAGGGAGTGCAGTGGAGGATGGCTCAAGTGCTTGGGCCCTGCACCCCATGGGAGACCAGGAAAAAGCACCTAGTACCTGGCTCCTGCCATCGGGTGAGCGCGGTGCGCCATCCATGGCAGCCATTGGAGGGTGAACCAACGGCAAAGGAAGACCTTTCTCTCTGTCTCTCTCTCTCACTGTCCACTCTGCCTGTCAAAAAAAAAAAAAAAAGATTAACATCTATGTAACTGGACTGTCAACAGAGAGAGAGAGGGACAGAAAATACACTTGAAGAAATGATGCATAAAATGTTCCCAAATTTGTGAAAGACCAGAATCTCAGTAAACATCAAGCAAAATGAATACAAAGAGCTACTCCCAGGCACATCATACTCAACCTGGTAAAAACAACATAGAAAGAAGAAAATCTTCAAAGGAGTCAGGAAAAGTGACGTAAGACATACAAGATGTAATGAAACAACTATTTCAATGATTATTATATTCTTATTAGAAATTTTGGGGGCCAGAAGACAGTGGGAGAAATACTTAAAGAAAAAAGCTATCCACCTGGAATATGATACCTAGTGAAAACATCCTTTCAGAATCAATGTGAACTAAAGAGACATTGATATTTTCAAAAGGAGAGGAAACTCTGGGCCAGTACTGTGGCATAGCAGGTAAAGCCATTGCCTGTGATGCCGATATCCCACATGGACACTGGTTCAAGTCCCAGCTGGTCCACTTTTTCCTTACTTCTTTCATTGTTCCTTCCTTCCTTCCTTCCTTTTTTTTTAAAGATCTATTTTTTTATTTGAAGGGCAGAGTTACAGAGAGGCAGAGGCAGAGACGGAGAGGTCTTCCATCTACTGGTTGACTCCCCAAATGGCCACAACGGCCGGAGCTGAGCTGATTTGAAGCCAGGAGCCAGGAGCTTCCTCTGAGTCTCCCATGCGGGTGCAGGGGCCCAAGGACTTGGGCCATGTTCTATTGGTTTCCCGGGCCATAGCAAGCAGAGAGCTGGATTGAAAGTGCAGCAGCCAGAACTTGAACTGGCACCCATGTGGGATGCCGGCACTGCAGGCAGTGGCTTTACCCACTATGCCACAGTGCTGACCTCGGGTGCACCACTTCTAATCCAGCTCCCTGCTAACACATCTAGGAAAGCAGCGAAAGATGGCCCAAGTCCTTGGGCCTCTGTACCCACATGGGAGACCCGGTCAAGCTCCTGGCTCCTGGCTTCTGGCCTTGGTCTGGTCCAGCCCAGGCTGCTGTGGCCATCTAGAGGAGTGAACAAGCAGATGGAACATTTCTCTCTCTGTTTCTTCCTCTCTCTTTAACTCTCCCTTTCAAATTGATAAAATAAATATTTTTTTTCTTTTTTTACTTCTTTATATATTCTTTTTTTTTTTTTTGACAGGCAGAGTGGACAGTGAGAGAGAGAGACAGAGAGAAAGGTCTTCCGTTGCCATTGGTTCACCCTCCAATGGCCGCCGCAGACGGCGCACTGCGGCCGGCGCACCGCGCTCGTCCGATGGCAGGAGCCAGGAGCCAGGTGCTTTTCCTGGTCTCCCCATGGGGTGCAGGGCCCAAGCACCTGGGCCATCCTCCACTGCACTCCCGGGCCACAGCAGAGGGCTGGCCTGGAAGAGGGGCAACCGGGACAGAATCCGGTGTGCCCCAACCGGGACTAGAACCCGGTGTGCCGGCGCCGCAAGGCAGAGGACTAGCCTGTTGAGCCACAGCGCCGGCCAAAATAAATATTTTTTAAAAAGAAGAGATAACTCATCACAAACAGATTTTGCTACATAATACACTAAGGATGGGTGTTTGTGCAGTAGTAAAGTCGCTGAATGCCCGCATTCCATATCAGTGTGCCTGGTTTAAGTTCTGGCTTCTGTGCTTCCAACCCAACTTCCTGCTAATATGCACACTGGTGGGCAGCAGGTGATGACGGAGGTACCTCTGTTCCTGCCACCACCATGGGATACTTGGATGGAGTTATAGGCTCAAGGTTTTTATCTGGCCCAGCCCCGGCAATTGTACATTCCAGCAGTTGGAAGATCTCTCCTAGGATGGCAGAGCAGAATGTCCAGTGGAGTGTGGGTCTTGACTATCTGTGGAGCTTCTGGGCTGCCTACCTACAGACTACTTTTACATGAGAGGACAACAAACTCCTATGTTGTTTATGCTACTATTGATTTTCAGTTCTTTTCACCAGCACCTGAACACAAATACCAACTAATATAGAAGCAAGTAAGCTTTAAATACCCAGTTATGTACATCTAAGAGATAATAGCAACCATAGTGCAAGGGGTTAATGCTCTGGCCTGAAGTGCTGGCATCCCATATGGGCACCAGTTTGAGGCCTGGCTGCTCCACTTCTGATCCAGCTCCCTGCTATGGCCTGGGAAGGCAGTAGAAGATGGCCCAAGTCTTTGGGTCCTTACACCCACGTGGGAGACCTGGAAGAGGCTCCTGGCACCTGGCTTCAGATGGGCGCAGCTCCAGCCATTGCGGCCATCTGGGGAGTGAACCAGCAAACGGAAGACCTCTCTCTCTCTACCTTTTAAAATGGCCTGTTTATTTAGAAAATATAATAATTCCATCATCCATCCACTAATACCACCATCTTACAGCATCCTTCTGGTCTTGTTGTTGTTTTTTAATAGAATGATTTCAAATGTTTAAACAATGGAAAGAAAGAACAGCAGAAGGGAACATAGGGGAGAGTATGAAAAAATAACAGAAGAAAGATCTAAATCCCAGATTTCTGAGAGATGGAAAAATGAGGAAAAAGAGTGAGCGGTGGTGGAAGTCAAGTCAAGTCAGTGCTCAGATACTCCCTGAAGATCCTGTTGCTCAGACATTGCTCCCAGATTCCATGGGGTCCAAGACTCTTGATTCTAACCAACAGCCCGTCTCCCTGTAATAACAGTGCATCAGAGATAATATCAGAACCACCAATCATGCATGAAGGGGAGATGGTCCCAAGATGGGCTGGAGGTCCCTGTTCAGCAGACTCTACGTCCTCCTGCTACAAGGAGAACATCCCTAATCTTTGACCCTCATACTCCCTGGGGGTCTTTCAATGAATGGGGCTGTGGAAGGTTCTTCATGGCAATAGGTAAGACTCATGATAGTAGGTACCCAAAAGGAACCAGAAATGGTGCTGACTCTCATGAGGTCATTGTTTTGTGGGCATCCTATCTGGAGCCTGGATGGAAGACAGATGAGGCAGGAGGGTGGCATTGAAGCAGCTTCTGAAAGTCACCTTCCTGAACTGGAGGTCTTCTGTACTGAGAGGTAATGGGAAAGAAGATGTGATCAGAAGCTAGGACCTTGCATGTTCAATTAGGAAGACAATTGGGAAGAGAAGGAAGAAGGAAAGGTCAAATTAAAGACCCCAACTTGTCTAAGCAGTTAGTCCTCATCTAGGATAGAGGTGATATTCCAGCCCAAGGGCCTTGCCCTTAATTGACATAAACCAAGGTATGTGAAAGGTTCTCACAGTTCTAGTGATTGGAGAGGAAGGGAAGAGTCCTATGTGGTTTGAAGTAGGTGCCCTCTTATAAGGTAGAAACCATAGATAATACCAGGGAAAGGAGGACATCAAAAACAAGTAGAAAAGACATCAAAATCAAGTAGAAAGTCTAGGGTCTCAGCTTGATGTACTAGGGTTCAGGGAGCTAAGTAGTGAACAGAATAAGTGATCCAGATACTCAGTCAATATGTAAAGCTATTAAAGTTATCAATACATAAACCGCAAGTTCAAGATTCCAGCAAGATATATGCCAGCTGACACCCTGAATATAAAGAATTAGGATTGCCAAAAGGGTAAACTTGCTTTATCCAGTTAAGAATCAAGGTACTCTGAGGGCTAGATTAGAATTGACAAATGCATAGCAAACACCCCATGGCTCACTCATTTCCCACTTACGACAGACATTATTAATCAATCCTGGAACAATTTCCTGTTGAACCTGTACAAAGCTTCACAGCTTTCTCCAGTAGAGTATTTTGGGCAGCCACTACCTGTGGATAGTACTTAGCATCAAAGATGAAATCGTCTCACACCCTGGGGATAAGCAATTCATCCCTGTGGGTGTGACCTACAGGGGTATTAATAAACCTCCCAGGATAAAAGATTTTGGTCAGCAGGAAATCATCTTGGAATACAAATCCCTCAGAGCTCTCCGTGGTGCTGAAAATCGGTCTGCATTTCCCTTCGGGTCCCTGGATCCTGCCACTTCCCACCCACCGCCATTGTTCACATCGAACAAATTTCCCATGGTTGTGGGAGATGCACCTTGTAAATAAACAGAACCTGAAACCATCCAAGGGATGAGAGAAAAATACAATTTTAGGAGGAAATAAGATAACAGCTATAATAGATTAGCTATGAAGTAGACTTTAATAAGACCAAAACTCAGGTAACAGGATGTCAGTCATCCTGACAGAGAATCTATGACAGAGAATCCTGATCAGAGAATCTATGGGTGAACTTTAAAGAATCCTGCAAATTGTGAGTGAATTCAGGAGTAAAATCTAAGGTTATTGACCTACAACACACCTAGGTGAGAGTAAGGACAGGGCAAGTCTTGGGGGGCCGGCGCTGTGGTGTAGTAGGGAAAGCTGCCACCTGCAGTGCCAGCATCCCATATGGGCACCAGTTCAAGTCCCCGCTGCACCACTTCTGATCCAGCTTTCTGCTATGGCCTGGAAAGGCAATAGAAGATGGTCCAAATGTTTGGGGCCCTACACCCACATGGGAGACCAGCTCCCAGCTCCTGGCTTCAGATCAGCTCAGCTCCAGCCATTCTGGCTATTTAGGGAGTAAACCTGTGGATGGAAGACTTTCTCTCTCTCTCTCTCTTTCTCTCTCTCTCTCTCTCTCTCTCTCTTTCTCCCCCTCCCTCCCTCTCCTCTTTCTCTTTCTGCTTCTGCCTCTCTGTAACTGCCTTTCAAATAAATAAATAGATAAATATTTAAAAAAAGAAAAGACAAGGCAGCTCTCAGCAATAGGAAGTTAAGACCAATTTCAGGCACTAGGAAGGGTAAGCGAGAAAGTATCACATGGTGCTATGGACTAAACATTTGTATCTCCCTAAAATTTGTATGGTGAAGTTCTATCCCCCAACATGATGCTATCAAGAGATAAGGCCTTTGTGGGAGATTAGTGAAAGGGATTAATCCTCTTATAAAAGAGACCCCAGAAAGCTTCCTCACCCATCCCACCATCTAAGGAAACAGCAAGAAGACGCATCTACGTACCAGGAAGCAGGTCTTTACCAAACATCAGATCTGCTGGTGCCTTATCTTGGACTTCCCAGCCTGCAGAACTGTGGGAAAGAAATGTGTTGTTAATCCACCTGCTCTGTGGGATGCTGTTATGACAGCCTGATAGACTAAGATACATCCATTGATGATATTCTTGTGGGCAGCCTTTTATTGGTTCATGGATACCTCTTTTTTCATGGGTATTTTCTAATGGCACATTTTGTCTAATTTTTAAAATAGTATGTAGTTGCTGGTGCCACAGCTCAATAGGCTAATCCTCCGCCTGCGGCGCTGGCACACCAGGTTCTAGTCCCGGTCGGGGCGCCGGATTCTGTCCCGGTTGCCCCTCTTCCAGGCCAGCCCTCTGCTGTGGCCAGGGAGTGCAGTGGAGGATGGCCCAGGTGATTGGGCCCTGCACCCCATGGGAGACCAGGAAAAGCACCTAGCACCTGCCATCGGATCAGCACGGTACACTGGCCACAGTGCGCCGGCCACGGCAGCCATTGGAGGGTGAACCAACGGCAAAAGGAAGACCTTTCTCTCTGTCTCTCTTTCTCTCACTGTCCACTCTGCCTGTAAAAAAACAATAATAATAATATGTAGCTATATATTGAGAAGCAAACAAAAGTAGAAGGGAAAAGCTCTTGGCCACAATTCAAACACAGTCACTGTTACCATTTGGACATATGTCTTTATCTTTCCCTCTTGACTATTGATATAGTAAGACCACACTCTGGGGCTCAGAAGATGATACTCCACAATATGGCACTTTGTCATACTGAGTGCTTTGAACAAAAGGACACTGGGAAGCTTCAAAGCAAGTTCTCTCTGATCTTCTTCTGCCCCTAAATCAGCTATAGCAACCCAAATTCCTCTTCCCCGTGCTGGGTCATAGAAGCTATAGTCCCTCTCCCCAGAAGCAAGTCCTAACACCTAAAAAAATCATTCTCTCCCTGCTTCCTTGGAGACTCCCATTCCAGAGGGGGCCTATCCTCACCCAGGAAGAAGGGAGGCTGCGTGGAGAGTCCAAGAGTCATGTGAACAAAGAGGTCTTACTGGGTTTCCCTCTCAGCCTATCACCATTAGATAATCACATTTCTACTGTCTGTTCCTTATCAAAGCTAAGCGGCCATTTTCCCCTGGGTCTCTCAGCCTTCATTTCAGAAGCCTCCCATGCCATGCTACATTTGGAAGAAACAAAATTGCTGTACTTTTCTCTTGTGAACCTGACTTTTCTTGTAGGACTGTTTGCTGTGACTCTTACAATGAGTGAGGAGGTGCATCACATCTTTCCACCCCTACAGCACTTTTTTTTTGACAGGCAGAGTGGACAGGGAGAGAGAGAGACAGAGAGAAAGGTCTTCCTTTGCCGTTGGTTCGCCCTCCAATGGCTGCTGCTGCCGGCATGTTGAGGCCGGTGCATCGTGCACCTACAACACTTTTACATCTTAATTTTTAAGTTATACTCTGGCAATTTTTCATGTTGTTAAAAATTCCACATAAAAATCACGTATACTGGTTGCTTCATACAGTATTATGTATGGATGGGTTATTTAATCAAACTCTATTGAGTGCTTTCAGATTGTTCCTTATTTTTAAAGAAAATCACAGCAATGGTGTACTTTGCATGTACCTGTGTCAATATTTCTGATATTTCTCTTACACTCCAAGAAACAGAATCCTGGAGTTAAATAATCTAAACTTTCTCAGCTGTTGATAGATTTTTAAAATATTTATTTATTTATTTGGAAGGTGAAGTTACAGAGAGAGAGAGAGGAGAGACAAAGAGAGATCTTCCATCCACTGGATCACTCCCCAAATGGCTGCAATGGCCGGCGCCGTGGCTCAACAGGCTAATCCTCCGCCTGCGGCGCTGGCACACCGGGTTCTAGTCCTGGTCGGGGCTCCGGATTCTGTCCCGGTTGCCCCTCTTCCAGGCCAGCCCTCTGCTGTGGCCCAGGAGTGCAGTGGAGGATGACCCAAGTGCTTGGGTCCTGCACCCCATGGGAGACCAGGAAAAAGCACCTAGCACCTGGCTCCTGCCATCAGATGAGTGCGGTGCGCCGGCCGCAGCGCGCCAACCGTGGCAGCCATTGGAGGGTGAACCAACGGCAAAGGAAGACCTTTCTGTCTGTCTCTCTCTCTCACTGTCCACTCTGCCTGTCAAAAAAAAAAAAATGGCTGCAATGGCCAGGTCTGGTCCAGGCCAAAGCCAGGAGCCAAGCGTTTCTTTTGGGTCTCCCACATGGGTGCAGGGGCCCAGGGAGGTGGATCAGAAGTGGAGCAGCTGGGACTTGAACCAGTGCAGATGCCTGCAGATGGCGACTTAACCCATTGCACCACAGCACTAGCCCCTGCTGATAGATCTTGTCCAGTTGGCTTTGAGGACTATTGTAGCCATGGGGATAGGCTGAGAGCCCAGGGGACAGTTACTCAAGCAAGATGGGCATGCCTTTCTTTTTCATTAAACAGCATAAAGATGAGAAGCATTAGCGAAGGAGGCATTCCCCTTGGAGACATTCAGGGCTCTGGTTCCTCCCATCTTCTTCTGCCACCCCTGTGGGCGTGGTCCCCTATCTCCATTTCAAGTCATTCTGCAAGAAAGGAGGAGGAAAGGCAATGGAGAGTGAGCAATTTGGGACAAGTGAGGTGGACATCAGCCCCCCCATGTCTACTTTCTACTCTCATCTGCACCTTGAGAGCTGCCCTTGGCACATTTCCTTGCCCTCTGGCATCCAGATGAGTCTGGGTAATGAGACACCAATGAGAGACCAGGATGGAGGAAACAGATCAGCACTTAGTTCTCTGGCTCTCTCTCTGCTGGAGGTTGCTGGGTCCATTTATTGAAAGTGACAGCCCCTCCTGGTCATCCACTGCATGCAGTTTTCTCTGGGTCTGTATTTGTTTCCTTCTCCTGTCTAAGGACTAGGGAGAGCAGTAGCTCCCCATCTTTGCCATTGTTGGGGGGACCACATTGCATCTTGTCACTTTTCCTAAGCCCCACCTGCAATGACTCTGACACCAACCACCAAGAGTTTGGCCACCCCCACAGGTGAAGGGCACAGTCCTCCGACTGCTCTCATGTCAGACATGAGCTACACGTTTGGACTTTTCCAGGCTGCCTTCACTTCTCAGCAAATGGTTGCAGTTCTTGGGATTCCCACTACTCACGTAGTTGCAATAATTACAGGATAACTAGAATCTCAATATAGCATTATATGTATAAGTAGCACAAAGACACAACCCAGAACCAGCCAAAGGAAAAGCTACATTGGCCAGCGCCACGGCTCACTAGGTTAATCCTCCATCTGCAGTGCCAGTACCCCAGGTTCTAGTCCCGGTCAGGGCACCAGATTCTGTTCTGGTTGCTCCTCTTCCAGGCCAGCTCTCTGCTGTGGCCCGGGAGTGCAGTGGAGGATGGCCCAGGTGCTTGGGCCCTGCACCTGCATGGGAAACCAGGAGGAAATAGCTCCTGGCTTCGAATTAGCACAGCGCGCCGGCCGTGACTGCCATTTGGGGGGTGAACCAATGGAAGGAAGACCTTTCTCTCTGTCTGTCTCTCTCACTGTCTAACTCTGCCTGTCAAAAAAAAAAAAAGGGAAATCTATGTAATGCAAGGTCTGGGAGGACCCCCAGTGCTAACCTTTCATATCCTGAGGAACTCACTCCCCTCCCAGCCCACCAGCGTGTGACCTTATGCAGAGGATTGCCAACTAAGGGAGTAAGGGAGGCACACCTAAGTCATGGCGGCCAGAGTTTTTATTGCAATTTAATTATATAAGCAGTATTGATTAACTCACTGACCACCCAGTTGGTCAATGTTTAGCCTTCTGTATATCCCAAGAGATAAGACCAATATCACGCAGCTCAAAAATCCCAGCCCTCTGGTCACAGGGCTGGAGCTTCCGGCATGGCTGGCCTCGATTCTTGTGCCCTGAGTCATCTCACCGGTATAAGCAAGGACCTGGCTCACATACACCATCAGGCGTGGTCCAAGGGTCACAGCGTGGACAACAAAGACACGCTTATCACTCCGGAAATTCCAAGGAATTGAAAGTTACTTCCCAGGAATCAGGAACAAAAGGCCAGCAAATTCATTACTGAACATTTCTCACACCTTTGTAAATTGTCCCTTTACTTAGCTCTCCACGATTTGGCCAATTGGCAGGTGCCATCACTTTCCTGCTGGGGCCCAGCTAAGAGTAAAATTAGATACATTACTTCTGGCACATTCCATAGGTGAGAATGCAGTCATGTGGAGCCTGGAAGATAGTCATTATCTGCGTATCCACAGGACACCTGAAACTGTCACTATGGAAGGGAGAGAGAGAAGAGAGAGAGAGAGAAGAGGGAGAGAGGGAGAGGGAGAGAGAGAGAGGAGGGAGAGGGAGAGGGAGAGGAGGGAGAGGGAGAGAGAGAGGAGGGAGAGGGAGAGAGAGAGGAGGGGGAGGGAGAGAAAGAGGAGGGAGAGGGAGAGAGAAAGGAGGGAGGGGGAGAGGGAGAGAGGGAGGGGGAGAGGGAGAGAGAGAGAGGGAGAGGGAAGAGATCTTTCATCTGCTGGTTCATGCCCCAAGTGCCCTCGAAAGCTGGAGCTGGCCAAGGCCAAATCCAGGAGCGGGTGTCCCACGTGGGTGGCAGAGACTTAAGTACCTGAGCCATCATCTGCTCCCTCCCAGGGATGTACATTAGCAGGAATCTGGTATCAGAAGCAGAGTCAGGACTCAAACCCAGGCACTCTGATAGGGGAGCAGGGCACCCCCAGTGGGGTCAGCCACTGTGGCAAACGCGACCTCACAGTGGCCAGTCTTGTTGGACCGCCCTGAGGACCTGCACGGAAGGCATCTGGCGTCGGGACTCTAAAGGACGGCCGGAGCAGAAGGGACATTTACCCACTGCTGGTGGAAAATCAACCACGGGGCTCTTAACTGCCCTGGACTTCCCAGCTACCTTGGAAAAACCCTACACGTCCACACAGCTGCGGTTGAAATTAGAGGCAGGCCAAGCGGATATGGTATGTGCCACAAATAGCAGTCACTGCTCGGAGTCTTTTTCAATATGTAAATACCTCAACCACACACCAGGAAAGCCATACGCGTTGTATTTTGGGTGGGCTGGTGCCCCAAGCAGCTTGAGCAGGAGTAGGAAAGGCTGGGAGCTGGTCAGGCGGCACAGAGGGGAGCAAACCCCGGGGGGGAGGGGCACAGGGTGGAAGGAAACGGAGCTGGGGCAGCAGCTTGGCTGGTTGGAGCGCCGCCTACAGACGGGCTGAGGGTGCTGATGGAGCGCCCGGGGGGTGGGGGGGCAGCCTGACCTGAAGGTGTGACCACAGGGTTCCTGTGGCTCTGTTAAAAGGACAAGGTCTCCACAAGCACACAAAGGCGTGCACTCAGGATGCTCGGCTTACTGATGTCCTTCAGCAGGTGGACAGACGGACGGACGGACTGACGGACGGATGAAGATAGGT
Organism: Sylvilagus floridanus; assembly: GCA_949820135.1. Lineage (NCBI taxonomy): Eukaryota > Metazoa > Chordata > Mammalia > Lagomorpha > Leporidae > Sylvilagus > Sylvilagus floridanus. The sequence continues at coordinate 89,827,238 of OX463243.1, read as the reverse complement.
AACTGGAAGAACTACTATGAAAAATACATCAAGATGTCATTAGTAGTTACCACTTGCGGGTGGATGTTTCCTAAATTTTTTTTTTTTGACAGGCAGAGTGGACAGTGAGAGAGAGAGACAGAGAGAAAGGTCTTCCTTTGCTGTTGGTTCACTCCCCAGTGGCCGCTGAGGTTGGCGCGCTGTGGCCGTTGCACCGCACTGATCCGAAGGCAGGAGCCAGGTGCTTCTCCTGGTCTCCCATGGGGTGCAGGGCCCAAGCACTTGGGACATCCTCCACTGCACTCCTGGGCTACAGCAGAGAGTTGGCCTTGAAGAGGGGCAACCAGGACAGAATCCGGCACCCCGACCGGGACTAGAACCCGGTGTGCCGGCGCCACAAGGCGGAGGATTAGCCTGTTGAGCCATGGCGCCGGCCTCTAAGTTTTTGTCATCCATCTTTCTGTACTATCTGAATATTGTACAGTAATTTTTTCCTTCTTATTATTTAAGAGGCAAAGACAGAGCGAGCGAGCAAGCGTGCTGGGGCAGACTGAAGCAAGGGGCTTGGAACTCAGTCTGGGTCTTCCACATGGATAATAGGGACCCAAGTTCTTGAGCCATGTCTGCTGCCTCCGAGGGTGTGCATGAGCAGGGATCTGGGTGGGAAGTGGCGTGGCTGAGGCCAGAACCAGGCACTCCACTATACACCGTGGGTATCCCAAGCCGGGACCTGACTCCTGTGTCAAATGCCTGCTCCTCTTACAATTTTCTAACAGGCACTTGTGATAGAGCGCTCAGAAGAAAGAAACCTGTGCGCCACCAGTCTCTCCCCTTAATATGCCTATTCTTTCCCCAAACACTGGAAACATTCTAGCCTTCCAAATATTCCCCAAAAATACACATTAAGAGGAAGCCTCATGTTTTAAAAAGATCTTACTTGGGGCCGACGCTGTGGCGCAGCGGGTTAACGCACTGGCCTGAAGCACTGGCATCCCCTATGGGCACCAGTTCAAGTCTCAGCTGCTCCTCTTCTGATCCAGCTCTCTGCTATGGCCTGGGAAAGCAATAGAAGGTGGCCCAATTCCTTGGGTCCCTGCACCCACATGGGAAACCTTGAGGAAGATCCTGGCTCCTGGCTTCAGATCGGCGCAGCTCCGGCAGTTGTAGCTATCTAGGGAGTGAACCAGTGGATGGAAGACCTCTCTGTCTCTCTGCCTCTCCTCTCTCTGTGTAACTCTGACTTTCAAATAAATAAATAAATCTTTTAAAAAAAATGTTACTTTTCCGGTAGTGGCATTAATGTTAATTCTGGGGTGAAGATTGAAATAAATCAAAAACAGAGAAAGCCATGGTCCCCTAAGTGTGTCAGCCCAGGCAGGGGTCCACTGCTCCACCCCTGCTGGAACGGATGTGTCCAGAAACCCAGAAGGAAGCCGGGAGCATCTCACACTGGAAGGAGGGCCCAGGGTTCACCCGGGGCAGCAGCCTCTGGCCAGGCTTGGCGGGACCAGGCTGGCCCTGGATTCTGCCAGGACACAGGGCTGTCCTTGGGCCCTCTGGTCAGAGGATGTCTTCATATGAGTGAGGCCCAGAGCTGGAGAAGCAAGAAGTTCTCTCCCCAGACCAAGAGGCAGAGGGAGTGGGGTGGCACCAGACGGAGCTCATCACCCTGACCTGAGCCTGCTCGCCCTGGGGCCCTGGGCTGAGCGAATAGCCAGTGGTGGGACACGTCCCTGACCCCCTGTCTCCTCCAGAGCCCCCCCAGCTCCACGATCCCCATTTGTCCCTACCTCAAGCCACCTTCCCCGGTAGACCTCAGAGCTCTCGGGTCTGCCCACTGCCGAGGCCTCCTGCCCAATGCTGGGCCACACACTCCTGGCATGAGAGCAGAGCCAGTGCTCGCTGCATCCGGGCACTTTGCATGTGTCGTCTCAGACAACGACAACGAGGCCCAGGGCTCTTCCCCCGGTTGCCTGATGTTGCGATGCTGCAGGTGGTGAGGACGGGATTCAGACCCAGCAGCCTGGAGTCAGAGTCCTCGTGCTTCACCCAGGCTCGGGGACCAAGTGACGGGGAGAGGGGAGGCGCAGAGCTGGACTCTCAGAGGAGCCGCTCGTGGGCTGTGTGACCTTAGGGTTGGCCTCACCTCTGGAGCCGCAGTTCCTTTACCTGAGCAATGGGGACGCTGGCCTTGCGAGGGCTGAGTAAGATGACGCCGTGCCCAGCCGATGCGTCCCCTGTGCTGGGTCACTCCTGCCTCGCTGGCTGCCCTTCCTGCCTCCTCTCCCCCGTCCCACACCACGCAGCAGGGTGACTCTCCCCCAAACACCACCGCCATCCTGCAGTTCCCTTGCAAGGCCTCCACACCCCTCCAGGGCCCGAGACGCCCCGTCCACCGGGTCCACCGGGAACGCAAGCTCCCTGACAGGGCCTCTGCTGCCCCCACCCCCTGCTGTGTCCTTGGCCTGCTGCCTCGGGTGTGATCTCTCTGGATACACTCCTGCCCGGTGGGGCAGTCCCGGCCTCACCACTGTGCGGACTTACGGCCGCCAAGACTGAGCTCAATAAACCTCTTTTCTTTTCATGTTTATTTTTTATCTACTTGAAAGGTGGAGTGAGAAACATGGAGAGAGAAAGAGTCTTCCAACCTCTGGTCCATTCCCCAAATGTCTGCAACAGTCAGGGCTGGGCCAGGCCCAAGTCAGGAGCCAGGAGCTCTGTCGGGATCTCCCACGGGGCGGCGGGGTGGGGGGGGCAAGCACGTGAGCCATCAGCTGCTGCCTCCCTGTATGCAAGCGGAGGAGCTGGACTTGAACCGGGCACTCCCAGGTATCAATTACTCCCAGTCATCAATTAGCCATTTTTAAAACTTTTTTTTTCCTCAAAACCCACTTCAGGATTGTTTTTTCCTTTTTTTTTTTTTATAACGCTTTTATTTAAAGAATATAAATTTCCAAAATACAGCTTATAGATTACAATGGCTTCCCCCCCCATAACTTCCCTCCCACCCGCAACCCTCCCCTTTCCCACTCCCTCTCCCCTTGCTTCACATCAAAATTCATTTTCAATTCTCTTTATATACAGAAGATCAGTTTACTATATATTAAGTAAAGATTTCAACAGTTTGCCCTCACATAGCAACACAAAGTGAAAAATACTGTTGGAGTACTAGTTATAGTATTAATTCACAATGTATAGCACATTAAGGACAGAGATCCTACATGATATATTTTTTTTAAATTGATTAATTTTCTATGCAATTTCCAATTTAACACCAAGATTTTTTTTTTCATTTTTAATTATCTATAATACAGAAGATTGATTCAGTATATACTAAGTAAAGATTTCATCAGTTTGCACCCACACAGAAACACAAAGTGTAAAATACTGTTTTAGGACTAGTTATAGCATTACTTCACATTGGACAACACATTAAGGACAGATCCCACATGAGACGTAAGTACACAGTGACTCCTGAAGTTGATTTAACAATTTGACACTCTTGTTTATGGCGTCAGGAATCTCCCTAGGGTCTAGTCATGAGTTGCTGAGGCTATGGAAGCCTTTAGGGTTCACCGACTTCAATCTTATCCCGACAGGTTCATAGTCAAAGTGGAGGTTCTCTCCTCCCTTCAGAGAAAGGTACCTCCTTCTTTGATGGCCCCATTCGTTCCACTGGGATCTCACTCACAGAGATCTTTCATTTAGGTCTTCTTTTTTTTCCAGAGTGTCTTGGCTTTCCATGCCTAGAATATTCTCATGGGCTCTTGAGCCAGATCTGAATGCCTTAAGGGATGATTCTGAGGCCAGAGTGCTATTTAGGACATCTGCCATTCTATGAGTCTGCTGTGTATCTCGCTTCCCATGTTGGATCATTCTCTCCCTTTTTGATTCTATCAGTTAGTATTAGCAGACACTAGTCTTGTTTGTGTGATCCCTTTGACTCTTAGACCTATCAGTGTGATCAATTGTGAACTGAAATTGATCACTTGGACTAGTGAGATGGCCTTGGTACATGCCACCTTGATGGGATTGTATTGGAATTCCCTGGCACATTTCTAACTCCATCATTTGGGGCACAACTGATTGAGCATGTCCCAAATTGTACATCTCCTCCCTCTCTTATTCCCACTCTTATATTTCACAGGGATCACTTTTCAGTTAAAATTCAAACACCTAAGAATAATTGTTTGTTAATTACAGAGTTCAACCAATAGTACTAGAATAAAAAAAATACTAAAATGGATAAAGTATTATATTGTACAACAACAGTCAGCACAAGAGCTGATCAAGTTACTGTTTCTCATAGTGTCCATTTCACTTCAAAAGGTTTCACCTTTGGTGCGCAATTAGTTGTCACTGATCAGGGAGAACATATGATATTTGTCCCTTTGGGACTGGCTTAATTCACTCAGAATGATGTTTTCCAGATTCCTCCATCTTGTTGCAAATGACCGGATTTCATTGTTTTTGACTGCTGTATAGTATTCTATAGAGTACATGCCCCATAATTTCTTTATCCAAATGTATGCTTTGAATTCCCTGTGATCTTTTGCTGTGAGGTTCCCTTCGTTTACCTTCTTTCATGTTGATGGGCGTGTTTCTGTGTGTAACACATCTTTAAGCATCTTTTGCAGGGCTGGACGAGTGGCAACAAATTCTTTCAATTTCTGTTTGCAATGAAAGGTCTTTATTTTACCTTCATTCATAAATGAGAGCTTTGCAGGATATAATATTCTGGGCTGGCAGTTTTTCTCTCTTAGTACCTGGGCTATGTCTCTCCATTCCCTTCTAGCTTGTAGGGTTTCTGATGAGAAGTCTGCTGTGAGTCTAATTGGAGATCCTCTGAGAGTAATCTGACGTTTCTCTCTTGCACATTTTAGGATCTTTTCTTTCTGTTTCACTGTGGTGAGTTTAATTACAATGTGTCGCGATGAGGATCTCTTTTGGTCATGTTTCCTAGGGGTTCTATGAGCTTCCTGTACTAGGATGTCTCTGTCCTTCTCCAAAACTGGGAAATGTTCTGCTATTATCTCACTAAAAAGGCCTTCTAATCCTTTCTCCCTCTCCATGCCTTCAGGAACTCCTAGAACTCGAATGTTGGGTTTTTTAATAGTATCCTGTAGATTCCCAACAATATTTTTTAGATTTCTAATTTCCTCTTCTTGTCTTTGGTTTGACTGTATATTTTCCTGTGCTCTGCCTTCTAAGTCCGATATTCTCTCTTCTGCCTCACCCATTCTGTTTGTAAGGCTCTCTAATGTGTTTTTCATTTGATCTATTGAATTCTTCACTTCATTATGATTTCTCGTCACTATCACAGTTTCATGTTCTACTAGTTGTTTCATTTCAGCTTGATTCCTCCTTAATATTTCATTTTCACGAGAGAGATTTTCTACCTTGTCCATTAAGGATTTCTGTAGTTCAAGAATTTGTTTTTGAGTACTTCTTAGTGTTCTTATCACTTTTTTGAGATCTGCTTCTTGCATTTCTTCTATCTCATCATCTTCGTAATCTTGAATTGGGGTGTCTTTTTCATTTGGGGACGCCATAGTGTCTTCCTTGTTCTTATTACCTCGGTTTTTGCGTTTGTTGTTTGGCATATTGGTTTCTTCACTGTGGTGTTTTTTTTTTTTCTTGTTATACTATGACTCTAGATTAAGTGGACTGTCTGCTTTTGATGGAGCCTTAGAGGCTTGAGATGGGTGTGGCCTGAGAGCTCTGTTTGGTTCCTCAGGGTTGAGGGTGTGTCAAAGGAGACACTCCCAGGTTAGGCGTGGTAAATCTCTCTCTGTTACTTTTTTTTTTTTTTTGGTTCAAAAGGGAAGTAATTCCACACAGCTGAATGGAATTGGGGGTGGTTAGCAGGCCAATGATATACCCCCAGGAGCCAGAGATTGGAAGCTCTTTCCCAAGGACCAGAGAGGGAATCTTTGTGGCCCTTTGTGTGGGCTCAGATTCTCCTGTAGTCTCCCACTGGGCTGCCAAGGCTACTGAACTGTAGCGTCTCTGGAGAGTACTCACATGAATTCGTGATTTCCGTGAGTTCTCTCCCCCACTGTCTCTTTTTTCACAGTCTCAGTTCATTAGCACCACACATTCATTAGGTTCTAATCTCCTGTTATTTCACCCCTCCCACCCAGAGTCAGGTTTTTCTGCTAGGCTCGGGGCCGGTTCCGACCCGAGGTCACCCTGCTTATGACGTATTCCAAAATGGCGCCTGCTCTTTGTCTTGCTCACCTTTGAGAGGTGAGCGGAGAGAGAGAAACTCGTGTCCGTATGGGTCACTTTTTTTTTTTTTTCCCTCTCTCTCTCTCTCTTCTAGTTAGCCTGGTGCACTTTTCCCCACAGGGTTTCAAGCCTTGTTCGCTCTAGTCTCCTCTTTCCGCTTCCCTGCTGGTCTCTCGGGCTATTGAGGTTCGGCTCACCTTGCGTTCCAGCGCTGGTGTGTTGAATCTGCTGCTGGTGTCCCAAACTGCGGGCTCCCATGTTCTCCACGCAGGTCCACTGTGAATCACCAGTTCCAGAAGGGTTTCCTCTGCTGTTTCTTCCCCTACTCTTCCTTGAACCTGCAGTATCTCCACTTTTATTAAACTGTCTCTCCCCAGACTATCGGTGTGCTCCCTTCCTATTCCGCCATCTTGCCGCTCTCCAGGATTGTTTTTTCCTTATACGAATACCTGAATTAGGTGTCGCCTCCCAGATTCCATTGGACTCACACAATTTCCTTATATTAGTTCTTCCATCTGTGAATTTCCCCAGATCCATGCATGGAGATTTACATGAAAGTATTAGATAAATGTTTGTGGAATAGATGAAAGAATAAACACTGGACAAAGTATAACTATCACAAATGTGTATATTATATCTTTGGTGTGAAAATCTTCAACTCATCTGCAATAAAGGGAGGAATTTAATTTTACTTGATTGACCTTTTTCTTTTCATCAGATCGTTAATCACTCTGCTGGCCAGAGTGCCTGCAGAGGTGTGGTTTCCTGTAGAGTCTTGTTCTCATTTAAGGTCCGTCACAGCTGGCTCCTCAACGGCAGGTGGGATGGGACTGGGAAGCCACACAGGACAGGGCATCCCTTCTTACTCAGGCTGCATATCCATTGCATATCAACAGGGAACTCTCCACTTCTTTCTCACTCCAGACCTCCCAGGAAAAGGCTCCATAATCTGGAATGCCACCAGCCACAGTTGCAGGAGGAAGACAGCACAGGAAGGTCTCACCCAGTAATCAGGTGCTCTGGTCTCTGTACACTCCTTGACCCCCTCTGATGTTCTGGGATGACTCAAGAGCCAGTTTTCAAAAATCTCTCTGGCCTCATTTCTCACCTCCTCCAAATGAGTGTCTTTCACACCAGCTCCAACTTGGTACTGCAGGATCCTCTAAACCGGAGGTCCGCCCGAGGGCCGGAGGGGCCGTCCCAGCTCCGCGGTGGAGGACTGCACACAGATTAGTCCCTCTAAGTGGAGTCCACGGTGGAAAGAGAGCTCTCTCCCGCCCTTCACCTCTTTTTATCAGGAAGAGAATGGTATCGCATACGCAAACAGGTCGGGGTCTTCGCACCGCCATTTTTAAAACTTTAAAAATATATTATTTATTTGCAAGGTAGAGAGAGGGCCAGGCCAAAGCCAGATGCCAGGAACCCCATCCGGATCTCCACGTGGGCAGCAGGGACCCAAGACTAGAGCCATCACCTGCTGGCAGCATGAGGCGTGGAGCCGGGACTGCACCGCAGGCACTCCTAGACGGGATGCGACAACACCAACCCCTCCATTAGTAACCCAAAAAGAAAGATCTAGCCTGCACCTGAGTTCCAAGAACATTAAGAGGGGTCCAGGCCAGAGCTCACAGCAGCCCTCCTCACCAGCTCCTCTCTGCCCCCTGCCTTCTGCACCCCGCTGTCCAAGGTGCCCCGCCCATGCTCCTTCCCCTGCTTCCCAGTTCTCCGCCGTGTCAATCATCTCGGCCTCTCCCATTTCCTCTGCAGTGGTTCTTCCCATCCATCTCAACTCCAGATCTGGAATCCAGCTTGGTAGGTGGTGGCTGGAGGGTGGGGGGTGGGGGTGGGAACGCACATGACATTGGCACGTGAACCCTGGGGACCGGCGCACCAGCACCAGCGTGTCCATCATCCCCCTATTCCTGGCAAGGCTCTCACACATGATTTGCATGTCATTATCATCTTAATCCTTATAGCATCTGGTATCAGCGGTGTACACTGCTACACAGAGGAACCTGCAAACACCCACAGGTGCCTTCACACAGAAGCACGTGCACGGGACACGTGTGTCCGCACAGACACAGCCACACACGTGTGCATGTCCTGCTGGGTACACTTCAGTACTGCAGGTGGGAGAAAGGGGCTCAGCCCCACCACCACCCTCCTCCCTGCACCCCTACTACTGCAGCCGGCACCTGCTGAGCCGCTCTGCCCCTCTCCCCCCTGCACACTCTCTCTCTCTCTCTCTCTCTCTCTCTGCCCCTTCCTGAACTCAGCTCTGCCACTAGGCTCTGCTGGGACCTTGTTATTTTTACAGCTGCAGGGAGCAAACTCTCGCAGAGAAGGGACAGCTTTGCTAAGAGCACGGTGCCTGCTGCCCTGAGCCACTGCCAGCCCAGTTCCCAAGGGCAGGGTTTCCTGGCTCAGCTGGGACGGGGGCTGTGGTCAGCCAGGACCAGCCCTGGGGCCTGCCAGAGGGACCTTCCCTGGCAACTGGCTGAATGCTACTGCCACCTCTCCCCTGGGTGGGGGGTACCCTGGGCTGGCTCTGGGCTGTGTGTGGGAAAGATATCGGGCCCAGAGCCAGGGAAGGAGTTCTGTGTCACAGAGGAGGGAACGCGTCTCTGGGACTCTCCCCATTCGACTTCCTCGTAGGACGGGGAGCTCCAGGGCCCTCTATGTGTGTGTGGATCATGGAGTTTGCGGGATGAGTCATGGGACAAGGGGGTCTACACTGGAAGATGGAGTCAGAGGGGCTGGTCTTGGGTCTTTCCACCAGGGACAGAGGGCGTGAGAGAGAGAGGCAGAGAGAGGCGGAGACACAGGGAGGGAGAGAGGGAGAAACTTGGGGCGGGGGACAAGAGAGCTGCCGAGTGTGTCTGAATAAAGTCCTCGGCTGATGCCAAGGCCAGGGACACTGTCCGCTGCAGACACTTTGACCTCACTGTCCTGCTCCTGCCGCCGCAGCCCCCAGTCATACACCTGCCAGGACAGCCCAAGGCTCCTGGAACTCATGCCTACAGCGTCCGCCCTACTCACTGCTCTCAGCCAGAGTGATGGTCTCCCCACCTCCTACCCCCAGAGACGCCTCTTGCAGAGCCCCACTCTTGCTCCCCGCCCTGCCCCTGGGCTCCGAGGAGGAGCAAGAAGGCGCCCCCAAGAATGCCAGGGAGGCTCTCGGGACAGGGCTCCCAGCACAGCCACCCTCTGCTGTTGAATTTGGGGCAAATCCTCATTATTTTGCTGTTCAGACAGAAAGTCCCACATGTGGAGTTAATCCCCCGTCGGAATGCAGGGCTAGTGCCAGCCAGAGCTCGGAGGTGTGCTTAATCCCCAGCGGCCCCTCTGTTTCCATCACAGGGTTAATTAGGCCCTGAGAGACTCAAGCCCAGGGAGGCTGCCGTGGGCTGGCAGCCGGAGATCGGGTCTCGCAGCCACAGCCGCCAAACCCTGCCTCCCTGGGTGAGCGACCTTCGACCCCTGCCCACCCTGGGCCTCAGTGTCCCCATCTGCGAAATGAGCACATGAACCTGGAGGACCTCCAAAGCCCTTTCCGTCGGGCTCCCGGCATCTGTGACATTCTGTACCAGGCTGCCGAGTGGCAAGTGATGTTCACTGTTGTCCCACGATGACAGGCATCTAGCGCATTCCAGGAGTCTACAGTGCTCCATGACATTCCTTGACACTTCCAAGAGTCCACGATACCCTCGGACATTCTTTGACATTCCAGAACCTTCTACATCACTCCTGGACACCCTGCAACACTCTGGCCATGGTGCTCTGTGACATCCTAAATGCAACGCCATGCGGGCTTCTCTTCCAGGAGACCTCCCTGGCATTGCTGGAGAAGCCACACCCCCAGCCCAGGACCCTCCCCCTGAGTCCCTCGCAGCGCAAGGTGCATGGCCCTCTGTGGTCAGAAGCCCTTGACCTTGGGCCTAGAGCCACCTGGCCACCCTGGATCAGGATCTGAGCTCTGGGGGTCAGGATGGGGAGCTCTCTCCAGCAACAGGGGTTTTTGCACCAGCAGAAATCGACTCTGCTTTCTCCCACTGTCACTGGGATATTCCGATTAATGGGGCCTGGCTTGGGGGTAAATGCATCTCCCTGGCACAGTGCTACGTCTGCGCAGACCAGAGGCTTGGACGTGCTGACCCAGGGGAATGGGGTTTTGTACGCTTCTGCCTAACACAACAGACAGCAAGTGAGTCCGGGAAGCAGGCTGTCCCAGGCAAATGCTGGTGCTGCTGCTTGCTGGCTGTGGAATTTGGAGCAACCTCCGCAGGCCTCGCCCATAAGCAGAGACGACAGCGGCTCCTTCGAGGGCTCGGCAGAGGAGTCCACGGAAGAGCCCAGGCGAAGGTCCGGGGACGGAAGAAGAGGCCCCAAAGACTTCTGGGGGTAGGCGTCTGGGGCAGTAGGTGAAGCCGTGGCTCCGGACGCTGCCTCCCACATCAGGGCGCCTGAGTTCGAGTCCTGTTACTGCCCCCAATCTGGCTCCCTGCTACGGCACCAGGGAGGCGGCAGTTATGAAGGCTGAAGCACACAGGATCCCATGGGAGACTCGAATGGAGCTCTGGGCTTCGGGCTTCAGCTTGGCCAGCCACGGCCCAGCTGTTGTGAGCATCTGGGGAGTGAACAGTGTCTGTCTGTGTCTCTCTTTCTGACACTTTACCTTCAAAATAAGCGAAAATAAAAGCTTAATTTAAAAAAAAAAAGTATCTTCCTTCCCCTGGAACAACAGGGCACTGGCCCAGGAGTGAGATGGCACAGTTGGAAAAGAGGACCCAGCTGTTGGTCTCAGCCTGGCTTCTTCCTCAATATAGCTTTTTTTTTTTTTTAAAGGGATTTGTTTATATTTATTTGAAAGAGTAACAGGGAGGGACAGAGATATTCCACCTACTGATTCACTCCCCAGATGGCCACAATGGAAGCCAGGAGCTTCATCTGGGTCTCCCACATGGGTGGCAGGGGTCTAAACACTTGGGTCATCCTCTGCCATTTTCCCCAGGCCATCATCAGGGAGCTGGATCGGAAGTGGAGCAGCCGGCGACAGCTTCACCTGCCACACCACAGCGCTGGCCCTCTTCTGCGCTACGGCTTTGAGAAAGCGACTCTGTTCTGCGGGTCTCAGCTTTCCCCTCTGTAAAATGGGTGGGAGGCAACTGACTCCCTGGAGGGCCCTCTGGCCCTGACGGCTGGGGTTTCTCTGGCTGGGGCAGAGTAGGATCTTGAAGTCTGGGCAGGCAAATGCTGTCACTTTGAGTTTCCACGTTCAGGGAGGCCAGGGTCCCAGGAAGTGGGGTAAAATCACAGCGGGAGGGGCAGGCCTGAAGAAGGTTCCTTTTTAAGCACTGCCAGACGCTCCACTGGGCTGCGGTGCCGGTCCAGGAGAGCAGCCAACGGAGCCCTGCTAAGAAGGGGACCAGTACCCCAGCCAGAGGGCGCTGCCTCTCCAGCCCTCGACCTGGGCTGGTGCAGAAAACTTAAGAGACTGCGCCCCCTCGTGTCCAGGCGCTGTCGCTGCAGCACGGGGCGCCCAGGCTGGGGAGGCTGGCGGTCTCATACTCTCACCAATGGCCTTAGCAGAGCTCTGGAAGAAACTGACTCAAGCTGGGGCAAGCCTGCACGCTGACGGCTTGATCTTCGTGAATCTCCTCGATAAGCGTTTATTGAGCACCGACTGTGTGCTGATCCAGTGCTGAACAAGACGGCGGGACTCTCGCTCAGCCGGAAGCTCACACAGTGAGGGCTCTTGGGCTGGCTGAGGACCTACTGTGTGCCAGGCTGTTATCTCCTGGCTTCTTCACAGCACCCCAGGGTCCCGGCCACAGTGCTTGGGTCTGGGCAGGTGGGTGCTGCGCTTGTTACCACCCTCTCCCATGCCTCTTCCTCTCCCTTGGAGCTCCTTTGTTGTGGGAACAGCAGGACCTGCGGGGCAGCATGGCCAGGGCTCCTCAGCTGGTGTAGACAACGACAGAGCCAGAACTGCTCCTGAGGAGGATTCTGCAGGCAGGGCAGGCCCGGGGCCCCTAGGTGGGACAAGCCAGGCCCCAGGAGGGACCATGAGGACCCGCGGTGGGCTCTGGGTGAGGGAGGGGTGGGTCTGTGCCAGGCTGTGTGACACAGGGTGGGCTGTCACAGCCCAGGACCAGAGACGCCTAGGTGAAGCTGGCCGTGGGCCGGTGGCTGTGTGTGTGTGTGTGTGTGTGTGTGTGTGTGACAGAGTCCAGGCAGCTGCCGTGGCTGCTTGGATGGCACGGTGGGAACTGTAGGACTGCGGGTATGACCCCGTGTGGGAGTCTTGGCGTGAAGAGTACAGCTGTGTGGGTGACACCACGCGTGCGTGTCCATCATTCATGGGGAGCCTCGGCCCTGGGCTTGATGTGGGCCGAAGGGACTGTGCAGGTGTCGGTCTCTGTATTGGTGGCACTGGGGGGCGAAGCGAATCGTGCAGGTGACGTCACAAGTGGCCTTGGATCTGGTGACTATGAACAACCAAATGCCAGGAGCCTGCGCCAGCTCTGACCCCTCCAGCCCCTCCCAGGATGCTCCCAGGGTCCCCTGCTCGTGGTCTCCGTGCCTTGCCGTCTGCTCCCCTGTGGCTGTTTTCTGTCTGGGGCCTCTGTGGCGATCGGCAGCTGTGGCCATCCTGCACGCAGCTTCGGGGTGGGCGCTGGGGGAGAAGTCGGAGCAGAAGCAGACATGCACCCTTCTGTGGCCTGTCCAGCCAGCAGGCAGCAGACGGACCTGGGAGTGGCAGGAGACCCCCAGCATGGTGTGTAAGGGGCAGGCTCATTTTTAGAGAGGACAAAATAGGAGTATGTGTGTGCTTGTGTTCTTTTAAAAGAGAATGGAGGCCGGCGCCGCAGCTCACTAGGCTAATCCTCTGCCTGCGGCGCCAACACACCGGGTTCTAGTCCCGGTTGGGGCGCCGGATTCTGTCCCGGTTGCCCCTCTTCCAGGCCAGCTCTCTGCTGTGGCCCGGGAGTGCAGTGGAGGATGGCCCAAGTGCTTGGGCCCTGCACCCCATGGGAGACCGGGATAAGCACCTGGCTCCTGCCATCAGATCAACGTGGTGCACCGGCTGTAGCACGCCGGCCGCAGCGGCCATTGGAGGGTGAACCAACGGCAAAGGAAGACCTTTCTCTCTGTCTCTCTCTCTCACTGTCCACTCTGCCTGTCAAAAAAAAAGAGAATGGAAAGGGCTGACGCTGTGGCATAGTGGGTAAACTGCCGCCTGCGGTGCTGCCATCCCATGTGGGAGCTGGTTCGAGTCCTGGCTGCTCCACTTCTGATCCAGCTCTCTGCTATGGCCTGAGAAAGCAGTAGAAAATGGCCTAAGTCCTTGGGACCCTGTACCTACGTTGGGAGACTTGGAAGAAGCTTCTGGCTCTTGGCTTCGGATCAGCGCAGCTCCGATGTTGCAGCCATTTGGGAGTGAACCAGTGGATGGAAAACCTTTCTCTCTCTGTCTCTGCCTCTCTGTAACTCTGCCTTTCAAATAAATAAATCTTTAAAAAATGAGAGAATGGAAGCAAATGCAACCAGGGGTTATTTGTTGGTATTCTGGGTGGGAAGATTGTGTGAGTATTCACTGGTCTTTTGAATTTTCTGATGTGTTGATCTCTCAAAATAATTAAGCAAAAATGATGGGCATGCTCATGATAGAATGTGTCCAATGCACACGTTAACACTGGCCCTGTGTCAGGTGCTGCTTTGAGCTGGCCACACGGCCTCTCTCACTGAGCACTGACCACAGTCTGCCTAGGAGACCCTGATGGCAGCTGTGTTTAGAGCAGGGGAAACTGAGGCTCAGAGGGTTGATCAAACTGCACACAGCCAGGAGTGGTAGACGAGAGCCAAACAATCTCTTGCCTAAGAGTTATTCTAACAGGCTCTCTCTCTCTCTCTCTCTCTCTCTCTCTGTGTGTGTGTGTGTGTGTGTGTGTCCTCCTAGAATCTCACAACCACTGGTCTGCAGGGAAGTTGAACTCTGCAGCCTGCATGACTCAAAGTGTGTCCGGTCCATTCATTCAGCCATTCAGCCAATCACTCATTCACACTGTTCCTTCTGGTAGTACCTGGTGTCCCGAAGACTTTCCTTGTCCCGCCTCCTCCCCAGTGGCTGTGCCTGGACATGCTGGTGGAAGAGTGTGGCTCCTCCGTCCCCCTCCACATAAGGCCCCAAGGCTTCCAGGCTGTTAACTTCCGGGTTGCGTCCCGAGCCTCTCCCTGCCTCCATCCATCCTGTGGCGGTGGTTCGTAAGCTGCCTCTCTCTGCTCCAGTGTCACCTTCTCCAGCCACCATGGCCCCCAGACCGCTCTGCTGGACACACCTTGACCTCCACACTACAGGGGCGCACAGGAAGGCTCAGAGTCGCCCTCTGCTGGACACCACAGCCACAGCGCCAGTGAGGCCTGTGTCCCATCCATCCCGAGTCTTCAAAAGGTTTGTGGAAAATGCATATTATGAATGCACTATGTATGAATTTAAACGATTTTTGGCATAGAAATTAACTTTCAATTTAATGCCATTTTCCAAAACTCTTTGAAGTACCCTCATATTAGTGATCTCTCCTGTATAAGAAAGCAGCCCAGAGGAAGACAGAAGACCACAGTCACCCAGGTTTCTCTGAGCCAGGGACTCAGGGGTGGCTTGGCTGGGCAGCACGGGCTGAGTCACTCCTGAGGTTTCACGGAGATGCTGGTGGTGCTGATGGTGATTTGAAGGCTCTGCCTGGGGTTGGAGGACTCACGAGCCCATTCCAGCAAGCTGGCACAGGCTCTCCACGGGGCAACTTGAGCTTCCTTACGCCATGGTGGCTCGGATCCCAGTGTGAGCATCCTGGGAGAATCAGCCGAGGTTTGTTGGCTTGATGAGGTAGACCTGAAGTCATGTGACATCGCCCAAGTCCCAGCTGCTCCACTTCCCTTCCAGCTCCCTGCTGATGTGCCTGGAAAGCAGTGCATGGGAGACCCATGTTGGAGTTCAAGGCTCCCGGGTTTGGCTTGGCCCAGCCCCAACTGCAGTGGTCATTTTGGGAGTGAACAGCAGATGGAATAGCTTAATGTTGATCTCTCTCTCTCTCTCTCCCTCCCTTTCTCTCTGTAACTCTTACCTTTCAAATATATAAATTAAATCTTCAAAAAAGGTATTATGGATTTCCTGGACTCCATGCCAGTCCCAGAGATCTGCTTCATCCTTTAAAAAAAATGGTTTATTTGAGAGACAGACAGAGTCCGTCCACTGGCTCAGTCCCCAGTTGCCCAAGTCAGGAGCTGGGAAGTCAGTGTAGGTCTCCCATATGGGGGGCAAGAGCCAAGCTGTTGGAGCCATCCCTGCTGCCTCCCAGGGTTCACATCAGCAGGAAGGTGGAGTCGGAAGCCAGAGCACTCCAGTATGGGGTGCAGGTGTCCCCTCCGTATCTTTACCA
Source organism: Sylvilagus floridanus (assembly GCA_949820135.1). Classification (NCBI taxonomy): domain Eukaryota; kingdom Metazoa; phylum Chordata; class Mammalia; order Lagomorpha; family Leporidae; genus Sylvilagus; species Sylvilagus floridanus. The sequence goes on along the minus strand of OX463243.1, from coordinate 89,811,591 downwards.
CCAGGCCAAATGTCACCCCTACTCAATGATTTTTAATAATGCTATAGTGTTCCTGTGTGTGTGTATTGCTATGTACTTAACCATAGTTCTTCTGAATGATATATAAATTATTTCTAAATATTTTTACACTGCTCAGAATGCTTCATAGGATTTTGCAAATATATCTTTACATGCATGTACTAGCAATTTAGTAAGACAGATTTTTGCAAGTGGCTTTGCTGGGGGCACAGACTATGCACACTTCATATTCTGATGAGGGTTACCAAGCCGCCCCCTCCCAGTGACACGGCACGGGATTGTGGGCATTTCCCCACCTGCTACCCATCGCTGAGTGTTAGGTTATTGCAATTTAGTAGATTATTGAGCAAAATGCGTTTTTGCACATGATTCATTTTCACTGTTACTAGCGAGCCTTAGCTTTTGTGATCTATTGACCAGCCATTTGTAACATTTTTTAAGATTTATTTATTTATTTAAAAGGCAGTTACAGAGTGAGAGGGAGAAGGAAGAAGGGAGAAAGACACACGCGCGCACACACACACACACACACACACACAGATCTCCCATCCATTGGTTCACTCCCTGAATTGGTACAATGGCCAGGGCTGGGCCAGGCTGAAGCCAGGAGACAGGAACTCCACTTGGGTCTCCCACGTGGGTGCAGGAGCAGGATGGCAGGATAGGGTCAGGTGAGGCAGGAGGGCAGGGGCCAGACTGGATCAGGCCCTGAGCACCCCCCAGCAGGGGAAGGGGGCTGGGTGCCTTTGGGAGAGGAAGTGGACGTGGGTCTAGCCTTGGACCTTGGCTGCCAGGAATCACCACCACCCCCACTCTGAGGCCTGGGCACTCCCCCTCCTGTGTGAGGATCTGCACACACACACACACACACACACACACTCATGGACAGACCCACGGATGCTCATATATATAAATGCACATTTAATGCAAACAACAGCAAAGCTGACAGAGCGCACTGCACACAGCAGTGACTGTCCTGAGTGCCCTATCCACAGTCTCAGTAAGCTCTTTTTTAATTCATTCACATCTTCAAAAGGCAGAGCCACAGAGAGGCAGAGGCCTGCGGGGGTGGGGGTGGGGGTCTTCCACCTGCTGGTTCACTCCCTGGATGGCCGCCATGGCCAGAGCTGCACCAACCCAAAGCCCAAAGCCAGGAGTCAGGAGCCTCCTCTGGGTCTCCCATGTGGGCTCAGGGGTCCAAGGACTTGGGCCATCTTCTACTGCTTTCCCAGGCCATAGCAGAGAGCTGGGTCAGACATGGAACAGCCATATGGGATGCTGGCACTGCAGGTGGCAGCTTTACCTCCTATGCCCCAGCACCCCCCCCCCCTTTTTAAGATTTATTTTAAATATTTGAAGGGTAGAGTTAGAGAGAGAGAGAGAGAGAGAGAGAGAGAGAGAGATCTCCCATCTGCTGGTTCAGTTCCCAAATGGCTACAATGGCCAGGCTGGGCCAGGCTGAAGCCAGGAGCCAGGAGCTCCCACATGTGTCTCCCATGTGGGTGCAGGGGCACAAGCACGTGGACCATCTTCCACTGCTTCCCCGGGCGCATTAGCAGGGAGCTGGATTGGAAGTGGAGCAGCTGGAACTCCAACTAGTTCTGGTGTTGAAGATGATGGTTTAACCCACTGTGCCACAATGCTGGCACCTGTAACATTTCTCTTTGAAATACTTGATCATTTATCTAGCCCATTTTACGACTGGGTCACTTTATGTTTTTACTTGCTCATTGGAACTCTTTTCCTGTTATAGATAATACTCTGTCTACAATTTGAATTATAGATACTTAGTTCCAGTGAATTTGTCTTTTAAATTTGCTTGATTTCTTTCACTGCACAGAATGTTTATGTATTTATTTACTGGTGAGATAGGGACAAAGACAGACAGCCCTCCTTTCTGCTGGTCACTCCCCAGACGCCAGCAATGACCAGGGCAGGGGCAGCCTGAAGCTGGGAACTCAGTCTGGGCCTCCCACGCAGAAGACAAAAACCCCACCGCCGGCCTCTCTGCTGCCTCTCAGCGTGTGCATTAGCAGGAAGCTGGAGTCGGATGCTGAGCCAGGAGTGGACCCAGGCAGTCTGGTTTGGGATGCAGTATGCCAACTTGGCATCTTACCTGCTAGGCCAAACACCCACCTCTCTGTCTATAGAGTTGGATCTGTTGATCATTTTCTTGGTAACTTCCGGGCCTCATATCTGTCCTTGGAGCAAGGACATTAACCCTTTCCAGAAGGGGGAGACTTGCTCTCAGAAAACTGATGCTGCAAGTGGCTCGAGACCCTTTCCTTGCAGGGGAGAGGGGCAGCGTCCCAGGGGGTGAAGATGGAGGCTTCAGGGGCCCCCAGGGATGCTTTTTGAACAAAACAAGCTGCAGCCCTGGGAGCAGGGCCCTTTGGAGAGGCAAAGCTTCCCGAGAGGCCCCAAGGGGTGCCTGGGAGGAGCTGCTCGGAGACACTGGCTGCCCGGGAGCCTGAAGGAGGATCTGCCTGCATCTGCAACTCTCTGCCTTTCTCCTTTCTGTGGCTGCGGCAATTGCAGCCGCACACACACCACACACAGTTGTAACACAGAGAAACACCGAGAATACACGCACACACACGCACCCAGGAAAGCTGATCTGTGTGCACCGGTGCCCATAGTCACGAATGATCTCACGTGCACACATCAGGATGCCCACCTGGACACATCACATGCATGCCGGGCCGCTCGAGATGTGCAGCAGCCAGCACATTCAAACAAGGTGGGAGAAGTCCCATCCGGGGCCCACTGACAGGTGAGGTCAAGAGCAAGGGCAACCGGAAGCAATAGTGGAGTCATTGCCGACTCCAGGCCTGCAGGTCAGGGGGTGAGCAATCACAGCAGGGCTAGGGGCTATGGCTAGGGGGCTGCCCAGTGGGGACTGGGGCAGCTCGGCAGCCAGGCAGCCTGCCAAGGAAAGCAGCCACCCAGTCCCAAGCCTGCCCTCTGACCTCCTGGTCTCCTGCCAGCTGAACCCCCTGGAAGACCCCAGGGCCGGATAACGTGCTACACAGGGTCGCCTGCTTGGCACACCAGGCAGGGTGGAGAGCGGATCCAGAAACCTGCCCCCCACCACGCCCGTGCTCCTGCACAGATGCTCCTGGGTGCGCACCGCGACTCGGATGCTCGTGCACGGAGGTGCACCGTGCACACCTTCCCACGCAAGTGCCAGCGCCCAGAGACCAAAAGGGGCTTAAGAGGAAGGTTGGGAGCGATGCTCTCAAGGCACGTAAGACCAGCTCTCCCCTCCCCCACCCTCCCTGCCTACCCCCCATACCAACTCTTGGCTGAGCTCTTTGTTACTCTTGGCAAAGACCGACCCTGGTGGGACAAAGGGTTGGCCAGGCTTGCACAAATCGCCGGCTCTTTGGGAGTCTTTCTGAGCCTGGCCCGCCTGAGTGACAGCTGAATCAGATCCAGATTGGGCGGGGTGGGGGTAGTGCACTCCCGGAGGCAGCCCCCCTCCCCTCTGACTCCTCTACAGGGAGGCCCAGCCAGACCAGGGCAGCTGAGTCCCCCTTTCTCCTTCAAAGCCTGACTCCCCACCCTCATTTGGCGGACCGCCCAATGCTACCACTTTCCCTTCTCAGCCCACTGCTGCCTGCCCCCTGGAATGGGTCTCTCCCCTGGCCTGGCCTGGCCACCTGCAGGAGCCCCCTGCCTCCAGGGAGCTGCCTCCAGGGCCCTTCCTGCACCTCTACATCCCGCTGCAGGTGAAGTCCCAGCTCAGTCCCAACATCTCACCCCATCTGGTCTCTGACCGCACGCCCAGGGCCTCCTCCCAGCCCGGCTGGTGCCTGAGCCTGCGCAGGTGCGGCTGCCTCTTTGAGAAACCTTCCCCACAACGCGGCCCCTGCTGGCTGTTCCCAAGCCAGAGCTACTCATCAACGAAACAATAGGGTAGGGCCAGGTTTTGTTTTTTTTCTTCCAATCCACCATGGATCAATATTTTTGTAAAATACAACAAAAATGTGCTGCTAGAAGAGACGACATTTAAAAACATGGTGAGGTATGAGCCCCTCAGAAAACAGCAGTTTCTTATAAAATTAAACACCCACCATATGACTCAGCAATCCCACTCCTAGGCGCCCAACCAACAGGAGTAAAAACATATGGGCACCCCCAAAGCCTGATGTGAATATTTTCCATGGTTTTAATCGACGATTGCCAAAACCCAGAAACAACTCAGAACCCTTCTGTGGCGAATGGGTAAACCAACTGTGGTACATCCATACACCAGGAAATCCTCGTCGGCCACAAAAAGGGAGGAACTACTGATATGAATGTCACGTGGACGAGGGTCAAGTGCATTCTGCTAAGTGGAAAAAAAGCAAAACTCGAAACCACATTCATCGTGAGATGATTTGTACAGGGTGAGCCTCCTAACCTGAAAATTCAAACTCTCAAATGATCCAAAATCTGAAGATTTTTGGGGTATTGGCAAAAAAATGACCTCCTGTGACAGATTGCAGTTAAAGTATAGGTACACTAAAAAATAGTATGTCGAGCTACCTTCCAGCCATGGGTGTGATATGTATGTGAAACATAAACGTGTGTATGTGTATATGTATGTGATATGTATATGTGTGTGATATGTATATATGTGATATGTATATGTGTGATATGTGTGTATGGGATATGCATATATGTGATATGTATGTGTATGTGAAGCATAAGCGAAATCTTGTTTAGACTTGGGTCTCACCTCCAAGATACTTCATTGTGTCTATGCAAATATTCCCCAATCTGAAAAGCCCAAACTTAAAGCTCATCTGGTCCCAAGCGTTTCTGAAAGGGGAGACTCACACTGTGTGTTTTGGGAGACACAAAACTACAGGGAAACAGGAAATGGAGCCAGGAGCTGGATTCGGGCTCAGGGGCTGGTGGAGGGGTCGGGCGTCAGCACTGCAGGCACTGATGGGCTCGAAGGACAGGGGAACCTCCCAGGTGGTGGACATGTTCTGGATCTTGATGTGTTGGGGGCCATGTGGCCATACATGGGTGCCAGAGTTTATAGAATTACAAATTCCAAGAGGTGGCTTTTACTGATAGCCCCCAATAAATCTGACTTTAAAAAAACACAAGCCCCTTTTTAAGCATTGTGGTGAGATATGCATGTTGGCCCTTTCTATAAGTGCAAGTTGGTGGCACTGAGTAGGTTTACGTTGCCATGCAACCAATCACCACTGTTCACTTGCAGAACTTCGCTGTCATGCCAAACTGAAACTCTGTCCCCATTACACACTAACTCCCCAGTTCCCCTCACCTCCAGCCCCCAGAAATGACCTCCCTATGACATTGACAGTTCTGCGCTATTCAGGTAAGTGGAATCACCTCATAGTTGCCCTTCTGTGATTGTCTTCTTCCCCTTAGCAAAATGTCTGTAAATTTCCTCCATGTTGTAGCACATGATGGGATTTTGTTCTTTCTAAGGCTGAAGAATGTTCCACTGTATGCCTATACCACATCGGGTGTGTATGAAATTGAGGCTCAGAGAAGTGCAGTGACTTGCCAAAGATCACAGAGTTAGGCAGGGGCTGAGCTGGGGTCCACAGCCCAGTGGATGAGAGGCCAAGACTGGAGAACACAACTATTAGACTATTTCTAGCCCACAATTGCATATACCACGTGCACAGGAGTTTGCACACAAATCACGTGAAAGGACACATTGATGTACACACATAGGCACACCCAAGCATAAGGATCCTGCTCCCCCCACACACACACACAGGGGGCACACTTGTGCACAGAGACACGGAACACAGAATCAGGTATGAGCTGACTCAGATGACTCACACGAGGCTCACTGAGGTGAATTCACAGTCCTAGGCTGGGTCCTAGGTCAGATCAGGGTCTTGGCTCAGACTTCTGTCACCTCTCTGTCGGCCCTACCCCCTCTTGGCAGGTCAGACTTTGGGGGTTGGGCAGTGCTGAGCTAAGCCCTGGCAGCTGGTGGCTCAAATGCCCTGGGGACAGACTGCTGCCTCCCACCCCCTTCAGGCAGGTAAGCAGAGCCACCCTTGGGGCCAGCATCACAAAGCGCCACACCTGAGCCTCTCCCAGGAGAGGCTGAGTCAGAAAACCTCCAGGTGGCAGCCACAGTGGCACTCCCCAGGCCCTGCCCATCCCCCTGCTGCTCCCAACTCCCTTTCCACCAGCAGCTGGGGATGACAGGGGCAGTGATCCCCCCCTCCTGCTTCAGCTTCCTTTTATTCCCTCAAGGCTCCCCACAGCCCTGCACACATGAACCATGGAGCAGCAACACCTACCCATCCTGGGGATCAAGGGAGGCTTCCTGAAGGAAGAGGAGTTTGCACTGAGCTCTGAACCTGAAGGCTGCACAGGAAGCCAAGAGGTTAGGCAGAGGGGAAGAGAGCTGTGGCCAGAGGGCAGCGTGGGCAAGACCCTGGAAATGAGAGTCAGTGTCACCTTGGGGGAACTGCAATTGATTCATCTTGACCAGAGGAGAACAAAAGGGCTCGTAGAATGATCAAAGTCCTTGGTTAGGGGCTGCTTTGCACACTGCAAGACACAGCCTACCCAGGCAGCAGAGGTGAGCTTGGACCATGAAGGTGCAGGGCAGCTGCCCAAGCAGCCACTAAATTCTGGCCTCACATCTGGGTCCGACAGCCTGGGGAGGACAACCACTCAGACTCTCAGACCCAGCACATCAGCTCGCTGGCCTGGGGCCCCTGGGAAGTCCAGATCTTACCCAGCCAAGTCACTGGTTGTGTCTCACTTTCATGAGCCACGACATTGACCCGGCTGGGTGGAGGTTACCAATCCCATGTATGAGGGAAGAAATAAAACCTTGCAGAGGTGACTTCTTCAAGCCAGGCAGGTGACCTTCAAACCAGGTGACCTTCAAGTCAGAGGGGTCATGAGAAGAGGCCCCTGGCAGCTGATGAGAGAAGTAACGTGGCAGGAATGTCCCAGGATCTGGGAGAGGCAGGAGGAACTGGGGAGGCTGGGAGACTCAAAGACTCTGGGGCCTGATCCCCATGGACAGAAGTGAGTCTCTGGCTTTTGGAGTGACCTCTACAGATCTCTTTTGCTTTGCCCCTGTCATGCCACATCCAGCCCTCCTTGGGAGTCTAGAGCCGCCAACATCTATGTGTACAGCCCCAAATAAATCTAAGAATAGCTGAAAATGCCAGGGGCCAGCACTGTAGCACAGTAGGTTAAAGCCCAGCCTGCAGTGTGGGCATCCCATATAGCCACCAGTTCAAGTCCTGGCTGCTCCACTTCCCATCCAGCTCTCTGCTATGGCCTGGGAAAGCAGTAGAAAGTGACCCAAGTGCTTGGGCTTCTGCACCCATGTGGGAGACCCAGAAAAAGTTCCTGGCTCCTAGCTTTGGATAAGCTTAGCGCTGGCTTTGGCAGTTATCTGGTGAGTGAACCAATGGATGGAAGACCTCTCTTTCTCTTTCCCTCTCTCCCTCTCTCTCTCTCTGGCTCTACCTCTTTCTGCAACTCTGTCTTTCAAATAAAGAAAAGAAAAGAAAAAAAGAAAAGAAAATGTCACTAATTTTATAAGCTCCAAATTACTTCCCTGTGAGGCAGGTTTATGGCTGCAACTCTGATGACACAATACCCAAAGATTAAGAGAAGGACCCTCCACTGGCCAGCCTCCAGCTCAGGCCTTCACCTGGGTCCCCGGGACTTGGTTCTCAGAGGCCCAGCATACTAAACAAGATGACATTTACAACATTAGGATGATGCCTGGCTAGCAGACATACTTGACAGTTGTCTACATCCTTGTCTCCCAGCTATTAAGCACTAGCACCCGGGACAGTTCCCCAACTGTGGCTGCTTGGCTGCTGTCCGTGGTGCTGATATAATATTACACTCTCATTCTTCCTGCTTCCCCCAAGTTCATTACGCTCTGTGACATTCTCAGATATCTTATGGATTAAGAAGAGCTGCATGTTGCTTTCACAATTTTCTCTTAGACATTTATCACCATGCTTCAAGCACAGCCATATGATAGAGTATTGTTCCCATGATGGGTGGGTGTGTTCCTCTTTTATCCTGTGTGTTCCTTTGAGTAACTTTTATATATAAGAGTCCCAGATTAGTAAGCAGAGTTATAATAAAGAAAACAAAACACAGTGCTGTTTATTGACCACTGCTTTCTAACCAAGCTTTCCTATTACTCCAGTTTCTTAAACCATCATCCATAAATCCAGATATTTTCAATAGAGCCTGAAAAGTCTTGCCTCCTTACTTTCCATTTGTGATCACCTATAGGAAAGAGAAGTGGGAGAAGCACCAGGGCTCAGTTCTTACTCATTATCACAGGCAGAGTGTGGTCGAAGCAAAGCTGCGATGATTCTCAGCCCATATTCCAGCAAGACCAATCAGGTGCACACACAACAGAAAAGGAGCATAGGGCTAGGACCCAGCAGACCAGGATTTGAGTCCCAGATCAATCACTCACTAGCTCTATGGCTTTGGCAACTCCTATGAGCCTCCATTTTCTCAGTTGGAAAGCAATATTAATTGCATCTCCTGAGCAGATTATCAGGAAGACCAAATGAGAGGCTACTCCTAAAGAGTTTAGCAATATTTCAATAGGAGCTCCATAAAATGGTGGATATTGTGTCAGGCATCTAGGTCTCCCAAAAGAAGACACCAACCAACTGTGCCCTTCCTATAAAGTCAGCTGCAGACTCCTTTATGTGTGGAGAACTCTCCATGGAGATGCAACTTCCTTCCACCTCTCATGGGATGTTGTACCCCCCAGGGCACAAGTTTCCTCCTCTTTCTTTCTCTGTTCAGTATCATACTTTCCCCACTCCTTCTTCTCAAGAATCCTTGTTTGGGTTGAGTCTACCTCTTGTGATTCTCACCCAGAGTTCAGTTAAGAGTGGGGAGAGAGGAGCCAGACAGGCAAACCTAGGTTTGAATGCTGGCTTGGCACTTAGAAGCTGTGGCATTCTCAGCAAGTCACTCAATCTCTTTGGCCTCAGTCTCATATGTAAAGTGATGGTGAGAATATCCTGCTCTTCATGAGGCTGCTGCAAGGAGAACATGCATCATGGCTCTTAGCACAGGTGCTACTGGCAAGTGCCCTTCACCTTTAGCCACTGGTATTGCTGCTTTTGGCTCCCTAATTTCTGTCCCTGCTGTCATTTCTATGAACACTCTGCTTCTTCTCTGACAGGTGGGAGGGTAGAGGGCCAGACCTCAAGCCACTGGCCCCTCTTTGGAAGCAGAGTGAACTCTTGTATTTGGGGTCCATATAGTACTCACCCATCTATGGGGGAAGGCATACATGGAGCATGCTATGGTTCCTGAGGTCAGCCTTCTGGGACCCTTGACCTCTTGTCTTGGACTGGGACCCTCAATGAAGTGTTCAGCCTTTGTGCTGTTGTATGTGTGTGTACACATTGTAAGACTGTGGACATGTACACCTGTGAGTGTGGGCATAGGTACCCAGTGACTGTGGATTTTCTAGAAGTGCATGTGTAATTGAGTGTAGAAGATGTGCATGTGAGAAGTGGCTGTGCGTGTGAGGTTGTGTGTACATGGTGAGAGGGGTGCAGCAGTCTGACATGATGCCAGCCGTCTGCAGTCTTGGGGTGCCTGAGGCAATTCACATGGCCACTGATTGATGCCACCTGCCACTCTGTCACTTTAGGAATCACCACACTTCAGTGATTCAAAACCTTGCTTGCTCTAAATTTTTCATAATCTGATTTAGGTGGGAGACTATGAAAAGACTGGCCAAGCACACCAATAGTACTGTAGGATTCTTTTTTTAAAAATTTGTTTATTTTACTTGAAAGTCAGAGTTACACAGAAAGAAGGAGAGGCAGAGAGAGAGAGAGAGAGAGAGAGAGAGAGAGAGAATGGTCTTCCGTGTACTTCCATGTGGCTCAAATAGCCACAATGACAGGGCCTGGGCCAGGTCAATGGCAGGAGCCAGGAGCTTCTTCCAGGTCTCCCACATGGGTGCAGGGGCCCGAGGACTTGGGTCATCCTCTTCTGCTTTCCTAGGCACACTAGCAGGGAGCTGTATTGAAAATGGAGCAGCCGGGACTGGAACCAGCCCCCATATGGGATGTCAGTGCTGCAGGCCATGGCTTAGCCTCCTGTGCCACAGCACTTGGCCCTCCCTGGTACTTGTAAAGCCATCTGAGGGCTGGACATCCAATGCACCCGTTGAGCTGCCACCAGAGACATCTACATCCCACACTGGAGTGCCTGGGTTCGACCGCTGGCCCTACCCTCCATTCCAGCTTCTTGCTAATGCAGACCCTAGAAGACAGCAGGTGAAGGCTCGAGTAATTGAGTTCTAGCCATGTGGGAGGCCTGGGTTGTGTTCCTGGCTCCTGGTTTCAGCTTGGCCCAGTCCTGGCTGATGTGGGGATTTGAAGAGTAAACCACTAGATGGGATCCTCTCCCCTCCCCTGCCGTCCCTGCTTTTCAAATAAAATAAAAATTTAAAGACCACTTGATTTGAACCCCTTTATTTCCAATGAGTGCTTAATTACCAGTGATTCTCATCTGTTCATTCAAGCCCCCATCCTAAGGGACTGTGCCTTGACAATGCAGGGTTAGTCATTAATTTGCATTAATTTGAAAGTAATAAAAGTTGTGCAATGCCTCATAACTCAGACTTATCACGAATACATGAACACACTCCCCTCCATTATTCCTCATCAGGAAAGTTCTATTATCTAGCAGCAATATGTACTAATACTCGAGGGAAATAATTTCAGTGTCACCATTTAGAATTTGGTATTAGTAGTGTAATACTGTGTAAGGCCTTCCCTGGACCAGAGCAGAGCTTGCTCAGAGCACTCAGTCACCCATCCCCCCCCAGGGACCCCTGCAGCAGGGTGGGGGGCGCTGTGCCCATTTGTCCCAGGGAAGTGCCCCTGGTGTAGAAGTGAGCAGCAAACCAGGCCCACACAGCCCGCTGGCCATGGCAGCAGAATCGAATGCAAGGGGTCCCCGTGGCCTCAGCTTGTCAAAACACAGCCAGGTGGAGCCAGCACTGTGGCACAGCAAATAAAGCTGCTGCCTGCAATTCTGACATCCCATATGGGTGCTGGTTCAAGTCCCGGCTGCTCCACTTCTGATCCAGTTCTCTGCCAATGGCCTGGGGAAAGCAGCAGAAGGTGGTTCAAGTGCTTGGGACCCTGCCACCCACCTGGGAGACCTGGATGAAGCTCCTGGCTTGGGCCGGGCCCAGCCCTGTCTGTTTATTGTGGCGATCTGGGGAATGAGCCAGCAGATAGAAGATCTCTTTCTCTCTCATCTTGCCTTCTCTCTCTCTGTAACTCTGACTTTCAAATAAAAATAAATCTTAAAAAAAGAAAGAAAACAGTCACGCCGGCACTGCGGCTCACTAGGCTAATCCTCCGCCTTGTGGCGCCGGCACACCGGGTTCTAGTCCCGGTAGGGGCACCGATTCTGTCCCGGTTGCCCCTCTTCCAGGCCAGCTCTCTGCTGTGGCCTGGGAGTGCAGTGGAGGATGGCCCAAGTGTTTGGGCCCTGCACCCCATGGGAGACCAGGAGAAGCACCTGGCTCCTGCCATCGGATCAGCGCGGTGCGCCAGCCGCCGCACGCTGGCCTCGGCAGCCATTGGAGAGTGAACCAATGGCAAAAGGAAGACCTTTCTCTCTGTCTCTCTCTCTCTCACTGTCCACTCTGCCTGTAAAAAAAAGAAAGAAAGAAGGAAAGAAAGAAAGAAAGAAAGAAAGAAAGAAAGAAAGAAAGAAAGAAAGAAAGAAAGAAAGAAAGAAGGAAGGAAAAGAAAAAAGAAAACAGTCAGGTGCCCCCAGGAAAGCCAGAGGGAGCTGTTGCCCTTGGCTGTGGGAGCAGGAGCGATGTCCTAACTCTGGCCACCCCAGGTGCTGACTGTGGAGTAGGAAGCAAAGAGGTCGGAGCAACAGGAAGGAACCCCTCAACCGTCCTGCCCACCCCACATCCCTCGAGTTCTTCCATCTCCCCTCAGACCTGTCCTATGCCTACCAGGTGCCAGGCCTGGTGCACAAAGGGACCCAGGCCCCCAGTCGGTCTGCAGGCTGGGCATTAGTCCCCCAGACTAACGAGAGGCGGTGAGGACATAAACAGCAGTGAGCCCACCCCAGCGCGGCCCAGGGTGAGTCAGGGAAGAGAGGTCGGATGGAGCTGTTAGCCGGGCCGGTGTCGCAGCTGAACTCAGCGTGTCCTCCCACACTGTAGATTCCTACAGTGAAGGCCTCTCCTCCTAGCCTTACAGGGGACTGCACCTGGAGAAAAGGCGATTCAAGGGGAAACCACATTCATACAAGTCTTTGGGGGTGGGCCCTAACGCAACCTGGCCGGTCCTTATAAAAGGAGATTTAGACATGAACACGCACAGAGGGAAGGCGATGTGAGGGCATGAGGGAGAGGCCTGGACCGGGAGGAACCAAGCCTCCGGCACCCGGATCTCACACTGCTGGCCTCAGAGCATGGAGTGAGCCCATCTGCATGGTGGAAGGCACCCGGGGTTCGGGACTTTGTCAGGGCGGCCCTGGCACACTGGTGCTCAAGGCAGGCACCTGGTGTGCACGGGAAGTGGCACACGTGCCCCTGGTGGGAGCAGAAGGCGAGTCCTGGAAGGACCGGAGACCAGAAGTGGGGGGACTCAGCAAGCCAGGCTGCAGATCCCCCCCCAAAGACCATGCAGCACCACGGAAAACAGGCAAGAGAGAAACGGATCTCCAGCACAGGTACCCGAGGGGGGAAAAAGGTTCTAACAAGAGCACAGAGACATCTCAGGAGGGACCCCTGCTTTGGAGAAAGCCACAGGGCGGAGTGGGACAAACAGGCTGCACAGCCCCACAGAGCCGGGCTGGAACCGGAGTTCCACTTTGGATTGGCGAGTGCAGCTAACAGATATTACTGAACACCTACTCTGTGCTGTGCCTGTTCTAAGCACCGGGAATACAAGACACCGTCTTAGAGTGAGCGTGCACGATGCCTGTTGGCCGGGAGAGCTGTGCAGAGAGGCATCGGCTGCTCAGGAGGACAGCGTTGAGGCGGAAACCAGGAGGAAGTGAGAGCTTGGTCCGGGGCGAGCACCTCCCAGCAACAGAAGCAGCAAGGACCAAGGCTCCGGGCAGCCACAGGTTTGTTCTCGTGGAGCCGAAAGCGGCCAAGTGGAGAGCAGTGACATCAGGAGGGCTGGCAGGGGCCAGGCCAATGGTCAGGTGTGGTGGCCAGCCAGCCCGGTGGCTGCTTTCCAATCCCCTCCAGAACACAGAGCCACAGTTCCCAGACACTCTTGGTGACTCTGTCCAGGGAGTCCCTGCTACAGCTTGCATAGGGTATGGCTCCTGACCTCACGCAGACGGCCAATTCCCAAAGTCACGGCTGATGGTGCTAGGAAGGCAGAAATCTAATCGAATGGTGGCGTCCCGGGGCGGGGCCCACGTGGAAGCTCTTAGGATGCTGGCGCCGTGCTGACAGAAAGCCTGGGTGTGCCCAGCCTCTCCCCGCTTCCTGGCCAGCCACATGACCCTCCCTGCACACGCTCTGCTGTTGCCCTCCCCTGACCGTCCACTGTTGGCTCTCACCCAATCTCAGACTGTGGACCTCCAAAGCTATGAGCCAAACAAACCTCCTTCCCTCCTAAGTAACTTCTCTCAGGTATTTTATAGCAATGAAAACCTAAGCACTCTCATCCCCAAGGCCTGACCCCAAAGAGGCAGAGGGGTGAATGGGAGAGGAGGGGTAGGGATAGCGAATCCACACTGCACCCCCAGGAGTCTTTGCTGAAAAGGAGTGTGCTTCCTGGAGGGGGTCGCAGGGTCATGGCAGGGTTTCTTTCCAGGGCCCAGGCTGGGGTGTGTGTATGTGTGTGTGATGATGGAGGGGTTGCGTGTTGAGTGGAGGGAGAGAAGGAAGGTTCTAGAAGGCGAGGAGATGACCCCAGGGGTCAAATCCTTGCTGGGTGAGAGGGGAGGGTTCTGGGGCCTTCCCATGCAGCTACCAGCCACACGAAGGGGCAGGGCAGGTCACCTGATACGCAGGAGACAGAGAGGGGTGAGCCCACGGTGCAGGAGTGGTGTGTGGCCTGGGAGAGCGGTTTCTGTCTGGCAACTGGCTTAGAGCAGTTTTCCAGAACTTACCGGCTGTTAAGCCACTGGGGCCCTGGCATAGGCTGTGGTTGCAACATTTACACGCTGGAAACTGGCAAGCACTGCCCAATACAGGCTGTGTCCAGGGAGCCGGCTGTTCCACACCGATGTTCCTGGTGAAGGCAGAGGGGAGGTTGCCTGGGCGCCGGAAGGAAAGGGAGTCAGAAAGGAAAAGGAAGCTGGCCGCGAGGAGAAGGAGCTGCTGGTGTGGCGCGATGGGCTGAGCTGCTGCCTAGGACACTGGCAGCCCATATGGGCGTCAGTTCAAGTCCCGGCTGCTCCTCTTCCGATCCAGCTCCCTGCTAATGCACCTGGGAAAGCAGCGGAAGATGGCCCAACTGCTAATAGGCCTTTCCACCCACAGGAGTTCCCGGCTCCTGGCTTTGGCCTGGGCCAGGCCGTGTGGCCATTTGGGAGTGAATCAGTAGATAAGAGATCTCCTTCTCTTTCTGCCTTTGTCATTCTGCCTTTCAAATAAATAACTAAATCTGTTTTTAAAGTGTGGGGTCTGGTGCTGGGGTGCCATGGGTAAAAGCCCTGGCCTGCAGCACCGGCATCCCATATGGATGCTGGTTCCAGTCCTGGATGTTCCACTTCCAATCCAGCTCTCTGCTATGACCTGGGAAAGTGGTAGAAGATGGCCAGAGAAGGGGACGGAGGCCTGGCCGCGCGTGAGCTGCACTTGGGGTCTCGGGTACACGGAGGGAGAACAAGCCTGGGGCAGCTCTGACTTGTGGCTGCCCAGGGAGATGGGCTGAGCCCCACCCCTCCCACCCCATGCCCGTCTTGGTCCTCTTCGGACTGGGCGGGCTGGGGTCGGCTCTGCGCTCCGAGCCCCTCGCCCCCACTTCCGCCATCTACATATTTATCACAGTACAGCAACTGCATAATTTAAAGCGGGTGTTAAAAAAATATTCCGATGTGTTATGTGATTTTGCATTCCTGGGTGAAGAAAAATTGCTGCAAGAAGGTACTTAATTATTTAAAACAACAAACAACAACAACAAATTCCATGAAATAAAAATAGACTCCTTGTCCATCGAGAAAGTGAGAAATAAAAGAGGGAGGGGATCTGTGAGGAGTGTGCCCCTGCACGCAGAGTGTGGCTGCTTCTTCAAGGATGGAGCAGGCGTACCAGGAGGGAGCCTGAGGCCCTGTCACCCTGCCAGGGCCACTGGAGGAGGCAGTGCTTGTTTGGGAGGTGGGTCGCTCAGGTGAGGGACGGGACGTGGTGACAGGTGAGGGCATGGAGGTTACAGCGCCAGGCAGCGGTTGAACAAGGAGCTTGGACGTGAGCGGGGAGGCGGAGCAGGGCCTTTCATTTTTTAATTTTTTTTTAATTTTTTAAATTTTTTGACAGGCAGAGTGGACAGTGAGAGAGAGAGACAGACAGAAAGGTCTTCCTTTTGCCATTGGTTCACCCCCCAATGGCCACCGTGGCCGGCACACTGCGCTGATCTGATGGCAAGAGCCAGGTGCTTCTCCTGGTCTCCCATAGGGTGCAGGGCCCAAGCACTTGGGCCATCCTCCACTGCACTCCCGGGCCACAGCAGAGAGCTGGCCTGGAAGAGGGGCAACCGGGACAGAATCCGGCGCCCCAACTGGGACTAGAACCCGTGTGCTGTCACCGCAAGGTGGAGGATTAGCCTATTGAGCTGCAGCGCCGGCCTAAGCCTTTCATTTAAAGGAAGGGTGGGCGATGGCGGCTTGTTGTTGGGGTCCTTGATAAAAGTCCGATCGAGAACTACTCTGTGCCCCATCTGAGTCCCAGTACTGATTCAAGAAAGAAGCCCACTGGCCAGCGCCGCGGCTCACTAGGCTAATCCTCCGCCTGCGGTGCTGGCACCCTGAGTTCTAGTCCCGGTCGGGGAGCCGGATTCTGTCCCGGTTGCCCCTCTTCCAGGCCAGCTCTCTGCTGTGGCCAGGGAGTGCAGTGGAGGACGGCCCAGGTCCTTGGGCCCTGCACCTGCATGGGAGACCACGAGGAAGTACCTGGCTCCTGACATCGGATCACCGCGGTGCGCCAGCCGCAGCGCGCCGGCTGTAGCGGCCATTTGGGGGGTGAACCAATGGACGGAAGACCTTTCTCTCTGTCTCTCTCACTGTCTAACTCTGCCTGTCGAAAGAAAGAAAGAAAGAAAGAAAGAAAGCAAGCCAGCCAGCCCAGGGCAGCATTTGACACAGTGGCTGAGATCCTGCCCGCGGGACAGGTGTGTGGTCCAGCCCTACGAGCCACACTCGCATCCCATTTTGGAGTTCCATTTGCAGACCCAGCTCCTCTGCTTTCTATCCAGCTTCCTGCTGCTGCGCCATAGATGGCAGCGGTGTGTGTGTTCCTACTGCGCGTGAGAGACCCCGACTGAGTTCTTGGCTCCTCGCTCCTGGCTTTAGCCTGGCCTAGCCTGAGCTGCTGCAGCCATCTAGGGAGTGGACTAGCAGATGGAAGATTTCTCTCTCTCCCTCCCTCTGACACTTTTTCTTTCAAATAAGTAAGCAAATAAATCTAGAAAGAAAGAAAGAAAGAAAGAAAGAAAGAAAGAAAGAAAGAAAGAAAGAAAGAAAGAAAGAAAGGAAGGAGGGAGGGAGGGAGACAGTGGTTTTGATGCTTGTATCCCACATCTGAGTGCTCGGGTTTGCGTCCTGGCTTTGCTCCCAATTCTGACCTCCTGTTAATCTGCACCCTGGGAGGCAGCAGGTGTTGGCTCAAGTGCTTGGGTCCCTGTTACCCATATGGAAGATCTGGACTGAGTTCCAGGCTCTTGACTTCTCAGCTGGTCCAGCCCTGGCTGTTGTGGGCATTTGGGGAATGAACCAGCAGGCTGAAGATCTCTCTCTCTCTCCTCTTTTCCCACTATCAAACAAATAAAAGTAATTGGTTAATTACCTTTTTTAAAAAAGGAAGAAGATCAAGACCAAAGACCTTAAGTCTTAAAAAAAGGCCCAGTGGGAACCATGGCTGCGGTGAGTACCAAATGGGCCTGTAAGCTGAACCCCAGAATAAGGTCCATGTACCCCCTGCAAAGTGCCAGACTGGGGGTCCCATCCAGGGGTCCCCGTGGCACAACGAAGCGCGCCTGGTTGATTCTTCCCATATTTTTTTTTTGTTTGTTTTTGTTTTTTTTTACAGGCAGAGTGGACAGTGAGAGAGAGAGAGACAGAGAGAAAGGTCTTCCTTTGCCGTTGGTTCACCCTCCAATGGCCGCCGCGGTCGGCGCGCTGCGGCCGGCGCACCGCGCTCGTCCGATGGCAGGAGCCAGGAGCCAGGTGCTTTTCCTGGTCTCCCCGTGGGGTGCAGGGCCCAAGCACCTGGGCCATCCTCCACTGCACTCCCGGGCCACAGCAGAGGGCTGGCCTGGAAGAGGGGCAACCGGGACAGAATCCGGTGCCCCGACCGGGACTAGAACCCGGTGTGCTGGCGCCGCAAGGCGGAGGATTAGCCTGTTGAGCCACGGCGCCGGCCCCCATATTTGTTGAGCAGAAAAGCCACTCTGCCTGTGCCGCAGAACGGGTGAAGGGAGTGAGAGAGGCCAGGAGCACATCCCTGGTCCTGGCATGATCCCCCGACACGGAAGCCAGGAGGACAGGCAGGTCCAAGGGACAGCCCTGAACTTGACATTGGCTGTGGGACCTGGAGGTGGACGGGGTCAAGCAAGGAGAAGCCTGCTTTGCCTTTGGGTCCATCAGCGTGGAGCCCACAGGAGCCCCTGGGCCATGCATGCAGGGGCCTGTGAGTACCCCGCACCTTTGCTCTCTCAGCACAAGAGCAGGGGCTTCAGGCAGGTGCCAGGCACTCTGTGTGATTCCTCCTGGCACATGCTGGCTCATGGCTCGGTCCCTACCCTTCCTCCAGGAAGCCTTCATGGCTCCCTCCTCCGAACGTCATGCAGCTTTCTGCACTCAGCCGGGGCGGCCCCTAGCCTTGCTCCCTGCCTCTGAAGGTTGCTGTCCTCTTCTCCACACACAGAGAGGGCTCTCAGGACGTCTGCTGCTGAGGTTACCGCTTTGCTGTGCGGTGCAGAGCGACAGGCGAGCCCCTCTCCACGGCAGAGTCTGGGGTGCAATTCCTGCTTCTCACACCGTCACGGAGTGCAGACCTGCCTGCCCTGCCTTGGGTGGGGATGCTGGTTCACGCCCCAGGGTCTCCTCCGACTCATGGAGTGGCCTGGGGCCAGCACTTCTCGCCACATTTCTCACTGTGTGGCGTGTGCACGGCTGACAGGAGAGGAGGCTCTGCTTCCAGTAACTGGGAGTGGCTCACCGGGAGGCAGCAGAGCCCTGCGGGGGGCACTTGGCTCGCTCCTGGGCTGCCTGGGTCAGGCCAGGCCTCTGGGCAGGACCAGGGGGAAGGAATTCAGAAGGGAGAGAGTCAAGCACCTCTTTCCATGGGCACTGGCAGGGGGGCTCTGGGAGGAAAGAGCCCAGAGGGGGCCCCACAGCAAGGGACTGGGCCGCAGAGGGGGTCCCCAGGGTGAGACCACGTCTGACTCCCAGGCAAAGGAGCTTCCTGCTTGGGGTGGGAGTTCCTTGGCCACCAAAGCCTGCCACACCCAAGAGCCTTGAGCGAGTGCATAGGGAAGGGGTCGATGGGGGCTTGGGGGGCAGCAACATGGGCGTGGCACGGACCACCCCCTCCTCCAAAGGACAGGAAAGTGAGAGAGGACCATGAAGGGCCAGTCTAGGAGTGCGTGGAGGATGGCCCAAGTGCTTGGGCCCTGCACCCCATGGGAGACCAGGAGAAGCACCTGGCTCCTGGCTTTGGATCAGCGCGGTGTGTTGGCCACAGTGTGCTGGCCGCAGCAGCCATTGGGGGGGTGAACCAACGGCAAAGGAAGACCTTTCTCTCTGTCTCTCTCTCTCACTGTCCACTCTGCCTGTCAAAAAATAAAGGATGACCCAGGATTCGTGGGGCCCTCGGAGGTTCCAGAACAGCCCTGGCGACAAGTCCCGTGCCAGGCGACACAGGGACTTCCCTGATGACATCACTCTACTCATTTGCTTTCTGCTGTGATGTCCTGAGTGGGAGAGAAAGGCTGGGGGTTTCAGCCCGTGCCTGCCTGCGCCAGGACCACCCATCATGCCACACCCAGGCTTGGACAATGCACAGAAGGCTGTGTCTTAGGGACGTGGACATAGCCAGGGTGGACAGAATCCAGCTGTCCCCCCGGCACTGAGAGGCACTTCCTCATCCAGTCCTGTAGGCCAGCAGGTGCGAGCGTGACAAAAGTTCACCACCTGGCCCCTGGTGGCATCCGTGTGCTGCACGCAGTGGGGCTGCAAGGGAGCGAGCAGCCCTGCCCCCCGGGGAGTGGGTTGGGCTGTAGATGTGACATGGAGAGCAGACCCGTGGGGATGCCGGTCTCACGGGGTGTAGGTCGGTAGGGAACAGGCTGTCTGAGGAAGGTCTGTAAGGCCACCGTGGGGCTACAGGCAGCACCGGTGTGGTTGGTGCGAGGGCTGGGTGTGCATTGTGAGGCTGTGCGAGCAGGATGTGGCACGCTGGTGTTTGAGGGTGATGGGCTGAGTGTGTGAATGCTTGCACGTGGGTGGACGTAAACCTGTGTGATTGAGGGCGTCCATTTGCATGTGTAATTATGTGTGTGTGCACATGTGCCTAGGCATGTAAGCACTGATTGTGAGGGCGGGTGAGAATTTAGTCATTTTTGTCAAATGTGCATGAGTAACTGTTACTCCCACTGGAGAGTGAACCTTGGATGAAAGATATCTGTCTGCATGTCTCTTTCTCTCTGCCTCTCTGTAACTCTGCCATTCAAATACACAAATAAATCTTTTTTAAAAAACTAATTTAATGGGATTTGCATAGAACACTCAGGACAGTGTCTGCCGTGTGCAGTGTGCTCTGTCAGCATTGCTGTTGTTTGTATCAAATGTGCATTTGCATAGATGAGCATCCGTGGGTCTGTCCATGAGTGTGTATGTGTGTGTGTGTGTGTGTATTTGCAGATCCTTACATAGGAGTGGGAGTGCCCAGGTCTCGGGTGGTGGCGGTGGGGGTGATTCCTGGCAGCCAAGGTCCAAGGCTAGACCCAGGTCCATCTCCTCTCCCAAGGGCAACACCCAGCCCCCACCCCCACTGGGGTGCCTAGGGCCTAAGCCAGGCTGGTCTCCTGCCCTCCTGCCTCTGCTGCCTACCCCAAGGCCTGCCAGGAGGTGGGGCAGGGACAGAGCAGCCAAGAGGCCAATCCCTCCCGCGCCGCAACCTGACAGCTGTGGCCCAATTAAACTCAACAGTTCACAGGTGTTCCTGGTAATGACTCACGCACAGAAAGCTCCACTCCCTTTAGGGCGCTTTTAAAAAAAATTTAGAGCTCTTTAAATTTTATTCACCCACAACATCAAACCGAGGGAGGAAGTCATAAAAGGGGAAGGGGGAGGGGCTGCTGCAGACACGTGTGTGCACACAAGGCTTGCTCACGCGTAGACACATACACGTGCCAATACTCTGTCTGGCACATACAGTCACACCCTTTGACCTGTCCAACACATGCTCACTGTCTCTCTCTCGCTCACACACACAAGCACATACACACATGCACACGCATGAACACACACACAGACCCAAACAGCCACACGCCCAGACACGTGCTCAAGCACACAAACACCTTAAAGCACATGCCTTCCAAAGCCACACCCACTGACACAACCCCTGGGGTGGCCACACACCTTGCACAAGCTCACATACGCCCCAACTGTACAGGTTTTTCCATTCTCCACAGCAATCCCCACAGATGGAACAGCTTAAAGCCACACAGCTTCGTCATCTCGCAGCGACTGCGGATCGGGGATCTGGGCACCGGTCAGCCGAGCCCTCTGCTGCAGGCTTCACGAGGCTGCAGCCGAGGTGGTGGCCAGCTGGCCTGTGCCTCCCGACGTGCTGCTCAGACAGATCCCCTGCAGGGTGTCCGCAGAAGTCATTTCTTTGTGTCTGTCTGGATGTTTGTGTTTTGTTATTTATTTGAAAGGCAGAGGGACACAGAGAGAGGGAGAAAGAGAGCTCTCCCATCTGCTGGTTCACTCCCCCAGTAGCCACAACAGCTAAAGCTGGTTCAGGCTGAAGCCGGGAGCCAGGGACTCCGTTTAGGACTCCCAGGAGGGTGAGTCACTCTTGGCTGCCTTCCCAGACGTATTAGCAGGAAGCCGGGTCAGAAGCAGAGCAGCTGGGCCTCTTTGCTACAGGATGCCCCTGCCACAAGTGGCAGCTAATTCCACTGAACCACAGCGCCGGCTTCATGATTCGGCTTTTGCTACCTGTCGGCTGAAAGCCACCGGAAGTTCCACGCCCCGTGGGCTTCCTCAGCCTGGCCACTTACGTCCTCAAGAGAGCAGGGAGAACTTCTCTAGATCATGCCAACAAGACCGCGAGTGTGTGTGTTCCCACGTGCGTGTAGATGACGCATCTGAGTGTGTAATGTGTGTGTGCATTATGCATGCGTGTGTGCATACGTGTATGTGCGTGTATCTGGTAACCTAATGATGGCAGTGGCATCCCCTGCCCTTTACCATCCTCCCTTGGTTGGAAGCCAGCGGGGGCCCCACCGCAGTCAAGGGAGGAGGAGACACAGGTATGACCATGGCGCCACCTCGGCCTGTCCTCCACACCAGCTCACACCAGGTGTCCTCGGCAGATGCAGGTTCAGTTCTCCAGCTTCCACCGATCCTGGTGCCCTCACTAAGCAGTCTCCAGACCACCCCTGAAGCACCCAGAGGGCGTGGGCAGGAGTGGGGCCCTCTCTCAACACAGGTTCTCTCCACCTCGCTCCAGGACAACTGGGGTAGCCTCTCTTGGTCTCCTCCCTTCTTCCTTTCCTCCTTGCAAGGCCTCTTGGCAAGGACTTCCCAGGCCTCCTTCTAAAGCCAACACTCCTCGGCTTAGTGTAGTGCACACTTACTACCCAGACTCCTCCCTTGTGCGGACTCTTGTCTTCCTTCTAGAAACTTCTCCTTAATCTCCTACTCCCAACACACACACACACACACACACACACTCAGTCATCCCATTCACAGATTTATAGTATAAGCAATTATATCAGTCAACATATCCCCACCCTGAGCCACAGCTGATTGGTCCACAGGTGGGCAAGTGCTCGAGCTGGACCAATCAAAGGCCTTCCCTGGAATTTTGGACTTGGAGCTGAAGTGAGAGGTCAGGTTCTTTGGATGGCTGAATCTTAGGCCTTGTAAACTCAAGAGGCCTTGTTGGCCATGCCCTGCCACGAGGACCCAGGAAAAGAAAAACCCAGTTGTTGGAGAAGGAGTGGGGCAGACGGGAGGCGCTGAGACAAGGGAGGCACTGGGCAGAGGCAGTGCTTCCCGGACTGGCTCCTGAGGGCCTCAGGCCCTGGTCGGTTGCTCTGGTGCCCAACTCTTGCCATCAGCAAGCCAGCCAGCTCCTTCCCCTCCTTCAGACTTGACCTTCCTAGAGGTGGCTTCTGTTCCTAGCAGCCAAGAGTGAGAATCCCAACATTTAACACTTGGGCTTCACAGCCTTGATAATCAGTGATGTTGGCCCAGGTGCAGGATCCCAAGGGCACCCTGATGTTCAGAACATTAACCCAGCCATTCCAGGGCGGGCCGGGGCAGCTGGTGTCATGGGTGGCAGTGGTGGGTTCTCCAGGCACTTGGGCCTGCAACTCTTGTCCAACTGAACTAAAGCGCTAGAGTATGCAAAGAAGATGTCAGCTGAACACAAGGCCGGCCCACAGCAGAGCTGACCTCCCTGCACACTCAGACTCCACCTGGTGAGTCTGCTCCAGCTGCCACGACAGAGGCCACAGCCAGGGCAGGGACGTGCACAGCAGAAGTGGGTTTCTCACGGTTGTGCAGGAGAAGTGCAAGATCAAGGTGCCCATCAATGGTTCCTGGGAAGGGCTCTCTTCCATGCTGGCAGACAGCTGCCTTCTAGATGTGTCTTCACATGGGGTGGGGGAGGGAAGAGAGAGAGAGAGAGAGAGAGAGAGAGCTCTCCAGTGCCTCTTCTTACAGGGACATTAAACCCTAATTGCTTCCCAAGGCCCCTTCTGGGGATTAGGGCTTAAGCATGAGGATTTGGGGGAGGGGACACAGGCACTCTGTCCATGACCCTGCCCTGCCAACCTGTGCCGGGTGCCAGGAGTGTCGAAGCCAGCACTGGCCCCTGCCTCCCCGTCGCCTCGTGTGGCAGGGTGCTCTGGTCCCTGCCATCTCTGCTCCCACCAGCTCCAGGACATCTTGTCTTTTCTCCAACCAGGCAAAGTCTGACCAGCCTCCAAAATGCCTCCCCCTCCCAGAAACCTCAGAACCTGTGGTCTGAAGGGACCCCAACCACCTCGCCTTTTATTCTGGTCACCTCCCACTCTTCTCCCAGAATTCTACCCGCTACCCATAGAGCCGCACCCTACAGGGGGAGAGTCTGCAGAGGGCTGTGCTGGGTTGGGGGCAGCCTCTGTGTCTCCAGCAGCAGCAAGCCCCGAGCTCTGCACACAGTGGGAGCTTTGCTCTGCACACAGTGGGGACTTTATCTGCCCCTCTCATTGATGGCTGGTAATCTGACTTTATTCCGTGCGTGTGTCTTGTGGACAGTGAGAATGAGGGACACACAGGGCTGCTGATAATCCTACAAGACACAGCCCATGCCACCTCTACCCCCGTAAGCTCGTCACTGTACTGTCACCCAGTTCCACCAGGAGGAAGGGCAAGACTTGTGATCTCAGTTGCTTCCTGGCCCAGGTCTGCTGACGCTGCAGTCGCCCGCATCTCCCCGCCTAGGCTCCTTCCCCTCTCTTGCCCCGGGCATTTGCACCTGCTGTTCACACTCTGCCTGCATCAACCACCCAGCACCCTTCCCTTGCTTCTGCTGACGTGGGGCTTGCTCCAGGCGGTCAGTCCCGATTCCTTCTCTCGAGGCCTGCTCCGATGGGCCTCCCCAGGTTCTCACAGGGCCCAGCACTGCTCTTGCTGCACCATTCATCATTGCCCCTGCAATGACAACCTCCCAGCTTCCTGTAGGTCTATATGGGCAGCAACCGCCTCGGCCCAGCCTAACTTGGCCTTCTAGAACCAGCAAGAGTGCCTGAGCCTTGATCCTCCAAGTGCGGCCTGCAGACCAGCCAGCAGCAGCTGCAGCAGCAGCACAGGACTTGTGAGAAATGCAGCTCACAGCAGCCCCACTCCCCACACCTGCTCGGCCACAGCCTGTATTTTAACAACCCCCAGGGACTTGCGTGCACGCCACAGTCTGAAAAGCACTTGTCTAGGTCAGGGGTTCTCAAAGTTGGTTGCATGTTGGAACCACCCGGGAGATTTCTTTTCTTTTTTTTTATTTTTTAAAGATTCACTTGAAAGGCAGAGTGACAAAAAGGGAGGGAGAGACACAGAGATAATTTCTTTTTATTTATTTATTTATTTTTTATTTTTGACAGGCAGAGTGGACAGTGAGAGAGAGAGACAGAGAGAAAGGTCTTCCTTTGCCGTTAGTTCACCCTCCAATGGCCACCGCGGTCGGCACACTGCAGCCAGCGCACCGCGCTCATCCGATGGCAGGAGCCAGGTGCCAGGTGCTTTTTCCTGGTCTCCCGTGCGGGTGCAGGGCCCAAGCACTTGGGCCATCCTCCACTGCACTCCCGGGCCACAGCAGAGAGCTGGCCTGGAAGAGGGGCAACCGGGACAGAATCCGGCGCCCCAACCAGGACTAGAACCCGGTGTGCCGGAGCCACAAGGCAGAGGATTAGCCTGTTGAGCCACGGCGCCGGCCCAGAGAGAATTTCCATCCACTAGTTCACTCCTCGAATAGCCTCAGTGACAGGGCTGGGCCGGGCTAAAGCCAGGAGCCTGGAACGCCCTCCAGTTCTCCCAGGTGGGCGCAGGGGTCCAAGCGCTTGGGCCATCTGCTGCTGCTTTCCCAAGCACATGAGCAGGAAGCTGGATCAAAAGCAGAACAGGCCAGCGCCGTGGCTCAACAGGCTAATCCTCCGCCTTGCAGCGCTGGCACACAGGGTTCTAGTCCCGGTCGGGGCACCGGATTCTGTCCCGGTTGCCCCTCTTCCAGACCAGCTCTCTGCTGTGGCCAGGGAGTGCAGTGGAGGATGGCCCAAGTGCTTGGGCCCTGCACCCCATGGGAGACCAGGAGAAGCACCTGGCTCCTGCCATAGGATCGGCGCAGTGCGCCGGTCACAGCGCACTGGCCGCAGCGGCCATTGGAGGGTGAACCAACGGCAAAAGGAAGACCTTTCTTTCTGTCTCTCTCTCTCACTGTCCACTCTGCCTGTCAAAAAAAAAAAAAAAAAAGCAGAACAGCCGGGCCTCAAACCAGCGTTCATATGGGATGCCTGCACTGCAGGTGTCAGCTCCGGCCACTGCGCCACCTGGGGAGTTTTAAAAACCATCGATACCTGGGTTCCAGCCGCAGAGATTCTGATGGGCTTGGCCTGGGGAGAGGCTTGCATGGCTGGGTTCTTTAATGCTCTCCATGGGACTCTAATGTAGAGCAAGTCTTCACAACCCCACTGAACAAATGAGCATTGCACATGAGCTTCCCGGCAGCCCTACGAGGCCTGAACGAGAATTGTCCCCATTATCAGATGAGGACGGTGAGGCTTGGAAGGTGTGTTGGGATGGGGGGGATTAGAATTACCACAAGCAGGTGGCAGAGTCCAAAACTCATATTTTCCCTCTGCTCCAAGCCGACTCCCTAGTCCAGGACAAGGTCACCGGCAATCAAAGTCACTCCGACCTGCCTCCTCCAGCAGACAGAAGCCCCCGTGGGCATAAGGGAAAACAAGCCCCTTGGGGCACTGAAAGGCAAAAAGCACACATAAATAAAACCTGAACCCCAGTGCCCGCCGCGAAGATGAGGCGTATATTTATAAAAATCACCCGTGCCACCGTTCCTGGGTTTCGTGTTTCCTTTACGGCGAACACAAATAGCTTCAGCAGGAATATCTGGAATCAAAACAGAGCCGCGGGTTCCGGAGCATCTGTGCTATAGGAGGTGCAGTATGCACGGAGACAATTTTAGCCCAATGTGTTATAAACAAGATCTGCAGAAGCGCACGGCGGGCTGAGTTTTGAAAACTTAGGATTCTAAATGTATAAATTGTTGGGAACATTTAACATCCAGTCATTAAGAAGTCACCCCCCTGGCCCTGCGTTCTCAGAGAGAAACTTACAGTGCGGCAGCCTCCAGCTGACACCCCCTCTTCCCAAGTATTGAATAGGAGCCGCGAGGCTGTGATGTGCACACGCACACACCCACGCATGCGCACACACACGTATGCACACACACACGCACACACACACACACACACGCACCAGCTGGGCCAGACCATTTCTTGGAAGGCAGAAACGGTCCCAAGGCCAAACATCCTGCTCACCGCTGTGCTGCAAAGACCGTTTCTCAAAAGCTGGGGACTTTTTTTTTCTCGGTTGAATTTTGCAAGTTAGTCTTACACCTCCAGCTCCAAACAGCTCCTAGGAGTGAGCTGAGCCTGGGAGGGAGGGAAGAGAGCAGGCGTTGGGTGTCATCTGTACCACCTGGCTGGGTTAAGATAAGTCTGCTTTTCACAGGACACAAAACTGAGGCTGAGAGAAGGCACACGCCCAACCAAAGAGCCGTCAGGAAGCCAAGACAGGAGTGCAGCCGAAGGGGACTTGACTGTCTGACAGCCACCTAGCGGACGGGAATCCGTCCAGAGCACCCACTAGAATTGGTCGTTCCGGATTTCCTGGGATCCTTCTTTTTCCTGTTGAGCAATCCCGCTAGAGTCCTCCCACTACACACCCATGGCCACAGCTCAAATGGCACAGAAAAGAAAACGCAGCAGTCTGGGCCGGAGTCGCGTGCAGAGGGGTAAACTGCCTGCAGCATCCCATATCGGAGCCCCAGCGTGGTCTCGGCCACTCTGCTTCTGCTCCAGCCTCCTGCTCCTGCATCCTGGGAGCTACAAGTGCTTGGGCACCTGCCATCCACGGGGACACCTGGGTGGGGCTCCAGGTCCTGGCTTCGTTCTGACCTTCGTTCTGGCTGCTGCGGGCATGTGGGGAGTGAGCCAGTACACGGAAGACCTCTCTGTCTCTCTGTCTCTGCTGCTCTGCCTTTCAACCTGATGAAAAATAAACGTTTTGAAAAGATTTATTTATCTGAAAGGCAGAGTTACAGAGAGGCAGAGAGAGAGAGAGAGAGAGAGAGAGAGAGAGAGGTCTTCCATTCACTGGTTCACTTCCCAGATGGCCACAACAGCCAGAGATGAGCCGATTTGAAGCCAGGAGCCAGGAGCTTCTTCCGAGTCTCCCACATGGGTGCAGGGGCCCAAGCACTTGGGCCATCTTCTACTGCTTTCCCAGGTCACATCTGGGAATCGGATCGGAAGTAGAGCCACTGGGACTCTAACCGGTGTCCACATGAGATAATAGCACCGCGGGCGGTGGCTTTACCCATTAAGCCACAATGCTGACTCAAAAAACAAGTTTTTTGACAGGTATAGCGGACAGTGAGAGAGAGAGAGAGAAAGGTTTTCCTTTGCCGTTGGTTCACCCTCCAATGGCTGCCGCGGCTGAAGCGCTGCGGCCGGCGCACCGCGCTCATCCGATGGCAGGAGCCAGGTGCTTCTCCTGGTCTCCCATGGGGTGCAGGGCCCAAGCACTTGGGCCATCCTCCACTGCACTCCTGGGCCACAGCAGAGAGCTGGCCTGGAAGAGGGGCAACCAGGACAGAATCCGGCACCCCGACCAGGACTAGAACCCGGTGTGCCGGCGCCGCAAGGTGGAGGATTAGCCTAGTGAGCCGTGGCGCCGGCCCATTTGCTTTTCTGTTTCTTGTTTATCTCTTTATACAGTACCAACTTCATGATCTGAAAAGTGTGTGTTTAGCTCATACATGCTACACATTTCTCCTTCTTCTTTTTCGTCTCCTTCTCATCTTCCTCCTCCTCTTCCTCTCCTTCCTCTTCCTCCTCCTCCATCTCCTTTGAACGCTTAAAACTTAATAATTATTTTTATTTTAAAAACTTACTTATTTGAGGGGCCAAGGGAAGAAAGAGACACAAAGATAGTAGAGAGCTTCCAAGTGTCCACAATGGTACAGACTGGGCAGAGCTGACGCCGGGAGCCAGGAACTCCACCCAGGTCTCCCGCATGGGCAGCCAGAACCCAACGACTTGCACATCACTGCTGCTCCCAGGGTCTGCACTGGCAGGAAACTGGAGTCAGGAGCCAGAGTCGGGAATGAAACCTAAGCACTCAGCAACTTAACCACCAGGCCAAATGCCCACCCAAATAACTACTTTCAAACCTTCCATGTGTTACTCTAAGTGGTATGTAAGTAATTTACTTCAAACCATCATTTCTTATTCCCAACTCTTTAAACCATAGCGAGATTTCTTGGTCTCTTATGAAGAAAACTATGCCTGGACTTCAAAATCTTTTTGCTCAAGAATAAGTGTAGCTTTTAACTCCATTTTCCATGAACTTTCGGGAGCAGCCTTGTGTTCGAATCATGACTTACACGTTCTTGCTCTCTTCAGCTTCCTCTCAATGCATATTTGGGAGGCAGCGGTGATGGCTCAAGTAATTGGGTTCTTGCCATCAACGTGGGAGACCTGGATTGCATTCCTGGCTCCTGGCTTCAGCCCCGGCCCAACCCCAGCTGATGAGGCCATTTGGAAAGTGAACCAACAGATGGGAGATCTCTGTGTGTGTGTCAATCTCTGTCTACCTCTCAAATACACTTTAAAAACCTTTAATGATAATGAGCCATTTTCCACAAACTTTTTGAAACTCCCTGTGTAGATGTTCTAGAAGACATCTTGAATTTTATATTCCAGGTTTTAAACAAAATTTTATTTAATTATTTTTATTTTATAAGAGAGAGACTCTTCCACCTGCTGTTTCACTCCCCAGCTACCCACAACCTCCAGGGCTGGGCCAGCCAAAGCCAGGAACCTGGAACTCAGTGCAGATCTCCAATGTGTGGAGCAGGGAACCAAGTACCTGAGCCATCACCTGCTGGCTCCCAGGGTGCTCACCTTCAGGAAGCTGGACTGGAAGCTGAGGAGCAGGGGCTCCACATGAGACACGAGAGTCCCACATGGCAAATTAATCACCACGCCAAACACCCACTCCTTTCCAGGCTTTTTGCCTGAATTTTTGTTTCTTAACAATCATAGTTTCAATCCTTTGGGTTCTCTTGTCCTTTGCTTGTCCATTGGTTATGAAACTCTCTTTGTTTTACAGCTATTTTCTTTTCAAAAATGTATTTTATTTATTTGAAAGACAGAGTTACAGAGAGAAGTAGAGACACAGAGAGAGGTCTTCCATCTGCTGGTTTACTCCCCAGATGGCTGATACGAAGCCAGGAGCCAGGAGCTAGGAGCTAGGAGCCAAGAGACTCTTCTGGGTCGCCCACACGGATGCAGGGGCCCAAGGACTTGGGCCATCTTTTACTGCTATCCCAGGCCTTAGCAGAGAGCTGGATCAGAAGAGGAGCAGCCAGGACTCGAACCACTGTGCCACAGCACTGGCCCCATACAGCTATCTTATTTTCTAATCTGATCTTCTGGTCTCTGAATTAGCTCTACTTCCTCCCAGGTCAGTTTTTCCCTTTGGCTTAATCTTGCTGTGCTGGCAGTTCCTGGGGTTCCTGCTGGTGTCTGTGCTGGCCCTGGGTGGCTGTTGGGTGTTTTCCCTGTAAGGGGGACTTGTTTCGTGCCAGGCTGGCTGACTGGGGCCTGGGTGGGACGCGTCCGTGCAGGTCGACCTGCAGCCAGGCTCTGTTTAAGGCCAAGAGCAAGCTATGGAAGAGAGCCTAGGAGGGTGACTCTCTGGGTCACCCAAATGCATGCCAGCAGCCTGGGCTTCCCCAATCTGCAGGTTGTCTTTGGGGAGGAGTTTCTGCTCTGAGGCCTGGGATAAACCCAGCAGGCTGAAGGGCGGGGCAGGAGGAGGATGGGCAGGACCTGCAGCCAATGCCCTGCCTTGAGCCCCTTTCTCTCTGTGTGGCTGCCAAAGCTGCTGGCCTGCAGAATCTCCCGGGGGAGGAGGGAGGCTCCACGCCCACCTCCGCTGCCCCCCCCCCCCCCGGCGTCTGTGTTCTAGGCTCGGCCCAATCCCCCCACCAGCCCACTGCCATCTGTTTGCCACCTTTCACATGTGTGCTGAAGTCTTTTGTTTCAGGAGAAGATGGAGCAGCCCCCGCCCCCGCACCCCTCCCTGGGGACTTCTTCCTTTCAGAACTGCCTTTTCACTCGTGGCTTGTCAGGAGCAACAGGAGACAAGCGCTGCCCCTCTGCTCCGGCTCCCACCGGCAGAGCCAGGCCTGGGCTTTAACAGGAGGCACTGATGGCCACCAGGCCGCGCGGATTATACATAGCAGTAGTTTTACACTGAAAGGATGTAAGGTGGGTTCTGAACAGCTTCCATGGCCTGGCCGTGGCCATTTCCCAGTGACCCACTGGGGCAGGCATCGTTGTCCCCCCCCCAACACTGCAGACAAGGAAATCAAAGCTCAGAGAGGTTGAGTCACCTGCCCCAGGTCACACAGGCAGGAAGTAGCATCTCCCAAGAAGCTCCCGGGATTTAGCAGGGCTGGGTTCAGAGTAGAATCTGGAACAAGAGGGGTTGAACCCACAAAGAGGAGAAAATGTGGGCAAGTCAGATCTGCTGAGGGGTTTGTGTCCAGAATATGTTACGTATGCTTCCAACTCAGTATTAAAAAAAAATGAGCCAATCACGAACTTCTTCAAAGAAGACAGGCAACGACCCATAGGTCAATTCTATCTCTATAAAGTCGTTTAGAAGATAGAAAGAGGAAAAACAGACGGAGATTAAGAGGAGAGACTGAACCCAGTGACCATCATTTCATGGCACCGCCGAGGCGATGACACGGATGGAGTGTGGGCACCCAGGACAGCAGGGGAAGGGGTCAGGGACAGGAGGGACCCCACCGGTGCAAGGAGGAGGTCCAAGAAGGCCTGCCCGTGAATTCCTTTAACAGCTGCCCCTGTCCCCAGCGGCTGCAGCTGTCTTAAACTGGGGGTCCTCCTGGCATTCTAGTGACAACCTCCCGCCAGGGAGGGCAGGATGTGGTCCAGTCCCGGGAAAGCCCGCCCCCCGCCGGCTCCCCCCACCCCTAGCTTCCAGGAACAGGCTCCTCTCACAGTAAGAGCTGGCATTCATGGGGGCATGGGGGGAAGCTCTTTTGTGACGCTGTTTATCCCAGAACACTTCAAGCACACGTGAAAATAGCTGTGTGATGTGGTGCAGCCCACGGGCCTGGGCCCCAGCTTCCACAGCTACGGGGCTTTGACCAATCTTCTTTTTTATTTAATTTTTAAAGGATTATTTATTCATTTCTTTGAGCGGTAGAGTTACAGACAGAAAGAGGGAGAGACAGAGAGAGAAGTCTTCCATCTGCTCATTCACTCTCCAAATGACTGTAAGAGCTGAAGCTGTGCTGATTCAAAGCCAGGAGCCAGGAGCCAGGAGCTTCTTCCGAGTCTCCCAGGCGAGTGCGGGGGCCCAAGCACTTGGGTCGCCTTCTACTGCTTTCCCAGGCCATAAGCAGGGAGCTGGATCGGAAGAGGAGCAGCCAGGACTAGAATCAGCACCCATACGGGATGATGGCACCCCAGGTGGAGGCTTATCCTAATACGCCACAGCGTCAGCCCCTTGGCCCATGTTGCTTCGCTTCTGCACCCTGCCACCCTGCCTGGACCCCGTGCTTGCCTCTTCTGCCTCGTTGGAGCCTCACAACAAGCCCGTGAGGCAGGAACTCTGTTGGGCTCCATTTTTCAGATAAGGAAACTGCGGCTGAGAATGGTGTGGTCACTGCCCTAGGAGGTAGCAGGGCTGGGATTCAACCCCAGGAGCGTCTGTGTGTTTACATCACTCTCACCTGCGGGCCGAGGAAGGTCCTGTGACCCCACCAGCAACCCCTCAACACCTGGCCTCATCGCCAGAGCAGGGCTGAGTGACTCGTCTGGGAATGAGTGAGTGCTGCACCCCAGAGGCTGAGAACCGCAGGGCCAGGGTGGAAACAGCCGGTGGGAAGCAGGAGTTCTGCCACAGCCGACTGTGACCTTGGGAGGTCCCTCCTGTGACCTTGGGAGGTTCCTCGTGTGTCAAATGGGAGGGACAGTGCCTGGAGCATGGTGGGGGCTATACACATGATTCCCACTGACTTTCTGGGTTAATCTAAGCTCAAGGTCTGGGGTAGGGGTAGGTGGAGATGTGACGGCCAATTCTATCTGGGAGCGGCCTTACATGGCTGGGGAAGAGCCTCTTAGAAGTCCAGAAACTGGGGCTGGCACTGTGGTGTCGTGGGCTAAGCATCCACCTGTAGTGCTGGCATTCCATATGGCCACCAGTTCCAGTCCCGGCTGCTCCTCTTCTGATCCAGATCTCTACCTATGGCCTGGGAAAGCAGTGGAGGATGGCCCAAGTGCTTGAGCCTCTGCACCTGTGTGGCAGACCTGGAAGAAGCTGCTGGCTCCTGGCTTCAGATAGGCTCAGCTCTGGTCGTTGCCACCATTTGAGGAGTGGAACAGCAGATGGAATACCTTTCTCTCTATCTCTGTAACTCTACCTCTCAAATAAATAAAAAAATTCAAAAGGAGAAGTCCAGAGATCTTGTCCCCTCTTCAGTGTCTCAGTGGCCATCCAGCCCCAGAGCTGGGAATCAGGGGGCCCGTTCCAGACTCCGCCACAGCCCCAGCACTGGACTTGACTCCATGCCTGCCGCCAGCCAGGCCCTTCCTGCGTGCCTGACCTGTGACTTTGACCAGGAGAAAGGAGTGTGAGTGTGTTTTCCTGTACTCAGCCTGAAGGGGTCTGTGGCTTCTACCTTCACCTCCTTGGAGCCGGGCCGCCATGCTGTGAGGAAGCTCAAGCAGCCACGTGCAGAGGTCCTGGGGAAGGAAATGCTGGCACCTGCCGTGTGCCGCCTCGGGACTCTGCCAGCCGGAGACTAAGACCAGATGAGGCCCTCGGATCTCCAGGACCATGAGCCTCTTTTCCTCCTTTTCTCGGGTCTCTTGTTATAGTAATAACTGGCCAATACACATGGTATCCGGAGGAACAGGAAACAGCTGTTGGCTTAAAGCTGCCAAGCTTGGGGAAGATCACTGTGGAGCTCCGAGGAATTAAACAACCTGCCCATGGCCATATCCAGAATTTGTGGGATCTGGATTCAATTCAGGATCTGCCTGCCTTCAAAACCTGGAATCTTCCCAGCACGAGACAGCGCCTCTCCTGTTCAGTCCTGGGAACAGCCTGGGGACACCATGGAGCAGCCCCCTCCATGCCCCAACTGCTGCTGGGCCCCCTCCCGCAAGCATGAGTGACGTGTGGCCGTCCATGTGCAGACAGGGAGCGGTGACGTATGTGTGCACTGCTGTGTGGCACGTGCTGATCCGTGTTTATGAGGGGAGTGGGTGCGTGTATGGGGGGGTGAATATTGCATGGCATGTATGGATCTGTGTTGGTGTGGGTGGAGTATGTGCAGTGTGTGCCATGTGTTGATCCATGTTGATTGTGCGTGTGTGCGTGTAGTAAGTAGCATGCTCTGGATGTGTGTAGCTTCTGTAGTGCATGGCACATGTTGGTCTTTGTTCGAGGGTGTGTGTGTGATTATGCATGTGTTTATTTGGAGAATAAGTATAGTGTGTGGCATGGTTTGGTCTGGTCTGTTTTTGCAGTGTGTTTGTATGGAGAGTAGGTGTTGTATGTGGCGTGTACCCAAATGTGTGTATGTGAGGAGTGTGTGTAGTGTGTGGGATGTGTCTGTGTTGTGAGCACCTGTGTGTGTGGCACATGTTGATCTGTGTGATGTGTGTTGATCTGGGGGGATGTGATATGTGTGGTCTGTTTGTGCTGAGTATGTGTTATGTCCATGTTGTGTGAAGTGTGCACATGTGTGGGGCGGTATGCATGTATGTGGTGTGTAGTGTGAACATGTGTGTGGCATGTGTGCATGGCATTGCTTGCGCCTTGTGTATGTGTGCAGTGTTTCCATGAGCATGTGTGTAGGGCGTGTGCTACGTGCATGTGTGTGGAAGGTGGGTAGGTGTGGTGTGTGTCATGTGCACTCGTGTGTGTGCGTGGCATGTGCCATGAGCACGTGTGTGCGTGTAGCAGAGCGGGCTGGGCTGGAGCGTGAGTCCCTGCTGGAGCACGCGGGCATCTTGCTGACACTGATCTGGGTCTGGGAGCGTGTTTCCTGAATAAACATGATGTCATTTCCATTCCATTCAGCCTGCAATGGGACAGCTGCTGTCAGCATCGCTGAGGGAAATGCCACCTCGGCCCTGACAGCTGCCACTTGGCACGCTTTGTAGAGAGCTTCTCCAGGAAGCAAAACCAGCCAGTCGTGCAGATGCTATTTAAAGTATGTTGCGTCTTGATGAGCGATGTCGAGGAAGCCAGAGTGGGGGGAGGGGGCGCGGCTGGGACCGTCAGCTGGGGGAGACGCGGGCGACTGTCACGCAGGCCTTGTGGATCCCCAGCTCCATCTGTCAGACCTCCCATTTTACAGATGAGGAAATGGAGGCCTGGAAGGTGGGAGGGGCTTGCCCGAGGTCAGAGAGCAAGGGAGAGACACAGACCACGGCGGGCTCTCAAGCCTCATCCCACGTTGTACCAGTGGGAACATTAGACCAGGAAGGAGCAGCGATTTGCCCAGGTTCATGCAGGGAACCAGTGGCAGTGCTGCCGTTAAAGCCCGGGTCCTGGCCTTTGACTCGAGCACATGGACAGTCGCTGGCTTAGAAATGCATAGAACCATCCTGTCCTCAGCCCACCCACCATCCTAGCCAGCTCTGGGCCCTCCCCACATCCTGGAGACGGCTCTAGAGCCAGGAGGGAGGAAGCAAGGTGCTGCTGGCAAGGACAGGAGCCGCTTCACTCCCGAAGTGGCCAGCAGCCCCAGGCTTGAATCGGATTCCTGCCGTCTCGCTGGCATCTCCACGCTGCCCGTACTCCCCATGCCGACATCCCAGGCTTTTCCCCATCTGGCCTCTTCCCGCTTGTTCTTGCTCATCCTCCACCTCTTCCCATTAACAAGTGATCTTGGGCTGGGCCATTGGAGCGGCACTTTGGATTACTTGGGCTTCAGCCCTGGCTCTGCTGTGGATTCAGCTTCCTGCTACATGTGCGCCATGGGAGACAGCAGGTGATGGCTCACATCCTGGGGCCCCCACCACCCCCTTAGGAGACCTGAACCAGTGGATAGAAGATCTGTGTGTGTGTTGTGGGGGGGGTGTATCTCCACCTTTCAAATAAGAGGAAAATAACAAAAACAAGTGATCTTGTAACTTTTCATTCTGGGTAAGCTATGTTCTTCCATACCTTTGCCTGCTTTTTGCATAGAAGGACTTTTGTCTGCCTTTCAAACTCCTATGCTTCCTTCAAGACCTTATTGGAATAGCAGCCTGCTTGAGGGACAGGGTAGCTAACTGACAGTGCGTGGAGAGCCTTTTGGGTATCTCTTGGTGGTAAACATTACCACAGTGAGTTACGACCGATGCTCGGGCTCCCCTACAAGATCAGAGCTGGACAATGTCTGTCCCCGGCGTCCAACTCAAAGCACAGATGGTGAAGAGCTGTTGGTTGAGGGTTCACCCTGTGCAGTGACTCGCAGATGGGCGCTGGGCCCACAGCAGCCACGGAACAGAGCGACGTGGGGATGGCATGGAGCTCCAGGCCCAAGGGGCTACCTGTGGTGACTCAGAGCCTGCTGCATCTTTGAGCTCTTGCCTCCGTCCTGGGCCAGCCCCACTCCCTCACCCAGCCCTTTGCCTCTCTCATGTCTCAAGCATCCATCAGGTTGCCCTCTCTCAGTGGCCCAAAGCTCTAAACTAACTTTTTATTTCTCCCTGAACCTAGAGAAAAATTCCGCTCATCCCACTGAGGTGGATTGCCTTGGCTGCTGGGAAAGCAATCTGATCAAACATATCCAGGGGCTGGTGTTGTGGTGCAGTGCGTTAAGCGGCCACCTGCAACACCTGCAGCCTATAAGGGCACCGGTTTGAGTCCTGGCTGCTCCACTTCTGATCCAGCTCCCTGCTAATGTGCCTAGGAAAGTAACAGAAGATAGCCCAAGCCCTTGGGTCCCTGCCACCCACGTGGGAGACCCGGATGGAGCTTCTGGATCCTGGTTCTTCAGCCTGGTCCAGCCTAGGTCGTTATGACCATCTGGGAAGTAAACCAACAGATGTAAGTTCTCTCTCTCTCTTTTTTTGTGAAGGACGTTATGCCGTCCAACTGTCTTAGAGATGTGTGCAGGAAAGGAAGGAGGGAGGGAGGGAGGGAAGAGTGAGAAATGTTGACGCTGAGATTTCACAGCACAACAGAGCTGGAAGTGCGCTCAGGCGAGAGGCACTCTCCTACTGCCGAGCTCGCTCTGACCTTCACCTGCCTGCGGTCCCCTGCTGCTGCCCTTGGCAGCTCTCTGTTGGAACCAGCCTCCCTGATACGCAGAGTCCATGCGCACTTTAACTTGATATGGACTTCGAGCTTCTTGAAAACACACTGCATTTCTGTTACTTTTAACTTATGGAAAGCGTAGCATGGCCAATGACCTTGGACAAGACAGCAACAGAAACCTCTTCTCTTGCCTCTGCACGTGGACGGGCATGGTGATAAGAGGGCAGCATCGAGAGAAGACTAAGGAATATGGTAGAATGGTCCCTTCTTATCGGTGGGGCCGCCTCCCAAGACTCCCACTGGATGCTTGAAACCACAGATAGTAACACACCCTG
The DNA here is from genome assembly GCA_949820135.1 of Sylvilagus floridanus. Classification (NCBI taxonomy): domain Eukaryota; kingdom Metazoa; phylum Chordata; class Mammalia; order Lagomorpha; family Leporidae; genus Sylvilagus; species Sylvilagus floridanus. The sequence continues at coordinate 89,774,692 of OX463243.1, read as the reverse complement.
TGTGTGTGTGCGTGTATGTGTGCTCTCTTCCCATACACATATACCTAAGATAAAGTTTACAAATTAGGCAAAGTAAAAGATGAACCAAAATAATAATAAAACAGAGCCATGATAACAGCATAGAATAAAAGTATTGTGAATGTGGTCTCTCCCCCTCTCTGTCCGATTGGCTGTTCTGGCCTCCCTTCTGGTGAGGATGTGGGGGGACGAGGAAGAGGGAGCCCCTGACGGCTTCTCTTTGGCCATCTTCCCCATCCTGTACTGTGGGGCCGCTTTAGAGTCGAGTGAGGATTATCTGAATGCCAAGCCCTGGGATATTGTGATGGCTGACCAGTCGATCTGATAACCAAGATGGGTGCTGAGTAACTGCTGGGCAGGTAGCACCCACCATGTGGATACACTGAGCAAAGGGAGGATTCACGTCCAATGTGGGATGGAGCGGGACAGCATGAGACTTCTTCGCACCACTCAGAAAGGAGCACCATTTACAACGTATGCACTGGTTATTTCTGGAATTTTCCATTTAGTATTCTTGAATTGCCATTGACTGCAGGCAACTGAGACTAGGGGGTAAAACCGCAGATGGGGGGCGGGGTTCCATACACAGCGGAGGCTTAGGGAACATGGGTCAGCCACTCTCAGGGAGTCAGAGTGGAGCCTGGACGTTGTTCGACCCCCACTACGTGGATCACCATGTAAACGACGGTACCTCCATGGCTTCTGGGAGCCAAAGAGCCCCAGAGTCAGGTCTGTCTTCAGGCTCCCTGGGACTGCCAATTGCAGGCCAGTGGGCAATGGTCCTGGCGTCTCTGACCCTGCTAAGGAAGGGCAGCAAGCCGGGGAGAGCCCTGCCTCAGGCCAGCCCTGCGCTCTGCAGTCAGGGCCCCAGGACACCTTGCTAAACAGGATCAGGGGCTCTCCAGACCCTTCTGGAAGCTTTGCAAGCCAACTGCTTGCATTGTGATGCTTCAAGTGTATCTGCTCCCCTCTCCCCCAGTTGACATTTGCACTGATGATGCACAGAAGTGACTTGAGAGAATCAGAGCAGTGACACCAAATTGGACTAATAATCATGGTATTCTTTTTGAATTGTTTTATTTATTTGTTTGAGAGGCGGAGAGAGAGCACTCTCGTGTGCTGGTTCAGTTCTCAAATGCCTGGAGGCCGGGGCTGGAACCAGAAACCCAGTTGAGGTTTTCCACATGAGTGGCAGAAACCCAATTCCTTGAGCCATCACTGCTGCCTCTCAGGGTCTGTCATTGGCAGGAAGCTGGAGCTAGGAGCTAGAGCTGGGACTGGGACCCAGGTGGGACGCAGGTGTCTAAAGCGCCAGGCTAAATGCCTGCACCCGATCATTCTTTTCGGCTCACTTTCAACACTGTTGCCTAGAAAACCACCTCAGATGAATCAGTGAGTCTTACTACTCCCTTTAATCTCAGCCTGGAGGACACATCTTCTTAACACACTGTGAAGAACTGGGACATGCACATAAACCCCTCTGGTGCAAATGTCAATCCAATGCCTGTCTCCGGAAACGCATTCGAGTTCCCGTTTGCATTGCAGCTGAATTATCCCTTCTTTCATGGAGCTCCACTGTACTTGCAAGAATGACGAACCGGAAAATTGGGGTCCATCAGACTTGAGTGTTTAGCAGACATCGCAAAAATGGAAGGAGGGGCCTCTCAACTCAAGGAAAACAAACGTTAACATTTGTTGCCAACAATACCATTGGAGCTTTCGGGTGACAGCTGAGCCTGGTCACCTCCTTGTCCTTACACACTGAGGCGATGCTGCTAAGTGTGATATTTTTTCTGGATCGTACATTGAGACGTGTTGCTTCTCAGAGGAGCTGTATCATTCTGTCACCCATGTTTTTCAAAGGACAACGTGTGATGTTAAAAACCGTGCATAGGTCACAGGTCCATTCAGGGTGCCTGATCTGCCAGCAGAGCCCATGAAACAATATGAAAACTTCCACACAGTGCAGAGCCTACATTGCAACCAGCCTTTAAATGCTTGTCAGGTTTTAGTGTAGTATCAAAAGTCATTAAGGGGGCCAGCGCTGTGATGTAGCGCGTAAAGCTGCTGCCTGCAGTGCCGGCATCCCATATGGACACCAGTTCGAGCCCCGGCTGCTCTACTTCCGATCCAGCTCTCTGCTGTGGCCTGGGAAAGCAGTAGACGATGGCCCAAGTCCCTGGGCCCCTGCACCTGTGTGGGAGACTCAGAAGAAGCTCCTGGCTCCTGGCTTCAGCCTAGCCCAGCTCCTGCTGTTGCAGCCATTTCTCTGTGTGTGTCTCTGTCTGTAACTCTACCTCTCAAATAAAAATAAATAAAACATTTAAAAAAAGAAACAGACACATGGCCACGGTGCTCGCCCAGCGGCCACAGACCCTGGCCACACGCGATGCTACCAAGCTTTGGAAGTGGAAAGACTTTTATTTCATTTTTTCCCACGATACCACCAAGGACCTCATGTAAAAGATACTTACCAAAGATTACAAGTTCAACGGGAAACAAAGAAGATAAAGAACACGTAGGGTTCCAGGAAAGGGGCAGAAAGGAATGCAAGCGACTCAGCGTGCCGCGATACGCACAGCAGCTCTCTTTAAATTGTTGTAGGCACTGCAGGCCTCAGGAACGTAGGGGAAGCCGGTGACGACAGCAGTTATGATAGGAAAGCAGTAACGACCATTCTTGCTGGCCCTTCGTGGGCCAGGCACTTTGAATCCCTTACGTCATTTGATCTACAGAACGCCCCTGATGGCTGGGAACTGTTCGCTCCACTTTACAGATGGGGAAAGGGAGGCTGCAGGAGCGCCAGCAACTTGGTCAAAAACACAGCTGGCTTCACCTCCGAGTCCATCTAAGTCCGAGGTCCTGGCTCTTCCCACCAAGTCCTGGGGACCACAAAGGAGAAGGAGTGGGTAGGTGTGGGAGGGAGAGCAAGAAGAAGGGAGGAGAGGAATGAGGGCAGAGAGAGACCCCGTGGGGAGGGGGCCACCTATTGCCTAGTAGGTGTCTTTATCCAAATCAGAGAAAGCCACGCCCCTGAGCTTGAGTCCCACGGCAGACGTAAAGGACAAGGTGCCCCTTCCTCGGGGTGGACGGTGCCCTTGCGGGAACGGGCTGCCTGGTGAGCAGAGAGTTCTCGCCCTCTCCCTGGGCGACACTGAGCAGGGAGGTGAATCAGAAAAGTGCGGTGCGCAGGTAGGCCGGAAGCAGGAGCGCGCCTGGGAGGGTTTGTCCTCGGAGAGCCCCTGAGCAGAATCATGACGCCTGCCGGTGTCTGGAAGTGACGGGTGCGTTTCTGGTCCAAGGAGAAGTTGGCAGCAAGAAACGAGACATCCTCTTACTGTTCACACTTCTGCCTTCCATCCTTCTTACTCAGCGCCCCATCCAGCCACCCACTCAGTCACGCGCCCATCTCCCAGCGCCCGTCCATGCGTCCGTCCATCCACTCAGTCAGCTACTCAAAAGAGCCTTGCGAACATTCTGTTCAAGAGTCCCTGTTGGATTCCGGGGACCCAGAAGTCACTTAAGTTAAGGCCTTTGTCTTCCCAGGGCTCACAGCCTGGTGGGCAGAGGCAGACAAGGTCAAAAACGACTCCAAAATGCAACTCAGCTGGGCTTTCAGAGATGCAAATGCTAGGGGCCCGGCATAGGGGCGGGATGGGTTAGGCCTCCGCCTGCAGTGCCAAGCATCCCGTGTGGACGCCGGTTTGAGTCCCGGCTGCTCCACTTCTGATCCAGCTCCCTGTGAATGCACCTGGAAAGAGAAAGAAGAGGAGAGAAAAAGAGACTTTAAGAAAAAAGCAGGAAGATACAGCAAAACCATACGAAGGCAGTAGCATTAGAACCGGGCTCTAAAGAATGGGTAGAGTCCACCAGAGAAATGCAAACCAGAACTACAATGTGACATTATGTCACACTCATAGCAAAACAGAACGCAGCCCAGTAGTGGAGCCCTTCCATGCTGTTGGAGGTCATGTAAAATGGTGTAGCCACTGTGGAAAACAATGGGGCTGTTCTAAAAAAAAAAAAATCACAGTAGAATTGCCATATAATTCAGCAGTTCTGCCTCTTAGTATATACACAAAAGAATTGAAAGCCAGATCTCAAAGATATCTGCATGCCCCTGTTCACAGCAGCCACCATGTCCACATCCACAGGTGGATGGATGCACAAACAAAATGTGGAATCTACACATGTGGGCTATTACTCAGCCTTATCAACAAAGACAAATCTGACTCATGCTACAACATGCTAACTGAAATAGCCAATCCCAGTAAGACAAATACTGTAGATCCCACTCACATGAGATAACTAGAGAGGTTACATGTAGAGGGAAAGTAGACGGGCAGTTGTTAGGGCTGGGGGTAGACTGGGGAGTTGGTATTTAATGCATTTAGTGCACGCGCAGGTGGGGCAGGATAAGCCTCCACTTGCGCATGCCGTCTTAGAGTCCCACCTTGGCTTCCGATCCAGCTTCTGCACCTTGGGAAACAACAGCTGATGGTGCAAGTGCTTGACCCGAACTGAGTTCTTGGTTCCTGGTTTTACCTGGGCCCAGCCCTGGCTGTTGCAGGCACCTGGGAAGTGAACTGCAGATGGAAAATTCTCTCTCTTTTTCTCTGCCTTTCAAATAAATAAAATAAATAAATAAATATAGCAATGGGTGTAGAATTTATATATTGCAAGGTGAAGTGTTTTGGAGATCTGTTGCACAGCGATATGTGTGTACTCGGCATCACTGAACTGTACACTTGAAAATGGCTAAAGCTCAGGCATTTAGCATAGTGCTCAGCGTGTTGGTTAAGACACTTGTGTGTCCCACATCCGAGTGCCTGGGTTCGATCCCCAGCCCCAGCTCCTGTCTCCAGCTTCCTGCTAACGCAGACCCTGGGAGGCAGAAGTGATGACTCAGGTAATTGGGTTCCTGCCACAGACATGGGAGAACTGGGTTGGGTTCCTGGTTCCGAGCTTGATCCTGGTCCAGCCCTGGCCACTGGGGCCATTTGGCAAGTAAACCAGCAGAAAGGAGAGCTCGCTCTCGCTCTCGCTCTCGCTCTCGCTCTCTATCTCTATCTCTATCTCTCTCTCTCTGCCTCTCAAGTTAAAAAAAAAGATTATGACGGTAAAGTTTGTATTTACCACAATAATAAAAAAGAAACAAGTCATTGTAGCCATTTAGGGAGTAAACCAGCAGATGGAAGATCTCTCTCTCTCTCTCTCTCTCTCTCTCTCTCTCTCTCTCTCCCACTCTTTCAAATAAATAAAATAAATCTTTTTTTTAAGAAACCGTATCCGTGGCTGGTGCCGCTGCTCACTAGGCTAATCCTCTGCCTGTGGCACTGGCACCCTGGGTTTTAGTTCCAGTTGGGGCACTGGTTCTGTCCTGGTTGCTCCTCTTCCAGTCCAGCTCTCTGCTGTGGCCTGGGAAGGCAGTGGAGGATGGCCCAAGTGATTGGGCCTTGCACCCGCGTGGGAGACCAGGAGGAAGCACCTGGCTCCTGGCTTCAGATCGGCGCAGTGCTGGCCGTAGCGGCCATTTGGGGAGTGAACCAATGGAAAAAGGAAGACCTTTCTCTGTCTCTCTCTCTCTCACTGTCTAACTCTGCCTGTCAAAAAAAAAAAAAAAAAAAAAAGGAAACTGTATCCAGACTTTAGCACTAGTTTCACATGTAGCTCTGAGAAATTGCAGTTTTTCAAAGCGGCTATACCCACTTGCAGTCCCACCAGTAACCCATGGGCCTCCTGCCTTGCCACACTCCCTGACCATTAGTCATTGTGTCTGACTTTGTGTGACCTCGGTGGGTGTGAAAGATCTCGCTGTGTTTTGAATTTGCATTTCTCTAATTGCTAATGAGGCTAAGTATCTTTTCATGTGTGTTTCAGCTGCATTTGACTTTTTTTTTTATTTTTTAAACATTTTATTTATTTATGTGAGAGGTAGAGTTACAGATAGATAGAGGGAGAGGCAGAGAGAAATCTTCCACCCACTGCTTCACTCCCCAAAAGGCTGCAATGGCCAGAGCTGGGCCAATCTGAAGCCAAGAGCCAGGAGCTTCTTCCAGGACTCCCACTTGGGTGCAGGGGCCCAAGGACTTAAGCCCTCTTCTACTGCTTTCCTAGGCCATAGCAGAGAACCGGGTTGGATGAGGAGCAATCAGGACTAGAACCGGTGTCCATATGGGATGCTGGTGCCGCAGGGGGAAGCTTAGCCCACTACGCCACAGTGCCGGCCCCTTGCATTTGACTTTTATAACAAGGAACTACAGCTCCATGAGTTCAAATGAGTGAACACCCCTCCCTCACTAGTGAACGCTCTCCCCGCTCTGCCACAGCACAGCCAGGGCAGCCCCAGCAGGAAGGGCACCTATTCCCCAGCAGAGACCCTGGAGGCTGGGGCCGTCCCTTACCATCTCCTCCTGCTGGTCACTTGCAGGATCACCCAGTGGGAGCCCCAGGCCTGCCATCTCAGAAGGTCACAGGAAGGTCACACGAACCGCAGGGACCACTTTAGAGGTCCCTCCCCCCAACCCCACCTGCCTCCCTCCCTGCACTCAGGGCCAAGAGCAAAGCTCTGGATAGGAGGCCAGCCTAGTCCAAAGCTTCCCTAGCCTAGCCTGGGCTGCAGAACTCTGCCCTGGGGGCAGACACCAGAGAACTGGAAACTGTTACAAGCAGGTCCCTCCCCTCATCTCCAGGAGGATGCTGGGCAGGTGTGTGCAGCAGGTGGGACAGTGGGGCTTGGGCATCACAGCACCTCTGGCAGAGGGCCCTAAGGACGCAGAGAGGAGGGAGACATTGTCCCTGCCCTCAATAAGCCCTCACCATGCATGGGGTCAGTCACTGGCCATCCCAGGGTGGGTGACAGTGCTGTGACAAAGGGCCTGGGGGTGCAGCTCTCTGGTTCAATGGGAACCTCACATGCCAGGCAGAGACTCAGGTTCTTTCTGATCCTCCCAATGGCCTGGGAGAAGTGATCTTAATGGATCTGCACTTAACTGTCTCTGGCCTGATGAGTGCCCTCCATGTGCTAGCCAAAACAGACTGAGTCTGCTCAGGCGTGACTATGGCTCAAGCTTCTAGAACATTCTCCACTTGCCCAAGCTCTCCTCCCACTGACTGAGCCATGAGCTACCAGAATCAACAGAGTCTGTACCCAAAAAACTTTGGCCAACTTGTGTTTATTGCTGTAATTATACAATTGAGCTAAATAAAACAGAAAAACAATGAAATACGACTGCAAAAAATAATGTTTTGAGAAAACCTAAGTCTAATGCTTTGGAAATATGCAATAAAGATGAATTGCTAAAAATAAATCTGTTGATTTCGTTTGGGGAGAGATTTGGGGTGGGAAGGGATGATAACAATGTAGAATTCCAAATTCAAATTGTTCCACGCTGTCCTGGCTCCCACTAAACAGGAAAAACAGAACTGAAAGTCGTTAGCGGTGCCTTCTGAATGCAGTCAGACACAGCAAGACCGCGGCCAGAGGCCCTGACCTCAGGACAGCAGCTGTGGCCTACACGCCTTGTTTTAGGTCAGAACAAAATGTTCGAGGTATTCGCGAATCCATTTTTTCTGATTCTTCTCCTTAGCAAACCATTTCACTACCCAGTCAACTCCTTGGAACCAACCAGTTCGCAGAGAGGCAGCTACTGGATTATTACAGCCATTGTACAGATGAGAAGAGTGAGGCTGGGAGAAACAGGTGTCTTGTTCAAGGTCACATAGTGGAGAAGTCCTGGCATTGAACCCGGAACTGGTAGCTCCCGAACCAGTATCTCCCTGCCTCGTTTGTGGCCTCTGGTTTGTGGCTGTGGGACCGTGAGCCCAACCCCGAGTGTGGGTGATAATGTGGGTGTGAGTCCCCGTATGTGCGCACGAGTGTGGTCCTCCCAGCCTGCACTCCATTCCCGTGGCCCCGTGGCTTCCACTCCCTGCAGCTATGAAACTCCCTTGGGAGGAACTGCAGACCCGACCTGGGTTTAACCTTCCAGGGTTTCAGTGCACATGCGATGAAACGCATTCAACACAGTGCCCACTGGCGCCGGGCGGAAGGTGGAGGAGGACGCGGTGGGGACACCCTGGGATCCCTGCAGCAGCTGTGCGGGCCTCTCCCTACCCATCCTCCCCGCAAGTGCGCATGCTCGCACTGCCGCGCACAGATTTTGTGACTCCACCTCCAGTCTGGCAGCGCAGGAGGAAGGGCGCGTGGGTTCTCGTGCCCATTTTCCAGAGGAGGTGGCTGAGAGTTCCTGGGGTGTGTGTCGTCGGGAAGTTGGAGTCCCAGTCCTTCCAAGCCTGAGGGACCCTGGGAGCTCATGAGCCCCGGCCCAGGGTTGGGCTTAGCCTGCCCAAGACCTGCCTGAGAAAGGCTGTGACTGACAGTGTGACACTGATCAGCCTGCTCTCCCCCATCCCCCTTCCTTAGTGGGTGACTGAGGGTCCCCTTGGAGAGCGGGCACAGCGGGGACAGCCCCTGCCCAGCGCTGGCTCCCCACCCCGCCCCCCACTCCAGTTTCCACTTTCTGGGGAGGTCATGACCTTGGGTACCACTGCCTTCCAGGATCCTGGCTACCAGGGAGGCAGCCCCTGCCGGGTGCTAGTCCAGAAACTCAGGAGCTGCCCCAGGTCTCTTGGACATCATCACGTTGTGTCTGTCACCAAGGTCACCAGGTGCAAACCAGACACAGCTGCTCCCACCTGGCCGGGGCACCACATGCGCTGACCCAGCAGAAGACACTGGCAAAGCCGCAAGAGCAAGCAGGAACAAGGGGCGTACATGTGTGTGGACACTGCCGTGGAGCACGTAGTTGCAGCTCCCATAGGCACAGACACACACGTGACAGTAACCGAGAAGCCGGGGCGGGCGTTGTGGTGCAGTGGGTTGTCACCGCCAGGGTTGCCTGCCTCCCATATCAGAGTGCCTGGGGTTGAATCTGTTCGAATCTGTTCTCTGTTTCTGATGTGTTTTTCTGCTAACGCACCTGGGGGGCAGTGGATGATGGCCCAAGTGCGTGGGTTTCTGCCACTCACGTGGGAGACCTGGATGGAGTTGCTGGCTCCTGTTTTTGGCCTGGTACAGCCCCGGCTGTTGCAGACATTTGGGGAGTGAACCAGCTCGCTCGCTCTCTCTCTCTCTCTCTCTCTCTCTCTCTCTCTCTCTCTCTTCCCCCCTGGTTATGTCACTCTGCCTTCCAAATAAATAAATAAATGTTAAAAAAGAGAGAGACGAAGAAAAATAAAGTAAAATGATAGAGACACCAGAGAACCCAACGTGACAAGTGCACACCCATCACCCAAATGAACGAAGGTTGAAAAATTTCTTGTTTTTGCCTTGGGCATTTTTTTCAATGTTTCTTTCTTTTCATTTACTTGAAAGGCATAGTGACAGAGAAGGAGATCTTGCATCCAGTGATTCACGTCCCAAAAACCTTCCACAACTAGGCTTGGCCAGACCAAAGCCAGGAGCCAGGAACTCTATCTGGGTCTCCCATGTGGCTGACAGGAGCCCAAGTACCTGAGCCATGATCTGCTACCTTTGATATTTTTATTTATTTTTTTATAAAAGAAATAGATGTTGAAGATTTTTATACCATTCCAATCCCCTTCATCGAGCAGAAGAATTTCATCAGGAATCTCCAGTCCATTCTGTTAAATTCTTGACCAAAGCTATAGGGTTGCTGAGTACGTGCTTTAAAATTTTACATAAACAGTGTCGCATCGCACTAAGCCGTTTCCATTTGACCATTGTACTAGTTTCCTGGTTAGGAGTTAGCTTCTGCGACCGAGTACTAGAAACATGAGACGTTGCTTCTCTCAGGGTTCTGGGAGCCAGGGACCTGTGCTGCCTCAGGGACTCCGGGTGGAATCTTCCCTCACCAGTTCTAACTTCTGATAGGAACTGTCAATCTTCGCTGCACCTCGGCCTGCAGCGGCCTCTCTCCAGTCTTGGCCATTGTCACCACGTGGCCATCTTCTCCCTGTAGACACCGGAGTCATGACCCACCCTCTTAACCTATGCCTGTGAAGATCCAATTCTCAAATAAAGCCACCTGTGAGAATACCTGGGCCCAGGATATAACCTAACATTTTAGGGGATGTAGTTCAACACATAGCACTTCTTTTTTTTTTTTTAGATTTTTATTTATTTATTTGAAAGGCAGAGTTACAGAGAGGCAGAAGCAGAGGCAGAGAGAGAGGTCTTCCATGCACTGGTTCACTCTTCAAACGGCTACAACGGCCAGAGCTGTGCCGATCTGTAGCCAGGAACCAAGAGCTTCTTCCAGGTCTCCCATGTCGGTGCAGGGGCCCAACGACTTGGGCCATCTTCCACTGCTTTCCCAGGCCATAGCAGAGAGCTGGATCAGAAGTGGAACAGCCTGGACTAGCACCGGCGGCCATATGGGATGCCAGCACTGCATTACCAAAGCTTTATAATAAATCAGGATACTTGGTAATTTGGTAGGAAAAGATCCATACCCTATTCTATTTCAGATTTGTCTTTAGCTATTCTTATGCTTTTTTCCTCTCTTTATCTTTACCCCCTGGGTGAATTATAAAATCAGTTCTCCAAGCTTAAAGATAAATCTTTTTGGAATTCTGATTTAGGATTACATTGATTTTATGAGTTAACTTGGGAAAACTCAAAGTATATATGGTATCAAGTCTTCCTTTCCATGAATATGTTACACATCTTGATTTATTCTCTTTTTTAAAGATTTATTTATTTATTTGAAAGTCAGAGTTACACAGAGAGAGGAGAGGCAGAGACAGAGAGAGAGAGAGAGAGAGGTCTTCCATCTGCTGGTTCACTCCCTAAGTGGTCACAACAGCCAGAGCTGCGTAGACCCAAAGCCAGGAGCCAGGATCTTATTTCAGGTCTCCTACATGGGCACAGGGGCCCAAGGACGTGGGCCATCTTTTGCTTTCCCAGGCCATAGCAGAGAGCTGGATTGGAAGTGGAGCAACCAGGACTCGAACTGCCACCTATATGGGATGCAGGCACTGCAGGTGGCGGCTTTACCCACTACCATTCTGTGTATGTGTTCCTCAAGATTTCATACTTCAACCATTGAGCTATTACACACCTTTCGCAATCTTATGGTTTTTAAATCCTATCTTTTTTTCTGTAATATTTACATTTTCTTGGAGCTAGTTCTGTGGCGTAGTGGGTAAAGCCACCGTCTGCAGTGCTGGCATCCCATGTGGGTACTGGTTCGAGTCCTGGCTGATCTGTTTCTGATCCAGCTCTCTGCTATGGCCCGGGAAAGCAGTAGAAGATGGTCCAAGTCCTTGGGCCCCAGTGCCCACATGGGAGACCCAGAAGAGGCTCCTGGCTCCTGGCTTCGGATCAGCACAGCTCTGGTCATTGCGGCCATTTGGGGAGTGAACCAGCAGATGGGAGTCTTCTCTATGTCTCTCTGCCTCTGCGTCTCCATAACTCTGACTTTCAAATAAATAAATAAATCTTAAAAAGATATTTCCATGTTCTAACTGGTCATCAGCTGGAACATAGGTACATGGTGGATTTTCTGTGTTGATCTCATGGCCAGCAATCCCAATTTCCTCACTGTCTGGTTCCAGACAGAGGAAGGAAGCTTTGAACTCGGTGAATCTGCAAGCTTCCAGGATAGGACGCAGGTATGAAGAACATAGAGTTTGACAGGTGAACCTCGGGTCCTGGATCTGCCACTCACTCGCTGGGTGAGTTACTTTGCCTCTCTGAATTAACACACCCACTCCCCGGGGTGCTGTGGGACGCTAGGGAGATGAAATGCAAACAAGTGTCTAGCACAGTGCCTGGCACCAATAAAGTGTGTAACTGAGGCTGGTTCCTGTAATTATTCTTCACTGGCCTCTCCTGCTGTGTAACAGGAAGATAATCATCCACTGCTAAAGAAATCACTTCCTGCTCGTCTTCATCATGGAGAAGCTATGCAGAGTTGCCCAGGTCCTAAGCAGCAAGTTTACACCCACATTCGTGGTCTGCTCTCATGATTGCCCATTTGGAGTTCCCATTTGAAATCCACTTGATCCCTTTCTCTGCGCCATTTTGACACATGAGCCCCCCTCAATAGGCTGAAGATGGCCTGCCAATGACACTGGATTTGAGGAACCTTGGAGGGCACCTGCCCATCTCTGACCTCGTCCCATGCCTCTACCTCCTGAACTACTCCAAGAACCATGATGGGTGCCAAGTCAGACCACACCAAAGTCTCCTAGCAAGTCATCCTGCTACTTGGTTTCGGGGTGGAAAGAGACATGGACAGGAAAAAGTTTAACTGCATTTTTTAAAAAAGATTTATTCATGGCCGGCGCCGTGGCTCAACAGGCTAATCCTCGGCCTTGCGGCACCGGCACACCAGGTTCTAGTCCCGGTCGGGGCGCCAGATTCTGTCCCGGTTGCCCCTCTTCCAGGCCAGCCCTCTGCTGTGGCCCAGGAGTGCAGTGGAGGATGGCCCAGGTGCTTGGGCCCTGCACCCCATGGGGAGACCAGGAAAAGCACCTGGCTCCTGGCTCCTGCCATCGGAGGAGCGCGGTGCGCCGGCCGCAGCGCGCCGACCGCGGCGGCCATTGGAGGGTGAACCAACGGCAAAAGGAAGACCTTTCTGTCTGTCTCTCTCTCTCACTGTCCACTCTGCCTGTCAAAAATTAAAAAAAAAAAAAGATTTATTCATTTATTTGAAAGTCAGCGTTACATAGAGAAAGAAAGAGAGGCAGAGAGAGAGAGAGAGAGAGAGAGAGAGGTCCTCTGGTCCTCCACCGCTGGTTCACTTCCCAATTGGCCACAACAGCCGGAGCTGAACCAATCCAAACCCAGGAGCCAGGAGCTTCTTCTGGGTCTCCCATGCGGTGCAGGGGCCCAAGGACTTGGGCCGTATTCCCCTGCTTTTCCAGGCCATAGCAGAGAGCTGGATGGGAAGTGGACCAGCTGGGACTCGAACCGGCATCCATATGGGATGCTAGCCTTGCAGGCAGCGGCTTTACCCACTATGCCACAGCATCAGCCCTAACTGCATTTTATTATGATTTGATCTAAAACAACTCTTTGTACACCCAGGGATCTTGACAGTGGGCGTGGTCAGTGGAGGGAAGTGGGGAGGGCGGGGAAGCGGGCGAGGTGGATCTGAGCCTTTCTAACACAGGACCCTCTAAGGGGCTTCCGCGGGCTCCCGCCACGTCCCAGGCTTCAGCGAAGCTCCGTTGGTTCACAGATGCCGTCTCTGGCCAAAGACCCATCTCCTGGGGCTGCCAAGGTCCAGGCCGAGGTGGGATCTGGGGTCTCCTCCGCCCTGTTGCAGCAAGCGTTGAAGCTGGGGGCCCGGCCTGAGTCAGCCACCGTCACGTGGAGTCCTCCCCACAAGCCAGAGGGGAGCGGGTCTCCCTCCAGAGGAAGGGCCAGGGCCAGGCTAGGAGCCGAGAGCCGCTCTGAGGTTCCTGGTTTCGTTTTTGAGTTTCTCTCCCGAAAGCGTGAATGCTACCGTACAGGGATGGGCGCGACCCACGCTGGGGCTGCTGACGCCTCTAGCCGCCCTGAGGCCAGCAGCACCTGGCTGGGCCGCAAAGGACTTCGTTCAGCCACTCCTGGGATTGGGGGCAAGTGCTGGCTGCCGGGGTGGGGGTGGGGGTGAAGTGATCACCCAGCCGCGGTCGGGGCCCTGGCGCGGGCATTTCCCTCGGGGTGCCCGCTGGCATAACAACTTCCCAAACTCTGGGCAGCAGCTGCTCTGACCTCATGGAAATGGCTGCAGCTGGCACAGCTCTTCTCCCCCAGTTCCAGAGAGCCTGAGGCACAGCTGGGACCGGGCTGCGGGTAAGAGGAGGCGTCTGGGGCCCTGGGCACAGCGTCCACCCTGGCAGAAGCTTGGGGGGCTTGAGGGCCTTCTCCCACCCCTTCCAGCCTGCCACGGTCACTAATGCTGCAGCCGAGGCAGTGGGAGCTCGGGAGAAGAGCAGGCTCCCAGGCAGAGGGCTGGGGACACCATGGGTGGGGACCACTGAGTCCCCTGCACAGGCGGGGAGAGTGAGGCCCCAGGGCAGACACTGTACAGTAAGGCCCATCTCCACTGCCCTCGGAGGGAGCTTCCTGGCATATCTCACCCCCGCCCTGGCACAGCCCATCCTCCTCACTTCCCTCCCGAGTCTAAGGCACCCACGCCTAAGCTCTGGGCTCCTCCACGGAAGGGAAAAAGGGAAGACTCCAAACGCGCATCCGCAGGAGCCTGCACAGATGAGCCGGGGCCAGTTTCCACCACGGGGCACCAGCCAGCCAGCCCCCGGCATGTGTGACAACACCCATGAGCCCCACCACGGTTATGTTGAGCCAAAGGAGCCACACACAAGCGGGGACTTAGTGTACTGCTGCACATGTCCAAGGTCAAGAACAAACAGAGACGATGCACGATGATAGAAGACAGCATCGCAGTTACGTCCCGGGGCAGGCAGAGACCTCAGCCATTGGAAATATCTTCCCTGATCTGGGCATGGCTGCATGGGTGTAAACACATGTGTAAAAAGTCATCAAGCAGGGAGCCGGGGCTGTGGCACAGTGGGTTAATGCCCTGGCCTGAAGCACCAGCCTCCCATATGGGCGCCGGTTCTAATCCCAGCTGCTCCTCTTCCAGTCCAGCTCTCTGCTATGGCCTGGGATAGCAGTGGAGGTTGGCCAGGTCCTTGGGCCCCTGCACCCACGTGCAGGAGGAAGCTCCCGGCTCCTGACTTCAGATCAGCGCAGCTCCAGCCATTGCGGCTATCTGGGGAGTGAACCAGAGGATGGAAGACCTCTCTCTCTGTCTCTACCTCTCTCTGTAACTCTTTCAAATAAATAAAATAAATCTTTAAAAAAAAATCATCAAGCTAAACGTTTCCATACACTATCACATGTCCGCAAAGCCACATTCAAAAGTTTAAAGAGCATAAGAAATAAACCAAAAACGCACGTTCACCGCTTGCCCAGAGTCAACTGGAACCCGGATGTTTAAAGAAATGACCATCTCCACCCTTCCTCCTCATCCATTCCCAGCCACGACCTGGGTACCGGGCCCTGGCCGTGAGACTGGCCTGATCCTACCGCCATGACTCTTCCCAGGAGGGTGCAGGGCCTGTGCCCGGATCCACTGAGTCTTACAGTTCATTCCTGGCTTGGGAGTCTGGCAGAGGGATGCTCCCAAAACAGGCAAGGGGGCCGGGTGTGCCCTGCCTCCAGGTGGCTCGGGCCTCCAGCTGTCCGTTGCTCACTTGAAGGGGGTGGGAGACTTGGGCTCCTGCACTCTGCCTCACCCCACCTCCTGATTCATGCCCCCATCTCCAGTTTCCTCACCCCTCCCTTCCCCAGGCCCTCTCGGGGGGAGGGGCTGTTGGGAGAAGGAGCTACTGGCCTAGGCAGGAGACACCGGGGGTCACCTCCGCCCACGCACTTGCTTCCTAAGCCAGCTGTTGGCAAGGGGGCCTTCAGCCTGCCTCTCTGCTGTCCAGGGTCTTGGAACAGAGCAGAGGGGGCCAACACCCCCAGTTATCCCAAAGAATCCCAAGAGATAGAGAGGAAAACAGGAAACAAGAGTGTCTCCACTTCCGGCTTTTATACCTCCTGTGATGGGGAGCTCACTACCTACCGCAGATGCCTCCCTTCTCCCCATTTGGTCCTGACTCTGAGCCCTTGCTCACACAGGGAGGAAATCCGTAGTAATGGGTCCACTGCTCCAGTGCTCTGTGTATTCTGGTTTGGCCAGGACTTTTCTAAGTCCAGTATTCAAAAAAAAAAAAAAACTGTCAATCCCAAACAGATCAGATGGTTAGTCCCACTGTCCCACTCCTGTCCCCTACTCCCAGCTCCACCCTCTGGGTCTCAGGGGCCTTCTATGCAGGTACCAAGCCCAGCACCCTCCATCTCCCTGGCTAGTTGTGTGACATTTGTTCATGCATGCATTTATTGATAGGCATTCAGAACACCTCTTAAAACCTAGGCCCTGGGGGCTGGCTTTGTGGCATAGTGGGTTAAGCCGCCACCTGTGACACCAGCATCCCATGTAGGTGCCAGTTGGAGAGCCAGCTGCTCCACTTCTGATCCAGCTCCCTGCTCATGCCTGGGAAAGCAGCAGAAGATGACCCAAGTACTTTAGGCCCCTGCATCCGTGTGACAAACCCAGAAGAAGCTCTTGGCTCCTGACTTCAGTCTGGCCCAGCCCTGGCCACCACAGAGGGAAAGGACCAGGGGATGGGAGTTTTCTCTGTCTCTCCCTCTCTCTCTCACTGTAATTCTGCCTTTCAAATAAATAAAAGCAAATATTTGGAAAAAAAAAAAAAAAAACCTAGGGCCTCGGGGCCAGGGCTGTGGCGTAGCAAGTAAAGCCACTGTCTGCACTGCCAGCATTCATTTGGGCACTGGTTCAAGTCCCAGCTGCTCCACTTCCAATCCAGCTCCCTGCTAATGTGCCTGGGAAAGCAGTGGAAGATGGTCCAAGTCCTTGGGCCCCTGCACCCACATGGAAGACCCTGAAGAAGTTCCTGGCTCCTGTCTTCAGATCGATCCAGCTCTAGCTGTTGTGGTCATTTGAGGAGTGAACCAGTGGATGGAAGACCTCCTCCTCTCTCGCTCTGCCTTTCAAATAAATACATAAATATTAAAAACAAAACAGAACACAAACCCTGAGCCACATCTTGGTTTCACATCCTGGCTGTGTGACTTTGGCCATGTGACTTCACTGTTGTGAATTTCTGTGTGTGCATCTCCAGGTGCAGGCTAAGCCTCTGCTTCACAGGGCTCTGCAAGTATGAAAGGAGATAATGAAAGCAAAGTGCTCAGCACAGGGCCTAGCATCCAGCAAGTACTTGGCAAAGGTTAGGGTCCATTCATTCATTGAAGGAATGTTTATCATGTGTGTGTCCCATCTGGAGCCTTCTCTAGGCACACAGTAATAACCGAGGCACCCAAACGCACCAACATGCCCCCAGGCTGGTGCAGGGAACAGAGGACAACCCGGGCAACTGTACCCAGTGTGCAGGCGAGATCCAAGGAGTCGTCTGTCCCTGCCAGTGTCACCAGAACTGGCCCCGCTGACACCTTGATGCGGAGAGGAGCCCCCCCCCCCCCCCCGTTGTCTGACGCCACCCCGTATGTGGGATTCATTAGGACAGTCCTGGGAAAGGCCCAGAGGAATTCAGTCTGTGACAAGAGCGACACTGTTCATCAATGAGCAAAAGGCAGATTACTCAGTGAGTGGTGCTGTGACCAGTGGATTGCCACCCAGGGAGAAACAGCTGAATCCCTACCTCACATCGCACACCAAGAACAAATTCTGGAGTGAAGACAACCCGGAGAGTACTTTCTTTTTTTTTTCTTTCTTTTCTTTTCTTTTCTTTTTTTTTTTTTTTTGACAGGCAGAGTTAGACAGCGAGAGAGAGAGACAGAGAAAGGTCTTCCTTCCATTGGTTCACCCCCAAATGGTCGCTACAGCCGGTGTACTGGGCCGATCTGAAGCCAGGAGCCAGGTGCTTCTCCTGGTCTCCCACGCAGGTGCAGGGCCCAAGCACTTGGGCCATCCCCCATTGCCTTCCCGGGCCACAGCAGAGAGCTGGACTGGAAGAGGAGCAACCGGGACAGAATCTGGCGCCCTGACCAGGACTAGAACCCGGGGTGCCAGTGCCACAGGTAGAGGATTAGCCTATTGAGCTTCGGCGCCGGCCCGGAGAGTACTTTCAAGAGCTTTCTTACCGCTGCACAGTGCTTATAAAGTAGGTCTTTGTAAAAAACAAAATCCATAAATGAAAAGATGAATAAATTTGGCCACATAGTTATTTTAAATTCCACATGGAAAAAATAACATGAAGTCAAAAGACACATACATTATAGATGCATCATATGTTATCAAAAAGGGCTGATATCTTTGTTATTTTAAGAGCTCCTACATATTGGGAAGAAAAAGAAAACAACCTAATTAAAAGATAGGCAAAAGACATAAACAAACATTTCCCAGGAAAGGAAATGTAAATGACTCTTAATCATATGAAAACACGGTCAACCTCCCTTGTAGCTACAGCTACCGATATCATTTTCTATCTAACAGATTGACAAAGATCAGAAAGTTTGATAACATGCCGTCTTGGCAAGAGTGTGGGAAACAGGCACTCTCCTTCACTCCAAGTGGCAGGGCGAATTGATACAACCTCCCCGAAGAGGGATTTGGCAATATCTCAGTAAATTAAACAGCCACATCCCCTCTCACCCAGAATTTCCATCTCTAGGAAAGATTATCCTTGCGCATGTGTGAGTTAATTACGAAACGTGGGTATCTCCTCCAGCTTTGCTTGTAATGACAATAGATGGGAAACAGCCTGATTTCCTGACCGCAGGGGACTAGCGAAACCGAACTCCAAGGATCCACCCTGGGGAATACTATGCACTGGTGTAAAAGGCTGGAGTCTTAGATTTTCGCGGGGAAAGAACTCTGCCCTGTGTAGCTAAGGGAGCGGGTGAGGGGAGCTGTGTAAGTACAATGCTGTTTATGGAGAAACGACTTCACAAACATGCTTTCACAGGCGTATAATGTCTCTCAGAAGCTAGGCGAGGACTAGGTACCAGGCTTTGACTTAAGTACAGAACTGGGGTGCTGGGGTGAGAGACATCATACTCTATGCTTGCACAGAGCACGTGGAGCCATTCAGAGGAAGCCGAAAAGGAGAGAGAGAGAGAGAGAGAGAGAGAGAGAGAGAGAGAGAGAGAGAGAGAGAATGCTTTTAACTGGGGGAGAGGGGTTGTCACACAGAGAACACAAAAGCAAAGTTTTCCTCTGAGATCTGACTTTACACATCAGCTCCACCACTTCCTTGGAGAAGTTATTTTAACTCCGTAAGCCTTCACTTCCGCACCTGTAACTTAGGGGTAACAACGTAGCCCACCCGCAGGACCGGTGCCTGGGTGTGCAAGAGCCAAAAACAGCAAGAGGTTAAAAGCTGGGGAATCCTGTAGGCCTATGTGGGAGATCATTGCACCGTCACACCTCTCCTAGAATTTCGAAAATTCTTAAATGGACGGTTTGGTGGGTTTAAAAAAAAAAAAACAAAACGGCTGGTTCCGGTACTGACCTTGTGCGCGGAGTTTTTTCCGAGGGCTCTGCGCTCCGAGCACACCGTCCCAGACCAGCGCCAGGTCGGGCTCAGGCCCAGGCCGCCCTGCCCTCCGTCCGGCCCCCGCGCGGGCGCAGGTGTGGGACGGGGCCCTGGACCCCGGCGTCGGGAGCGCGGCCCGCGCCCCACCCGCGCTCCCTGCCGGGCCGCCCTCCGCGGGGGCCCGTGCCGGGACACGCAGGGATCCCCGGCCCTGGCGCAGCCGGGATCAGATAAGGCAGCGTTGGCAGCCGAGCCGGCGAGGAGTTTACGTAAGCCGCTTGTTGATGGAAAAACAAAAGCACCAGCAGGCGTTTCCTGGCCGGCTCTGGTGCAGCCGCGGGCCCCAGACGCTGGCTCACCCCAGAGAGGCTCCAGTCCCGACGGCTCCCAGGGGGCTCCGGCTGAACTCTGGGGGTCCCGCGTGCTGCCCGACCGGCTCTCAGGGGCCACCCAGCGCCCCAGCTCCACCCCCGGAGCCCAGGCCACCCTGCACGTGGGCCCCGCATGCAGGAGCTGGTTAATGAGCCTGTGCTCGGGCCTCCCGGTGGGGCCCCAGCTCCAGCCCCGCCCCCGCCCCGGGCCCAGCGCCCAGGAGCGCCCGGCCCAGGCATCCATCAGCACCCCTCGGTGAGGGCTGCTGCGTGCCCGGCCCTGCGCAGGGGCAGCGGGGGTGACCGGGCCTGGGAACGGGCCGGCGCTGAGGACAGGAGGGGGCGGTCCGGTCTACACGGCGGGAAGGCGGGGATGAGGCCCCCTGTCTGCCCAAGGCTCGGCGGCGTGGAGGGAGCTAGGACCGGCAACGTGACCTCATCGCCCCAAGCCGAATCTCTTGATCTGTAACAGGGCAGGGAGGCTTGTACCGACCTCAAGTTTGGAGAATTCAGTGAGCTGTCCTGAGGATTAAAATAGATAAATATACTGGGGCCGACGCTGTGGCGTAGTGGGTAAAGCTGCCGCCTGCAGTGCTGGCACCCCACATGGGCACTGGTTCAAGTCCCGGCTGCTCCACTTCCGACCCAGCTCTCTGCTACGGCCTGGGAAAGCAGTAGAAGATGGCCCAAGTCGTTGGGCCCCTGCACCCATGAGGGAGACCTGGAAGTAGCTCCTGGCTCCTGGCTTTGGATCGGCACAGCTTCAGCCGTTGCAGCCAACTGGGGAGTGAACCAGCGGCTGGAAGACTTCTCTCTCTGTGTAACTCTTTCAAATAAATAAATATAAATCTTTTAAAAAAGAAGAGATAAATATACAACCCTTCAACTATCCCTAAGGTGAGATCTGGCACAAAATATCACCCAGGAACA
This sequence comes from Sylvilagus floridanus, assembly GCA_949820135.1. NCBI lineage: Eukaryota > Metazoa > Chordata > Mammalia > Lagomorpha > Leporidae > Sylvilagus > Sylvilagus floridanus. Next base: position 89,754,272 of record OX463243.1, on the reverse strand, counting down.
GATCCCAGGGAAAGAAGTGTATTGTCCCCCCACCCCCCGGCCCCCATCAGTCAGCCTGGCCTCTCCCGGTCCCTTCCCTCACAGGTCCCCAGCTCTCCACGTCTCAGAAGCACGTGGTCCCCAGACTCAGCCTCTGAGTGTGGATGGGTACGGACAGACAGCGGGTTAAGCTGCTGCTTGGGACACTGGCACCCTATACTGGAGCATGGGTTCGAGTCCCGGCTGCTCCGTTTCCCATCCAGCTCCCTGCTGACACACCTGGGAAGCAGCCGACGATGACTCAAGTGCTTGGGTCCCTGCCCCACTGTGAGAGACTCGAATGGGGCTCCTGGCACCTGGTGCCAGCTGCTGCAGCCATTCAGGGAGTGAACCAGCTAGTGGAGGACCTCTCTCTCTCTCTGCATTATCTCTGGGCCTCAGCTTCCCCATTTATCCAAGGGCAGTGCCCACACTCAGTCCCCATCACAAGGCTGTGGTCACTCAGTTAAGTGGACCCACATGGAAGCCCTCACCGGACTCCGAGCAGCTCCCAGCCAGGGTCCAGCCTGGTTGCTCCTTTGTATTGTGACCCAAGGCTGCTCAGGCTCCTCATCTGCGAAATGGGTTAGCAATAGCTCTCTCCTGCTCCTTGTGGCACATGCGGTTGATGGCGGGCAGGACAACGTGATTTCTGTACATGGCCTCATCTACTGTCATTTTACAGCTGGGGAAACTGAGGCAGAGAGGTCTCAAGCCACCTGACCACGGTCACACAGCCAGGAAGCAGTGCTGTGAGGTTACCCTGGCAGCCTAGCTGACGCTGCAGCCCTGGGCCCTAACCACTCTGCTTCACTGCCTCTCCGGAACCTGTACAGAGAGCTTAGCAGTAGCAATCAGGCCTCTGCAGACAGTAGCCATCATTATGATTCTATTAATATGTGGTGTTGATATCATCGTGATCTTAATTACTCATCAATCCCTTCTCCGAGCAGGGCAAGCTGTGGCGCTTTGGGCCTGGGTGGGTGCCAGCTGAGGGCTGGCGCCAGGAGCCCAAGCTGCGGGCACGGCTTTGTTTCCGTGTCACACCCATCGAGAGTCAGCCCCTGGGGTGGCGGGGCAGGTGGGGCTGGGCCCCCAGGTGAGCTGGGTGTCACGTGCCCCGCTCTGCCTGGTCTGGCGCTGGACACCCACCCGGCTCCCGGAGCAGGGCAGGGCCAGGCAGGGGCAGACACTGGGCCTTTTGTGTCCTGCTCCCCACGCAGCCCAGCCCAGAAACCCGTTCCCACCCCCGCCCCGGGCTGGGCCAAGGGTGCCCAGTGCCCTCCTGGGAGAGGAAAGAATTCCGGCTGGAGTCAGGAGTCCAGCCTGTACCCTGGCTCCAGTGTGCGTGGGCCAGAGCTCCCTGGGCTGGCCCCTCCTGGGGTAAGGCCCAAAACAAGGCTCAGAGAGCTGCCGCAGGCCTGGGTGGCTTAGGGAGGAGAGAGGAGAGAGGAGGGAACCACCGGTTTGGGGGGGGGGGCAAAGGACGGGGACAGGCATGGCCACCCAGCTGTAGGTGGAAACAGGATTCAGGTTTCCACTCCCTCCCAGGTGGGCCCAAATCACTCCTCAGCCCCAACACACACGCCTCAACCGCATCACAACACCCGCACCCACCTGCGTGCTCCTTGCCTGCACACAACTTCCACTGACACACGTGCACATCTCAGAAGGCACCCTAACCCATCCCTACGTGAACACGCCGGATACACCGCACACTTGACCCCCTACGACCCCATGCTCGGGCTCCAACCCCCCGGGGCTGCTGCTGCGGGGTTAGAGAAAGGCCCCGGGGCCCCAGGACAGCTGCCTGGAACTGTAGCGCCTCATCTCTCCCACACTTGGGGAGCACAGCCGGTTTGGGCCCCATACCTCTGCCCGGAGCTCGACTAAAGGAAAGGAGGGCCTTTGGGGGGGACTCACTCTGTGCCAACCCCCGTGCCGTGCGTCCGGAGCCTGGCACACACTGAGCACCCAACGCTCATGCCCCATTCGGAAACTCAGGGAAGCTCCAGGGCAGGGGCAATGCCTTGGTGCACCGCCAGGGGGCGCCCTCCTCCAGCCTGCGGGAGCCACGCCCCACACCCCGCAGTCAATGCCCGCGGGGGCGCGGCCCGGCCTGGCCCGGCTCCCCCGGGAGCTCGCCTAAGTCCGGGCGGCAGGCGCCCCCGCAGGATGTCTCCGCTCCCCCCACGCCGCCGGATCCGACCTCGGCTCCGGCTTCCGCCCCCTCCCCGGTCCCCAGGGGCCTCCTCCGCAGGCTCCAGGCCCGAGGCCGGAACCGCCCCTAAGCCCACCCTCTCCGGGGCCCAGACCGTCCCGGGAGTGGGCTCCTCTCCGCCTGCCTCCCCGTGCCACCGGGCGAAGGGGCAGGAAGGTGCCTGGGCCCGAGGACTGCGTTCAAAGCAGCAACAGCGCCCTCGGCGTCGCGTTCACAAAGCCCCTCGAGGTGACCACTGCTTCGCGGGAGGCTCAGAGCGGGCAGTGCTGCGCCCAGGCTCTACAGCCTCGGTGGCACCCGCGCCCTGAGGAGCCGACGCTCCACCCTGGGGGGCGCACGCCCAGGACTCGGAGTTCGGTAGGAAAGGCGGCTCCGTGCCCGGCAGGACACCAGCTGTCCCGTCTCCATGAGGACCTGACCCTGGATGTGGACGTGGACAGGAACTGGAAGGAGGAGAGGGCCGCGCGTCCCCAGGCATGCACCCGCAGAGCCATCACCGGTCTGCTCCCCTAACCGAGATTCAGTGCTGGGAGCTGGGTGCCCAGCTCGGTGCGGCTGCCCGGGGCCTGGGGGCAGGCTGGAGTGTGTGGTGTGCATGGACAGTTTTAGCCCCGTGTGGTGTGCGGGGTCAGCAGGGGGATTGCTAAGGAGCTCCAGGGAGGAGGGAACATTTGAGTAAGAGTTTTTAAGGGGAAGGAAAAAGGTGGAACCACCCCCGGCCCACTGCGGGTCCCCACAGTGGGCAAAGCACTGAGCTTGGTGCACCTGGCTGGCGTTCAGCCCAGAGATGGGAGGGTGGCGAGTCCTGCACCTGAGCTAGGGAGGGACTAGTGACCACGCCTTGAACGCCTGCATGGGGACCAACTCGCTCAGAAAAGCTGGGAGGCCCAAGGAGGAGAAGGGGGTGTCCCCAGGTCTCAGCCATGCCTCCCCACCTGCCTGTGAGCCCCTTGAGGGGAACGGCCAGGCCAGCACTGCAATCCCTTAAAGGCACCAAAATCTCGGAACACCCACCCCCCAAATCACCGCCTGCTTCCCATCACACACAGGGTTGTGGCCCTGCTCCCTGCCAGCTCTGCCTAACCGCACAGCCACTCCGCCTGCTGGGCCTCCACTAGTCAGGGTCCCACTTCCTGGCTCCCTCTCAGAGCCCTCCCCTGTCCACCTGTCCTCTCCTGCCTTGACCCAGCGTTCCCAGCTTCCGGTGCTATTGGAATGAAGACCCAGGCATGCTCCGTGACTGCAGCACCGCCTTCGACCACCCTGGCCCCTGGCCTTGCTCTGACAGCTCCAGTAGCTCTGGACACCTTTTGGTGCCTTGGATGAGTCTGGGCCTCAGGGCCTTCGCACATGCCGTTACTCTCCCCCCCCACACACACATACTTATAGTTTCCCACTTGTGGAGTGAATTCCTGCTCACTTACCTGATGGCTTAGCAATACCTTTCCCTGACCTGTGTGTGTGCTTCATGGTCCCATGTTGTCATTACCTTCAAGGCTGTTCCACATCATGGCAGGATGGAGGTGCAGTGGGGGGAGGTATGGATGTTAGGCAGTGAACGCCGATGGCCGTGCCAGCCAGGCAGCGGGTCCCTGAGGTTCAGAAAGCTCCTCTCTACTTTGTATGAGTCCGGCAGTCTCCGTGAGAGAAAGTTCTGTATCCGATGCCGCAGCTGGAGCTGCTCCCCCGCCCCTGCTGGAGAGCTGGGAAGGGGATGCTGGAGAAGATGGACAGCTCTGGCCAGAGGCTCCCCAGGGCCGGCGGGCGAGGGGGCAGCGGCTCCCTGGTGCTGTGCCCTGTGGGAGAAACCCCTGCCCGGAGCACGTGCTTCGTCCCCTCCCTTAGGCCCTGGGCCGCAGCAAAAATGCTTGGTCAGGCACCTGCTCATACAACTCAAAAAGACCCCCCCCCCCAAACGCCAGTGTGCGTGAGCAGCCGCTTTGGGCTCCCCAGCTTCTTAGCCCCCCAGTCTCAGCTGCACTCGGTGAGACCCCCGGGTAAGTGCCCGCGGCCAGGGCCTGGCACATCATGGCTGCCTTCTCTCGGCAGGGGTGATGCCGCCTGCGCATGTCCGGGGCGGGGGTGAGGGGCTGCTCATGAGCACAGAGAGCTGTTGCCGGAGGCTGGTGTGCCGGTGAGACTTCACCCCGGGCACGGCCAGACTTTGTGTCCTGGGTTCTGTAGCCCCCCGCTCCTCCTGTGCCTGACGGTGACCCGTTGGTGATCCCGGCTGGAGCCAGAGCTGGCTGCTGGTGGCCAGATCAGCTCCATGGCCCCAGCACGGGACCTCCTGGAGTTCCCAGCCACCCAGATCACGGCGGGAGGCTTCCCCGGCCCCCACTGGCAGACGAGGCCTGCAGGTATCCATTCTCACCAGCAGTGCACCCAGCTCACAGCGGCGAATGCTGCCTCTCCAGGAAGCCAGTTCTGCCTCGTGAGACTCCATCTAGAATATTCCATCCCGTGCAAGGTGGGGGAGGGACTGCACAGCCTGATCCCCAGCCTGGGGCCCAGGAAGGCGCAGGGGAGGCATGCTGGGTACTGGTGTCTCCAGCCTCATTCCCTCCCTCCAGGTGACGGCCCAACCTCCACCCTATCCAGTGGCTGCGAGGAAGCCCCCTGAGGGTCCCAGGACAGTTCCAGCTGGTATTCCAGGACCCCCTCAAGCTGAGCCCCCCGCCTCCACTGGCCTCACCCAGCTCCCCTCCTGGGGCTGCTCTGCCTCCTCTTGCCTACATCCTGGCCTTTTCCTCTGCCAGGAAGCCCACCTGGCTTGCCTCTCCCAGTCTCCTTCAAGAGTCCAACCTACAAATCAGCTCTTTCTCCCCATCTTTCCCAATTCCCCAGCCAGGTCCTCTCCACTGTGGAACTTCGTCAACCTGCGAATAAGGCAGGTACGTATTCCCTCAGTGGATCCTATAGACACCGCTCGGGCCCATTTTACAGATTAAGATACTGAGACTCAGAGTGGCTAAGCACCTTGCCACGCCCTTCAGTGTGGAGAAGACAATAAGGTCTCTTCCTTTTGGAGACTTGGCAGGGGCAGGTAGGGCCGTGGACAGGCCCCGGCCCCTGCACACCACCAGTGCCAGGCCTGGGTGTGGCTCCCTGGTCCCCTCTGGTCTGCACGTAGGGAGGCTGGGGTGAGTGTGCAGAGCCACAGGTGCGGGCCTCCCAGCACCTTCTTGCCGTCGCGGTGGGCAGAGCCGGCCTGGCTGCCCCATGCTGGCCCCACCGAGCACCTGCCCTCCTGCCTGCCTCTCCCTGGGCCGAGAGGCTTCTCCTTCGAGTCTCTCTTCACCAGCCTCCCAGGAGCTCTGACTCTGGGTCTGGGTCCCTCTCAGCACCCCCAGGCTGCCCCACGCCTTCCTTTGTCTCCCGAGCCCTGCGTCCCTGACTGCCACTCTGAGTCTGTGTGTGCCTCTCCCAGTCTGAATGCAGGACAGCAGTGCCTCCCGCACAGCGTCCCCTTGCCTGGCCCAGCGTGCTCCCCTGCAGGGGCGGAGGACCCCCGGGCACCCGGCCAAGGCCCTCTCGGTCTGGGTGGCAGTGCTGACAGACGAGATAGGGATCAGACTCGGCTCTGTTCGGGCCTGAGCAAGGGGCACAGCCGGGCTACGCGGGGGCGTCGGGTGCCTGCGAACATTGCCTGTGCGCACGTGTGGGATTGTGCGCAGGGTTCCCTCAGTGAGGGGGGTGGGGTGGGGGCTGGGTGTCTGTCTAGTTTATTTGTGAGCGTCTGGGCCTGTTTATGTCTGTCTGCGAGCATCTGCCTTGGTGTGTCTTTGTGTGGTGCTGTCTGGGGGTGAGTACCATAGCCTGTGGGTCTGTCCCCCCATGGGTGCCTCAAGAATGTGCATGTGTGTGTGTGTGTGTGTGCGTGTCCCTGGGCGGGAGGTGTGTCAGGGTGTGTCTACACCGCTGTCCATGGGCCAGGCCTTCTGCTTGCATCCCTTCCTGCGGGTGTCAGTAGGACCCAGAGGCCATCACCCCCCTACCCTCGCCGCCCCCCCCCCACTGGTAGGGGATTTGAGGCCCCCCCGTCCACCCAGGTATGTGGCTGTGGGGGTGGGGCCTGGCAGCACACAGACTGGTTCAATGCTAGCTCCTGCAGCACTAGCTCCCAGAGCCCGGCAAGCTGCCTGGTCCTGCCACGTGGTCTCCCACGTTCATTCGGCAAAAAATGTACCGATCAAAACCCACTAAAGTGAATCCACGGTTCAGGAAGCCAGAGAGGAGCTGGTGGGGGAAGCGGCCCAAGGGAGCCTGTGGGGGGCCTCTAGCTTGATTTCCGTGGTTGTTACGTGGGGGTGTCTGCTGCGCGAGCATGCATGAAGCTGCTCATTTCAGATGTGTGCATGGTACAGGTTGCTGTAAGACTTTATGAAACATTTGCTGGTCTCCTGCTATTTATCGGACATCAAATATCATTAACAGTAGTGGGGGGGGTGTGGCTTGGGGTTTGTTTGTTTTTTAAGCATTTCAGAAAGTGAGTCAGTCCACGCTTGCAGCGCCGTCAGCCCACTCTCATCCCAGCCGTGACTGCAGAGGGAGGCGGCGAGTGTTCCCCACCCCAGCCTGGCCTTGCTGTTTCAAGACGGCCATGATTTTCCCTCAGATTCTGGTGGGCCACTGGGGGCATTGTGGAGCGGAACTGCTGGCGTCCAGGGAACCTGTAAGAGCTGGACTCAGAGTGAGAGCCGGTGGGCAGGCGACGCGGACGGCACACCTGCTCAGTACTTCCAGCACTGACAGGCAAGGCCTGCTCGCCACCTGCCAATCAGCCAATCACCAACACAATGCACTGAGTCCCTGCCATGTGCCAGGCCCTGGGCTGACCTCACTTCACCCCCTGGAGAGGTGGCATTGACCTCCCTCGGCCCACACTGCTCACCAGTAGGGATCTGGCCTTGTCCTTCTTGGATGGAAAACTCCATCCTCTCTGGCTGTGCCTCGACTCGGGGTTTCTGAGGTTCCCTGAAGCCCGAGTGGAGGAACAGCAGTCATTTGCTTTGGCCCTCTTGGGAAAGTTTAATGCTGTGTGTCGGCAGGAAAAGTAGCTCAAACCGCCCTTTGGTGACAGCGTGCACCGCTCATAGGGAAAAGCTGCTGGCTCTTCAGGAGGCCCCCTCATGGCAGAGAAGGCAGGTGTGGGGGCCGCTGGCCTCTGCAGGGCAAGTGTGCAGCAGGGGGAGCCAGCATGAGAAAGGACAAAATGAGCGAGTGAGGGCTACCTGGCTTACAGGCCCCCCCCAAAGCACCTCTTGTCTGTTCCTGTCTCCATCTCCACCCCCAACTCCTTGAGAACAGGGACTGTATTTTGGCATTGCATCAATCAGTTGCAAAACCTGGCACAGAGGAGGGGCCCTGTGGATTTCTTTTTAAACATTTTTTCCCCAAGATTATTTATTTGAAAGCAACAGTTACAGAGAGGGAGAGACAGAGGTCTTCCATCTGCTGGTTCACTCCCCAGATGCCAGCAATGCCCAGAGCTGGACCGATCCGAACCCAGGAGCCAGGAGCTTCTTCTGGGTCTCCTACACAGGTGCAGGGGCCCAAGGACTCGGGCGATCCTCTGCTGCTTTTCCCAGGCCACTAGCAGGCAGCTGGATGGGAGGAACTGGCACCACATGGGATGCCAGCCTTGCAGGCAGCAACTTTACCAGATATGCCACAACACTGGCTGTAAACATTTTAACAAAATCTATTTATTTATGTATTTATTTGAAAGGCAGGATTCTGGGGGTTGAGGGAGATCCTCCATTTGCTGGTCCACTTCCAAGTGGCCACCATGGTCAGAAATGGGCCAGGTGGAAGCCAGGAGCTTCTTCCGGGTCTCCCACATGGGTAGCAGGAGCCCAAGCACCTGGGCCATTGTCCACTGCCTCCCTAGGCCATTAGCAGGGAGCTGGATGGGAAGTGGAGCAGCTGGGACTAAAGCAGGCAGTGGCTTTACCTGCTGCGCCATAGCGCCGGCCCCATGGATTCCTGATAAATGAGTCCAGACCCTGGACCCTGCCTCTGGGCTCCGTCCTGCCTCTCTGGCCCTGTGAACTCCACACTCAGGGGCAACAGCACCAAGTAGTTTCGATAAGTGGTTTTATTACTGGTTAGATTTTACAAATTCGGATATTCGAACAGACTTCCACCTTAAAATTCTAAAACAACAAAGCGACCGTTGGAGGGGGTTTGATTTCTTTTTTTTTTTTTCTTTTTAGGACTATTCAAAGTAACAAACTTTTTTTGTTTGTTTTTTTTGTTTTGTTTTGTTTTGTTTTTTACATTTTTGCTCTGGTCATAAATATACAGAGAGAAAAAGAGGGAGAGAAAAATGAACAAGTCATCCCAAGTATGGAGAAAAAACAGTATTCCTAAGGCACGTGGCAGTCTTTGAAAATACAGAAGCTCTAGCCAACTTAAATTATTTGTTGTTTTTCCTCGCTCAGTCCACAAAACTGTACAGTGACACAAATGTTGTGTTGTAGGTTGATCTTCCAAGTAATTCCACAGTCCGCCCCACTGTGGGAGCTGGCTGCGCAATTATTTTTTTTTTTTCCCTCTGTTTCCAGGCGAGATCCTAAAATGTGGTTAGTTAGTTGCTCAAAGCCTCTATTTTAAAATACACTTGGAATTCAACTAAAGATAATTTCTTTTTTAAAGAAATCGTGGGGCTGGGGGCCGGGGGGCGCGCGTCGTTAGAAAAGATTGGTAAGAGTCGTTTGTGAGGGGCTGTGGGGCTCGTGGCCCTCCAGGCTGCCAGGCACAGAAGTTAGCACGGACGTCACGGTGGGCAGGGTGGGGCTCGTCAAGTCTGTGAGGGTGGTGGGCGTGCTGGAGGGGCTGAGCGAGGCGTTGGAGAGCTCCGAGGCCGGCCCCGACGGCGTCCCCGTCGGCAGCGCCGCGTCCGTGGACTTGTCCACGCCCGTGTTTTCCTGCCGTAAGAGGTTGCGCCTGAACTTGGCCCGGGCGTTCTGAAACCAGACCTGTGTGGGAAAGGGAAGGAAGGGCTGGTTAGCGGGGCGGGCTGAGTACAGCTCTCTGGGGGGCTCGCGAAGGCCCCCTTCTGCAGAGGCCAGTCCAAGAACTCGCTCTTAGCAAGATAAAAAACAAAAAACAAAAAAAAAAAAACAAAAAAAAACTTTTCCTTTCCCGGGCTGCGCTATATCGCTGGGTTTCTAACTGCAGCCGCTGGCCACGGATCGTGACTCAGGTGGATACCGACTGCAAAGCCACCAGCCCGCAGGTGAGGGGGCAACACACACAACAGGCCTGAACGGCAGGATAAAGACAACATGAGGGCATCGCCATCGTAGTTCTTACATCGGTTTCCCATGGGGAGATCAGGGATCTACTGGGATCCACGAGACACTGTTGAAATCGAAGTGATCCGGTTCTGCTGCCTATGTGCTTCCTGCTGAGCTTACACTGGACACACCGAAAACTGCTCTGCACAATGATTGGTTGAGAGGATTTTTCTTTTTTTTGGCAGTTGCCTCTGAGCAGACAACAGACCCCACCGGTTCTTGCTGGTACAATTCTGCAGTGGTTTCTGAAGTGTGAGGTTGAAAAACAGAGAGATGACAGAAAGAATCCACAGGAATCAGGCCACAGTGAGAGGCAAGGCGGGACATGGACACGGCCCCCAGCAGCTGGAGGAGGCCCAGGCGCCCCGGGCGCAGGCGGGCGGAGTGGCAGGAAACAGCCGCCAGGTTCACGCAAAGATGCGCAGGTCAGGAGGAGCAGTAGCGGCAGGAGGCCTCCCCCAACAGGCCAAGTCCCCTGCTCCCTCCACGAGGGAGGTGGAGCCCCAGTGAGCACCGGGCTTGGTGCCGTGTCCCCTGCTCCCTCGTAGCGGGAGGTGGGCAGGAGTGAGCACCAGGCTTGGTGCAGGCTCACCCTCTGATTCCGAGGGTGCAGCCACAAGGACACCTTTGCATGGGAGCCTGCAAGATTCATGAAGATGCATGCCCACCCACCCCCCCAGGCACATCTAGCCATGGTCCACACAGCGCCCGGGAGAGGCCCAGGAAATCTGTGCCACTGGGCGGCGTGGCAGCTGTGCCTCCCAGAGGCAAAAGCCCTTCCACGAGGACAACACCCGCCGGCAGCCGCCCCCTACGTGCAGGCCAGGGGGGCCCTCCAGACTCTAGGTGTCCAGCTGTGTGTTTCCAGATGTGGCTGCATCTGCCTGTGTCTTCTTGGCGTCTTGGGCCACTCATGGCCCCACCCTCCCCTGGGGACCACCCTGGCTGCAGGGGCCTGTGGCCTCCAACTCCCCTTTCTGGTGGCCCCACACAATTTGGGCTCAATTAAAAACACAGCCGGGAGAGCTGCAGGGGGAGGAGAGCAGTCGGGGCTGTGACGTGGCGAGACCAAGCTCTCCCCCAGCCGGCTGGCGCCTCTGCCCCAGGGAAGCCCACCGCCTCAGAGCATCCTCACATTCTGCTGCCAGCCCCCAGAGACCCTCCGAGGAAGTGACTGCCCTAAAGGGGGCACACAGGTCCCCGAGAGAGACTGCTGGAGCCCTGGCTGCTGTCCTGGTCTGTGTGCGTGACCCAGGAGCTGGCCCGGTACGTCTGGGTCTCCCACGCGGTAACTGGATGGGGAATCCTGGGGTGGCACATCGCTCAGCCACCGGGGCTCTGAGACCTTGGGAAGGGCTGGAACTGGTTAGCTGCCGGCTGTTTGCGATTTCCCAGGCGTTGCCCCTAACAGCGCCCTTGTAAACAATGACGCATCCTCCGCGGCCGCCGCCTCTGCCGCATGGGGGCTGCGGGAATCTCCCAGACCGAACCCAACAGCCCCCTCACAGCCCGGCTGCTCTGGGGGGTCAGGCTGGCTTGGGGGTCACCTTATCCGGAGCATTTCCTGAGAGGATGTAGGAGACAGGGGCCCTAAGTCATCTCCATGTCCCTGGGGACGTGGCAGAGCCTGGCGAGGGTGAAAAGTAACAGGTGTGAACAGGAGCAGCCCAGACTTCCGCGCCTTTCGCTGTGTCCCGGGCACCCAGCCACCCACGATGGGCCCCATTATCATCTCCACCTTACACATTTAAAATCCAGAGGGGCTCAGAGAGGTGAACTCACTTGGCCAAGGCCACACAGAGGCTAAGCGGATCCTAGAATCCAGAACGGTTTGCTACTAAAAAGCAAAAAAGTTCTCCCAGCCACACGATACTGATGAGTCAGCGAGTGAATGGATGAAAGAACCGAGTGAATAGTGACGCGACCACGGTGCAGGGGGAAGAGCGCTGGACACGGCTCAGCTTCCAGGGCTGCCACTGACCAGCCAACCCTCACCTCCGGGCTGCCTCAGTTTCCCTATGGAAACTGCGGCCTCCTGGGGCTCTGGGATTCCAGGTCAGCCACAGGCAACAGGGACATGGTCTGCCCCACTCCCCCCCTCCTGAGGCCGACAGCCTCTCTGTCACCTGCTTGCAGCCCTACAGTTGTGTGTTTGGGACAACGGGGCCCGCCCAGGCACAGGAGTCAGAGGCCCACGTGGCCCTGGTACAGCCCCCCTGGAGGTACGAAGGAACCCCAAACATGCAGGTGTCAAGCCCAAAGGTGTCCATCCCGGCATTTTTTTCTATGACATCAAACAAGGGCTGCATCCAAAGTGCCCACTCAAATGGGGCGAAGGGAAGTCATCACAGGGCCACTCCACGTCCCCGCAGGGGAAGTGTACGGCTGTGAGGTGAGGAGAGGGGGCACCAAGATGTCCCTTGCCATTGCAACGTTATGCGAACAACAATAATAACAAATACCACTCACGCCAAGGGCCAGGCATTGTCCCGGCCCTCCACACAGACTAACTCAGTTTGCCATTATAACCCTAGAAGGTAGGCACAAGCGTTATGGCCAGCCAACAGATGAGAAGACTGAGGCACAGCCAGTAAGAGGCAGAATGGTGACTCCCAGCAGACGGGGTCCATCCCCCACCCACACTTAGCCTGTAAACCACACCTGAATGATCAGATCTCTGTGTTCTTAGGTGGCTGATGTTTTTCTATTTTTCTAATCTGTCTGTGTGATTATTTTACAAAGTTTTTTCCTAAGTTTTGTTTTGGGGCCAGTGTCGTGGTACAGCGGGCAATGATGCCAGCACCCATATCAGAGCACCAGTTTGAGTGCCAGCTGCTCTGCCTCTGATCCAGTTCCATGCTAACGGGAAGGCAGCGGATGATGGCCCAAGTGTCTGGGAGATCTGGATGGAGTTCTAGGCTCCTGGCTTCAGCCTGGCCCAGCCCTGGCTGTTGCAGCCATTTGGGAAGTGAACTAGCAGATGGACAATCCTTCTCTGTTTCTGTTTTTTTTTTTTTAAGATTTTTTTTTATTTGTTTATTTGAGAGGTAGAGTTACAAAGAGATGGTGAGACAGAGAGAGGTCTTCCATCTGCTGGTTCACTCCCCAGTGGCAGCAATGGCCAGAGCTGTGCCAATCCAAAGCCAGGAGCCAGGAGATTCTTCCGGGTCTCCCATGTGGTTGCAGGGGCCCAAGGACTTGGGCCATCTTCCACTGCTTTCCCAGGCCACAGCAGAGAGCTGGATCAGAAGAGGAGCAGCCAGGACACTAATTAGTGTACATAAGGGATGCCAGTGCCGCAGGCAGAGGCTTAGCCCACTATGCCACTGTTTCTCTGTCTCTCCCTCTCTCTTTCTGTCACTCTGCTTCTCAAATAAATAAAGTAAGTCTTCAAAAGTAAAGTTTTCTTTCAAGTCCAAAAAATCCTAATCAGAACCCCAGGCCTACAACTAGTTCACTGTGGGGCCTTGGGAAAACCCCACCACCCTTCAGGGCTTTGTTGTTCTCGCCCAGAAAATGAGAGATTTCCTCTAAAATCATCTGTGAGAGTCTATCCGACCCAGACGATCCATGACCAGACTGGACGCTCAACACGGTCCTGTACAAATGACAATCAAGATAATGACCATTTTACAGGTGGGAAAACTGAGGCTCAAATACACAGTGACTGGCCCTGGTTCAAACCTCACTTCCTCCTCAGGGGAGCCCTCCCTGACTACCTCCTTCACCAGTCCAAGCCCACTGTTATATGCCCCTATTGCATGTCTGCATGTCTTCAGTTGTATTATCTTCAGGAGTTAGACGCGAGTTGTCTGGCCGCATAAACTTTGGGAAATGTTAGACGAGACAAGGCTGACTGCCCTGCAAGATTTCTCGGTGCATCTACGAATGCTGACGTGCTCTGAGCCCCAAGAGAAAGACAGCTGCTCTTTAGCATCACCTGAGCGTAGTCATCCTGGAGTCACTTAAGATGCACTTTCATCATGAGCCAGTTCCAGCACAGAACAATAAGCAGGTTCCTCTTGTCACTGTCTCCACGCGGTGCACACCCCTAACTGCACATGCTGGCGGAAGGCCTCATTCACCTGCTGACTGCTCAGTGCCCGTGGCCCCCTGCAGGCGCTGGATTCGCTGAATGGGTGAAGAGGACAGCTCGAGTTCTCAACTCCTGAGCGCCCACACAGGCTACTGACAAGCAGCCATCTGCAGGCTTTTACATTGTGAACGGGCCGGGTGTTTGGTGCCGGGGCTAAGACGCTGCGTGGGACACCCACAACCTCGATCAGAGCGCCTGGGCTCAAGGCCCGGCTCGGCTCCTGATTCTAGTGTTTTGCTAATGCACACCCATAGGAGGCAGCAGGTGATATCTTGAATACCTGGGTCCCTGCCACCCACATGGGGGACCCGGATGGAGTTCTGGGCTCCTGATTCAGGAACAAACCAGCAGATGGGAGATCTCTCACCCCCTCTCTCTCCCTCTGTCTCTCTGCTTTTCAAAGTAAGTAAGATTAACTATGAGCAGCTCAAATGTGAAGTCACACCAGGAGCAGCTAAGGAGACCGTCCCCCTCCCAATCAGCTCGCCAGCCCCGCCCCCAAGGCCACAGCGTCTTCATCGCTCTGTCTTCCCGGCCCTCCCCAGGAAGAAGGAAGAGCAACCTGGGGAGGCATCCGTGTGCCCAGACTCTCCACACGTCTGCAAGGCTGACCGTCCCTATGAACCGCTGGCCGAGGGGCCACTGTCTCCCGGTCACCTCGCCACTGCGGGAAGCGCAGGGCTCAGCACACCGCTGCTGACGCCTCTGAGCGCTTTCTATGTGACGAGAGCGTCACCACGGGCTCCTGCCTGCCACCCAGACGTGGTGTCTCCAGCCCACACCTCCCTCCTCTCCCATCATTCTGCCACGTCCTGCAGCGAGATCCAGAAGGAAAAACCCCAACCCCGACACTGTGCGGCCCCGCAAACAGCTGGGAAGGCGCCTTTCCGGGCTTGCCAGCGGCACCATCACCTCCTAACCGCGCAGGCACGGAAGCCCCAGCTTCCTCGCCTGCAAAGTGAAACAATCACACTTGTGAACAGGACACTGACCCGTGCTGTGTCAACGTGTCCGCGACATCAGCACGCCCCCAGCACCTCACGCGTGCTCTGTCGATCGCACTTTATGTCCTCCCTTTCTCCTAGCAAGGGCGAGATCACTAGTATTACATCGCCATTTCACAGCCGAGACCACTGAGGCTCAGAGAGGTAGAGTCACTTACTCAGGGTCGCTCAGCGAATGAGCGAGTGGGAGAGCCGAGTGTGGACTCCCCAGCAGCTGACTTCACATTCCATCAGGAATGCTGTACCCCAGCCCCACCATGTTGGAGACAGACAAGCATTACAGATTCCACAGTAGCCTAGAACATCGCCCCTACAACACCCACCCACTCACCCTCATCGCCCCTGGAAACACGGCCCTGCAGCCCTGCCCCGCCAGGCAGCCGCTCTCTGTAGAAGGGTTGAGGTGGGGCTGAGTCTGAGGGGATAGCCTGCAGGGGGCACCCAAGGCCTGGTCCCATTAAGCCGGCAGAGACAAGCAATGTGCAAGTGGTGAAGGGGGGCCGCCTGTGTCCCAGCAGGCACTGGGCTAGAGCCCTCCCCTTCACTGTCTCAGTCGTCAGGAACCCTCCAGGTGAAAACTTCTTACCCCATTTCAAGGCTCGGGATCTCATCTGTGACAAGTATCCCAACCACACGGCTTCTAAGTCAGAGGGGGTCACATCAGTCTGCCGCCTTCCAAAGCCACCCCACCTGCTGTCCTGCCCAAAGCGGCTCCCATCCATGTCCCCACCCCAGGTTCTACCCGCAGCCAAGCCCCAGCTGGGGGTGCAGCAGCCCCTGGAACCTGGCAGACCCCTGCATCCTGCTCGGTGTGCAGCTTCTCACTTGCGCAACGGGCAGGGACATATTAAGGGGAAGCAGCTTTGCCCGCTGCCGCATGGCCCTGAGCATTTGTGCCACGCGGGGGGGGGGGGATATTCAGGGTTGCAAGGGCCATCTGGAGGTCTGGGAAGCGGGGAGAACAGGGTCTTGGGCTTCTCCCCTCCCCGCTATACGGACCCTCCATGACACTCACAATGAACACACACAGGGACCGGTTAGGGTCAGAGGAGACAGAAGCATGGCCGCCGGTCACAGTGGCCTGGATCTGGCTCTGTGAACTCCTGGCCCAGGCAACTGCAACTCATTCAGGCCCCAGCGTTCTCACCTGCACAGTGGGGAGATTGAGAACCTGCCTGTCTCCACACCTAACAGGAGGATTTCTCCAGGGCCAGGACTGAGTCACTCATCTCTGTGTGTCCAGGACCTGGTGCCAACAGAGATTTATTCAGATGGAAGAACAAGAGACAACGCCCCTGGAAACCCAAGTTGGTTGCCCAGCCCTCTGCCTCATCTGGGTTGCAGAGGCTGGCCCCTCCTGGGAGATGCAGGATCCTTATTTCCTTTAACCTGGACCACTGGGAGAGGCCTGTGCCCGTGCATGCCCGTTGTAGAGATGAGAACCCTACAGCTCAGAGAGGCTTACTCACTGTCTGAGATGCACAGCCACTGAACGGACCCCGGGCCTTCCCAAGCCCAGCTCTGCCTGACCCCAGGCAGCGCCTGCTCCTGCTCACCACCCAGGGCATCTGGAGGCGGCTAGGATGAAGAATTCTAGAACCTCAGACCAAACTTGCCCAGGGCTGAAGGTCGGGGGTGCCCAAAAGGTCTCCAAAGAAACCCAGGAAAGTCAACTCTCAGGATCTACCACCTATTCTGGAGCCCAGGCCTGAGGCACTAGGAGCTGTGGGGGTGGGGGAGAGGGGTGGGCCCAGGGAGGCGCATGGGCTTTCCATTGGCTGGTCTCCCTCCCCCACCTACATCACCCAGCCCCCAGCGGGTTGGGCACACGGGTGCCTGCTCCACTCGCGGGTGCACTCAGGCTGGGCAGCCTAGCCGGCGGCGACTGTGGGCTGGGACTCCAGGCTCCCCGCAGACCTGCGGACCCCCTTTTTCACAATCCCTATTGGCCTCCTTTCTCTTTTCTGTTTTTTTTTTTTTTTTCTGACAGGCATAGGAACTTCTTAGCATGGCTGTGGCTCTGGCTCCCTTGATGTCACCTCCCAGCCCTCCGTGCCCAAGCCCTGGGGCTGGAAGGTGGTGCGAACGGCCTGGGCTGGAGTCCCGGCACCTCCCTCCTGCTCTGAGACGGTGGTCGGGTCGGGTCACTTGTTTCACCTAACAACGTGCATTGCTCACTATAACCCCCAGTTCTAAAGGAGAACTCAGCCGTCCAGGGAGCTGCCCTCCTACCTTATCCATGTATGGATGGAGGGCCTGGGGTCCAGCGATCAAAAAACTCATTCACACGAGGTAATGACCGACAGCTAATGAACCTTGCTCATGTGACCACTGGCTGCCATCCAAAGCCACCAGAGCCAGGAACCCTGTGCCATAGGTAGTTCTTCTGTACCCATTTCACAGATGAGGAAGCTGAGGCTCAGAGGAATCAGGTGACAAAGGGCCATGAAATGATTAAGAGGAGGAGCTGATGATTTGAGAATTGGCAGCCCAGGGCTGTGCCTCACAATTTTGCATCACTCCAAGGCTAGGATCATTAACATCTTCTGGATAATAGAAATCTCATGGAAGTCCTGGGTCTTGTCTGTCAAGAAAGCACTCTCACACACAGATGTAATCCCACTGCGTCCCACAGGCACAAAGCCATTTCTCCAAAGCCAGCAGGTGAGCGCTGCTCCCACACCCACCACCAAGCCTTGCTTCTGGGAGAGTCTAGCACACAGCAAGAGAGAAAGATGGGTCTAAAGCGATGCCGGAATAAGGGAGAAGGGCAGAGGAAAGAAAAGGGAACCCTGCAAGGGAGTGAGAGACACACAGGCACTGCCACTGGCCTGGGATGGATGTCCAGGGAGGGGGCTGTGGGTTTTTTTTTTTTTTTCTTGACAGGCAGAGGGGACAGTGAGAGAGAGAGACAGAGAGAAAGGTCTTCCTTTGCCGTTGGTTCACCCTCCAATGGCTGCCGTGGATGGCGCGCTGCGGCCGGTGCACCGCGCTCATCCGATGGCAGGAGCCAGGAGCCAGGTGCTTTTCCTGGTCTCCCATGGGGTGCAGGGCCCAAGCACCTGGGCCATCCTCCACTGCACTCCCGGGCCACAGCAGAGAGCTGGCCTGGAAGAGGAGCAACCGGGACAGAATCCAGCACCCCAACCGGGACTAGAACCCGGTGTGCCGGCGCTGCAAGGCAGAAGATTAGCCTGTTGAGCCACAGCGCCGGCCAGGGCTGTGGGTTTATGGGAAATATGCGAACCTCTCACAATGGGAACACACGAGAGGGTCACGGACAGCAACTCACAATTATGCAGAAGGGAGACAGAAGGTCATAGACAGAGAGAGAAAGGGGAAAGTTAGGGGAAGAACTGAAATGACAGATGGAGACGGAGAAAGAGCCAGGCACACCCAGGACTGGAGGGGACTCCCAGTCCCCTGGCTGCCCCGGGGCTCCACCCCTGCCCCGGCTGACCTGCAGCACCCGCTTGGTGAGGCCTGTCTTCTGCGCCAGCTGCTTCAAGTCCTTGGCGTCGGGGTTGTGGTTAATGGCAAAGTAAGACTTCATGGTCCGAAGCTGGTGGTGCTTGAAGGAGGTGCGCATGCGCTTGGTCTTCTGGCTGCTGGGGTACGGCTGGTCACGGTCCAGGTGCTCTGCGTCATTCTCATTGCAGCTCAGTGCTGCGGAGGAGACGCAGAAGCCGAAGGTGAGCTTCCAGACCGAGTGCCCACCTGCCCCGCCCACCACCGCACCCTGAGTGCAACCACACTGAGATGGGCGTGTCATCCCCACCCCCACCCCTGTTGCAGCTGGAGAAACTGAGGCTGGGGACACACAGGCTGCCCTGGATCTCTCAGGAAATGCAAGAGTCACTCCCAGCAACAAGGAGGCCCAAAAGCCACTCGGAGCCATCACCTTACAAAAATGACAGCGACAGGGACAAATTGTTGCTGTCTCAGGGCACCCCAGATGAGGTGCACCAGGGCCACGCCCCTAGGAGCAAGCTGCTACCTCCCCCTTTCCACAGATGCTGAAAAGTAGGCTCAGGCAGGGCAGCTGCGTCACTGGGACACAGCAGTGCAGGGTCTCCGGAGCCCCCGTTCTTCCGGCTTCCCACACTCTCCAAGGAGGAGCCACTGTTTCCCATCGTCCCCTGCAGGCCCTGGCATTGACACCTGGGGTGCCTGGAGGACTGACTCACTTTCATTCTGCTCTCATCAGCTCCTGTGCCCAGAGGTACTGAGTGAGTCTCGGGCCTTGGGCGTTAGGTGTGTTTGGGCCCCTGACCCCCATGTGGGAGACCCAGAGGAAGCTCCTGGCTCTTGGCTTTGACCTGGCTCAGCCCTGGCTGTTTCGGCCATCTGGGGAGTGAACCAGCAGATGGAAGATCTCTCTCTCTCTCTCTAAAATAATAAATAAACCGGAAGCTGGAGAAGAAAGCAACAGGTATCCATCAGAGCCTCGAGCCCGCTCTGTGACCCTCACAGCACCTTCACTACTGCTATCGTTCCCATTTTAGAGATGACAAAAGTAACGCTCATGGGAAGGAAGCCACTTGCACACATCTAAGCCACCGGATCCAACAGTTTCTCACCCCCCACACCCGCCACCAAGGAAGGCAGCCTGGAGTGAGCGGTTCCTTAGGGAGCCTGCCACCACCCACAGGGGCCTCGATGACAACGGCTGATGGCCCTGGGGGGTGGAGGAACCTCGGGCCTCAGAAACTGCTCAGCAATCTGGCAGCTGCCCCTCGCAAGATCCCATTCGGAGCGGTCCTGCTCTGGGGAAAGCCTCACCCGAGGGTCAAAGTCAGCGCCCCAAAAGTAAGAATTGGGGGGACACCCTGCACCCCACCCAATGCCCACAATGCAGTGGCCAGATTTAGCAAATAAAAATATAGGTGACCCAGTTGATTCAAACTTCAGATAAACAGCAAATGATTTTTAAATATGATTTCGTCCCAAATACTGCAAGGGTCACATCTATATTTTAAAAAATTATCTACCTGAAGTTCAAACATTGCATAGGTTATACTTATACTTAAAAAAAATTATCTGAAATTCAAATATTGCATGGGATACACACTATAAATTCATTGTTCACCTGAGATTTAACTGAGCATCCCGCATCTCCCTGGGGATTCACTCTCCGTCTTCTGGTGACTCCCACCTCCCCCTGCCCAGGGACAGGGACAGACCAGGCAGGAAGCATTCGCAAGATACTGCATTTGCCCCGACCTTGGAGCTGTCAACTAGGACTACCCCTCCTAAGCTTCCCTGCCCACAAGCTCCCCCCAGAGCAAAGACTGGGGCTCCCCCATTTAAAGATCAGAGGGTAACCACCAACCACAGGCACAGGACGGGCCCTGCCCGCTGAGAAAAGCGACCACCTTCCCCCAGTCCCCGGCTACACACTGGTGGGGCAGGCCTCCCCACGGGGGACCTCCGGCCCAGCCCTCCGCCCAGTCCCGGCCCAGGCCTCGCTGCTGTTAATGAGCTCCGTGGGGACCCCGGCGCCCCCGTGGGCCCAGGGGAAGTGCCCTGAGTGCGGCCTGGGTGGGGGGAGGTGGTGCGGGGGAGGGAAACGGAGCAGAGAAAAGAAAGAGGTGGAAAAAAATAATGGAGAGAGGTGGGGAGGGGAGACGGACAGGGCCAGCGCGAGAGGCGAGCCAGGGGGCACCAAGAGAGGTACCCAGCTACGGAGTCCGGGAAACAGGAAGACACGGTGGGGGTCCGGGCGAGACGAGTGAACCCCAAGAACTAAGGGAGGCAGGGTCCCCCCGGGGGGCCCGGGAGCACAGCAGGGGAGAAACCCAGAGATGGAGGGAAATGAGGAAGGGGCGGCCGAGGTGGTAAATCAGCGGCGGGGCAGGGTGCCCCGGGGGAGAACGGAGGGGCCGAGGCCTGGCGCGCACCCCCGTGCGGGGCCGGGTCGAGGTGCCCCAGGATCGGATCCGGGGAGGAGCAAGGGGCCGAGGGGAGGGGGAGGACCTGGGCTTTCTCTCTCTCTCTCTTTTTTTCTTTTCCTCTCAATTAGGCCGATTCAATGGAGCTAAAGAGCTCGTAAAATCATGAATAATTTACTCGTGATCTGTTATTAACCCATCGGGTTTCGAGCTCTTGTCGCTGGGACTGAACCTGTAATCAAATCTGACTTCGCCTCATTTTACTAAAGACGAGATTGTAGGTTCAATTGTCTAAATAATGGATTGGAATCAAATCAGTAATTACGCCGCCAGGCACACACACAAAAAGCTGGGGCTGGGGGAGGCCCGAGCGTCCGGCAGGTCCGCGCGGGACTTCCGCGGCCGAGGCACGCAAACCCGCGCAAAGTGCACCGCCTGGACCCCTCGAAGGTTCTGGACGCCGCGCCCACGCCCCCCGGTCCGCGAGCAGCCCTGCTCGAAGTTAAAGGGAGGTTTCCATTCCGCCTCCGGATCCGGGCTGAGCGCTCAGACCAGAGGGGCCGCGGGAGGAAGGCCGGCGGCGGCCCCCGCCCCGGAAGGACTTTCCGACCCTGCGGCCCGCGGCCCCGCTGCCCTCCCCTAAGCCGAGGCCCAAGCGCACCGACGGCGCACTCCCAACAACTGCTCGCGCGCAGCCCACTCCTCGCCCGCCGCGGGACTGTCCCCCAGAGCGACGGGCTCTGCCAGGTGCCAGGACTCAGTGCGGCCGGGGCCCCTGGACGCGAAGCACAGGAACAAGGCAGCCGCCTCCGTCGGAACCAGGCACGCACTCAACGCCCGTAGGTCGCACCCTGCACGGTCCCAGCTTTCCGATCCCAGCTGCCCCATGGCCCACACTGCGGCCATTTCCCTCCTGCCCGAGTGGGAGGAGAGGGAAGGGGCGCAAGCCGGATCTGGGGAGGCCTGGCTGCCCCCCACCCCCAGCAAGGCCCCGGAGTCCAGCGTTGTCCCGGGAGCCCCGAAGCAGCGAGCCGCACCCGCCAGCGCCGCGCACCGGACACCCTTCCTCCTAGTGCCCGGGGGCCCGGGCCAAGGCCGGAGGCGCGCGCGCACGACAGCGGGGCAACAGTGAAACCGCTCCGGGAGACAGAGAAAGGAGGAAAAGAAGAGCGGGCCCAAAGAGAAATGAAAAACACTGAGCTAGCTGTGGGGCAGGCGTCCTGCGAAGGCGCCAGCGCCCCCTGAAGCAGCCTCCGGCCGCAGGTCCGTATAACCTCCCCGGGGAGGACGGCGGCTGGGCAGCGAAAAGCAAAGAAATCTTTACCGCTTCTCAACACGCTTTTCTTGCAGGATTCCAAACCTGGTGTGCCCAAGGAAACGTTAAAGCCGGCTGCCGGGTGCCCTGGAGCCACTTTCTACTGGGGGCCGAACCCGCTTGATACACAGGCGCGGCTTGGTGTTGGGGGGCCCGGGTTGGGAGTCGCGGGGTGGAAGTTCAAGAGCCCCCCCACCCCCCGCGGCAGGACCTCCCCCAAATCTTAAACTGCCCTGCCATCGCGGCTTCCCCACTGCCCCAACTAGAGGCTGCAGCCCCCCAGTTCCACACACCGAAACACACCCCACTGCCTTGAGCGGGCTCGTTCCTTGTCGTGCAGCAGTGACCCCCCCAGCCACTGCCCAGCGCTCCCCCAGCAGCTCAGACTCAAGATCAAAATAACTCTTCTTCCGCACCGCCTCCCCCTCTGCCCCCACTTGGGCATCAGACTGGGGGTGGGGAAGAAACCATGATTTCCGAATTCGATTCTGTCGCAAACGAAAAGAAAGAAATAATTGCAAATAAACTCTAGTTCGGAAGCCCCCAGAGTCGTAAACCTTTCCGGGTCGTGCAGACTTCGGGCAGATGTTGACGGTTCAATTTGCCGGGCCTACGCGCTGTGGCCCTGAGCGGGGAGGGGTGCAGGAGGGGGCAGAGCTCCGGGAACGGGTCCCTGGGGTTCAAAGATGCCGGAAATGTGGAACGAGGCCACCCCTCTCCTGCACCCCTTCCCCCTTGCGAGGCCAGGCCTGCTCTGGTCTCTCGTAGCGGGCTCTGGGCTCCGGCTTCCAACGGTTGCCGCCCTCACGCCATTAGAACACAGAGAAAAGAGAGCCCGAGAAAACCGGGCCCTGGCCTCCCGGGAGGGTTGAGACGCCGCAAGGACCCACAGCCCTGGCCTGGAAGATGCTCCCACGTCCGCTGCCCTGGGGACATTTCTCACCACCCGCCCCTGCGCCAGGCTGAGCTCACAGCCCCAGGCCACCTCCAGCCCTTTCTCTTGGGACCCTCGGCGCCCAGCCGGGCTGCGCGGACCCCCCCCCTCCCCGCCCTCCCACCGCGCCCGCCCAGAGCCGCCTTGTTTGCTCAACCCCTAC
Organism: Sylvilagus floridanus; assembly: GCA_949820135.1. Classification (NCBI taxonomy): domain Eukaryota; kingdom Metazoa; phylum Chordata; class Mammalia; order Lagomorpha; family Leporidae; genus Sylvilagus; species Sylvilagus floridanus. Next base: position 89,731,326 of record OX463243.1, on the reverse strand, counting down.
ACTTTCTGCGCAGCAAAGCGGGCACAAGATGCAACCAAAAAGCCACCTCTAAAAAAAAACAAAACAAAACAGAAAAACTTCTAATCCGCCACAAGGCCCGCACCCGGGGCTCCAAGGGCCCAAAGCAGCCTCTTCTCCCGCTCCAGCTGAGAGCGTGCCTGCTGGGGCGGAGGAAAACTGAAGTCCCTGCTGCCTGGCCGCACTCCGGAAGTCTAAGTCCTAGAGTCTAAGGGTCCGAGGGCCCTCGGAAGGACAAGCCCAGAGAGATCCTCCGCAGCTCGCGACCGTGCTTTCCCCCAACCCGACGGGGGGCGCTCAGTGCGCCCCGCACTCACCAGCGTTGTAGGCCGCCAGGTCTGCCCCAGGGCCGGGGCTCTTGCGCTTCCGCGGCCGCCCCTTCTGCACTGTGCCCACGCCGTTGTAGTACGGAAGACCCAGCGGGTTGGCCCCGGCTGCGCCCAGCCCAGCGCTCTTGGCCGCCGCCGCTGCAGCCGCCGCCGCCGCCACGTCGGCGTGGTTGAAGTGCGCCGGGTACTCGCCCTGCAGGAGCGCCTCGAAGTGCAAGCGGCAATAGACCAGGCTGTCCTTCATGCCGAAGTGGTCTCCGGTGGTCAGCATCTTGTTACACGTGGTGCACGTGAAGCAGTTGAGGTGATAAACCAAGTCCCGAGCCCGCATCACCATCTCCGAGGCCGAGATGCCCAGATGGCAGCGGGCGCAGCGCTGCACTGAGAACCGCCTGTAGGGACCAGGGAGGCAGGGGCTGTGGGGACACACGGTTGGGTAAGCCCCCCCCCCCCCAATCCTTCCTCGGGATGTCCCCGCTGCTGCTGGGACAACTCTGCCTGCCTTTGGAGGATGGGGCAGAGGGAGCTAGATTTTGACCCAGGCCTGGTCCCATCCTGAAAGAGTCCCCTTTAAACCGTTTTTATGCCTACAAGAGCTTCTGCTTTAAGAGTCTGAGCAAGCCCTAGGAAAGCCTTACTTGGGAGTGGAGCAGAAACTCCCCCAGGTACCCCTTTCTCCACACTCCCTCTGCCCGCCTGGGCGATTCGGAGGAAAGAGAGGGAATATAAACAGACACTAACCCTAAACCTGGGCGGAAGGAGAAACTGGGAACCTGGAGCCCCATTCGGCATGCTGCTGCTTTAATCTTGGCCAGCTTTCTTTCCGGTCTTCCTGTCTCCCCTACAGACCCGGATCGCGCCCACTCCCCACGCACTCCCTGCAACCTTGTTCCACACCAGCACCGGCCGGCCTGGGTTTGAGGGAATGCCTATTTCTGTGCCCCTCAGCCGACCCCTGAAACTTCAAGGGGGAGAGGAATGCAAAGCCCCCAACCCCAGCTCAGAGCAGGGGCAGCTCCTGCTGCTCTCTGGTCCCTACACTTTGCACACCTTCCCCATAGCTTCCCAATCACTGCTTTAAAAGGCTGTCACCGCATCCGTGCTGGTCTGGAGGGGGCAGGGGGAGCCTGAGTAGGGAAACCTGGGGGGGGGGGCGCTGTGGCCGCCAGGGCATTGGGGGGGGCTACCTGTAGTAATCTTCCTTGCAGTAGATGCTGCCGTCCTTGCTGAAGCACGTGAGCTCCGACTCCAGGTTGAGCTTGCACTCACAGCACTTGAGGCAGCGCATATGCCACTGCTTGTCCACCGCCAGCAGGTAGTAGCGGTCCGAGATCTTGCCCCCGCAGCCGGCGCACAGCGCAGCCGGTCACTACTGATGGACGGCATGGTCTGCGAAGGGAGGAAGGCGGGAGACCACAGCGCCCGCGTCAGCTTGCGGCTCCTCCACCGCCGGGAAGCCGGTACCCGCCGCTGTTGCCGTCTCGGTGGCCCCAGGCAGCCCTGACTGCCCAGGGGGCTGCCAGCGTGGGCAGTGCGCTTCCCCCACCCCAAAGGGCCTATATCCAGGCGGCTTGGGGCCCAGGCCCACCGGCGCAGCCTCAGCCGGCCACGGGCCCAGGCCGAGCTCCTAGTCTGGACGACTGGCTCCCTTTCTACTTCTCCCCCTTCCTGTCCCCCCGGCCGGCCGGTTCCCCAGAAATGCTTGTCCGCCTGCAGGGACCGGGGCAGCCACGGCTATTCCGGTCCAGCCTTCCAAGAGCGTCCTCCAAACTGTTTCTTAAAGGAGCCACCGGCCGGGTCTCGAGAGGGGTAAGGTGACCATTAGCAGTCACCCTCCACACAGACTCCTCTTCCCGGAGACAGCAGGCTCTCTCGCCCCCAAGCCCCGGTGGTCTCTGGATCCGCAGGCCGAAAGCTTCGGCCAGGGCAGGTCATACAACTTCTGGCTCCTCTGCCACAGCGGCAGAGGCCTTCTTGGGTCCGGGGGTCGTGCAGCGGGGTGCCGGGGCACCCTCACAGTCTCTGGGTGCCGGGCAGGCCCAGGCCAAATCTTCCCCTACCAAGCTGGAGCCGAGCGCAAGGCTTCAAAGCCGGGCAGGAGCGCCCGGAGGCCGAGAGGCCGCTGAGGCTGCCGCTCTTGCTCTCGGAGCAGAAGACGCTTCGAACGGGCTCCCCGCCGCCCCGGCCTTAAGGTCATTTCTGGGCCGGCCCCCGGGGAGGTCTAGGGGCCCGAAACTGGCTCTGTGGGGCTGGCCAGGAGGATTCAGGTGTAAAGAGCCGAGTGGAGTCTCCTTCCGCGAGAGCCAGGCCGAGCCTGAACTCCTAGCCCCGGCCTGGTCACGGCCGGCCGGCCACGGGGCCGGGAGCAGGATCAACGAAAAGTGCTGGCCCAGAGGACTTCGGCCCCAGAAACCGCTCTGGGGAGCGGGCCCCGATTCCGGCGACGCCGGCTAGAACTCCAGTGCTGCCGGCTCGTTCGTCCTCCCAGAGCTGCGGGCGACGCCGCCAGCAGCCCGAGCCCGAGCCGGGAAGCGGAGCGCGGGGCTTTCGACCCGGGCGCCGAGCGAGGTGAGAAGGGCCCCAAAGGAGACTTCGCCTCCACTCCGGGAGAAACGCCGTCCTCCGCCCCAGGGCTCCGGGATTTCGACCTTGTTTCCTGCTACGCCCCAGCAGCCAGGTCTCCCCCACACACACAAACACCCCAGCCGGCAGCTAGGGGCCTAGCATCCTGTCCGAGGATTCTCAGCGCCAGGTCCCGTGCGGCACGAAGGGCGCTCCCTAAACTTCGGGGACCGGAGGCGCCGACGGACCCGACTCCGTCCCAGCTCTCAACCCGGACCCCACAGCCGCGCGCCTACCGTCTCGGTGTCGCCGCGGTCGATGGCGGAGCTGATGGCGGGAGCCTCGCTCTTGGCCCTGCGGTCCATCTCGTCGATGACCCCGTGCACTTCGGGGCCCGACAGACTGTGGAACAGCATCTCGGCGGGACCGGCGGGGCCGGGGGCGCGGCTCCTCGGACGGAGGGCTTGCCCCCCGCCTCAGCTGCCTGGCGCTCCTGGCGCTAACGGGCCCGGTGCATCGCCACCCGCAGCCCCGGCCCCGCCCGAGCTCGGCTGCGCCCCCAGGCCGGGCTCCGGGCCCCGGGCGCCCGCGGGCCAGGACGCCTCCCGCCGAGGCGTAGGGGCAGCTACATCGCGGGGCGCCTGGGCGGCGGCGCCAAAGCCAGGGTCACAAGGGCACGGGAAGGGGGGGTGCAGAAAAGGGCAGGGGTCGGCGCCCGCCGCGGGCGCTTTCACGCCGCGGGCATTGCCCGCCCGGCTTCGGCGCCCGGGGCGCAAAGCAGGGGCGCAAACTCTGCCCCAGGCAGCGACGGCTGCGGTCGCGGTTCACCCCACAAGAGGCTAGGTGCCAGCGGCAGCCCAGCTGCCTGGAACCCTCCCCTCCCTGGGGTGCGCCCCAGCCCAGGGCGACCCTCTCGGGCGCCGAGTCGGCGACTGAAGTAAGGGTTTCTCCGAAGCCAGCGAGCCGAGCCGAGCCACCGGGAGAATTGAAGAGGAGGAGGAGGAGGAGGAAGAGGAGGAGGAGGAGGCGGAGGAGGAGGAGGTGGAGGAGGAGAAAAAGGAGGAGGAGCAGAGTGGGAGGAGGAGCCGCCGGCCGCGGGCCCAGCCGCGGCGCAATGCTCTCCAAGCGCGCGCCGAGCCCAGCCCCGGCTCTGCAGTCCGCGCCAGCGCGAGCCTCCGCGCCTTTTCTACAGCCGCGCCTGACATCACGTCCTGCTGCCGTGCCATTGGCCGCCCGGCGCCCCAGGTCCTGGCAGCGCGTGCTCCGGGAAGGCGGGAGACCCGAGCGGGAGGGGAGAGGCGAGGGGGAGGAGAGGAGGGACGAGGTGGTGGGAGCTGGTGGGCGAGGCTGGAGGGAGGAGGCGGGAGGGAGGAGGCAGAGCGCGGGGTTTGGAGTTTTTAAGCTACGAACGGTTTCCAGCGATTTCTCCGGGAAGGAAAGGAAATTAAACCCTCGCTCCTCGCTCTCAATCCTAAGAAGGCGCAGCCGGAGGATGCTCCAGGAGGTCTCACTCCCGGCTCCCCCCAGCCCAGAGCCTCTGCCTCTAGCTTCGGCTGTACGGAGGGAGCCCAGAAAGGCAGGCCTGGGGCAGAATTGCCAGTTCGGTCACTTCCCTCAGAGCTGGACCTTGAGCCTGGGCTCCACGCCCTGAGCTGCCGGCCTCTGCACAGGCCCGCTGGGGACCCAGCTGAGCCCACGAGGGGAAATCTGTGGCTCCCAGCGAGGGGGCCAGGCAACATATCCTAGACGCGAGTAAACCAGGGCCCAATCTGTGGCCCAGCGCGTAGCTCCTTCTTGCCTCTTCCCCGCCTCTCTCCAGGCTGGAAGAGTGGGGGTGAGCGTGGCTTTGGGGACCTCGGAAAGGAAAGAGTCCGAATACTGGTTCCTAGCTGTTGCTGTTCAGGGAAACCTTAGGCGAGTGACACAACCGCCCTTAGCTTGCTTTTGCAATGGAGGTGATAAAGCAGATCATCCTGTAAAATGCCTGGAACGTAGTAAGTAGGCACTTGGCAAATTCTTACTCTTTTCTCTCCTATTGAAAACTTTCAGCACCACTGAAGTTTTTTGAAGACCTCAGGCCCATTCTCTGCCCACTGGGTGTGCCAAGCCACAGATCCATTGACACCCAGGGTCCACCTTGCCACCTGGCTCCACCACTGTGCCAAGGACCAAGAGCCTAGCCTGCCAGGTAAATCCCAGCTGCCACTCCCAGTCTCTAGACTTAAAGCTTAGCCTAATCTGTCCGGGAACTGAAGGCAATACCCCCAGTGTCGGTGGAGCAGGATTTAACAGACCAAAAGTGACCAGGGAACGGGGCTAAAGGAGCAGGCTCGGCTCCATCTGAGGGAGGGAGTGGGGGAAGAGCGTTAGTCTGAAGTGACCTGCTTGCCAGGATGTGAAGCCAGGGTCTCTGCCAGAGCGGAGGCAGCAGGACATCATACTTCACGCGCCCACAGCACCCTCTTACGTAGATATACCTGTGCTTGAAGTGTTCCTGCACATGCAGTCGAGTTCACATATGCAAGTGCACACGCTCGTTTCTGTTAGCAAAAATACAGCCAGCACAAATGTGTCCTTGTTGGCAAAGCCACATCCACCACTCCCGTCGAGCTAGGGTCTACCCCCTGCGCATCAGGTGTGTGTCTGGTCCCCAACAGCAAGATGCATCTGGGAAGGCAATTCTTTGCACAACTTAGGTACACTTGCGTGTTCAGGGAATTCTACTTAGATCACCTACTGGCAGGACCTGTGTTTCGTATTTTCAGAAACTCTTGAAGTTCCCAGGATGTGTGCACGCGACTGCGCTGCACACGCACAGATGCCCCAAAGCGAGGAAATGACCACGATCGCAGAGACGCGCCTGCGCGTGTGTGCACACAGACGTTTTCCGGCGCCTGCACACACTTGCGCCCGGGCACGCGGACGCCTACAGGAGTGCAGGGGCGTGCTTCCCTGACGCATCTGGGACACTTTCTTTCAAAGAAAGTGGGGAATGAAAATCTAATCTGCGAATCACCAGGGTTCAGCAGGAGGTCGCCCAAGGGTTAGAAAAAAAATTAGTAACGAGGCCAGAGTGTTTGTCCTCGGCGAGGCTCCTCCGCTCCCCGGCTGGCTGGATACAGTGCGTCTTGGGGGAGCTGGAAGGGCTGCCGTGGTAGAAGAGGGGGCCCCCAAGAACTCTTGCCACGGGCTTCTCAGCAAACGCAGAAACGCACCCCGCAGCTCTGCGCTCCCCCCAACCCCACAGCCTGTGCGCAAGCGATTCCGACGCCCCCCTCCCCGACCGGCAGCCCAAATCCGTCGCTGCACCGACCCCCCAGCTTTCGGAAGTCGGCCGGGAATCGCGCCGGGTGCGCCTGCCTATTGATCCCTCTGCGTCAGGCTGGGAAGCGCTCGGGTTTGCGAGAGCCTCCCGCCGCGGGGTGCGAGATCTGGGCGTCCCGGGCCGCGGGGTTCAGAGGCCGGTAACTTTGCTAATCTGCCCCAGCGGCCGAGGGCCGCCGTGCAACCGCTGAGCCCCATCCGCGGAGACCAAACAAGGAGAGGAACAGGCTGTAAACACACATCCTGACACGTGAGTGACATTTACACGGTGTGAGAGGCCGCCGCCGAGGCGCGGGCAGGGGGTGCGGGGGAGGCCGGCACCCACAGGTAATGCAACATTGGCAGGCGCGGGTCGCGGCGGCCCCTTGATCCCCCCTCCCCTGAGGGTGGGACGGGGGTGGGGGGAAGAATCCCAGAGTCCCCCGAACCTGCCTTTTGTGGGAGGTGACAGGTGAACGGAATTCGGGTCTGGCCACTCTCGCCGCTGCCTACCTCCCCACCATCTGCTTCCTAGCAGACGTGCAGACCCGGCGCATAATGAGGTAGCAGCCTCCAGCCGGCCACCGTGACTAACTCAGAACAAAAGCGCTCCCTCCACGCCTCCTCCAACAAAGGGGCCACCAGCCCTGGCGCTCCCCGAAGGCTGCGGGGCTCCCGGCTGCCGGCTGCGGAGCTGCCGCGCGCAAACTTCCCGGGGCTCCCGGGGCTGGCGGCGCCACCGAGCCTGGGCCGCGGAGCGAGGAAGCGCGCGCGGCGCGGAAAGAGTGAGGCCGGGCCGGGCCGGGCGGGGGGCGAGGGGCGGGAGCGGGGCGGGGAGGGGGGGGATTGATCCGTGCGCCTTCGCCGGCGCTCCGTCCCGTTATTAGAGCCGGCCAGAGCGGGGCCACGCAGTAACCTCGGACTCGCCAGCTAATTGACGCTGCGGGCAACTACTTCATTGTGCGCGCTGGTTTTATGTCTTCATAGCCGGTGATTGACAAGGTGTAATTAGTCATCTCACTCGGTGATAAACATGGGCACCCTCCTCCCGCGGCATCAGGCCGTGTGTACCAGCAGAAGAAGCGATAGTTGACGCTGATATACCATTAAATCAAAATGAAGACGTTCAGAAGTGTGTGTTTGCTGTGACGCTCTGATGGTTTATTTCTCAAATACGGCACCAACAGATTTACTTGATTTGCAAGTTAACTACAACATTAACTGGTTTTATTTATTTTGCCTCTTCCTTCCTCTTCCTAGGCAGGGATGTTGCTCTTGGAGAATGTGAACAGTTTGCTTCTTGACAAGCGAGCGAGCGGGCGCCCAGATTTTTGCAGCCTTTCCGAGAGTCTCCCCCGAGGGAAAGGCAGGGAGAGAGAACATCGGCTTTGGGAGCCCCGGGCGCAGGGCAGCCGCCCTCCCTGGCCCCAGAACCTCCTGCCTGGGGCTCCCTCTCTGGGCACTGCCAATGGATGACCAGAAACTCTTGAGGCTGGTACTGGGAGCTGGGGAGCCTCTCGAACAGAAACTGGAAAGAAGAGGCAAAAAAAAAAAAAAAAAAAAGAAGAAGAAGAAGAAAAGAAAAGAAAAGAAAAACACACACACACACACAAAACAAAAACAAAATAACCCAAACCACACTTCTTCCCTCGACTGGAAGCAGAAGGGACAGTGTTCTTGAGGCTGCTGGCAGTCGCCTGCCTCCACTCCCTGAGGAAAGTGTAAGCATCTCTCTTCTGAGCCTGCTCGCACCATTCAGCTAATTGTACTCCTTGCTCACCAGTGGGGAGCGTGTGTGTGTGTGTGTGTGTGTGTGTGTGTGTGTGTGTTTGCACTGAGGCTGCTCTTAGAGAGATGCTGATTAGATATTCCAGAAACCCGGGGGTTTCCATTTTTTAAAGAGAGGGGGTACCCCCACCTTGACCCTCATTCTGGTTAGAGCATGGTTAGACTGAACAAAGCCATCACCCCTGAGGGTCCACACCCAGGGCGTGCAGACGGCTCCCCAGGAAGACTGCAGGGAGGGGTGCTTTCTGTACTTTCCCCCTTCTCTCCAACCTGCCTCCTGTTTGCCCCCGCACAGCAATGTGGAGTTGTGGGCAATTCCAGGACAATCTGGGGTGAGGCTGAGCCACGCCAATGCCAGAGAAGCCTCAGTCTTCAGTGAGGAACCACCCCCTCCCCAGGGCATGTGGGCCCTGGTCAGCAGGGTCTGGGGGTGGGGCGGGTGTAGGGGTGGGTTTTTAAAAATTATTATTATTATTGATGTGAGGCTGTCAGCAGCCAAGCAGCCCGGCCATGGCTGTCTCTTTATAAACACCAGAGCATTGCCTTGGTCACACCATACGGAAAATCTGCTAATCACCATTATCGACAATAAAAATGAGTGGGGCCTCAGAGAGGAACCCTGAGTCGGTGACACTAGACCAGACAGAGAGCTGGCGTGGCCCGTGGCAGGCAGACAGAGCCCAGTCCTCCTCCTCTTCTCCCCGCAGCGATCAGAACAGTTCCGAAACCTCCTCCCTGGCGTCAGCCGAGCGGGTGAGGGAACTAACCAGGGCGCTCTCTCTAGGGCCCTGTTACATGCACTGAACTTAAAATGAAACACGAAGTGTGCATTTCGGGTTTGAACATGACGCATCAGGAGCGGTGGAAGCTGGCAGCCCTTCCCCTCCCTCCAGCCTTTCGGTAGCAGGTATTAATATTGTATTAAATGTTATGAGAAAGTAAGGGCTGCGGAGAGAGGAATGTGCTCAGATGCAATTTTGTCAAGGTTTTTATCTGTGATTATGATTCCAGATGTAGAAGCTCCCGGGGGAGGGAAGTGAGGGGCTGCTGGCGTGTGACATGTGTTTTAAGGTGTTTGGCAGTGTTTCTCAAAGTGGTGACAAAATGTTCAATTTTATTACAGGGAATTGGTAAAAGAAATATGAATACTGGGTCAGGGACTGTTCACCTCAGCATAAGGGTTGGCCATTATTGATCAGGGTGGGGAAAGTTTGTATCTGAGCCTTGCTTAAATCACATTGTCAACAATGTAAATCTATCAGCTCAGGTTTTTCTGAAAGAAGACTTGTAACGAAATATCCAACAGCTAACTGTAGTCTACTTCCTAATTTCCAGGAGAAGATGTCCACTACCCTGGAAGCAAAAAATAAATAAAAAAGTAAAGACTGCAAGAGGAATGCCACACCTTGTTTTCCCAGTGGTATCACTCCAACCATTCCTTCAGGGTAATTCATTTTACTCTCACCCAGAAAAAATACTCAGTCTGGAAAGGCCATTTTTGCCAAAGTGGCCGTTCTACAAGTCTTTCAGACTGACACATACTCACACACAACAAAACAACAACAACACATTTTCTCACAGTGGGAATCACATTTTGCTTATAAGGACAGTCAGGGAGATTTTCACAGGAAAAAAGTGGGGACAGAGCTGATGAACTCCAGATGAGCTGACAACTCGTACACCCCCATGCACTTGACACGGGGCCGTTTTCCTGCCACCCTCTGCCGGCAGCAGGACACCCCTAAACTCCATCTTTAAGCACAGGTTTCCTCATAAACCTTTTATGAGGTTCACATACGCTAACAGTAATCCACTCAGTGTCAGGCCCAGCACCGAGTCGATTGGAGGTGGCCCTGGTAAACATTTCCACGGGACAGATAGGGATTTCTGGCTAAAAAGGCCACACTTGACCCCTGCCCGGCCCCCATCAGAGCCCTGGGGTCGGTGCCCATTCGCTGGAGGCACTGCCGCATGGGTCACCCCGTAGACAGCACCCCAGAGCAGCCCCAGTCCTTCCTAATCCAGGCTAAAGAGCATTGGTTTTGGCTTCCCAGGCACTGGTGTTCGGTTCCCATCACCAGGCATACCAGGCTCCCAACACAAATTGCACCTTCAGTGGAGGTGAGGCGGTTCCTCTCCCAGGAGACGAGCTAAGACGTGGACCTTCTCCACGGGGGAGCAGTGAGGTTGCAGGGGTTGGAGAATGCCCAGCACGGCCCCCACCTCCAACACTGTGCTCTCAGTGAGACCCTTCCCCTAACCCAGCCCAACATTCTATGAGTCCAATTAGCAGTCCCTACTGCTCCTTGGGAAGTTGGCATTGTCTCTTTAAGGTGAGGAGCAAGTCGTCCTCCTCGCGGGCTTCACGTGGAAGCGCAGCTCCTCAGCAACAATCCCCCCCCCCCCGCATTTTTATTCCTCCATTAATTAAAACAACTAATGTCCCATCGATGATCTTTGCATGAATGAAAATCATTATGAGCCCTTGCAGGTATATGGGAAATTCTGTTTGCTTAAGTCTCCATACTTTGATTTCCTATAGACTCATTTTCTCAGGCATAAGGAAATTCAAACAAAACAATACAGAACCAAAATCTCCTGCGCCTTTGTAATAAAACACGAAGAGGAGTCGTGGTACGCCTGTGACGACCTCTTGCAGGAGAAGCGGGCAGATGACCCTGTTTCAGGGCTGAATTTTACTAGCAGGTGGAGCACTCTAGCCAGTTCAGGCAAACACTGACGGATCTTCAGACTCAGATTTTGAATTTGTGCTCTGTTGAGTCAGATATTCTCATCCAAATTGACTTTTAAGCTCCCGTGTTAGTAAAAAAAAAAGGTAGGGAGGGACAATCAGTTTTATTTGGAATTTCCCAGCTAGCTGGCCATTTCAGCTGGCATCTCCATTTCTGGGGGCTGCCATAATTAGAGCGATCTATTTTGCATTTACTTCTCTTTGCAAGCACTACATTATTCACTCTTTCCTGTGCTTATTAAACAGTGCCACCTGCACCAAATTCAACAAAGCTCTTCCATCAGTCGGGCCCAGCTAAGGATCCCAGGCCATATATTATCATTAATTGAAGCTCAATTGAATAGTTGACGACAGAGGCATGAGTAAAAGCAACACATTTTCTAGGATGCGTTTATAAAAATGTTTTAAGAAAAAAAAAACCCAAATTGTCATTTTACAAACTCATTTCATTCTCTCTGCAATATTCTCTCTGTAATTCAAGCAGCAATTAGCAAGTCTTTTAATTAATGAACTATTCCCTGTATGTCACCAAGGTGCCCCCAGCACTGAGGTCCTCCTTCATAGGTACTAGCAAAATGCAACCAATATTTTGTCACCCAAAGCCTTCGATGCTGACCACCTCGATGACCATAGAGTTCTAAAAGGGATTTGAGGAGCCAAAGAAAAGGCTGAAAAGCAGAGCGCCCTTTTCAGAAAACTAGTCAAGGGGGTGGGAGTGGGGGCGGGGGTATGGTGGGGAGAGAATGGACCAGAGGCGGAGAAGAGAGAAGCAGAAAATGGATGGACAAGGACCTCAGTGGTTACAAATGGCACCGAAAGTTTCCAGCAAAGATGGGACCCTGGCTGAGCTTCAGCTCTGTTATAACGGACTCTGTGTCCAGATGCTGATCATTTACACGATGTTCAAAGCCTCAAACCTCAGTGTGGTTTGTTCTTTTTAAAGCTCCCTGCTTTGTTCAAAATACTGCTTATCTTTGGCATTGTCAACAGCTCTGCATCTGTGAGAGATTAATTAAGTGATAGGTCAGGCAGGATGAGGTGAAAGGGCATGTCTACCCAATGAGGATGGGTTCATCCGTTTCTAGGTGGATCAACTTTTTTGAAGGATGCCAATTTGGGTTCCATTTCCAGAGGAATTTATCAATAGGGACGCCTGAGCTGCTCCAGTGAGGGGCACTTAGCTGGAAAGGATCATTCTGCAGATAGAAAAATCTAAAATCTACATCCTCTGTCTTTTCACGATGAGGAAACAAATCATAACCGTTCATTGTCTGCAGGCTTAAGTTGTACCAAGCTGGGTAAAGGCTGATTTTCTCGAATATGATCCTTTTACAAAATAGCTAATTGGACGATTACAAGTAAGATTGCCACACCACACAATGCAAAAATTAAAAGTTTGCTTTCTCTATCTCCACTGGCTGTTTCTTATTGCCTCTTTCTTTCTAGTCCACTGTTAATTTCTAGAAGGCAAAATGAGAGAATGAGATAGAAAGGGAGTCAGACAGGAGGATAGAGAAATTGAAAAAGAGAGGTTTTCTAGGCACCAGCGACTGAATTTTTTCAGACCAATTAGAGATTATCTTTAAATCTCCATCTTCCACCCCCTCCACACCTTTCTAAATAGATCTTCAGATTAGTGAGAAATTAGTTAATTGGGAAAGGCCATGTGGCCGCTTCTCCCTGTTCTTAACCAGAAGGGTTTTAAGGACCTTAGACCCCCCTACTCCCTAAAATGGCCCCCTCCTGGCTCTTCGGCTACAGATCGGTCTGCATTAACACTGTGGTTGCAAAATTGTGAGACAGACATAAGTAAACTCCTCGCCTATAAACAGGGCTAGGCTCAGGTAAAGTGTTCTCAGCCAGCCTTGGGGAACAGGGAAAACACTTGGAATATTTTTACTCTATTCTTCAGCACTCCTACAAATGAAATTCACATTACCCAAAGCATTGGGGGTAAGGGAGGAGGGTAAACAACCCCTTGGGTGGGTTTTTTTTTTTTTGGCTGTTGTAACTGACCAGCCCTGCTTTCTCTTCTCCAAAGAAATGTAGCATGCTAGCTTTTTAACTATCCAATTCTTTAAATCATCTGGGATCTATCTATATTTATAAAACTGAGCAGAAATACTTAACAGCCTGATCAATAGCCATTGACCGTCAGAGCACCTTGCACCCTAACAGGCACAGCTTGATCATGTATATTTGATCATTGAAAAATTCAAAGCACCTTGCAGCAATGTTATCAGGCTTCCCATGAAACAGTCTGTCTCTTTCTGTGGTCTGAAAAAGAGTGAGAGGTTCTCTCTCCCCTGCCTGCATCCATCTATCCTTCCATCTATTTATCTGAGTGTACACACAGACACACACACACACACACACACCCTTCCCGGAGAATTTACTGCTCCTATATTTGATAAAGAACAAGGTAATTAACTGCAAGGCTGTACATCTGGGCGGCACTTCACATCCATGACAATAATAAAACACTTTTTTCACATTTTAGCAGAATAAAGGCTAGTCCTGCCCACAGATTCAGAGGACCCCAGAGTCTCCATCTGCAGAGCCTCCTTGTTATAAATCCTGACTCCCTCTTAAGTGATGGCATGCACAACTGCACCAGGGGCACTAAGTTTATCTGTGCAGAAGCATCACTGGAAAAGCCTGCCCCTTCCCAGAGTTTCAGCATCAGCTGGCGGGGGTAGGGAGGAAACTGAAAGAGAGACAGCTGCCTCCTCCATCCCCAGTCTGCTGGGCTGCAGACCGCGGCGAGGGGCCAAAGGACTTTTTCCCCGTGAAGGGCCACAGGGAGATGAGGCGTCTGTAGGATCCCAAGAGCGGATGCCCTGGCCATGTGCCACCAAATTCTATGGCTCCCCAGAGGGTTGGGTCCCGCAGATTTTTCCGATATTCTGGGGGTCAAACAGCTGATTCCAAGTTTCTCCCCAAGGTATCCCAGGCCATTCCCAGGGTCTGGCTAGAGAAATACAAGCTGGTAAACCTGCTCCAACCCCCCAGCACGAGTCCTAACAGCCCCAGCCTCAGAGACCACCCCAGTCCCCCAGCCAGCAAAACAAGTTACCTGCACACCCTCCCATCTCGCGAGTCTCCTGCTCCGTATTCCAACCGTGCCCAGCACCGATTATCCAGGGGCCCTTCCTTCTACAGGAAGGCTCTCTCCTTTTTAAGGGGGGGGGGCTTCATATGATAATACGTGTAATATGATATGGAATGACAGAATGCATGACAGTTGCCCATAATACATAGAAGTCAGTCAAAGGACAGAGGGGACATTTGGATAATTACCATCCATTGGCTAGTCAATCACGCGAACAGAGAGAAACTGCACAAAACCCACAATGGAGTTGGGAAACAAAAGAGACCCGAGCCAGACTCAGGATTAACCGGTCTAAAGCGATCTAAATGCTTTTGTATCTGAAGAACTGAGGCTCCCGGGTCGCCCCCACCCCAATCCCAGGGAACTAATTGCGGGGATCAGAGTTAAAGCTCGCTCCCTCCTTTCCCAATTCTCTTTGTAGACTACTGCTCACCAAGCAGAGGGGGGGAAATGATTTCTCTCTCTGTGTTCATTAAACTATTTTAAAGTTAAAGGGATGGGGGAGGGGTGAGATGCGGCCCCCCCCCCCCCATACCCTCCCGTCCAGAAGCTGAGATTCTTCAGTCTTCCAGGAGGCTCGGACAGTCCGGGTTGGCCTCGATTCTTTGTTTCAGGGTAAAGTCTCCCCTCTTTGCCTCTTAGAAACAAACGCCTCAACCACCTGGGCTGAGGCTGGCAGCACCCCCTTTCCCCCACGGAAGCTGATACCGGTTGCTGGGCCCCTGCTTTGGGTTGAGGGCGTCGCTGGCCCCTGCACTGGGAACACGCAAGGGCCGGCTCCCAGCTGTCGATCCCGCACACCCAGGGTGAAGAGGGGAACAAGGGCACCAGTGAAGCCGGTCTGGCGTGGGTGAGGATGGCTGCACACCGCGGGCAGGGGAATCTCCTCAATGCGAGGGAGAGGAGGAGAAAGAAGAGCCCTCGGAACTGGGGAGGGGGCGAACACGCTGAACTGGGGGTGTCCGGCTGCTGGTGCAGAGAGAGAGGCGAAGAGGGGCTTCGTCCACAGACACGCCGGGAAACGGCGCCCGTGCGCGTCGGCAGGCTCCGAGGGGAAGGGAATCCCTCACGCCACAAAAGAGAAGGTCTCGATGATGCGGGCGGCACCTCCAGTCCCCGGTCAGGAAGACTGGCAACGACCGCCCTGGCCCAACGCGTCCCTCCCCGCGCGACTCCCACTCGCCGGGGCCCTCCCCGCCCCAGCCCGGCCCTCGCGCGCCCGGGGCCCTGGGGCAGCCGCAGCTCGCGGTGCGGGTCGTGGGGCCGGGCCCGCGCCCCCGCGCAGCCCTCCCTCCAGGCCCCACGGGGCGCGCCGCGGCGCCTTCTTACCTTGCCGAGTCCTCCGCAGCGGGCGTGGCCGGCTCTGCCGGCAGCCCCGGGCCGGGGCCGGGGAGCGGGGGGCGGCGGGGCCGGGCTCGGGGGGAGCGGCAGGGCGAGGGCTTGGGTCGCTGGCACGGTGCCCAGCGGGGGCGACGGGGCAGTTGGCAGCCCCAGGGCCTGCGCGCCCGCCGGGCCGAGCCGAAGGAGACGCGAGGCGTGGGGGGCCGGCGGGGGGCGCCGGGGCCGGGGCCCGGGCCGCGGGACGGGGGGCTCCCTCCTGGGGCCCGCGGGGCGCTCCAGCCTGCGGGGCCGGCCGGGAGCCGGGCGGGGTGCGCGCGAGGGAGGACCGGCGCCGGGGAAGCTGGGGACGGGGCGCTCGGTGCCCGGGGGGCCGGTGGCTCGTCTCGGCTGATAAATCAATCAGGGCCCGCCGCGCCGGGGGAGCTGCCCCCCGGGCTGCCGCGCGCCGCTGCCCGCTGCCCGCTGACGGCCGCCTCGAGTGGGCGCGGGCCGCGCGTCGCGGGCCGGGCTGCGGTCATTCGGCGGCGGCGGCGGGCGCGTGCGGCCGGGGGCGGGGGCGGCCGGGCCGGGCCGGGGCGGGGGCGGCGGCGGCGGCGGCGGCGGCGGCGGAGCGCCGTGGGGGGAGCGGGGGGCGGCGCCGCGTCCCCGGGCCTCCCGCCCCGCCCCCCGCCGTCCCGAGCCCGCTCGCGCCGCCCCCGCCCTCGGCTCTGTCACTGTCACTCGCCCCGGCGTCCGGTCCCTCGGTCGGTCCCTGCGCGCCTCCTCGGGCCTCTCCGCATCTCCCGTCCCCGTCGCGCCGCTCGGCTCGCCCTCACTGCGCGTCTCCCCGTCTCTCTGCGGCGCTGACTCCGACCCCTCGCGGCTGGCTCGCTCTCACCATTTTCTGCCCCCATCCTCGGCCCTGCCTCCCCCCCCCCCCCCCCCCCGCTCGGGAGCGCTCGCAGTGCCTCCCTCCTTGGATCGGGTTTAAGCCGTTCCGCTGCTCCGAGACCTGGGACAAGTCGCTTCCCCCCGCCAGCTGCAGTTCTCCTCTCCCTGGAGGAGCTGATGAGCGGCTCCTCGCGAGGTGGCCGTGAGCAGCCCTGGCAGGGTGTGCCCCGGGGAAGTTCACGAACACGCAAAGCAGCCGCACGGTGGGCTCCCGGGGACCTCCGTCTCCAGGTCCAGTGCCAGAGGCCGGGTCAGCAGGGCAGGTCAAGGCGGGTGATTTCCTCAGTGTCCCTAAACCCCTTTCCGGGGTCTTCTCCCCCCCCACACACACACACCTGCCCCCGCACATCCCAGAGCCGTCACCTGCTGGGTCCTCCCCCACGACCCAACTGGTGCCCTTAAACCCAAGCTATTCAAGCCCCCATTCCTCCGCGCTGCTCCCCTGGGCATCCTGGGGCATCCTGGGCTCCCCTGGGCATCCTGGCTGGCGTGGGGCTTCGGAGTTGGACAGGAGTGGGTCCGAGCCCACGTGTCCCATGGCAAGGCACACTTCTCTAAGCTTCAGTTCCCTCGCCTGTGAAATGGGGACACTAACCCCTCTGAGGATGGTGACTGGCGTGCACACCAGGCCCAGCCTGTGGAAGGCTATTGGTTCTGCCCAGCTTGCTTTCCACCGACGAGGAGGAGGCGACTCGCAGGCAGGCAGGCAGGGTCTCTGTGTTGTGCACCTTGCACTCCAGGTGGGGAGAGGGACTGAGCAGCGCTGACATAATGACGTTATGACAGCTGTATGGGGCCCCGGGGGAGGAAGTCAAGAGGGTGATGGGAGCAAACGTGCGGGGAAGCTGACCTGGGCTGGGGCTCAGGAAGGGCTGGATCAAGACACTGAAGCTGAGCTCTCCGGTGAGGTGCATGACTAGGATGGCAGGGGACAGGAAGTGGTGGAGGGCTGAGAGGTGAGGTGGGGCCCTGCAGAGGAGTCAGTCCAGGGGACTGAGAGGCCAGGGAGCAGCTCCCTGACTGGTCCTTTGCCTTTGGCGCTCCTTGGAGGTGGCCGCCTCCTGTCTCCTCTGCTCTGTCCCAGCAGCGTCCACCTCAGCGGGTCAGTGCGTGCCTTGCATCTGTGCCGCTGCACCCAAGAGCGCACGTGCAGGCTTGGCTGCTCTTAGAGCCCTTCAAGTCGGGCCTACAGGAGGCGCCCTCCGTGCGCACTTGTTGCACTGGGCACCTGCTGTCCTCGCAGAGTACTGGGCTTGGGGTGGCAAACGCCTCGGAGCACACAGCCCACGGTGACCCTTCTGAGTGAGCCCTGCAAGGCACACGAGGTGTGTGACTGGCAGCTCTTGGAAGGCAGGAGTTTGCTCACCTGGTACGGTCCTCGGTGTGTCCCAGTGCCTGGGGGACACGCTCCCTAACACGCACTGAGAGGGTAAGAAAGAGCAATGAGTTCCAACACAAGAGGAGGAAGACGGGGAGGTAGATGGAGTGAAGTGAGCTATGAAGATGTGATCAGGCCATTTGTGCGCAGTCACCTTGACCAACCTTCCCAGCACCCCTGCCTCCCGGGCACCATCTCCTCCCCTTTTCTGACAAAGCACTGGGGCCCAGAGGGGTTAAGCTACCGGCCCAAGGTCACACAGCTGGTGAGTTCCTTCACTTGGATTTGAACCCAGGTCTGCCTGCTCCTCCTTGCTCAAAGGAGGAAGCAAAGCAGGAGGAGAAGGCAGAGGAAGGAGACAACTGAGAACAAAAGCAGAGCAGGGGCAAAGGAGTAAGCTCCGCGAGTAATTTTTCAACTTAAAAACAATTCCCATTTCCCAGCCCTGCGGAGGCAGGCGCGGCGGATCTGAGACGTGGCTGGCCCACTGACTCGCCGGAGCCTGCCGAGGGGCCCGGCGAGCTGCTTCAAAGCCGGCCTGCTCAGCACAGGCGCTTTTAAACTTCACACGGGAAAGTTTCCAGGGCTGCCTTTGCACTTTGTTTCCAAATCAAGAGATGGGGAAGTCCCTGCCGGCCCAGCAGGGCGGAGAGCTGCGAGAGCCCTGCCCTGGGCTTCCCCCACCCCACCCCACCCCAGTGAGACAGTGGGACGACAGGGCCCCTGCTCCAAAGGGGTCCCGGCAAAAGGGAACTCAGGCCGTGGGCGTGGCAGCCGGGCTCTCACCCCCGACCCCCACACCCTCCTCCAGGAATGAGGCTTCTTTTTACCGGGGTTTCCTGGGGTCCCCGCTGATGAAGTGCCACCACCTCCCAGGCATTAGCTGTGCCCTGGAACCCCACTGTCTGTTCTCTGATCACCGGTCCGCAAGGCGGCGAGGGTCTGCCTGTAACCCAGAGCTCCCTCTGATTTTTGGAATTCAGATTTGGATTTTGGATGAACATCAAGAGGCCGGCTCCATGCATTTTAATTAAGCTGTCTTTTTTCATTTATTACTAATACACTCCTCTTAACTATGATTTATTTGTTAAACAAAGCACCATAAGCCGTCTCTTATTCATCTTAATTTCAACAAAATTAAAGTAGTCGCTGTTAGATTGCACCTAATTGCACTTGCAATGAAAAGAACGGAGATGTTAATCAAAATAAATTGAAGATAAACAATAAAATCATTACGTCTTTGCAGCGCTAAGTGTCACTAATCAGTTTGGACTCGAAGCGACGGAACAGGAATAATGAATGTGTCACCGAAGGCGTGCTCATTAAGAGAAGCCACCGAGACCTGGTCCTCAGGGCAGCAGACGGCCACCCTGCCCATGTGGCTCTGGGGGTCCTTCCCTGGGCTGGGCAGAAGGCCCTCACGGAGCAAAGAGAGGCTCAGAACCGGCCAGTGTCAGGAAGGCAGCCCCGCTTCCAAAGGGTTCTCCCATCTGGTGAGAAAGCATGAGGCTCCAGGCTCATTTCTGCATATCCCAGGTAGCCAAGGACAGGACAGGAGAGGCCGGAGGACAGCCAGCCATACATGAGACACAAGCAGCCCGACACACTCGGGGGGGGGGCACAGTAGGGAAGACTGGAGCAGAAAGAGACAAGGGGACAGAGGATGGTACCCAGCTCGAGAAGAGGAAGAGAGATGGGGGAGCGAGGCTGATGAAGGCCAGAGGTGGCTCTGGGTATGTATGCAGGGGGGCTGGGAAGGGGCGCTGCGGTGGGGGAGGCAGAGGGTCCCTGCGGAGTCCCCCGGGCTCATAAACAACCTCAGGGATTTCATAGGCCTGGAGGGGTCTGGTGGGGACCCAGTCACAGGGACACCAGGTGCAGAGCCGGAGACACACCAGCCTGGGCTGCTTTGGCTGAAGCTGTCCCGGTAGCACCCCCTTTCTAGTCCAGGCACACCCAGCGTTCCTGTGGGTGACTTTGGGAATGGGGAAGTTTGATAGGGTCTGTCTGGGATGGATGCCAGGAGGGAGGCTCTGAAAGCCACACATCTGAATACCTACCATGTGGTTAGCCCTGGGGAACACTCAGCAAATCAAATATGGATGGCTTCTCCGAACTTCAGTCTGTCCATCTTTAAAGTAGGGTTAGCAATAGAACCTACTTCTTTTTTTTTTTTTTTTAAGATTTATTTTATTTATTTGAAAGAGTTAGAGAGAGGAAGAGAGAGATCTTCCATCCACTGGTTCACTCCTCAAATGGCCACAACTGCCAGGGTTGAGCCAAGCCAAAGCCAGGAGCCAGGAGCTTCTTCCAGGTCTCCCACGTGTGTGCGGGGGACCAAGCACTTGGGCCATCGTCCACTGCTTTCCCAGGTGGGTTAGCAGAGAGCTGGATCAGAAGTGGAGCGGCTGGTGCTGGAACCATTGTCCGTATGGGATGCTGGCACTGCAGGTGGTTTAACCAATTGGTTTAACCAATTATGACACTACACTGGCCCCAGCCTACTTTTTTCTTTTCTTTTTTTTTTTTTTTTGGACAGGCAGAGTGGACAATGAGAGAGAGAGAGAGAGAGAAAGGTCTTCCTTTTCCGTTGGTTCACCCTCCAATGGCTGCTGCAGCTGGTGCACCGCGCTAATCTGAAGCCAGGAGCCAGGTGCTTCTCCTGGTCTCTCATGGGGTGCAGGGCCCAAGCACTTGGGCCATCCTCCACTGCACTCCCAGGCCACAGCAGAGAGCTGGACTGGAAGAGGAGCAACCGGGACAGAATCTGGTGCCCTGACCAGGACTAGAACCCAGTGTGCCGGCGCCGAAAGGCGGAAGATTAGCCTATTGAGCCGTAGCGCCGGCCAGCCTACTTTCTTTTTAAAAAAATGTTTATTATTTATTTATTGGAAAGGCAGAGTTAGAAAGAGGATTACTTCGCAAATGGCTACAATGGCAGGGCTGGGCCAGTCCTGGCTTGGTCAGGAGCCTGGAACTGCATCTGGGTCTCCTACCTGGGTGGTCGAAGCCTAAAGCACTTGGACAGTCCTCTGCTTCTCTCCCAGGCTCAGCAGGGAGCGGGATGGAAGTGCAGCAGCCCGGACTCATTCTGGCCTTCATATGGGATGCCAGCGATGCTGGTGATGGCTTAACCTGCTGCGCTGTATGCAGCCCCATATCAGGAGAAGTAAATGAGCTCATGATTTCAAAGAGCTTAGAGCAGTGTTTGACCCTTAGACATGGCTGTATGTGTTTGCCAAATAAGAATAAGAGGAAGTCGAGTCCCTGCCCTCACGGAGTGGACACAGACTCACGAGCAGGCAAGTTCAGGTGAATGGGCCAAGCCATCCTAGGTGCACCTGTCTGTGCAGAGCCTCCGGCTGAACAACATCTGGAAGGAGGAGTAAGAATTAGGTAAGGGTGAGCAGGAGGAGGAAAGGGTGTTTCCAGTGGAGGGGATCACACAAGCAGAGGCACACGGGTAGGAGCTGGTAGGATGTGCCTGGTGATGCCGAGCCAGTGGAAGTCAAGGTGAGCCCTGGGGGGCTGCAGGGGAGCATCTGTGCTGGTTTCTGTCTGCTCTTTGGTTCTGGTTGCTTTCATGCATTTGCTCTGGGTGGGGTGGGACTCTTCTTTCGGGGTTGAATCCTACCACGTTTCCTCCCCTGCCTCCTTCCCATCCATGTGGTCCTGGTAGAGGCAACCCTCATGACGTCAGGGGAAGGAGCACGTGACCCAGACTGAAGCCAATCAGTGCACTCCACTCCTGTGGCCACAGTGATTGGTGAAGAGATGGGCAATCCGGCCCAATGGGAGCCAGCCCAAGGCCTCAGCTTGCAGACCCTGGAGAGGTCTTTGATGCTCTCTGATGGTCTCTAATCTGACAGGGTGCCAGCGCTGGGGGTGCCATCACCATCCTAAAGGACCATGGGGGATTCTGACTCGAAAGCCAACACAGCAGAAGGCAGCACGACGGAGCAAAACGAGTTCCAGTGACATCGCTTGAGCCCCACATCCAGCCGAGAGGAAGCCAGCCCTAGCCCTTGGCCTTTCTGGTTTCACGAGCCAATAAATTCCTTTTTGTCGAAGCCAGTTTGGGTCGAGTGGTCTGTCGCTTGGGACAGAAAGAGTTCTAGCTGATGCAGACTTCAAACAGGAGTGTCTGCTTTAGTCACATTACTCTGGCAGCCTCAGTGTGGCAGAAAAACTGGAAGGGGGGGGCAGGCAGCTGTGGTGGTCTCCAGGGGGCTTCTGGCAAAGAGAAGAGCTGGGGACTGTGGTCTGCACCCAGGTGCTGGCTCCCAGGGCTGCCAGACAAGTTGCCTCGGACCTGGTGGCCAAAACCCAGCAGAAACCAATCTTCTCGCAGCCCTGGAGGCCGGGTGTCCCAAACTGGAGGGTAGCAGGGCTGTGTTCCCTCCCAGGCAGGGAGAGTGCCTGGGGGAACAGAGAGAGAATACCTGTTTTTTAAGTTTTCTTTTTAAAAAATATTTGTTTATTTACTTGAAAGTCAGAGTTACACAGAGAGGAGAGGTAGCGGGGGGGGGGGAGAGAGAGAGAGAGAGAGAGAGAGAGAGAGAGGTCTTCCATCTGCTGGTTCGCTCCCTAATTGGCTGCAATGGCTGGAGCTGAGCCGATCCAAAGCCAGGAGCCAGGAGCTTCTTCCGGGTCTCCCACATAGGTACAGGGGCTCAAGGACTTGGACCATCTTCTACTGCTTTCCCAGGCCGCAGCAGAGAGCTGGATCAGAAGTGGAGCAGCCGGGTCTTGAACTGGTGCCCATAAGGGATGCCGGCACTGCAGGCGGCGGCTTAACCCACTACGCCACAGCACCAGCCTCTTAAGTTTTCTTTATTTTTTCAAATGGCATAGCAACACACACACACACACACAGAGAGAGAGAGAGAGAGAGAGACAGAGACAGAGACAGAGACACAGAGAGAGAGACTCTTCCATCTACTGGTTCACTCCCCAAATGGCCTCAACAGCCAGGACAAGGCAAGGATGAAGCCGGAACCCAGAGTCCACGGCGGTCTTCCACGTGGGTGCAGAGCCCACCACTTCAGCTGAGCTGCGCTTGAAGTTCACAATACCCTTTCCAGTTGTATAAAGCAGCAAAGCGGAGGATTTGAAAGTAGAGGCGGGAGGTGCTGGAGACCCTGGACACTTGGAGGCAAGAGTAGGAAGAGTTTGGGGATCCCCTGTGTATCACGGTGAGCACCAGAAAGCCAACGACTAGGGTGGGCAGAGCTCTGGGGAGGCAGTGCAGTGCCCCCCAGCCCTACCCAGGCCAAGGTGCCACTGCCCATAACTTAGGAGCCTGGGCAGTCCCTCCAAAGCAGCACAGGGCAAGAGGGAGGGTCAGGGACACAGAGCAGCTGACTCCTCTGGGAAATTTGTGTGTTCCCAGGTCAAGGACAGAAGCAATCCTACAAACATGGGGCGGGGAGGGGAGCATAGCCCCCACATCACTGCCATCTCCTGGACCCTGTGCCTCACTCAGTGCCTGGCACATGACTACCCAAAATGGAACTACTGCCAAACCCCAGTTCTCCGTGACGCCCATCTCACGTCCCAGGGCCTCAGTCTTCCCATCTGTAAGGAGGCTGAGATGAGCAATGCACCACATGAATGAAAAGCTTGTATGAACTCCACATCCCTGTCCAACCCAGGAGGTCAGAAAAGATATGGAGGCAGCCTCCACATAGCTGCTTCCTCTTCCTGCCCTTGAGTCATGTGTTCGGGGCAAAAGACCAAGTTTCTCATCGGACATCTCTTCCAGGAGATGCGACAAGGCACACCAGGGAAGATCCGTAGATGTGTGCCTCCTACCCTGCCTTCCTAATGAGGACAGGGCATCTGAACGAGGATGGACCCAGGGGAGGGGAAGGCTCTGGCGTGGCCACCTTTCCTCTCTTGCCAAGTGTCCACAGCTGAGACTCACAAGTGCCCACCCGAAGGTGCCTCACCATCCGGCTCCCGTCAGTCTTGTGCCTGGCCGGTGCCCGCTGCTGTCGCGCCAGCTCCACTTGCTGATCCACCGCGCGGTGTCGGGCAGTGAGCTTGGGGATCTTGTGCTCCGCTTCCCTAGGTGCAGAGTCCATTGCAAGCCCTTCTGATGGAAGAGGAAACTGAGGTCAAGTGACTTTCTCAAACCCACACAGCTGGCAGGTGCCAGAGCCAGGACTCAAGCTCAGATCTCTTACCCCAAAGACTATTTTTGGAAGTGAGACACCTCCCTGCCTGGGGTGCGGAGTGGGGCATGGGGCTGGGAAGACCATGATGCTGAGCCCCTGGGGCTGGCAGAGACAACCCTCCCAGGTGGTGGGGCTCCAGAGCCCCGGTGCTTCAGCTTCGCCTAAAGGAGGAGATGCCCCCACAAATTCCTCTTTGAAATAGGAGCCCCACGAGGCATGGCTAGGGACCTGTCAAAGGAGGGCCAGACGCCAACGATGCCCACCACAGCGGGGGGCCTTGGGTTTGGTGCCAAAGCCTGATGAGGAGCCCCTCCCCCACCCCCACCCATGGTGCCCCTGTATAAGTTGAGGAAATGGAGCTTGAAATGCTACTGTACAAGGGCGGATGCTTGGCCTGGTGGTTAAGATGCCCACGTCCCTTATCCAAGTGCCTGGGTTCAAGTCCTGGCTCCAGCTTCCTGCTGATGCAGACCCTGGGAGGCAACGGTAATGGCTTAAGTAATTGGGTTCCTGCCACTCCTGTGGGAGACCTGGATTTAGTTCTTGGCTTTGGCTTTGGCTTGGCTCCCCGACCCTGTCATTGCAGACATTTGATGGGTAAGCCAGTGGATGTCTGGGGCGCCAGTTCAACTCCTGGCTGCTCTGCACTTGGGAAGCAGTGGATGAAGCCCCAGATACGAGGGTTCTTGCCACCTGTGCGGGCTTTTGGCTTTGGCCTGGAGCAGCCCTGGTTGTTGTGGCGTGTGGGGAGTGAATCACCAGGTGGAAGATCTCTCTCTCTCTCTCTCTCTCTCTCTCTCTCTCTCAAATGAGTAGATCCATAATTTAAAACTGAATGAAGAACCATGCCGTGGAATCTGCTGAGTGCTGGCTGTGTGTCGAGCTATACTCAGCATCTACTTACTCCTTTGCACCGAGCAGCAATTGGTTTCCGGTTTTCCAGCTGAAGATCCAGTGACTGCCACCCCCCACCCCCCCACCACTGCCTTTCAGCCAGGAAGTCACTTGCGCTCTAGCCAGACAGGGAAGCCACTTGCCCTGGAGCACGTGGCCCCAGAGTGGTGGCACCAGGTGTGTTGGAGTGAAAAAGTAGGGAAAACAGAAGCCTGGCACATCTGCCCTCTGGGCAGGGTGGGGAGGTGGCCCAGAGGCAGAGAGAGAGAGAGAGAGAGAGAGAGAGAGAGAGAGAGACTGGCAGGGAGCTGTCCTTGGTGAGAGGTGGGGAGGCCTGAGGGTGGGGGAGGACAGAACAGTTTCATCTGGCAAAGTCCTTGGGGGGCTGCCCCACCCGCCGTGTATTTAGCTGCTGAGCTGCCTGCTGGGAGTTACAAGGAATCTGAGCAGTTTAATCAATGTTTTATTGCACCCTGAGCTGGCCCAGTTGGGCAAAATAAACTCCTTTCTCCAGGAGCAAATGAAGGACAAGCGTTCCTGGGGTATGTCCGTAGGGGTTTTTCTCTTATTTCACACTTTAATCTTCAGCTCAGAGAGGCAAAGACACTTGCCCAGGCCCACACAGCAGATTGGCACCCAAGGTCCAAACTCAAGGCCCCTGACCTTGGACCCGGCAGGTACTGCATTGCTCTGCCCCCAGGAAGCTCCAAACTTTGTGAGAGCTGAGGCTGCCTCTCCTCCTGTGCTGGGGCCCCTCTCCCCTGGCCTTCTAGTGGAGACGCACTCAGCCAGGCTGTGGGAACCTGCAGGTGGGAGATCTCTTTCTATGTCTTCCCGTCTCTCTCTGTCGCTATTCCTTTCAAATAATGAATAAATAAATCTTTAAAAAGGAAAGGGGGGGGCGCTGTGGCGCAGTGGGTTAACACCCTGGCCTGAAGCACCGGCATCCCATATGGAGCCCCAGCTGCTCCACTTCCCATCCAGCTCTCTGCTATGGCCTGGGAAAGTAGTAGAAGATGGCCCAAGTCCTTGGGCCCCTGCACCAGTGTGGAAGACCCGGAGGAAGCTCCTGGCTCCTGGCTTCAGATGGGCGCAGGACCGGCTGTTTCGGCCAATTGGGGAGTGAACCAGTGGATGGAAGACCTCTCTCTCTCTCTCTCTCTCTCTCTCTCTCTCTCTCTCTCTCTTTCTCTCACTGTGTAACTCTTTCAATAAATAAATAATTTTTTTAACAAAGGAAAGGGAACATTACAAATCACTCCCTAGCTCTTACAACTTCTGCTCAGAGATGATCCTTGACACTTCTCCTATGTCACCAGACAGATAAAGCCACATGACCATGCCTAACTCTACAGGTGGCAAAGAAGTGCAATCCTTGCATGTGCCTGGATAGCAGAGATTCTGAACTGTTTTGAAATACCACTAAATACCATCACAGAGAGAGCACAGAATACCGCATTAGAGAGAGCACACTTCAGCTTGCACATTCAATCCCAAAATATCTGCAATAGCCAGGCAGTGGGAGCTCAATGCACGTCTCCCATGTGGGTGGCAGGGACCCAACTACTTGGGGCATCACCAGCGCCTCCCAGGGTCTGCAGGCAGGAAGCTGGAGTCAAGAGCTGGAGCCAGGCACAGGAAGTGCAGGATGAGATGCAGCTCTTACCTGCTCTGCTAGAGCCCAGCCCGACCCTCACCTGTTGTTCCTCCTGCTTCAAATACCCTTTCTCTCTTCAGCACTTGGCAAATTCCCCGTGTCCCGTCTCCCTTCTCTTCCTTTCTCCCTCTCTTCTTCTTTAAAAAATATTTACTTAAAAGCAGCATTACAGAGACACACACACAACTACACACACGCACACAGATATCTTCCATCTGCTGATTCAGTCTCCAAATGGCCACAATGACTGGGCTGGGCCAGGCCGAAGCTGGGAGCCAGGAGCTTCTTCCAGGTCTCCCATGTAGGTGCGGGGCCCAAGCACTTGGGCCATCTTCCTCTGCTTTCCCAGGCATATTAGCAAGGAGCTGGATCAGAACTGGAGCAGCCAGGACTTGAACCAGCACCCACATGGGATACTGGCTCTGTAGACTGTGACTTAACCCGCTGTGCCACAACTCTGGCCCTATCGCCCTCTCTTCTTTCATCTAACACACACACACTAAGTACCCAGTGTGCCCGCACTGTGCCCAGCTCGACTGGAGTCTGCCCTGCCTCTCACTGAGGAATAGCACGTCCCTCTGCTTGTCACTTTGGGTTGTGTCTGGGTCCACACTGCCTTTGGCCACTGGGCAACGAGCCTTGTGCGGGTGGTGACTGTGTCTCATTCATGTCCACATCCTTAGTCCCTCTGCTTGTGCTCAGAAAAGGATTGTCAGTCAACCAGCCAATTGATTGACTGACTGAATGAGTGAATGAATGAATGTTCAACAATGGCTTGGTGGCAATAACTGGGCTGTTTTTCCTTAGGCCCAAAAAAGAAGGATTTTAAGCTTGGTTGTTTGGGAACAATTTCCCATTGCACAGAAAATAGGGTACAGACCCTTTCCCACAGCCTTCGTGGCCCTGCCTGCTTGCCCCTGCCCGCCATGTTCCAGTTCCAGCCATACTTCAGACTACCAGATGCACCAAGTTCATTTCTGGGTCAGGGCCTTTGCACTTGTCATGCCTCCTTCTAGAACTTGCTGTTTCGGGTTCATCACTGGGCTGCCTTCTTCTCACTGTAGCCCCAGCTCAAATACCACCCTTGGGTGCCTTTCCCTGCACACGCAGTCTGAAGGAGTCCCCTACTGCCTTGTTTATTGTGCTGCCTGTTTTATTCTATTTAAACCCTTTCCCGGCTGATGTTCTTTAACTTACCCATTTGCTCATGTGCCTGTATTTTGCCTCTTCCTTCCAAAACACAAAGCTCCCCTGGCCGCTTCCCACTGCTGCAGCTGGAGTCCCAGGGAGTACTCAACTCAGTGCAGCAGCTTCATCCATGTTTGTCAAGCGCATGAGTGAGAAGTGAAAAGAAACACTTTGCCAGAATAGTCCAAATGGGGGGCGGGGTCTGCCATTTCTTGCCCACCAGTATAGTCCTGGCCTTGAACTCTGCTCTCCCCATTGGTTGTTGGGGACAGATGCCTGCAGAGCAGGTGCCAGATGCCGGTGCGCCTAGGAGGCACGTGCATCTATGAAACCCCACAGAGCCATGCAAGCACTTGGCATGGGAGCAGAGAGGAGCTGCAGGGCCTCTCCTCTCTCGCCCGACTCCAGCTGCAGCACCTTCCTCCTGCTCACTGCCTGAGCGCCTGGTCCCGTGCGGCTCTTCTGGAATCAGCAGCTTTAACAGCTAGACGGAGTGTTGCTCCTGGTCTGCCTTTGAGCGGAGGGCAACGGGGCAGCCATCCCAAGGCTGGCAGGGCAAACACAGACTTCAAAGGACTCTACTTTTGGTTGCCAGGCAGCTTGGAGGCCAGGGGCCTGGCAGCAGGGTGGGGCACCGCAGGGAGCAGGAAGGGCCACCTGTGCAGAACAGGCGTTGGGGGGAGGGGCTGGCTCCCTGGCTGGGGCAAAGCTGGCTTATGTCTCTGTTTTCCCTCTGTAGCTGGTGGCAGCTCCTCAAGAGTGGGGAACATTTGTCTCTGGGTTCCCAGCACCCAGAAGCAGACTAAGCCATACACGACTCTGTCTGCTCATGTCCCACCCAAAGCGTCTTCCTGGCACGTGGGCAAATCCGTCTTCTGCTGCCTCAGCCTTTGCAGAGGGGGCTTGGCAGGCTGCAGACCCACCTCCAGCGTGCACGATCTCTGCCCTGAGCTTCTCCTCTCAGGAACCTGCCCTACAGACGCCAACTCGCGTAACCATGAACCTGTTCATGCGCGTGTCATTCATGCAAAGTGATCCACTGAGAGGCATTGAGTGGCAGGCGCCTCATCAGGCCCTGAGATGATCTCACAGGTGCATAGATGGGATCGCTTGGGTTCCTTGAGAAATTTCAGAACCGGGTAGGTTTGAGCAGGAAGTCATGGACATCCCGAGTGAAACTTAAGCTAAGTACCTCAAGTAAGAAGTACATGGTGTGGTGTGGGGGGACAGGGTCAAAGGTCCTTCTGGAGGCAAATGACGTTGTGGCATGGTGGGGGGGGGGTTAAGTCACTTCTTTCGATGCTGGCATCCTATATCACGTGCTGGTTTGAGTCCTGGCTGCTCTGCTTCTGATCCAGCTCCCTGCTAATGCCCCTGGGAAAGTAACAAAAATGGCCAAGTATTGGGGCCCCTGCCACCCACATGGGACATCTGGATGGAGTTCCTGGCCCCTGGCTTCAGGCTGGCCCAGCTCCAGCTGTCACAGGCATTTGGAGAATGGACCAGTGGATAGAAGATCTTGCTTTCTCTGTTTTTTTTTTTTTTTTCCCTGCTCTCTCAGTCATTTTTCCTTTCAAAGAAATACGTAAATCTTTTTAAAAAGAGAATGAGGCCAGCACCACGGCTCACTAGGCTAATCCTCCGCCTTGCGGCGCCGGGCACACCAGGTTCTAGTCCCAGTCGGGGCACCGATTCTGTCCTGGTTGCCCCTCTTCCAGGCCAGCTCTCTGCTGTGGCCCGGGAGGGCAGTGGAGGATGGCCCAAGTGCTTGGG
Source organism: Sylvilagus floridanus (assembly GCA_949820135.1). Taxonomy (NCBI): domain Eukaryota; kingdom Metazoa; phylum Chordata; class Mammalia; order Lagomorpha; family Leporidae; genus Sylvilagus; species Sylvilagus floridanus. The sequence continues at coordinate 89,702,122 of OX463243.1, read as the reverse complement.
CCCTGCACCCCATGGGAGACCAGGAGAGGCACCTGGCTCCTGCCTTCGGATCAGCATGGTGCACTGGCCGCAGCGGCCATTGGAGGGTGAACCAACGGCAAAGGAAGACCTTTCTCTCTGTCTCTCTCTCTCACTGTCCACTCTGCCTGTAAAAAGAAAGAAAGAAAGAAAGAAAGAAAGAAAGAAAGAAAGAAAAGAAAGAAAGAAAGAAAGAAAGAAAGGAAAGGAAGAAGGAAGGAAGGAAGGAAGGAAGGAAGGAAGGAAGGAAGGAAGGAAGGAAGGAAGGAAGGAAGGAAGAGAGAGAATGCGAAGGACCAGGGTGGTGGTGCAGCAAGTTAAGCTGCTGTCTGCAATGCCATTCCTACTCGAGCTCCGGCTGCTCCACTGCCAACCCAGCTCCCTTCCCTGCTAAAGCACCTGGGGAAGCAGTGGAGGGTGGCCCAAGGGCTCGGGCACCTGTCACCCGCATGGGACACCTGGATGGAGGTCCAGGCTCCTGACTTCATCCTGGCCATTGTGGCCATTTGGGGGCTGAACCAGTGGATGAAAGACCTCTCTCTCTCTGTTTTTCCTTCTCTTTCTCTCCAGATAAATAAATACATCTGAGACACACACACAGAGAGAGAGAGAGAGAGAGAGAGAGAGAGAGACAGTTTATATGAATCTGCAGTGTAGCAAGTCCTCAATATTGTGTTAAACATTTTAAAAAGGTGTATGGCATGCTTGAACACCAACAATTCTTGTGGTATTTGTGTGTGTGATTAATATTTGCATGGGAAAAGATGGCAAGAATATGTCCCATATTGTCAGCAGCTGTTATTTCAGGAAAGGGGAATACCTGTGACTTTCGCTTTTTAAACATTCCAGTAATGTTTGAATCGTTAAAAATAGACAAACATTACATTGGTGAAAAGAAAAAAAACTAAAGATTCCAGGTGAAAACCCGAGGCTGATCCTTCCCAGGGCTGTTCCGAGGATGGGGTCTTGCTATCTGGAGGTGGAAAGTGCTCCGTGAGGAGGGAGTGGAGGCTCCGCAGAGCTCAGCGTGGTGCGGGGAGGGCGGGGCCTGATCCTGCCTCTGCCATTCTCCTGGTGGTGATCTGGGGAGGCCACGGGGTCTCCAGTTTCCTCACCTGTGGGGAGGGCATGAGGCCGCTTCATAAAGTTCATGGAAAATGGCAATAAAAGACAAGTTTGTTTTTGTACAAAAAAAAAATCATAATGCATGTGTCGTTCTCACGATCCGCATTTTCCATACGATGTTTGAGGACCTCGGTGTAACACTGCCTTCCCCAAAGGGTTGTTTGCAGAGAGAGTGAAATGCTGCATTAGAATTCTCTTGGAAAGCTACGACTCGGTGGTTCTAAACAGAGGGAATGCTTTTGCCAGACCTGGAAGCATCATATGGAATTGTTGGAAGAGGAGGAATAATTTTGTTCTTGGCTCCTCTTACAGAGAAGTGAAATTTGCTTATATCATCCACCTAAGGAAACAGTGTAGCGGGTCTGCTCATTGATAAGAGGCGGTTGATTCCAGCGTGCCTCCCTGGGCATCCTCCTTGGGCACAGAGAAGGTACCAGAGTCTGCTGCCCGGGTAAAGGAACCACCTACTCCAACCTACAGGGCTGCGTGGTCATCCCCAGGTGTGAACCGCAGAGGACCAATTCCCTCATCAAAATCTAGATCCCCCTCCCCACACAGTCATAGGAGAGCCACCAGGCACACTTCCGCGTCCCCCGGCCATGCTGAGGGAAAGGGCAGCCAGTGACAAGCAGCTGGGATGCTGTCCGGGAGGCCAGCCCAAAGAACCCGGCAAGAAGTGAAAGTCAGAGCAAGTCCCGCTCTGGAGGGAAGTGACGGACAAGTGGGACAGGGGCCTCAGCCCTGGGGCACTCTCCAAGACAAAGGGAAGGTGCCCTGAGACCCAAGGGCCGGGCCAGTGGGGAGGGAAGGGTTCCTGCTGGTGACGCCTGAGGGGGTGTGCTGAGGCCTGAGGCCCAGTGTCCAAACCCATGCTAAGTTTCGGCTTGGTTCTTACTGGCGTCTACTTTGAGTGGGCCAGTGTGGAGGCATGAAGGAGAGTGGTGAGTCTGTCCATGGCGGAAGCCAGTGCTCTGTCAGGCTCAGGATCTGGAGAATAGAAAGTCATCAGCCAATAGTGGCTCTCACACCTGCTACTGTTAAAACTGTCGTATCAGGGCAGGCGGGTTAGGACATTGCCTGCACCACCAGCATCCCGTACAGGCACTGGTTCGAGTCCCGGCTGCTCCACTTCCCATCCAGCTCTCTGCTAGTGGCTTGGGAAAGCAGCCGCAGAAGGCCCAAGTGCTTGGGCCCCTGCAACCTTGTGGGAGACCTGGAAGAAGCTCCTGGTTCTTGACTTCAGCCTGGCCCAGCTCCACTAGCTGTGGCCATTTGGGGAGAGAATCAGCAGACGGAAGACCCCCTCCCCCATCTTTCCCTCCCTCTCTCTTTGTAACACTGCCTTTCAACCAAATAAAATAAATCTAAATTGTTGTATTATATAGAGTCTGGTGGCTCTGCTGGTTCTCAGACCTACGCTGGTTCAGGACACTAATTAAGGTGTTCTGGCTTCAGGGTGAATTTCCCATCAGAGAAAAAGTAGAATTGTTGTGAGAAACTCAAGAAGATCCTATTGTGTGTTTATTATCTACCAGGCACCATTCTAAAGGCCTTTACCTGGATTAACTCCCAGTTCTCCACAATTGATTTTGTTCCCACTTTACAGTGAGAACAGTTCCCACTGATTTTGTTCCCACTTTATAGGTGAAAATACTGGGTCCCACTGAGGAGGCCTTGCTCAGGCCATAGAACTGGTAAAAACTCCAGCCAGGGCCGTCAGAGAACCAGAGGCCATCACAGCCCCACGAGTTGCCCTGAGCATCTTACTTTGTGCAAAATGTGTAAACCACCTCACGTGAACCCCCAGATCTCAGGGGTGAGGCCTGGAACCTCATGGTACAGGGGAGGAAGGCGGCGCAGAGGCGCAGTGGCTCGCCCCAGCGCACACGGCCAGGAGACAGGGCAGGGCCGGAGCCGGGCCCCTCTGTCAGTTGGCATCCAGATGTTGAGGCTGTCCCACCAATCCCCCTCGCAGGCAGCAGCTCAAACACTGAGCACAGGGGCACCTGGGGCCTCAAAGCTCTTCCCAGACACACGGGTAGCAGATGGGAGACAGCCAGTGCACTCCTGGGCCCCACCTGCTGGGCGGGTGGGGCTGCTCTCTTCTTCCACACCACCTGACCCGGGGCAGCACAGCTGGAGACAGCAGGCGGGCTGGCCCAGGGTGCAGTGAGGGGCCAGCAAAGCCAGCCTGGGACAGCGCTGCCTGACCCAGCCTGAGGGTCTTCATATTCCCAGTGCGAGCTGAGACACCTGGCCATGTCCCCCATCCCACGCTAACCATGTGTGTGAGCACGCGTGCACACACACACACAAACACAGAGGCTACCACCGCGGGTTTGACCATTTTCCTAGATATACCGGGTTCTGTCCCTCCTGTTGTTCCCTTTGCCTAGAATGTTCTGTCCCCCTTCCTTGGCCAGCTAGCTCCGGCTTGACCTTTTTGTTGACCTCCAGGACTCAGCCCTGGCGACCCCTCCCGCCCAAGCCTGGCCTGGCCCTGTAGCGGGGGTGGGTGCCTGTCTGGTGCTCTAGACCTGCACAGATCAGCTGGGCTGCGACTGTCCTGCTGTGTGTCTCCCTCGTCAGACTAGGAGAACTCCTCTCCCTGCCCTGAGCCCAGGCCTTGCAGGAGCAAGTGAGGCTCAGTCAACGAGAGATGAACAAAGGAGGGGACCTCAAAGTTCTCCATCCTTGTGTCCCCCAGCTTGTCCTCCGTGACAGCGTAGCTGGCAGCAAGAGGTTAAAGTGTGAGAGGCTCCACACACTGGCAGCGAGAGGACCAGGGGACACACAACGGTTCACCTCCTGCTTGTTCCTGGCACCACATATGGTCTGCATGCCTGCCTGGGAGAAGGGCTGAGCCCAGGAGGCTGTGGGGGCTGAGTGTTCACAGGGGATGCCTGAGTGTGTGTGTGCACATGTGCGGCTGGTAGAGCAGACGGGAAGGAGAAGAGAGGACAAGAAAAGAGATCAATGAGCTGGGAAAGCGAGGGGGAGGAAGGCAGTGAGAGAAAGCAGGAGGGAGGCAGAGGGAGATGGAGATGGAGCCAGGAGGGGAAGGGAGGGGAGGATGGCCCCTCCACCCAGAGGAGACCTGGGAACCAGCCTGTGACCTCAGCCAGCGCAGTCAGGAGTCAGAAGCCCATGGACCAAGTTCAGCCAGATAATGCCTTCCAGGCAACACAGAATGCAAGGGGAGGAGAGCAGGAGAAGGAGCCCAGACACGAAACTGGAATGCGAGGTTGCAGCGGGAAGGCCTCCCAGGTCCCCTGACGTCTCTGCTGTGGCTCTCTCCCTTTAGACCCTGTTCCTCAGTGGATCCCCCTGCTTTGGAGTGCCTAGAAGTTTCCTAAGTCCACTCCCATGGCTGGGAGTGGCTATGCGGCTGTGTCATCTGGATGGGACCCCCGGGCTCAGGTCTGACCCACGTGGACCCTAGGATCCATCGTCTCTCCTGGACCAGATGCTCTGAGGAGCTTCAGGACTCGTGCCGAGGTGGACCAGATGGATCCCAGGCCAGGAAGGCACCTGCAGGTGGATCATGTGTTCCTCATTCCCGTTGGTCAACGAGGTCCTTCTTTTGCATAATCCTGTGAGATCAGGTGTGGACTTGCTGATTTTCAGTTAATCAGATTATTTACATAGATAAAAGTATTTACATAGACAAAAGTATTTGCTAAAAAGTGTTTGCCCAGAGTCCTGACCTCACCCTCAAACGATCATGTTGGAGTGGGGCAGGGCTATCTCTTTGAGGACAAACAGCCCTGGCCTTCCCGCTAAGAAATGCCTCGCCTGGTGCCACCTGCGATGCCCACATCCCATATCAGAGTGCCTGGGTTGGAGTCTCAGCTCTGCTTCCGTGTCCAGCTTCCTACTAATGCAGCCACACCCTGGGAGGCAGAAGTCGTGGCCCAAGTAGTTGGGTCCCTGCCACCCACATGGAGACGTGAGTTGCGTTCTGGGCTCTGGCTTCAGCCTGACTGTTGCAGGTGTTTAGGGAATGAACTAGCAGATGGGAGATTTCTCTCTGACTCCAGCTCTCTGCCTTTCAAATAAAAAATACATTTTAAAAATTTTTTAAAAGAAATTTCTAGTCTGAAGTGGGCTGCAAGTCAAGCCAGCATCTCCCTCCTCACTTTTTCTCAAATATTTATCTATTTGTTTATTTGAAAGGCAGAGTTTTGGAGAGAGGGGAAGAGAGAGAAAGGTCTTCCATTTGCTGGCTCACTCTCCAAATAGCTTCAATGACCAGGGCTGGGCCAGGCTGAACTCAGAGAGCCAGGAACTCTGTGTGGGTCTCCCATGTGGGTGGCAGGGACCCAAGTCCTTGAGTAGAGCAGCCAGCACCGAAATACAGGATGTAGATGGACGCCACAGCGGCAGTTTAACCTCCTGCACCCCAGTGCCCATCCCTCTGTCCTCGCTTTTTCCAACAACCCAACTTTGCCCTCCCGCCTCAGCAGAGCAGCAAAGGAAAAAGGATGGGGCATCACTGAACTCCGTGTCTGGGAAAAAGACAGGGTGTCAGACACCCCACAGGGGAAGGATGCGCTTACTCAGATCTGACTGTGAAAGATAAAGCATGAAATCTTCCAGAAGAAAACATGACCATGGAGGAATCAGAGTTCTTCATAGGGATTTCAAAATTGTTTTCACCTAAATAAACTTATCCTTTAATTCCATTTTGCCATGAACCTTTTGAAGTACCCTGGTATTTTGTTGGGAGGAGATAAATTAGTACAACCGTTTAACAGAAGTGTTTGGCATTGTCTTTAAAAGCTGGCCATACACACACGTGGCATAGCCATTTCACTTCTAAATATTCTTCCAATACAAATGTGGGCACAGATATATCAAAAGATATGTACAAGAATATTTTTCAATTCATCGAGACAGAAAGTGAGATCATGGTTACCAGGGGTTAGGAGCAGGTGACAATGGGGAGTTATTATCTGAGGGGTACTAAGCTTCAGTTTGAGATGATGAAGAAAATCTGGAGACAGATAGTGGCGATGGTAGTGCAATGAGGAGGTACTTAATGCAACTGAGCCAGACTCTTAAAAGTGGTTAAAGTGGATGTGCTTCAAGGACATTATGTGAAATGAAATAAGCCAGGCACCGAAAGACTAATACCAGATGTTGTCACTCCTCTGAGGAAACTAAAAAATTTGATCTCAAGTTTGGAGAACAGAGGCCGCCAGGCTTGGAGTGGTGGTGGGGGGAGGGATGATGGGAACAGATAATGAACACAAACACAGGGAGGGGGTGGAGGGTGTTCTCTTGTCCACCGCACAGGAGGGTGACTGGTTAACTACAATTTACTGTATATTTCAAAATAGCAAGAAGAGGGTTTTGAATGTTCCCAACACAAAGAAATATTAAATGTTTGAAGTGATGCAGATGCTAATTATCTTGACTTTATCATTATACCTTGTATACATGGACTGAAACATCACACTGTACCCCGCATATATGTACAATTATTATGTATCAATTGAAAAAACAAATTGTTAAAATGATACATTTTATGTTATATATATTTTACCACAACAAAAGAAGAATGTTCGTAGTATTTTTTTCCCATATTTATCCAACTGCAAATGAGCCAAGTAACCATTCTGAGTAGAATAGATAAATAAATCATGATAAATTCATGGAACAAACTATTATATAGCAACAAGAAAGAGTAAATCATTGCTACAAGTAACAACATGAATAAATCTTACAAATACAATGTGAAGTGTAAGAAGTTAGACAAATGTTAATTGGTTCCCTTTATGTCAAGTTGAGAAACAAGCAAAATGTACCTACAACGTAAAGCGGTTGTGTTGGAGGAGGAGGTGGGGGCAGTGAGGAGCTCTCTGGTGTGACAACGCCCACCCTGACGTAGGCGATGGCCATGTGAACGTATCCGCTCAGCAAATTCATAGATCTTGTGATCTGTGCATTTTCCCTGTCGGTACAATTCAATTAAAAGGTGAATGAAAAAGAAAAAAGAAAACACCTTGTTTTAAAATCAGCAAAGGACTTGAATAGCCATTTCTCCAAAGAAGATACCCACGTGGCTCCACATTGCTCATCACTAGGCAAATGCACACACACGAAAAACCCACGGTGAGATACCATCTCCCACCCTTTACCATGGCCGCCATCGGAAAAAGAGAAAATAGCAAGTGCTGGCATGGATGTGGAGAAATTGGAGCCCTGAACCCTGCTGGTAGGAACAGTAACAGGACAGTTTCCAAAAGCAGGCCCTTCCAGGTATTCACACAACGGTCCTGGTGGCTTTATTCACCTGCTCACATTCTGCTCAAGCTTTTCTATAAAATATGCTGTATGAACTCCATATCTTTTATAAAATCCCAAAAGTTCTGAATTTCAAGGCACTAAGTGACTCATTCAATCTGTATGTCAATTCTTCCTGGTTGGGTGGGGCAGGGGCAGGGGAGGTGACAGGTGGCGATGCTGAGTCCAGGTTACCGGTGGAATGAGGAGGGAGGGGCGTCCGGGTTGGTGGCTGCAGCTTGTACAGAACAGGGAGGAAGGAAAGTGAGGACTGCGTGGTAGAAGCACAGTGGTTTGGTCCAGCTGGCAAGCACAGGGTGATGGGAGAGCGACAGGGTCAGAGGCAGGGAAGACCAATCGCTGAGGGCGTGGATGCAGAGCTGAGGCGTCCCCAGTCCACGTTCAGGCAGTGTGGAGCCCTCAGTTCAGCCAGGGCAGGGACCAGGTCAGAACTGCCTTTTAGGGAGACCCAACCAGGTGAGAAACTCCTGCAAGTGCCTCCCTGGAATCCAGAACTGCTCTGTCTACAACCTCCCCAGCTGCCCAGACCACACACGGAAATGAGGTTGCTTTAGCATGGTTTACCTGGCAAGACCAACTTCTAGAAAAATGTATCTACAAGAATCAATCATGTCATGGCAGGAAACCAACAAGGAAGCAGAAGTGTGGCTTTGAAGAGTCGGTAAACAAGGTTCTACGGACAACTTCCGACCACAGCTTCTGCTACTCTCGCCTGGCCGCTGCAGCGTTGTGGTGGCCGGACCCACGAGACAGGCCTGGCCGCGGAGGGGCTCACGGCACAGCCGGCTCCTGGGCTACACCCTGTGCTGGCCAGCACGCTCACCCAACAGCACCCATAGCAGCTCCTGCACACGCTGACTGCTTCTCAAGTTGCCTCCAAGTTGACCCCAAAGCACCCACTCTTGTGTATCTAACATGAGGCCTTTGCTCCACCTTCTATATCGTTATTTGCATGTATGCCAACACAGCACTCAGCATTACTTCCACTGGTAATTGCATGCTCTTGTAACAGTTTAATTTTGCTTCTTGCTTTTTTCTTTTGGTGTTGCCTGTAAGTCGACGCAGGTTCTTCCCTTTGACGGGTGTAGTATTTCATTGCACGCACATCCCACTACTTATTAATCCCTATTTAGTTCCCTATCAGCGGATATATAGGTGGCTTCCAATTATTTGTTATTTTAGGCAATGCTGCAGTATAAGCATCTTTTGTACTTGGTTAGAACACAGACTTCACAGTCATCTGAAATTGAGTTCAGCTCCACCACTAGTTCACTGTGTGGCCTTAAGCCACACAGTTACAAAGAGCAGGGAGGGGGGTGTAAAGGAATAGGAGCCTGTCTGGTAGGAAGGGGCTTCTCACCCTGGACTGCACGCCGGGTGACAGCAGGCCCTCCTCTGCCTTCTTTATTGCTCCACCCCCAGGAAGTGCTCAATAATTATGGCTGAACAAAGTAACAGTTGGCGAAGGAGCACCTGTTACTGCATGTAAAAGGGCTTTGGATGGGGCAGGGTTTGGCTTAGAGGTGAACACCATGCTTGGGAGGCCTGCACTCCATAGCGCAGTGCCTGGTTTGAGTCCCAGCTCCACTTCTGACCCAGCTTCCTGCTCATTCGCATCCTGAGAGGCAGCAGGTGATAATTCAAGTCCCTGGGTCCCTGCTGTCTTCGTGGGAGATTCAGAATGGGTTCGGGTTCCTGGCTTCAGCCTGGCCCAGCCCAACCCTGGCTGTTGTAGGCATTTGCAAAGTGAGCCCAGGGATGGAAGATGACTCTCTGTTTCTCAATTGAAGTGAAAACAAATAAACTTTTTTTTTTTTAAAAAGGCCTTTGGTATGCCTATACAAATATGAGTTATTACTAGTCATAGTTATTGAAATAAAATCAACAATTTTTAAAATTTTATTTATTTTTATTTGAAAGGCAGAATGACAGTAAGAGATCTCTCTTGTACTGATTCACTCTCCAAATGCGTGCAACATCTGGGGTTGGGCCATAAGCCAGGAACGCCATGCAGGTGGCAGGGACTCAAGTACCTGCTGCCTCCCAGAATGAGCTCTAGCAGGAAGCTGGACCGGAAGCAGAGCCGGGACTTGAACCCTGGCACCCTGATGTGGGACATGGGCATGCCAGGAGGCATCTTAACTGCTATGCCACATGTGAAGCTCATCATACCTCCCCCTCCCCGCTGCCTTGCCTTTCTAAGGTTTTATTTTAAATTAACAATTTATAATTCCAGGATTTACATTCTGCACGTGTCCCAGATTCTTCCTCCTCTCCCCTTCCTACCTGCTTCCCTTCGCATCAGGAGATGCTTCCCGAAGATCCACTGAGTAGGCTTGGCTTGGGATTGGGAAATAAGAGACTGGCCCGGCAGGCTCAGGTGGGGTGGCCTAATTGTCCCTCTTGAGGTGGGTGTCGGGGGTCATGCACCGTCCAAAGGCCTCCCCTGGGCCGCTTTGGCCTATAAAACCTCTCTAATGCAGCGCGCCCGGCTTGCTAAGGTGTTGTGAAGATTAATTACGGCTTGTAAAGGACTTTGAAGATGCAACGTGCTTGTTATGGAAATAAATGGCTTGAGACGCAAAGCTTTCTTCAAGTCCTCTCTCTGTTCTTGACCTCCAAGGACCCCGGGTGCGTACAGAGGTGACGGCGACCTCACCACGACTCTCGTGGGCAGCAAAGGTTCCGCGTAGACTTCCGCCAACGACACGGAGATGTGGTTCCTTGCTGCCAGTTTTAAAATTTAAACTTTTGCTCTGTTTCCTAACTAGCTGAGCTAAGCTGGCTCAAAAATGCATTAAACAGATTCGCCCATGGGGTGGTGAAATGCATTTCCGGTACTGGGCTTCTCGCTGCCAAATTTAATTATTCAAACGGGTTCAAAAAAGTTGGGTTTCTCGCCACCTCCCCCACCCCAGTGTCTTCCCAGATTTAAAGATATTTGAAGTGGGAGGAATACGAGGCAAATCTCTTCCAATGGAGAAGCTGAAGTTGAGACAGCACGGGCGTTGGAGTCAGCCCGGCCGGAGTTCTAAGGCCAGCTCAGCTCCTCCTGGGCCAGTTCCCTATCTGTCTACTGGGGCTGATAATAACTCCTCCAGAGCACTGTCAGGATTAAGGGAGTGGATGCATGAAATGCACATGAAAGCACTCAGTGGATGTTAGCCACAGAGCTGGTGAGAAAGGCAGTGTTAACCTCACCCACAGATAAGGGATCCACGCGCAGAGGGGCGATGTGTCTTATCATGATCTGTCAGAGGGAAAGTCGTGTGCCGGGATTCAAACATGGGCCTGCCTGACCCCACACCCTGGTCGCCCGTGTGTGGCCTCACTTCTGACTGGAAGATTCTTTTCTTTTCTTTCTTAGTTTCCTTCCTTCCTTCCTTCCTTTGCTGGCCCACATTTTCAGTTTACTGCCATATAGAAAGCATTTTATAAAATAAGAAAGTAGACATCTCTCTTTAACATCTTCATGTAAAAATTTCACAGTGCAAGAAAGTGATCACTTTTAAGTAGGAAGACATCCAAAGCCAGTCAGTGTAGCACAGAATATTTTTTTCTATTCACTTCCTAAAACATGCTGGCACATCACTTGCTTGCATTCTAAAAATTAGCTAGTGTCCACTTCCTATCCTTGGAGACACTTTTTATTCGTACTATATCACATTAATCCTGGAGATCAAAACAGCTAAGAATCTCAGGTAGCTCAGACGGTTTGATACAATTGGTAAAAGGTATACCAGAATATTCTGCAAGCAGTTTTCTGTCTGTTATCGCAATAACAAAGTGTAAAGCTGTTATACTTAAAAAAAAAAAGCTAAAGGAAAATAATTTCATTTTTCCTTTGCAAATACCATGTCTTAGCTCTTAAGTAAAGAGGGGAAAGAGTTTCTTGGCGGGGGGAGTATTTTATAAGTAAAAATGTCAGATTCAAGTTAGTCATACAAACGTCTCATTTAGGAGAGAAAGTGAACATTTTGATTCAAAAGATTCTAAAAATTTCATCATTGCAAGAAAAGCTTAATTTAAAGACAAAAAAATTGTAACTTGTCCAACTAGTATTGGAAGGTTGTCTTCTAAAACGGGAACCTGCGATAAATCTCAACCCAGGCAGAGAGAGCAAGAGGGAGTCCAGTGACGTCCTGAAGCTGGAGAGGGACTGCTTAATCCCATGTTGCTGCATTATCCCGGCATTCCATATGTTTGCTTCTCATTTCCTAGTGCTGTTAACACTTGCTTGCCCAAGTGGGGAGGCTGGCTAGACGTGTGTTCACTCACACATCACAGTGGGACAGACACTATCTAACCACTCCAAGAGCTCCTGACATCCAAGGGCCACTGCTGTCGTTGGAGGGTCTTGAGGTTACTGATCCTTTCCCCAAGTCTAGGCCTTAGCTCATCTCCTGGTCAGCTTGGCCAGACACCCCCTGGAAGCTAGTGTCTTTGGTCATTTATTCGATTTCGCCATCCTTTATTTCAATGATTATAGAGTTCAACTATGTGATGAGACACAGAGTAATCACAATGGCCCTATTGGACGCTTGGCAACCATCAGGCATTGCACTTTCCAAGTATCATCTCATTTATACCTTACAACAATGCTTTCAGGTCAATATTAATAACATCACCACTTCATGGTCAAAGAAAGACAGACGAAGATATGGAATGGAACTGGGATTTTTTTTTTTTTTTTTTGACTATAGCAGCTGGGCTCTTAATCATTACAACATACTGCCTCCTTGAGGGCATATACAGTATCACATCCACTTCTTATCTCCAGTTCCCAGCTCGGTATCCAGTAAGTGCTCAATAAATGTCTACTGTTTAAGTGAAAGACTAGATAATTGCTAACACATGCACAGGGTTCCATGGAGTTTGGAAAATGCTTCTCACCCATGCCAGCCTTTCAGATTGGACATGGGAGGTAGGTTTAATGATCCCTCTTGATGGAGGAAGTTTGCAGAGATAAAGAACTTCTTTGGGGCTATGGAACGACTTTGGCCAAGTTTCTAAAATAAACTCACAATGAAGACACAACATCCAATGGCGCTGTAGGGCAGAAATGCATCTGTCTGCTTGAAAAAATGTGGGTATTACAAAGCCCTGGAGCTTACGCCACAATCATATGCCCAGCACATGTTTTCTGAAAACATTCACATCACTTACACGGTCGGTGTGAGGCTTCTAGATATTAAAATTATGAAAAAGTAAAGCAAGATGTGAGAGGCAGAGATGGAAAGAGAACAAAGCCGGTTCAGCCTTGTCACCACTTCTCTTTATGGAAGTTCTCTTCCCAGACATCTCTAGAGGGCCCAGGCTTCCAACCTCACTGCATCGTGAGTGGCACAGCGTGTGGCTGGGAGCCAAACTATAAATAGGCTGAAAGTTTGAGGCCAGGTTCAAGTCCAGACTCACTTACTCTCCAGCTGTGTGACTTTGGATAAATGTCCTTGACCTCTTGGTCTGGGTTTGTAAGCTGGAGATACATCAGACTTGTTGGGATGATGAACGTGTTACTTTTTTTTTGCTTCCTGTTTAGGGCTGTAGGAAATAAAAAATCCTAACAGCTACTCAATGTAACTTATGTATGGGTCAGAATAAGCAAAGTTTTGCTACAATAATAAGCAACCTATAACTTCAGTGGCTTAACACACACAGAGAAAAATGGTTTGCTTCTTGTTCAGGGTCCACGTCCACCATGGGTTAACAAGGGCATACCGTTCATCGTGGTCACAAAGGGACTGAGGCTAGGGGAGCAGCTACCATTTGATTGACGGGTGTTGTGTCCATCAGGAAAGAGGGATTAATAGTCTCCCCATGATAACTGACACATAGCACTTTTGGCTCATAATTCATTGAGCAAATTAAGTCACATGACCCCTCCTAGCCACCAGAGGGCCAAAAAAGTGCAACCCTAGTGTGTGCTCAGAAGGGGAAAGAATCAGAAATGTTTGTTGCGTGGGACCCGCCCATTCAGCAGACACCACCCTGAAGGTTTTTCAGGTGAACTCCTTCAGGATCCTCTGAAGTAGGGATTCTGCAGTGCCTGCTTGAGTACGCTGACTCTCAGAGATGCAAAGCCCCTTGTTTTAGGTTGTACGAGTCAGCAGCAGGGGCGGAGCTGATAGCTTAGAGAGAACCCCCACTCCCCCCCCCCCCCGAGCTGTGCTCCAGCAGCAAGTGGGCAGCCATCAACCAGGCGATTAAATACATCGCTGCAACAAGAACTGGTATTGACTGAGCCTCCCTAAGAGTCCCCTTCCTTCCATTTCAGTTGCACCCAAGAGTTCATTTCCATGCTAAGGATACAGGATCCGAGGCTCAGAGAGGGAAAACCTTTGGCCCTGAGCCCACAGCAGAGGTAGCTCTTGAGTCCACGTCTTCGTGGGCTTTAACTCTGTGTTTGTTGGACACCCTTCTACCCCCTCCTCCTTATTATGTATCATCATTTGTAATGGGAACAATGATAGCACAACCCAGTGGGAGGTGGGGGGAGGTAAGAGCGTGGGGGTCAGAGCCAGACGGTGGCTGGGTTTGAATTGGGGTTCTGCCACTTGGGTTAGCCACCTCTCTGTGTCTCAGTTTCCAAATCTGCAACATAGGGCTGGTGGCTGAGACCATCTCCCGGGGCCCCTGTCGGCAGTAAGTGAAATCATCACTGGGATGATAACAGCGAATGTTTCCCGCAAAATTACTGGGGCCAGAGACTGAGCTGAGCACGGAGTCTTACGTGCCTCCTTCTTTTTATTCCTTCATTTTTCAAAAGCTTTTTTTTTTTCAGCATAATTTTAGGCTTACAGAAAAGTTGCAGAGAGAGCACAGACAGATCCCGTATAGACTTCGCCCAGCTTTTCATAAGGCTAACACCTGGCAGGACCAAAGTACATTTGCCAAAACTGAGATGAACACAAGTCCGATAGCAGTAATTAAACCAGAGACTTTACTTGTATTTCACTCATTCCTGCGCTATCAGCCTTTTCTGTCCCCAAATCCAACCCCGACGCAACATTGCTTTCAGTTTCTGCCGTTCCCCAGCTTCTGGTCGTCTTTCTATGCAATTTTTCATCTCCTTTTCCCATGGAGGGCCCAGAGGTGCCGGTGATTAAGTTACAGGCTGAGGTCTCAGTCTAGAAATTCATAGTGCAATCAGAATTCAACCTCAGACCTGTTTGACGCAAAACCCAAGTCTTTACCATTCATAAATAAATTATCAGAAAAAAATCCAATTTTCTGAATCAGATCAGCACAGAGAGAATAAGAGGCCTGGGGAGGGCTAAAGCGCATAGAACTGGCTTCACAGCTTTGGGATTCTAACTCGGCCTGATCCACGCCAGTCCAGGTAATCTGCTCAGCCAGGAAGAGCCTCGGGCTGGTTGAGTGTGCACCTGGGGAGTCGTGCGGAGGAATCACGCTAAGCTCTGGCTCAGATGCTGGCGCAGGGGGTCTGCCAGGGGTCCGACTGCTGCCTGCAGCTGAGCATCCAGAGAGAGGCAGGGAATGTACAGGATGGGGACGAAAGACAAAGCACACAAGACTAGAGGCTCCCTCTGCCCACAGCACGCGGTGGAGCAGCTGCAACCGAAGCAGCCTCCGAAACTGTGGCCTTCTTAATGCCCACTATGATTCATCTCTACTGGTCTGGTATTTTATGTGACTGAACTCTAAAGACAGAGAGAGAGAAACAGACAGACAACAGAGAGACAGACCGAGAGAGAGACAGCAGAGACAGTCCTGTGGATCTGTTTCTTAAGGGAAAAGGAAGGATGCAAATGAATTAGCTAGTTTGTTGCATGCAAGACTGAAGGAGGGGGCCGGTGTCTGGTCCAGCGGGTAAGTTGTCACTTGGGATCCCCACATCCCTAATCAGAGTGCTTGGGATCAAAGTCTGCCTTCACTCTCCACTCCACCTTCCTGCTACTATGCACCCTGAGATGAAGTAGGTGATGGCTCAAGCATTTGGGTCCCTGCCACACATGTGGGAGATGTGGATATGAGTTCCATCTGGCTTACCTTGCCCCGGCCTTGGCTGTTCTGAGAGCTTGAAGAGTGAGTCAATGGGTGGGAGATCTCTGTCTCTTGGTCTTTCAAATAAATATTTTTAAAAGATCCTATTTATTTATTTGAGGGTAGAATTACAGACAAAGAGAGGGGGAGACAGAAAGAGAGGTCTTTCATCTGCTGGTTCACTCCCAAAATGGCCACATTGCTGGAGCTGCGCTGATCCGAAGCCAGGAGCTTCTTCTGTGTCTCCCATGTGGGTGCAGGGGCCCAAGCACTTGGACCATCTTCTACTGCTCTCCCAGGCCACAGCAGATGAATCATAAGAGGAGCACCCAGGTCTCAAATTGGCACCCATATGGGATGTTGGAGCCACAGGCTGAGGCTTAGCCTACTATGCCACAGTGTCAGCCCATAAACATTTATTTTTTTAAAAGATTTATTTTATTTATTTGAAAGACAGAGTTATAGAGAGAGGTCTTCCATCCGCTGGTTCACTCCCAGAAGGCTGCAATGGCCGGAGCTGCGCTGATCTGAAGCCAGGAGCCAGGAGCTTCTTCTGGGTCTCCCATATGCGTGCAGGGGCCCAAGAACTTGGGCCATCTTCTACTTCTTCCCAGGCCATAGCCGAGAGCGGGATCAGAAGAGGAACAGCCAGGACTAGAACCGGCGCCTATGTGGGATGCCGGTGTTTCAGGCCAGGGCTTTAACCTACTGTGCCACAGCACCGGCCCCCCATAAATAATTTCTTTAAAAAGAGCTTGAAAGAGGACCCCTGATCCTTCCAGAAGCCCAAATGCCAGGAGTTGAGCACAGGTGTGGTTGTTGCAGCACTGGACACAGGACAGGTACCTGTAACTGTATGTCAAGTGTATGAGCAAGTACATTGCTGATTTAGATCATTTTCAGGTACTCCGGTAAGAAATTAATCAATTTACGTAGATCTGTGCCAACATGTAGGACTCTGACTGGCACTGGGAACTCTCTCAATGTTTGGGGACCCAACGGATGCTCCATGACTAGATTATCTGTGCAGAGACCTTTTGTTGGTGAGTTGCAATCCATCAGGGCAGAGGTTGTGCGCTACAGGGGTTGGGAGCACAAGATCTGGGCCTGGGGTTCTTAGGTTTGAGTCCCAGCTCTGCCACCTACCGACTGTCTGACCTTGAGCAGGACGCTTAACCTCATCTATAAAATGTGGACGAAGGGAGTGCAGCATTGTGAACCAGTGGGTTGCCTAATCCATGGAAAGCTGTTTTGAGCCCTGGCTGCTCCACTTCTGATCCAGCTCCCTGCTACTGCACTTGGAAAAGCAGCAGAAAAGTGCTTGGGGCCCCTGTCACCCATGTGGGTGACCCAGATGGAATTCCAGGCTCCTGGGTTTGCCCAGCCGCAGTCATTGTGAACATTTTGGGGAGTAAACCAGAAGATGGAAGATATTTCTCTCTCTCTAATTCTGCCTTTCAAATAAATAAATAAATCTTCAATTAAAAGTTAAAAATACAAAAGAAGAAGTGCTGGAAGGCCGTACCTGGCAGGGCTCAGGGCTGGCCAGCCCGCAAGTGTGCTGTGCAACCCACTTCTTCCTCAGGGCGTCTGCTGCTGAGTTTATCTTCTAGAAAGACTTCTGTCCCCTCCACCAGCCCACGGGGCTCACGCCGGACCTTGTAGCTTTGTGGCTTACACAAAGGTTATTGAGCAGAGCCCACCCAGGCACCACCCAGGCACCATCCTAGGCCTTGCACACACCTTGGCTCATGGAATCCTCCCGAGCAGCACAGAGCAGTGGTTCTCAAAGTGTGGTCCCCCTGCCAGCACCAGCATCCCTGGGAGCTCGTGAGAGATGCAAATTCTCGGGTCCATCCCAATTCTGCTGCTTCAGAAACTGGTGCTCCACAACCTATGTCTTACAAGGACTGCCTGGTGATTTTCATCTGAAATGTACAAAGCACCTCGGTGGGAGGAGATTGTGTTGCTCTTGGGGCAACTGAGGCTGCGAGGGAGGTGGTGACATCTCCATGATCTCCAAGGCAGAGCTCCAATGCTGTCAGCACACAGCTGTGCAATTGCTTATGCGCTTGTCCCTCCTAGTAGCATTTCTATCGCTTGGCCTTTCCGTGGAACCTGATGTACCTCTGCGGGTTGTGTGGGAATCGCCAGCACGGATTAGCGTTCAACCCAGATGTATGCTCCCGCCAGGCGCAAATGCAGAACCACCCTGCGCTGGAAGGGGAGATGGACACGTGGATCTAGAAGACGCAATTCTTGGCTAGCAAGGCTCCCTGGAACCCCCTCCAAGCGTTGTAGCCCAGAGACAAATCATGTTCAACTTTGCCTCCAAGTGTGTGTGTTGGGGGGCTAGGAAATGGTTAACGTTTTACTGAAGTTACAGACATTCTGCTGGTTTCGAGACTTTCCAATAATGAGAAGTCAACACGATTAGACAAGGCACTAAAGTTCTGTGTAGACTGCCAGCTGTCACTCTTGTTGACTAGCTCAGATGAAAGAAATGTATTTTATCTCCTAAGTTATTAGACATGACAGGGCCATTAAGTGGAGATATTGTCATAAGAAATATGTCACTTGCTTTGAAAATAAACATCTCACCTTTGCTTTTCTTTCCCTGTGAAGAGTTGAAAGAAATCAAACTATTTAACTTGGGCCTTTCCAACACGCTGGTATCTGTCATCTTTTCCCCAGTCAGGCCCAAAGTTCCAGCCACAGTCACTCTAGGCCCCCGCCCCCGCCTCACTCATTTCAGCACGGCTTTGTTGGTTGGGACTGTGGGATCTGGAAGTTAGACAGATTAGCTGAAGTCCAGCCCTGCTGTCACCATCCACAGCCAATGCCGCTCCTGAGAGGGGCATTAGTCTTAGCCTTTTCTCATTTGTTTTTTTTTTTTAATTATTTTATTTATTTATTTGAGAGGTAAAGTTATAGAGAGAGGGAGAGACAATGAGAAAGGTCTTATATCCTGCTGGTTTACTCCCCAAATGGCCACAATGACCAGAGCTGGGCCCATCTGAAGCCAGGAGCCAGGAGCTTCTTCCAGGTCTCCTACATGGGTGTGGGGGCCCAAGCACTTGGGTCATCTTTTACTGCTTTCCCAGGCCACCAGCAGAGAGCTGGATTGGAAAAGGAGCAGCTGTATGGGATGCCGGCACCACAGGGGGAAGCTTAGCCACACTACGCCACAGTGCTGGTCTCTCATTTCCTTTTTTATTTTTTTAAGATTTATTTCTTTATTTATCTGAAAGTCAGACTTATAGAGGGAGAGGGAGAGACAGATGGGTCTTCCATCTGCTGGTTCACTCTGTAGATGGCCACAATGATCAGGGCTGGGTCAGGTCAAAGCCAGGAGCCAGGAGCCAGGAGCTTCTTCCGTGTCTCCCACATGGGTGGCAGGGGCCCAAGTACTTGGGTCATCTTCTGCTGCTCTCCTAGGCCATTAGCAGGCAGCTGGATCAGAAGTGGAGCAAGTGGGACTTGAACAAGTGCCCACGTGGGATGCTGGTATTGCAGGTGGCGGCCTTACCCGCTCTGCCATGACACGGCACCCCCCTTCCTCATTTCTCACTCTTCCTTTCTACAAGGAGCAAGGTGGCTTTTCTGGATCAACAACGGGGCTGGAGTAAGTGATGTTGTATGGCTTCAGCTGCCCACTGCATAGGAGCTGAGGGGCCACTGGGGAGCGTGTCAGGGAGGAGAGAGGGAGACGCTCCATAGAAGACCCTGAGCGAGGGTCTAACACAGGGACTGTCCCCAAGGGTGGGCAGGGCTCTGGGAGGATGAAACGCTGTGGGCTCAGTGCCAGCAGGGAGCCCTGCCGTCCTTCGGTCTACAGAGGCCAGGAGAAGGGAGGACTACTGGATTTTGATGAGAGCTGTGGCCGAGCCCCTCGGTGGGGCTGTGGCCATAAAGAGAAGAAGGCAGTGTCTCCACACCACAGTGAGCAGGGAGAGAGCCCCTTCTCTCCCCTCCTGCCCCCCAGTCTTCTGCCGGTGCCCTCCAATGGCCGAACTCAGCAAGAACCCAAGGGTTTGGAGCTGGCTGCTGCCATCTGCAGCACGCAGCCTCCGGGGCTCAGGGCAGAGCGGCCAGGCCTGGAGAGGAGAGCAAGCAGCCCACATGAGGTTTGGGCAGCAAGGTCATTTAGATAGCTGCAGGTGAGACAGATGTGTGGGGGACCTCACAAAGAGGGTGCAGGTGGGGTTTTGAAGGCCCCAAGACAGGCACTAGTGAAACTCATCCCAGAATCTGGCCACCCCAATGATGTCTGAGTGCCCCAGGGAGCAAAGAGCCATGATCTCGAATGGAGAGCACCCAAGTCCATCACAGCTCTGTGACACTGGGGGCTCCGACAGCCTGGCTGTGGGGATTCACCCCCACCAACAGAATGAAACATGAGGGGAGGGGCCCCACTTTGCAGGGGCAATGGAGAACATCCGGCCTTCTAGCTCCTCTGCCTCCCAGATGGTGGCTCCAGCTGCAGGTTCAGAGTCCCACCCAAGGCGACTGTCTGTGCAGGTGCAGGGCCCTTTCCCCGTGCCCTCCTCTCCCTCAAGCCCTGGTACCCACCACTCTGCCTTCTCTCACTCCCAGCGTCTATATTCTGGACACTTCCTGGAAATGGACTCACACACCATGTGATCTGTTGTGTCTGCCTTCTCCCTGTTTTTGAGATTGGTCCACATTGTGGCATCTGTCAGCATTTCATTCCTTGTTGTGGCTGAACGATATCCCATGCATCCACACCACATTCTGCTTCTCCACTCTACTGAGGTGCCTGACACTTCTGCTTTTGCGCTATGAAGAATAATGCTGGGGGGCCAGGGCTGTGGCACAGAAGGTTGAATCTCAGCCTGCGGCACTGGCATCCCATATGGACAACGGTTTGAGGCCTGGCTGCTCCGCTTCCGATCCAGCTCTCTGCCAATACGTCTTGGAAAGCAGTGGAAGATGACCCAAGTGCTTGAGCCCCTGCACCCGCATAGGGGACCTGGAAGAAGCTCCTGGCTCCTGGCTTTGGTCTGTCACAGCTCCAGTCATTGCAGCCATTTAGGGAGTGAACCAGCAGATGGAAGATGTCTCTCTCCTTCTCCTTCTCTCTCTGTATCTCTGCCTTTCAAATAAATAAATCTTAAAAAAAAAAAAAGAATAATAGTGATAAGAACCTTTGTGTCTAAGCGTTTGTTTGAGAACCTGTTTTCAATTATTGTGGGTATATATCTAGGAGTAGAATTGTTAGGTCAGATGGTAATTTTGTTTATTTATAGGGGCTCTTAACAAATATTTTCAGAGTGAATGAACAAGTGAAAAAATGAAATAAATAAATCTAGGTCTTTTCAGTCCCCAGGTTCCCTATCCACTGTACTATGGGACTTTGTGGGAAAATAAAGTTAAAAGAAAAATTGGGGGCAGGCCTTTGAACTAGTGGTTAAGCTACCAGTTCAGACACCCATATCTCATAGCAGAATGCCTGGATTTTGAGTCATGGTTTCATTCCTGAGTCCAGATTCCCACTAAAGCACAACCTAGGGGCAGTAGGTGGCAATTCAAGTGGTCGGGTCCCTGACCCCAACCCAGGAGGCCTGGCTTGATTTCCCAGCTCCCAGCTTCGACCCTAACCCTGCCCTGTACATTGCAGGCTTTGGGGGGGGGGGGGCGGGGAAGCAGCAGACGGGAGCTCTGTCTTCTTCTGCCTCTGTCTCTTTCTGTCTCCTGCTTCTCAAGTAAATAATATTTTAAAGGTTTGTTTATTTATTTGAAAGGCAGAATTACAGAGAGAAGGGGAGGGGGAGAGAGAGAGAGAGAGAGAGAGAGAGAGAGAGAGATCTTCCATCCACTGGTTCATTCCCCCAATGGCCACAACAGCCTGGACTGGGCCAGACTGAAGTCAGGAGCCAAGAGCTTCCTCTGGGTTTCCTACATGGGTACAGGGGTTCAAGCACATGGATCATCTACTGCTTTCCCAGGCACACTAGCAGGGAGCTGGATTGGAAGTGGAACATCTGAGACTCAAACTGGTACCCATATGGGACGCTCGTGTTGTAGGTGGCAGCTTAACCTGCTATGGCACAGTGGCTGGCCTTTTGAATAAGTAATTTTTAAAAATTGTAACAAGAGGGCCAGCATTGTGGCATAGTGAGTAAAGCCACCGTCTTTGATGCTAGCATCCCATTCAGGTGCTGGTATGTGTCCTGGCTGCTTCACTTCCTATCCAGTTCCCTGCTAACAGCCTGGGAAAGCAGGGGAGGATGGTCTGAGTGTTTGAGCCCCTGCCACCTATTCGGGAGACCTGGAATAAACTCCTGGCTCCAGCCTGGCCCACCTCTGACTGTTGTGACCATCTTGGGGCATGAGCCAGTGGATGGAGGATTTCTCTCTCTCTCTCTCTCTCCCTCTCTCTCTGTAATTCTGACTTTCAAATAATAAAGAAAAAAATTTAAAAAGATAATTTATTTTGGTGCAAAATGTTTGAAATCCATGCATGGTTTTTGCAATAATATGCATTTTCCAGGAACTTTCTGAAGACCCCTCATGGTCCCCCACTGAGGAAGGAAAGCATGTCGGGGTCTAGTAGGCCAGAGGACAGGGCCATGCCTCGACTGCTACAAGCAGATGCTCCACAAGAATTGAAGCCTGTGTGAGGAGTGCTGCGTGGACCGTCTCTGCATTACCTTGTCCACGTCGTCAAGGTCATCAGCTCTGAGAGGGGAATGGCTCTGTCAAAAACCATGAACTCTCTAACATTTCTTGACACGTGCTCTGTATTGCTTTATTTTTAGAAAATCTCCTATGACCAGCTTTTAAAACAATTCATTTACTTATCTGAAAGGTAGAGTGAGAGAGAGAAAGAGAGAGTGAGAGTGAGCTTCCTCCCACTGGTTCACTCCCCAAGTGATTGCAACAGCCAGGACTAAGCCAGGCTGAAGCCAGGAGCCAAGAAATCCATCTGGGTCCCCCATGTTGCAGCAGGAGCCCAAGCACTTGGACCATCTTCCTCTGCCTTCCCTGGCACATTAGCAAGGAACTGGACTGGAAGTGGAGCAGCAGGGACTTGAACTAGCACCCATTTGGGATGGCGGCATCACAGGTGGTGTATTAACCCACTGCACCACAACACCGACCCCGTACCATATCGCTTTCCTAAAAGGCTGCAAAATGTTCACTGCCAGCCTTGAGAACGTTAGGGCTCGATTCAGGTTGTTCCAGCGGTGGCCGACCGCCTCCCATGTGAGACTTTCCTTTGAGATCTGGCTGGGCAAAGACGTAGCGACCTTCATGGTGCTTTGCTTTTCCTGTCTCTGGGCCTCCATTTCCACACCTGCGTGACGCATGATGGCTAAAGTGCACTTCTCTGAGTCGAGTCCCCTTTCTGGTGGCATGACCCCCACGGGAGCCCAGGCTCTACCCCGGCCCGTTGGCACCACCTCGGCACTTACAGGCCCCAGGCATGCAGCCTCCTGGAAATGAGGCTAAATTAGTTCTTCCAAAGCAAATGCCCATTTGGAAAATGACTTCCCACGTCTGTGCAGCCATGGGCTTGCCCTCCTCGGGAGACGTGTCAGAATGTGTTGTGCTTGGCGGCAAATGAAGGCCGGATGGTTTATTGCTGCTATTAGCGATTATTTGTACGGAGCCGTAGGTGTGCACGGCACCTTACAATGCCCAGGGGAAGCCGGGGCAGAGGGCAGTGTTCCTGCCCTTCGAGGAACGCCTGGCCTTGGCTGCTGGGGAGAATGGGTGCCCATCGGCACCGGAGGGACTCACAAAAACCAAAGAAGTCTGACTGGCTGGGAAGGAGCTGGGCGAATGGGGTGGAGAAGGATTGCCAGAGCGCCTTCCCGTGCCCCGGGGGTACACACCGGCGACCTCATTAAATCTGCTCAATCATCCTGGGAGTTTGGGACACTTATCGCTGTTTCCCTTCTTTTTTTTTTCTTTTTTTTTCTTTTTCTTTTTTGACAGGCAGAATGGACAGTGAGAGAGAGAGAGAGAGAGAGAGAGAGAGAGAAAGGTCTTCCTTTTTCCCTTTGTTCACCCTCCAATGGCCTCTGCGACCGGCACACTGCACTGATCCGAAGCCAGGAGCCAGGTGCCTCTCCTGGTCTCCCATCTGGGTGCAGGGCCCAAGGACCTGGGCCATCCTCCACTGCCTTTCTGGACCACAGCAGAGAGCTGGACTAGAAGCGGGGCAACCGGGACAGAATCTGGTGCCCCAACGGGACTAGAACCCGGGGTGCTGGCGCCGCAGGCGGAGGATTAACCTAGTGAGCCAGGGCGCCGGCCCTTATCTCTGTTTTTCAAAGAGGGGTTGAAGTTCTGGCTGGAGGCTCTTCCTCCTGTATGTCCTGAGCATTTTCCAGCTGTGCAGAGCTGCTGCTGCTTGGATCCACGCATGAGCAGGGAGCTGGATCAGCAGTGAAGCAGCCAGGACTCCAACTGGCTCCGATATGGGATGCAGGTGTCACAGGTGCCAGCCTAACCTGCTGAGCCACAGTGCTGGCCCCTTGTGTCCATGCCTATGCTCCCTGGGTGAGGAGTGCGGGAGACAGCAGGATGTGCAAATAGACTAGCAAGAAGGCGCTGGAGATTGTTTCATGGGGTCTATGCTCTTTGCACTTCGATTCTAGTCTGATGAGGCTTTGCAATCAAAGCAGACCTGAGTCCAACCCAGGAGCCTGGGGTGAGTCACTTATCTCCCCGAGTCTCAGTTTTCTCCTCCGTAAAATGGGACAAGAACGCCATCCTACCTGGCAGTCCTTGTGAGGGTTAAATGCAACAGTGTGTGCAGAGTGCCTGGCGCTGAGAGGGGGTCAACAGCTGCTGACCTGCCGAGGGAAAGCATTGAGGAGGCAGGAGGGGAGCTGGAGGTATGCTGGGTGCTATTATTCACTAGTTACTTAATTCAATGTCTTCACACTTCTGTTTCCTCATTTGTAAAGGGAGGTGATTAAGTGTCTTCCTCATTATGTGGGTGTGAGCATTCAATGAGTTCATGCAAGCAACATGCTCAGGGCAGCGCCAGGCACACCTCTGGGGCTCTTATCTTATTCCTCTTGGCTTTGGGGCCGATCAGAAAGCCCCCCAGAGTAAGGCAGCCATCTGTTAGTGGGGTGGGGAAAGGAATGGTTTCAGCGAGGATGTTTGGTCCTGCAGTAAGTAGGGGACCCCCAGGGTTTTCTGTCCTGACCCCGGGCTCTGGGCATATGGGGTTGGCCTGGGGACTGGCATCAGCCATTCTGGAGGCTCAGTACTGTATTAAGAGCCTGGCCTTGGCCGGTGCCGCGGCTCACTAGGCTAATCCTCCACCTGTGGCACTGGCACCCCAGGTTCTAGTCCCGGTTGGGGCACCGGATTCTGTCCCGGTTGCTCATCTCCCAGTCCAGCTCTCTGCTGTGGCCAGGGAGTGCGGTGGAGGATGGCCCAAGTGCTTGGGTCCTGCACCTGCATGGGAGACCAGGAGAAGCACCTGGCTCCTGGCTTCGGATTGGCGCAGTGCGCCGGCCGCAGCACACTGGCTATAGTGGCCATTTAGGGGGTGAACCAATGGAAGGAAGACTTTTCTCTCTTTCTCTCTCTCTCACTGTCTAACTCTGCCTGTCAAAAAAAAAGATAAAAAAAAAAAAAAAAAAGAAGAAGAAGAAGAAGAACATGACCTGCCCATGTGGGGGAGGCACAGGAATAAACTGTGTGAACTGTGTGTGTGTGTGTGTGTGTGTGTGTGTGTGTGTAGCCACTGTAGGTACAACATTAAATGATGTATTGTGAACATTCAGGCACAGAGCAGGGGAGGGGTGAGCCCATATTGAACCCTGCCCCTATTTCTTTATCTTTTTATAAAAGATTTATTTTTATGCATTTGAAACACAGAGTTATAGAGAGAGAGGAGGAGAGACAGAGAGAAAGGTTTTCCATCTGCTGGTTCACTCCCCAAGCGACCACAACAGCCAGGGCTGGGCCAGGCCGAAGCCAGGAGCCTGGAGCTTTATCCAGGTCTCCCATGTGGGCGCAGGGGCCCCATCTTTTCCAATTAGTGCACAGGTCTGTACTGAACAAGCGCTAGGAGCCAGGTACCAGGAAGTCGGCTGCGGCCCTGCCTCCTGCAGCTGTCACTTCCCAGGTTCTGTGCCCACTGTCCCTGCTGTGGAAGAGCGACAGGAAGACTTTCTTTGGTATCTTAATGAACTCTGAAACCAAACACGATGTGTCTTTGTAGGGGTGTCAGGCTAGACTTCGTGCTTTCTAGAAGACACTGCACAGGTTCAGGACATGTGCGTTTGAGAAGAGAACAGCAGCACGGAGGCTGTTTTCACCTGCCTGTTGGTCTTCCCCCAGAAGCAGGTCATCAGACCCTTATTTAAGGGTGATCCCCTCCTCCCAGAGCAAAGGACAACCTTTATCTCTGAGGACACAGAGACAAGAGGAATCTGAACAAACAGGCCTGGCCAGGTCCTCCCCACTTCATCCCCATGAGCTCATACCAATCATACCTCTCCATTCTTCATCGAACCTGAGCAGAAGAACACACATTTATTTCTTTGGCTTTCCATTTCCCCAAGAAGGCCCCTGTGTCATGTAAGATTCATATGAAATACGCTTGCTTGCTGAGTTAATCTTTTTAAAGTAGAGACCTCTGGGCTGGCGCTGTGGTGCAGTGGGTCGGGCTGTGGCCTGTGGCACTGGCATACCATAGAGTTGCCAGTTCACACCCTGGCTGCTCCACTTCCAATTCAGCTCCCTGCAGGTGCACCTGAGAAAGCAGCAGTAGAAGGCCCGGGTTTCTGGGCCTCTGTCACCCATGTGGGAGACCCAGAAGAAGCTCCTGGCTCCTGGCTTTGGATCTGCCCAGCTCCAGCCATCATAGCCATATGGGGAATGAACCAGTGGATGGAAGATATCTCTCTCTCTCTCTCTCTGTCTGTCTCTTCCTCTCTCTGTAACTCTACCTCTCAAATAAATAATTAAAAAAAACAAACTCGACTTTCTTGAGCAGCTGAGATGAGAGGGCAGAGCTCTGGCAGACTATACTGAGCTCAGCATTTGGGGGAAACCCAAGAAGAGAGAAAATCAATTTCCTCTTCCATTTCTTGTGCCATGGACTGCTGAAGGCGGCAGCATGCAGGCTCTCCTGGGCTCTGGAAGGGAACCCTCAGGGAGTCTCTGCTGGGGACTGGGCCTCGCCAGGTCTGCTCGGACTTCTGTCTGGGATTTCATCCCCTCTGTCACGTCTGGCTCCCCCTCATCCATCCCCAACACACACCACTTAAAAATCTCCTCTGGCAGGGCTGGCGAGTAAAGCTGCCACCTGCAGCACCAGCATCCCAGGTGAGTGCCAGTTCGAGTTCTGGCTGCTCCACTGCCAATCCAGCTCCCTGCTAACACACCTGGGAAGGCAAGCACTTGGGCTCCTGCCACCCATGAGGGAGACCTGGATGGAGATCTGGGCTCCTGGCTTCTCCAGTCATTTGGGGAATGAACTTGCAGATGGAAGATTTCTCCCTCTCTCTGTTACTCTGCCTTTCAAATAAAATAGAATCTAAAAAAAAATTTAAAACCAAAAAAACTCTATCCCTGCTTTCTTTCTTTTCTTAAAGATTTACTTATTTATTTGAAAGAGTTACACAGAGAGAGAAGGAGAAGTAGAGAGAGAGAGAGAGGTCTTCCATCCACTGGTTCACTCCACAATTGGCTGCAATAGCTGGAGCTGCGTCGATCCGAAGCCAGGAGCCAGGAGCTTCTTCCAGGTCTCCCACGCAGATGCAGGTGCCCAAGGACTTGGGCCATCTTCTACTGCTTCTAGCAGAGAGCTGAATCAGAAGAGGAGCAGCCGGGACTTGAACCGGTGTCCATATGGGATGCCGGCACTGCAGGCAGTGGTACCTGCTACACCACAGCGCTTGCTTCTACCCTTGCTCTCTGAAAAGTGCTTCGTTTTTCCCAGGAGGGCCCAGTGCCCTGTCTCCATTCAGGGCTGCAGGCTTTGGGCCACACCTGCCAGCAGGTCCCGGGCAGGCCCCTCAGCCCCCTCCCCTGGAGCCCAGCACGGCCTTGACTTCTTTCCTTGGAAGCTGCGCTGGCTGGGCTGGCCAGGCTCCTGCGACAATTCCCACCAAACTCCCAAGCTGACTGCAGACATTTGTGCTGTCAACAGAATTGCAGAAAATGCAATTCGTGTTGTTAATGAGCAGCTTGTTTGGGTAAACAAACCAGGTGAGGTGAAAAAAGTGATGCTCTCCAGTAGGAAACACACGCGAACATGAACCAGATGGAGAGTCGCGCGCTTCTACACGCTTCCTACTCCGCGCGGCTCCCGGCGGCTGCAGCGGACGCCCCGTGCGCTCCCTGCAAGCTGGGACCCTGCACACGGTATGCAAGCCCAGGGTGTCCTCCCGCGGGAGAAGAGCCGCCTCGCAGCAAGCACCGTCCAAGCCTGGCGCTGTGCCTCACGTCCTGCCGACCTTGGCCTGCTTCGTCATCCCTCCTCACTGCTCCACACCGAGTGTGCGTCACAGCTGGGGAAACTGAGGCTCCCAGACGAAGACCAGGCTTGCCCAAGGCCCAGATGGTGGAACTGAACCCCAGTTAACCTGACTCTTGCTCCCTCCCACACTATTCTCATCCCTGCCTCCCTAGTCCCTCTCCATCTAAAGGAATAGGCTGGGGCTGCCACTGGCTACCTCCTCCCTCAGACTGTGTGGCTGAGGAAAGTATGAATTCTCACGGAGGCGGTTCTCTGCCTGTCTGGTCAGAATGACAAAACTTTCTAAAAATGGAGAGGAGCGCCCATGTTGCAGCATAGTGGGTTCAGCTGACAGCCTCCCAACTAAATGCCAATTTGAGACCCAGCTGCTCCACTTTCCATCCAGCTCCTGCTAATGCAATTGGCAAGCAGCAGAGAAGATGGCTCAAGTTTTTGGGAGACCCTGATGGAATTCCAGGCTCCTGGCTTTGGCCTGGTCCAGCTCTGGCCTTTGTAGCCATTTGGGGAGTGAACCAGCAGATGGAAGATCTCTATCTCTGTCCCTCTATCTGTAACTCTGCCTTTCAAATAATAAATAAGTAAATCATTTAAAGAATATTTTTAAAATACCAACTTTTAAAAAGATTTATTTATTTATTTGAAAGTGTTTCAGTGAGAGAGGGAGAGACAGGGTGGGGGGAGAACTGCCATCCCCTGGTTCTCTCCCCAAATGGCCACAATGACTAGGGCTGGGAACCTGGAGCCAGGAGCTTCAAACAGGTGTCCCACGTGGGTGCAGGGGAACAAGTGCTTGGGTCATCTTCTGCTGCTTTCTCAGGCACATTAGCAGGGAGCTGGATCAGAAGTGGAGCAGCCCGGACTCAAACTGGCGCCCATAGGAGATGCTGGTGTTGCAAATGGCAGCTTAACCTGTTGCGCCACAGTGCTGGCCCCATAAGTAAATCTTAAAAAAAAAAGTGCAGGTAGATTTTGAACAGCATTCCCACGACTAAAGAGAGAGTGAGTGTGTGTTGCCTGAATGCGTATGCATGAGTGTGCACATCCACCTGTTCATCCTTTAAGGAACTGCATTTTCCCCAGAAAATCAATAATTTAGGGAGATTCATAGTCCTCTTGTAATAAGCTGATTACACACTATACACTTTGCATTGATAGCTTTTGCTAATTTGGGACAACAAACACACACACACACACACAGTCACAGATCTGGCTATATTTTACAAACATGAATGACTTGGCTCATTGCTGTGGCTGAATGTGTCCCTCATATAGACAGGACTGGGAAAAGGGAGGTTTAAGTTGCAGGCTGAAGGGCTACATATGTTTCTGGCACTCTCTCTCTCTGTGTTGCTCAAGAGAAAAAACTCACATCACATTCATATGTTATAATGCTGTGAGTTATTCCCCCTTAGCATTCAAGGGTAAAGAGTCCATTAAGCTGTCATCAGCCACATAACCAGCAGGAGAAGTCAGGGCAGACAGTTTGGCTCTAGCTGCCCGGAGCACACGTGCTCTGCCCCAAGAGGAACACTCGATGGTGTCCGCGTGCATTTTGTCCTAGGAGCAGAAATCAATTACTCTGACTGCTATTAGAGAGATGATCTGGCTGGAGAGGCTTGCTGTGAATGCAACCGCCGCTCATGAATGAGATCTTTATAGGTTTCATATCGCTTTTACTGTAAGAAAATTGAGGCTTGGAGAGAGGAAGAAATTGTCACAGATCTGGAGCATGGTGCATTCTGGGGTTTGAAACCTGATTTTCTGGCTCCATACTCTATGCAGTTAACCACCAGGTTCTCCTGTCTCTCCTGCTAATGTTGATATGGCTCACCCCAAATATGTGGCCTACCTCATGGGAGTTCCCAGCTTTTGAGGGGCTTACACCTGGAGGCATTTTTGAAAGCTCATAGAAAATAGAATCAAAGCTAAGTTTATTTTGGTGCGCAAATTTTTTTTTTTTTGAAATCCATACATAGGAAGTCTTCAAAGAGTTCATGGAAAATGCTTGTTATGAAAAAACTGTGCATGGATTTCAATTTTTTTGCACCAAAATAATCTTCTCCTTTGCTTCCAGTTTCCACAGACCTCTGGGAGTACCTTTGCAGAGCACGCGGGGCCCTGGGGATTCTCATATAGTCTCCCCACGGCCCTAAAGTGCTCGGGTTTCTGTTAGCTCAATGTAACAGCCGAGGAGACTTATGCTGGGGAACAGGAAGGGGCTTGCCCGGAGTCCCCCAGCTCCACAGTGGCAGATGTGCGTGAAGGAAGGGAGTTTGTTTTCTGCTTGGTGCTGCCATCCAGCTAGGGACCCAAGCCCAGCGGCAGAGGGGGCTGCCACGCGCAGCTGCCTGTACTGAATTCAGAGCAGCCTTTCCCGAGCAGCTCTGCCACTTCCTTCGTGGAGGTGGGATTCTTTCCTTGGGATGAACCAATTACGTTCAAAGGAGCAAAAAATAATTTATGCGTATTAGCTAATGAGGATGCTGTTTGGGATATTTTTAGCCTAGCTGAGAAGGAGAGAGAGAAGACAGGGCTTGGTGGGAACTGACTGGGAGGAAGAGGCAGCTTGGGAATCAGACAGCCCTGAGCCCAAGCTTTGGCTCTCGCTGCCTGTGGGCAGGTGCTTGGGGTGGGGAGGGGGCGGCGAGGGGAGGAATCATTGCCCCTCTGTGAAAGTGCGTATTGCAGCAGCCACCTCTCGGGTTCTGCTGTAAAGACTAAAGATCATATAAGCAAAACCCACAGTGAGTGTCCACCCCTTGTACCTGTGATAAGTATTTATCAAATGTTTATTATCGCCAGGTCCTCAGTGTTTGCAGATTTAATAATTTTATCCTCAACACCATCCCAGCAAGTAAGGACTAACTGTACGTCCATCTTTCAAATGCAGGAAATAATTTGCTCCACCAGGGCCAGGATTCAACCTGTGGCAGGCTATGCCCCTAACCATCAGGCCATACTGCCTCTATGGCTGCTAGCGCAGCTTGACTTTTACCTGTAGCAGGCAGAGCTCACAGTGGGTCAGGCCATTATTTATAGGAGCAGGGTCTCCTTTAGGAACCTTAGTAAGCTACTTACACTTAAAAGGAACTCCATCATCAAACTGGGTCAGAATCCTCTCTTTCAATGTCATGGCAAGTCTGGCTGAGCAGCAAAAACTCTGCCCATACAAGAGGCCAGAGAGCTGGAATCTTTTTCCTTTCTGTTTTAAATTAAGATTTATTATTTATTTGAAAGGCAGGGTGACAGAGAGAGAGGGGGCGGGGGAGACAGAAAGAGACAGATCTTCTATCTACTGGTACACTCTTGCAATGGTCATAATAGTCAGGTTTGGACTAGGCCAAAGCCAGTATTCAAGAACTCCATCCTGGTCTTCCACATGGGTGACAGGAGCTCAAACACTTGAGCCACTTTCTGCTGCCTTCCCAGATGCAACAGCAAGAAGCTGGATAAGAAGCAGAACAGCTGGGACTCAGACTGGCACTCCAGGGTGGGATGCTGGTAAACCATTGTGCCACAATGTCAGCCCTGGGTGTTGGAATCTTAGTCTCTACTCAGATGCCAAGGTACACCTGACACTATCATCAATTTTGTATGCCTTTATTTGCAAAGTGGGAGAAATACTAAGATTAAAACTTTATAATTTCTCTCACTGGCTAACTCTGTCAAATAAATTATTTATTTATTTATTTATTTATTTTGACAGGCAGAGTGGACAGTGAGAGAGAGAGACAGAGAGAAAGGTCTTCCTTTGCCATTGGTTCACCCTCCAATGGCTGCCGCGGCCAGCGCGCTGCGGCCGGCGCACTGTGCTCATCCGATGGCAGGAGCCAGGTGCTAGGTGCTTTTTCCTGGTCTCCCATGGGGTGCAGGGCCCAAGCACTTGGGCCATCCTCCACTGCACTCCTGGGCCACAGCAGAGGGCTGGCCTGAAGAGGGGCAACCGGGACAGAATCCGGCGCCCCGACCGGGACTAGAACCTGGTGTGCCGGCGCCGCAAGGCAGAGGATTAGCCTGTTGAGCCACGGCGCCGGCCTTTGTCAAATAAATTTTAAAAATTTAAAAAGGGGGGGGGGCGGCACCATGGCTCACTTGGTTAAAACTCCATCTGTAGCTCCAGCATATCATATGGGTGCCGGGTTCTAGTCCCGGCTGCTCCTCTTCCAGTCCAGCTCTCTGCTGTGGCCCCGGAAGGCAGTAGAGGATGGCCCAAGTGCTTGGGCCCTGCACCCACATGGGAGACTGAAAGGAAGGACCTGGCTGCTGGCTTTGGATCGGCGTAGCTCCAGCCGTAGTGGCCATTTGAGGGGTGAACCAATGGAAGGAAGACCTTTCTCTCTGTCTCTCTCTCACTGTCTAACTCTATTTGTCAAATAAATAAATAAAAATAAAACTTTATAATTGCCTGTGATGCCAGCCTCCCATTTGAGTGCCGGCTGCCCCACTTCTGACTCCTGCTCATGTGCCTGGGAAGAGGAAGATGGTCCAAGTGTTTAGGACCTAGGAGGCAAGTTCATGAACACAGAGGTCCTTTGACAGGGTGTCCAGTACAAGTCATCAGAGGTAAGCATGGAGGCTGAAGGGGCCATCGCAGACCAGATGTGTACTGAGTCTCCTCTGCACCCCCTCATACTTGTACCTTATCCCAGGCACCAAGCCCGAGGTGTAGACACACAGCAGGCCCTCAGGAAATGCTTGCTGAAGGCTACCCCACAGACCTGGGAGAGGAATGGTGCCCTGTTGGAAGCAAGAACGAGTAGGACCTGGCGCGTTGGTCAATGGGTGAATGGGTTGTCGATGACACCTAACTTGGATCTCCAGCCTCAGCAATGCTTTGCCAACCAAAGGCCCAGACTGTACCTTTGGAAGCCAGTGGACAGGATGTAGGATCCAGAGCTGGAGGCACCTGGGAGAGAAGCTGGCAGGCTGCTGGGGCCCCATGGGTACTAACAGGAATTCAATTCATGTTGGCAAAGCTTCAATCAGTGGCTCCCCACCTGTTTTGGATCTGCATCACTTGTGGAACTTTTTCAAACACACAGCCTTCTGCCTTCTGCATCGACACTTCCAGGTTCGGGACTCTGGACTCCATCTCAGACGATAGCAGTGCACATCACCAAGCGTGGAAACTGAGCTCTCAAATCCTCAATTTTCATTGGCCTTTCTTAGAATTTGGCTTTTGTTGATTGGTTGGTTTTAAAAAGACATACCTATGACAGTTAGCACTGAGTCATTTAAAAATCAAGACTAATCTCTGTTCTTTACATGTAGGAACACATATAATTTTCACATAACGCTGTGAGGAAGGCATTATCCTCCCCATTTTACATAAGAGGAAACTGAGCTAGAGAGAGGTTAATAGTCCAAGCTCACAGGCAGAGCCAGGCAGTCTGCCTCCAGAGCCCACGCCCTTAGCTTCTTTCTACAAGAAACCTCAGTCCATCGCTTTGAATCCGTGTCTACCCAGAAGAAAGACTGCAGAGGAGTTACATCTGCTACTTATCCTTTTTTTTTTAACAACATAAATTATGATCACTAAGAAAGATGATGTTTGATGAACTAATGAATAGCTCAGTGAGGAAAAACCACAGCAAGATAAAATATTGTATCTTAGAGAATTGACAAATGATCCCACAACTAGGAGTTGTCTGGGCTTAATTTTGGGTTTTTCCTGGCCATTTGATCTCAGAAAGTCGCTTGAGCATATTGTGTATCAGCATCTTCATTTTTTAAAGCAAGGATAACAGCTTTCTCTGACTACTGAGTAGTTGGGACATGTGGATTATTAAGTATCTATAAGGTAGTATTATTAACGCCAATAAAATAAGCAGAAAGCGGTGAGCCCCCTGGGAGGAGGGGCCAAGCATTTCTACCTTGCCCTCAAAAGCAAGCTAAGATCTTTGCCTTACACCTTATACAACAATTTACTCCAAATGAAACAAAGACGTAAACATAAGAGTTTAAACTGTAGAACTCCTAAAAGAAAACATAGGTGAGATGCTTCATGACATTGGGTTTGGCAATGATTTCTTGGATATTTTTACCGAAGGCACTGACAATAAATGACAAAAGACAAACTTGCAGTTCCCATCTTTAACAATTTGACCATTTAGCATAATGATACTCCCATTTATGGAATACCAAATATATAGCAAGAACCTTATATTCTTTATTTCATTTCACCTTCGTGAGGTGGGCGTGCAACTGTCCCCTGAGAAGAAATGAAGGCTCACAGAATGCAGCTCTCCGAGGACGCTCACCTAACAGCGTGGAACTCTGTGATTCCAGGTCCAGTTCTCTAACTGCTCTAATATCTCGTTTGCATTCCCCTCGTTGGAAACCTGTAATGCACTCTGCGGCAGGAAAGGCTGTGAAAAGTTCTACAGGTAAAGAAACCTATTTAACACGGTACAATTGTGCGTATCAAAGCCTATTGAATTAAATAACCCCTCCTCTCTGTGGGAGAGGAGAGCGGCGGCCCTATTAATGAGCTGTGGATTCTTTCTGCAGAATAAAACATTGAAAACACAGGTGCAGGGCAGTTCGAGTCCCGGCTGCTCCACTTCCTATCTAGCTCTCTGCTATGGCCTGGGAAAGCAGTAGAAGATGGCCCAAGTCCTTTGGCCCCTGCACCCACGTGGGAGACCTGGAAGAAGCTCCTGGTTCCTGGCTTCAGATTGGCGCAGATCTGGCCGATGTGGCCAATTGGGGAGTGAACCAGCAGATGGAAGACACCTCTCTCTCTTACTCTCTATTTCTCTCTCTCTCTGCCTTTCCTTCTCTCTCTTTGTAACTCTGACTTTCAAATAAATAAATCTTAAAAAAAAAAAAAACACACAGGTGCACACAAAAATGGTCGCACAATGTTCATCGCAGCATTTGTCATTATAGCCAAGAAGCAAAAACCCAAAAGTCCATCAGCGATAATATGTGGGGCCAGCGCTGTGGCACAGTGGCTTAGAGGCTGCTTGTGACACTAGCATCCCATGATGCTAGTGATGGTTCAAGTCCAACTCCCTGTTAATGCACCTGGGAAAACAGCAAAAACGATGACCCAACTGCGTTAGCCCCTGCCAGCTAAGTGAGAGAGCTGGATGGACTTCCTGGTTCCAGGTTTTGGTCCGGCCCAGATGGCCGCAACTCCCCAGATCGGCCAGAGCTGCGCTGATCTGAAGCCAGGAGCCAGGAGATTCTTCCTGGTCTCCCATGTGGGTGCAGGGGCCCAAGAACTTGGGCCATCTTCTACTGCTTTCCCAGGCCATAGCAGAGAGCTGGATCGGAAGTGGAGCAGCCAGGACCAGAACTGGCGCCCGGGGGGATGCTGGTGCTTCATGTCAGGGCGTTAACCTGCTTCGCCACAGAGCTGGCTCCCAGTAATAAATATTTTTAAAAGGACAACAATATGTAGATCAACATAGTGTGGTCTATCCATATAGTGTTTGGCAGTAGAAAATAATGCAGTATGGGCCAGTATGGGCCAGTATGAGGCTCACTAGGCTAATCCTCCGCCTGCGGTGCCGGCACACTGGGTTCTAGTCCCGGTTGGAGTGTCCTGGCTGCCCCTCTTCCAATCCAGCTCTCTGCTGTGGCCCGGGAGTGCAGGGGAGGATGGCCCAAGTGCTTGGGCCCTGCACCCACATGGGCGACCAGGAGGAAGCACCTGGCTCCTGCCTTCGGATTGATGCAGTGCGCTGGCCATAGTGGCCATTTTGGGGGTGAACCAACGGAAAAAGGAAGACCTTCTTTCTGTCTCTCTCTCACTAACTCTGCCTGTCAAAAATAAATAAATAAATAAATAAATAAAAGATAAAAAAAGAAAAGAATGCAGTATGGATGTAGGTTACATCATGGGTGGACCCTGAGGGTGTCATGCAAAGAAAGGAGCCAGATGTGTAAATGTCATCTATGATACGGCTCATCTGGAATAGGCAAATCCACAGAGACAGCGCTGACTTACGTTGCCAGGAGAGGGACATAGGGGAGCAAGGCAAGTGACTGCCAATGGGTGTGGGGTATTTTTTGGGATGATGAAAATGTTTTGGAATTGGTGGTGATGTGACTGTACGAAAACCCACTGAAGTGTACACACTACAGTGGTGAGTGTCTCTCGCTGCACCCCTCTGAATGGGAACACCAGGAATCCAGGCTTGGAACCAACTGCCATGGATTGTTTTAGGAAAATGAGAGAAAAACAAAGAGACCTTTGGAGTGATATTTTCTAAAAGCCTGGAGGATTCCTCACTGTGTCATCTTGCAGACCCTGGGCATGATGAGTAGGAAGAGCCACATGCAAGATGGACATGAGCCACAAGCTCACGGTAAACCTGGGCACTCTATACCCATTCCAGTGGCCTCTGGGTCTCTGAGGGGACCCCACCTTCCCCTATTGGACTGCCAAGTTCTCTGGTTTGCCTTGGGATGTTATTTGTGTGATTAGTGAAAATAAAATATAACTGTGGCGTGGAAAAATGTGGTGAATTTTATGGTAGGTCTACTGTATCTTGATAAAGAAATAAACAAAGAATTGCAGCACAACTTAGTGTTCTGGAACAACCGAGCACTGAATCCCGGCTCAGGCATCATCTATTCTGATGTCTTGTGCTGTGTAATTAGGAGGGTTTGTGCTCCCTGCAAGACACGGCCCCCTAAACTCTCAGCAGAAAAACCAAACAGGTACAGAGGAGTGAGGGCAAGCCTGGAAGCGGAGAGGCATCAAAGTGTCAGTGCAGGTGGTATGGCCCCTCCGGTGGGCTTTTATCTGCTACATCTGCTTAGTTCCCCTATTTTGACAACAGTCAAGAAGGCAAAGTTCGGAAACCCCTGCTCTTCACCGGGAGGGTTCAATTCTAACACTTGACTGTGCTATGTAACTTGGCAGACAGATCTCGTTTTATTTGAATGATATCACATTCACCTAGGTTTAAAGGATTTACAAAAACAATAAGCCACTGAATTAGAGTTTTAGAACAGAGAAGGACTATGGGGAGAGATGACTGGACCTGATCCCCTTACTTTGGTTATGGGGAAACTGAGGCTCAGAGAAATAAAATGGCTTGTCCAAGGTCACAGAGATAAGCATGGGTGAGACTGCTGCCTGTCTTCTTCCTTTCAGAAGCTGCCACCCCCTCCCTTCCAGCTATGTGCACGATGGACTGGAACAAAGGATGTATTTCCTAGTGAGATAGGGTGGCAGGGCCGCTCTGGCCAGTGGAATGTTCATGGAAGTGGTGTGAGAAACTCCTGGGAAGGACACTTCATAGCAAAGGGTTGGAGTGGGGGACTTCCTTCTTCCTTCTTGCCGGCTGGGTTGCGTAATAGTTAGCTGCAGTTCCTGCAGCCATCCGGGATCATGAGGTGGAAGCTGCATTGGTAGAATAGGAGAGCAGTAGGAATTTTGTGTCTCTGATAATTGATAGGATTGCCATACCAGCTCTGGAATGTTCATCTCCAGACTTTATGTGAAAGATAAATTCTTTCAGCTGCTGTGATTTCAGTCTACCATTTACAGTTGAATTGAATTCTAATTGATACAGAATGGAAGAGAGCTGAATGGAAATTTAAGTCTCCTGAAACCCGGGACTGTTTATCTTACTTTTAGTAAGAAATGCCAAATTGCTAAATGCTTTGTCTAAAATAGTTGCTGACAATTTTTTTAATAAAGAGATTAATTTATTTCAAAGGCAGAGTTACAGAGAGGGTGAGTGAGCTTCCATGTGCTGGTTCACTCCCCAAATTGCCACAACAGCCAGAGCTGGACCAGGCTGAAGCCAGGAACCAGGAACTCCCATCTGATCTCCCACATGGGTGGCAAGGGACCAAGCACTTGGGATATCTTCTGCTTCCTTCCTAGGCACATTAGCAGAGAGCTAGATCAGAAGCAGAGCAGCCGGGACTTGAACTGGCACTCATATGGGATGCCTGTGTCACAGGCAGTGGCTTAACCTGCTGTATCACATAGGCCCACATGGAGGTTCAGTTGGCCCCAGTTGCTGATAATTCTTTTTTTTTAATTTTTAAAGATTCATTTATTCATTCATTCATTTATTTATTCATTTATTTATTTATTACACACAGAGAGATGGAAAGTCAGAGAGAGAGGTCTTTCATCCACTGGCTCACTCCCCAAATAGCTGCAATGGCTGGAGCTGGGCTGATCAGGAGCCAGGAGTTTCTTCCGGGTCTCCCACGCAGGTGCAGGGGCCCAAGCATTTGGGCCATCTTCTACTGCTTTCCCAGGCCATATCAGAGAGTTAGGTCGGAAGAGGAGCAGCCAGGACCAGAACTGGCGCCCACGTGGGATGCCAGAGCCGCAGGCAGAGGCTTAGCCTACTAAGCCACAGCAACAGCCTCATGCTGATAATTCTTGAGTGCTAATTGTATGCCAGTCACTAAGTACTTTTTAAGTGTCATTAGCTCATTTATTCCTCATGTCAACTCAGTAAATACCTCTATTATTATCATTATTTCCATTTTACAGGCAAAGAACCTGAGGCACAGATTGAATAACTTGCCCATGGTCACATATGTAGGAGCTGCAGTTTGAACTCAGGCAGCCTGGTTCCAGAGCCGGCACTCTTAGCTCCCATATGACACTCTTATGAGATGAGCCCCACACAATCCGTTCTGCTCTTTTTACAGAGGAGGAAACTGAGGCAGACAGTTCAACCATTTGCTTAAAATCACTCTGCAAGTTAGCACTGCAGCCAGCATGGATGCCAGGTTCCTAACTCAGTCTTCACTGTCTCCCTAGACCACCCTGCTATCTCAGAGGCCACCTAGGTGGACATACAACCCCCACCTCCCTCTTCTCCCCCCCCCCCCCACCCAGCAGGCACTCAGACATTTTTGTGGCCAGGATGGCTACAACCTCCTTTGAAAAGAGGCCAGCTTTTGCCCTCCACCAAAATAACTTTGCTTTATTTATAGTCTCCTGCTCAGAGCTTTTGAACTGGTTGCTCATTCCCAGGGAGATCTTGATAACAACTGCTCCTTGGAGAGGGTTCATAGGAAACAAGGTGAACAAACACGGCAGAGCCTCTGCCTGTCTAGTAGA
This sequence comes from Sylvilagus floridanus, assembly GCA_949820135.1. NCBI lineage: Eukaryota > Metazoa > Chordata > Mammalia > Lagomorpha > Leporidae > Sylvilagus > Sylvilagus floridanus. Next base: position 89,663,132 of record OX463243.1, on the reverse strand, counting down.
GCTTTGCTCCTGGGTGTGTTTGTGAGTCTGTGTTGGTGTCTGGGTGCAAAAGATCTTAAATCCAACATGGCGGTTTGGACATTAGCACTTTTTTTTTTGGGGGGGGTTTTAAATCCAAAAAGTTCACCCTTGGCCTTCAACAACTTCAGGGTAAAATGATATTTATCCAGAAGTCGCCTCCAAAAGAGGGAATCTTTCCTACTACTTAGCTAATTCTTACTTCCTTTGCTCCCTGAATGGCCAGGGACCTGGGATCCCTTACTGCGGTGACTATGCTGGTGTCAGGGTAAAATGGAGAAGGGGAGTGGCGTTTCAGAACAGAACATTTCAAATAAAAAAAAAAAAAAGGAAGACGAAAGAAAAGAGAAGAGACGCCAACTAGCAAATCTGGCCAGGCGCTTCCAGCATCGAAGGCGCCACCCCGCAGCGCTCCTGCCTCACGGGCGTCTGGAATCACTCGGCCTGGATGCTGAACTTGGCTTTCCAGCCTCAGTTTCCCCGTTTGCAAAACGAGGGGGTAAACTCTCAGGACTTGTGCCCGGCGTGGCCCTCACAGGTGTGGGCAATGCTCTGGCTGACTCACAGGGCTCTTCCTCCGCCACTCGCCGGACATGGCCGAGGCTCCGTTTGTGAGCCCTCCAGGCCCGGCGGGGATCAAACGGGGTGTTCATGAAAGGGGGCCCCTAGGGAGGGCAGGGCGGTGGGCTTGGCTCCTGGATACTTCCTCGTCCGCTGAGTTAACCTCTACCAGGTCTCTGTACTGCAGCCCCCGGCTGACAAAGGGGAGCGGGGGTCCGCCAGGGCAGCACAAAGCCGAACCTCCATGCGGGTCTCTCGAGGCTGCCAGGTGGAGGGGAAAGCGAGGGGCCTGCCTCGGGCGTCGCGTGGGGAAGTGGATGGTGTGATATGGCACAGGTCGTGAGGAACTTCCTGGAAGATATGGGGTTTCTCAAAGGGGAAAGGGGTTTTCCTCGAGGCCTGCGTGGGACAGCTACTGGATGGGAGGACGCCCTAGAGGGAAGCACAGGTGGTCTCCATGACCTATTAGGGTCTCCTCAGGGGCAGCTGGGGTGCAGCCTTCGAGGCCGGAAGCCGGGGTACGGATCTTCGAGCATCCGCACCAGGAAGTCCCAGCCCGAGGGGCCCCACTCAGAAGGTGAGGCCGGATGCGCGGCCCCGCCCCCTGCCGCGGCCCCGCCTCCCGCGCGCGGACTACACTTCCCAGCGGCCCCCGCGCGCGGCGGCGCGGGCGGGCGGCAGGGGGCGGCGGTGTGAGAGGCGGCGGGGGCGGCGCGCGCCGGGTACGCGCGCCGGCGACCATGGCGTTCGCCGGGCTGGAGCGAGCACATTAACCCTGGGAGGCGGCGGCGGCGGCGGCGGCGAGGGCGCGAGCCTCGAGCGGGCGGGCCCCAGCCTGAGGGAAGGGAGGAAGGGGCGGGGAGAGCGCCAGAGGGAGGCCGGTCAGCCGCGGGCGGGCGGGCAGCGCAGCGCCGAGCGGGGCCCGCGGGCCCATGAGGAGGCCCGGGGACCATGGGCTCCAGGATCAAGTGAGTGCGGCCGGGCGGAGCCGGGCCGGGCGCGGGGCGGCGAGGCCGGGCACGGGCTGCAGGCCGCGGGCCGCGCGGGGGACTTGTTGCCGGGACCCGAGGGGGCGCCCCGCGAGCTGGCGTCACGCGGGGAGGGGGCCGGTTGCCATGGCGATCCCGGGGCGGCGCGGGGGCGCGGTGCGCGCGGGGTGGCCTGGCGTCGGCGGTCAGGTGCCCCCTCCTCACCTGATTGCGCGAACAGCTGAGCTCGCGAGGTGGCCTCCTCCGTGGGCTTACAGAGCCCCCCGAACACGGTCCTGCAACTGTTGGGAGGGGAGTGGGAAATCCCCGGACGCAACTCCCCAGCAGGGGGGTGTGGGGGGCGCCCTGAGAGTTGGCAGGTCTGCGAGGTTGCAGTGCGGCGGCTCGAGGCCTGCGGCCCCCCGGAGAAGTCGTGTGAGGTCCTGGAGGGAGGGGCCGCTCCGGACGGGAGGTCCGGTTGGCCGGGGGAGGCAGGCCCCCCCTTATCTGTGATAGTCTGGGCACAGCCAGGGCCAGAGGCTGCGAAGGAAGATGCCTCCGCGCTGTGAGTGCACCTGATCTCGATACTCGTCGGAAAGGCTTTGTAACCCAATCTGACGAATTTCCTCCCTCATTCATTCACCTGGAGTGCCCGCTGTGGGGTTGGTTTTCCGAGGAAATGGTGGATCCGGCTAACTTCCGAAGCCGGGGAAACATTGTTGCTCTCCTCCTGAGACCAGAAGTTGACTTTGGAAAGTGCAACTTCTACGCGCTCCAATTTGGGTGTGTGGCTCCGGGCTCTATCTCCCCTCCCAGCCAGGTCCTCGCCGGCCTCTCCCTTCCTCAGCCCCACGACGGGAGATGCTTTATCTCTAATCACTAACAAATGTTCGCTCTTTTTTCTGTATGACTCATAGAATTGTTTAAGGGCATTTAAAAACAGAGTTGACAGCATAGACGTTGTCGTAAAACAGCTTTCTCGGGACACTTGAAACTCTCTTACGGGAGTTTGTGGAATGTGTTTGTTTCAGCGTTTTGAGGATTGTGCTAGGGAAGGCTGAAAAGGAAAGAGCCTCAAAGGTGGAATCTAATAATTATTCAGACATTGCTTCTTATGTCCAGGTGAGGCCATGCCGTGTGACCCTCGCCCGGCCTTGCAGTCCCCTAGTGGTTGGGCTTTCCCATTTACAAGACCTGTCTAATGTGTGCGGCTGTGGCCTCGGCTGAATGAAACTAGGAGGGCTTGCTCGTAAAAATGAAAGTGGAAGAGTCAGATGAATATGCTGTTAATTCCTTAGCTTTGTGGAAACAAGCGGAAAAAGAAGTAGGCTCCAGACAGGAGCCCCAGAAGCTTGGGAGGTACACAGGCCTAGTTTGTGGCGTGTTGGGGTTAAAGAGGCACTCCATGTTTAGTTCTTGCTTCCTTGTAAACTTGGACTTCAGCAGCATTCACGTGCACTTTCCAAAAGCCCCCTCAGAGTCACAGAGTGTGTGTTACAGAAAAGTTCAGAAACTTGCCTGGTGTGGGGGTCCAGCATTCACATCCACAGGTAGTCAGGTGACCAACCCTAGGTCTTGTAGGTAGCAGGCTGACAGATACATTCCTCAAGTGTGTTTTGTGGAACTCATCGCTGTAGTATCTGAGCACTTGGGCCAGGGAGTTTATTAAGGCATGAAATTGTATTAAGCGTGAAATTAGTATGAAGAATAGCCTTATTGATCCTAAAACTAGGCAGCTCTGTGGTAAAACCTTAAGCTTAGGACATATGTTAGCTTTATCTGTGGTAAGAGAAGTTGTGAAGAATGGTGATTTATAGTGACTGCAGCTTGTGCCTGTAGCTGGGAATGAGAATGCTTAGGTGCTGCCCTACTTGCCGGAGAAGAGTGATTTGGTTACTGCTGGTCTTTTCCATCCTGCCGGGGCAGATCAGACTTTAGCTCAGGTGTGCACCTGCAGCCTCCATTGTGTAGGGCAGTTTTGGGGGTGGGGAGCAGGAGCAGCACTGGCTGCCCTCCCAGCAGGAGAGCACTGTGGCTGCCTCTGCTGTCTCTTGCTTTTCTTTGATGCTGTTGAGCAGGCAGAATGACAGCGGGGAATCAGATCTGGGTTCAGATTCCAGCTCTTTCTCCTGCTAGCTATGAAACTGGGCACAGACTACCACCTTCAATGTCAGTTTCCCTGAGAGTGAGATGGAGACGACTCTGTCCATTTTGCAGGGTCATTATGAGCACTAAACAGTATCTCCTTGAATGCCAGGCCTGTGTGGTTGGCTTTCCTTCACACCTTCTCTATCAAAAGACGAAGAAAATCTGGTGTATTTTATATCAGAAATGTCAGATATCTTTCAGATAATGGAGAAATGTTTTAATGATGAAGAAATTAAGACTGTTAACATGCAGAGCAGGCCTTAACATTGTCTGTTATTAAAAATAAAAGTTGATTAAAAACCGTATTGTGGAGCTGGTGTCTTGTATGGTCCGCAGTAAAGCATGTGCATTGCCAAGCCTAGGTGTTGAGATGTAGCGTTTGTTCGGACTTTCTGGCCCAGGCTGGTTGAGCACAGTCTCTGTCAGGCACCGTGGTAATGCTTAACATGAGCCATTTCCTCAAAGTCTCACAACTGCACCGTGCTGCTACTTATTAACCACATTTCTCAGAGGACAGAGTGGGAGTTTATAGGCCCAAGATCAAATGCCATCCCCAAGAAGCCTGCCGACGCCAGTTCCCCATTGCCCACTCACACTGCCTTTCCCAGCCTAGGCCAGATGCCCCTTACCTGTGTTTCTCTGGCCCGTTGTGTTTATTGCTGTTCCGGTCCCAAATGGCTCCTTGTCTATCTCCCCTACTAGGCTGGACACAAACTCCAAGAGAGGGATTCTCTTGGCTGTCTTTGGGTTCTCTTTGTCAAGCTCAGTGCCTGGGATGTGGTTGTTTAGGAAGAGTTCTTGGAATGCTTTTAAGGAATAGGTTGGGATCTGAGTCAAGATCCTGATGAAGTTCTCTTGAGTTGGATATATGTGGAGTAAAAAGAACAGTTTGCTATTTGAACCCTCTAGGGAGAGTTTTTATAAAGTGTAAGTCAAATTGTCCTAGTCTAGGCAGACTGTTCCTTTTTCTTGAGAGTGTTTAGTTCACGATCATTTTTCCAAAGGAATGTTGCTTCGCCTCAAACTGAACATTGACAAAAAGAAGGTCACTGGTAGGCAGGTAGCACCCTGGAAACCTAAACTTTAAACCAGAGCAGACATTCATCTAGAGGGATGAAAGGAGTGGTGGAAGCTGACAATCTTTGGCAGGTATGTTTAAATCTTATTTAGTGTTTGAGTGATCCCAGTGTGCCGCAGTGTGGTTAATATGAAGCAATTTAACTGATAATGCAGACACACAGCAGGAAACGTGTGGCAGTTTAATATTGCTTGTGGTGACATCCTAGGAATTGCTTCCAGGCACCAAGTGCAGGAAGTGGGTTGTGAGTAATCGAAGGAAGTACTCTAAGTGAGTTTGAAGAAACCTGACATTTATGGACTCCGAGAAAAGCGCACTGTTCAGATTTGAAGGCTGAGGACAGGACGGGGCAACTGATTTAGCCTCGTGGTGGTGTGCATTCTGCTTTATCCTGTTTCCCTGTCTTCTGTCCCTGTCACACTGTGACTTCTGCGGGGTTGACAATAAATTTAACCATTTATTCACTCACTCACCTGCTGTAGAACTAGGAAGAGTGTTAAGCACATATTAAGCACTTAGCAAAGTTTAGCCATTATTATCATAATTGGAGAAGTAGTAGCGTGCCTCACAGTGTGCTAAATACCAGAACCACAAAACCAAATCAGTTTTTCTTTGCTTTAACACTTTCTATAGTAAAACAAAAACGAACCCTTCCAGGATTCCTCCCCACTGAAAGAGAAAGCAAAACAACCAAAAGCCAAGGATGAGTTCTGTGGTGGAGCCTGGGCCAGAGGTGCCTAGGTGAGGTAGTGCAGGGGGGTCGGAAGAGGCCGAGTTTCAGCTGGGGAGAGGAAGGGTGCTGCACGGATTGGAGGCAGTGGCAGTTGTGATGTCAGCCTAGGGCAGGATGTACGAGCATGGGGCACTTACGGAAATAAAAACATCATTTTCTGGGCACTTACATGCCAGCAATCGTTTTAGGCATTGGGAATTACACAGATTCGTTTCTACTCCAGTGGTGCTTATAGCCCAGTGGACATAACCGAAAGAAAAGTAAATTCACATACAGGTGTGCGGGGTTGCTGGAAAGGGAAACGTGATGCTAGGAGCGAGTGATGGGAGTGGCTGGCTGTGTCTATTTAAAATACAGAGTGGGGGAAGACCTTGCTGCGGAGGGGTCTTAAAGGGGGCTGAGACTTAAAGGATGAGGCGAGTCCTATGAAGAGATTGGCCAAGACTTGCTGTCTCAGGGGAAGGTCTTGAGGCAAGAGAATGGTAGGCACATTTCAGGAAGTGACAGAGGCCAGAAGGCTGAAGTAGTGACAGTGGCAGAGAGGTCTGAGATGATGTCAGAGACTGAGCCTGGATGGGACCTAGAAGGATGTGGTTATCTGAAACTGCTTTGTTATGAAATTCACATGCTATAAAATTCACTTTGAAGTATAAGATTAAACTTTTTAGTATATTTACAAAATGTGATTTATCACCACTAATTCCAGAGCATTTTCATCTCAAAGAGGAGCCCTCATTCATACTCGTGCCCTGAACCCTGCCAGTTGGGGCAATCACAAAGTTCACAGGAAATGCTTATAATGAAAAAATTATGCCTGAATTGCAGATTTTTTTTTGCATTATGATAAACTTTTTTTTTTTTAAAGATTTTTTTTTTTTTTTTTTTTACAGGCAGAGTGGACAGTGAGAGAGAGAGACAGAGAGAAAGGTCTTCCGTTGCCGTTGGTTCACCCTCCAATGGCCGCCGCGGTCGGCGTGCTGCGGCCGGCGCACCGCACTCGTCCGATGGCAGGAGCCAGGAGCCAGGTGCTTTTCCTGGTCTCCCCATGGGGTGCAGGGCCCAAGCACCTGGGCCATCCTCCACTGCACTCCTGGGCCACAGCAGAGGGCTGGCCTGGAAGAGGGGCAACCGGGATAGAATCGGTGCCCCGACCGGGACTAGAACCCGGTGTGCCGGCGCCGCAAGGCGGAGGATTAGCCTGTTGAGCCACGGCGCCGGCCTTTTTTAAAGATTTTATTTACTTATTTGAGAGGTAGAATTACAGACAGAGGGAGAGACAGAAAAGTCTTCTATCTGCTAGCTCCCCAAATGGCTGCAACAGCCAGAGCTGGGCTGATCCAAAGCTGGGAGCTAGGAGGAGCTGCTTCTGGGACTCCCACATGGGTTCAGAGGCCCAAGCACTTGGGCTATCTTTTCCTGCTTTCCTAGGCCATAGCAGAGAGCTAGGTCGGAAGAGGAGCAGCCGGGACTAGAACTGGTGCCCATATGGGATGCCGGCACCACAGACAGAGGCTTAGCCCACTGTACCACAGCACTGGCCCACTTGTCTTTTAATTGTACTTTCTATGAGCTTTTTTTTAGTACCCTCTTTTTGTTGCTGTAGACTTCCCTTTCTGTGAATTTCATATAAATGGGATCATACATAACCCTTTGTGTCTGGCTGCTTTCTCTTAGCACAGTGATTTCAAGGCTTATCCATGTTGGAACATGTGTGTTTCATTACTTTTTTTATTGCTGAGTAGTATTCCGTTGTATGGATATACCACATGTGACCCATCCATTCCGCAATTGTTAGGTTTTAGTTTTGTTTCACATTTTCACTATTACTAATGATGTTGCTGTGAATATTTTGTGAGGACATATGTTTTCATTTCTCTGGAGTATGCACCTGGGAGTGAAGATGCTGGATCATATGGTAATTTTGTTTAGCTTTTTTTTTTTTTTGACAGGCAGAGTTAGAGGAAGGTCTTCCGTTGGTTCACCCCCCTGCTACGGCCAGTGTACTGTGGCTGGTATGCCGCGCAGATCCGAAGCCAGGAGCCAGGTGCTTCCTCCTGGTCTCCCATGTGGGTGCAGGTCCCAAGGATCTGGGCCATCCTCCACTGCACTCCCAGGCCACAGCAGAGAGCTGGACTGGAAGAGGAGCGCCTGGGACAGAATCCGGTGCCCCAACCGGGACTAGAACCCGGGGTGCTGGCGCCACAGGCAGAGGATTAGCCAAGTGAGCCTTGGCACCGGCTTGTTTAGCATTTTGAATAACTGTTAAAATTCTTTTCCAAAGCAGCTGTACCACTTTGTGTAAAGTGGTATCTCATTGTGGATTTGATTTGGCCCAAATGAATTATGTAGAAAACAGAAGATCAGAGTAGAAAGATTTTTCAGAAGAGTTTGGGACTGAAAAAAACAAGAAATTTGGAGGGGGGGGCGAATTCCAAAATAAAGAATAGTGGAGATTAATCGACATGAAAGGGGATTGGCCTAGCAGTTCAGACACTCGCATCCTGTGCTGGAGTTCTGGCTTCAGTGCCCACCTCTGTGCCCACCTCTGGCTCCTGATTCCAGCTTCCTTCTAAGGCAGACCCGGGGAGACAGCAGGGATAGCTCAAGTAGCTGGATTGCTGCCACCTGTGTAGGAGACCTGATTGAGTTCATGGCTCTGGCCTTGGCCCAGCCCTGGCTGTCACAGGCATTCGAAGAGTGAACCAGTGGATGGGACCTCCCCCCCACCCCACCTCGCCGCTGCCTATCAAAAATAAAATTGAAAAAATGGGATAAACCCATCCCAGTGTTTTCAAGTCTAGGTAAGCAGCCATGGCTTTGCTATGCTCTTGTCTTTTTAGACTTTTTTTTAAATTAATTTATTTTTATTAATTTATTTTTTTGACAGGCAGAGTGGACAGTGAGAGAGAGAGAAAGGTCTTCCTTTGCCGTTGGTTTACCCTCCAATGGCCGCCGCGGCCGGCGCACCGCGCTCATCCGATGGCAGGAGCCAGGTGCCAGGTGCTTTTCCTGGTCTCCCATGGGGTGCAGGGCCCAAACACCTGGGCTATCCTCCACTGCACTCCTGGGCCACAGCAGAGAGCTGGCCTGGAAGAGGGGCAACCGGGACAGAATCTGGTGCCCTGACCGGGACTAGAACCCGGTGTGCCGGCGCCGCAAGGCGGAGGATTAGCCTGTTGAGCCACGGCGCCGGCCGACTTTTTTTTTTTTTTAAAGATATTATTCATTTATTTGAAAGGTAGAGTTACAGAGAGGTAGAAGCAGAGAGAGAGAGGTCTTCCATCTGCTGGTTCACTCCCCCAATGGCCACAATGGCTGGAACTGTGCCAATCCGAAGCCAGGAGCTTCTTCTGGGTCTCCCACATGGGTGCAGGGAGCCAAGGACTTGGGCCATCTGCTGCTGCTTTCCCAGGCCACAGCAGAGAGCTGGATTGGAAGTGGAGCAGCCAGTACTTGAACCAGCGCCCATGTGGGATGCTAGCACTGCAGACGGCAGCTTTACCTGCTACGCCACAGTGCTGGCCCCCATAAACTGCTCTTTAAATTATCAAATTTTGTGGCAGACTTGCTTCTCCTTGAGGTCTGTTGTGTAGCATTGTTGTGATGAGGCTGGGGGTTAAAATGTGACTTCCTCTGTAGGACTTGTCCCTCTAATTCTTTTTACCTTTTTCCCTGTCTCCAGTGCTTAAAGGCGTCTCTAGAAAGATGTGGGATGTTTGAATAGAAGTGTGGAGACTGGGCTCACCATTATTAGTGTCCAGAGTCAGTTAGTTGAATTTGCCCTGCCCTGCCCTGCCCTGCCCTGCCCTGCCCTCCCCTCCCCTCCCCTCCCCTCCCCTCCCCTCCCCAGATTTCTTTCTTTAAGATTTCTTTCTTTCTTTGAAAGGCAGATTGATGGAAGATGAGGGAGAGAGTGAAGAAGGGAAAGAGAGAAGAAGAGAAGCGAATGTTCTGTCCACTTGTTCAATTCATAAACGGGCTGAATAGCCAGGACTGGGCAAGGCTGAAGCCAGGAGCCCAGAACTCTGTTGGGGTCTCCCACACGGGTGGCAGGGGTCCAAGCATTTGGGCCATCATACACTACTTTCCTAGGTGGACTAACAGGAGCTGGATTGGAAGCGGAGCAGCTGGGACTCTAACTGGCACTCTGAATGGGATGCTGGTATCGGAAGTGGTGGCTTAATCTACTGTGGCACAGCACCTACTCCTACTGGAATTTTCATGGCTTTCCTGGAACGTGCATTGGTGCTAGTCCTCCGTCATTCCACCCCTAGTTGCTAGAGTTCACTGGGACGAGGTGGTACGGTAGGTAGGAAGGTTAAAACAGGGAAGATAAAACCTGGGTTATTGCTGTATGAAAATGTAGGTGCATTCAGGCTGTTAAATCTCAGTGTCTTAGTTTGTGGCTGAATTCTAGTTGCAGCTGTAAGGATTCAGTGTTTTTCCTGGCCTTAGCGGGACTCATCTCTGGGTTCACAGCATCCTTTTTGCTTAAAAAGACTTTTTTGGGATATGGAAAGATAAATAAGGAAGAGAAATAAAGCAAAGCTGGGTTCCTCCACTCTTATTGGAATCCATAATCATTCTTTCCAAGTACAGTCATGTGCTGTGTGACCATGTCTGGGTCAGTGGTGGGTGACATACACGATGGTACCGCTTAATGGTGTAGTCATCTTAATTTGTGTAAGGACACTGATGTTTGCACAATGATGAAATTGCCCAACAACAGGTTTCCCAGAACATGTCCCTGTGGTTAAGTGATGCATGACTGTATTTAGGACTTGAAAAGGAACCAAATAACAGAACAAGAAGTATATCCAGAGTATATATGTTCCTATGGAAAAGATAGGTGTCATTCTATTTGTAAGTTGGTATAGCATTTAGAATGTACTTTTCTCTTTTTTTTTTTAAGGTTTGTTTATTTATTTTTTTATTTGAAAGAGTTACACAGAGAAGGAGAGGCAGAGAGAGAGAGGTCTTCCATCCCATCTGCTGGTTTACTCCCCAGTTGGCCACAGTGACTGGAGCTGGGCCCATCCGAAGCCAGGAGCTTCTTCCTGGTTTCCCACGCCAGTGCAGGGGCCCAAGCACTTGGGCCATCTTCTACTGCTTTCCCAGGCCATAGCAGAGAGTTGGATCGGAAGTGGAGCAGCCAGGTCTTGTGCTTATATGGGATGTGCTCATATGGGTCAGTGCTCATATGGGATGCTGGCACTGCAGGCAGTGGCTTTACTCATTACACCACAGTGCTGGCCCCAAATGTACTTTTTTTCTTGCAGTTACTGTTATGTGCAGATCAGCTGTCAAGGGCAAGAACGTTCCACACAGAAGGAACTTTGCAAAAATCACAGATAAAAGGTGTAGTTGAAATACAAGATAAGTGCATGAAGGTTATAAGAGATGAAGTTGAAAGAGTAGGTTTGTGCTCTTGGGATATGATACTATGAGTGTTCCATTCAGGTGTGTAATATCATCAGATCTGAGTTGTTTTGGAAGATTTGTCTGGGCTGCAGTAGGTGGAGCAGTGATATTCCTGGCTTGTGCAAGATGATCTATCTATCTATATTTTTTTTTTATTACTGATAGGCAACTGCATGGGAAGAGATGGGAGGCCCCTGGATTTGGAGATACGTGATGGTTTACACTGCAGAAGATCAAAGCTTGTTGTAAGGTTTTGGCAGTGGAAAGAAAAGAGATGGATTTGAGAGAGATTCTAGGTAGAATTGACAAGACAGTGCCAAATTACATGTGAGACGCGAGAGAAGCGTCAGATGACCTGCCAGGGCTAGCCAAGTGGGCCGTTTGTGAGGTGAGGACTGGTTGTATGGTGTGCGTGTTTCTGAGGAAAAGTGAAAAGTCATAATTGGGAGACGGCATTTTAGTCTGCACAGAGAGGTGAAGGGATCCATAAAGGCTCCGTAGTGAATGTGTGTGCCTTGTTGGGTAAGTACGATTTTAAGTGGCCTGGACCAGTTGCTGAAGGGAAATCGGTTCATGGTAGATTTAGAGAGGGAGGGAGGGAGGAACTGCACACTTAGAGCTCTCTTTAGCCTCAGGAAAGGTTTCAGGAATGTTGCACTGATCTCTGGCCTCCACTGTGCAAGTGAATGGGAGGAAGAAAACATCTAGAGGACTTGCTGTGGGAGTCCAGGACAGGAGAGGAGCTGGGGATGGGCACGTAGGTGTTTGGGGTTTTCAGTCTCCAGGACGAGGTCCCATCTCCTTCTGAGTTCTGAACCTCAACTTGTTTATTATTAATATTATTTTTAATTTATTTGAAGATCACAGCTACAGAGAGGGATCTTCCATCTGTTGGTTCACTCTTCAGATTATCACAATGGTGTAGCTAGGTCAGGACGAAGCCAGGAGCTTCATTTGAGTCTCCCGCGTGGGTGGCTGGGGCCCAAGCACTTGGGCCATTTTCAGCTGCCTTCCTGGGCACATTAGCAGAGAGTTGGATCAGAAGTGGAACAGCCAGAAAATGAACCGGCACCCATATGGGATGCTGGCGTCATAGGTAGTGGCTTTATCTGCTATGCCACAGCACTGCCCCTCTCCTCCCCCTTTTAATTTATAAAAGGAAGCTAATAAATTCACCTGTAGGATTGGTGTGAGGGTTAAGTGGCAATGAGGACTTTCTGGTCAGTGGCAGCTGTCATTAATATTGCATTGTCTAGACAACCTGGAGTTTAAAAAAACAGTATTCTCTTTTATAGTTTTTAAATTTTTCCTTAAAGTATTTGTTTCCTTCCCGTGAGCGTGTTAGGATGATGTATAGTGTGTTTCACTGAGTGTATTGAAGGATTGAGATCCTGAGATTTGCAAAGCACTCTTTCTCTTGCTGGTTGAGGAGAAAGGAAGCTCTGTCATCTACTAAGAAAGGGAAAGTGAACATGCAGATTGTTTCTTGTAACACTTAAGAGCATTCTATGCTACCACTTTCATAAATACTGGGGATTTTTATTTAGTTCTATGAAATATTTATATCAATAATTTGTATTTTTAGCTATTTTAGCTATTCATTCTAGTCTCTATTTTTTAAAAACAGATTTATTTATTTATTTGAAAGGCAGAGTAAGAAAAAGGGAGAGACAGAGATCATCTGTCTTCTGGTTCACTCCCCAAATGCCTGCAACAAGTGGGGCTTGGGTGGCGGGCTAAAGCAGAAGCCTGGAACTCCATTTGGGTCTCCCACATGGGTGGCAATATCCCAGTTACTGAGCCATCATCTGCTGCTGCTCAGGCATGTTAGGAAGAAGCTGGAGTTAAAAGTGGAGATGGGACCTGATCCCAGGCAGTCTGACTTGGGATGCTGGGTTTTTTACCAGGCATCCTAAGCAGTGGCTTAATAACATACCATGTCACACATCTTCCCCAGGTGTTGTAGTACCTTTTTCCCTTCCTCTTTTTTTTTTTTTTTTTTTTTAAAGAGGTCTATTTGAGAGGCAGAGTTAGAGACAGAGAGCACTTCCATCCACTGGTTTACTTCCCAGAGGCTGGGATCGGAGCCGGGCCAAACCAAAGCTAGGAACTTCTTCTGGGTCACCTACGTGTGTGCCAGGGCCCAAGTACTTGAACCATCTTCCACTGCTTTCCCAGGCCATTAGCTGGGAGCTGGATGGGAAGTGGAGTAGCTGGGACTTGAACTGGTACCCATAGGGGATGCTGGCACTGCAGATACAGGCTTAACCTACTATGCCACAGTGCCAGCCCCTCCCTCTTCTTTTAAAGATTTATTTATTTATTTGAAAGGTGAAATGATGGAGGTGTAGGAGGGAGAAAGCTCTCTTCTATCCACTGGCCCACTCCCTTAATGCATGTAACAGCTAGGGCTGGGCCATGCGGAAGCTAGGAGCTAGGAGCTCAGTCTGGGTCTTCCATGTGGGTAGCAGGAACCCAAGTACTTGGGCCGTCACTCCCTGTTTCCTGAACACATTGGTAGGAAGCTGCATCAGAAGCACAGAATAGCCTGGACTTGAACCAGCACCCTGGTAGGGGATGCAGGTGTCTCGGGGTGGCTTAGCCCACTGTACCACAATGCCTACGCTAGGTTTCGTCTTTTAATGTAATTTTTTATTTCTTTGTTTTTTTTGACAGGCAGAGTGGACAGTGAGAGAGAGAGACAGAGAGAAAGGTCTTCCTTTACCGTTGATTCACCCTCCAATGGCCGCTGCAGCCGGCGCACCATGCTGATCTGAAGGCAGGAGCCAGGTGCTTCCCCTGGTCTCCCATGGGGTGCAGGGGCCAAGCACTTGGGCCATCCTCCACTGCACTCCCTGGCCACAGCAGAGAGCTGGCCTGGAAGAGGGGCAACCGGGACAGAATCCAGTGCCCCAACCGGGACTAGAACCCGGTGTGCCAGCGCTGCAAGACAGAGGATTAGCCTAGTGAGCCGCGGCGCCGGCTGTAATTTTTTTATTTCTTACCGCATTGTACTTGAAATTATTTTTAACATTTTTATTTTGGAAAACTTCAAACATCCATAGAAACAGAAGAAATAGTGTAACTAGTCTCCAAATGCCCAGAGCTTGGTTGCACCACTTACTAATTTATGGCTTACCTAGTTTCATGAATAAGTAACTGACCATAATTCCCTCTCCATCCTCCAGTCCTGGGATTTTGAAGCAAATTCCAGATGCCGTTTCTCATTTTTAAAACATTTCTACATGTGTTTCTAAAAGATACTCTTTCAGAAAACATAACAACAGCGACAGCATATCTAAAAAAAAAACAACAAAAATTCTTTTAACATTATCAATGGCCAGTGTTCAAAGTTTTTAACCTTCCTAGTGTCCCTTGACTCCACAGTTTAAGCGAGAGTCTAGCTTGCTCTTCTGCCTTCTCTAAGCTATACTTTCATGTGTTCACTTAAATGTTGATCCATAGCTAGTACTAGGTCTCCTCTGATTTATACTTCGATTGAGTCTAACAATTGAATGTTATGAATATTTCATTGTATTTAACTTCAGCTAGGCCAAGTAAGATGCCAGAATAACATTTTCTTCCCATTTGAGGGAGAGGATCATATGAACCAGAATTTAAAATTCTGCTAAATTTCTTTTGCTTCATCTCTGGATTAAAAAAAGTTGTGCAGCCAGTGCCGCGGCTCACTAGGCTAATCCTCTGCCTTGTAGTGCTGTCACACCGGGTTCTAGTCCTGGTCGGGGCACCGGATTCTGTCCCGGTTGCTCCTCTTCCAGTCCAGCTCTCTGCTGTGCCCAGGGAGTGCAGTGGAGGATGGCCCAAGTGCTTGACCCTGCACCCCATGGGAGACCAGGAGAAGCACCTGGCTCCTGCCTTCGGATCAGCGCGGTGTGCTGGCTGCAGCACACCGGCCGCGGCGGCCATTGGAGGGTGAACCAATGGCAAAGGAAGACCTTTCTCTCTGTCTCTCTCTCTCACTGTCCACTCTGCCTGTCCAAAAAAAAAAAAAAAAAAAAAGTTTTGCAGTTATTTATGCAAAAATAGCAAAAGGTGCCAGACCTGTACAGAGAGTAGCCCATGGGTGAATACAAGTACTTCTAACTTTATGTCAGAAGATGAAGGCTCTACTCTGCAGCTTTTGTGGGGGACTGGACACCCGTGGGAGTCTGAGCCTTCGTGCTACTTTAGGCTGGTAGAACCTGGCATCCTGGAAGTGTCATAACCAGCAGGCTTCCTGGTTTTGGGACTGAGTCCATTTCATGACCTTGAGCTTGATGAAGGTCGTGATGGTCTTGGTTTTATTGGCCTCTGTCATCTTTAGACTTCTGGGTTTCTTGGAGAAATGCATGATCCTTAGAAACTTAGGTTCCACCTCTTTAAAGGATATCTTCATGGGGCTGGTGTGGCACAGTGGGTTAAGCCACCACTTAAAATGCCAACATCCCATGTCAGAGTGCCAGTTTGAGTCTTGGCTGTTCTGCTTCTGATCCAGCTCCCTGCTAATAGGCCAGGGGATGATAACCCAAGTACTTGTGCTCCTCTACCCATGTGGGAGACCAGCATGGAGTTTCCGGCCCCTGGCTTTAGTCTGGCCATTTTGGCCAGTTGGAGAGTGAACCAGCAGATGGAAGAGCTGTCTTTCCCTCTCTGTTACTCTGCCTTTCAAAACAAACAAATCTTATAGAAGCATTACAAAAGGTATCTTGGTGATCAGGGCTTATGAATGCCATTTCAGTGTTTGGGAACTGCTAGTGTGTGATGTGACTTTACAATGGCTGCTGTGCTGCTCCTGAGTGCAGAAAGCTCCTGAGATTGTTTTTTTTTCCTAAAATAGTATTCTTTGTCCTCTCCTTCTTCCTGAGTTTCTAAACCTTTTTTTCCCCAAGTTTGAAATCAGACATGTAGATTTATGGAGGCTCCCTCCCACCCCACTCCCAGATAGCTCTCTCCCATCTTCCTGTTCCAATCTATAAAATCAACCTACGGTATAATCCTGGAATGCCCCTCCACTTCATTCTTTGGTTGATTCACTATTTCCTGGTCCCTGTATTACTTTTAAAATTAAAAAAAAAATTATTTATTTGAAAGGCAGAGACACGGGGAGAGAGTGAGTGTGCAAGCGAGTGAGTACAAGTACTTCTGTCCACTGGATCACTCCCCAAATGCCCACGATGTCTGGGGCGGGGCTGGGCTGGGTTGGGAGCTGGGGATACAATCTGAGCCTCCCTTGTGAGTGGCAGCAACCTAATTACTTGAGTTAGCACCACTGCCTTCCAAGGTCTGCTGGAATCAGGAACCGGATACAGGAACTGAACCCAAGCACACTGATGTGGGTCGTGACTATCTTAGCTGCCACTCTCATATCATTCTGTTTACTGGAGTACGTTTCCAAGTTCTTAAAGGAGAAGGCCACAACAGCAGACTTAAAGTGGGCATAACAGAGTTCCTGCATGTCCAAAAAATGTCTGTTTTCTCACAATAGTTTGGATGGATGTAGATTGATAGAACATCCCCTTGAACTTCAAAGATACTTCTGTTGATTTTAGCTGGCATCCTCAGACGCTGTTCTGGAAGGGGGAGGAGCGTGCTCTGCCTTGTGTTTGCCAGGTGCTGTGTACCTGGCATCCTCGGCTTCCATTGCCATCCAGATGAGAGATTTCCCTTCACTGCAGGGCAGTAGTAGAGGTTCTGGCTCTTTGGAGGGCCTCCATTGATACCCCTCTGGCTGGCTGGGGTAGTGCCTTCTTTCCCAAGTGCATTAGCAGGGAACTGGATTGGAAGTGGTGTCGCAGGCGGCAGCTTTACCTGCTATGCCAGTGCCGGCCCCGGTGTAGTGCCTGCTTGCTGTTCTCATCATGCCCTCAGCTGATACTGAGACTTTGGGGGTGGTGGGGGTGTGGGGATGGCGCTGAGCACTCCTGAGAGGTGACAGAAATGCCATGATTCTACTGGAGATAAGGGGAGCCTCATTCTTGCCATTGAGGGTGGAAGTCTAGCCTCCCTAGCATGAAGCCACATTGAGGGGTCTTTGTCAATACCTGGTGAGGATGACGAAAGTACCAACTTTCTCCTGGGCTCTGTTCTGCTACCCTGGCAGGGTGGGGTGAGAGAAGTCCCTTACTGAGGAAACCTAGGCTCCCTGTTTGCCTTCGCAAACTTGAGTGAGGGTGAGGCCACGGATTTTTCTGTGGTGTTTGGTGTTTACTTTTTGATCATCATCTGCCCTTTAACTGTACTTTGGCTAGAAAGAGTTGGCTTTGTTGCATCAGTTGGTTTTCGCGGTTGCCAACTTCTTCAGTTCCAAGTCTACCATGATATATTTTTGAAACATATTTTTGCTTTACATTTATTCACTTACATAAAATGTACAGATTTTAAGGATGCTACTGGATGAATTTTAATAGTTGTAGACCCATTTAATTGCTGCCCAGACAGGATATGGGATACCTTCAGTGCTTCCTAAGGCTCTTTGTGCCCCTTTTCGGTCAGTTTTTATTCAAGAATAATCATTATCCTGGGGGCTGACCTTGTGGCTCAGCAGGTTAAGCTGCAGTCTGCAATACTGGCATCCCATATGGGAGCACTGTTTTGAGTCCTGGCTACTCTGCTTCTGATCCCGCTCCTTGCTAATGTGCCTGGGAAAGCAGCAAAAGATGGCCTCTGTACTTGGGCCTCTGCCACCCACATGGGGGACCTGGATATGGTTCTAGATTCCTGACTTCAACCCGGCCCAGCTGTGGCATTTGTGGCCACTTGGAGAGTGAACTAATGATGGAAAGATCTCTCTATCTCTGTCTCTCTCTGTGTCTTCCTCTCTCTCCCTCTCTCATTCTGCCTTTTTTAAAATTTTTTATTTTTTTTCTAAAGATTATTTTATTTGAAAGTCAGAGTTAAAGAGAGAGAGAGAAAGAGCACTTCCATCTGTTGGTTCACTCTCCAAATGGCCACAATAGCTATGGCTGGGCCAGGCCGAAGCTAGATCTTCATCTGGATCTCCACATGGGTACAGGGCCCAAGGACTTGGGCCATCTTTTGCTTTCCCAGGTGCATTAGTAGGGTGATGGATTTGAAGTGGAGCAGTCAGGATTCAGTGGGCGCTGCAGATGGTGGCATTGCAGATGGTGGCTTAACCTGCTGTACCACAATAATGGCCCCCACTCTGTCTTTCAAATAAATAAGTTTTATTTATTTATCTGTAGATTTATTTATTTGAAAGGCAGAATTACAGAGGGATGGAGATAATCCATATGCTGGTTCACTCCCCAAATGGCTGCAACAGCTGTGGCTGGGCCAGACCAGAGCCAGGAGCGTCATCCGGGTCTCCCACGTGGGCACAGGGTCCTAAGCAGTTGTGCCAATTTCCCAGTGCTTTCCCAGGTGCATTAGCAGGGAGCTGGATTGGAAGTGGAGCAGCTGGGTCTTGAACCAGTGCCCATGTGGGATGCCAGTGTTGTAGGCTGTGGCTTAACCCACTAAGCCATAGTGCTGGCCCCAATAAAAGAAATCTTAAGAACGATACTAGACTACTTGGAATAAGATTGTTGGGGAAAAAAAGCAATTTTTATTCCTGTCACCACAGCAATTCTTTGCATACTGGACTTCATATAAATGGAGTCTTCCTGTGTGTACTCATGTGTTGGGCTTCTTTTGCTCAACATTGTGTCTATGTGCATTGGTGTGGTGTGTAACTGCAGTTTACTCTCTCATTGCTGTGTACACTGTTACATTAATATGCTACAATTTATTCCTAAATTGTATTATCAACAGATATTTAGGTTGGTTTCTTATTTTGTTTTTTGTGAATAAAGTTGCTAGGAACATTCTTATACATGTCTCACAGTTAACAAAAGTCATCCTTTCTGTTGGGTTTTTACCCAATACTGGAATTGTTATTGAAAAATTTACAAAAATGCTTAGCTTTAGTAGTTGCTGACTGAGTTCCAAAACAGTGTGCTGGTTGACACCTTAGCAGCTCTATAAGGCTGTTTTACTTGTTTCATATTTAGCACTCTGTATTGTTAGTCCTTTTTTTTTTTTTTTTTGCCGTATTAAACATTAGTGAAGTATATTAGTTGCTCACTGAGGTTTCAATCTGTTCCCCTGATGACCAGTGATGTTGAGCACCTTTTTATGTTTTGTTGAGCATTTTGACACCTTTTGTGAAGTCTTTCCCATTTTTGACGGGATCATCTGTCCTGTTCTCACTGTTGGTAGCCATGCTTTATGTTACCAGAGAAGAGTACTTGGTGAGACATGTGTGTCAACATCTTTCCCCCGTCTGTGGTTTGCCTTCTTAGTTACTCAGTGATGTCTTTTGATTACCAGAAGATTTAAAAAAAAAAAAGTTTTATTCGAAAGGGAGAGAGAAAGAGGGAGGAGATCGATCTACTGTTTTGCTCCCCAAATGCTGCATCACCCAGGGCGGGCCAGGCTGGAGCCAGTAGCCTGAGTCTTCACACAAACGTGCCTCAGTAAACTTGTGGATTACTTTGTAATGAGTTGGTGTGAACCACAATGAGCCTTCTGACTCATGAAGATGATAGATAGCCCCATATATAGCTTTTCAAACTTCTCTCAGCAGTAGTTAGTTTGTTTTAGGGTCCTGAACATCTTTTTTTTTTTTTTTTTGATATTTATTTATTTGAGAGGTAGAGTTACAGACAGAGGGAGAGACAGAGAGAAAGGTCTTCCATCCGATGGTTCACTCCTCAAATGGCTGCAACGCCAAGAGCTGGGCCAGTCTGGCCAGGAGCTTCTTCCAGGTTTCCCATGTGGGTGCAGGGACCCAGGCACTTGGGCCGTCTTTTACTGCTTTCCCAAGCGAGAGCTAGGATCCAGAGAGCTGGATCGGAAGTGGACTAGCCAGGACTTGAACTGGCGCCCACAGTGCCGGCCCCTTTTGTTCATCTTTTATTCATAGGTATTTGTGTTTTTTTTTTTTTTTTGGAGTAATTCTAAGTTGCATTGCTTTAAAAATTTTGTTTTCTATTACTGTGTACATAGTGCCAATATGAAACATTGACCTCATATCAGGCAATGTTGCTAAATTAACTCGTTAGTTCTGATAATGTCTGTAGATTCTTTTGTATTAAGTACACAATTATGTTTTCTGTGAATAACAACAGTTTGACTTCCTGTTTCTTGATTGTTATGCCTTATTTGTTATATTATTTCACTGGGAAAGACCTCTGATATGATAAAATGGGTATAAGGAACATGGACTCAATGGTCCTACACCATAAATAGATTGATAGCTAGAAGTTTTTCTTAGATGCCCTTGGTTAAATTAAGACGTTCCTGAGGCTGGTGCTGTGGTGTAGTGGGCTGAGCCTCCGCCTGTGATGCCAGCATCCCATTATAGGCGCGGGTTCATGTCCTGGCTCCTTCTCTTCCTATCCAGCGCTCTGCCAATGGCCTCTTTCTTGATTGCTTGCTCACTCTTGCTTTCTGTCTCCCCCCACCCCCCCAACTCTGCCTTTCAAATAAATAAATTTTAAAAAATCTTAAAAAAAAAAAAAGTCCTGTCCTTTTCTGTGTTGCTGGGAACTTGATGTTGAATTTAGCACTTGTTCACTTGAGATGATTGTTTTTCTTTTTGCCCCTGTTAATGTAGTAATTTACATTTATTTTCAAATGTTAAACCAACCTTGCATTCCTGAGAAAAACTCTGTTGGCCATGATGATGTTATATTATCCTTTTCTGAATATTGCTGTATTCAATTTCGTGATGCTTTGTTTATGTTTGTATTTATATTCATAAGTGTTTTTGACTATAATTTTTTTTGTGATGTTCTTGTTGGGTTTTGGTATCAAAGTTATGGTGACCATGTTTGATTTAAAAGCTCTTTTGTCTTTTTTCTTCTTTTCTCTCCCTTGTAGCTTTCCGTTCCTGTTTTGTAGAGATGGGTTTTCTGCTGTATTTAAGGATGCCCATTTTCTGAGTCATTTATTAATGTTTCTCAGAGGTATATTCTTTTTCAAGAGATGTTTCTGTCTCTCCATTTCAATATTTTTAACAGGTCTCTTATTCCACCCTTCCCCCTTTTTTGTTTAGGATTTATTTAATTTATTTGAGAGAGAGAGAGAGAGAGAGAGAGGAAAAAGAGAGAGAGCTTCTATCTGCTTCTTCACTCCCTAGACAGCCATAACGGCCAGGGATGGGCCAGGTCAAAGCCAGGAGCTTCATCTGGGTCTCCATGTGGGTGCAGGGGCCCAGAGACTTGGACTTTTCCTGTTTTCCCAGGAACATTAGCAGGGAGCTTGAACAGAAGTGGGGCAGACAGGGCACACACTGTTGCCCATATGAGATGCCGTTGTCACCGGTGGTGACTTAACCCACTGTGCCACAGTGCTGGTTCCAGGTCTCTTATTTGTCACGTGCCCTTGAGGAAGAAGAGCTCGGTGTAGACTGGCCTTTTACCCCATGTGGGTGAATAAGTTCCCCTGGCACAGGTCCTTGTGCCCCTGGGGTGACGGTCAGATCCTCTTCTCAGATCTGTAGCTGAGAGCTGGGTCAGGTTCTTTGTTCCTCGTTGAATTCCCAGTGACTAGCAGGTGTTGACACTACTGAGGATTTTATTCCCTCACTGCCTGGTATGTTCATATTCTGAATCAATGACGACAGATGAAAGAAACTGCGATTATTGGAGTGCATTCTGTTAGAGTTGTTCATATCTCTGTACTTTGTGTAATTATTATAACCAATGTAACTAATTTTCAAAATAATTTAAAAAATTAGGTAGTTCCCTTACCTGTTAAACTGTGTGTATATGTGTGTGAGATTTACTGATTTATTTATTTATTTGAAAGATTTATTTATTTGAAAGAGTTACACAGAGAGGAGAGACAGAGAGAGAGAGAGAGAAAGGTCTTCCATCCGCTGGTTCACTCCCTAGTTGGCCACAACGGCCAGAGCTCTGCAGATCCAAAGCCAGGAGCCAGGGTCGTCTTCCTGGTCTCCCACGTGGGTGCAGGGCCCAAGGACTTGGGCCATCTTACGCTGCTTTCCCAGGCCATAGCAGAGAGCTGGATCAGAAGTGGAGCAGCTAGCTGGGTCCTGAACCGGCGCCCATATGGGATGCTGGTGCTTCAGGCCAGGGCGTTAACCCACTGCACCCCTGATTTATTTATTTTTTTTAAAAAAATTTATTTATTTGAAAGGCAGATTTACAGAGAGGCAGAGGCAGGGGTGGGGGGGTGGGGGGGAGAAAGAGAGAGAGAGAGAGAGAGAGAGAGAGAGAGATAGCTATCTATCTTCCATTTGCTGATTCACTCCTGAAATTGCCTCTACAGATGGAACTGGGTCTACATGACGCCAGGAGCAGCTTCTGGGTCTCCCATGAGGATGCATCGGTCCAAGAACTTGAGCCATCTTCTACTGCTTTTCCAGATCATAGCAGGCAGCTGGATCTGAAATAAAACAGCTGGGCCTTGAACCAGCGCCCATATGGGATGCTGGCACTGCAGGTAGTGGCTTTACCTGCTATGCCACAGCACCAGCCCCTTTATTGATTTGTGAATATAACCAGATAGAGGAGTAAAATGACTGACACAGTCTTAATGGAAGAAAAATTGATGTGCTGTAATAGGGAGGCAACGAGGGCTTATATCTGGGTATTTTCTTTTGCTTTGCCACGGCATCTTATTTTGAGAGTCCAGGAGGCAGTGAGGAATGTCAGGAAGTAGTAGTAGAATATTTGAACGTCTTTACAACCAGATACATGATGACTCCAGAGTTTGTAGCCTGTGTGACTGAGAAAAGCACTGCAGAACCAGGATTAAAAGAATATTGAGGGGTTGGTGTTGTGACTTAGTGGGTAAAGCCCCCGCCTGTAGTGCTGGCATCCCATATGAATGCTGGTTTGAGTTCCGGCTGCTCTGCTTCCAATCCAGCTCTCTGCTGTGGCCTGGGAAAGCAGTAGAAGATGGCCCAGGTCCTTGGGTCCCTGCACCCGCATGGGAGACCCAGAAGAAGCTCCTGGCTTCG
Organism: Sylvilagus floridanus; assembly: GCA_949820135.1. Taxonomy (NCBI): domain Eukaryota; kingdom Metazoa; phylum Chordata; class Mammalia; order Lagomorpha; family Leporidae; genus Sylvilagus; species Sylvilagus floridanus. Next base: position 89,640,216 of record OX463243.1, on the reverse strand, counting down.
GGTCAGCTGTTGTGGTCATTTGGAGAGTGAACTAGCAGATGGAAGACCTTTCTCTCTCTCTGCTTCTGCCTCTCTGTAACTCTGCCTTTCAAATAAATTAATAAATCTTTAAAAAAATACTGAGTTTTTTTTTTCTGGGAAATAAATGATTTGATTTGGTTTATATCACAGATAAAGTATATTCATGGAGAGTTTACCATTGGCAACTGAAATTTGGTCCCAAAGCTCATGAAGAAAGGTGGGAACTAAAGATCTAGTCTGGGAATTAATTACAGAGTGGTGTTGGAAACTAAACAGACTTTGTAAATCTCTAGTGGAACGGAGGGGTCAGTAAGTTGTTGAGGACATCTACTGTGCTTAGTGCAAACATCAGGTCTCTTTGCTGTGTGTGCTTGTGTCCTCCACCACTGTCGTCTTGTTCTAGCTTTCCATACTCTCTTGCCTTAACAGCTGGAATTCCTCCTGACTGGGTTCCTTCTACCACTCTTGCCTCCTGCAGCCCAGCCTGCATAGTGTCCAGGATGAGCCTTTGAAACGGAAAGTCTGAACATGTCAGTTCATTGCTCAGTATCCTTCGGTTGCTCCCCATGCTTCCAGGTTAGGCTCCACAATGGCTTACAAGGCCCTTGGAGACCTCCTCTCTGCCGGTTAATTTAAAAATAATAACTAATATTTATTGAACTCTGAAACATTAGTACTTATTATAAGTGAATGTATTGTCTCACTAAATCTGCACACTGATCCTTTCGGTTTACCTTCAGTAGGAACCCTATGGAGAGGATACTGTTATTATCTCCATTTTTTAAACTAATTTTTTAAAAGATTTTATTTGTTTATTTGAAAGGCAGAGTTACAGAGAAGCAGAGGCAGAGAAAGAGAGTGAGATGTCTTCCATTCCCTGGTTCACTCTCCAGTTGGCTGCAACGGCTGGAGCTGTACTGATCTGAAGCCAGGAGCTTCTTTTGGGTCTCCCATGCAGGTGCAGAGGTCCAAGGACTTGGGACATTTTCTACTGCTTTCTCAGGTCATATCTGAAAGCCGGATCAGAAATGGAGCAGCAAGACGTGAACTGCCGCCCATATGGAATGCTGGCACTGCAGATAGCATTTAACCCCTCTGCCATAGCACTGGCCCCCTGATCTCCATTTTACAGATGAGAAAAACAGATTCCAGTTGCCTGTGGTCACAGAACCAACAAGTAGGGAGCAAATAACTTTACATGCACTGCATTATTCATTCCTCAGTACAGTCCTATGAGGAAAGTATAGCTATCCCTCCCTATTCGTGGGCGATTGGTTCCAGGACCCCCTGTAGATACCCAAATCCACAGATGCTTGCATTCCTTTCTATAAGATGATATAACATTTGTGTATAACTTACATATTCTCCCTTATACTTCAAATCATCTCTAGAGAGGTGGTATTACTTATAATACCTGATAAAATATAAATGCTATATGAATCGTTGTACTGCATTGTTTAGGGAATAATGACAAAAAATGTCTTTACATATTCAGTACATATGCGGTATGTTTGGACTATTTTTGATCTGCAGCTGGTTGGATCCATGGATGAAAAACCTGTGGATATGGAGGCCAACTGTGTTATTACTGCTTTTTACAAATAAGGTGACTAAAGGGCCTGGCACTGTGATGTAGTGGGTAAACTGCCGCCTGTGGTGCCAGCATTCCGTATTGGCACCAGTTCAAGTCTCTGCCGTTCCACTTCGGATCCAGCTCTCTGCTATGGCATGGGAAATCAGTGTAAGATGGCCCAAGTGCTTAGGCCCCTGTACCCACATGGAAGGCCTGGAAGAAGCTCCTGGCTCCTGGGTTTGGATTGGCACAGCTCTGACCATTGTGGCCAGCTGGGGAGTGAACCAGTGGATGGAAGACCTCCCTCCCCCTCCCCCTGTCTCTCTCCCTCTCTCTCTCTCTCTCCCTCTCCCCCTCCCCCTCTCTCCCTCTCTCCCTCTCTGTAATTCTGACTTTCAAATAGATAAATCTTTAAAAAACAAAACAAAGTGACGAAAGGCAGATGTCATTTGCCCAGGCGCACACAGGTTCTGTGTGGTGGGCTGGGGTTAGCTCCAGGATCTGTGTGACCATGACTGTGCTCTCTCCTCTAGGCCAGTCCACCTCTGCCCTGTCCATGGGACCAGCCACCTCCGCACTCTGAGCACAGAGACATAGTCCCTGGCTTGGTTGTCTTCACTCTCGAGGCTGCAGCTCAGACAGAGCTTTGACTGAGAAGCCTCCGAGCCTCCCCTTTACACTGCCTGCTGCACTGGGAGGCACTTTGCCCATCAGCCTTGGTTGTTACTGTTCTTTGTCTTTTCCTTTGTTGACTGAGAGTCTTCCCCCTATGATCTCTTGACTGACTTGTATAGTGTGTGGCACATAGTAGGCACTTACTTAACGTATGTTGAATAATTAAGTGATTGTTCCACTCCATGCAGAGGTTGTACTCATATTTATTCATAAGGAACATTCATATATTTAATTCTCACTATGTTTGTGTTTGTTCCACATAACTGATAATCCCCAAATCGTGTGGCTTTAGCAGTCCCTTTGGGATTATAAACATCTATATTTCTGTTATTTTTCTTAGGCTAATGCTGCTGTGCTCTGTCTGTGGAGTAAACACTGATAATCAGCAGAGAGTGACCACCCAGAATGTGCTGGTTTAGCTGGAGAAGGCAGCCTGGGGTGTCTTACTTGCTGTGACGAGAATACAAAGTCAGTCATTCCTACCCTGATCTTGGAAGCTGTTTCTGCTCTGCTGATAAGCTGGGTTTTCTCTGCTGCCACTGGGCAGGTAGTTATAGCCTGGAATTAAGGAGGGAGGAATTTCTAGTTTTCTGTAGCTCACTGCTTAATATTTTCTCAGGCAAATTGGTCTGACCTTTCCTACCTTGGTCTGACTTCCTCATAGGAAAAGTTTCACACTGCACAGGAAAGAACAATTTAGCAGGAATATAAGTTGTACATTATTAGTTCAGTGGTGCTCAAGCACGTTCAGGGGATGGAGTACCTAAAAGTCGTCGTATTCTGCGGAATACCATGAAAAATTTATATATTAAATTTCCCCCTAAATCATATACTATTTTATATTATATTCCAGAATTGATAGAGAGGAGCAGGTGAGACGAAGGTTTAAGAAAAATGCATGGTAGAAAAACTTAAAATTACATTAGTGTACCTTATCTTTTCATGCAAATTGGGAAAAGGCCATTTTTAGACCTCAGTCTAGCTTTCAAATCTACAGTGTTTAAAGTAGCTTAGTTGGTTGGAGAACCATGAAATTAATTGAATATGCGGAGAGGGGAGAGCTAAAGGGTGAGGATATCAAGATTTTCCATCTGGGACCATTACATACCATTCACAGAAACTGAAGTGGGGAGAGTGGCATTGGGGTCAAGAAGGATGAATTTGGTTGTGGAGAAATCCACAGTAGGCAGTCAGAAGACGGGCTTAGTGCCGGTCACATAGTAAGGCCCCAAGTGTTTGCCAGCTGCCACTTTCACTGAGAGGGTAGAAGCTTGGAAATTATTGGCCTGGATAAGAAAGATGAAGCTATGAGAATTGTTTTCAGATGGAATAAAGCCAAGTGTGGTTTAAAGCTTGAAACTGGGAGTGGGGAGAGGAAGGAAAATAGGCCACTAGTGTACACTGCTGTTGGGAGGCCAGAGGCAATGGAAACCCAGGGAAGGTGATCTGATGTGGTGATGGTGGCGTTGATGGGGGGCAGTCCTGATACGACCTTGCACTTAGTCTTTCATCTAAGGCAGAGGTTACCTTCGAGTCCCTTTCCATATCATTTTATCCCTCCAGTCTGCTGATAAATTGCTGTTAAATTTACCACTCCAAGTAGGACACAAGGAGCACACTGTAAGAGGTTAATGAATTATGCTTTCTCAAAATTAAAATGTTTTAGTCTTAAAAAAATGCCAATGAGAAAATGAAAACAGAAGCCACAGATTTCCAAAAACTCACTCATTTGATGAGTATTTTTTAAAGGTTGATTTATTTATTTTGAAAGCGTTGGAGAGACAGAGAGAGGTCTTCCATTGGCTGGTTCACTCCCCAGGTGGCCACAACAGCCAGGGCTGGACCAGCCTGAAACCAGGAGCTAGGAGCTTCTTCCAGGTCTCTCACAGGGTTGCAGTGGCTCAAGTACTTGGACCATCTTCCACTGCTTTCCCAGGCCATTAGCATGGAGCTGGATGGGAAGTAGAGCAGCTAGGACTTGAGCTTAGACTCACATAGGATGGTGGTGCTGTAGATGGTGGCTTAACCCTCTACACTGTAATGCCAGATCCTGGTCAGTCTATTTTTACTGCTGCCTTCATATAATACATGTGTGTGTGTATGTGTGTGTGTGTATGCGTACTTAAAGGATTCTTACAGCTGAATGAAATGAACAACCTGATAAAGAAAAATGCCCAAAATATTTGAATAGACACTTTTTGGAAAAAGATATACAGACAGCAAATAAGCACATAAAAAATACTGAGCATCATTACTCGTTTGAAAAATGCAAATTAAAACTACAATAAGGGGGCTGGTGCTTTGATGCAGCGGGTTAAAGCCCTGGCCTGAAGCGCTGGCATCCCATATGGGCGCTGGTTCTAGTCCTGGCTGCTCCTCTTCTGATCCAACTCTCTGCTATGGCCTGGGAAAGCAGTAGAAGATGCCCAACTCCTTGGGCCACTGCACCCACATGGCAGCCCTGGAAGAAGCTTCTTGCTTTGGATTGGTGCAGCTTTGGCCATTGCAGCCATCTGAGGAGTGAACCAGTGGATGGAATTCCTCTCTCTCTGTCTCTACCTCTCTCTGCATCTCTGTCTTTCAAATAAAATAAATCTTAAAAAAAAAAAAAAAAGCCTACAGTGAGAAAGGCCTTGCATTCTCAATAGATTGGCTAAAGTTAGAAAGGTCAACAATATCTAGTGTTGGTGAGGATGCAGAGTGGATCCCTCATACGTTGCTGGTAGACTTCGAGATGACCCTGGGAGTTCAAAAACAACTTTATTGGGCCGCTTTCCTGAGTTCCCTTCTCTCTGCTAACTCTTCAGTTTCCTGGAAGCTCTGTGTTTTTGTTTTGTTCTGTTGGCCTGAAAGCTGAGGCTTTAGCTCTGCTGTGTGCATCCCCTGGCTGTGTCTGTAGTGTAGGCTTAGCAGTGAGAGGACAGAGAGGAAAAGAACGTAGCAGGAGTTTGCACTATCCTCTTATGCCCACTCCCTCTGGAGAAGGAGGTTCATTTCCTTGATGCTATAGGTGCATATTGACTCCTGCTGCTGTCCCACTGCTTGAGCCTGAACTGGACGCTTGCCTTGGAGCTCCAGCCATGCTACCTGATGACGGAGGAAAACATCACAGATCTGATGGTACCCTGAATCCTAGTCTTCATCCTAATCCGTTTATGACTGTTTACTTTCTAGATTCCTCAAATAGCTGCTTCATGACTGTTGTCCTGTGGTGCTTTTTTTTTTATAGACAATTTTTATAGATTTTTTTTACAGCTATAGAAAGAGGGTGGAGTGTGCCTACTGCATTTTACTTGGAACTAGAACTTCTTGATTTCTTTGTATTTATCTTTATGCATTCATTGAACTTCTTGAATGTGTAAATTTGTACCTGTTTAGCTCTGGAAAATTCTGAGCTGTTTTCAGAGCAAGAACTAAGTGAACTAGGTAAAGGTGGAACCCTCAGAAGTAAGTGGAGCATTTAAAGCGGCTGTCTGACACCAGTGGCCACTTGCATTCCATTGTCTTCTCTGCCTGATGCTGATGAGTCTTAGGGAATCATTTTTCATTTATGTCTTTTGTTCTCTTTTTTATATTTTTGTGAATTCTGTAATTTCTTTAAATTCACCAATTGTCTCTCTCATTGTACTGTTCTCTTTAAGCTGCCCAACAAGTTATTCATTCTTATTTTGAGAAATATTTTGTTCTTTTTCACCTTGGCTTGGTCATGTCATAGTTTCATATTCTTTACTCATTTTCAACCTTTTCTCGTTGTTGCAGTCTGTTAACCATTTATTCCATATCCTGTCTCCGATAATTTCGATATCTGAAGTATTTGAAGGTCCAATTCTGCCAGCGTTCAGTTCTCAGGGCCTTATTTGTGTACCTTGTTTCTTAGAGGTTTTCTTTCTTTCTTTTTTTTTGACAATTGATTATTTGAAAGGCAGAGTGACAGAGAAGTCTTTTTTTTTTTTTTAAAGATTTATGTATTTATTTATTTGAAAGGCAGAGTTAGAGCAAGAGCGAGAGAGAGAGGGAGAGGGAGGGAAGGAGGCAGGCAGGTAGAGACTGAGAAATCTTCCATCCACTGGTTCACTTCCCCAGTGATCACAAGGGCTATAGCTGGGCCCATCTGAAGCCAGGAGCTTCTTTTGGGTCTTCCACCTGGGTGCAAGTGCCCAAGTACTTGGGCCATCTTCTGCTGCTTTCCCAGGTGTATTAGCAGGGAACTGGATTGGAACTGGAGCAGCCAGGACTTGAACTGGCATTCATGTGGGATGCTCACATTGCAGGCGGTGGCTTAACCCCCTATACCACAATACTAGCCCCCAAATTGATCATCTCTTATGACTGTTATATTTGAAGAGAAATGATATGAATACTCTTATGTCAAAAAGTCAGAAGTATGATACCAGATTATGGGCAGTTTTTATAATTGAGTTAAACATCTTTCTGTGGAAAACACATTGTACTGTTCCTACTTTTCTCATTTTGCTGCTGGCTGGAAAGGACAGTTGGGACCATGGCCTTAGCTTGGAAAGGTGTCTTCACTCTGCAAACCCACAGCACTTTGTTTCACTGATTCTGTGGCACCTTGTCGTGTATTTCCTCATGACAGTTCATGTTTATGTTTTATTATGTTTCGTCTCCTTGACTAGTTGCAGGCTCCTTACAGCCATTATCTGTAGGTATTTAGATTACTCATAAATATGTGTTGAATGAGTTAAATTTAGATGCCTCAGATGATAGTTGAAACCTAGAATTATTTATAGAGCACACATTCGAGTGCATCACAGCTCTGAATGCTGTTGATTTCTCCAGGAAAAAGAAGGTTTAATATGAATCATGGGTTGCTTACTCATCTCTTCTCCTCAGGGAATTTCATTCAGTTAACAAACTTAGTGACTGCTTGTTAAAAGCGAGGCCTCTTGTTAGGGGCCTGGTGATATGGAAATGAGTGAAACAAGGTTCCAGTCTAGTGGGTAATGTGTATACACCCGTGTAAGTAGAAAGCATAGACTACCACCAGGGGACCCTTGTAACAGGCCTTTGAAAGGAGTCCTGTGACAGTGTGGAGAGAGCAGCTGCATTTTATAGGGAGGCAGAGAAGCCTCCAGAGAGGAGGCGGCATTGGTTCATTCAGTTCTCCATTCATTCAGCAAATATCTCTGAAGTGCCTGCTCCTTGCCAAGTACTGGTCTAGATGCATCTTGAATGAATAGGACATTGTTCAGAGAAAGAACCCACTGTAGGCTGGGGAAGCTGTGATCAAGAACGTGAGCTTTGAAGTAAGAACAGACTTGGGTCTGAGTCCATACACAGCTCCTTACTCTAGATGTTGTCTTAGAGCAAGCTATGTAATTTCTTCGAGACTAGTCTGTGAAATGGTCACGTGGGTGACTTGGGGCGTAGTCAATTAAATTAAGCGTAGCACACTGCCCAGCAATTCTTAAATAGCTCAAGGGCACTTAAAAAAGTTCTGGAAGATGTGTGTTATGAAGAAGCTATGCTTGATTTCAGAAACTATTTGCACCAAAATAGACTTAACCTTTTAAAATTATTATTTTTTGTTTGAGAGAGTGGGATCCAATTCGTTTGCTTAACTCTCCCAATACTTAAAACAGTCAGGACTGGACTGGAGCTGGGGCCAGGGCCAGGGCCAGGGCCAAGGCCAAGGTTTAGTAAGGCGATCTAGGACTCCCTCCCTCCCTTCCTCCCTCCCTTTTTTCCCCTCCCTTTCTCCCTCTCTCTCCCTTCCTCTCCCTCCCTCTCCCTCCCTCTCCCTCCCTCTCCCTCCCTCTCCCTCCCTCTCCCTCTCTCTCCCTCTCTCTCCCTCCCTCTCCCTCCCTCTCCCTCCCTCTCCCTCCCTCTCCCTCCCTCCTTCCCTCCCCCTTTCTTTCTCTCTTTAGCTCTTTCATTCTTTCTATTTATTCGAAAGAGTTACACAGAGAGAGGAGAGGCAGAGAGAGAGGTCTTCCATCCACTGGTTCACTCCCCAATTGGCTGCAACGGCTGGAGCTGTGCCCTTCCAAAGCCAGGAGCCAGGAGCTTCTTCCGGATCTCCCAAGCAGATTCAGGGGCCCAAGGACCTGGGCCATCTTCTACTGCTTTCCAAGGCCGTAGCAGAGAGCTGGGTCGGAAGTGGAGCAGCTGGGACTTGAACTGACGCCCATATGGGATGCTGGCACTGCAGGTGGTGGCTTTACCCGCTATGCTACAGCGCTGGACCCAAATATCTTTCATTTATTTGTTTAATTGATCTTTGGGACAAAGAACTTGGCCAGTTGGGAGCTTGGAAAATTAGCATTTGTTTTGCTCTAGATCAACAGAAGTTATTAACTTTCATATTACTACTTACAATATGACTTAGTATTTTGCAAACAGGGGAAGATTTGGAAGGATAGAGCCACAGGACGGCAGAACTGGAGAGTTCTTTCTTAGCATTCTGTTTAGAAATAAGAAAGTTAGGTCCTGCAGAGGGACTACTTAAAGGCACGCCTCAGCGTAGATGCCTGTGTTGCCCCCTCCCCGCCACAACCCACTGTTTCCTGCCCTTTCTTGCTGCAAGCCGCACTACCAGTTGAGTGCTAGAACCCAGGCGGGCAGTGGTCACCCTTCCAGGACTCGTGCTCCTGCAGCCCCGCCTCTTGCTGTTTTACTGGATATGTTATTGTCTTTAATGTGGACTCTGCCCTGAAGGGTTACTGGGTGAGTCTGGATTGTTTTCTTCAGTTGTGCTTGAAGCTCTCTTGAGAGGCCCTGAGGCCTACACTGGACTGATTAGCTATTCCAAGATAGATGCTTTTTCTCTTCGCGATAGGTTTTAATAGCTGTGGTTAAATACCATTTATCGGTAAATCTAATGTAGGTAAGCCGCATGAAGAGTAAAGCTGTTCCGAATTAAAAACAAGCATTTAAAATATTTATCTGGGTGTGTAAGCAAGGCTACCATAGCTGAAAATCTGATATAAAGCTACAGCTGTGTTTCCCTGTCTGTTAATTGTTGTTATGTTAACGAGAGAGCACTCTGGATGGGCATCCCTGGCTGGCCACAGAGAGCCTGGAAGCTGAGGAGCGTGGTCAGCACCTTAAGCAGCCCGCAGCCTCTACACTGGTCTTTCTGGGACCACACAAGCCCTTCTGTTGACTTTTCCCTCCCTTCTCAGTGGGATCTCCCTACTTGTATATCAGCCCAACGAATATTCCTCTTTTAGTTTTAAGTGCTGTTGTTTAACCTGGCTGGTTATGCCCCAAGATCACCTGGAGAATGCACCTCTTTCTGTCAGGGTCCCTCTCCAGACCTTTTGCATCGGAGTCCCTGGAACTCGGGCATCTGTGTTTTCAGTTCATGTAGGTGAAACGGTTCACAGACCCGAGTGCCAGGACCAGTCCTGTAATTGCTCCAGCTCTGTGACTTAGTTCTGGATTCCTGTGGTGGAGAGAATCTGATTGGCTCAGCTTGGTTCCTGGTCATTTTTGGTTTTTAAGGGCAGGTGGGTTTCTGTTTTTTTTTTTTTTTTTTTTCTTAGTGATGGATGAATTACTGTGGTTCTCAATATATGTTCTCAGAAACATACTCTGTGAATTGTGTTACTGAATGATACTGGATGTTTTCCCGCACATCACAGAAGAAGAAAATGACAGAATATCTCAATTTTGAGTAAATTTTTCCTGTGTTGAACAGAATTTTTAGATTTTGAGGTCTTCAAATTCATCAGTTTTGTACAGTGTGGCTTTGGAGGTCTCCCAAATCCTTAATGATTCAGATTTGTGGTTGAGGCTTTGGACACAATTGGGGAAAGAGTGCAAGCAGGTGGAAATGGAAGAATTATAGATAGATAAGAGAATAAAATAGCTTGAATTTTAATTTCAAAAGTTTTTCTACATAATGATCATGTTCTTCGTAAATAGAGCAGTTTCCTTCCCCCTTTTTTTATTTTAAGCTTTATTTATTTATTTGAAATTCATAGTTTGGGGCTGGCTCTGTGGTGCAGTGGGTTAACACCCTGGGCCAAAGCACTGGCATTCCATATGGACACCAGTTTGAGACCCAGCTGCTCCACTTCCAATCCCACTCTCTGCTATGGCCTGGGAAAGCACTAGAAGATGGCCCAAGTCTTTGGGCCCCTGCACCCGCACAGGAGACCAGGAGACGCTCCTGGCTTCAGATTGGTGCAGCTCTGGCTTTTGTGGCCACTTGGGGAGTGAACCAGTGGATGGAGACCCCCCTCCCCCCGCTTTGCCTCTCTCTGTGTAACTCTTTCAAACAAATAAATCTTAGAAAAAAAGAAAAAGTCATAGTTACACAGAGAGGAGGAGAGGCAGGAAAGAAAGCTATAGTTACATAGAGAGGGAGAGAGAGGTCTTCCATCTGCTGGTTCACTCCCCGAGTTGGCTGCAATGGCCAGAGCTGTGACTATCTGAAGTCAGGAGCCAGGAGCTTTTTCTGGGTCTCCTATGGGGTTACAGGGGCCCAAGGACTTGGGCAATCTTCTACTGCTTTCCCAGGCCATAGCAGAGAGCTGGATCAGAAGTGGTGCTGCTGGTACCCCATTTTTTTCTTTTTTCGAAGCATGGTTTAAAAATTTTTAAAATTTTCATTTTATTTGGAAGGCAGAGAAAGAGCAACTGGGGGTGGGGGAGAGATATCTTCTATTCACTGGTTCACTCCACAAATGCCTACAACAACTAGGGCTGGGCAAGGCCAAAGCCAGGAGTCTGGAACTCAGTCTGGGTCCCCCATGTGGGTGTCAGGGACCCAAGTACCTGAGCCATCACCTGCTATCTCCCAGGGTGCACATTAGCAGGAAGCTAGACAGGAAGTGGAGAAGCCAGGATAGAGACCAGGTATTCCGATGTACCACGTGAGCATCCCCTGCAGCAACTTAACTGTTGTGGTACGACGGCTACCCTCCTCCCCTCCTTTTCTGTACATAGGCTGTTTATTATTTTTCTTGCCATTTTACCCTGTCTAGGCTTTCTGGTGTAATGTAGGAGTGGTACAGTCCCTTGTTTCACTCCCGATCATGGTGGGGAGAATATTTTGTGTTTTATCACTAGGTATGATAACCATTTTTTATTTTGTTTTGTAGATATCTTTTATCAGGTTGAATTAGATCCTCTGTTAATTTTCTGAGTTTTTAACCTTGAATGGATGTTGAATTTTGTCTTTTTTAATGCACCAATTGATAGAATTTTGATTTGTCTTGTTTAGCCTATTCATGTGATAGATTATATTGATTGGCTTTCAAATGCTGAGCCAGCTCTGCATCCCCAGAATAAACCCCACTTAGTCAAGGGTGAATATTACTGAATTTTATTTGTTACTATTTTGTTAAGGATTTTTCTGTCTATATTTGTGGGTAATATTTGTGATCTATGTCTGTCTTTGTTGGTTTAGGGATCAAGGCAAAACTGGTCTTACAAAGTGAGTTGGGAGTTTTCCTTGTGTTCTGCATTCTTTCAGATACTGTGTACAATTGGTGTTCGTTCTTCTTTAAATGTTTAGTAGAACTCTCCAGTAAAACCTCTGTATCTATTGAGATTATCATTAGGCTTTTCTTATTTAGTCCATGAAGTTACTAAATCTGGTGCTTTTCATTCCTTAGTGTAGATCCCTATATCCATCCGGCATCATTTTCTTTTTTGCCTGAGGACTTTTAGCTTTTCTTGTAGTACAGGTCTGCTGGAAATGCGTTCTTTCAGCATTTGTAATGTCTGAAAAAAAAATCTTTATTTTGCCTTCATTTTTGAAATATTCTGTGGAAATAGAATTCCAGGTTGTCAGTTTTTTCTCTCAGTAGTTGAAAGATATTGCTCTGCTGTTTCTCTCTTGCTTTATTTCTGACACAGAGTTTGTTGTCATTCTGATCTTTGTTCCTCTGACTGTAACATGTGTTTTTGTTTCCTGGTAACTTTGAAGTTAGTTTCTTTATCATTAGTTTTGAGCAGTTTGTTTATGGTGTGTCTTATTTTTCTTTGTTTCTCCTGCTTGGAGTTTGTTGAGCTTTTGGACATGGGCCTTCATAGTTTTCATCACATTTATATATTTTTTTGGTATTTGCTTCAATTATTTTTTTCTGCCACACTTTCCTTGTTTGGAGATTGCAATTATCAGTATAGTAGGCTGCTTGAAGTTGTCCCATGGGTCAGTGATGCTCTGTTGGAGTCTCTCTGCTCTCGGTGTTATCTTACTCATGTTCACTAATCTTTACTCCTGCAATGTTTAATCTGATGTTAATCCCATTTAGTGCAGCTTTCATTTAATATATTGTAGTTTTTAATCTCCAGAAATTAAATTTGAATCATTAAAAAATTTTCCACTTCTCTAACATTTTGAACATAGAATACAATTATAATAACTGTTTGAATGTCCTTTCTGCTAATTAAAAAATATTTTATTTGAATTGCAGAGAGATACAAGCATCTTGAATCACCTGGTTCACTCCCCAGATGCCTGCAATAGCTGGGGCTGGGCCAGGTTGAAGCCAGGAGCCCAGAACTCAATCTGGGTCTCTTACATGGGTGGCAGGAACCCAAGTGCTTGAGCCATCATCTGCTACCCCTGCAGGTCTGCATTAGTAGGAAACTGGATCATAATCAGAGTAACTGGGACTGGGACCAGAGATTCTGATATGGGATGTGGGTGTCCCAAGGAGTGACCTTAGTGCTGCACGAGACACCCGCCCCCTTTCTGGTATAATATATCTATCAGTGTGGGTTGGCTACAATTAATTGCTTTTTCTTCCCATTATTGGTGGTATTTTCTTGGTTCTTTGCATGCTTGCATTGATTGCCAGACATTGTGACTACATCTTTGCATCAACTATCGGACATTGTGAATTTACCTTGTGTGCTGGATATTTTCATATTCTGTTATTAAAAATTTTATTTATTTACTTGAGAGAAAGAGAGTTACCTTGGGTCATCTTCCACTGCTTTCCCAGGCTATAAGCAGAGAGCTGAATCGGAAGAGGAGCATCTAGGACACAAACTGGTGCCCATATGGGATGCTAGCATTGCAGGCAGAGGCTTAGCCTATTTTGCCACAGTGCCAGCCCCTATGTGTATTCTTATAAACATTCTTGGGCTTAGGGCAGCAATCTGAGACAGTCATAGGCTCACCTCATTTGTTTTTCATCTTTCAAGAGATTGTTCTGCTTTGTTGCCTAATGTCTTCAAAATCATTGTTTCATATATTTTGTCTAAGTTACTTAGATTTCATCCTTCCAAGTTTTGCTTTTAAAATTTGTTAAGTGGCACAGGAGCAGTGCTTGGTATGAAGCTCACTATTCCTGACTGCTAAGGTCATATCTACTGTGCACTTTAACCAATGCACCAGGAGTCACAAAGCTTTTCCATCTTGGCTGGTGGGAACAGGCATCATTTCTAGCCCTGTGTCCTGGGCACTGTTGCCCTCTAATCTTTTCTGGTAATTCTTCAGTCTCAAGTGATTTTGTGCTAATCAGTACTTGGCTGTATACTTGAGAGGACCCTTGCCTATTTCTGGAGTTCTCCCCTGTGTGCAGCTCCCTCCATACTCTGTGCTGTGAACTCTGACTGCCTTGGTCTCCCTGGAATCTCAGCTGTGTCTTTGCCATTTGAGATGTCCTCTGTGCCCTGCTTGGGTTCCCATTTCTTGCACCACAGTCTAGAAACTTAAAAAAATATTTTTTTAGGTTTATTTATTTGAAAGAGTTAGAGAGGAAGAGATAGATGAATAGAAATCTTCCATCCACTGGTTTACCTCTTAGATGATCCCAACAGCCAGACTGAAGGAAGGAGTCAGGAGTTTATCTGCTCCCTGGTACAGGGACCCAAGCACTTGGGCCATCCTCCATTGCTTTCTCAGGTGCATTAGCGGGGAGCTTTATTGGAAGTGGAGCAGCCAGGACTTGAACCTGCACCCATTTAGGATGCTGGTGCTGCAGACGGTGGCTTAACCTGCTGTACCACAGGATTGGTTCCTAGAAACTCTCTCAAGTTGGTCAGATATAGGGCTCAACTTATTTTCTGTCTCACAGGGACCACTATACACTGTTAACTAATAGCCAGTGTCTTGGAAAAACTTGTTTGATGAATAGAGAGGTGGTGGATAGTTTTTTTTTTTTTTTTGGCTGTTTCAGATGGAAGGGTAAATATGGTCCCTATTACTTGATCATGGCTGGAAGTAGAATTCAGTAAACTTTTGATACCTGCTATTGCCTGTATGAAGATACTTTAAAAAGTTCATAGAAAAATGGAATTGAAATAAGAGTTCAGTGCAAAAATTTTTTGAAGCTCACATATAATATGAACTTTCCATGTTCATATATGAATTTTCCATGAGCTTTTTGAAGACCCGTCATAAGCATATACTTTTTTTAAAGAAAGCTTTTATTTAATGAGTACAAATTTCACAGGTACAGCTCTAGGAATATAGCAGTGCTTCTCCCCACACCCACCGTCCTCCCCCACTCCTGTCTACCTCCTACACCCTCTCCCATCCTATTCATTAAGATTCATTTTTAATTAACTTTATATGCAAAAGACCAACTCTATACTAAGTAAAAATTTCCACAGTTTGCACCCACACAGACACACAAAGTATAAATTACTGTTTGGAAACAAGTTTTACTGTTAATTCTCATGGTACAACTCATTAAGGACAGAGATGCTGCGTGGGGAGTAAGTGCACAATGACTCCTGTTGTTGATTTAACAATTGACACTCTTATTTATGATGTCCATGATCACTTGGGACTCTTGTCATGAGCTGCCAAGGCTATGGAAGCCTTTTGAGTTCACAAACTCCATCAGTATTTAGACAGGGCCATAAGCAAAGTAGAAGTTCTCTCCTCCCTTCAGAGAAAAGTACATCCTTCTATGATGGCCTCTTCTTTCCACTGGGGGTCTCACTCGCAAAGATCTTTCATGTAGAACATTTTTTTGCCACAGTGTCTTGGCTTTCCATGCCTGAAATGCTCTCATGGGCTTTTCAGCCAGATCCAAATGCCTTAAAGGCTGATTCTGAGGTCAGAGTGCTGTTTAGGGCTTTTGTCATTCTATGAGACTGCTGTGTGGACTGCTTGTTATGTTAGAACATTCCCTCCTTTGGGACCAGCGCTGTGGCGCAGCAGGTTAAAGCCTTGGTCTGAAGCTCAGGCATCCCATATGGGTGCTGGTTCTAGTCCTGGTTGCTCCTCTTCTTATCCAGCTCTCTGCTATGGCCTGGGAAAGCAGTAGAAGATGGCCCAAATGCTGGGGGTCCTGTGCCCACCTGGGAGACCTGGAGGAAGCTCCTGGCTCCTGACTTCGGATTGGCTGAGCTCCAGCCGTTGTTGCCAGCTGGGGAGTGAACCAGTGGATGGAAGACTTCTCTGTCTCTATATCTCTCTGTAACTCTCTTTCAAATAAATAAAATACATCTTAAGAAAATTCCCTCCTTTTTAATTCTATTGTTATTACCAGACACTTGGTCTTATTTATGTGATCCCTTTGACAGTTAATTCTATCAGTATGATCAATTACACACTTAATATGATCACTTTAACATGTAAGAGGGCTTAAGTTCTACCCAGCATAATGTGATTTGGAGTCCTTTGGCAAGTTTTTAGCTTTACCCTTAGGAGTAAGTCCATGGGAATGTGATAAGTATATACTTTTTTTTTTTTTTTTAAGGATTGATTTATTTGAAAGAGTTACACAGAGAGGGAAGCAGAGGCAGAGAGAGAGAGGTCTTCCATCCACTGGTTCATTCCCCAATTGGCTGCAATGACCAGAGCTGCATCAGTCTGAAGCCAGGAGCCAAGAGCTTCCTCCGGGTCCTCCCGTGTGGGTGCAGGGGACCATCTTCCACTGCTTTCCCAAGCACTTGGACCATCTTCCACTGCTTTCCCAGGCCATAGCAGAGAGCTGGATTGGAAGTGGAGCAGCCGGGTCTCCAACCGGAGGCCATATGGGATGCCGGCGCTGCATGCAGTGACTTTACCCACCATGCCACAGTGCTGGCCCCAAGCATATACTTAAATTCAAGATGTTTTGCACCAAAATCACTTTTATTTATTTATTTTTTGTTTTTAAAGATTTACTTATTTATTTGAAAGTCAGAGTTACAGAGGGAGGGAGGGAGAGGGAGAGAAAGAGAGGTCTTGCATCCACTGGTTCACTTCTTGAATGGCTGCAATGAGAGAGAGAGAGAGAGAGAGAGAGAGAGAGAGAGAGAGAGAGAGAGAGAGATAAGTAGGTCTTGCATCCACTGAGAGAGAGAGAGAGAGGTCTTGCATCCACTGGTTCACTCCTTGAATGGCTGCAATGGCCAGGGTAGGGCCAGACTGAAGCCAGGAGCTTCCTCTGGATCTCCCACATAGGTACAGGAGCTCAAGGACTTGGGGCATCTTTTGCTGCTTTCCCAGGTGCAAGGAGCTAGATTGGAAGTGAAGCAGTCTGGACTTGAATTAGTACCCATATAGTATGCCAGCATTGTAGGTGACAGCTTTATTCATTATGCCATAGTGCTGGCTCCAATCCCTGTCTTTTAATTCCATTTCCCACAAGCCTTTTGCAGTGTCCTTACATAAAATAGTATTTGATTTAGTGCCCTTATTTTTTATTGAAGTTTATCTTTGAGGGTTTTCCAGAGACTGATGTCTAGGTTGTCTGCCATCCTAACCCATTTGGGTCCTGTGTATCACTGTGGTTCTCAGATGCCACTGATCAGAATCATTTGAGAAAGCAGATTCATAGATCAGCAGATTATCAGTATCATTTTTCAGAAAATGGATTCCTAGGCTTTACCGCTCACCGAGTCAAACTGCAGGAGGAGAACCTAGAGATCTGATTTTTAAAGTCTCAGGTGATTTGAGATTCTTAAGCAATGAGGTGGTGTATCCGTGGCGGGCTTGTGATCTGTGTTGAGAAATCATGAGTCTGAATCCAGCAGTGCCAGAGAAAAGGCAAGTTTCTCTCAGAAAAGGTAACTCAAGACCACGAAGGAGAGAGGAGCACAGACGCTTTTAGGGGGCATAGGGAAGGCAGATCCACCTTGTCATTCCTGGGTCTTTCTGAACTTGGTCAGCAATTTGGGTGGCCCAAGGAGCTGCTTAGGAGCTGGAGCCCATGGTTTTGAAGATCTTTTCAGTTGCCCTTAGGTCTAACACAGCAGCCAGATGCTGTGGTTTTTGAATAGGCTATGGAGGAGGAAAAGAATTGGGCAAATAGTTTCATCAAGAAAAAATTAGTAGTGTAGGAGTACCTGGCTGCCTGCAATTGCCAAAACTCATGGAGCCACGTGCTTACGGAGAGGAGTTGTCGTGTGTGGCTATCAGTACACACACAGCTGTGTGGATTAAAATTGTATATTGTGGGTGTAAAGTGGATTTTAAAAAGTATGGACTCTGGAGTCACACTGCCTGGGTTCTAGTCTTGGTTCTGTCTCTTACAAGCGGTGTGTCCTTGGGCCAGCTTCTTAACTTCCTTGTACAGGTTGACTATCTGCTTGGGACCAGAAGTGTTTAAGATTTTGGAGTTTTTTGCCGGCGCCGTGGCTCAACAGGCTAATCCTCTGCCTTGCGGCGCCGGCACACCGGGTTCTAGTCCCGGTCAGGGCGCCGGATTGTGTCCTGGTTGCCCCTCTTCCAGGCCAGCCCTCTGCTGTGGCCCAGGAGTACAGTGGAGGATGGCCCAGGTGCTTGGGCCCTGCACCCCATGGGAGACCAGGAAAAAGCACGTGGCACCTGGCTCCTGCCATCGGACGAGCGCGGTGCGCCGGCTGCAGCGTGCCGACCGGGGCAGCCATTGGAGGGTGAACCAACGGCAAAGGAAGACCTTTCTCTTTGTCTCTCTCACTGTCCACTCTACCTGTCAAAAAAAAAAAAAAAAAGTTTTTTGGATTTTGGAATGTTTGCATAGACTTTGCTGGTTGAGCATCCCTCCTCTGAATTGCTCCAAAATCCAGGATTTTTTTTTTTTTTTTGTATTTGTCAGGTGTACTCAAAAGTCTTAATGTTTCTGAGCATTTCAGATTTGCAGATCAGGGAATGTCATTTGTATTTTAAAACCTCATCTGGAAAATGGAAATTCCCAGCGAGTTGCTGGGAAGACTAAATGAGGTGATGTTTGCAAAACGCTCAAAACAGTGTCAGCATATAGTTAAGTGTTTAGTAGGAGTTAATGAGGTTTAGAAACTTATTTAAGCAGGGTGTGGTGGGGGGAGTAGCAGTAAGAACTTTCCTCACTTAGGCTCGGTTTGAGGATTAGGTAAGAAAGACCATAAAAGCAAAGTCATCAGTGAAATGGGGTTCTTGTTGCATATTTCCATAAATAGCCTCGTGAATCCCGGTAAGTGTAAATAAACTTTTTCATTTTCAGTGCCCCTTTCTGGGGAAGGCAGTGAAGTTCTTCCTGAGCTCCCCAGAGGAGTCTGCCCTGCTCTGCATTCTCCCGCAGAATGAATCCTCAGTCCTCCGACTCGGGCCTTGGCGCTTTAAAGGTCTTTGAGTAGTTTTTGGCTTGGAGGTGTGGTGTGGTAGAAAAGGCATATCTTTTTGAACCTGAAAACCAGGATTCAGTTGGAGTTTTTCTGCTTTTACTACCTACTGCTTTACAAGGTTTTTTTTTTTTTTTTGTGACAGGCAGAGTGGACAGTGAGAGAGAGACAGAGAGAAAGGTCTTCCTTTGCCGTTGGTTCACCCTCCAATGGCTGCCGCGGACAGCGTGCTGCGGCCGGCGCACCATGCTCATCCGATGGCAGGAGCCAGGTGCTAGGTGCTTATCCTGGTCTCCCATGGGGTGCAGGGCCCAAGCACTTGGGCCATCCTCCACTGCACTCCTGGACCACAGCAGAGGGCTGGCCTGGAAGAGGGGCAACCGGGACAGAATCCGGCGCCCCGACCGGGACTAGAACCCGGTGTGCCGGCGCCGCAAGGCGGAGGATTAGCCTGTTGAGCCACGGCGCCGGCCTTTACAAGGTTTTGACCATGAACTTCAGAAATGTATATGAGAGGGGCTGGTGCTGTGGCATAGCGGGTAAGGCTGCCGCCTCCAGTGCTGGCATCCCATATGGGTGCCAGTTTGAGACCCGGCTGCTCCATTTCTGATCCAGCTCTCTGCTATGGCCTGGGAAAGCAGTGGAAGATGGCCCAAGTGGTTGGGCCCCTGCACCCGCGTGGGAGACCCTGAAGAAGAACCTGGCTCCTGGCTTTGGATTGGCCCAGTTCTGGCCATTGCAGTCAGTTGGGGACTGAACCAACAAATGGAAGACCCCTCTTTCCCCCTCCCCCTGCCTTTCCTTATCTCTTTGTGTAACTCTGTCAAGTAAATAAATAAATCTTTAAAAAAAATGTGAGAGTTCCAGGTTAACCATGAAGGGTTAATTACACAGGTGGGCACATTGCAGAGTGACAGGTATAATTGTATGGCCAGAGACTTTAATTTTTCTATTTTTTTAATATTTGTGTTTTATTAATTTGAAAGGCAGAGTTAGAGAGGAGAAAGAGTGTGGGGGGGGGGGCAGGGAGAGAGCGAGCGAGAGAGCACGCTCCCATCTGCTGATTCACTTCCCAATTGTTGCAATGGCTAGGGCTGGGTCAAGCTGAAGCCAGGTGCTTCTTCCAGGTCTCCCACATGGGTGCAGGGGCCCAAGCACTTGGGCCATCTTCCACTGCTTCCCTAGATGCATTATCAGGGGGCTGTATCAGAAAGTGGAGCAGTTACAGCTCAAACTGCGCCCATATGGGATGCTGGCGTCGCACAGGAGGCTTATCCTGCTATTCCATGATGCAGCCCTAAGGCCGAGGCTTTTTTTGATTTCCATGCATTACGTTTGTTTGCTCTTTGGTACAGAAGAGACTTTTTCTTTTGAGGTTCTGGTAAAATATGTTTCCGACTGGATGATCTAAACTCTTGTTATTAAAAATCTTTCTTTATTCCCCAGACTTTTCTATGCAGAAGGCTCCTCATTTTCTGGATTGCTTTTAGTAACAGTATTTGAAAGTTTAATAGTGTTGAGTGCTTGAAATGCACAGCAATGTATGTTTTCCTTACAAAATCTGCCATTGATAAGGTGAAACCATTTTTTTTTTTTTACAGGCAGAGTGGACAGTGAGAGAGAGAGACAGAGAGAAAGGTCTTCCTTTGCCGTTGGTTCACCCTCCAATGGCCGCCGCGGTCGGCGCGCTGCGGCCGGCGCACCGCGCTCGTCCGATGGCAGGAGCCAGGAGCCAGGTGCTTTTCCTGGTCTCCCCATGGGGTGCAGGGCCCAAGCACCTGGGCCATCCTCCACTGCACTCCTGGGCCACAGCAGAGGGCTGGCCTGGAAGAGGGGCAACCGGGACAGAATCCGGTGCCCCGACCGGGACTAGAACCCGGTGTGCCGGCGCCGCAAGGCGGAGGATTAGCCTGTTGAGCCACAGCGCCGGCCAGGTGAAACCATTTTATTTTTTATAAACTTACTAGTAATAACACCCTTTAATGCCTCATTTCTCTCATTTGATCCCTGAAGCAGCTTTAGGCATGGTCAGGGCAGGTGTTACCTCTTGATAGGGGTAGATGCTGATGAAGGTTAAATGGCTTCCTCTGATCATGTGGCAAGGAAGGGAGCCACCTGGGATTTGAACTCATGCCTTCACACATTTAATCTGCATTCTTTCTATAGAATCACATGGCACTCCTGTGAGCGAGTCCTGATAAAAGGCAAGTCAGGGAAATTAGTATTAACGATTGATTATTCATTTGTTTTAAAGCAATCAGAAACTTACAAAATAGGTTGGCAACACAGTTTAAGGGACTTATTTTTTTTAAATTTTTTTTTTATTTGTTTGAAAGGTAAAAAATAGAAAGGTCTTCCATCTACTAGTTTATTCCCCACATGCGCACAACAGCCAGAGCTGCATCAGGCCAAAGGCAGGAGCCAGGAATTCAGTCTGAATCTCCTTTGTGGGTGGGTGGCAGAGACCCAAGTACTTGAGTCATTATCTGCTGCCTCCCTGGGTGTGCGTTAGCAGGGAGCGAGATCAGAAGTGGAGGAGCCGGGACTTGAACCTCTGCTCTGGAGAGGGAAGAGACTGTCCCCAAGCTTCACCTGTTGCACCATAACAACCTCCCTGGAACTTATTTTAGTATTTTATTTTTATTTAGAAAACAAAAACACCACTTCAGAGTGACTGCTGATCTGATGCCATATCACCTGTGAATACTTCAGTGTGTTTTTCCTGCAAACGAGCATTCTGGTATAAGTGGGATCTTCCAAAAGGTCATGGAAAATGCATTTTATGAAAAAATTGTGCACAGATTTCAAAGATTTTTTTTTTCTTTTTTTGGCACAAAGATAAACATCTTTTTTTTTTTTTTTTTTAAGATTTTATTTATTTCATTTGAGAGTTAAAGACGGTGAGAGGGAGAAACAGAGAAAGGTCTTCCTACCGTTGGTTCACTCTCCAAATGGCCACAATGGCCAGAGCTGTACCCATCCGAAGCCAGGAGCTTCTTCCTGGTCTCCCACGTGGGTGCAGGGGCCCAAGGACTTGGGCCATCTTCTGCTTTCTCAGGCCATAGCAGAGAGCTGGACCAGAAGTGGAGCAGCCGGGCTCGAACCAGTGCCCATATGGGATGCTGGTGCCGCAGGCGGAGGATTAACCTATTGTGCCACAGCACTAGCCCACTATAAACATCTTTTAATTCCATTTTTTTTTCCTGCAAGCTTTCTGAAGTTCTCTCATACAACCACAACTCAGCCATCAAAGTAAGGAAATTAACCCTGGTTACTATGCCCATTCCTGAGAGTGCATTAAAATATGAGTAGATGTCCCAGTGGCTTCTTTTATAGTGAAAGGAACCAGCTGAGAGTCACACACTGCATTTAGTTGTCATGTCTCCTCTGGTTTCCTTCAGTCTGGAAGAGATCTTCAGTTTCCCCTTGGTTTTCATGAGTTGACACTTCTGAAGTTTACTGGCCGAGTATTTTCTGGACGGTCTCTCCGTTTGAGTTTGATGTTTCCTTGGGTTAAGTGTGTCTGACAGGAATATCCCAGAAGGGACGCTGTGCTCTTCTCATTGCTTCTAGCAGTTTGTCCCATGACTGCTGATGGTCACGGATGCTTTGACGAAGGTAGTCTTTGCCAGACTTCCACGCTGAGAAGTCTCTCTGTATTTGTAAGTAAGTACTTTGCTGTTTAACTTGGAAGGGTTAGGATCTGTTAATATTATTGTTCATTCTGATGCTCACATTGCCTCCGATTTGGCCAGTGGAAGCCCTTTCAAGCTGGCTGTGATGTCCCTGGGACCAGTCCCCATCATTCTGTGGGTGCATCTTTGCTTTCTGGCACCTCAAGATGTTCCAGGCTTGTCTTGTACTTTCTCTGCATTAGCCCTGGAGTGAGCTGTTGCTTCCAGGAGAACTGTATTTGGAAGTCAGGGTGTCTGGGGACTAGGTGTGCTTTTGGGGTGTTGTTGCTCCCAGCCCTCTTGGGAGAAAGATCTAGGACGTATGCACCCCTTAAAAGTCACATTACATTTGTATTTTATTTCTCTTACTGGTCTATGTTTTTTAAAAACTTTCAGTTCATACTAATATCTTTAATTCAAATGCAACTCTGTAGAAGTTGTGGTAGTTTTTGGTTAACTTTGGCTGTAGAGACCAGGCTTCCTCATGTACTCCTCACCTGCCCCTCTCCTTCCCCATGTGGCCTTTCTCCTCCTCTGGCACCTTGCTTTCTCGGGATCACAGTGCCTGTGCTGGTGGTTCCCATACCTCTCTGAGCCCACGTGGACAGTCTCCTCTTCTGCTTGACACCCTGTGTCTGGCAGCCCTCACTCTGCCTTCAGCACTGCAGGCCTGGCTGCTTTGTGCATGAATACCCTTCTCTCCTGGCTTGGGCTCTGACTCCCTACTCCAGGCTGTTCCCATGATGCCCGGTAACCCGTCAGGATGGATGTCCTGTTGCCCTGTTCATGTGGTAGGAACAGCCTCCTCTCTTGCTCTGGCTCCAGCTTCCCACACTGGGCCTAATAGCACTAAGGTTGAATTGTTCGGGAAGGGAAGAGGACAAGCTAGGCAAGTGGAAGTGTTTACATTTTTAAAGGAAGAAAAAGTTTATCAATAATGAAATAGAACTATGTTTGTAAATGCTGTTGTTATGGTTGAAGAGCCTGGATAGCACACTGCAACCAACTTAGGAGAGAATTAATTCAAACTGCACATGGTAGTGGGGTGTTCAGGCTCTGTGTGCAGCTAAACCTCTTCCAGCTGCCTTGCTTGCACATTGGGACCCTTTCCACAGGGGTGTATGGAAATAAAACTTTGCAACCCTTTTCATAGCAATATCTGTGCGTGTTTATTAATCTGATCCTGAGAACATTATTAGAAATGAAAAGTTAAGTGTAAAGTCTTGAAACGACTTGTTTGTATAATTACACAACTAAGTTAATCACTTTTAACAAGTCTCAACAATGCTGGCATTCTCCTATGAAGGTGTTAACTTGTTATGGGGCAGAAAGCACCCTTTGATACAGCATTTCCAGCCTGGAAAAAAGAGCTTTAATTTTAGAGTCCCCTGAAACAAATGGAGGCTTGTTGGAAATATTAACACCACCCTTTGGCTTGTTCCTCTAGCTTAAAGAAATCAGTGTTTATTAGGTGCTGTTTGCTAATATGTGCTGAAACACATACAGTTACTTTTGACCCTGTTGTCAAGTTCAAGACAGTTCAGTTGGTATGGAGTTTGAAGCATTTTGCTGTAGCCCCCTCAGTAGCTGAGTTTGCAACTAAAGAAACCCTGTGCTGCAGTTGGTTTGAAGTCGTGAAGGCTATGAACCGAGGGGCCCTAGCACAGTGTTTCTTTTGGGTCTCTGGCTCTAAATTGCACTTAAAAGGATGAGGACGTAGCATCCAGGCGCAGCTACCATATGCAGCCCAGATTCACTTTGTGAGGCGTTAGTGTTACATTTCCCTCCTAATCTCGTAATATGTTGTAATTGAAGAAAAGTGGGTCCTAATTGAAAGCTGATGATCCAGCAGAGTGATCAATAGCATGATGCTTTGGCAGGAGAGGGATAAAAACCAAACCATGAAGCTTTCCTGCTGCCTGCACGTTGTCAGAGCCTTTGTGTGTTTCTTGACTTCAAGCTGAGTGTTCTTAGTCATTTTGAGAACGTGCCCCGAGCACTGAGTGCAGCTCTTCCAGCGAATCGCTGAGAACGGAGTAGAGATTCTCCCCTGGTTTACTCCAGGGCTTCATTCTTCCAGAAATGAGAACTGAGCAGACCTCCCTTGTTTCCAGCACATTGCAGCTGTCTGTGGCTGTCATTTTCACGTATTTAAGAGCCAAGGCTCTTGTCAGCAGGCGTGACTTATTGATACCTTTAACGCCAAAGGAAAACATCTTTAAAGAGTCAGGTGTGAGCAGTGTGCATTCTGTAAATTACTTCTTGTCAGAAAAAGAGAAGCCGTTAGTGGGAGCTGGGAACTGCATGTCAGGTTTTGGTGGAAAACTTACCAAACGTTTACTGGGCAAGGCCGTGGAATGAGGGTTTTGAGAAGACAGTGTCCTCAAGATGCTGCCAGTCTAGTTGGGAAAACAGGCATTTAATCAGAGGTGCACCTGTGGTTCTCAGCCTCAGCTGCACTTTGAAATAAACAAGGAATTAAACCCGAAGGCTGGAGGTTTTGATTTACTTGGAGTGTAGCCTGGACATCAGGATTTTTCAGTTATTTAGGTAACTGTAATTGCCCCAGGGTTGACTGTAGTGAGAGGGGACATGCAGTATGCCCAGGTAGCAGTAGAGGAGGGCACCTGGGCTGGGTTGGGCTGGGCTAGCCTGGGTGTGGTGGTGGAGGAGACTTTCCAGAACATAGGAAATACCTGAGCAGGGCTCGATGAATGAGGGTGAAAAGGGAACAAGTCTGGAGGAGTGCTCCTTGCCGAAGAATGTGGAATAATGAAGTGGTTCATGCCCTCTACACTTTGCTGCCTCCTCACTTTGGCCAGTTTGTCCTCCATATGCTTTGGTGTCCTCTTATTTTTTTTATTTATTTATTTGAAAGGCAAAGAGATCGTTACCTTCTATTTACTGGTTCATTCTCCAGATGCCTGTGAAGGCCAGGCTGAAGCCAGGCTCCCACGTGGGTGGCAGTGAATCAAGTGTTGGAGCTATTACTTGCTGCCTCCCAGGGTGTGCATTAGCAGGATATTGGATGGGAAGCAGAGGCAGGATTAATTCTAGGCACTCTGATATGGGAGGCATGCATCCTAAGTGATGGCTTAACCTGCACCACAGCATCTGCCCCTAGTGTCCTCACGTTGAAACTGAGGGTACGACGACGTAGAGTAGTGTTGAATGCTGACTGAGATGATGGATGTGGAGTGATTAGGATTGTGCTCGGCACATAGGAAACTGTGTGGTGGTGGCAGCATAGTAATGATACTGTCAGAGAATTGGAGCATGGTTTGTTTAGTGAGCTACAAGTGGTTCTGTATGGCTGGCTCTGAGGGTGCAAGACTGCAGGAGGTGGGAGTGGGTGGCGAAATGATGTGCATGGCAGGTGGGCAGGGTTCCAGAACGTGGAGTGCACAGGAGTATAATGCGATTATTAGTGGGGTCCTATGGCAGAACCAGGGCATTTCCATGGTAATATGTTAAGATTATAACGTGAAGGTTCTGGGAAAACTTGGGTCTGTATTGGAAAATTGGCTCCAAATATGGTATTCTCAGCATCATTACATGTACCAAATTAGCAGTGAGTGTTAATAGGACAGAAATAGGATTTTCAGTTCCTTTAGCCAAGTAGTTAAAAATATTGAGCATCTTGAAGAACAGTGGAAGAATAAGCAGTCTCTAGGTGGTCCCAACGAGCCTTTGCAAATTGTTATAGCCTTACTTGTTGACAGGCTAATGAGAGTATTAAGTAAGAGTTGCCTGGCCATTTGCATTTAGAGGAGACATCTTTTATTTTCTGATCCATAGAGAAATAGAAATGCTTCCATCTGCATTGACTTCACCAGCCCCTAAAATAACTTCTGTATACTTGTTGGTATGTTATATAACCTGTCACAACATTAGTCACCATTTCTTCCATAAGGCAACATGTAAACGATCATGGATAAGCATGACTGTAATTTATAATTATAGACCAATTTGTTCTTGGTGTTTTTGTCAGGTTTTTGCTTTTCTTTTTTTCTGGGAGACTGTTAAAATCTTTGGCTCCATGTGATAGAACTCTGCCAGCTATTGGAACTGAGTAATCTTAGATGGCTCTATTATTTATTACTCATTAGAGTGAGGCAGTAGCTATGGGTAAGATAGAAGAGAAGTAATTTTTATTGTTACTACAAATGCCTTTTTTTCTTTGAAATGTTTCTTTTATTGCAAAATCAGTGAAATTTGAAATGACAGATTATCAACGTATACCCTATGTTTATGTTATAGGCATTAAATTATTTGAAAGAATTCCATTTCACTGCAATAGTGGTTCTGAAAGTGTGATTATCAGTTCAACAGCATCAATATTACCTGAGTACTTGTTAGAAATGCTGATTCTTGGGGTTGGGATATGTCTGTTTCCATTATAATATTCATTTCTCTGTACTTTTTTCTTTTTTTCTTAAATTTTCTTAAAATTTATTTATCTGACACAGACACACAGACATACAAAATGAGCTCCCATCTGCTGGTTCATTCCCACAGCCAGGACTGGGCCAGGCTTAAGCCAGGAGCTGGGGAGCCTTCCAGGTCTCCTATGTGGGTAGCAGCAACCCAACTACTTGAGCCGTCACCTGCTGGCTCCCAGAGTGTGCAATAATGCAGAAACTAGAATTTGGAGTGGATCTGGGACTCTTACCTAGGCATTCTGATATAGGATGCAGCTACCCCAAGCTCCATCTTAGCTGCTACCCCAGATGCTCACTCTTGAGTTTGGTGTGTTTGGTGCCAAAAGAAGGCCACTGTCATTGGAGTTTAGAGGGCAGAGGAGGGAGGTCTGAAGTGAAGTTGGACAGGTAGGCAAGGGCCAGATCATTTAAGACTTTTTGAGCTCTTGTAAGAACTTTTTGTTTCCTCTATCATTTAATTTTTTTAAATTTTACTTATTTATTTTTTACTTGAGGCAGAGAGAGAAAGAGAGAGAGAGAGAGAGTTATTACCTGCTGATTCATTCTCCAAGTGGCCACTATGACTAGAGTTAGGCTGGGACCAGAGCCAGGAGTGCAATTCAGGTCTTTCACAGGGGTAGCAAGAACCCAGTTAACTGAACCATCATTGCTGCCTCCTAGAATCTGCACCGTGGGAATGTTGCAGTAAAGAGCCAGAGCTGGGATTTGAACCAGGCAACCCAAGGTACAGTGCTTAACCACTATGCTAAGCACCTGCTCAGAAAACCTCTCCCCCGCCCCCAGGTTTGCACGATGGTAAAGTGCACATAACAGAGTGTTTTTTTTTTTGTAGCCTCTTTTAAGTGTACAGTTCAGTGTTGTTAAAAATCTTTTTAAAAAATATGAATGTGCTTATTTATTTGAGAGGTAGAGTTACAGACAGTGAGAGGGAGAGACAGAAACATCTTCCATCTGGGCCGGCGCCGTGGCTCAACAGGCTAATCCTCCGCCTTGCGGCGCCGGCACACCGGGTTCTAGTCCCGGTCGGGGCACCGGATTCTGTCCCGGTTGCCCCTCTTCCAGGCCAGCCCTCTGCTGTGGCCCAGGAGTGCAGTGGAGGATGGCCCAGGTGCTTGGGCCCTGCACCCCATGGGGAGACCAGGAAAAGCACCTGGCTCCTGGCTCCTGCCATCGGACGAGCGCGGTGCGCCGGCCGCAGCGCGCCGACCGCGGCGGCCATTGGAGGGTGAACCAACGGCAAAGGAAGACCTTTCTCTCTGTCTCTCTCTCTCACTGTCCACTCTGCCTGTCAAAAAAAAAAAAAAAAAAAAAAAAAGAAACATCTTCCATCTGCTGGTTCACTCCCCAAATAGCCGCAGTGGCTGGAGCTGGGCCAATCAGGAGTCAGGAGCTTCTTCTGGGTCTCCTACGCAGGTGCCCAAGCACTTGGGCCATCTTCTACTGCTTTCCCAGACCATAGCAGAGAGCTGGATCAGAAGAGGAGCAGCTGGGACACAAACCAGTGCCCATAAAGGATGCTGGTGCTGCAGGCAGAGGCCGCCCCCTCATATTCTTAAGTAGCCTTCACCACCATGTATCTCTAGACCTAGTAGTTGAACTTTTAACATTGAGTCATATGGGATATTTTTGGGAGATTGGGAGCAGAGGACTGAAAAAAAAATTTGTTTTAAAGATTTATTTATTTGAAAGTCAGAGTTACACAGAGAGAGAAGGAGAGGGAGAGAAAGAGAGAGAGGTTTTCCATCGGGGTTCATTCCCCGAGTTGGCCGCAATGGCCAGGGCTGTGACTATCTGAAGCCAGGTGCCAGGAGTTTTTTCTGGGTCTCCTACGGGGTTACAGGGGCCCAAGGACTTGGGCCATCTGCTGCTGCTTTCCCAGGCCATAGCAGAGAGCTGGATTAGAAGTGGAGCAGCTGGGTCTTGAACCAGTGTCCATATGGGATGCTGGCTTGCAGGCAGCAGCTTTACCCGCTCGCTACAGCACTGGCCCTGAAAAAATCTTTAGTGTAAAAGGATCACTGGCCACTGTGCTGAGATCTGACTGTGGGGGAGAAGGAGGAAGCAGGGAGAGGCCAGTCAGGTGAGCGGATGCTCTGACAGGTGGTCTACCCAGGACGTTAGTGTTGGGGGTGCCAACTGAGATTCTGGATAAGTTTTGGTGGTAGAATCAGCAGAGTTCACTCATGGAGTAATCATGTTGTGTCGGTAGTTGTGGCATCTGAAGCCAAGAGGGAAATCCAGAGTAATACAAAGTTTTTTTTTACATTTTTATTTAATGAATATAAATTTCCAAAGTACAGCTTATGGATTACAATGGCTTCCTCCCCCCTAACTTCCCTCCCACCCGCAACCCTCCCCTCTCCCTCTCCTCTTCCATTTACATTGGTTCATTTTCAATTATCTTTATATACAGAAGATCAATTTAGCATATATTAAGTAAAGCTTTCAACAGTTTGCACCCACACAGAAACACAAAGTGTAAAATACCGTTTGAGTACTGGTTATAGCATTAAATCACAACGTATAGCATATTTAGGACAGAGATCCTACATGAAGAATAAGTACACAGTGACTCCTGTTGTTGACTTAACAAATAGACACTCTTGTTCATGGCATCAGTAATCACCCTAGACTCTTGTCATGAGTTGCCAGGGCTATGGAGGCCTTTTGAGTTTGCTGACTCTGATCATGTTTAGACAAGGTCATAGTCAAAGTGGAAGTTCTCTCCTCCCTTCAGAGAAAGGTACCTCCTTCTTTGATGACCTGTTCTTTCCACTGGGATCTCACTCGCAGATATCTTTCATTTAGGATTTTTTTTTTTTTTTTTTTTTTTTTTTTTTGCTACAGTGTCTTGACTTTCCATGCCTGAAATACTCTCTTGGGCTTTTCAGCTGGATCTGAATGCCTTAAGGACTGATTCTGAGACCAGAGTGCTGTTTAGGACATCTGCCATTCTATGAGTCTGCTGTGTATCTCACTTCCCATGTTGGATCGTTGGATCGTTCTCTCCATTTTTTATTCTGTCAGTTGGTATTTGCAGACACTAGTCTTGTTTATGTGATCCCTTTGACTAGGTAATACAAAGTTTTGTTGATCTGAGTAATGGGTGGAGTTACGGAGATGCAGATTTCAGGAAGAAAAGTATGGAATGTTGAATTAGAAGTGCTTCTTGTGTGTCTGTGTGGGGATGTTGAAAAGCAGTGGGATAAGGAAGAATTCAGGGAAGAAGCTGGGTTGGAGGCATGACTCTGGGGCTGGTTAGAGTATGCATGGTTAGATCATCTCTGTGTAGACACAGAGAGCCCTAGACTAAGTTTGAGAGTAGATTAGGGAATTAGCAAAGGAACAGCTAGGAAGGAGGTGGGGAGGGAAAGAAAGGAGAGACCACTAAAGTGGGATGTCCTGGGAGGGAGGAGAGCGATTCAGGGAGGAGAGGAGCATCAACTGTGCCACATGCTGCTGAGAAGCTGAGACGCACACTGAGGGTTGAGTGTTTTGGGCCA
Organism: Sylvilagus floridanus; assembly: GCA_949820135.1. NCBI lineage: Eukaryota > Metazoa > Chordata > Mammalia > Lagomorpha > Leporidae > Sylvilagus > Sylvilagus floridanus. The sequence continues at coordinate 89,609,885 of OX463243.1, read as the reverse complement.
TTTTAGCATTGTGGAGGTCTTTGGTGACTTTACGTTGTTTCAGTGGTGTGGTGGGTTCAGTAGCCTGAATGCAGTGTGTCAGAGAAGAGGGAGAAGCTGAGACAGTGAGTGCTGGCAGTTTTAGGTCATTCTTCACTGAGTGTGATCACAGGTCTGCACAAAATACCTTTTACCCAAGTTAACATGCTGATCCTCTAGTGTTGTAAAATGTGGTATGTAACACTTTTGATGGTCATGTTTATTTCTTTTTTTTTTTTTTTTTTTTTTTTTAAATAGAGACAGAGTTCCTATCTGCTGGTTCACTCCCCAAACACCAGCAATCACTCTGGTATGAAATGTGGCCCTCCTGGGGCGGGCGCTGTGACCCAGTGGATTAAAGCCCCAGCCTGCTGCGCTGGCATACCAGTTCGAGTCCTGGCTGCTCCTCTTCCGATCCTGCTCTCTTGCTGTGGCCTGGGAAGGCAGTGGAGGATGGCCCAAGTGCTTGGGCCCCTGCACCTGGAGGAAGTTTCTGGATTAGCTCAGCTCTGACTGTTGAGGTCACTGGGGGAGTGAACCAGAAGAATGGAAGACCTCTCTCTCTTTCTGGCTCTACCTCTCTCCGTAACTCTTTCAAAGAAATAAAATAGGCCGGCGCCGTGGCTCAACAGGCTAATCCTCTGCCTTGCGGCGCCGGCACACCAGGTTCTAGTCCCGGTCGGGGCGCCGATTCTGTCCTGGTTGCCCCTCTTCCAGGCCAGCTCTCTGCTGTGGCCAGGGAGTGCAGTGGAGGATGGCCCAAGTGCTTGGGCCCTGCACCCCATGGGAGACCAGGAGAAGCACCTAGCACCTGGCTCCTGCCATCCGCGGCAGCCATTGGAGGGTGAACCAACGGCAAAGGAAGACCTTTCTCTCTGTCTCTCTCTCTCACTGTCCACTCTGCCTGTCAAAAAAAAAAAAAAAATTCTTAAAAAAAAAGAAAAAGATATGTGGGCATCCTAACTGGTGTCTTAACCACCAGACCAAATGCCTTTCCCCATTGTTTCAGTTCTTAAGTGTATAAAAATCTAAAGGTGGAAATTTGAATAGAAAATGCGTGGAAGCTCTGAAGAGCCTCTGTGGAGCCCTGGGGTCTGGTGGAGCATTTTTCAGAGCTGTTGACTTAATCCAGTGGGTGAAATTCAGCCAGTTGCAAAATATACTTAGAGAGTTTTAGGTTTCGGAGGGAATCTTCCTGATGCTCCTCTGAACATACTGTCTGTTATTCATGAAAGATGACCTTAGAACATTCCTTTCGTTTGTCAAGTGCTCTATCTTGAGATCTTTTTCATGAGTGGAGTGTTTCCATATGGTATTTTCTTTGAATGTTTGGTGCCAAAAGCTTCGTAGGTCATTTTGCACCCACTTGGGGGGGGGGGGCAGTGGCGGCATTTTTTTCAAGGCTGTCTTGAAATTTTTTTTCCTTGTTTGTTTTTTAAGTTAGTTACTGTGGTTTAGTGTCTGCTTTTTTTTTTTTTTTTTTTTGAAATTACTATGTTTGACAAGGTATATTTAAATGCTTGGAATTTTAGAGCGACCGACTCTTTTCCCTGTAGGCACTTGTTTAAAGCCAAAGCCCACACTTCTCTTCTGTAACAGGAGAAATAAGTGGATCCTTTACTCACAACACACACACGTTGTTTTTCTGCTCCTAAGGAAATAGAGGGAGTATTAAACACACTTTATTGAATTTAAGATGCTATTGTTTTATGAGATGTACCATTACTTCATGTAGCACCAAGGAAAAAAAATGCTGCCTTTTGGATTATAAAATTGCTTCAGGTTGTAGGAGAGGTGACCATGTTGCGGGGAGGGGAGTTTCGTCTTAGAATCAATGACACAGGACTGGGGGGTCAGGAGGTATGAGCCGAGTCCTGGCCACATCTTTAACTTGCTGTGGATCACGCACAGTAACTTAGATGCTGCCTTGGTTTTGTCGCCTGCACAGGAAGAGTAATGGCTGATGTACCTGCTTCACAGGATTGTGATATGAGAGAAGAAGAAAGAGAATTTTTTGAAAAGTAGGCTCAACTGAGCAAAAAAACCAAAGTATTTCCTGGACTTAAATTAGCCCTTTGATGTGATTAGGCAGCTTACAACATTTTTTACCTGAGCTTTGTTGTCAAGTTTACAAAGAAATTCAGTTTTAAGAATTTTAAAGTATTGCATTTTCTTTTGCTAAATGATTTTTTAAAAAAAGATTTATTTCAGGGGCTGGTGCAGTGGCATAGCTGGTAAAGCTGCCACATCCCACATGGGCACCTGTTTGAGTCCCGGCTGTTCCACTTCCAACCTAGCTCCGTGCTGATGCACCTGGGAAAGCAGTGCAAGATGGCCCAGGTATTTGGGCTCCTGCACCCACGTAGGAGACCTGGATGAAGATCCTGGCTCCTGGCTTCAGCCTGGCTCAGCCATGGCTGTTGCAGCCATCTGGGGAGTGAACCAGTGGATGGAAGCTTGCTCGAGCTCACTCGCTCACTGTTTCTATCTCTGCCTCTCTCTCACAGAGAGATTTGTTGATTCACTCCCCAGATGGCTGCAACAGCCAAATCTGGGCCAGGCTGAAGCCAGGACCCAGGGACTTCACTGGGGTCTCCCACTTGGGTGGCAGGGACTCAAGTACTTAGGCCATCATCTGCTTTCCAGGCACATTAGCAGGGACTCAAATAGGCACTTCTATATGAGATACAGATGTCCCAAGTGGCAGCTTGACCCACTGCGCCACAATACCTACCCTAGATAAATGATTTTCATTTCAGCTGGAAATAATGATTATATTGTAGTTTTGAAATTAAAGAGAAAATACAGAGATAATATAACTAAAATATTTTCACCCAAAATTAATAAGCATTAGCATTCTGTTAGTGCTGTGATCTTTTTAAAACTTATAAATGTTTATGACATAAAAAGCTAAAAGCAAACAGCAGTAAGCATTCATATACTTGCCATTTCTGTGCAGATGAAGCCCCCTTGTAAGAACAGTGTTGCAGGCTCACAACAGTCTGTTGACAGGATTCTGCTTCTCTTCTTCTTTTTGTCTTTAACACTTGTAAATAAGCGAGTTAATTTTGTCATGTAAGTGTTTTTATCCTGGAATGTGGGGGGAAAGGCTCTTTGTGCTGGTGTTGCTTTGGTCTCAATTTCTTCACAAATCTGCCCTTGGCTTCGGAGGTCTGACTGTGGAAATGGAGAATATGACGTTTGTAGGGTCATAGTGATGGCTGGCCTAGGCATTGTGCCTAGACATTTTTTGTCTATTTTTGTTTTGAAGTTTTACAATATTTCTTTTAGTTAGAAGATGTGTTTGAGACATTGAGTAGCTTTTCCACAGTTCTGTGGCCATTAAGTTGTAGAGTTAATAATTTCAATGAAGTGAATAATTTTCAATATTTCAAGTTAATAATTTCAATGGCCTGTACCACAGCCCACATGTTCTGTATCATGCTGCCTCAATTCTTGTCAGTAATCATAAGCTGTTTCTCTTGTAGGCAAAATCCAGAGACCACGTTTGAAGTATATGTTGAAGTGGCCTATCCTAGGACTGGTGGCACTCTTTCAGGTACTTGCATGTTCTATTATAATGTGGTGTATTTGTTTATTGTATGACAGAGCCATACCAGTATACGAATCAGGGTAATAAACTGTTACTTTTTCTTAAGTGTGTTTAAATGTCTTTTCCTTTTACCCTGGCCACATCATCTTAGGAAGAACGGAGAATAAAAGTACAGTGAAAGGTTGGATTCACAGTCCCTGCCATGGCTTTATTCATTGCAATCATTGGGTCTTGGAATTTATGTCTCACAGATGTCTGGAAGTCAACTGCTGTGCAATGTTGTCACCTTGGTAATGAGATAGGCTTAGAATTGAGTTATAGGCTACAGAATAATAAAAAGGGAATATTGACAACTAAACTGCAAGATGTTTGGAATTGACTTAGAAGATTTTATGTTTACTGGTTAAAGAAGGTTGGGAATTAGTTGAAGGAAATGCGTTATATAGCTTCAACTTTTTGGATATGTATTTCTGGACTGCTGTGTCTTAGATAAGGTTGGGGTGTTTTGTGCAGGCTGTGTATGTATCAATTCCTGACTTTCATTTCTTCCTGATTGAGAAAATTAATTTTATGATCTATTTTTTTTTCATTGCCTGAGAGAGTGATGCATTTTACTAAAGGGTGTGTTAAGGACACTTGGTCCACATACATAAATACCGTACCTGTATCAGTTGGTGTTTAGGGAGAGTGAATTTATTTTGCATGGGAAATTTGGAGTAATCAGGATTCTAACAGTAGTTATGCCTTAAGTGTCTTTACAACTTTGGACATATTTTGATTTTGTTATTTTAATGGATTGTTATCATAAATACTATATATATATATGTATGTATTTAAGATATTATTTTGTTTATTTGAAAGGCAGAGTGACAGAAAGAGGGAGAAACAGAGATTTTTTCATCCACTGGTTCACTTGCCAAGCAGCCACGCTGGTCAGGGCTGGGGCCAGGCTGAAGCTACAAGGCAGGAATTAACATCCAGATCTCCCATATGGGTGATCCGAATACTTGGGCCATGTTCTGCTCCTTTCCCAGACACATTAGCAGGGAGCTGGATTGGAAGAGAGACTCAAACTGCCTCTCCAACACAGGGTGCTGGAGTCGTGAGTGGCATCTTAACTCACTGCACCACGTTGCCAGCCCACACAACTATCTTTTATTGAATGACTATTGTTCTGTTATCCTACATGCTTTGCATCTATATTGTCCATCCTTACCAAACAAATCTTTTATTTTTTTCTTAAAGATTTATGTATTTGAAAGGCAGAGTTACAGAGAGGCGGAGGCAGAGAGAAGTCTTTGGTCTGCTGTTACACTCCCCAAATGGCCACAACAGCTAGAGCTGCGCCGATCTGAAGCTGGGAGCTAGGAGCTTCTTCCAGGTCTCCCATGTGGGTGCAGGGACCCACACAGTTAGGCCATCTTTTACTGCTTTTCCAGGCCATAGCAGAGAGCTGGATTAGAAGTGGAGCAGCCAGGTTTTGACCTGGCTCCCATACAGGATGCTGGCACTGTAGGTGGCAGCTTTACCCACTCTGCCACAGCACCAGCCCCACCATAAAAGCCATGAAGATTGTTGGGTGGTTATCCCTATTATGCTTATAAGAAAACAGAATCTCAGAGAAGGGAAATAACTCGCTAAGATTGTATAGCTATTGAGCATTAGGAGCCAGCATTTTTGTTTTAAATCCTTTTTGCTCTTCTAAGTTGCCTTCCTGAGGGCACTGACCACATTGTATACATCTTTCCGTGTCACTTTGTGGGGCTGTGCACAATGTCACCGATATTTATTAAAATGAATGAACCTCAATAGCAGATATGAACTGTTCTCTACCTCCTATATTATATTTTGAAGGCTGTGCAACATATTACAGATTTATGGTTGTTCTAGAAGAAGAGAGTTAGCATCCACTTTAAGTCATGCCTCTTGTTATGCATGGCAACCATTGGGTTTAGAAGTATCTGTTACCAGCTATGAATGTGTAGTAGCAACTGTGTGGGCTGACTTCACCGAGCAACCGCATGATGATGGCTGTGATTTAAGGACAAAACATTAACAGTTATCAGCGTCTCCCTCTTTTTAATGTTCAAGGAGTTTTCCTCCCAAAGCTGAAGTTAATGTTTTTCATTATGACACAAAATTTGAAGTGTACAGATGAGATGGAAGAATGAACAAAATTGAAAGTTTTCATTCTATCCTACAGAAATTCCTTTCACGTTTGACCCTTTATTTATTTATTTTTTTAGGATGTATTTGAAAAGCAGAGTTAGAGGTAGAGAGGTAGAGATAGAGAGCAAGATCTTTTGTCTGGTGTTCCATCCCTCAAATGGCTGCAATGACTAGGGCTGGGTGAGGCTGAAGCCAGGAGCCAGGAGCCAGGAGTTTCATCTGGATCTCCCTGTGGGTGCAGGGACCCAAGCACTTGGGCCATCTGCTGCTGTTCTTCCAGGTGCACTGGCAGTGACCTGGATAGGAAGTGGAGCAGCCAGGACTTGAACCAGCACCTATATGGGATGCCAGTGTTTCAGACAGTGGCCCAACCCACTATGCCACAATGCCAGCCGAAGTTTATTTTTTAATCCGAATTTTATTTTGAAAATATTTCAGAAGAAGTTTACAAGAATAGTCAGCATATTCCCTTTCCTTAGATTCACCAGTTGTTTACTATTTTGCCTTGTTTGCTTATCACTGCACACACACATACACCCCTACACACATACCTTTTCTTTTTTTAGTTTACTTATTTATGTTCGTCTGGTTTAAAGGCAGAGTCATAGAGTGAGCAAGCATGCATGAACACGTGTGCTCTTGAGCTTCCATGTACTGGTTTTCTCTCCAAATGCCTTCAAGGTCTAAGACTGGGCCAGTCCAAAACCAGGAGTCAGAAACTCCATCCTGGTCTCCCACATGGGTACTAGAGCTGTCCATCGTCTGCTGCCTCCTAGGATGCAGGAGTAGGAAGCTGGATCAGAAGTGGGAGTAGCTAGGACTCAAACCCATGCTCTGGGGTAGGATGCAGGCATGTCAGTTGGTGCTTAACCTGCTGAGCCACCTTGCCTGCCCTGCAGTGTGCTTTTTGCTGAACCATTTAAGAATGTATTGTAGACATGCCCCTTCACCCCTTCAGGATGTAGCTCTCCAGATAAGGACATCTTCTTATATGACCCTAGCACAGTTACTGAAATCAGGAAGTTTAGGCTTGATGGAAGACCAGTTTTACACTGCAGTTTAGTCAGTTGTCCCAGTGGTGTCCGTTACCATGTTTTCTCCTCTGATCCAGACCCCAATCCAAGACTATTCAGTCTGTTTAGTTTTATAGATATTTAGTCTGGAATGGTTTTGTGTCCTTTCTTTGACATTTCTGACTTGATTTTTGAAGATTTTAGTCAGTTTTGAACAAAGTCCATGAACTTGTCTGAATGACTTCCTCATGATGAGCTTCAGGTTATGGATGTTTGACAGAAACGTCTCAAAAGTGACACCTCGGGTACATGATATCTGTCCCTTTATGGGAAAATTGCATGGAACTTATGTGTATGGTTTAACAAATTATTGTAGAGTGATGGCTATGTCACTACTATCCAGACTAAAAAATAGAATGTTGCTGGTCCTGTGGAAATATGAGTCCTGGCCCCTAGGACCTCTTCCCTGGCCTAGTGGTTTACAGGGAGCTGCCTTGACCCTCCTCTGACAGTGCCCCATTCCATGGGACTCAGAATTCCTTGCCCCAAAACTGATTTTATCTCTAGAGCCTGTGTGGATCTCTCCTCTGGCGCCTGTCTTCCTGAGGATAAAACTGTGCTGCTAGTGCGTACACACCAGGCCTGTGGGTTGACTGAAGGGACACTGTTGGTGGGGAGTAGAGTTTGAAATAGAGCTTAGATATGTAAGGAAGGCAACTCCACGCTTGGATGTCAGGTTTGTTCCCTTTAGAGCAGGATGCAGAAGGGAGCAATGGGAAGTGAGCCAGAGGTCAGGTTCTCCTGCACCACCACTTTCCCATTGGGAACTCTAGGGAATCCAAAGATTCTGACTATGAATATGGCCTTCCAGGAAGTTCTAAAGATATGTTTGTCATGATAGGAGTATGGAACATATTTAATCATTTGTAAGCTTGGTTTATAAATTTTTTAAAAATTTTATTTATTTGAAATGCAGAATTACAGAGAGGCAGAGAGAGAGAGAGAAATCTTCCATCCACTGGTTCACTGCCCAAATGGCCACAATGGCTGGAGCTGAGCTATTCTGAAGCCTGGAGCCAGAAGCTTCTTCTGGGTCTTCCACATGGGTACAGGGGCCCAATCACTTGGGCCATCTTTTACTGCTTTCCTAGGCCATAGCAGAGAGCTGGATCATAAATGGAACAGGCGAATCTTGAACTGGCTCCCATACGGAATGCTGGCACTGCAGGCAGTGGCTTTACTACCTACACCATAGCTCTGGCCCCGACTTGTTTTATAATTGAAAGTATCTAGACACATGGCCTGTGGTCTGTATTTGTATAATTACTGAGCCCTGTAAATGTTAGAGGTAGGCTTGCCCATCACCCCAGGGGCCCCTGCCTTTCTTTCTCCAGAGGTAATTACTGTTCTGATTTTTATCATAATCATTTCTTTGTTTCTCATTATAGTTTTACTACAAACATATATATCTTTGAAAAATATAATTTAGTTGTTTCTGAATTTTATATAAATAAAACTTATTCAAGAAAGAGAGTACTCCCCTCTTGATGATTTTTTGTTTTTTAATATTTATTTATTTGAAAGAGTTAACAGAGGGAGAGACACAGAGAGAGAGGTCTTCTGTTCACTGGCTTGCTCCCCAGATGGCACAATGGCTAGGCTTAGGCCAGGCCAAAGCTGGGAGCCAGGAGCTTCTTCCAGGTCTCTCAAGTGAGTGGCAGGGGACCAAACACTTGGACTGTTAGCAGGGAGCTGGATTGGAAGTGGAGCAGCTGGGACATGGACTGGTGCTGTGGGCAGGATGCAGGTGCTATAGGTGGCATGTTTAACCTACCACAACACTGCCTCCTCCCCTATCCACTGGTTCATTCCTCCAAACACCTGCAATGGCCTAGGCAGAGTGGGGCTGAAACCAGGAACTGGGAGCTCAATCGAAGCCTCCAGGTAAGTGGCCTGGACCCAGGTACTTGAGCTGTCACCTGCTGCTTCCCAGGGTCTGTGTGGAAGGAAGCTGCAGTTGAGCTGGAGCTGGCTATTGAACCCCAGGACTACAATGTGAGATGTGGGCATCTGAACCACTAGGCCAGTGTCCTCCCCCAAATGTCATTGTTCTGAATATAGTTTTGCTGGGTTTTTTTTTCCCGCTTGATTATGTTTGTAAGGATACTGTATGTTGTATTTAATTGCAGCCACTCAGTTTCCTTTCTGTATAATACGTTGTAGAGTAATAGTGTATCATTAGTTATCCATTCTACTATTGATAACATTTGAAGTTTGCAGCTTTTAGCTATTACAGGTCATGCTGTTGTGATCTTATACCTAAACCCTGTTGCACAAAAGCATACATTGCCACAGGATTTATAACATCTAATTACTGGATCTTGTTAAACTGTTTTCCAATCGATTATGTTATTCTACGCTCCCACCTGCAGCATTTGTTAGTCCTTATTGTTCTGTAATTTCATCCATCAGGATTAACTTTGGCTAACCTGATAGTTATGCAGTAGGAGTTTTATTTGTATTTTTCTTACTAATGAGATTGAGCACTCTTTCATATGCCCTCTGGCCTCTTGAATATCTACTTTTATAAAGTGCCTGTTCAAGTATCTTGCTCATTTTTAAAATTGAGTTTTATACCTTTTCCTGATTGGTTAGTAACATGTTCTTTATGTATTACTATCTGGTCTGTGGCAAATATCTTCTCTTTTGTTTGTCTTTCACTTATGGTGTCTTTGATCAAAACTTCTTGGTTTTACTGTAGTATAATTTATTGGTATTTTCTTGCAGATGTGAACATGTTTCTGATATTTTATTCTAAGAGATCTATTGTTGCATCTTTTACATTTAAGTCTTTAACCTACTGAAGGCCTTAGTTTTCTATTATATGATTCATATCCAGAAAAGTTAAACTCTAAATTTGGTTTCTCATCTGTGATTTTTAAAAATTGGGAAGCTAAATAAAACTGGGTTACTAAAATATGCTGCACTTTTCCCTAAAACATATTTTATAAAGTGATTAAGTACTTCAAATCATAATTTAAAAATTACCTCATGGTAAAAAGTTGCCAGATTTGAGCAAGGCTGGTAAGAGATATTACTAAACTTTAAGGATGGTTCTTTCTTCTGCTGATTGCTTTTGATGTCTATGCTAGTAAAAGCATGCATTCTAAAGCTTCCCTCCTAAGTTCTGTGCTCTGAAGGGACTCTCATGAACTCCCTAGAAGAAATCTGTGACCTCCCAGTTCTACTTATAAATTGTATTAAGACCCCAACACTGGGCCGGCGCCGTGGCTCACTAGGCTAATCCTCCGCCTTGTGGCGCCGGCACACCGAGTTCTAGTCCCGGTCGGGGCGCCGGATTCTGTTCCGGTTGCCCCTCTTCCAGGCCAGCTCTCTGCTGTGGCCCGGGAGTGCAGTGGAGGATGGCCCAAGAGCTTGGGCCCTGCACTCGCATGGAAGACCAGGAGAAGCACCTGGCTCCTGGATTCGGATCAGCGTGATGCGGTGGCCATTTGGGGGGTGAACCAACAGCAAAGGAAGACCTTTCTCTCTGTCTTTCTCTCTCTCACTGTCCACTCTGCCTGTCAAAAACAAAACAAAACAAAACAAAAAACCAGCGCTGAATGGAACGCGTCCCAGTGATCTCCACTTGCTTTCTTTGGAACTGGTCAGATTTCCTCCTTGCTGTTGCCACTGTCAGTCTTTGATTTTTAGATTGCTTTTGTCTGCTTCTACAGTTTTCTTATTTGCTTTTATTAAACTTTTCCTGCTTGTCTTTTTCTGATATTACTTAAGACATTATTTTTGCTATTTTAGATGATTATGAAGACCCTACCTTTCAGTTAGTCCTTGTTCCTTGGATCTTCCTCTCCGATCTGTGCCACAGTATCTGAGCCTTCATAGATATAAACTTTACCCATTTCACACAGTACTAGAGTCTGGGCATAATTGGCTCTTTGAAGTTTGCTGCCTCCACCTAGAAGGGTTAATTCCCTGCTGTGAGAAGGTGGGTTAGAAAGCACTGAAACTGCTTCACGGGTCTTTAATTGGAGGATTTGGTATACATTTTGTTCTATAAACTTCTTTGGGCATTTCATTCTTAAAATTTTTCTTGTACTGTGGTATGTTCTCATTGCAAATTAAAAATGTATACTAAAATATTTTTCAAGTTTTTGAATATATATTGGCAGATTATCATGGTGTGTGTGTGTTTCTATTTTAAAATTATTAGGTTGGGCCGGCGCCGTGGCTCAACAGGCTAATCCTCCGCCTTGCGGCGCCGGCACACCGGGTTCTAGTCCCGGTCGGGGCGCCGGATTCTGTCCCGGTTGCCCCTCTTCCAGGCCAGCCCTCTGCTGTGGCCCAGGAGTGCAGTGGAGGATGGCCCAAGTGCTTGGGCCCTGCACCCCATGGGAGACCAGGAGAAGCACCTAGCACCTGGCTCCTGCCATCAGATGAGCGCGGTGCGCCGGCCGCAGCGTGCTGTCCGCGGCAGCCATTGGAGGGTGAACCAACGGCAAAGGAAGACCTTTCTCTCTGTCTCTCTCTCTCACTGTCCACTCTGCCTGTCAAAAAAAAAATAATAAAATAAAATAAAATAAAATTATTAGGTTGTTTTCTGATAAGTTGTAGAGTATATATACAATTTAAAAACTTAAAAAAAATCATAGAAGAGAAAAACTACTTAGTGGTAACTACTGTTAATGTTTTGATATATTTATTTCCTTTGTGTGTGTGTGTGTGTGTGTGTGTGTGTGTGTAAATACAAACACATTTTCCAAACTCTTACTATGTATGTATTCTCTTTTCTTCCCCCAGTTAATCATTAAGCTTTCCCTAAAATAATTAATACTGGTTTATGAAAGTCCTTTTAGTTGCTGTGAATTGTGATATTGAGTTTATGTGCTGTGTTTACTTATAATTAGATCTTTAGATTGTTTCCAGGGCTTTCCAGTGGGTGATGCCAGCAGACATCTTGCCTGTCACTTGAGTATTTGATTTCGATACTTTATGAAGAAACTGGGCCATTCTGAGTAGATCTTTGATCTACTTTGTCCTTAAGATTTTAGATCTTTGTCACACTCTTTTTTGTGGACTCTCACTGGTATATTTGTTCAGGGACCTACCTTCCCGCAGGATCACAGGGAACCAAAGCTGCCACGGTTGAATTCTGCCTGTGTGATACAAGGTCTCGGAAGAGGGTGCTCTTGCAAGAGAGATCTGCCTGCGAGGTCCCGTGAGCCCTGAGCCTGTGACACTGGCCATGCAGAAACTCTGGAATGCGTTTCCAGCATCAGTGTGTCCTTACAGCTGGCGTCCCAGAGCCCACTGCCAGCACTCTTCTTGGGAAGGTGCTTAGCCCCGGGAGAGTGGCAGCATTGGCTCTTCAGGGCCACTCAGCAGGCTAGCTTCCCGCTGTCTGCTCCTATTAGAGTGTTTTGGATGTATTAGCCCAGTGGCCACTTGGTAAAAAGGAGGAACTGGTCAACGTGAGAAACCTTTTGTGGGAACTCCAAGAAGGGAATGTGTGGGGCATGGTATTTTGGTAGCTGAGTTTTTCACCTACTCTGGTATTGAGCCACAACCTTCAAAACAAAACAAAACAACTTTAAAATCTCTCTTAAATGACTCTGTGTTTCTGTATTAGTGGTATCCTAAAGGAAACTATGTCTTTGGGGTATTAAGAGCAAGATTTATTACTTTGGACTTCGCTTTCATTTCATGGGATTGTGTTTGTGGTCAGGGAGCTTTTCCTGAATCTGTGGTCACAGTGGATGCCCAGCATTAGTCAGCATTTAAAAACATGACTTTTGGGGCCGGCGCTGAGGTGTAGCAAGTAAAGCCGCTGCCTGCAGTGCCGGCAATCCCATACGGGCGCCGGTTTGAGTCCTGACTGCTCCACTTCCGATCCAGCTCTCTGCTGTGGCCTGGGAAAGCAGTGGAAGATGGCCCAAGTCCTTGGGTCCCTGAACCCGAATGGGAGACCTGAAAGAAGTTCCTGGCTCCTGGCTTCAGATTGGTGGAGCTCCAGCTGTTGCAGTCAATTGGAGAGTGAACCAGCAGATGGAAGACCCCTCTCTCTGCCTCTCCTTCTCTCTGTGTGTAACTCTGACTTTCAGATAAATAAAGAGATGTTTAAAAAAAAAAGTCTTTTAGGGCAGGCATTGTGGCACAGCGGATTAAGCCGCTGCCTGCTGTTGCTGACATCCCAGGTGAATGGTGGTTTGAGTCCTGGCTGCTCCACTTCCAATCCAGCTGCCTGCTAATGCTCCTGGGAAGGCAGCAGCAGGTGGCTCAAGTGTATGGCCCCCTGCCACCCATGTATGATACCTGGGTAGGTCTCCTGACTTTGGCCTGATCTGGGCAGTGAACCAGTGGATGAAAGATTTTTCTCTGCTTCTTTCCCTCTTTGTTGCTTTGCCTTTCAAATAAATAATCTGAAAAAATAGTAAGAAAAGTGACTGGGATATATTAGGCACTCAAGAAAAGGTAGTTGGTTACCATTCTTGAAGCTTGCTATGACTCTGCTGCCTTCCCAGGCTCGTGAGCAGGAAGCTGGGACTGGAACCTGAGCTGTGACTTGGGATGCTGGCATTGTAGTGGTAACCAACCTGCTGCCCCACAATGCTGGCCCTTGTTTACTTTCTTCAGCCTTGAAAAACACTCTAAAAATAGGTTGAAGAAACTGAGGATCAAAGAGGTTAACTTCCCCAGGCTGAATAACACCAAGTTGTAGAGCCAGTGTTTCATCCTCAATCCTGTGGCATCTTCCAAAAAATAATTTTACCTGATATTATCTGCTTAAAAAAGTCAGATAACATTAATACGAGGGAACAGAAATCTGGCTTGTACAGAAAATCAGGGGAGAGGAGGTTTTATTCATGTGTGGTACAAGGGATTGTTAGTTTCTTTTTTTTAAGAATTATTTTTTACTTATTTGAAAGAGTTACACAGAAGGAGAGGCAGAGAGGTCTTTTTTTTTTTTTTTTTTTTTTTAAAGGCAGGCAGAGTTAGAGAGACAGAGAAAGGTCTTCCTTCCGTTGGTTCATCCCCAAATGGCTGCTATGGCTGGCGCGCTGCGCCAATCTGAAGCCAGGAGCCAGGTACTTCCTTCCTCATGGTCTCCCATGTAGGTGCAGGACCCAAGCACTTGGGCCATCCTCCACTGCCTTTCCGGGCCACAGCAGAGAGCTGGACTGGAAGAGGGGCAACCAGGACAGAACCGGCGCCCTAACTGAGACTAGAACCCAGTGTGCCTCCGCAGGCGGAGGATTAGCCTATTAAGCTGTGGCACCGGCCACCTCATTGAGGTTTTGATTTGCATATACCCACTCCTCAACCTAAGAAATAGAGCATTTTGTATCTTCAAATCCCCCATAGACCTATGTCACTTTTCCTTTCTCTACTGAGGTCACACTTTGAATTTCATTAATTGCATATCTTTACTTTAAGCTCATTCTTCTTCTTATCCTATACTGGTGATTCAAATTGAGTTTGAATTGGTGTTCTTAGGAAGTAACTAAATGATCCATATATTGTCTTTTCTGATTGCTTAGTTATTTGAAGCAAACTCCAGATTTTTTTCTTGTTACTAAAGTGTCCAATTCAGGGGCCATCTTGGTATAAATGATATGGCAGTCTTATAATGTTTGGTTCAGTCATGACAGTGTGGTTCTTTTCTTATCCTTGTTTACACATGTCTTTGGCTTTTCAGGTGGTCAAGGAATTCATTGATATGTTAAACTTTGAAATCCATGTGAGCAATGAGTTCATTGAATTATTATTATTTTTTTAAAATGTATTTATTTTTTAAAGATTTATATGTTTATTTGAAAGTCAGAGTTACACAGAGAAGGAGAGGCAGAGAGAGGTCTTCCATCCCCTGGTTTACTCTCCAATTAACCGCAACGGCTGGAGCTGCACCTATCCAAAGCCAGGAGCTTCTTCCGCGTCTCCCATGTGGGTGCAGGGGCCCAAGGACTTGGACCATCTTCTACTGCTTTCCCAGGCCATAGCAGAGAGCTGGATCAGAAGTAGAGCAGCCGGACTCAAATTGGTACCCATATGGGATGCCAGCACTGCAGGCGGCAGCTTAACCTGCTACACCACAGCATCAGTCCCAATTTATTTATTTGTTTGAAAGAGTTACAGAGAGATTATCTCCCCAGAGGGCCACAGTGGTGAGGGCTGAGCAAGGTTGAAGCAAGGAGCTTCAGCCAGGTCTTCCTAATAGGTGACAGTGGCTCAAACTCCTGGGCCATCTTTGGCTGATTTTCCCAGGCCTATGGCAAGGATCTGAATTGGAAGTGGAACAGCCATGACAAGAACCATACCCCTTATGTGATTGTAGGTGGCAGCACAATGCTGGCCCCTGTTGAACTTTTTTTTTTATTTTTAAAACTATATGTATTTATTTAATTTTTTTAAAGAATGATTTATCTGTTTGAGAGGCAGAGTTACAGACAGAGAAGTCTTCCATCCACTGATTCACCCTCCAAATGGCTGCAATGCCTGGAGCTGAGCTGATCCTAAGCCAGGAGCCAGGAGCTTCTTCTGGGTCTTCCCAGGCGGGTACAGGTGCCCAAGCACTTGGTCCATCTTCTGCTGCTTTCCCAGGTCATTAGTAGGGAGCTGAATTGGAAGTGGAGGAGCCAGTACTTGAACTAGCATCCATTTGGGATGCTGGCACTGCAGGTAGAGGCTTAACCTACTGTGCCACAGTGCCAGTCCCTGTTGAATATTTTTTAAAAAATCTCTTTGTCTCTCCCTCTCTGTAACTCTGCCTTTCAAATAAATACATAAAATATTTTTTTTTTCTTTTAAGATTTATTTATTTGAAAGAGTTAACACAGAAAGAGAAGGAGAGGTGGAGAGAGAGAGGTCTTCCACCTGCTGGTTCACTCCCCAATTAGCTGCAACAGCCAGAGCTTCGCCAATACAAAGCCAGGAGCCAGGAGCTTCCTCTGGGTCTCCCATGGGGATTAAGGGGCCTAAGGACTTAGGCCATCTTTTACTGCTTTCCCAGGCCATTGCAGAGAGCTGGATCCAAAGTGGAGCATTGGGGACTCTAACTGACACCCATATGGGATGCTGGCACTCAGTGCCTACCCCAGTAAATAAAATCTTAAAAATAAATTCCCTTCAAATACCAATCGTAGAGCTTCATTGAAATCAATGAGTTTGTTGAATTACTAGTATTCTTTTAAAAGATTTATTTATTTGAAAGTGTTACAGAAATAGTGAGAACAAGTGAGCTTTATCTGCTGGTCATTCCCCAAATGGCTGCAAAGGCTGGAGTTGGGCCAGGCCAACACCAGAAACCTGGAACTCCATCCAGGTTTCCCAGGTGGGTGGCAGGGGCCCAAGCACTTGGGCCATCTTCTGCTTCCTTCCCAGGTGCATTAGCAGGGAGCTGGATCAGAAGTAGAAGTAGAGCAATTGGGACTGAACTATATGGGACATTGGCATTGCAGGCAGTGACTTAACTTATTGCCCCACAGTGTGGGCCTGAGGTGTTACATTAAATCATTATTTTTGTTTAAGACAAGAGTTCATGTCTGTGTGGAACTCTATTTAGCAACTGTTATCAATTTATCGTGGCTGGGAAACAAGAAGTATGGAAAAGTAAGTAGCCAGAGTGGATCTCTCAGAGTCCATTCGCTAATTCTTGAGTCCTATATTTATGGAAGAGTTCTCAGCATGTGCTATAAGTACAAATTTGGTATACTCTTTGGATTTTTGTGTGTTCTATTGCTCATCACAGCAATTCATGTTGATGACATTAAATCATTGCAGTAATCAGTATGCTTTTCATTGCACATGACAGAAACCCCATGGAATCTCACTTGATCAGAAAAAAAGGGAAGGCATTTATTGGCTTCCAACACTGTGGTGGTATCAAAGGCCTTGAGTCTTGCCAGATCTAGATCTTCTACTCAGGTTTTCAGAGATTTGCTGTATTTTATCTCCTGGTTCTCTGTCTCCTGAGTTGGATTCATTTCTGGGCAAGCATTCCCAGGCATTGATGGCATTGATGGCTACTAACAAACCCAAATTTATATTCTGCCAATGTAATCACCCAAATGGAAAAAGGATGTCTTAGAGTATTTTGAGCCATGTTCCCAAGATGTAATAGGCTCCATTTGGGATATATATATATATATATATCCCAGATATGTATATATATCTGTCTATGAACCATCCCATGACTCTGGGTAGGTGCCTGTAAGATGACTGGAGGAGGAGATGTGTGTGTGTGTGTGTAGGTGCAGTGGGGGCAGGACCGTCAGTGCCATCTGGATCCTATAGCAGTCATTCTTAAAGCAAAACATGGTGCTGTAGCAGAAAGCAGGTGTCCCCTGCAGCCATCAAGCAAATGTTATATCTAAAACCCTCTTTTCAAGGAAGAATGAGATGTGTAATCTAGTTTGGAAAGATTGATAGTTAGAATGATTAAGTTTCAGTGTTTAAAACTTTAGCTCTTCAGCTTTCTGGAAAGACTGATTTCCCCAAGGTCTGTCTCTGTGTTGTACACAATCACCTATACTTTGAGCATTTGCTTTGGGTACAGAAAGGTGCTAGACTGTGTGGACAGTAGAGTGTTACCTCTGTATGAAACAGGAACTAGACCTCATGTTTTAAATGCTTAGGAGACTTAAAAAAAAAAAAACAAACCTTTAGGAAGTTGTATTTTAGCTTCTGAGCTTCTTTGGTATTATTTCACAACACATTTTGCATTTTCTTCTTTATGTTACCTTGAAAACATGCGGTCTGCTCTAAGGCTTTCATTAGAAAAAGAAGCTTTGCTGAAGGTATCGCCATGCGCTCGCCTTGCCCGGCAGGGGACTTTAATAAGTTGCTAGATTTAAAGACAGGGTTTTTTGTTGTTTTTTTCAAACCTTTAATGTGTTCTTAGGCATTAGAATTTTCTGCTATCATGAAACCTTATTTGAAGAGAAAAAGGTGCAGATAAATTGCTGTCTAGATTATAACAATGCTATTAAGTATCTTTGTGGATAATTTGTATTTAAAAAATTGTAAGTCTGCAGGCTTTGAAATCAGACAGCCCTGGGTTCAGATTTCTTTCCCCACTAATTGTTTGACCTCAGGAGAGTTATTTAAACTGACTTTTAGTTTTCCCTTTGTTTAAATGGAACTTACATCTCCTTGGCAGGTTGTTTTGTAAATTAGAGATAATGTATATTAAAATACCTAGCACAGGAGCTAGTACAAATTAGTCATTCTTCTGGTGACTTAATTTAACATCATCATTAAGTTTAAAAAGAAAAAAAAAACCTAGTAAAACCCCAAACTGCAGAATTTCCTTAATTGTGATGTCATTAGGAGAGTAAATCTTTCTGATAGTTAACTTGAATTCTTTTTGAAAGGGTTCAAATATTAGAATAATAGAAATTATATGAAACATGAAAACTTGATGAAAAGAAAACTGCTTGATCTGACCAGTTTTCTTTTTCAAAAAATATAGGATTAGTTCAGAAGTTGTTTCCAGGGAAACGTACTTTGGGCACAGGAATAATTTAGAATGATCCACCTGTATATATTTTTCCTCCACTGATATGTTACAGGTAAACTTTAACAGGAACCCAACAATCATTCCTCAGTTCTCTGAGTTTTTATTTAAACTGCTTGTAAGAAGAGTCAGATGCCAAGAAAAGAAGGTAGTATCAGATTTATTAAAACAGCCCATTTCTGGAATAAGGTCGATAGTGTATATTTAGCCCAGTTTTTTGTCCTCAGCAGTAATGATCACTGAGACTCAGAATGATGGAATTGGCTTCTTGAACATCAAAGGAAATTTCAATTCGTTTGTTGGGTTGTACTTACCATGAAAGGAAGACAGACAAAAGTATTTGGGGAAGATTTTCTACAAAAGCCTGAAATGGAAAATACTGTGTTTTCATCAGGGCCCTCAATGAATTTGAAAGTCAGCTTTTATTCCCTGTTCATTTATTTATTTTTACTAAATATTTTGATTAATAGAAATTTGCCTCCAAAGCCTCCCAAAATGTAGTCAGTGAATTCTGGTTGAGAGAATTGTTTCTAGAATGAGAGCCTCTGGGTTCAGATTTTGACTCTCCCACTTAAGACATACGCCCTGTGATTTTGGGCGAATTACCCAATTTCTCTGTTTTAGTTGCCTAAACTGCAGTGCAGGTGGTGATGATAATCTCAGTATTGTGAGGATTAAATAAGAAAATAAGAAAAATAAGGAGTCTAGAGTGATTCTCAGTTTGAATGATCACTGAAAGTTAAGGTGGATTTGTTGATTTTGATCCTTCAGTTGAGGCTCGTCAGGAGTCTGAACTGGGGAAATGTTATCTGTGCCTACGATGGGCTCCTCCTTGCTCTGTACTTGGTGGTAGGGCGGTGGGAGCAGGCCCGAGGCAGTTCAGGTCCAGGGGCTCTAGGAAGGCTTCCCCAGTTTGTTTCTGGCCTCCAGCAGCCCCCTCAGCAAGTCGTTTAGGCTTTTCAAACAGTTCTTAATCCCTGGGGTGGACCCTGGAACAAACTGGCCTAATTTCTCTTGTGTCCGCTGAATGGAGATGGAGTTGACTCAGGTTTTATTTGGTCTTCTCTGGGCCTTCTGCAGGATCAAAGCTCAGGTCTAGATCCACTTAAAGTGGATATTTCGAGCTGACCGCTGATACAGTTTTCCTTTCTTGTTTGTGAAAGATTTTTGTTTTTTAGATATCGTCCTTCATTGAGCAATGTTTATTACAAACTGCTATGTGGTAGGCGGTGGAGAAGGGAGGGCACATTCCAGCAGAAGGAAAAGCATTTACAAAGCCATAGAGGAATATTTATTTCTCCTTTTATTAATCAGCTGGATTCTGATCAGCTGGAGGGATCTTGTGTTCAAAGAATGTCAGACTCTAAAGGGCACAGATCTTAGTTGACTTGGTCCACTCATATGTCCCCAGCACCTAGAACAGGGACTGGTACGTTGTAGGCCTCTGGAAGATATTTGTGGGAAGAGTGAATGAGTTAAGAGTTTTATTGTTGATGTATCCCTCATTTCCAGTGGGTTGAATGGCTGCCCTGTTTACTAGTCTTTTTCTTTTCTTTTTTTTTTTTTTTAAAGGGGAAATCTGTGGGTAGATCTAGTGGGAAGAGTGTTTATGTTAGAGGCAGGAGTTGTGTTGAAGTTTTCTTTCCAGTGATTTCTCTTAAATACTTGATTCTGTCTTTTCTATGAGCAGATGTGCTTAGGATGAAAAGTTTAAAGGCAGGTGCGCTCACATTCCCTTCGCCAGCCGAGGAGGAATGCCTTTTCCTCTGCACTTAGCGAGTGTCCATCAGCCTTCCCAGAGCACAATGAGCCGCCAGCCGCAGCCTGTGCTTTCTATATTTTAGACTTTTTCTGCCACCCCTGGGAAGCTGCCTGGTGGTCTGGCATCATGAGCATTTGTGTCACTGAGGCTGTTTCCAGTGGGGGTGTCCTAGGAAGAGGCGTGGACTTGGGGCTGAACTGGGGCTCTGCTGCTAACAGAGCTGACCTTGGGGAAGTTACTCATCTTTTGTTGAGTTTTCTCGTTTGCAAATATGAGTTTGATGATGATTATCTTTTAGAGTTGCTGTGAAGATTAAATAAAATAGCAACTCTACAATAATTAACAGTGCCCAGATAGTATTCTTTCTTCTCCTGTCACATCAAATCATTGTTTTCTGCTCTTTGAGCCTCATGGCACAGAGGGACAGTTATATTATTTTTCATAGCTTGGAGGTCTATAGAGTCTTTGAAACTCTTGATAATGATTTTCTGTTATTTTTTTGGATGAAGCAACATGGAATTTTGTTAATATATTTCTACTGACAATGGAACATTTGCCTATTTAAAGAAAACTTACATACTTAATTTACAAGTTTTCGAGGCTAGAAAGTCTTGGTCTTCTAAGAGTTCCTTGGCCCACACGCAGCTTCCTATGGAGGACATGGCAAGTTTGAGTAAGGGGGAGAGGGGAAAAGAGGGAGAAAGAGGGAATGAAAATATATGTGTGCTGAAAGAGAGATTTTAGCTTGCTTTTGTAACTTTAGCTTTGCTACGCAATGTGCCAAAAGTTATTTCTCCCCCGGGAGTGCCTCTTTCAACAGTTTGTGAAGGTAACATAAATTCTCGCTTGGTGTTTAAGGAAGATGGTAATACAGTTTAGTACAACCAGAGTCTTTTTTTAAAAAACTTGTTAGAAACCAAAATGTGATTGCAGAGGCAAACTTGTCAGCACACTCGAGTTTAACAAGTGTTCGCAGGATTAGTAAAGGAAATGCAGTTTACTCTGCAGCTTTTATGACAAAGAATTTAAAAGGTTTTGCTCTAAGCCCCACCATGTGTTTCTTCCTTTTCTCCAAAACATACCTCTAAGCTGAAAGGAGAGATGGATCTCTTAGGGAGAAACTATTAACTCGGAGGGAGTTTATCATTGTTGGAGAGGAAGCAAGGCATTTACATTTGAATCGACCCTGAGTGTAGCATGTGCCCTAATCTCGTTCCTTCCCGAAGCTGGTGAGGAGTTTAAGTGCTTCCTACTTTGTGTCCTGGTCCTTGTAGTGCCATCCTCATTTTCTTGGCGATCATAAATTTTCTAATTCAAAGTAAGCAAACTGCGGGGGACGCTGTGGCCTGATCATCCCCGGAAATGGTTTTTGAAGTCATTGCTGTAGGACTATTGGCCAGAACTGTGTCATTCTCACAGCACTTGTTTACACCCTAAAAATGCTGTAAAAAGATGAAATGTTATGGCAGGTTTGAAAAAGAGATCGAGTCCAGTCACCTCCACCACAACCCCACTTTTCAGTTTGAAGTGTTCCCATTTGACATAGTTACAACTGGTGTATAGTTGAAATGACAAGAAGTAAGACATTCATGTTGATCACAAACATTTTACTCAATTTTGAGTTTTATAGTTTGATCAATCAGTTTCCTTATAATAATGCCTATAGATTGATTAATCAGTTTCCTCTTATGCACATAAATTCAACCTACACAGACTAATATTTTGTAGACTTTGATGGCCAAATCTTTGATATTCCGCTTTTTGGGGGGCTTGGAGTTTGGGGTTGGGGGGGTGGAGAGGAAGATAGAAGAACAGAGAAGGCTGAGAAGGACTGTGCCGAAGATGAACATGTTTCAGACACAATGCCTTTTCTAAGTCCGAAGTCTGTAAGAAATTTTAAATTGAGTCATTTTCTGAGATCAACAAAAAGTGTGACCTTGTTGTATTAATGCATATTTTGCTCTGTGATGGATTAAAGTACTGTGACTTGTGGATTCTTAAGTTGCTGTTAATGCCTGCATGTATCACTGATTACGTTTTGCTTTTTAAGAGTCTCATGCTCTACCGACTGAGCTAGCCGGACACCTACGTTTTGCTTTTTAAATTTGCTTGAGGAACATTTCTGCTGGTGGAGGATTTAGGTCATGTTAGCCTAAAGAGAACAGGATCTATCTACCTAAAGACTTGTCGATGGGAGAAATGCTTTGTATTTGCCCTCCTGTCTTGTTGGACAGCTGGATCCAGGACCTAGGACTGGACTTTGCTTCTGCAGCAGCTGTGAAATCCTCGTCTTACAAACACAAAATGTTCCTGGTGACTGATTCTGTGACCAAACCATCGTTCAGACCCACCTCATAGGAACAGGATGTGTCTAACACTTCTTGGGTAAAATGAAGAAACCTTGTTGGAGCCATGGCTTAGTTAAACCCAATTGCCTTTTAAAACATTTTTATTAGGAGTTAGTAAGTTAGGGTTGGGGGAGGAGGCTGTGTTGATTGTTGAGAGGTGGGGATGAGAGTTTTGCCTTTGGTGTGTAGTGTGGTACCATAACTTGAGAACCGTCTGCAAGCAGAATATTTGGAATGGAAAGCCTCTTTGTGGTGTGCGTTTTAAAAAGTGTCTTTAAGTGTGCTTAGAAAATGGCAGCACTTGCTGGTCTTGGCTGTCACTGTCTTACTGCTCCTGACTGTGTTTAACCAGAAAGGGAAACTCAGAGTAGAAAAAGTCTCACTCCCAAGACTTTACAAGAAAACCCCTCTTTGTGGATTTATATATATATATTTTAAAGGAGCTTGACATCTTCATCAAGTTCACAGTGGGCTTGCTTTGTTTGCTTTCTCTTGAATGCTTGATAAGATTTTTCTTCTATTGTTTTGTGCAGCAAGAACAGATCTTTCCACGGCTGGGGTGGGTTTTTTGTAAATCCACAATATGGTCATTGTCTGGTGGTGAATAATTGTGGCTGCTTTTTGTACAACCAGAACTAAGGCTTTGGCTGTGAACAGATTCCTTCTTAGCGTGAAAAGGGACTAATCCATGTAAATACAGCCCCAAAATAAAGCTTTACAGAAAAAGGGGAAGGCCGCTAAGCAGGAGGGCACAGGTCAGCAATTTAACCTTTAACCTAACAAATAAGAAGCATGAAAGTTCCAGAATTGGTTTACAAAAGAAAGCTCCTGTGATCTGTCAGTTTTTCTTTTCAGGAGGGAACTGGGTGAGAGATCTGACTGACAGCTAGTGCCTTTTAACTGCAGCCCGAAATTAACGGCCACATTGAAACTCAAATATTCGAAGGAGAATTTTTCTTCAGTAAACTGAGGTGGCAGAATAGGCTGAATGAGTATTGGTCAGGGTCTCACGTGGGATTTCTATTCCGGAAGTTGGGGGGACAAACATCAGGCTCCGACTACCTGTAGGATTCGCTTCCAAGTTTGCTAGAGTCTGTGGTCTGATTCTCTCCCATCAAATTAGACATGAACTTTGCAGTTTGAGGCCAGATGAAACTTCTGCTCTCTTCTACTATTATCACTGATGTCCCTTGTAGACCTTACCCAGCTCCATAAATTAAACTGCAGTCTTTACTAATGATTTAAGAACTCTTTTGTAAATGTAATGAATGTGTTTTCCACAAAACAGCTGTCTTGAGGTTTCACAGTGTGCGACTTTTATGGCCTGATGCGTTGCTAGACGCTATACTGTGTGACGTGGAGCCCTGCGAAACAGAGGACATGGGCTTGCTCTCAGGCCCTGCTGTTCTGGTCCACAGACTTTGCCGTTACTAGCAGACACAACTGGAGTAAGCTAAAACTGCGGAAAGTGAGGTACAGGTGATCACTAGGCAGGCGATGCACTGGGGAAATGGGAAGCCGTGAAGAATGAGGAGTTGCCCGTCTCCTCTGTGGGCTAGAAGAGTGAAGGAAATAAGATTTGTGCTAAGTGGTAAGTTTTATGCTGTTGTATTCATTTACAAACTTTGCAAACAGTTTGTATTTATTTAATCACAACAGGTAATCTTGTTAATGAGTGTTAGTTTTTGCTTACAGCATAATGCATGTGAAGTCGGCTGTTCCATCTCACTATGGAGAATTCTGTAACTGATAAAAACTTTAATTACTGAGAATCATTCAGATTATAAAGAAACAATGAACTAATGACTTTAAAGTAGGCTCCCTGTAGATTAATAAGAATAATTACACTGTGCAGCTCCATTGTGGAAACAACATCCCTGGGATGATTCCATTTTAGTTTTCCAATTGTCCGTAGTGCATTTGTATACATGTGTTTAAAATTTGTTCCTTCTAGGTACACTCTGGCCTCAGTATCCCCCAGATCTTCAGAGGTCAGAGGCACCATAATGTTGCAGATTCAGGTGAGAGCAAGGAGTCACTCCAAGCTAGAAATCAAGCTCATTAGCACAAAATCTTTGGAGATCTAGCTCCTACCTATCCAGCTTCATCTTAGGCCTCTCCTCTCCTCCTAAATAGGCATTTCCCATCATGCCTCACTCAAGTTTCATGCATGTTTTCTTTGTCTATATCATATTTGGCTTCCCCAAAGTGTAAGAAGGGCTCATATTTTTAACCTGGTGATGCTTTGAAAATGGCTGACATTTTATTTAATCTTTGTAACAACAGTGCAGAATATCCAATGTTTTCTGAGAGTGCTGAATAAATATTTGAATAGGTGGATGAGTAAATAAATGAATGAACTGTAGAGTCCGAAAATCGGAATTCCAGTCTAAATTCTACTCAGCCAGTTTGAACCTATTCACTAATGTGTAAAATGCATCTATACCTGCCTTGCTTCTCACCCTAGATGGGGTGAGTACTAAAGGAAAATGTGCAGTAAATAAACATGCTTTTCAGACCTGTAAACCGCATGCAAACGTTAGTTACCAGTGTTAGTACTCTTTTTTTTTTTTTTGACAGGCAGAGTTAGACAGTGAGAGAGAGAGACAGAGAGAAAGGTCTTCCTTCCGTTGGTTCACCCCCTAAGTGGCCCCCCAAATTGCACTGCACCGATCCAAAGTCAGGAGCCAGATGCTTCCTCCTGGTCTCCCATGCGGGTGCAGGGCCCAAGCACTTGGGCCATCCTCCACTGCCTTCCCGGGCCACAGCAGAGAGCTGGACTGGAAGAGGAGCAACTGGGACTAGATCCCAGCACCCATATGGGATGCCGGCGCTGCAGGCAGAGGATTAACTAAGTGAGCCAAGGCGCCAGCCCCCCAGTGTTAGTATTCTTAATTTAGATCTTGTAAATGAAGAGAAAGCATTCATGGATACAGACAGATTTGTATGTGTGTGTGTGTGTGTTTAAGAGTTATTTGTTTGAAAGGCAGAGGCAGAGAGAGAGAGAGAGAGAGAGAGCGAGAGCGAGCCTCCATCATCTGGTTCACTCCCCAAATAGCTGCAGTGGCTGGAGCTGTGCCAATCTGAAGCCAGGAGCCAGGAGCCTCCCTTTGGGTCTCCCACATGGGTGCTGGGATCCAAGGACTTGGGCCATCTTCTGCTGCTTCTAGCAGAGAGCTGGATCGAAAGAGGAGCAGCCAGGACATGAAGCAGTGTCCATATGGGATGCCGGCACTGCAGGCAGTGGCTTTACCCCCTATACCACAACGCCAGCCCCTGTCAAGAATCTTAAAGCCATAGTTTGCTTCTAGCAAACACACTAAGAAGTGTGCATGACTTTGTGGGTGTACTCTCATTTTTGTATGCTGTTGTCATCTCTGGCGCTATTTTTCTTCCTTTTATTTCCCGTTGTCCTTACTCCCTCAGCTTATATGTGTATTTGTCATCCTCTTACCTAAGTGTAGTTTTGGACGTCATCTTGAATTGTTTATGGAATTTGGAAGAGTATAAACTCTCCCAGTGTGATTTGTTTGAAAAAGATTTATATATTTGAAAGGCAGAGTTACAGAGAGGCAGAGGCAGAGGCAGAGGTTCACTCCTCAGTTGCCTGCAACTTTTATGATTTTTTTTTTTTATTTGAGAAGCAGAGAGAGAGGTCTCCATTGACGGTTCACTTCCCACATGGCTGCAGTGGCTGGAGCTGCGCAGATCTGAAGCCAGGAGCTTCATCTGGGTCTCCCTTGCAGGTGCAGGGGCCCAAGCATTTGGGCCATCTTCTGCTTTCCCAGGCCATAGCAGAGAACTGGATCAGAAGAGGAGCAGCCAGGACTAGAACCAGCGCCCATATGGGATGCTGGCACCGCAGGTGGTCTCTTTACCCACTGCGCCACAGTGCCGGCTCCCACATATGATTATGTTCATTGCATGTGCAGTAGACTGTACCATCTAGATTATCTAAATAGACTTTTGTGAAGTTTGTATAATAATGACATCATCTAATGATGCATTTTTCACAGAGAATCCCTGTTGTTAAGCAACGTATACTGTGTGAGAGAACTTCAAAAAGTTTGCAGAGAATGGAATTGAAAAAAGTTTGTTTTGGTGCAGAAAGTTTGGAATCCATGTATAGCTTTTTCACAATACACTCTTCTTGTGTGTTGGAAAGGGTAGGTTTGCGCCAGTACTTACAAGTTCAATTAGTACCACAAGATTCATTTTATTTTTCCCCCTTTCAATATCTAACTTTCTTCAATAGCAAGAAGCCTGGTTTCCCTTATTCCTGATACATTTACTTAGTTGATCAGGTCCTTGCCCCTTGTCCACGACTTCTCAGTTTAGATGCTCTTTCTAGACCTCAAGCAATCTGTTACCCTCCTGCCACTCTGCCTCTCCTACACAGGGGCCTGCCTTTTGTGGCTTGGGTTTGGTGCCCACACCAGGCCAGTCCTTTTGTGAGGGTGGGTGCCTTCTTCACCTTGATTATTGACACGCAGTGCACAGCTCCCACCCCCTTCCATGTTGTTGCCCGCCTTCTCCTGTTTGGCATCTGATACTGTGTCAGGTGGCCCCTGCAAGGATAGCCCCCTTACCCTGCCCTGACACCTCAGCCACACCAGGTCATCTTTTCCCATGTTCGATCCTCTCAAACTGCTTTCACTGTGACACCTCATGCTGGCAGCTGTTTGAGGCCCACTAGTCCCTGCTTGGACTTAGATGTGCCTCTCCTGCATGGCCCCTTGTGACTCTTGGGTTCTGACGACCTATGCTGGACACCCTGTGTGGGTACCCTCCTCACGTGCTTGGATTCTGACTTGCCAGGCTGGTCACGCTCTCCCATGTGGACCACGTGGCTGCTTCTCACCAAGTGTGGACATGTAGTTTGACTTTGGGATTAAATGGTCAGTTAGGAAGAGAAGGGGAAGTCAAGTTTCCCAATCACTTCCTTGTCTTTTTCTCGCTTGTCATCCAACTCTACTGCCTGTGCCTTTGTTCCGGGCCTTCCTCCTCCTCCCTTGTATCACTGCCACTTCCTTGGCTGGCATCTTTCTCTTTCCAGCCCATCTCCTGTCTTGCTGGCAGATGCTGTGTGCGTAAAGAAAATGTGATCAATCCAGTCTTCTGCTGCAAGCCTCAGTGCCTTTCCATCCATGGAAGGCAAGACTTGAATCCTTAGCATGGCACAAAAGGCCCCTCATGACCTGGCCGACCTCCCCCCTTCATCTCTTCCCACTCCCTGTTGACCCGGTACTCTGGCTGCTGTACTTGAGTCTTTTGCTTCCCTGCCTTGCACCTGTTCTTTCTTCTTGCTGTACCATCCTCTGTCTCATTTTCCTGATTCGCTTCTATTGTCCTTTAAGATTCAGATAATGCTTATTTTATTAATCCAATACGCCACAGCAAGCCCCCCTCCCCAGCCTATTTTTTTTTTTTTTTTTTTGGAATAATTTTTTATTTACTTGAGAGGCAGAGAGACAGAGACCGGTTCACTTGCTAATTCTGTGCAACAGCTGGGGCTGGATTAGGCCTATGCCAGGAATCTGAAACTCCATTCAGGTCTCCAAATGGGAGCTAGGGACCCAAATATTTGAATAATCACCTGCTGCCTCCCAGGGTGCACGTCTGCAGGAAGCTAGCATCAGGAGTGGAGTCTGGACTTGAATCCAAGCACTCTTTTGTGGGATGTGGGCATCCTAGATGGGATCTTAACCACTGCACCGGACACCTGACCCTAGAGGCCTTCTTCAGTCCTCTCTTTTCTGTATCCTGAGCTGCTGCCCTGTCTGCCACCACTTGCAGCTTGGTGAGAAGTGTCACGTGGTCCAGGTCTTGGCAGCCGGCAAATTGTATTACGACTGTATTTTGTCTTTTCTATTATTCTTGAGGACAGGAACTATGTTACTTGAATCCCCACCCCACCTACAACCCCCCTGCAAAGCATAAGCCTGTTCAGTGCACAGGTAGCTAAATGAAGAGATGCTTAAAAATATTTCTGTGTTAGAGAATTTCTCATTCAATGGAATTTATTATGTCTAAATAAGCAAGGCCATGTTACTGTCAGCTGCTTCTGAGGCTTTTGAAATAGTCCCATTTACATAAAACTGAACGTTATAATTGTATTTTTCCGAATGGGGTTTTACCTGTGGTTATATTTACTTCTAGGGCGTCTCCAGGGGCTTAGCCTTGTTTTTCCTAGCAAGGTAAGACAGAGATTTAGAGTGTATCAAGGATTGGCTCATTATCCTCTTTCCCCATCCACTGCATTTATCACCACTGTGCGTGCAGAAGGCTGTGGCAGTGTCCTGTGCTATCCACGTAGCTGATGAGATGAAGACACAGATATGCTTGACCGAGAGACAGGAGAGACAAACTTGACTTGGACTGTTAACCATTTGCTTATCGATTGATTCATGGTGTTTTGTTTTTATTTTGCTTTTTTTTTTTTTTTTTGAAAAAAAAAAATCTGATGCAGAGTATTAAACACTGTGTCCTTTGACACCAAGAGTTCTCTCGTGTTTCTGGCCAGGAGTGTTGGCTGAGGTTTCAGTGAGTGAGTGCTATGGAGGCCAGGAAGGTTGATTTGCCAGCAAGAGGTGCTGAGCATGGTGCTGCTCACAGTTAAAAATACCTCATGAAATACCTTCACCTGCCTCAGTCATGGCTCCCCAGTGCTTGTTTCGCCCATGGTTTCTCTTTGCTTGCAAAATCACATTCACAGACAATGTGAGTAACTTTCTAAAGCAGATGGTACATACTGAAGAGTATTTTCTTTCCAGGAAAGTATCTTACAAGTGTGAGTTGCATTTAGGTATATCTACCTTTAGGTGTACCTACCTTTGGGTGTACCTACCTTTGGGTGTACCTACCTTTAGGTGTACTGTAGTCATCTGAAAGAGGTGCTGCTTCATCGGAGAGACTTTCCAGCCCAGTGAGAGGAGCCAGTAGCCTTTTGGAGAAGCTGGCTTCTGGAGAGAAGGATGTCTCTAAGCGCTGCCCCAGAGTGATACTGCGTGGTTATTGAGCGTTACTGTGTTGTAAAAGAAATCTCTTGGAAGAGCTTTGTTCCCTAAAACCTGAGAGTTAGCAGAAACGAGCTAGAGCTCCTAATTTCAGTGTCCTTCACTTGAGGGGTTTTTCTATTCGTGTTGTTTTAAGTGAAGCATTTTCTCCCTCCTGCTCTTTTGCACTGTATTAGGGGAGTCCACTCTCCCCTGCCCTGTTGGTAACCTGTCACCGGTTATTTAAAACAAAATTTAATAAAACACATCATCTTTGGAAGGCTTCTTATTAACTTTTTTAACCAGTTGCACTCTGATCAGTCGATGCTTTTAAGCTATTTGGACTATTAAAATGCAGGCTTAGGAGCAGGCACTTAGCATGGTGATTAAGCTACCTGCAGCCCACGTTGAAGTACCTGGGGTTCAATTCCTGGCTCTGGCTCTGGCCCTGGATCTTGACTGCAGCTTCAGGAATCAGGTTCCTGCTACCCTGTGGGGAGACGTGGCTTGCGTTCCTGCTTCCTGGCTTTAGCCCTGTCCCAACCATGATGTTGCAGGTATCTAGGAGGGTGTGAACCAGTGACGGGGAGTGCTGTCTATCCTATCCATGCCTCTGAGTGTTGTTTTCAGAATGTTCTTGGGAATTAGGTCTTTCAGTATTCCACACACTTGTGTGACTAGTGAGATGATTACTCTTGTTTTCAATTGCCTAGTGTTCTTAAATACGTGCCTGAGGGCTGTCTCCTGAGTGCTTTAGAAACATGTTTTTTTCTAGCCACATAGATTGGATGGTCTGAGTCCATGACAAACTGGACTTTTTTTTTTCTATATTCATAAATTCAAGTGTTTGGGGGACCACGGCTACTGTGGATAGGAATAAAACACATTGTTTGTAAGGAGTTTAAGTCCTGTGAGGCAAACAGATGGTAATTGCCAGTGTACATATCTGGGATGCACGTATTTGAGCGAGTCACCAAGTTCTGTGGGAGTTCAGTAGAGGGTACCAGGAGCAACAGTTTGTACCCAGTTGCTTTGGAAATATCTGCGTCTTCTTCCAAGGTCCCCCAAAGTTTCATCCCATTATCTGATCAGCTTAGATCCCTCAATTTCCTGAACTAAATCAGGCCTAGATTCAGATAGGGCTCCTTCAGTGTAGCTTCTCAGAATTCCCGCTACCATTTCTACTGAATGTGCGTTGCTTTTGGAGCATCAGAAAGTTGGCAAGTGGTAAAGTTGAACTGTCATAAATTGGGGACCATCTGTATATAGTGTCCTGGTAAATTTTAGCATGCTTGTGTAATGTAGCAAAGCTCACTCTCTTCAACAATAAAAAGACATACTGTTTTAACTTTAATCACTTCTTTCACAGTTTATGCGAATGTACTTAGGTGTTTTATTTAAAACTTATTTAAGATATTGTTAGGTTTTTATATAGTAAATGTTTGTTGAGATTTATCCATGTATTTTTTCTTTTTTATTTGACAGGTAGAGTTATAGACAGTGAGAGAGAGACAGAGAGAAAGGTCTTCCTTCCGTTGGTTCACTATCCAAATGGCCGCTATGGCTAGCACTGAGCCGATCCAAAGCCAGGAGCCAGGTGCTTTTTCTTGGTCTCCCATGCAGGTGCAGGGGCCCAAGCACTTGGGCCATCCTCCACTGCCCTCTCTGGCCACAGCAGAGAGCTGGACTGGAAGAGGAGCAACTGGGACTAGATCCCAGCACCCATATGGGATGCCTGCACTGCAGGCAGAGGATTAACCAAGTGAGCCACAGCGCCGGCCCCTTATCCATGTATTTTCTACTTTCTTTGTTCTTCATGGCTTCTTGCGTCTTAGGTTGCTTTCCATCTGGGATAATTTTCTTGCTTAAATAGCATCCCTTTGTTGATGGGAAATACCTCAGTTTTTACAAGTGTCCTTATTTTACTTGTTTGGGAAAGCCCTCCTCCCCCACCCCCCCATTGACAGTTGCTTTCGTTAAACCTATTGGAGATGTCATTTTATTGTTTTCTGATTTCTGTTGTTGGTAATGAGAAGTCCCCTTCCATTTTCATTATTATTTTTATGTAGATAATTTGTTTTATACAGATTAGTGAAGGCAACTGTCCAGCAGTGGAATTTTCTTGCATGTCTTGATTAGGATTCAATTGTTTGAATCTGAAGATAGGTATCTATTTTTATATTACTAATTATTGCTTCCCCTCTCCATTTTCTCCTTTTTCTTCTTAAGAAACTTTGATTAGACGTACATCAGGCCTTTCTATTTGTCCTTTACAATTTTTAACCCTACTTTCTTCTTTGTTTTCAATTTTTCTGTCTGCTGAATTCAGTGACTTCAAGTCTTTTCTCCAGTTTACTAATTCTCTCTTCAGCTGCGTTTTTTTTTTTTTTTTTTTTGGACAGGCAGAGTGGACAGTGAGAGAGAGAGACAGAGAGAAAGGTCTTCCTTTGCTGTTGGTTCACCCTCCAATGGCCACCGCGGCCGGTGCACCACGCTGATCCGAAGGCAGGAGCCAGGTGCTTCTCCTGGTCTCCCATGGGGTGCAGGGGCCAAGCACTTGGGCCATCCTCCACTGCACTCCCAGGCCATGGCAGAGAGCTGGCCTGGAAGAGGGGCAACCGGGACAGAATCCGGCACCCCGACCAGGACCAGAACCTGGTGTGCTGGCGCCACTAGGCAGAGGATTAGCCTATTGAGCTGCGGCGCCGGCCTCAGCTGTGTTTTAATTGCTGTTAAAACCATTGATTTAATGTTTCGGTCTAATTATTTTTAAACAGTGTCATTGAAACAAAATTCACAGATCAAACAATTTTCCAATTGAAACCATAGTTTTGGTGCATCAACATTAGCTTATTTCATTTATAATGATATATATATATATATATACACACACACACACACACATACTTATGCCACAAAAGTTGCCATTTTCATCTTAAGTTTATATTTCAGTGGCATTAATTATACTGCTGTGCAGCCATCACTGCAGCCTATTACCAAAACTGTATCACCCCAAAATCAGAAACTCTGACCATTGAACAATAACTCCCCATTTCCCCTCCCTTACAGTCCCTGGTAATGTCTAATTTACTTAATGTCTTTCGGTATTCTAAGTTCTTTGTATAAGTGGAATTGTACTATCTTTGTCCTGTTGTGCTTATTCCACTTACCCTAATGTTTTCAGGGCTTTTCCATGTTGTAAGACTGATCAAAACTTTGTTCCTTTTTGTTCATTTGTAGATGTTTTATATAAACTGCATGTTGTTTATTCATTTATCTGTTGGTAGACACTTTTTTTAAAAAAAATTATTTATTTGAAAGTCAGAGTTACACAGAGAGAGAAGGAGAGGCAGAGAGAGAGAGAGGTCTTCCATCCGATAGTTCACTTACCCCGCTGGCCACAACAGCCGGAGCTGTGCTGATCTGAAGCCAGGAGCCAGAGCTGCTTCTTGGCCTCCCATGTGGGTACGGGAGCCCAAGGACTTGGGCTGTCCTCCATTGCTTTCCCAGGCCAAAGCAGAGAGTTGGATCAGAAGTGGAGCAGCTAGGACTCGGACTGGCGCCCATTTGGGATGCCGGCACTGCAGGCGGTGGCTTCACCTGCTATGCCACGGTGCCGGCCCCAGTAGACACTGAAGTTGTTTCCACATTTTGGCAATTATGAATAATGCTGCAATGAACAATGCCATTCATTGTCTGAAATCTCTTGGGAGTTCCTGCTTTCAATTCCTTTGGGTATATACCTAGGAGTGGAACTTCTGGATCATATACTAATTCTATTGTTAGCTTTATGAGAAATTCCAAGCTGTTTTCCATAACAGCTGTACTATTTTAGATTCTGCCCCCGATGTATGAGTGTTCTATTTCTCCACATCCTTGTCTATGCTTGCTATTGTCCATTAAAAAAACATTATATCTGTCCTGGTATGTGTGTAAAGTGGTATGTCATTGTGATTTTGATTTGCATTTCTCTAGTAGCTAATGATGTTCAGCATCTTTTCATGTTCATTTGTTTTTGTTTTTTAGAGAAATATCTGTTTATATCCTTTGCCAATTTATTCATTGGGATTAGTTCTTTATTTACATAGGGTCTTCCAAAACTTCCTGGAAAATGTGTATTATGAAATAAAATGCATGAGTTTCAAAATTATTGGCACTAAAATAAATTGAGCATTTTATTTCATTTTTCCATGAATTTTTAAACTCCCCTCATATTCTGCATGTCTTTCATCAGTAACGTGGCTTGCATGTACCCTCGTCCATTTAACTTTTCCCTTCCTTAATAGTATCAGCTACAGCACAAAAGTTCTATTTATTTTTTTTCTTTTGTTGTTTGTGCTTTGTGTTGTATCTAAGAAACTTTAGCCCATCAAAAATTATGAAGAATTAGTCTTTTTTTTTTTTTTTGACAAGATTCTTACAGTTTTGGTTCTTACATTTGGGCTAGGATTCGTTTCTGCTCAATTGTGTATACCGTAAATGAGTCTCACTTCCTTCTTTTGCATGTGGATATCCAGTCATCCAAGCAGAATTTGCTGAAGACTGTTTTCTTTTTCCACTGAGTCGTTTTGACTTCTGTGGTAGAAATCAGTTCATAGTCACAACCCTCAGTTACAGAGGCCAGCATTGTGGTGGGTAAAGCTGGTGCGTGCGGCACCAGCATCCCTCATGGGTGCCAGTTTGTTTTCTGGCTGCTCCACCTCCAATCCATCCCCCTGCTAATGGCCTGGGGAAAGTGTATGGGCCCCTGCCACGCATGTGGGAGATCTGGATAAAACTCGTGGCTTTGGCCTCCCTCAGCCCTGACCATTATGGCTACTTGGGAGTGAACCAGCAGATGGAAGATCTTTTTCTCTCTCTTTGTCTGTCTGTCCTTTTCTCTCTATGACTCTTTCAAATATATAAATCTTAAAAAAAAAAAAAAAGAGGGGCTGGTGGTGTGGTGTGGAAGACTAAGCCTCCACTTGCAGTACCGACAATCCCATACGGGTACCGGTTCGAGTCCTTGCTGTTCCACTTCTAATCCAGCTCTCTGCTAGTGCACCTGGAAAAACAGTGGAAGATGGCCCAACCCCCTGGGCTCTTGCACCCAGGTGGGAGTGCAAGAGGAAAGCCAGGAAAAAGCTCCTGGCTTCTGCCCAGCCCAGTCCTTGTGGCCGTTTGGGGAGTGAACCAGAAGATGGACAGTCTCTTTTTCTCCTTCTGTCTCTGCCTTAATAATATAAATAAATAAATCTTAAAAGAGACAGTTATGTGTTTATTTCTTGGCTCTCAATGCTATTTTTTTTTTTTTGGACAGGCAGAGTGGATAGTGGTTCACCCTCCAATGGCTGCCGCTGATCCGATGGCAGGAGCCAGGTGCTTCTCCTGGTCTCCCATGGGGTGCAGGGCCCAAGCACTTGGGACATCCTCCACTGCACTCCCTGGCCACAGCAGAGAACTGGCCTGGAAGAGGGACAACCGGGACAGAATCCGGCGCCCCAATCGGGACTAGAACTTGGTGTGCCAGTGCCACAAGGCGGAGGATTAGCCTATTGAGCCGTGGCGCCGGCCTATTTTTATCCTTTTGCTAGTATTATACTATCTTGATTACTATAGCTTTGTTGTAGATTATGAAATCAAGAAATATGAATCTTTCAATTTTATTCTTTTTCAGATTTGTTTCAGTGTTTTGGGTCTTTTCCATTTCCATATGAATTTAAGGCAACTTGTCAATTTCTACAGAAAACTAGCTAAGACTTTGATAGGTATTAAATTCAGTCTATAGATCCATTTGGGGAATGCTGACTTCTTAAAAGTATTAACTTTTCTATCCATGGATAGAGATTCCTTTCCATTTATTAATCTTTAGTTTTTCCCATTTTTCTTGTAGTTTTTGGAGTATAAGTTTTGTAATTGTATTGTTAAATGTATTCATGTAGTTTTAAAAATTCATTTATTTGAGAGGCAAAGAGACAGAGTAAGGTAGAGGGAGAGAGAACTTCCATCCACTGGTTTACTTTCCAGATGCCCCCAGTGGCCAGGTTTTGGAGGCAGGAAATAGGAATCCCATGTGTGACAGGGACGCAACTGTGTGAGCCATCATCTGCTGCCTCCCAAGGTCAGCACTGGAAGGAAGCCAGAACCAAGGGCTGAGGCCAGGACTCAAGCCCAGGTACACTGATAAGGGATGCTGGCATCTTAATCAGCTTCTCAACTGCTGTGCCAGTCGCCCATCCCATAGTCCCCTCTGTCTTATCGATTTTGATGCTGCTTAAATTGGAATTTTTATTTTTGCATTGTTCATTGATATTTGCATATATATATCTTGCAAATTTATTGACCTAGTTTAATAGTTATAATGCTTTTAAAATTTTTTGATTTAATTTTTAAAAAATCTTCAGTTTAGGCCGGCGCCGTGGCTCAACAGGCTAATCCTCCGCCTTGCGGCGCCGGCACACCGGGTTCTAGTCCCGGTCGGGGCGCCGGATTCTGTCCCGGTTGCCCCTCTTCCAGGCCAGCCCTCTGCTGTGGCCCAGGAGTGCAGTGGAGGATGGCCCAGGTGCTTGGGCCCTGCACCCCATGGGGAGACCAGGAAAAGCACCTGGCTCCTGGCTCCTGCCATCCGACGATCGCGGTGCGCCGGCCGCAGCGCGCCGTCCGCGGCGGCCATTGGAGGGTGAACCAACGGCAAAAGGAAGACCTTTCTCTCTGTCTCTCTCTCTCACTGTCCACTCTGCCTGTCAAAAAAAAAAAAAATCTTCAGTTTATTTTTTTAAGATTTTATTTATTGAGAGGTAGAATTATACACAGTGAGAGGGAGAGACAGAGAGAAAGGTCTTCCTTCTGTTGGTTCACTCACCAAATGGCTGCAATGGCCGGAGCTGCACAGATCCAAAGCCAGAAGACAGGTGCTTCCTCCCGGTCTCCCATGCAGGTGCAGGGGCCCAAGCATTTGGGCCATCTTCTACTGCTTGCCCAGGCCACAGCAGAGAGCTAGATTGGAAGAGGAGCAGCCGGGACTAGAACCAGCACCCATATGGGATGCCAGCGCCACAGGCAGAGGATTAACCTACTGTGCTATGGCACCAGCCCTCTCAATTTATTTTTTAAAGACATATTTATTTACTTGAGAGGCATATTTACAGAGAGAGAGAGGGAGAGAGACAGGTCTTCCATGTGCTAGTTCACTCCCCAGATGGCTGCAATGGCCAGAGCTGAGATGATCCAAAGCCAGGAGCCAGGAGCTTCTTCTTGGTCTACCATGTGGGTGCAGGGGCCCAAGGGGAACAGCTGGGACTCAAACTGGCACTGATAGGGGATGCTTAACCTACTATGCTACAGTGTTGGCCTTTGTTCTAATGCTTTTTAAGTAGATTGTTTGGAATTCTCTTTCTACAAGGTCATGTCATCAGTAAATAAAGCTAGTTTTATTTCTACTTTTTCATTCTGGATTTTTTTCACCCCAATTTCTCTGGCTGGAGCATTCAATCCAATGTTGAATTGAAGTGACTGCAGTGAATGAGTAGTTCTGCCTTGTTTTTCCGACTAAAGAAAAACATTTAGTCTTTCATCATCAAGTATGATAATGGCTATACATGTTTATAGATTTGCTTTTTCAGGTTAGTGATGTTTCCTTCTGTTCCTAGTTTGTTCAGTTCTTTTTATCATGAAAGGGTGTTAACACTTAAGGCTTTTTCTGTGTCTACTGAAATGGTCATATGATTTTTTGTTGGCTTGATGCAGTTTGTTATGTTTATTAATCTATTTTTGGACATTAAGCCAACCTTGTATTCTTGGAGTAAGTCTCATTTGGTCAGACTATAATCCTTTTTATGTGTTGTTATATTTAATCTGCTAGTATGAAGATTCTTGTTCTTCTTTAGTTTTCTTGTGATCTGTGAGGGTACTTCAAAATACTAGTGGAAATGGAATGAAAAGGTATGTTTGTTTTTTTAATAAAATATTTTCAAATCTTTTCACATGAGGGATCTTTAAAAAATTCATGGAACATGCATATTAGGAAAAAGCTATACATAGATTTAAAAAATATATGCCCCAAATAGACTTATCTTTTAATTCCGTTTCCCACAAATTTTTTAAGATACCCTTGTATTTGTTTTCTTTTGATGTTAGTGTAATATTGGTCTCACAGAATGAGTTGGGAAGTTTTCTTTTTCTTTCTTTCCTTCCTTCCTTACTTCTTTCTTTCTCTCTTTCTCCCTCCCTCCCTCCTTTCCTTCCTTCCTTCCTTCCTTTCTTCATTTTTTTTTTCAAGATTTATTTATTTGAAAGACATAGAGGTCTTCCATCCACTGGTTCACTCCCCAGATGACTACAGTGGCCAGGGTTGGTTCAGGCCAAAGCCAGGAGCTTCTTCCATGTCTCCCACATGGGTGCCATGGCCAAAGCATTTAGGCCATTTTCTGCTGCTTTCCCAGGCCATAGCAGAGAGCTGGATTGGAAGAGGAGCAGCCGGGACTCGAACTGGTGCCCATATGGGATGCCAGTACTGCAGGTGGATCCTTAGCCTATTGTACTGCAGCGCCAGCCCCTGGCATGTTTTTCTTTCCATTCTGTTTTTTGAAGGAGTTTATGAAGTTTAGTATTTATGTCTGTTTTTCATTACTATAATGGAATACCTGAGGTAGGCTCCTTGTGAAGAAAAGAGACTTATTTTGCTCACAGTTCTGGGAAGTCGGTGGCAATACATTGACATCAGCTGAGCTCTGATGAGGGCCCAACAGTGGATGACATCATGGCAAGAACACATGTAGGAGTGAGAGATCACATCAGCTAACAGGAAGCAAGAAACAAGGCTGAAGATTCAGGCTTGTCTGAGGGGGATGCCTCCAAAGACCTAAGCACCTCCCACTAGGCGCTGCCTCTTGAAGCTCCATGCTGTCTCTCAGTCTCGCACTAAGGACCAGGCTTCCATTGCACGAACTCTTGAGGGGCTCACTCAGATCCCATCTAAATCAGAGTAATATTCATTCCTCTTGTTTACATATTTGGTAGAATTCACCAGAGACGTCATCAGGGGTTTGTTTTGGGGGGCAGGGGTAACAAGTTTTAGATTGGTAATCCAATCTCTTAATGTTTTATAAGTCTATTTAGATTCCTATTTTTTCTTGAGGCAGTTTTGGTAGTTGGTATTTCTCTAAGGATTTGTCCATTTCATTTAAGTTATCCGACTGGTTAGCATATGTTTATTCATAGACTCCTCTTGTAATCCTTTTTATTTCTGTAAATTTGGCCCTCATGATATTTTCTTTTTTAATTTTTAAAAAAAGGTTCATTTATTTATTTGAAAGTTAGAATTACAGAGAGAGAGAAAGACAAAGATCTTCCATCCTTTGGTTCACTTCCCAAATAGCCACCAATGGTCAGGGCTGGGTCAGGCTGAAGTCAGGAGTCAGGAGCCAGGAGCCTCACATGGGTCTCCTATGTGATGGCAGGGGCCCAAGCACTTGTGCCCCCTCTGCTACCTTCCCAGGCACATTAGCAGAGTGCTGGATCAGAAATGGAGCAGCCGAGATTTGCGCTGGCAGCCATATGGGAGGTCAGAGTCACAAAGGGTAGCTTAATCCTCTGTGCCACAGTCCTGGCCCCTAAAATGTTTTAAAAGATTGATTGATATGAAAGGCAGAGATCTTCCATCTACTTGTTCAGTCCCCAGATGGCCACAATGCTGGTGGCTGGGCCTGGCTGAAGCCAGGAGCCTGTTACTCTATCCAGGTCTCCTATGTGGTTGCAGGGGCCTAAGCACTTGTGCCATCTTTCACCGCCTTCTAGCAGGGAGCTAGATTGGGAGTAGAGCAGACAGGACCCAAACTGATGCCCTCATGGGTTGCTGGTCACAGGCAGCAGCTGAGCCTGCTGTGTCACAACGCAGGCCCCTTAATTTCTTCTTTTACTTCTCATTCGAGTAGTTTGTACTTGAAACCAAAAAAAGCTTATTGCCATTTGCAGATGGTGTTCCTTTGTCTCAAATGCCCTTTTCTCCATTTTTAGAATTTCTTTCTATCCCTCCCTCCCTCCTTCCCTTCCTTTCTTTCTCTTTCTTTATGTCTTTCTTTCTAGATTTATTTTATTCATTTGAAGGCAGAGTTACAGGGAGAGAGGGAGAAACAGAGATAAGAGCTTCCATCCACTGTGGTTCACTCCCCAGATGGCTGCAATGGCCAGAGCTGGGCCGGGCCGAAGCCGGAGCCTGGAACTCCTTCTGGGTCTCCCACGTGGGTGGCAGGGCCTAAAGCACTTGGGCCATCATCCATTGCTTCCCCAGGCACGTCAGCAGGGAGCTGGATGGGAAGTGGTGCAGCCAGGTCTCCAACTGTTTAAGATAATTTTCTTAAAGTCCCTGATGATCTAGGTAGACTGAGTCTTCTTGTGAACTTCAGTGAACATCTGCACCTCTCACTGTGCTTGCTTCCCTTGGAAGGTAGGTCAGCAGCCCCTCCATCCCTTTCCCCCACTGAGGATTGTGGGACCTGATACAGACTTTGGAATTGCTTGTTGAATAAGGAATGAGATCGGAAACCTTTCCTCAATCCCTGGAATGACACGGGAAATTTAAAATGCCTAATCCAGCTAAACGGAGTGGAGATCTGCCTGGTCCTCTTCCCAGGGGACAACACAGCTCTAAAAATCCAGCATGAGATCCAAGCCCCTACTGCCTTCATTCTGTTCTCCTGCCTTCTGGTTCACCTTCCATGCTTAGTGTATGAGTGTATGGTTGATGTACATAATTTTTTTTTTTTGACAGGCAGAGTTAGAGAGACAGAGAAAGGTCTTCCTTTTCTGTTGCTTCAACCCCCAAATGGCCACTATGGCCGGCCTGTTGCGGCCGGCGCTCTGTGCTGATCTGAAGCCAGGAGTTAGGTGCTTCTCCTGTTCTCCCATGCGGGTGCAGGGCCCAAGCACTTGGGCCATCCTCTGCTGCTTTCCCGGGCCATAGCAGAGAGCCGGACTGGAAGAGGAGCAACCGGGACAGAATCCGGCACCTCAACCAGGACTAGAACCTGGTGTGCCGGCGCCTCAGGCAGAGGATTAGCCAAGTGAGCCGCGGCACTGGCCCCATAATTGTCTTTAAAACTGGAAATTTCTTTCCCTCTCAACTTTAACCATCCTAAAACTTTGTCTCTGCTTTTTTACTAGCTCTGTGCCTTCAGATCTGGCCTCAGACATTACATCCTCAGGGAAGCTTTTTCAGATACCCAAAGTAAACATGTTCTTATACTGTAGCACTTCCCGTAGCTTGTAATTAACTTACTGTCTGGTTATTTGTTTGTCTGAGTCTCTCCACTGCACCTCAGACTCTGTGAGGATAGGGATCACATGTTATTTGCTTTAAGATTTGTTTACTTATTCAAAAGGTAGAGTGACAGGGAGGGAGAGACAGAGTGAGTGAGACAGAGTGCACACTTCCGTCTGCTGATTCACTCACTTAATTAAGACTGCAACAGCTGGGTCTGGGCCAGGATGAAGC
Source organism: Sylvilagus floridanus (assembly GCA_949820135.1). Lineage (NCBI taxonomy): Eukaryota > Metazoa > Chordata > Mammalia > Lagomorpha > Leporidae > Sylvilagus > Sylvilagus floridanus. Next base: position 89,569,027 of record OX463243.1, on the reverse strand, counting down.
CAGGAGTCAGGAACTCCATCTTGGTATCTAACGTGGTGCTAGGGGCCCAAGCGCTTGGACCATCTTCGGCTCCCAAACGCATTCACAAGCAGAGCAGCCAGGATTTGAACTGGAATGCAGGTGGCCAGAATGCCAGCTGCATACACTATTTTCTTTACCACTATATGACTAGCGCTCAACACTAAGGTTTAATGAATATTTATAGAATGAATATTCATAGAATGAATGAAGCAGTGAAAATGAGGTAATTGATATGTCTGTGCCTTTAAAATGAAAATTACTGGAGAAACATTTATTGTTTTCATGATCTGTTAATGTTTACAATAACCCTGATTAATTTATTGAATTTACAGTTTTGCTTAGGTAAAGACAAATTCTGAAATCATGGATTCTTTAAGGCTAGATCCTCTTAGATAGATCCACTTAGGGCTGATGAGGCTTTGTTTCCTGGGATTGTGGAATTGGTGTAATAACGACAGTGTAGGGTAAGTTCTCGCTGGGAAGTGCTGCAATACTTCCTAAACGACACCTTTTTGGGAATTATCACATTTGGTTTAAGATATCAGTGAGTATAAAATGGGTTGCAAACAGTCCGATCCTCCTATATATTCAAGTAAAGGTGGTGACTTTCTTCACAATAGAGCAGAGATGAAACGGCCGCTGCATTTGTTATTCTGAATGGAGCCTTGGGATGGAATTCCAGGCAGCAGAATGCCACTTAACATTCTGCATGCTATTTTGCTCTTTAGTAGTATAATTGTAAAATGAGGCAATAAAACTGGAGCGGATATAATATTTATACCTGTGTAGGCAGTTCACATGATAAAATGTCACACGGGACTGTTTACTCCAGGCTGGTTATCTGGATAATGCCCCACCTGCCTTGTGACAGGAGGTGCTGAGTCTTGTATAAATCTTGGGAAGAAGGTTAGGGTTAATACAGTGAATTTTTCAGTGGGAAAAAAAAGAATCCATTATATGTGACAATAGTAATGGCTATTCTTTGAGAACTAATTTTCCATCGGCATTGTGCCTGGCCCTTGGGGAGCAGAGAGGCACCGAAAGAAAGGATTTCAGTGAGTCCCTTGCACGTGTCATTTACTCCACGGCACACTTTACTTGCAGTGTCTGTAAACCTTCTGGCAGCTCTGCAGGTAGGTGGTGATATGCTCATGTATATGGGACTGGCTCTTGTTTATCTCATAAAAAAAATCCCAACAACCTCACTGGAGTTCTGTTATAATTATCATGTTTAAACTTTGGTGCTTTTTAAAAAAAATTTAAATAGTCCTTTTTTTTTTTTTTTTGAGACAAAATAATTAATGAGAAGAGACAAAGAAACATCAAAGAGCTTTTCCCTCTGATTGCTGTGTTAGAACTTTTGCCTGAAAATAGGTTACATTCCTTCTGTTTTCAGCTGAATCCTCATTAACTTTACATTTTAATGATGTCCAGGGCAAATTATACCATTTATGGTCAGTGCCTTAAAGGGATGCTTAAAGGGGACTTGAAAAAAATTTTGGGGGGGATGGTAAATATATTTACTCCAGGAATAGAAATTGATACAGAATTAAAAAAAAAAAAAAACACATAAACCCTTTAACTGTGGGGTTGGTTTTCCATTTCTCAGTGTTATAACTTAATTCAGAGAAAGTTATTTTCAGCTTATAGTAAACTAATCTAGCTTATAGTAAACTAATCTAGATATTTATAATATCTAGGAGTATGTAACTGGAACCAATGTCCTACGTTTATTTTTTAAAATAGCTTCCATTTCTGATTTTCTTGAACTTGAATTCCATTTTACTGCCTAGCTTCAGAAATAATTCATAGGTGGTAGATGCTCAATAGGAATAAATGAAGACAGCTTCTCCAGTTATGAAAAAAGCAAAGGTGATTGAAATGCTAATATGTTGATAGAGGGATTATATTTGCACAAGAATGAGGGAATGTAGAGTAAGGTGGAACTTACAGGATTCCAAATTATTCATTTTAAAAGAACAATATGAACTGCCAAGCTGTGCTTTCATAGTAAGATGTGAATGCCTACTTATTGTTTGATAAGTTGGAGTACAGTGTCATCTTGTTGTCAAATACCATTTATTTCCATACCAAGTATTTGGTACATGAATTAAGAGAAACTAGCCTGTCTGTTGAGGAACCGTATCTATGGGAATGCCCCTCTGCCATCAGGTGTTTTGTAAGGTTTGTGCTCCTGTTTTTTGTTTTAAATGTTGAATCCCTTCTGTGTGCCAGGCAATGGGCTAATGTCCTTGTGCAGGCATCTTTGAACGCAGGGCCTGGAGTTTCACTAAAATCAGCTCAAAAAGAGGAGGGATGGAGGTGGAGGGATCTGTCCTCCAAAGAAGGACAAGAAGCAAAAGCCATCTGGGCTTCATGGGCAGCTGGACCAATAGAGTCACAGACCAGGGTGACCCCACCATGTCTCCCATGGTGGCTTTGCTTACTTTCTCCACTGGCTTTCTTTGTTTGCTGGTTATCTTGCTCAGTTTCAAAGTGGTCTTAAGGATCTTTCACACTAGACTCCCCACTGCTGACTGACATTTCTGTGTCTGTTCCCAATGCTGGCAGGGTGTGGGGCTCAGCCCAGTCCTGGTGGTCACTGTGCTTGCCAGCTGCGATGTGCTGCCCCTCCTGAGGACCATGGGTGAGCAGAGTGAACAGTGGATGGAGGAGACATGGCTCTGGCCCCTGTGTTTTTCATATGGACATAATAATACACCTAAGAGGGCGATTTATACTTACTGTGCTAGGACTTACCTATCAATAAGAATGTATTTCAGTCACCTGCAGTATTTGCAAATTGAGACAATGATGGGAGGGTTTGGGCAATGCCAGTGAAGGCAGTTGGCACGATTTTCTTTTGCCATGAGGTTTCCAAGTTGGGGCTCCTCCAGGATCCAAATCTGTAATTGTTTGCATGCTTGCAGCCATGCAAGGAAAATGAATTAGAAAACGAGTGAGTGTTTTAACCTAAGGGTTAAGATACCTGCATCCCACACTGGAGTACCTGTGTTGGTTTTTTTGGGCTCCTGACTCCATCTTTCTGCCAGTGTAGGACCTGGGAGGCAGTGGTGATGGTTTAAGAAATTGGGGTCCTGATACCTATGTGGGAGACCTGGATTGTATTCCTGGCTCCTGGCTTTGGCTTTAGCCATTGTAGATATTTGGGGGAGTGAGCTAGTAGATGGGAACTCACTTATCCTCTCTCAAATAAATAAAAAATAATTAAAAAAAACTAACAAAGAAAAAATTTTCTTAGTTGGACTTTCTTCCCAGGTGTCACATTGAATGCTTGGCAAAAATGGGAGTGTTCAATGCAGCTGAAGGAAGTTTTTGCAGTGTTTGGGTTTGATCCATTGTGACTCATGACTTTATTTTTTAAGATTTATTTATTTGAAAGGCAGAGTTAAGGGGAGAGAGAGAGAGTTCTTCCATCCTCTGGTTGACTCCCTAAATGGCCACAATGGCTGGGGCTAGGCCAGACCAAAGCCAGGAGCCTGGAACTCCATTTGGGTTTCCCACGTGGGTGCAGGGGCCATCTTCTGCTGCTTTCCCAAGTGCAGGGAACTGGATTGGAAACAGAACATCTGGGACTCGAACCAGTGCTCAGTGGCTCATGATTCTTGATAAGGCTCTTTCCCTGCTTGTCAGTGTTTCAGTGTTCGAAAGGCCAGCTAGAGTGTTAACTAGCAGATTCTGTGGCTTCTTCTCAAGTATCTGCATCATCATCATTTATTTATGTATTTATTAGAAAGATCTTCATGTGCTGGTTCACTCCCCAGATGGCCACAATGGCTGTTGGCTGCTCCAGGCTGAAGCCAGAGGTCAGCAGTTTCTCCCAGTCTCCCACATGGGTGTAGGGGCTGAAGCACTTGGACCATCTTCTGCTGCTTTTCCAGGTGCATTAGCAGAGAGCTGGATGGGAAGTGGAGCAGCCAAGACTTGAACTAGAGCACATATAGGATACCCCACCACAGTGCTGGCCTCATCATTTTTCTTTTTTGTTGTTGTTGGTTTTTTTTAGTTGTATTTATTTATTTGAAAGGCAAAGTTAGAGAGAGAGGGAGACAGAGAGCTTCCATCTGCTGGTTCACTCCCCAAATGTCTGCAACTGCTGGAGCTAGGCCAGTCCGAAGCCTGGTCTTCCATGTTGGTGCAGGGGCCCAAGGAGAGAGAGATCTTCTATATACTGCTTCACTCCTCAAATGGCTGCAACGGTCAGTGTAGGACCAGGCTGAAGCTGGGAGCTTCATCCAGGTCTCGCATTTGAGTGTCAGGGGCCCAGGCACTTGGGACATATGGCTGCTGCTTCCCTAGGCTCGTTAGCAGAGCTGGTTTGAAAGTTGAGCAGCCTGGACTCAAAGTGACGTCCATATGGGATGTTGGCATTGTTAGGTGGTAGTTTAACACACTGAGCCACATCCCTGAGCCACAGTTCTTAATTTCTTACTGTGCCTAATTTATAAGTTATACTGTATCACAGGTATATATACACTAAAAAACACGTATGGAGTTTGGGTACACTGACATTTCAGGTATCCACTGTGGGTTTTAGATTGTATCCTTCATAGAAAAGAAAGGACTATTATATTGAAAGGGAATGAAGCTCAAGGGGGATATGAGTGTTGGTGTAACTTAACAGTTGTAGAGTTGTGTGTGCGTGTGTGTGTATGTATACACATGCATACTTGTGTAGACTACTGGAATATTTTTTCTTGTTATTCCTGGAGCCTAGAAGAGATGAATGATTGTCCCCATTTTATAGTTGTTACAGACCAAGGCAGAGAGAGATTAAGTATCTGATCCTCAGGTAATGCAAGTCGTGAGTAGTAGATTGTCATTTGATTCTGACCCATACTACCCTGGCTTCTAAGGAATGTGTCTGTGTCTATGTCTGTATCTCTGTTTTAATGGTGGTCAGCACTGTGAGACAGCTGGTTAGGCTGGTGCCTGCAATGCTGGCATCCCATAAGAACACTGGTTCAAGTCCTGCATGCTTTACTTCCAGTCCATCCCCCTGCTAATGGCCTGGGAAAGCAGTGGCAATGGCCCGTTTGCTTGAGCTCTTGCCTCCACGTGGGAGACCTGGATAAAATTCTAGGTTCCTGGTTTCAGCCTGGCCCAGCCCTGGCTGCTGGGGCCATTTGAGGATTGAACCAGCAGATGGAGGATTTCTCTCCCTCCCTCCCATCCACCCTCTTTTTCTCTGCCTTTCAAGTAATTAATTAATTTTTTTTTTCTTTTTAAAATTAAGGATAATGACTCCGTTGGGTTTCTGAAATGCTCAGCTTCTCTGTTCGAATGAAGTTTTGTTCCAGTAGGTTCTTTAAAAGCCTATAAGTTCTAGTTCAGGTATAGCCTTTTATAAGCTGTGTGGTTGTTACCTGTGTGAGTTAGGTTTTTCTTATTTTTAATTTGTAAATGGAATTATTAGCACACCCATCTTAAAGGCTTGGTCTGAGAAGTAAGAGGTAGTATATAGTGTTTTGCCACATGTGTTTTTGTATCACAAATTAACTTGGGTAGTTGTGTGTTCTGTGTCTCCAAGTCACCTTAGCCGAGGTCAGAGTAGACCTGTTGTTCTTGACGCTGCAGCAGGGCGTCAGCCTCCTTTTTTGCTTTCTCTTTGGAGGCCTTTAGGAAGGCAGATGGGGACCTTGTGGTTTGGGATAAGCTTAACATCGATAGGATCAGGTCTCCCAAATCGTGCTTGTGCCTTTCTTGATGTAGTTGTGAATAACAATTTTTAAATAGTTTTTTCAAATTTTGGAAAAGTTATATATGAAGGTGCTTCAAAAAGTACATGGAAAATTTGCATTATCTTTTATTTCTATTTTCCCATGAATTTCTTGAAGCTCCATATATTCTGCTCCTGGATAAGAGTGTCTGGTTGTTTCTGGGTTGTGCTGATGCAACAAGACTATTTGGAAGTTGTTTTTCCCTTTAACATGACCTGGTTTGGTGAGAGATGCTTGGTCCTTTTGGGAGCAGGCGAGGGTGGGAGCTAATTGTGGGGTGTCTTTGTTGAGTGATGAGACGCTGTTGTCTGTGAATGTAGTGGAGTGGTGTGTCCCTGTAATTATTTTAATCACAGAGAATGTAGGAAATAGGAAAACAGTATGCAAAGTGGAAGAAGCAGAGTTTAGGCTTGATATGGACCTTTGGCCAGTAAACCAGCTTGGGCAAAGGCACTTTTCAGATCTCCATTTTCTCATAAATAATATGGAATTTTAGCATCACCTGCCTGTCTTATTTTGAGAATTTTTTAGCATAAGAAATTTAATGATGTGAAGTGTCAGAAGGCTTTCTTCATGCTAGGTATTTCATAAATATTTTGTAAGGGAACTCTATAGACAATAATAAATACAGTTGTAGTCTGTTTTATGCAGTTAATATTCCAAAATATTGTATCATTTTTGTAAACTAGCTATTATTAAACATAACATAAAGGAAATATCTTTTGAAAAAAAGTATAGTAATGGCTCCTATCCTATTTGTAAGACAGCATTAGGAATTACTTTTTTTTTTTTTTTTTTTTACAGGCAGAGTGGACAGTGAGAGAGAGAGACAGAGAGAAAGGTCTTCCTTTGCCGTTGGTTCACCCTCCAATGGCCGCCGCGGTCGGCGCGCTGCGGCCGGCGCACCGCGCTCGTCCGATGGCAGGAGCCAGGAGCCAGGTGCTTTTCCTGGTCTCCCCATGGGGTGCAGGGCCCAAGCACCTGGGCCATCCTCCACTGCACTCCTGGGCCACAGCAGAGGGCTGGCCTGGAAGAGGGGCAACCGGGACAGAATCCGGTGCCCCGACCGGGACTAGAACCCGGTGTGCCGGCGCCGCAAGGCGGAGGATTAGCCTGTTGAGCCACAGCGCCGGCCGGGAATTACTTTTTAAAATGTATATTTGGGGCCGGTGCTGTGGCGCAGCAGGTAAAGCCATCACCTACAGTGCCGGCATCCCATATGGGTGCTAGTTCAGTCCAGGCTACTCCACTTCCAATCCAGCTCTTTGCTATGGCCTAGGAAAGCAATAGAAGATGGCCCAAGTCCTTAGGCCCCTATACCAATGTGGGAGACCCAGAAGAAGCTCCTGCTTCTGGCTTCAGATTGGCCCAGTGCTGGCCATTTGAGGAGTGAACCAGTGGATGGAAGACCTCTCTCTCTCTTGCTCTGCCTCTGCCTCTCTGTAACTCTGCCTTTCAAATAAATAAATAAATCTTTAAAAATAAAATTAAATAAAATGTGTATCTGTAGAAATTTGTATTAGAAAATACTATTTTAGTATTTCTTCAAATTTGAGATGAACAGTATATGATACTGTCATTTGAAGTCCTATAATATAAAATTAAACACTTAGACCTAAACTGTATTTTACCTAGTCACTTTTTGGGCTGCTTTTCTTATGGCATTTTATTAAATATCCTGTCAATAAAAAAAAGCAAAAGAAAAATCTGCATTAGCTCTTTTCCCTTTAGTAGCATTTTTCCTCTGTATAATTTTATTTGCAAAAATACACATGTGTTATTTTTTTTCTCTTAAAGGCAGCCAAATCTAGTGAATGAAACACCCATCGCCAGGAAGTTTATGTGAACTTGGCTGCACTGTTAACTCCCTGGTCTCCTTCAGTCCTGTTAATCCATTTGTGCAACCAGGGCTGTTGCTGCTCCTTGACCTTTACTCATGGTGATTTTTGCAAGTGCACAGTTAGTGTGAGTATTGTGAATGCTTGGGTGATGCTATGCCTCGGACACACACTGAGGTGAAAGTTTTTGTTTTTTTAAGACTTATTTATTTGAAAGAGTTACATAGACAGAGACAGAGACAGAAAGAGAGATCTTCCATCCACTCCCCAGATGGCCACAAATGAGCCGATCTGAGGCAGTGTGAAGCCAGGAGCCTCTTTTTGGGTCTCTCACGTGGGTACAGGGTCCCAAGGGCCATCTTTTACTGCTTTCCCAGGCACATTAGCAGGGAGCTGGATCAGAAGTGGAGCAGCAGGGACACTAACCAGTGCTGCAGGCTGGGGCTTTAACCTGCTGCCCCACCGCACCGGCCCCTGAGGTGGAAGTTTATTCAAGGTCACTGTGAGAGCACCCCACCGTACCTGCCAGTGAGCTGTCTGTGTAATTTTCACTGAATTCCTGTTCAGGAAATAATTTGCGTCATCCTCAAAACCTAGCATACTGTGTGACCAGATCCACTGAGAAATAACTGCTAAACACCTACTGTGTGTCAGATACCCTGCTGGATGCTTTACACATAGCATCTCTAACCCTCATAACTGTGCATGAGAGAGTGGATTCATCGTTTCATGGAGGGTGAGAAAACGGCCCCACCCACACTGCTTTGCAGCTAGCACTCTGCCCACTATCTGCCCTCTGTTTACAGAAACCCCAGTGGACCTAATGGAAATCAGAATGTATTCTGATGGGAAGTTAGTGATTCCCTTGTACTTAACTTTTACAGAATGCTGTGTTCTGAAGGAGTGGCGTTTTGAAAGTCTTTGCTGTAGAAAGGTACTTAGAAGGGTAGAAAGGTACTTAGAAGGGTGGATGTTTGGTGTCGTAATTGACACTGCTGGGGATGCCTGCATCCCGGTGGGTTGTCTGGGTTCCAATCCCAGCTCCTATCCCAGCTTCCTGCTCATGCATGCCCTGGGAAGCAGCAGATGGTTCAGGTTGTTGGGTTCCTGCCACCCGTGGGGGAGCCACAGATTGAGTTCCCAGCTTTGGGAACAGCCCTGGCTGTTGTGAGCGTTTGGACACTCAACCAGCAGTTGGGAGATCTCTGTCTCTATCTCTGCCTTTCAAGTAAAATAAATAATTTTTTAAAGGAAAGGTATTTAGATTTTTTTTCTCTAATTTTTGTGTAAATTGAGAGGAAAATTCAGATACTCAAGTTAAAGCATGAGGTAAATTAGTAACTTTTTTTTTTAATTTAAAGATTTATTTATTTATTTGGAAGAGTTACAGAGAGAGGGAGAAACACGTACAGAGAGGTATCTTCCAACAGCTGGTTCACTCCCCAATGGCCCTGGTGTCCCAGACTGGGCCAGGCCGAAGCCAAGAGCTAAGAGCTTCTTCCAGGTCTCCCGCAGATGTTGTAGGGGCCCAAACACTTGGCCCATTTTCCAGGGCTTTTCCCAGGCTGTTAGCAGGGAGCTGGATAGGAAGTGGAGCAGCCAGAATACAAACTGCCACCCACGTGTGATGCCAGTGCTGCTGCAGGCTGTGGCTTTACCCGCTGTGCCATAATGTTGGCCCTGGGAAAATTAGTACTTTTTTATTTTTTGACAGGCAGAGTTAGATAGTGAGAGACAGACAGAAAGGTCTTCCTTATTTCCATTGATTCACCCCATTGCAGCCAGCGTGCTGCACTGATCCGAAGCCAGGAGCCAGGTGCTTCCTCCTGGTCTCCCGTGCTGGTGCAGGGCCCAAGGACCTGGGCCATCCTCCACTGCCTTCCCGGGCCACAGCAGAAAACTGGACTGGAAGAGGAGCAACTGGGACAGAATCCGGTGCCCCAACTGGGACTAGAACCCGGGGTGCTGGCGCCGCAGGCGGAGGATTAGCCTAGTGAGCTGCGGTGCCAGCCGAAAATTAGTACTTTGTAGATTAACTAGATTTTTGGGAGATTCCTTTGATTTCCTTTTTAAAAACTTAATTTTATTTTTAATCGACAAATAATTGTATCTATTTATGGAGTATAGTGTGGTATATTGATATGTGTATATATTGTAAAATGATCAAATCAGGCTAGTTAACATATCTATCACTAAAATATTTATCATTTCTTCCTGGTGAGAACACCAGGAAAATCTTCTTTTGGCTGTCTTGAAGTAAACAACACATTCCTGTTAACTGTAGTCATCATGCTGTGCATAGAACACAGGCTCTCATTCCTCCTGAGGCCCGTACCCTTGACCAAGGCCTCCCCTTCTGCCCGTCCATCCTCCTCCCGCCTCTGGTAACTGCCACTTTACTCTCTGCCTCTATGAGCTTGACTTTGTTAAACGTTAACAATAAGTTTGAGATGCAGAGGGGCAGACTGAGAGAAAGAGCTACCACCTGCGAGTTCACGCCTTCAATTCCCGTTCCAGCTGGGACTAAGTTGGGTTCTAAGGCCTAAGCCAGGAGCTCAACTCAGGCCTTGCATATTGGGAGGGCAGGAACATACCTGCTTGAGCAATCACTGCTGCCCCTCTAGGTCCATATTAGCAGGGAGCTGGAATTAGGATCTGGAGCTGGAAATTGACCCAGGGATTCTGATGTGGGGTGTGAGCATTCAAACCAACATCTTGACTACTAAGCCAAGTGCCTGCCGCAAGTTTAACTTCTTTTAGATTCCATGCAAGAGTGAGGTCAGACAGTACTTGTCTCTCTGTACCTGGCTTACAAGGGTACTTCAAAATGTTTGTGGAAAAAATGGAATTAAACGGTTATTTTGGGGGCAGGCATTGTGGTATAGTGGGTAAAGCTGCTGCCTGCGGTGCCAGCATCCCATATTGGCGCCAGTTCCAGCTGCTCCATTTCCCTTTCAGCTCCCTACTAATGCACCTGGGAAAGCAGTGGAAGACGGCCCAAGTGCTTGGGCCCCTGCACCCACTTGGCAGACCTGGAAGAAGGTCCTGGCTCCTGGCTTTGGTCTAGGCCAACCCTGGCCATTCGGGTCATTTGGGGAGTGAATCAGTGGATCAAAGATTTCTCTCTGTCTCTGCCTCTGTCTCTCTGTAACCTTCCTTTCAAATAAATAAATCTATAACAAATTATTTTGCTGCCAAAAATATCAAAATCTGTGAATAGTCTTTCTTATTATATATTTCCATAAACTTTTTAAAGACTTCATATTTCATTTAAAATAATGTTCTCTAAGTTAATCCATATTGTTATAAAAGATGGAATTTCTTGTTCTTTTAAAAGGCCAAATATTAATTACATTGTGTACATGAGGGATCTTTAAAGACTTCATAGAAAATTCATCTTATTAAAAACCTATATGTAAATTTCAAAGTTTTTTTTTTTTTTGCACCAGAATAAACTCATGCATGTTACAACATGCCTGTACAGGCTCTCATCTGGGGCACTGATAAGAATAAGATATTAGTTTAAAAAGGACTCTTGTCAGAGCAACCTTTATTCTGCTAAAACCAAAGCAAGAGCATACGTGTAACTTACATTGAGAAGGGTGATCTGATGCTTTGCATAAAGTTCAGGGGGACAGTGCCCCAAAGAAATCAGCACATAAAAATGGAAAATGACTTTTTCTTTAGGAAGGGATGAGACGTGTTGAAGCTGAAACCCACAGCAGCAGACCAGCCTCATCAGTTTGTGAAGACAAACTTAATCTTGTTTGTGCCCTAATTGAATATAACTGATGATTCACAGGGGAAACAATAGTCAAGACCATGGACATTGCAACTGGCCCAGCTACACACTTTTGACTGAAAAACTAGAGTAGACCAGACATTCTTTGATGGGTGCCAAAACTGTCATGCCCAGATCAGCTGTAGACAGAGCTTTTGATGGACATGTTAAAAAAGTGGGACCAATCCTAAAACATTTAATTGGAAGAATGATAATCAGAGATGAAACATGGTTTTACCAGTAGTGTCTTGCGGAAAAAGCACAAAGTAATGGCTACCAAGAGGTGGAAATGGTCCAGTCACAGCAAAAGAGGACCAGTGAAAGTTCATGGCAACAGTTTTTAGGATGCTCAAGGTATTTTACTTGTCGGCTTTCTGAACAGCCAGGGAACTGTAGCATCTGCTTATTAGAAGAGTGTGTTCAGAAAGGTAGCCAGTGTCAGCAGAAAGACACATTAGCAGGCTTTGCCGGGGGTCCTTCACCACAACACGACTTCTGCTCATTCCTCTCTTCACATGGGAGATTTTTGAGGGCAAATTTTTAGGCATCCATGTGATGGTCCTGATTTGATGCCTTCTGAATTCTTTTTGTTTCCTAATCTCACAATATTTTCCAAAGCAACCGTGTTTCTTCAGTTAAAAGCATGAGAAAGACTGCAGTCTATGGTTAAATTCTCAGAATTCTCAATTTTGTAGATATGGACTAAATGACTGGCACCATTGCTTATAAAAGTGTCTTGGACTTGATGGGCTTATGTTGAGAAATAAGATTTTTATCTTTTTATCAGGGGAGGAGAGAGAGGAGAGAGAGAGAGAGAAAAGAGAGAGAGAGAGAGAGAAAAGAGAGAGAGAGAGAGAGAGAGAGAGAGAGAGAGAGAGAGAGAAAAGAGAGGATCTCTCTTCCATCTGCTGGTTCACTCCCCAAATGGCTAAAACTGCCAGGGCTGGGCCAGGAGCCAGGAACCTACTGGAGTCTCCCGCTTGGGTGGCAAGGACTCTGGTACCTGGGCCATCCGCTGCTGCTTTCCCAGGCACATTAGCAGGGAGCTAGATCAGAAATGGAGCAGCTGGGACATGAACCAGCACCTATATGAGATGCTGGTGTTGCAGAAGGTGGCTTAGCCCTCTACACCACTGTGCCAGCCCCTGTTTTTATTTTTACATCCCATTTTCTGTGGGCTTTCTGAAGCCCCCTCACAAACACTGTCTTTTAAGAATACATTCAACCTTTGCTAAGTACTTGGCTGTTTCTCTGTGTTGGCTCTTGTGAAATTTCTGCGTTGCTGAACATAGATGTGCAGACATCTCTCAGCATACTAAATTCAGTTTGTTTGGGTATATATACCCAGAAGTGAGATTGCTAGGTAATGCAGTAATTCTATTTTCATTGATTCCCAAAATGATTATACTGAATTACAATACCACCAACAGTGTGCAAGTGTGCCTTTCTTCCTGATTTTTGAGCTTGTTACTATGACTAGATATTTGTATATCGTGTGTGTGTGTGTGTGTGTGTGTGTGTGTGTATTTGTGATGAGCGTACTTGGCCATCATGAAATTATCTTCAATCCTAGAGGTTGGACAGACTGCCCCTCAGCCCCCACCCCCATCATTGTATGGTGGAAGCTTTCTTTTATCATTTTGCTGCCATATGTTTTTGTGAAAACCAGTTGCGTTGTAAAAATTCTTACTTCCTGGAAACCAGAAACCCATTCAGCAAGTGTCCCTACCCTGCCTGCTTCCTCTTCATTATTGCTAAATGATAGTGAAGTCGGTTAGCATTCCAGGCATTCATCTAGCTAGGATTCCTTTCTCACATTTGCTAGTTGGTGCATTTTCTCCTATCTTATTTTGTTTCTTTGTCCTGATTAGTCCACCACGTATAATAGAAAAGACATTTGCTTTTTTTTCCCCTTTTAAGCAAGTTATTTTAGAGGGAGAGTTTACTAGTGATAAGAGCTGTTTATGTCCTAAGCGATTGATTTGTAATTAATGTTGCCTGGGCTCTCACATGTTGGCAGAATTGGTAACAGCTTGCAGTATTTTTAAAATTCTCTTTTCTTTTTGGTATTTTGACAATGTCATTCATATCTCAAGCAAAAGTACCTCAGACAGGTTAAATGTGTTAAAACACGGAATGAAAAGGATGGAAGGAGACCCAGTGCTGCCTAGAAACCTTGATCTTTTGCCAAAGTATTTAAACAATTTAGTGTTTTGGTTTCCTAGCTCCAAGCTGCTTCTCAAATCCCTTGCTAATTAATCCAGTTAATGCTTTGTAGACTTAGTGTATGCAGTGCTTTGGCTTGCTGGTCTACCGTTGAGAAGTCTGTTTTGTTTCTTGGAGTAAACCTAAGCTCTGTTAGAGAGCTCTGGTGCACGAGGCGCTTGTGAGTGTAAGAAGCTTGAGGTCTTTAACTTCCTTATAAGTGTGTGTACATACATGCGTATGTTCTGTGCGTTTTCATAGTCTGTAGGCTCACCATTTTAAGATTAAAAAGCAGATACAAGATTAAAAAAATAGAAGTAGGTGACTGATCTTTCAACACCAAACCAAGAAGTGATTGAATGTTGCCCCTCCAACCCCTTAAATGAGTTCTGCAAATTGTTTGACTTCTCTAAGCCTCAATTTCCTCATCTTTAAAATGGGGAAAATAATCCCGTCTTCCTCTTCTTAAACACATAGCAGGTGCACAGCATGTGGTAAAACTCAGTAAATGGTGACTATTATGAGCAGTCTATTGTAATCTCTTTGTGCTGAATACATTGATTAAATTAATTTCTTTGGGTGCTTGCTGAGTTTTGGAGGAGGTAATTCCTCTTTCTCTTGGCAAAGGATTTTCAGGTATCTCAGTTTGTGTCAAGAGTACAAATCAAGAGCTCATTCTTCTAACAGTAGTGATAATAAAACCCACAGAGCTATAGTTTGTTGTAGTGTGTGGTTTCAACATCTAGTAAATGTGAGTTATCAATACAAATGTTGTTTTAAGGTCTGAAAGGTAAATTTCTTTTATTTGCTGACTTGAAGCTTAGATGCAGAAAAATGCATGGGCTGTTTTTTCCCCCCTCCAGAGTTAAATAGTTCAGTACCATAGAGACATCATTAAGAATAGTCACTGTTACTGAAGTTGATGTTGACTTTTTCTGCTGTTGCATTTCTGAAATCCACGTTATGCCTTTTAAGCTCAGAGGATATCCTGGTGATTAGGAATTAGCAGGGTCCTCATTTGATTAGAATAGGAAATTTTACATTTTTCCCTTCATGGAACTGGTAAAGAAAATGTGCTGTCAAAATGTATAAGATTCTCATTTTTTTCCCCGGCTAATTATTTTTCTGTTTAGAAAAGCTTTTTATGACATAAAAAAGAGGAACAAACAGAAAAATACGGAAATGTAAGTTAACAGCTGGATGAATTAGCACAAAGCTAAAACATCCACAGAACCCTGCCCAGTTCAAAAAATAGAACGTTCCTAAACATCTTAAGTGTCCTTCCAGTCATCATCCTCTCAGTTCTCCCTAAAGAGAACCATTATCTTGATTTTTTTTTAAAGATTTATTTTTTTACTTGGAAGAGTTACACACAGAGAGGAGAGGCAGAGATAGAGGTCTTCCATCCACTGGTTCACTCCAGATGACTGCAACGGCCGGAGCTATGCTGATCCAAAGCCAGGAGCCAGGAGTTTTTCTGTGTCTCCCACACAGGTGCAGAGGCCCAAGGACTTGGGCCATCTTTTACTGCTTTCCCAGGCCATAGCAGAGAGCTGGATCGGAAGTGGAGTAGCTGGGACTTGAACCGGTGCCCATATGGGATGCTGACACTGCAGGTGGCGGGTTTACCTGCTATACCACAGTGCTGGCTCCCATTATCTTGATTTCTAATAACATTAAAGTAATTTTTTGCTTTTTTTATTTTAAAGATTCATTTATTTGAAAGGCAGAGTGACATGGAGAGAAGAAGAGACGGAAATCTTTCATCTGCTGGTTCACTCCCTAAATGGCACAGCAGCCGGGGGTGGGCCAGGCTGAAACTAGAAGCCTGGAACTACATTCGGTCTCCTGTGCGAGTGGTGGGGACCCAACCATTTGAGCCATCCTTCGCTGCTTTTCCCAAGTACATTAAAGGGAGCTGGATTGGAAGGGGAGCAACTAGGACTCAAGCCAGCATTCCAGTGTGGGATGCCAGTGTCGCAAGCACTGGCCTCACCTACTGCACCACAACTCTGGTCCCTTGTCTGTTTTTCAACACATATAAATGGAATTATACAAGTAAACCCATGAGTATATTCAATGTTTAGTTTACTTTGCTCAACATTATATTCTTGTGAGTGTCCTTGCATCTCTGTGGTTTGCTTGTTTTATTGCTATATATGGTTCTACTGTATGAATATGGCATAGTTGGCCCACTCCACCGTCTATAGACACATATTTCCCCTTGTTTTTGGCTGTTTTGTGTAATGGATCTGTGACATTACTGTGAATATACCTGGTGTTTATGTTCTGCCAGTTCTGTTGGGCATGTACTTAATAGTGAAATTACTCAGAGCATATATGTGGGTCTACCTTCTGCATGAACTGCCAAGTACTTTCCCAAGGTCGTTGAACCAATCTATATCTCCATCTGCCATGGGTGAGTTTTCCTCTTGCTCCAGCTCTTCACCAACACTTAGTGTGAAAAGTCTTCTCAATTTTAGAAATTCTACATAGTTGAGTAGCATTTTTCATTTTGATTTTAATTTGTATTTTTCTCACTACTAATGCAATTGAGCATTTTTATAATATACTTATTGGTTATCTGGTTCTTGTTATTTTTGAGGACTTCTCTGGATATAAGCAATTTGATGGTTATAATTATCTTCTATTCTGTGCCTTATCTTTTTCCTTATTAAAACTTTTGACAACTCATAATTGTATTCATTTATAGGGTACAATGTGATGTTTTGCTACTTGTATACAAATGCTGTAATTAGATCAGGCTAAAAAAAAAAAAAAAAAAAAACCACCCCATCCAGGGCCTGGCACTGATACTGACTGCAGTGGTGGCATTCCATATGGGCGCTGGTTTGAGTCCCGGCTGCTTCATTTCTGATCCTGCTCCCTGCTAATGCATCTGGGAATGCAGCAGAAGATGGTCCAAGTTCTTGGGCCCTTGTACCCATGTGGGACACCAGGAAGAAGCTCTTAGCTTTGACCTGCCCCGACCCTGGCCTTTGTGGCCATGTGGGAGTGAACCAGTGGATGGAGGATCTGCCTCTTTCTGCCTCTGTCACTGTAAATCTGCCTTTCAAATAAATAACTAAATTTTAAAAAACCCCACCCCCAAAAAACCTTTTATTTAAGAAATACAGACTTCATGTATTTCATAAGTACAACTTTAGGAATATAGTGATTCTTTCCACTGTATTCCACCCTCCCACCCACTCTCCTACTCCTTCTGTTCCTCTCTCTTCCATTCCCAGTCCCAATCTCCACGAAGATTCATTTTTTTTTTTTATTAACTTTATACACAGAAGACCAACTCTATACTTAGAGTTCAACAATTTGTATGGAAAAAAAAAAGTAAATCAAAACAAAAAACTGTTCCTCAACAGTTGAGACAAGGGCTGTTCAAAGTTATTGCATCTTGAAGTTAATTTCATGTCTTTTTTTTTTTTAGAAACTTAATTAAC
The DNA here is from genome assembly GCA_949820135.1 of Sylvilagus floridanus. Taxonomy (NCBI): domain Eukaryota; kingdom Metazoa; phylum Chordata; class Mammalia; order Lagomorpha; family Leporidae; genus Sylvilagus; species Sylvilagus floridanus. Next base: position 89,551,983 of record OX463243.1, on the reverse strand, counting down.
TTTAAAGAAGCACCCCTCCAAAAAATTGCCTCTCATTTTGAAATTTATTTGAAATACACAATATTTATTATTGACTATAATCCCCTTGCTGTGTGATAGATCTCAAAACTTATTTCTCCTGTTTTTCTGAAATGTTGTGCCCTTTGACCATCAGCTCCCTGATCCTCCCTCTTCACTGCATACTCCCCACCACCTCTGGTAACCCCTCTATTCCCTATAGATTCTACTTTTTCGATTCCACATATAAGTGAGATCATATAGTATTTGTCTTTCTATGCCTGGGTTATTGTACTTAGCTTAATTTTCTCAAGATTCAATCACTTTGCACAAGGCAGAATTTCCTTATTTCTAGAGGCCAAATAGGATTGTATCACATTCTCTTGACCCGCTCACCTGTTAATGGACACTTAGGTTGATTCCATATCTTGGCTGTCATAAATAATGTTGAGATGAACTCTTCTTTCCACTTCTAATGGTATCTTGTTGAATAGAAATTTTTGCTTTTTATATAGTCTAGATTATTCATAGTTACTATTTTGTGTCATATTTTAAAAACATTTTCATATAGTCTAGGTTATTCAGAGTTACTTTTTTTGTGTGTAATATTTTAAAAATCTTTCCTATTCCAGGAATTTAAAAGGTTTTCTTTTATATTATCTTCTTTAAGTTTTCACATTTAATTTTTTCTTTCATATGCAGATGTACAATGCACTTGGAGCTGATTTTTAAAATACTTGGTTGAGGCATAAGCATTATTATTAGTGGCTCTTCAGTAAACATAGTACTATTATTGAAAAATATTTACTTTTCTGCAGTGTCACATTTTATTAATCAATTGTCCATATATACATGAGTCCTTCTCGATCTGTTCATTTATTCTGTACCAATACCAACTAGAGGAATTTTTACTGACACTTTATTGTGAGTTCTAAGTATCATGTAAACTCACTTCTCCTCTTTTATTATTGGTAAAATTTGTTCTTGGTTGTTGTTGAAATTTGTAGTTTCACGTAATTTTTTGAATTAGCTTTTTAGTTTTCCTAAAACTATCAGAATTTTTATTTATGTTAGTGAATTAATATAATTCTGAGATGTTTTGATTATTTACATATTTAGTTTTAACATGATGAATATATAATGAATATAATATTTCTCTTAGTTTTTTTTCATTTATGTTGAATATGTTTGTGTAAGTCTTGCACATTTTTATTAAACCTATTCCTAGGTATTTGGCATTCTCTGCTATTGCAAATGATTTCTTTTAATTTCACTTTCTGAATATTCTGAATATAGATATACTGAAATATAGTTAAATTTTGAAATTTGATCTAATACCCAGCAAATTTGCTAAGCTTGATTCTAATTTTTTTTTGACAGAGAGAGAGAGAGAGAGAAAGGTTTTCCTTCCGTTGGTTCACCCCCCAAATGGCTGCTATGGCCAGCGCGCTGCGCCAATCCAAAGCCAGGAGCCAGGTGCTTCTTCTTGGTCTCCCATGCGGGTGCAGGGCCCAAGCACTTGGGCCATCCTCCACTGCCCTCCCGGGCCACAGCAGAGAGCTGGACTGGAAGAGGACAAACCGGAACAGCAACCTGGCACCCCATCCAGGACTAGAACCTGGGGTGCTGGTGCCGCAGGCAGAGGATTAGCCTAGCGAGCCGCAACTCCGGGTGCTTGATTCTAATTTATCTATAGATTGTTTTATGTTATATATGCAATCATGTTTCTGAAGATAAGTTTTATTTCTTCCTTTAGTCTTTATGCCTTCTTTTGTTCTTATTACATTGATTAGGACTAGTGGTATAATGTTGAATGGAATTGATAATGTTGGGTATTCCTACTTCATTTTCTATCTTGGAGGAAAAACTTCAACATTTCACCTTTCAATATGATGTTGGCTGTAGTTTTCTTAAAAAATTGAGTTCGTAGATTATAATTCATGTAGTAAATGAATAAATCTTAAGCGTTCAGCTTGAATTTTGAAATATATAAACACTTTGTAATTCACACCCCAATCAAGATATGAATCAATTCCCTGTATCTTTACTGGTTATTCTCAACCTTTTTATACCACCAGAGGCGACCACTACTCTAATTTATCTCAAATAGATTAGTTTCATTTTCTTCAACATTATATGAGAGGAATTATGAGTACATCCTGTTGGTTCTGACTTGGCTTTACTAGATGAAATGATTCTTGAGAATCATTGAGAAAGCTCTGATAGCAGTTGAATCTTTTTTATTGATAAGCAGTATTTCATTGTATAACTATTATATAGTTTATCTGTTTTGTTGGTGAGCATTTAGGTGAGCCACAGGGTTTTTTGTTGTTGTTGTTGTTAGATAAACTTTTTAAAAAAAATTGTATGTACTAAAAGTATTCAGAATGTCAACAAAACAACTGCAACTTTGTTTTTGCAATTACAATTAACAGAACAGCAATTATGTCGCAAACAACAAAGATGAAGAAACTACCATTCCCATAGACAACTAATTTGTGTTGTGTACCAACAAGAACCTGCTTTGAATTTACAACCCCCACGCTGTATCAGGCAAGGTTAGTGGCTACTGAAAATACCACCAGGACAGGGCTATCTAAAGAACATTGAGTAGTGTGGTAACTGTACAGAAAAAAAGACATTGCAGTTTGAAAAGAAATCTTACACAACCTTACATTTCAGTTTTTTTCTTTATAAGGATGAGTTGCATCCAGGGGCTTAAAATGCTTTATAGACAAGAAAAACTGCACTAAAAGCAACTTTTCTTCTTCTTCTTCTTCATATTTCTCCTCCCTCTCCTCTTCATCTTCATCTTCTTCCTCTTCCATCTTGTTCTTGCTCTTTTAAGCCTGAATGACTCCCTTGTTTGTGGCATCAGGCTTCCCTTTGAGCTCAGTTTGCAGCAATCTCCTTTTTGTGTTTTTCCTTCAGCTTAGCAGCCTCCTTACATCTGGCTGTTTGTCATCTGCAGTACTGTTATTGCACATCTCTCCCAGTTTCTTTGCAGCATCACCAATGGATAGGCCAGGATGTCCTTTGGGTTTTAGGCAGTACTCAGAGCAGAACAAGGAAAAAGACCGAAGGAGGTCTCTTGGGTCATTGGTATCCTTCAGCTTCCTTTTTGTCCCCCTTTCAAGAGGGATCTAGGTTTTCATGCCTTTCATAATGAGCCTTGTTCACCCTGCCTATGTCTTCACAATTCCCTTCCCTTGAGCAGACATGGTCTTCCACCTCCCTGAGCACTTCTTAGAAAACTGAGAAGTTGGCCAGCGCCATGGCTCAGTAGGCTAATCCTCTGCCTGCGACGCCAGTACCACAGGTTCTAGTCCCGGTTGGGGTGCCGGATTCTGTCCCAGTTGCTCCTCTTCCAGTCCAGCTCTCTGCTGTGGCCTGGGAGGGCAGTGGAGGATGGTCCAAGTGCTTGGGCCCTGCACCCGCATGGGAGACCAGGAGGAAGCACCTGGCTCCTGGCTTTGGATCGGCGCAGCACGGGCTGTACCATTTGGGGGGTGAACCAACGGCAAAGGAAGACCTTTCTCTCTGTCTCTCTCACTAACTCTGCCTGTCGAAAAGAAAAAAAAAATGAGAAGTTGACAGAAGCACTCGGGTGCTGCTTCTTGGGCTCTTTCAGGCAGTTTTATAAAAGAATGCATATGATGACATTTAGCCCCTCAGCTTCTTAGGATCTCCTTTGCCTGTTTGGTTATTTTTTCTCAGCAAAACAGAGTCGCCCAGTGCGTTGTCCAGCTCTCACTTGCCCTGGCGCTGTCTCTATGGAGCTCAATGCATTGCAGTGGCTGTGAGAGCAGGAAGAAGACCTACAACCTGATGTTAGAAACACTTCTATCAGATTAAGAAAGTTCCTTTGTGTTCCTAGTATAAGTGTTATTTTTTTAAAAATCTTAGAAGTATGCTGATTTCGATCAAATGCTTTTCCTAAGAAATGTGACTTTCTCCTTTTTTTCAGTTAATGTGGTGAATGGTATTAAACCTTTCTACCATTTTTAGAATAAACTCAACTTGGTTGTAATACAATTTCCCTTTAATATACTGCTGACTTTCTTTTGCTAAAGTACTGTTTAGATTTTTACATCAATGTGAAAGACATTGGCCTACAACTTTCTTTTCTTGCGTTGTCCTTGTCAGATTTTGATATCAAGGTTTTACAGGCGTCCTGAAGGGAGTCTGGAGATGTTTCTTCTTTCTCTAGTCTCTGATGTGTTTTGTGTAATATTGGTGTTTGTTTTTTCCTTATAAGATTAGAAGAATTCATCAATGAAGACATCAGTGCTTACAGTTTTCCTTGTTAGACATTTAAATTATATGTTCACTTTACTTAATAGTTTCCATGCTATTCAGATTTTCAGTTTTTTCTTATATCAGTGTTGCTTAATTGTTTTCAAAAAAATTTTCAGTTGTATCTAGTTGACATTTATTGGTGCTTAATAGATTATGTCTTCTAATAATATTTTTTAAAAACATAATTTATTTGAGAGGCAGAGAGAAAGAGAGTGAGTATGGCAGGCAGAGGGACCTTATTCTCTGGTTCACTTCTCAAATGCCTGTAACAGCTGGGGCAGGGCCATGCGGAAGCCTTGAGCTGGGAACTCATTCTAGGTCTCCCACATGGGTAGTAAGGACCCAACTGCTAGAGCCATCACCTTCTGCCTCCCAGGGCATGCATTAGCAGAAGCTGGAATCAGGATCAGAGCTGGACACGAAGCCTGGCATTTTATATGGGATGCGGGCATCTTAACTGTTAGGCCAAATACCTGCCAATCCCCGTACTAATCTGTTTAATATTTGCAGCAACGGTGACAAATATAATGAGAGTCACACATGAAATTCAAAATGTTCTAATTCATTAAAAATTGATTTTAATGTATTTTATTTAAACCAGTATTGTTTTTAACTCAAACGATTATCATTTTAATAGGCAGTTGTTGAGATATGCTACCTTTTTCTTCATCTAAGTCTTCACGTGCCTCTGCCTAGTGGCTGATCACATTCAGAACTGTCTTACAGGTACTCAGGAACCATGTGTATCTTGGGGCTGTTGTAGGTTCATGCAGGGTTCTGGGATCTGTACTTTACATCCTGGTATTGGTTATTTTCACATTTTCTTTCCTCCCCACCCTCCCATGATTCATTTTTACCAGGGATTTATCAATTTTGTTGATCTTCTCACAAAACCAGCTTTGTGTTTTGATCATTAATGTTGTTGACTTTACTATTTATTTATGTATTTATTTTAATTTAGGTTTACTTTGATGCTGTTTCTGACTTTTTGAGACAGCTGTTTTATTTTTTTGGTAAAAGACCAGTTAGTCTCCGGTTATTGGAATCATTACAATCTCTGTTGCAGTTATTAACCTCTGCTGTTATAGTAGGGAGGCAACCAATAGAAAATTTGTAAAGTGGGAGGTGTTGCAATAAAGTGTTGTTTACAATAGTGGGATGTGGGCTGGATTTGATCTTGGGGCTTTAATTTGCCTGCCCTTGGCTTACATCACCATTTTCCTCCCCTCCCCTCCCCTCTCCTCCCCTCTCCTCCACTCTCCTCTCTTCTCCTCTCCTCCCTTCTCCCCTCTCCTCCCCTCTTCCTTACCTTTCCTTTTTTTTTTTTTTAAAGATACTTATTTATTTGAAAGTCAATTACACAGAGAGAAAAGGAGAGGCAGAGAGAGAGAGAGAGAGAGAGAGGTCTTCCGTCTGCTGGTTCACTCCCCAATTGCCTGCAATGGCCAGAGCTGCGCTGATCAGGAGCCAGGAGCCTCTTCTGGGTCTCCCAAGCGGGTGCAGGGGCCCAAGGACTTGGGCCATCTTCTACTGCTTTCTCAGGCCATAGCAGAGAGCTGGATTGGAAGTGGAGCAGCCGGGACTTGAACTGGCATACCTGGTCACTGCAGGTAATGACCTTACCCACTATGCCACAGTGCCGGCCTCAGTTTTCCACCCTTTCTTATTTTTGAATAAATCTTTTTTTCTAGGTAAAGGCTATAGTATTCTTTCTAACCATGATTGGCTGTATCACAATGATTTATTAATATTTTAATTTTTAAGTGCAACATATTTTCTCATTTCTATTTTGACTTTGACCTATGTGTTATTTAGAAATACATTGTTGAATTTCCAAACATGTAAGTTTTCTACTTGTTATTTATTGCTATTGGTTTTTAGCTTAATTTTGATTTGGTCAGTGTACTAGGGATTTGGCAAACTGTGGCTATGCATCACGTACTCGGTTTTGTAAACAATATAGCAATGTACATTAGTTTATGGCTGATTTAATGCCACAGCTGCTGGAGTCGTTAGTTGTGATACAGGTCATATATTCTGTAAGCCTAAAATGATTATGTGGGTCTTTAAGAAAAATGTTCCTGATCCTCTGCTCTATAGATTTCAGTCTAATGAAATTTGTTGAGTTACTTTTTTTGCCCAGTATTGGTGAACTTTTATAAATATTCCATGTATAGTTAATATATTCTAAAAAAAAAAAAAAAAAGAGTTCATTTTCATCTATTTGAAAGGTAGAAAGGGAATCTGGTTCACTTTCCAAATGTCCACAACAGCCACAACTGGGCCAAACTGAAGTTGTGGCCCAGGACTCCATCCAGGACCCCCACATGGGTAGCAGAAGCCCAAGCACTTAAACCATCATCTGCCCCAAGCATGCATTAACAGGACATGAAGCAGCCCGAACTCAAACCAGGCACTCTGATAGGGGTTTGGGCATCCTAAGCAGTGACTTAACCTGCTGTGCTACAAGATCTACCCCCATGTATACTTTAAAATAGTATATAGAGAGCAAGATTGATTACTGTGTTCTCTTAGGTCAAGTTTGTCCTTTTCCCGCAATTCTTCTGTGACTTTACTGATTTTTTGTATTAAAATCTCATATTATTTATTTTTTCATTTATCTTTGTAATTTTGTCTATTTTGGCTTATATGTATTGGGTGGTATTATTAGAGTTAGATGCAAATTTGGAATTATTTCTTCCTAGTAAATTGAACCTTTTATCATTATGATCTTTTCTAGTGACATTTTTTGATTTAAAGTCTACCTCATCTAATGTTTTAAAAAAATTGAGATAGGAGTTACATAAAATTTACCATTTTAAAGTGTACAACTGAATGATTTTTGATATATTCACAAGGTTATATGGTAGTAACTAATTCTAGAACATTTAATCACCCTCAAAAAGAAACTCTGTGCCCATTAGCAGTCCCTCCCCTGGTCCCCTGGCAACCATACTATGTGTGAAAAATATAGTCTGTGCCCTTTTGTGACCATCTTCATTAACATCATGTTTTTAGGTTCATCTCTGTCGTAACATGTATCTGCACTGCATTCTTCTGTATAGTTGAATAATATCTGACCTATTCCACTCTCAACTGTGTGGCTTTAAAGTATATCATGATTTCCCACCTCAGTTTTCCTGGCTTTTGTGCAGGTTGTCCACCTGTATCTGCACCTTTTTGTTCTTTCCTCTTTATTGTCTGTGTTCAATTTTGATTCTACTCGCAGAAGCTTCCCTTCACTGTAGGATCTTTTTCTGGAAGACAGTCCTGTTCTTGAGGATTCAGAGTTTCCAAATCTGTCCAGCAGTCCCTCATCCATCTCAGTCTCACTTTCATCTTTAATGTTTTCATTGAGTATAGACATCTTCTTTGGTATCTATTTTCTTTTAAAATCTTAAAGTTATTGTCTCATTGTCTTCAGTTTTTCATTGTTTCTGCTGGAAAGTTAGCTGTAAATCTCGTTGTTGCTTTGTCCATGACGGTTTTCTGTCCTCCTCCTCTCCACACCCTCATCAGCTATGTTTAAGAACTGTTTATTTTTTATTTATAACAGTTGTACTGTGATTTGTCTAGATGTTGATCCTTTTGTATTTGTCTTGTTTGAGGTTTGTAATATTTATTGAATTTGAGATCTGATTTTTAAATTTTTTTTATATTTTTAAAACTTTATTTATTTATTTGAAAATCAATTACAGAGAGAGAGGGAGAGGCACATAGATGTTCCATCTGCTTGTTCACTCTCCAGATAGCTACACTGGCCAGTGCTGGGTCAGGCTGAAGTCAGGGACCAGGAGCTTCTTCCAGTGTTCCATGTGAGTGGTGGGGGCCCAAACACCTTGGCCATCTTCCACTACTTTTCCCAGACCATAAGCAGGGAGCTGGATTGGAAGTAGAGCAGCTGGGGCATGAACTGGTACCCATATTGGATGCCAGTGTGGCAGGCAGTGGCTTTACCCACTACGCCAACAATGCTGGCCCCATAATCTGATTTTTAAAATTATTTGCTTTATTTCAAAAGCAGAAAGACATGGAGAGAGATGTCTAATCTGTTGATTTGCTCTCCACATGCCTGCAACAGCTGGGGTTTGAGCAAGGCTGAAAGCCAAGAACTCAAGTCTGCTTCTCTCATGTGGGTGGCAGAGAGACCCAACTACTTGAGCCATTACATGCCTCTTCCTAGTGTGTGCATTAGCAGTAAGCTGGACTTAGGAGTGGAGCCAGGACTCAAACTCAGGCATTGTGATAGGGAATGCAAGCACCCCAAGTGGTGTCTTGAGTGGTATTCCAAATGTCTTCCCCTGGGATCTGATTTTTATATTAATTTTGTGTACTTTTGACCACTATTGAATTATTTCTTGTAACTATTCTTTTTTAATCTCTGGGACTCCAATTATATATAAATTATATTCAAAGTAGTTCATGTATCTCTTTTTCTCTTGTTTCTGTCTTCCAGCCTTGTTTTTTGGTTTTAACCTAGATTTTTTTCTGATTTGTCTTCCAATTTGTTTATTTTTCTTTCAACTAATGTGACTTTCTATTAAATTTGTCCATTAAATTATAGTTATTTTTCCAGTTTTAAAACCTCACTTTTGATATTTTTAGATTTCTGTAAAATTATTTTCAAAATAATTTTGTTTTGTGTTTGGTTTTCATTTTACTTGAGTGGCAGAGACCGAGTGAGAGCAACTGAACAATGGTGTTCACTCCCCAAATGCCTGCAACATCTGGGGCTGGGCCAGGCTGAAACCAGGAACCTGGAACCCAATTCAGGGATCTCAGGTGGGTGGCAGGGAACCAACTGCTGAGGTATCACCTGCTGCCTCTCAGGGTGTACATTAGCAGGAAACTAGATAGGAAATAGAGGAGCCTGGACCCAAGCCTAGGCTCCAATATGGGATGTGGGGGTCCCAAGCAGCATCTCAACTACTGCTGCAAATCTGTCCTTGCCTTTTGTAAAATACTTGGTCCTTCCTTTTCGCTTTCCACCCCCTTCCCTTTCTGCCTCACCCCTCCCCCTGTCTCCCTCTCAAAAACAGAAGCATCCCCCTTCAGCCCATCCTAAAGGCCAAGACCCTTATACCGAAGACTGGATAACAAGAAGCAAGCCTGACACATTTCTGTGATCACAATTTTACATGCCATGGGAGCCTTCAAAATAAAGGTCCAAAGCCCAGGGTTAGCTTTCCATTTTTATGCCTAGGTAAGCGTGGTCAGCCATGTAGGGACGTGGGCCTGCAGGGTCTGATCTAATGCCGTTAAACTGGGGAAACCCAGCAAGGCCTGTCTGTTCATATTCCTCTCGGCTTCTCCGTGTAGCAGTCCGGTGTCTCGGCTGTTAGCTGAGACCCCTTCTTAGATGGGGCCCGTGATCTACTAGACAAGCTAGGTTAGATAATTTCTCTATGGCCAGCTCCTAGACGTAAAAGTAGAGTGTGTGTGTATGTGTGCGCGCGTGCGTGCTAGGGGGGAATTAATGTTTTTTATGTTTTCTGGCTTGCTTGGGGAAAGAGAATTCTAGTTTCTGTGATCTGCCTTGGGGAAGAGAAATTCTAGCTCCTCCGGGTTGCCTCAGGGGAAAAAAGGAGAGTGAAAACAGGAGGGGGGAAGGTCAGGGAGAAAACTTGCTTCTTAGGCCTCCACTCAGGGTTGTCATTTTCCGATCCCAACCCACCCCTACTCCTTACTGTTTTTCTTTCTTTCTCGTATCCAGCAAGGTCATTTCAGTGCATGGATCTAATGCCACTGTGATTTGAATCCCTTCTGGGTCTGTTCCTGTTGCTGGTGAGACCCCTTAATTTTCAGTCTCTTTTCTTTAGTCCTTGCTTTTTTGGCAACGTTTCATTGCGTGCCAGTTTTTGAATATTAAAGCTGTGGCTGGAGCTTAAAGCCTGGGGTGATGCTGTCCAGCTCCATGGAGGATTCACACCTGCCACTGGCTGGCAGGGTAGCACCAGTGACCTCCCATCCCCTGTCCCCTCCTCACTTCCCTGCCAGGGGTTTTCGATGATTTGAAGGTAGGCTTAGGCTTCTGTCAGGGCGCATGTATTTCCTTTTTGTCCTTCTCATGGGGTGTAATTATGCGGGGTCCCAAGCCCGAGGCTCTGTCTGGGACCTCCTGGCTTTTGTGGGCCCCTCAAAGACTTCTAGTCTCATGCTCTTCGTGCTGTTGATGAATTGAAACCTCTGGTCAGCTTGTAGCCTCTTCCTTCTCTCTTCTGTAATAAGCCCACATCCTTGGGAGAAACACGGCCTCAAAATGCTAGAATAAAATATGTTTTGAAGTTTTTTCCTTTTCCTGGGTCTTGGCTATTAGTAATTCTGTACTTTTCTGATAATTCTTTGATGCTTGTGAAACTTTTTTTTTTATATATTTTATTCATCTGTTCCATTTTTTTCTGAATTTAACAATGATATAAAATCCTACTTCACTTTTTTCTGGAAATGGAAAACCAACTAGCCTTTCAAAAAAAAGCCCTATGTTCAGACATTTGGTCTGTGGTTGTCATAATCCGTCTGTGAGGAGGATACTATTATTCTCTTTCCTTATGAGGAAACTATTGTCTAAATAGGTTAATGGAATCTTACCTGTGCACCTGCTCTAAGCATTCTTTTCTTTTAGACTTTGTAATACCAAGTATTCTGACATTGTATGACAGGTACACCAGAAATGTAAGTGATTGAAGAAAAGAGCCCAAATAGGAAGAGTATTATGTGGGTGTATGTGTGTAATATAGACTAAGAAAACCTGTAGTTAATTGTGTATGCTTGAGTGATTGGCTGTGACCCTTTCTATGTAATTAGTTGAGTTGTGTTGAGCTCTTTTTTCAATGGAAAAATTTTTTCCAAGAATTTTCTATATATTATAAGCTTGACTTCATAAGTCTCTATATATAACTAACCCATATTATATGATTCATCATGAGTTTGTTAGCATTACAGAAATTATTTTCCAGCTTTAAGTTAGGTTAATTTATTATTTATTTCTTCAGTCATGTTTCACACTCTGTTACGAGCCTTGCACCTGATGGCTGGGTGAGATGGTTGTCCACAGGTTTGTCCTGAAGTTGCACGGTTCTGGGAACATGACAGAACAGAGCAGAAAACAGGAATAATTGGATGGAGAGCCAAGGGCAGATGGTATCTCAAAGCAAGCCTCTTGGGGCTAGATGGACATGAAAAGGGGGAGAGCTGGTGTTGAGAATTTTAGCAAAGAGATTTTTAAAAAAATTTTATTTTTATCCCTAGAAGTTCTTGATGAATCTCTGAAGAGCTCTGGTTGCCAAAAATTTACTTATTTGTGGGACCTCTTCCCAGTTGTACTTGGGGAGAAAAAGTAATGAAATCATAAACGCTTGGTTGGGGTTGGGAAGTATGTCTTTTCTTGTCATTTTAAATTATTGTGGGAGAGGGTGAGTGCAGAGGAGGGAGGTGAAGAGGGCAGAGGAGAGGGAATGGGAAATCGAATGGAAGGGGGAGAGGAGAAGCGGGAAGGAGAGGGGGCAGAGCATGGGATGGAGAGGGAAATCCTGTCCCTGGTTACTTCACAGATGCCTGTACCAGTCAAGATGGATCTGCAGCTAGTAGCCAGGAACTTGATCCTTTTCTCCCACGAGGATGCCAGGAACCCAGTCACTTGGGCCATCACTGCCAGCGCCCTGGGCTTCTCATGCTTGTTTCATGTGCACTGTGCATTGTGCTGAGACAACTTCTGTAGTTTCAGTGCTGGGGACTGAGGTGTTGGGGTCATGAGAGAGCCGCTGTCACCATGTAGCTCACGTTGGCAGTCACCGATGGCAGCAGGTCAGAGGAGCAGTACCCTGCCTAGCAAAGAGATTTGAAAGGAGCGTGGGAGGTGGTGTGTGAGGAGTGGTTTGAGACTAGGAGTGTGGAAGTAAGTGGGGCAAAGGAAGTGTGTGACCCGATCAATAATGACTGGTGGGTGAAGGGACAGAATGTGGTAGTTTCAAGGAGCCTTTCTCGTCCAGACGTTGCAAAATTTTTTTTTTTTTAAGAGTTCCTGGTTTATATCAAGAACTTCCTTATTTTCCATATTTTTACTTAGCTTTTGCTTCCTTAAAAAAAATAACAACAGCGACCTCAGAAATCTCAATGACTGAGATGAATAAAAGTTTATTACTTTCCTACGTACATTTTGGTCATAACATTGCTCCAGGATCAGCTTTAGCCATTGCCTGGAGATCTAGCTGAAGGAGCAGCCCTCGTCTGGGACATGCCTTTCCTGTGTGGCGTGCATGATGCAATCATGTGGTAGCTTGGGAAGCTTTGGCTGTGTGTTGGCAAGGGTCACCAGCATTGGTGTTCCTCTGGCCACTGCTGTCACAGAGAAGGGCTCTGCAAGTCACATGCCAATAGGCAGGGATACGTAATCCTCTCTAGGAAAGAGGAGAGAAAAATTGGGCGTGAAATTAGAATCAGCCACATCTTCCCTTCTAGATGAGAATTTAGATGTGGAGAGTATACTGTCTTATAGAATAGGATACAGTTTACCCTGTTTGATTGATTTTTAAAGACATACTCTTTTTTCCCCCAAAGATAAAGTCTGAAATCATGGTGAATCTTATAATAGATGAGATTTTATAATCACTGCAAGCCAGGCAGCTGTCGTGATGTCATTGCATTGGCATGGGAGTGTCGCTGATGGGATCGGACACCTGCAGCCACTGACATTTCAGGGCCATTTGGGAAAGGAACATGAATCCTGATTTTTATCTGAAAACTTTGTGTCGACAGCATCTAGCAAGATCACCATCTATCACTGAGTGAGTGTCAGCAGCTTGGGAAAAAGTCTCAGAGGCAAGAGCAGCGTCAGTGCTTCCAGTGGCACAGGGAATGATATCGTAGGGGAAATTGGATTGCGGACTCCCAGTCAGAAGAGTAGGTCTTTGTGAAGAAGTTTTAGGAATACTTTCAGAAATTCATTGTGTGTTGATTTTACTTTGCACATGTGCAACATAGTGTATTATATATAAATCTATTCTAAAGCACTGGATCAGAGCTGGTGTTGTGGAACATGGGTTTAAGCCACCACCTGTGATGTTGGCATCCGTATCGGAGCACTGATTTGAGTCTTGGCACTCTGCTTCTGATCCAGCTTCCTGCTAATGCACCTGGGAAAGCAGCTGAAAATGGCCAAAGGGCTTGGGCCCCTGCCACCCACTTGGGAGACCCTGATAGTGTTCCTGGTTCCTGATCCAACCCTGGCAGCTGTTTGGGGAGTGAACCAGCTTAGGGAAGGTCTCTGTCTGTCTCTGTCTCTGTCTCTCTCTCTGTCACTGTCACTGTCTTTTAAAATAAAATAAATGAATCTTTTTAAATACTGTGTCAATGTGTGTAAGGTAATTTTACCTGCTAAGAAATAATTATGTGGGGCTGCATTGTGGCACAGTGGGTAAAGCTGCTGCTTACAATGGTGGCATCCCCTATGGGCACCAGTTCAAGTCCGGCTGCTTCACTTCTGATCCAGCTCCTTGCTAATGTGCCTGAGAAAGCAGTGAAGGAAGGCCAAAGTATCTGAGCCCCAGCATCCACATGGAAGACCCAGGTGGAGTTCCTGGCTCCTGTCTCCAGCTTGGCCCATACCCAGCTGTTAGAACCATTTGCGGAGTGAACCAGTGGATAGAAAAGATATGTCTGTCTCTCTCTTTGTCTCTCTAATTGCCTTTCAAGTAAATAAATATTTTTTTTAAAAAGGCATTGTGCTATAATTAATCGATCTTTTTCCCTTTGTGCTTCATGGACTACGGGTACAGTTGACTCTTAGTGGCATCTATGAATCTGTGAAATATGATAACTTGCTTCTTGCACTCTTAAAAATGCTCAATATTGATTGGGTAAATAGAGCCAAAATTTCTTCCTTAGAAAGTCTTCTTGTATATAGTACATACTTTCAGATTGAACTGACTTTATTAGTTTTTAAACAACATATGAAGGGGGCTAACATTGTGGTGCAGCCGATAAAGCTTCTGGTTTGTGTCCTGGCTGATCCACTTGGAGTCAAGCTCCCTGCTAATAGCCTGGGAAAAACAGCAGGGGATGGCCCATGTGTTTGGGCCCCTGCCACCTACATGGGAAAACATAGATCGCTTGGCCTTCACCTGGCGTAGCCCTGGCTGTTGTGGACATCTGGGAGGAGAACTGGCAGATGGAAGATCTGTCTCTCTTTGTCTCTCCCTCTCTCTGTGTAGCTGACTTTCAAATAAGGAAACTTTATATATATATATATATATATATATATATATATACACACACACACACACACACACACATACACACACATATATATACATATATATATATACACATACATACATACATACATATATACACACTCTTGAACTGAATTTTCATTCCATTGTTTGGTTTCAAAAGGTGAAACTGACCTCTTTTATCAAAAGGCTATACATTTGGTAGGGAGATGGATTTTATTTTATTGTCTAACAATTTTGTGTGAGGGTACTTAAAAAAGTTAGAGGAAGATGGAAATCAGGAGAAAATGCATGTTTTCCAGTAACTCTTTAAAGGGCCTTGTGTTGGAGTACATATCTAAAACCTCTTCTCGGCCGGCGCCGTGGCTCAACAGGCTAATCCTCCGCCTTGCGGCGCCGGCACACCGGGTTCTAGTCCCAGTCGGGGCACCGGGTTCTGTCCCAGTTGCTCCTCTTCCAGGCCAGCTCTCTGCTGTGGCCCGGGAGTGCAGTGGAGAATGGCCCAGGTGCTTGGGCCCTGCACCCCATGGGAGACCAGGAAAAGCACCTAGCACCTGGCTCCTGCCATCGGATGAGCGCAGTGCGCCAGCCGCAGCGTGCCGTCCGCGGCAGCCATTGGAGGGTGAACCAACGGCAAAGGAAGACCTTTCTCTCTGTCTCTCTCTCTCACTGTCCACTCTGCCTGTCAAAAAAAAAAAAATTAAAACTTCTTCTCAGGCTGGCGCTGTGGCTCACTTGGCTAATCCTCTGCCTGCAGCGCTGGCACCCCGAGTTCCAGTCCCGGTTGGGGTGCCGGATATTTGTCCCGGTTGCTCCTCTTCCAGTCCAGCTCTGCGCTGTGGCTCGGGAGGGAAGCAGAGGATGGCCCAAGTGCTTGGGCCCCTGCAGCCGCATGGGAGACTGGGAGGAAGCACCTGGCTCCTGGCTTCAGATTGGCACAGTGCTGGCTGTGGCAGCCATTAAGGGAGTGAACCAACGGAAGGAAGACCTTTCTCTCTGTCTCTCACTGTCTAATTCTGCCTGTCAAAAAACAAAACAAAACAAAACAAAAATCCTCTTTTCAGATGAACTCATTTTATAGTAGTGCTTCTTTAAAAAAAAAAAAGATTTACTTATTTGTTTGAAAGACAGAATTACGCAGAGGCAGAGAGAGAGAGAGAGAGAGAGAGAGAGAGAGAGAGAGGTCTTCTATCTGCTGGTTCACTCCCCAGATGGCTGTACTGGCCAGAGCTGGGCCAATCCAAAGCCAGGAGCTTCTTCTAGGTCTCCCTCTCTGTTGTAGGGGCCCAAGGACTTGGGCCATCTTCCACTGCTTTCCCAGGCCACAGCAGAGAGCCAAATCAGAAGTGGAGCAGCCAGGACTCAAGCCAGTGGCCATATGGGATGCTGGCACTGCAGGTGGCGGCTTTACCAGTTTTGCCACAGTGCTGGGCCGTACTGCTGTGTGTTGTGAGGACCTGGCCATCGTAATTCTCATCTTCATTGCAGTGTTGTAAAGGAACTTTGATTTTGATGTCAATCATCACTGGCAGGATTCCAATTCTGTCTCTGGCATTTATTAGGTATGTGCTATGAGGGGTCTTCAAAACTTCAATGGCAAGTGCATTTTATTAGAATAAAAAAAAAACGTATATAGGTTTAATATTGCACCAGAGTAAACTTTTTAATTCTGTTTTCCACAAGCTTATGAAGTACCTTGTGTCACATTGTCACCCTGATGGCTCTTCTTGAGAACTGAATTTCAGTTCTTTTCCCCCCAGGCTTTACTCATCTTGCAGGATCCCCATCTTGGAGATGCTTGTACTAGAAACCTGGGAACCACTCCCTCCCTTCCACCTTCCCCAGACAGACCGACTTGGGGCTCTCTGGTTTGTGCTTCTCCTTCTCCTTCCCTCCCTCTCCGCTTCAGTACTACAGGCCATGTTTCCCTAGCTTCCCTCTGATGTCATCCTTCTGTGACCCTGGGTTTTAGCGGGCTGGACTGTATGTGCTTGGTTCACTGTGTGAGCTTGTTCAGCACAGTGTCTGACCCACAGTAAGCCCTCAGTAAGGGTTTATTGAAAGGACAAATAAGTGAATGAATATTAGTTTCCTCTTAGGGTTGGAATGAGAATTAAGTTAGGATGCAAATAGTATCTTTTTACATATCGTGTGGCCTAGAGTGGGTTTTGGATGCCAACTCTTCTTCCTTTGTTCCCCCTAAGTCCTAAGCATTAACAGGGTCTGCCAATAGTTTCACAGTTATGGGTTGTGACACATAATGGATAATAAAATCAATTTAGTGAATTTTGAAGTGAATTTTTAAAAAGATGAAATGGAATAGAAAGGCAGTTATCAGAATAACAGAGCAAATTATCGTTTCCTGAACTCTTGGCGTGCAGGTATGTATATCTTTACATGTAAAAATGTAGCATATTTCTTAATGTGGATAATGATCAAAAAAAGTTCTGAAACCCACTGTTGTCATTCTAGCACAGTTTAGTGCGGCCTCTAGGTGACAGTGTATGTACATTAGGGCAGTTAAATGGGGATATGTCCTATTTCTAATGAAATGTAATTCTAACTAGCTACCTTGTTTCCATGTTCAAGACCCGAGAATCCTCATCAGTCATAAATGGCATCTACAAAGCTTCTGGGATTACTGCATCCTCCCCTCCTACTAGAAATTGTACCTATTTCTAACCTTTTTTTTTTAGGAGTAATTTGTATACTTTGTACATTATATATCACAACCTTTTCTGCTATATTGAAAAGATAGTCCCAATATTGTTATTATTTATTATGTGGACATCTGTCTCATATAAAGTATAAAGTGATGGTGTTAACATTATATTGTGTATGTCAAAAGAAATTTTCTAATAACTCAAATTATTGCTCTTATTAAACTTTATTGCCCTAGTGACTTTATAGGCCTTAATATGACTAGTTTGATAAAATCAAATATTATGCAGATATATAAAAACCCAGCTTATACATAGAATCAGGGAAAGCCAGTCCCAGACAAAAGGAAACGAAAGCATCTAAGGATTAAGACAATAATAATTATGACTGTGGTAGTCTGGTAAGTGATTTCATTTTTTAGTCAATTTTTTATATAGGTTTGATAAACATTTGTATAACTGAACTATGATCATCTTCTTTAAGGCCAGTGGTCAGTTCAAAACCTTTGATGCTGTTGACTCTCTTAGCATTAATCATTGTTTTATGCCCCAGTCTCCAAGGATGCATAAATTATGATAATAGAAGCTGGGGGGGGTGGAGGTTGTGCTTGCTGCAGCATTATTGTGTCCACTGGGATGGCATTTTGTGTGCTTGCCCTCTGTATATTGCTGGGCTGTGGCACTGGATCCTGTCCCCCCACAAAGCCAGAGCCAACAATGAATTACAAAAGGCATCAGAAAGCAGTCCTGTGAAGTGGTTTGTTTGGAACTCTTAGACTTGATGGAACAGAATTACTCCAGGGATCTTACTCAATCTCACGAAAGCTTTGGTTCTCCTTCCTTATAATCTGTTTTATAGGCTTTAGTGGCAAATGTTCAAATAACACACAACATTAGCTCGTATCCACCGTGTGGAAAGACTGTGGTCCAGTGCAGTGTTCTGTTTTCCTGTCGTCTTATTCCTGGTTTCTGTCAGCCCTCACAGACTGGTCAGTAGAGACTCTTCTGTTCTTATTCTTTACCTTTTTTCTCCGTTTTACACTGATGACATGTATTTTGGAAAATTTAAAAAATAGAAACTTTAAAACACAAATAAAAAATTCTCAACTCTCTGTGATCTTTCTATGATTTTACTATGTATATTTTAATCTGTTATCTTTTGACATGTAAGAGAATGCTGTATATATTTTTTTCTGATGAATTTGAGATGGAATGAATATATTTAGGTAAAACATACATTACCAGTGTTAGCTGAAAAAAAGTATAAAAAATTTTACCTGGAACAGTATTCATGGAAGAATGTGATAAATTTGTCAAAACACTATTCCTACAAAGTTGCCAGTTCCAGATGGTTTCGCTTGTCAGTATTCATGTCTTTGTATATAGTGCCTATGCTGTTCAAACTGTTCTAAAATATTTTTTCAATGGTGTGCTACTTCATTTTCTAAGTTGTTGTAATCCAAATACAAAAATGTTAGTACAAAAAGATAAATCAATAAAGAAAGAACAGACCAATTTTCTTTATGACAAGGAAACCGAAATGGATAAGCAGTAGTAGCACTATTGGCGCAGCTATTTATTGAAAATCAGCCTTGTATAATTTGAATATAAAATTACCATTATCTTATTCATTATTGTAGATAAATGACTTACAAATTAAAACTTTAATCTTAACAAAAGATTATTTATCACATTAAATAATCCAACAATATCATAAACAGTTTTTTTTTTCAGGTGTCTCTCGGTACCTAAGAAAACCACCCTAAATCTTAGTGATTTCATAATAATTTATTATTTCTTATGCTTCTGTAGATTGATTAGGCTTCTCTGGGCCCCATGAGGTGTTAACTGGGAGCTCAAATGTCTAGGATGGT
The DNA here is from genome assembly GCA_949820135.1 of Sylvilagus floridanus. Taxonomy (NCBI): domain Eukaryota; kingdom Metazoa; phylum Chordata; class Mammalia; order Lagomorpha; family Leporidae; genus Sylvilagus; species Sylvilagus floridanus. Next base: position 89,532,924 of record OX463243.1, on the reverse strand, counting down.
TTCACCCACGTGTTTATACTTCACTTAGATAGCTGGGCCTCCTGCTGTCCACATGGCCTTTCTCCATTCAGAAGTCCAGCCTGAGAGGTATGGCAGCCAGACCTGAAAGGATAGAGCTGAAGCTGTCAAGTCTCTGAAGTCCAGGCCCTAGATTAGCTTGGTGTATTTGCCGTTTCACTGTAGTGTTCAAAGCAAGTCATCAAGTCAGCCCTGTTGAGGGGAGGGCTTGATGGGAGAAGTGGCACGTGCCACGGGGATGGGCTAGTTGTTGGTGACGGACATCTTTGAAGAGCCTCTACCACACCAGCTTAAATGGAACGTTGCTAAAGCCTTGAAAACCCCTGTGTGTCCCTTCCCTACCTTTTGTCCCTCCCACCTTCAAATGATCACTGTTCCATCCCACCACCACGCCTCATTTTCTGGGTTCTCATGATCATTTTACCATATGAGTATATGGATTTAGCCAGATAATATATTACTTAATTTTGCATGATTTATATGAATTAATGCTTACACATGATCTTTTATGCTTCAATTCAGATAAAAAAGTGAGAATTTTTAAAGGAGATTTATTTTTATTTATTTGAAAGGCAGAGTTACACAGAGAGAAAGAGGGAGATACAGAGAGTGAGAGATCTTCCATCTGCTGATTGACTTCCCAGATGGTCGCAACAGCCAGGGCTAGGCGAGGTGGAAGCAGGAGCCAGGAGATTCATCCAGGTGTCTCATGTGGGTACAGGGAGCCCTCTCCTGCTGCTTTCCCAAGTGCATTAGTGGGGAGCTGGATCAGAAGTAGAGTAGCCAGAACTCCAGCTTGCACCCATATGGGATGCTGGTGTTGCAGGCAGTGGCTTAACCCGTTATACCACAGCACTATCCCAAAGATCATTGCTAAGATTCAAAAGTAAAAAGAAAGGTAGTTAAAAAAAACTTCTAATCCAATCTCTATATGATTGATAATCATTGGTGACATTCTGTGATATGTTAACGCAAATACCCATAGCCCAAATCCATATGAAATATCTCTTCTTTTCTCAATCTCTGTGTTTCTTGAGTTTGGGTGGCGAGTCCTACTGCATTGTTTGAATGTATGGTGTTTAGTTCCTGAATGTTGGATTACGAATAGCAAGGTTTCAGATTTGTGATAGATTCATCCAAACATTTAGTTGACTCCAGTAGGATGGTGAGTGTTTAAATAGTAAAGGTTACTTTTGTATTTCATTCCTTTGTGTGCATGTAATTTTAAATTACTTATTTAAAGAGACACAGAATTCCCATCTACTTGTTTACTCCTGAAATGCTTGCAATGGCTGAGGGCCAAAGCTGGGAGCCTGGAACTCAGTCAAAGTCTCCCATGTGAGTGGCAGGAACACAACTACTTGAGCCATCATCAATGCCTCCTGGGATCTGCATGTGCAGGAAACTAGAATGGGGAGTTGGAACCAGGAATAGACTGTAGCTAATCAGATGTGGGATGCAAGTGTCGTAACTGGTATCTTTACTGGTAGAGCAAATGCCCACTCCTGTGGTGTGTAATTTTAAGAATAGGAGGTGGAGGATCATATATCAATATTCCCTTTTAAAATTTGAAATTTAAAATGGAGGTATGGTCTCAGTAGATTGCTGTTAGACATTATTCTGCAATATTCTAAAACTTTAATGTGTGTGGCAGTCACCTGGAGAACTTGTTAAAACATAGCTTGTTGGGCCTCAAGTACAGCGTTGGGAAAAGTAGGTCTGGTGCATGCTTAAAAATGGGCATTTTTTCAGCAACTTTCTGAGTGCCATTGATTTTGCTGGCCTAAGGACCACTTCTGTTTTACAATTTGATTTTGCATGGATGTGTCATAGTGTATCGTAGTGAGTGATGCATCATAATTTATTAAGTCCCTTATAAGACACTTAGATTATCTGAAAGTTTTGCTATTATAGAGAATAATGACCATGATAATACAGAGTTTTTGTATTTCCTTATAGCATATTTTTTTTTAGATTTATTTTTTATTTTATTTAAAAGACACAGTTACAGAGAGAGGTAGAGACGGAGGTCTTCCATCTGCTGGTTTACTCCCCAAATGGCCGCAATGGCTGGAGCTGAGCCGATCTGAAGCCAGGAGCCAGGAGCTTCTTCTGGGTCTCCCACATGGGTGCAGAGGCCCAAGGACTAGGATTTCGGCATCTTCCACTGCTTTCCAAGGCACATAGGCAGGGAGCTGTATCAGAAGGGGAGCAGCCGGGACTTGAACTAGCGCTCATATGGGATGCTAGCATTGCAGCCTGGGGCTTTAACCCCCTCTGCCACAGCACTGGCACCTATAGTGTATTTTTATAATTTGAAATACCTGGTCACAGGGGTAGTACGTTCTTTTTATGTTATTATTATTTTTTTAAGATTTATTTACTTGTTTGAAAGGCAGAGGCAGAGACAAAGAGAGGTCTTCCATCTGCTGGTTCACTCCTCAAATGGCCACAGTAGCTGAAACTATGCCAATCTAAAGGTAAGAGTCAGGAGGTTCTTCCAGGTCTCCCATGCTGGTGCAGGGGCCCTAGCACTTGGGCCATCTTCTCCTGCTTTCCCAGGCCATAGCAGAGAGCTTTGTCAGAAGTGGGGCTGCTGGTACTCGAACTGATGCCCATATGGGATGCTGGCACTGCAGGCGGCAGCTTTACCCACTACGCCACAGCCCTGGCTCCTACATTCTTAATACCTTTGGTATGTAATGTCAAATCATATTCCAGAAGGCTGTGTCCATTATATTTCTAATAGGAGAAAATAAGAGATGTAAGTAAATATTCTGAAATCTCTGGACATTTCCAAAGGGGGCTTCCAAAATAATTTTAATATTAAAACAATTACATTGACTCATTAAGGTTATTATATTAAGAGGATAATGTTCATTTGGAAATAAAAGTTTTAATACATTAAAAAGTTGAATGACTTATATTACAGTTACACCTTGCATGTGGGTGATTAATATTTTTAAATGAACTTCTTCAGGTAAAAGGATCCATTCATCCTCAGACCTCCCAGCACGTGGATCCTCGTGTTGTTACTCTCTACATTCTCCTGCAGTGAAATCCTGCAGTTTTACATTTCTTATTGTGATTTCATGTGAAAATGAGTTATCTTTCCCAGGATAATAACCTCTGGTCTTGAGGGCTAAAGATTGGGTACGAATCTTGTCCCTGCTACTTGTTATATGACCTTGGAGATCATCTAAATTCTAAATCTCAATATTTTTTAATCATCTGTGCAATGATTATAGTAACTTGAGGTTTTATATGGAGAGTTTGGGTATTACTGGGACACAGTGTAAATTCTCTTGCTGGAGTCCCTGGGATTCTGCCAGGAATAATCAGCTCCCTGTAGCCTTGAAGGAGCACCACATTTTTTTTATTTGACAGGCAGAATTAGACAGTGTGAGAGAGAGACAGAGAGAAAGATCTTCCTTTCTGTTGGTTCACCCCCAAAATGACCGCTACAGCTGGTGTGCTGCGCCGATCCGAAGCCAAGAGCCAAGTGCTTCCTCCTGGTCTCCCATGCAGGTGCAGGGCCCAAGCACTTGGGCCATCCTCCACTGCCTTCCCGGGCCACAGCAGAGAGCTGGACTGGAAGAGGAGCAGCTGGGACTAGAACCCAATGCCCATATGGGATGCTGGTGCTACAGGCAGAGGATTAACCAAGTGAGCCACAGCGCCAGCCCCATGGACCACATTTAAGAGACCAGTTAGTGATCTACAACTCTTTCCCAGTGGCCAAATTTTTGCCCCTAAGAAGATGTAGAAATGGGGCCGGCGCCGTGGCTCAACAGGCTAATCCTCCGCCTTGTGGCGCCGGCACACCGGGTTCTAGTCCCGGTCGGGGCGCCGGATTCTGTCCCGGTTGCCCCTCTTCCAGGCCAGCCCTCTGCTGTGGCCCAGGAGTGCAGTGGAGGATGGCCCAGGTGCTTGGGCCCTGCACCCCATGGGGAGACCAGGAAAAGCACCTGGCTCCTGGCTCCTGCCATCGGACAAGGGCGGTGCGCCGGCCGCAGCGCGCAGACCGCGGCGGCCATTGGAGGGTGAACCAACGGCAAAGGAAGACCTTTCTCTCTGTCTCTCTCTCTCTCACTGTCCACTCTGCCTGTCAAAAAAAAAAAAAAAAGATGTAGAAATGGAGTTAGCCCCAGAGCTAACTAATACATTGTCTGCATTTAGAGTGCCTACTTTACTTTTTGGTTTTTCTCTTTATTGTATCTACTATGTTTTAGCTTCTTCACTGAGCCTTTTTTTTTGGGGGGGGTGGGGGGCACTAATCTTGGATTTTAAAGCAAATGAAAACTCTTGAAAATGTGTGGTGCTTTGTGAACTCAAAGTCATGTGGTTGACTGCATTCAAGAGACTGTTGAGATGGATCCCTCAGGGCCCTCAAAGGTAGTGTTAAAGGGCTTGTAATCATTTATGTTGCTGCTAGTTTTTTCTGTACTTTCTTAGTGACCTTGTAGGTTTTTGATGTAGCAAACATTCTCCATTTAAGAAAGTATCATATCACATAGTTTGTAAAACACTACTTGGAACTTGACTTATAAATCTTAGAAGCACAGGTTTGTTTTTTTTTCCATTAAATATTTATTTATTTGAAAGAGTTACACAGGGGAAGGGATAGGTGAGAGAGAGAGTGAGAGACAGAGAGACAGACTGGCAGAGATTGAGACAGATCTGTTTGCTGGGTTCACTCCCCACATGGCCGCAATGGTGAGGGCTGGGCCAGGCGGAGGCCAGGGGTCAGGAGCTTCTTCCAGATCTCCTGGTGAGTACAGGGTCACAGGTCCGTGGGCAATCTCATGCTGCTTCCCAGGCATTAGCAGGGAGCTGGATCAGATGTGGAGCAGCCGGGTCTTGAACTGGCTCCCTTATGGGATGCCAGTATCACAGGCGGCAGCTTTATCTTGCTGTGCCACAATGCTGGCCCAGAAACACAGTGTTTTAACTTCTCAGGCTAGGCCGGAAAGCATGGCTCACTTGTGTTTGTAGGGAGAGCTGAGTGCAAATAAGAGTTTGGACTTTGGAGCCATACAGACTTGGGTCAGCGACTTAATAACTGTGTAATCTTGGGGAAATCAATTAACCTCTAAGACTTGGTTTCTTCCTCCGTAAACTAAGGAAGATAATGCCTATCTTATAGGATTGTTATGCAGATTAAAAATGTCAAGTCATTAATTTAGGGCCCAGTGCCACAGAGGTCTTTGGTGACTATTTCTTTTTCTCCTTATTGTCCGTGAACATATTGCTGTAATTTTCCTTTTCTTCTTGAGTTATTGTAGTTTTGTTGTGTTTTGTAGGGATTACTAGAATGGGCGAAATTATAGGTACATTGTGTCTAGTTACATATTATACATATATTATTATATAATAAGATTGGTTCTGTTAGATTAACATTCTGTTAGATTATAATAACGAATATCTTTAGGAATTGTCTTAGAAAGCACGATTTTACCAAGGTAAAATGAATTCTCCCTTTTAGAGGCCAGAGGGAGTTCATGGAAGTTATTCCTGATCAACAGCACAGTGGCTGTGTGCAGTGACGGACCTGCTGATCCTTTTTGAATTAGTTTTGTGCAGTATGTTATTGTTTGTAGTCATGTGAATTCACTGACAGTTAGGTGGTCAGATGTGTATGGGGGGTTCAGACTGCACATTTGCTGAGTGTCTAGTTAGGAATACTGCTTATGCTGGTCAGTGGCTCCTGCTGATTTGAGAACAGAAGGTGCATCTGTAGACAGTGCTTAGATTGTATAAAATCCGTTGTATTAGCATCTCACACTGCAGGAGAGCAAATTATTTCTTGAACGAATAATTTTAAAGAATACAGCTGTTTGTGATATCTTTGTTACAAAGATATTGTTTTATTTGCACCTTTAGTTTAAGGTTTAATTTCTGGCCTAAGTACAGCATTTTTTTAAGTAGTAGGATTTGTTCTTTACAGGTTGAATATTTTTAGCTTTATATTTTTAATGAAGAATGTTGTCAACATTAGGAATTCCTTTAAGGAATTTTAATTCATTTTCTTTAAAGTTGGAATCATTGTTTAGTACATAAAATTATCATTCAATGAATAATATCTACTTGACCAGTTTAAATATTGATATTCCAATTATTGCATTTTTAGTTTTTTTTTGTTTAAATACTGTTTTAGGTAGCATCACTTGGACACGGGAAACTACTGTGCATTGTTCTGTTAATAAAGAGGAGGTTGTTCTCTGATTTGATTGTTTGAATTGTGTGAATTGAAGAGTAATGTTTTTTTAGCATGACACTTTGGGAACTGCTACTTGGTTAGGATACTTTTGTTCCAAGGTCTCTTTGAGTCAGTTCCTATTAAAAGTGAAATGTGACAACCTGTATAACACTGAAAATATTGGAACAATACAATACTTGTATTATTATTGTATGGCTTTGAGGAAAACCTCATACTGTGTCTAATTGAATTTATTATGTTTAATGAATTTTTAAACCAAAGAGTGCCTTTTTTGTTTACTTGACCATTGAGTTTACATTTTAAGTATAAGTAAAATATACTGTAAAGTGTGTAGAATGCTGAAAATATGCATCCTGAAAGATAATTACATGTTAGTTGCAGAATATAATATTTGCAAAGAAATATTGTTAAAAATGATATTCTCAGTAAGTTAGGATCTAATAGGTGGCTAGAGAAGAAAGGGCTAAAAACATTAAATTAACATTTGCTTTCGTTAACAGTTCCTGTGAATTTTTATAATAGAATCAATCACAGTGAATTTATTTGGTAAATTATCAGTGCCCGTGTTATGTACCTCCTTAAGAATGTCTTAAAATGTCATTTTTCAGAAACATGTGATTTACTTAAAAATGGTGTTCTTTTTAAGAGAACAAAGAATTCAGATTTAGCTGCTTAGCACTAGTTGTGTTATGTAAATTATTATGATAAATGTAACTTGTAAAAATCTAAAGCAGTTACATGATTTATATCAGTGAAACAACTTTTGTTAGTTTGTGCAAGCATATCACTATGAATCAAGTTGAGTGATGATTACAATAGTGTCAAGTTTAGCAGTTCCTTTTTCTTAACACCGTAATTCCTTTTTCTCAACACTGTAATTTTTTAGACAAGCATTTACCTAAGTGGCCCTTTTCTAAATCTAAACCTTGGAGGGGAGTGGGAAGCTAGTGTAAGACTGTGAATTTTGAGAGCTAGGTAAAAGTCCGATTTTGTGTCCCTATGAAACTTTTGAAACTTGATGTTTTCTGAGAACAAAAAGTGGTAGAAATGTGTGGCCACGTTGTTTTTGGGTCATCTTTGTTTACTTGCTGGATGATCCTGTCTCTGTTAGGACTCACTATGTATATGTGTGTGTGTGTGTGTGTGTGTGTGTGTATGTGTTTTAAATTAATAAAGATAAATCTGGCCAGCATATTCTTGCCTATGAAATACCATTAGCCATGACTTGTATTTAAATGATAACTTTTTTGGGAGGAAGGAGATGAGAGGCCCTAAAGAGTTAGGCACCAGGCAGTTCTGTAATTTGAGAGAGAATTTGCTTTTCCTTTCAAAGAATTTCCTGCTCGTGGCAGGAAAATTACAGCAGATTTAAAAACCTGTACTAAGAAACATAAATTCAAAACTTTTCAAAGAAAATGTGAGAATATTTTAGACATCTAGATAGGAAAGGATTTCTTATATGCCACTAAAAAGTACTGTGATGGAAAATACTTGCTTTGACTACACTAGAATTTAAAACTTCAGTAAGGCAAAGGAAGCGGCAAACAAAGAAAATGATCAGACTGGAGGGAGAGTTTTTCCAAGGCTTAGGATCCAGGATACATAAGGATCTTAAAGAAATTTCAAAAATATGTAAAATGTGGCGGCGCCACGGCTTAATAGGCTAATCCTCCGCCTTGCAGCGCTGGCACACCAGGTTCTAGTCCCAGTTGGGGTGCCGGATTCTGTCCCAGTTGCCCCTCTTCCAGTCCAGCTCTCTGCTCTGGCCCAGGAGTGCAGTGGAGGATGGCCCAAGTGCTTGGGCTCTGCACTCCATGGGAGACCAGGAGAAGCACCTGGCTCCTGCCTTCGGATCAGTGCAGTGCGCCGGCCACGGCAGCCATTGGAGGGTGAACCAATGGCAAAAGGAAGACCTTTCTCTCTGTCTCTCTCTCTCGCTGTCCACTCTGCCTGTCAAAAAAAAAAAAAAAAACAAAACAAAAAAAAAACAAAAAACCACCTCGCCAAAAAAAAAATATGTAAAATGTGTTAAACAGCCAAAAATGCAAAGAAGACCAAATGGCTAGTAATATTATGAAAAGATTATCTCACTAAAACCCAAAGAAATATAAATTAAAGCCATGAGATATAATTTCACACTTGAGAGTGGCAGTTTTAAAAATTGAATAATACTGGGGCCGGTGCTGTGGCGCAGTGTGTTAACGCCCTGGCCTGAAGTGTCAGCATTCCATATGGGCACCAGTTCTAGTCCCGGCTGCTCCTCTTCTGATCCAGCTCTCTGCTGTGGTCTGGGAAAGCAGTAGAAGATGGCCCAAGTCCTTGGGCCCCTGCACCTGCATGGGAGACCTGGAAGAGGCTTTTGGCTCCTGGCTTTGGATAGGCGCAGTTCCGGCCATTTTGGCAAGCTGGGGAGTGAACCAGCAGATGGAAGACCTTTCTCTCTCTCTCTCTCTCTGCCTCTTCTCTCTCTGTGTAACTCTTTCACATAAATAAATAAAATTTAAAAAAAAATTGAATAATACCAAGTGTTGGTAGGTCTATGGGGGAGCAATGCCTCTTAAGCTCTTTGACAGTATCTAGTGAAGTGAGAGGTACCTATGGGATCTCAAAAAAGGAAGATAATCGTATAGCAGTGGTTACCAGAGGCTTGGGAGGGGAAGGGTTGATTAATAGGTGATGGTTGCACAACTTGATAGATGTGCTAAAAATCATTGGATTTTATACTTGAAACAGTGAATTATGTGATATGTGTGTAAAATATTTCAAATTGAAGTTATAACAGAAGTTTACTATTTGTTAAATCCAAGTATCTGTTAATATGAGTCACGGGGATGCTTCAGAAAGTTTATGGAAAATGGAATTACAAGGTAAGTTTATTTTGGTGCAGAAAAAATTGAAATCCATGTGCTAAGTAGGTCAACTATCTATGTCATTTTTAGTTCTAAATTACTTTTGGGGAGTATACCCTCTGCCAAGATCAAGATGGTTGTGGCCAGCACTGTGGCCCACTTGGCTAATCTTCCGCCTGTGGCGCCAGCACCCCGGGTTCTAGTCCCAGTCAGGGTGCCGGATTCTGTCCCGGTTGCTCCTCTTCCAGGCCAGCTCTCTGCTGTGGCCCAGGAGGGCAGTGGAGGATGGCCCAAGTTCTTGGGCCCTGCACCCCCATGGAAGACCAGGAGGAAGCACCTGGCTCCTGGCTTTGGATTGGCGCAGTGCGCCGGCTGTAACGGCCATTTGGGGGATGAACCAATGGAAGGAAGACCTTTCTCTCTGTCTCTCTGTCTCTCTCTCATTGTCCACTCTGCCTGTCAAAAAATAAATGAATGAATAATGTTTGTGATACCTACAGAGGGCTACCTTGTGCCCCCCTCCTGGTTAGGAAGACCTTTCTCTCTGTCTCTATCTCTCTCACTGTCTAACTCTGCCTGTCATAAATAAATAAATAAATAAAGGTTTGCGATACCTACAGAGGGCTACCTTGTGCCCCCTCCTGGTTAGTGTCTTTCCATCCTCCGCCTGCCTTGCCCCCTTACCCTGTCACTACTGCTTTTATGCTTATCATATATCAGTTTTAATTGTTCTTGAACTTCATATAAACAGAACCATTTAATTTCTTTCATCCAAAAATTTGCCTGTGAAATGCATTCATGTTACTGCATGTGTTTATTCTTGCCTGACTGCTCTATAATATTCCATTATATGACTATACCACAATTTATCCTTTCTCCTGTTGATCAGCACTTTTGTTTTCAATGTAATGAATAAAACAACCAAGAATAGTCTTTTAATAAGCATATGCAGTTACTTCTCTTGGGAATATATCAATGTTGAATTATTGGGTCATAAGGTGGGTATATGTTTAGCTTTATAAGATACCAGCAGTAATGTCCTCAAGTGCCGTGCCACTTTATCGTCCTCCAGCAGCACAGGAGAGTTGCTGCTGCTCCACATTCTCCTAAATCACTCTGAGAACTCTATAAGATTGTAGTGCATGGATTTAACGTATGTTGTCTAAGTGTTATTGATTGATATGTATGTGGTGTCATATTTTCACTGTTTGAGCAACACGGTAGTGGACTTTTTTGTAGAAAGCAGCGACCATGGTGAATTCCATGAATGCCTGCCTAGAATAAAATCGTTCGATTCAAAGGCCTGGGCTTTTAACAGAGATTCCATTTGTGCCGCAGAAAGCTTCGTACCAAGTTGCATTCCATCCATCCTCACTTAGTGAGGAGTATAGGAGAATGCTGCTTCACCCAGATCCTTCCGAGTCCAGGTATTTCCCGTACTTTTATCCTTTGCTAATCCGACGGGGAAGTGCAATGAGTTTGGGAAATTTAAAACGTTATCAGCTCTCTCCACCCCTTTCCTGGTATCTCTCAGCTTCGTAAGAGGTGGAGTCGATGTCCCAGCTTCTTGGGGAATACCTCTGGAGGTTATCGGGAGAAGAGAGATTAGTACGATTGCTTAACAGACCTCAAGTTAGAAGGAGAAAAAGACTCAAGGATTTGAGTTCAAACAGAAATGTTGGCTTCTTAGATCACTCTGGAGTCTCAGCTGCGTTGATGTGGAAGAGGGGAGCAGTTGCAGGACTCTACAGAGGCTTCTACCTTTCTCACCTCGTGGTTAGGCTTAGGCCTCTTAATTCACCTGCTCATCTTTCCTTTCAAAACTGTCCTAATTTCTGTTTTACCTGGACAATTCCAGGATATTTGTTGTATTTTCCTGGGGAACATGCAGATCCTGTCTGTCTTTTTTTTTTTTTTTAAGATTTATTTATTTATGTATTTATTTGGAAGTCAGAGTTACACAGAGAGAGAGAGACCAAGGTCTTCCATCCGATGACTCACCCCCCGGTTGGCCACAATGAGCAGAGCTGCACCGATCCAAAGCCCGGAGCCAGAGCCTCTTCCGGGTCTGTCAGGTAGATGCAGAGGCCCAAGGACTTGGACCATCCTCTACTGCCTTCCCAGGCCACAGCAGAGAGCTGGATCGGAAATGGAGCAGCCGGGTCTTGAACCATATAGGATACACCTCAGGCACCTCAGGCCAGGTCGTTAAGCTGCTGCACCACGGCGCCAGCCCCAGATCCTTTCTCTTGATTTGATGCCTCATAATGCCTGATAGATTACTAGCAGTGGGTGTGCAATAATCTTACAATGAATTAGGCACTAGTTCAACTTGTGCTAATGTGTTTTTTTGTTTACTACTTCATAGCAACCCTATGTTTATCCCCATTTTACAGATGAGGAAATTGAGCACCAAAAGGCTAACATGCTATCACAGAGTCCCGCAGCTGCTTAGCAGAAGAGTTAGTATTGAAATCCAGTCTTGGTGTGGCACTCTTCCCTACCTGAACTCGTTGGTGCATGGTCTGAGTTACGTTATCCAGCTGGCTTCATACCAGCTGATTGAACTCAGTAGTCCCAAGCTTTCCCTTCTCAATTTATAGGGTCTACCTATAAATTGCACTACTTGGATAATCCTGTAGGTGGGAGGTGGCTCTAGGAGGAACTTAGCTGGACCTGGTTGTGTTAAATAGTGCTACAGTGGTATCTGTATACAGATTTTCTTCTGTTGAGAGGGATAGTGGAGGAAGGTCTGCCGCCCAGACTGTGTAGTTGTAGTGTAGGACTGAGAAGGTCACTTAAAAGTCTGCTCTCACTGTTACACTCTCACCTCCATGCACCCTGGGCACTGACCTGCTCTCTGAGCCAGTGGTTAGCATTGGGCACCATGGGACTTCAGTTGTATTTTAATGCAAAGAAGGAAGAAACCTCTTCAGATTATGAAGTGAAGCTGTGGAAGCCAAGTCCTGGAGCCAGGTAGAGAGGACAAAAGAAGCATTTAAGATTCCGGACATCACATCAGGTGTGTAGGTCTAGTGCAGGACAGCTATTGAGCTAATTCCTTCTTAATGGGAAATACATATTTCAGTGTTTAGACCTTGAAATCCTTAATTTAAAAAGGCATCAGTAGAATGGTATTTAAGTAACCACTGCTTTACATTCAGAATTTTTATGCTTCATTGAAAAGAGCTCTGAAATGGTTTTCTGTCTTTTGTGAGGGGCTTTTGTTGGCTCTGTAGAGTGGATGGCCATGGGGAAACTGAGAAGTGCTTTGCTCAGGGCCATTTTCCTTTAAAGGGTACTTACACGAATATTTTGCTAAAGTAATGAGTTGCCTCAGGATTTTAAACCATAGGGTGATAGAATTTTATTTGTTTATTTTAAAAATATTATTTGAAAGGAAGAGAGGGCAAGAGAGCATCTCCTTCCACTTGCTCACTCCCCAGTGCCTGCAACAGCCAGAGTTGGGCCAGTGCAGAACCAGGAGCCTGGAAGTCAATTCAGGTCTCACACGTGGATGGAAGAGACCAGATGCTTGCTCCTTTGCCTCCTGCCTCCCAGAGTGTGCATTGACTGGAACTGGAGTCAGATCTGGGACTCAGACTTTGATATGAAATGTAGGTGTCCCAAGCAGCAACTTAACTACTGTGCCATCTGCCCCTGGATGATAGAACTTCAGAGTTAAGAAAGCTCATTTACCCAACACTTTGAGAGAATTCTAGCCTGCAGTTGCCCAATGCAGCATTTTAAAATTCACATACAATCTTTTTTAATATTATAATGGCTATTGGAATGTCTAAAAGCTTACTAAAAAATGATTGTATGCTATGAGTCAGATATCGCCCTGGATGTAGCATAGAAAGAAAAATAAAAGTGATTCTACGCTCAAGAAAACTAGAATTATGTAGAAGTGGTCAGCAAATGACTAGAGAATAAGTACTTGGACAAAGGTACACAGAAGATTGGGTATCGCTAAAGGTCCAGTTGAAGATAGAAACCGTTGTGCCATTATTGCTAGTTGTGTGTCAGAAAAATGGGTTCCTTATGTTGCCTTCTGACTTCCCACTTCTCTCTGCTCTAATTTTAAGTCTTCCTAGGTGAATCTGATTGGCAGAATTTTTTTTTTTTTTGACAGGCAGAGTGGACAGTGAGAGAGAGAGAGACAGAAAGGTCTTCCTTTGCCGTTGGTTCACCCTCCAATGGCCGCTGCGGCCGGCGCACCGCGCTGATCCGATGGCAGGAGCCAGGTGCTAGGTGCTTTTTCCTGGTCTCCCATGGGGTGCAGGGCCCAAGCACTTGGGCCATCCTCCACTGCACTCCCGGTTCTAATAGGGGATGCTGGTGTTACAAGCATCAGCTTAACCTGCTATGCCACCGTGCCAGCTCCTTACTTTACTTATTGAGAAGACAAGTACTTCCATGAAAGAAGTGATAGTCTAAGATGATAGGGGACTAGGTGCACAATCAAGTGCATGATATGTTATGGTGCTGCCAAGACACTGAGTGTTACAGGAGACTGGTCAGTCTGGGCTCAAGCATTAAGGGAGGTGCTGGGGTGGGAGGAGCTTCTGGAAAGGCAGATGGGGACGCTGTAAGCTGCTGTGTAGCTTTTAAAGCTAATTCTCTAGGAGCGTATTTATTTATTTGAAAAGTTTATTTTTTAAAAAAATTATGAGCATGACTTAATGTAGAAATTTGGGAAAACCATCTATAATACTCTCACAACTCAAAGATTCAGGGCTAGACATTTTACTGGATTAACTTTTAGTCTTGTTTTAAAGATTTATTTATTTATTTGAAAGGCAGAGTTACAGAGAGGGAGGGAAGCAGAGTTCTTCCACTCGCTGGTTTACTCCCCAGGTGGCTGCAATGGATCCAAAGCCAGGCGCTTCTTCGGGGTCTCCCATGCAGGTGCAGAGTCCTAAGGACTTGGACCATCTTCCACTGCTTTCCCAGGCAATAGCAGAGAGCTGGATTGGAAGTGGAGCAGCTGGGACTCGAACCAGCACCCATATGGGATGTCTGCACTGCAGGCAGTGGCTTTACTTGCTAAGTCACAGTGATTCTCGTTTTAAAATGTTCAAAAGGGATAGGGGTTGTAGTACAGTGGTTCAGCCACCAGTCAGGATGACTGCATCCCATACTGTAGTGTGATTTCAAGTCCCAGCTACTCCGCTTCAGATCTAGCTCCCTGCTAATGTGCTTGGGAAGGCAGAGGATGATGGCCCAAGTACCTGGGTCCCTGTTACCCATTTGAGGGATTCAGATAGAGTTACAAGCTCCTGACTTTGATCTGGCCCAGCCCCAGCTGTTACAGACATTTTGCGACTTAACCAGTGGTTGGAAGATACGCCCTATCTAATATCGCTCTTTCAAATAAATAAACATTTAAAAAATCCAAAAAACTCTTATGTTATAATAAATCTTTGTATTTTGAGTTAATTCTTTATAATGCAATGGTATTTCCCCGTGTTACTAGACACCTCCTAGTTTTGATGGTGATGTAAAGATTATAGCTCTTGAGTTTATTAGTATCCCTTTTTCAGTTTTTGAAATGCTGCTTAAACATTTCAAAAGCTGCTTATATTTCAGGTTATTTCCCTGGGGTGGATTTGACATATGGAATGACTTGGATGCAGAGTATGGGTATTCTTAATTCTTTAACATGTTGACAAATTATTTGCCCAAAGGAGTATTCAAATGTTTGCTTCCTTTCTTCCTTCAATATTCACTCAATATTTATATGCTAGGTCCTATTCAAGGTGCTGGGGATTAGTAGTGAATAAAGCAGGCAAAAATCCCTGTCTTCATAAAGCATCCATTATAGTTGAGGAAAAGAGATAAGTATGTAGTGTATGCTGGGGAGTAAAATGTGCCAAGGAGAAAAATCACACAGGAAAAGGGAATAAGGAGTGGTGGAGCTAGGAAAGGCATCGTTTTGAATAAGATGGTTGAGGAAAACCATATTGAGAAACTAACTTGTGTGTAAAGTTCTGCTAGCCCAGGCCTCATTCCTGTGGTATTTATCTGACAGAGTGCATGGCAACAACGAAGGCGATAGAGTGGAAGGATGACCTGCATGGTTGAGGAACATGAAGAATATTGGTGAGAATGGAACAGAGTTAGGAGAGGAAAATCTTCCAAAGAGAGGTCAGAGAGTGGCTGGTGAAGGGAAGGCATTCCAGAGGGGGCCTGATCTGAGTTCCAGAGTGTTCTTTTGGGTGCTGTTTTCAGAACAGACTGTAGAGAATTGGAAGCAGAAGCAGGGAAATCTGTTAGAGGGTGATGGTAATAATCCTGGTGGAAGATGTTGGTGGCCTCCACTAAGGTTGTGGTGGTGGAGATGGAGAGTGAAGGTCAGAATCCGATTGTATTTTGAAGATTCAGTTGACAGAGTTGGATGACACTTCAGATCTAGCTCCCTGCTAATCTGGATCTGAGACGTGAAAGATCAAAAGTTCAATTTTGGGTATATTGGATTTGAGCTGTCAAGTGGAGGTATTGAGCAGACAGGTAAATGAGTCCAAAATTGGGAGAAATCTGAGCCATGGAAATAAATTTAAACTTGATAGCGCATATTTGCATTTGAAGCAATGAGACTGAAAGAGATCAGGAAGGGAGGGCATTGAGAAAGAAGAGTGAAAAAGCCTGAGCCCTAGAGTGCACTAGAAAGAGATCAGCAAGGAGAAGCCGGTGAGGCGGATGGGGCCGCAGGGTGCTCTGGGAGCATGTGAAGAAGGTGATTCAAGGCGAGGAAGCAATCATGGGTGTGAAATTGTGCTTTCCCTATAGGTCAAGATTAAAGATTGATCATTGATATCTGCAGGAAAAGAGCCACTGGTGTGACCATTTATAAACGAGTAGTTTCAGAGAGCTTGATTGCATAGGTTGAAGAAAGTGGAAGGAAGAGAACTGGTGACAGTAGGTAGAGATGGTTACAGATATTCATGAGTTTAAAGTGTCTCCCAGTGTCAGCCACAGTGGTATAGGTGGATAGTTGGATTAAGAAGGATTGAGTTTTCTTGATTGAGGATGATGAAGAGAGGCACAAGGGAGTTGTGGATTTATGTAAAGGAATATTGTAATAGTAGAACTCAAACCGGGTAAGCAGGATAGTGTAGATCTGAGGTAGATCAAGGAGAGGGAAAAGATTGGTAGAGGGGCTGGTGCTGTGGCACAGCAGGTTAAGCCACTGTCTGCAGTGCCGGCATCCCATGTAGGCACCTGTTCAAGTTGTGGCTGCTACACTTCTGGTCCGGCTCCTTGCTAATATGCCTGGGAAAAGAAGCAGAAGATGGCCCAAGTCCTTGGGTTTTTTACCCAGGTGGAAGACCCAGGGTGAAGCTCCTGGCCCCTGACTTCAGCCTGGCCCAGCCATGGCCATTGTGGACATTTGGGGAGTGAACCAGTGGATGGAAGATCTCTCTCTCCTTCTGTCTCTCTCTCTCTAACTCTGCCTTTCAAATAAATAAATAAATCTTTAAAAAATAATAAAAAATGGTAGAATGAACAGGACTTTGGGCTTAAAGAAAGTAGAGAACCACAGAGAATAAACCAGAAAGAGAGAATAATGGCCTTGGTTGGAGGGTCAGATGTTTGAAATTTTGATATCTGAGAGGGATTCATTTACTGATAATGATGGAGTTTAGGTTATAACCATGGAAGTGAGTAACTGAGATTGGATAGAGGACAAGATTTTTTATTTTATTTATTTTGATCAATTATTTTATATTTTTGTCAATTATTTATTTATTTATCAGTTTTTTTTAATGAGTGGAGGCGGAGGAGGCCATGGAATTGAGAGTTCAGGGATTTGGAAGGATCATCCATTTGACAGATAATATCGATATCTCTGTTGGGAGTAGTGTTATATGGAGTAGCAGTGCACCAGTATCCACAGGATTCAGTAATCAAGAATAATCCTGATATTAGTTGATGACAACAAAGCAGAGTGAGGAGGGGATTATGGTATGGTTTCCTGAGTTCAAAATTGGGAGTTTCAGAGAATAAAGAGAAAGAATGGTATGGTAGTAGTAGCAAGGAACAGAGGCCACTCCCGACCCTGCAGGCCAGTAGGAGAAGTGGAGAAGAACCACGCACCCCCACCCCCCACACCCCCACCCTGCTGCAGAGGAAACCACCATTCAGCCACAGAATGGAAGAATGGGAAGGGAACTTAGAGAGATACGGAGTTGAGAATTTTGCTGCGGGTTGTCCATAAGTGCTAGGGATTTGCTGAGGTAGGGGCAATCTGTGTGAAGGTGCCAGCTTTGCTCTTCCTGTGGCAACCTCATTTACAATTCATTGCACTTCTGATAGAAGATATTGAGTGTTAATTCATTAAGAATATATAGTTGGCTACATTTCTATATTGTGATGCTTATGTGGCTCTTTTAACAGGGTCTGTTGGATAGTGGGAAAAAGAGAAAGATGAGCAGAGAGCATTAAGTTTTATGGGAAAGTGAGTTGATTACACTGGCTAGCTTTGAGGATTCAGTTAAACATGAAATTGGGAGGGCTGACGTTAGTGGCTAGGCTAGGATTCTAGACTATTATGATAGCTTTACAACGTAAAGGTCTTGAAACATTAAGAGTAGTGTGAAGATCCAACAACAGATTAATGTAAAATTATCGTGATTGAACAATTCCACTTGTGGGTGTGCATCCCAAAGACGTGAGAGCACAGCTTTTCTGTCATTTGAGCTCTTGTGTTCACAGCAGCACTGCTCACAACAACTGAAAAATGGAAGTGACCTCCAATGTCCATGGACGGAATAATAGCAAAACAGTGTGGTAGATACTTACACATGCAATTTCAATATTATTTAGCTTTAGAAAGGGATTTCTGACACATGCTACAACATGAATAAAACTTGGAGACATTGTGGTAAGTGAATGAAGCTGGTGACAAAGATTGTACAACTCTATTTACATGAGGTACCTAGAACAGTCAAATCAGAGGAGTCAGAAAGTAGAATAGTGGCTAGGAGGAGGGGATAATGAAAAGAGTTGGTGGGTTTTCTTTAAGATATATACATATATATATATTTTTAAAGAATTATTTATTTGAAAGTCAGAGTTACACAGAGAAGGCGAGGCAGAGAGAGAGAGGGAGGTCTTCCATTCCCCTGGTTCACTCTCCAAAAGACTGCAACGGCCAGAGCTGAGCTGATCCGAAGCCAGGAGCCTTCTTCTAGGTCTCCCACGTGGGTGCAGGTGCCCAAGGACTTGGGCCATCTTCTACGGCTTTCCCAGACCATAAAAGAGAGCTGCATCCGAAGAGGAGCAGCTGGGACTTGAACCAGTGCCCATATGGGATGCCGGTGTTGCATGCTGGGGCTTTAACCCTCTGCGCCATAGTGCCAGCCCCAAAATATATTTTATGGAGCTGGTGCTGTGGTGTAGCAGGTAAATCTGCCACCTGCAATGCCAGCATCCCATGTGGGTGCCAGATTGAGTCCCGGCTGCTCCACTTCCAATCCAGTTCTCTGCTACGGGCTGGGAAAGCAGTAGAAGATGGCCCAAGTCCTTGGGCTCCTGCACCTATGTGGGAGACACAGAAGAAGCTCTAGGCTCCTGGCTTCATACTGGCATAGCTCCGGCCGTTGTAGCCATCTGGGGAGTGAACCAGCAGATGGAAGACCTCTCTCTCTTTGCCTCTGCCTCTCTGTCACTCTGCATGTCAAATAAATAAATCAATCTTTAAAAAATATTTTATTTATTTGACAGAGTGAGAGACAGGGAATCTTCCAAAGTGTCTTCTGTCTGCTGGTTCACTCCCCAAATGACTGCAGTGAACCTGTCTGGTCCAGGCCAAAGCCAGGAGCCAGGAACTCCATTCTGGTCTCCCATATGGGAGCAGGGGCTTAAGTAGTTGGACTGTCGTATGCTGCTTTCCCAGGCACATTGGCAGGGAGCTGGACCAGAAGGGGGGAGGCTGAGACTGGAACTGGTGCTCTGCTTTGGGATGCAGGTATTGCAAGTGCTGAGTTAATCCAGTGCTCCACAGTGCTGGGGCCAGAGTTGATGTTTAATAGCATTAGCGTTCCAGTTGGGGAAGATGAAAAAGCTCTGGGGATAAGGCTGGTGCTGATTGTGACACAACACTGTAAATGCAGGTTAACGTCACGGCACTGTATTCTTAAAGATGGTCAACATGGCACACGTTATGTATATTTTACCACAATTAAACACAAACCAGGATGTAACCTATAGGTGCTGCTTCTCCACTGGTGCTGGAGGGTCCAGGCGGCAGTGCTGCCCAGGGGAGGGTGGCAGAGTTGGGGTGTGAGGGGATGCTCTGACGGGCACAGTGTATTCACCCGTGAGATGTCAGCTTTATTTGTCCTGCCCACACTCTGCACTGGTTGGGGCCCAAACATTGGCATTCTTGGGGAGGTTTAGACGGACTTGGAGAACACATTTTCTTAAGGAAGAAAACATTTTCTCTGTGTTCATATTCCCTGTTTAATAAATTTTTTTTCACATGTTCCAAGGAGAACCTTTGGCCTTCAAAATTATTCCAAGTTTTTTACATGAATTTGTCTTTTATGTATTGTGTTTACTAGTTGAATTGAGTGCTAGTTACTTTGGAGTCATTTTATTTATATCCTGAACTTGGCAAAGGAATTTAAATAGAGGAATTGGAAAGCTCTCATTCATAATCTGCTAAGGCCTGTTTCACGACAACATGTTTTAGTTATTTGTCCAGATGTATTCTTATTGTTGAGTCACAATAATGACTGGAAGACAGATCAACAGGAGGACATAAATAAATAAAGACAAAAAAGAAAGCCAGTGTGGGATTCTTTGGAGTCTGGTAGAGCCATGCTGAATCCCAGCTCTGTTTCTTTGTGAATTTGTTCTTAGTAAGCCTCACTTTCCTTATTTATAAAGTAGAAATAAGTCTACTTACCTGGCAGGGTTGTTACGATTAAATAAGATAAATTAAACTACCTATGGCAATGACTGGTATGCCCAGGAGTTCGGTAAGTGGTAGCTGATGCTGTTATAATTGTTAATACAAAAATGTTTACTGGAAGTCTGTGAAACCCAGTGTGCAAACTTAGAAAGCACAGGAATTAGCAGTGAGGCCCTTCAGTTTATACAGATCCACCTCCGGGTTTCTGTAAGTCTGGGAGAGTCCCTTGTGCATTTGATGTTTACAGATCATTAGCAAACAGATGCCAGGAGGCAAATAAACTGGAGCTTAAGGATTTTGCAACCACTGACACTATAGAGAAAAATCAGTTTCTGATAAAGTTATAATAACATTTTCAAACAAGTAATAGAAGGCAATGGGAACATTTTAATTAGGTTTATAAAAGTTTATTCCAGGAACACATGTATTTCCAATTTGAGGCACACCTATATGTCTGTAGCCATTTAATTTACAATGCTTGCTTATTTCTCCATTGGGGTTAATAATATAACAGCAACTAATATTTATTGTGTGCTTACTACATGCCAATGTGATCTTTAGGATGCCTATAGCACTCAAAAGTCTTGTTTTCATTTGGCTGTTTTGAAATTGGCTTTTATCCATTTGGAGAGACAAAGTGTTTAATGAGTTTATTTTATTCTATTCTGTTTATTCTCTTATACCTCAAATATTTGTCGGGTATTTATAACAGGCAAGACATTTTGTAGGAGACAAAGCTAAATGAAACACGGAACCTGGCCTTGCACGATGCCTACTCTTTGTACTATATCCCATTCAGAAGGGGGCATGTGATATCATTGTCTAGTTGTGGACTTTACTCCTGGCTCTGCCATGTCTTCCAAGAAGGCTTTTCTGTCCCTTTCAGGACAAGGCTAGAGGCCTCTGTACTCATCCCTAGCGTAGCACTTAACAAGCCCCATGGTAATGGCTTATTTATTTCTCTGTGTTCTCCATTAGTGTTAGTTAGGCTGTAAACTCCTGGATGGCCGGGACTATGGCTTATTTATCAAGTGGGGTGGCCACATCAGAGTAGTTTTATCACCAATGAGTGCTAATTTTCTAACATAGGACAAGTAATAATCTATTGCTTTAACTTGATAAAATGGATATGGCAAGCCAAATAGCATAGCTTTATCTTGAAGGTAAAATCAGAAATTTTATATGAAATGCCTATCACAGCACCTGACACACAGTGGGTACTCTGTTTTTATGTGAGTAAATAATTAAGTTATCCCTTTCCCCCAAATTTGACAGATGTGATAGATCTATTTATGAAGACCATATGCAGCAATCTCACGTTTGTAACACATAAAGGGCACAGCTGTCATTTAAGTTAAGTCTAAGGTAATTATTCATATTGGCGTAAAAATGTGACACTTAGGTTACTCATTCAAAAAGGTGGGGTAAAATTAATCTTAATTCATAGAAAAATTAGGTAGAAGCCTGAGATTATAACCACTAGAAAAAGACCACTTTAATTTATATGCATTATCTCTCGAGTTGATAGGTTTTAGGAGTTAGTTTCAAATTTTAATTAGGAAAAAAACCCTAAATATTTAAATTTAAATAATAATGAACTTGCAAACTAAGGTAGTCAGTAAGAAAAAAGATAAATCTATATATTTTGACTTTTTTCCCCCTGCGGTACACCCTACCCTGTCTGTCTATTTCAGAGCTCCCTTTGGACTTTAACTTATGTTTGATTTCTAGGTTTACATGGCACCACTTGGTTAGCAGTCAGATTTATGTTCGTTTTGTAGATGAAATTAGTCATGAAAAGTATTTCAAATTATGGTCAATATTGGCATTTGCTGGTTAAAGTCTATCAACTTTCTCTAGAAAGAAAGACAAACTCCCTGGATTTTACTGTACAATGTCAATGGACTCATTATTTGCAGAACAGCTGATGTATTTTGGACTTGTTGATTCACTTAATTGGTAACTGTGCTTACATTCATAACTCCAACAACTGAAAACAATAGGTCAGTGTCTGCTGTTTGCGCATAAATAGTCACATCGGAGCAGGATATGTCTGAAAGGCAGAATATGTTAGTCTGAGGAGGAGTCTGGCACGTGAATGGTTCCATTGCTTGCCTTGCTGAGGTGGGTTTTGCTCTCTTTCCTTAAATAATGCTGTTTGTCTTTGCTACAGGCTTAGGTGGTCAACTGTTCCTGTGTTAGCAGACTGGGTGTTGTGAAATAGTGTTTGTGTTGTAAATGCCAGTGTTGGGTGAGATGCTAGAAGAGAGTTATGGTTTAAAGCTGGGATGACTCCAGGTTTTTACGTCTTATAATCTTCATGTATTAGAGCAAAAAGTTAATAGGTTAAAAAAAATTCCATTGGTACTTGAAAACTAAATATTCATTTAAAGTAGTTAAAAAATAATCCCCCTCCAAATTAATGAATTAGACTCCTTTGAAATTCTAGGATAAAATCTGCATGTTTGATTCAGTAATTTTTTTGAAAGGAGTAATTTTTAATTAAAACTTTAAAGGAAAGAAAACATAAACCTTTTTGTGTCATCATCAAGGAAAAAGAAAACACATTGGTGATTTTTTTTTAACCATGCAAAACACTGCTTTAAAAAATACATTATTTTTAATTAGGAAATTTTAACTATCATACATAGAATAATTTACTAGAATAATTGCATTTAGTTAAAATGCTAATGATTCAGGTACTTTACAATATCAAGTAAATGAAGCTGAATTTTTGCAGTGTTAAGTCGGGTTAGTAGGGAGTGTCCTTGAAGATCTTTAACACATTCCAGTTTGCAGGCACACTATCAAGAAACTTTGCATTATATATATGTAAAAAAACTTCCTCCTCAAAGATGAAAAGAAAGTTCATTTCTGAGTATGTTTTGGGAAAGGCCGAGCTTGTCTGCAAAACGTACCACTTCTTAGACTGTTTTCTGGGAGTCTACCTTTTAGTGTCTGAAGTTGGAAAATGCCACTGATGAAAGGGGCAGTGGAATGGACTTTCATCCCGTTTGCAGCATATTCCCATCTTCTCATCTGGAAAATTAAATCTGATTACAGCTTGGATTAACATTTACGTTTCTGGGGAGAGGAAGATAGTATCTTAAACTCCATGAAATTGAACAATGAGATTATATCATTTATAGTTGATGTTGAAGTCCCACTTTTTAAAGGGTAGAATTTTGTAATTGTAAACTTTTAAATGTATTCAGTATTTTTAACTCTTATTAACTGGAAATATCCAAGAGAGAACGATAGGATCAATTCAGCAGGCATTAAATGTAACATTTTCTGTCCTGATACCTCCTATGCTAAAAGTGAAAGCAGTGTTAGGTTCCTGTGTTAACTGGTACATTGGCAGTTTCTCTTAAATTTCCTAAAAGAACTCCAGTTATAGAAGATAGTGACATTTGGTTGGTAAGCAGTTGTTATACATTTCATACAAAATGAAGTTAGTGTGTTTTCAATAGTTTAAAAATGTCATGCCTTAACTTTTCAAGTGGAGTCATTGGTGTGACAGAGGGAAACACAAAAATAATTTTGTAAGATATAAGTGTGTGTGTGCACACAGTGAGTGTATACATATAACTAGTTACCGATGTACAAATGAGCCCTCATACATAACTACAGAACTTTTATGAATTATTTTGCATTTCTGTTGTAAAAGATCTGTCTACCACGTTTTCTAGGAACTTTAAGCCTAAGGCAGAACTCAAGGTTTTTGGAGCCTGTGTAAAATAATTTATAGCACCTTTCCAGTGAGTCTTGCCCAAACTCTTATTCTATTAATTAAACATCCTGTGGCAATCTGGTATGTCTTAAAGATGTAAAAGTATGTAGAGTAGAAGCCTAGAAAACATAGACTATTGAGATAGATGAAAACTAGCGTTTTTAAAAAAGAAAGAAAGAGTAAGACATGTTTGGAGGTGAGTTTTCTGATGTGAAGACAGGGCTTGTAGACTGGGGCCCAGCTCTGTGGCTGAATGAGATAGTGCTGTTGGGTGTCATGCGGTGATGTTTTAAAATATGGGGACACTTCTGGTCCTCAGTGGCGGTGGTGTGTATGGGGTTGCTGGGATAGCCTTGGGGCACGTGGATAGCCGTGGGCATGTATCCACAGGGTTGCCTCATGGATAGCCATGGTCCTGGGAGAAGGTTGAAGAGAATCAGCAGCCTCTCTTGAGCCTTGTTGATTAGGAAGTGTGTGGATTCTGTCAGACTGTACATATTGTTGGCAAAATGTTTGCAGTGGAGTATTTTTGAGAAGTATTTTTTTGGCAGATGATTAAGTTGGTAAGAATCTATTAATTTAGGAGAAAGTTGCCGCAAGAGGAAGTACAATGCACTATTGTAGTATGTTGTTCCTTTTTTGCAAGAGGGACAATTCTTAAGGAAAAAAGCTTAACATGTGCTGATAACTCTTCTCACTGCCAACTGCCTAAGCAAATTGTTATGTTACTTTGTTCCATGGTAGTACTCTCATCTGCAGATTTGTGTGTTGAAAGTTAGCTCTTTGGTGACACTGCATTTGGCGGTGAGCGTATGAATGTGAGAAGGTGTTTTGGAACATTAGCAATTATAGCATTGGATGGTGGATAAAGAAATAGATATATAAATATTAGACCAATGCAGTTTTCCAGTGTATGTTATTTTCCATATAAAGATATAGAACATTTCATAAAATGTTCCCAGACCATTTAAAACTCAAAGAAATGCAGCTGACGCAATGAAATACATAGAGTACTTGTAAAAAACATACAGACACGCAAGTGGATTGCTGCCAGACAGAAAATTTAAAGGCGGTTTGCTTAACTGCAGGGTGCTAAGTTTTGTACGTGTGCCATGCTGAAGCTGTTAGTAAGGCGGGTGTTGTGTTGCTGGAGAAAAGCAGATTGTATTTGGACCTTTTTAACTCAGATGTTTCCAATGTCGATATTTTGGTGACATTATGGTATTATGATCAACTAGATGTTAAAAAAAAGAAGAAGAAAAAGATTTCAACCTCCTGTGCAAGATAGTAGGTGTTTTAAGAAAATCTCAACATATTATTTGCAGTTTTCTACAAAATGGCTTTCATAGTTTTATTCACTATCAGGCTGTTGTTTGAGCTAATTGAATGGAAATTTCTAGATTGGATTTTGTTTTTAAAAGCATTGCTTTTTTTTTTTTTTTTTTACTTTCTCCCTCTTTTCCTCACCAAGTGCTGCTTTAGAGAACATTAAGGACTCATGGAGTTTGCTTTTTTGTAAGCCTCAAGGGCCTTTAAAAAAGAAATCAAGAGTTTTTAGCTTGAATCAATGGTAAATGATAATGCGCGTATTGATTTGGAACATTACTCTGTTAAAATCAGAGGATCTCATTTGGGGGATAGTCCTAGGACAGTTGAAGGCATTAATTGATGGCATTTATGTTGCCTTCCACTGGGGCTTGTTTAGGGGGGATGTGATTTATTTGAATGGCTTCCATATTGGTATTCTGTGGTCGCCTTTTATCTGCAGAGAATTAAAATAGGTTGGTTTTACTCCCTATTTTTCCTTCTCTTTTTTCAATTCCATATTGTATATATGAATACAGTTTAGAAATGATGTGTTTCTTGATATGGCTTCTTATGAATATAGTTAAAGGAAATTTAAGAACCTTCTTCCACCTGTGAACAAGAAACTTCTGTTTTTAATTGAAGAATACACTACAAATTTTGGTGTCTGATTATTCCCTCACAAAATGGTGACAGCAAAATCAAGTCTGGTTTTATTTCCATTGGCATTTTGTGATTTCCCCCAAAGCACAAACTACTGGAATAAAGAGGACATCATATTAAAGATTTATATGGAGGTCATTTCTTTATGAAGTTTTGAAGAGTTAAGTGTTAACCACATGACAATTGGAAGAGAGAGAATAAGCCTCACATGATTTTGTGGCTCTCTCAACCTCTGTTTTATTATGTTCCTGGGTGGCTTAGAGCTGCATTTTTTCCTGTCTCTGGCCAAATTTTAAGTTACTTATATATATGTTTTAGGAATTACAACCACCGCCCTCTTTTCCCAGGTGCTCCTTTCCGTTCCCCTCCCCTGGCCTTTGAACACTTGGAGCGGCTTGTTGGGCAACAGGCTGTCGCTTAACATCCTGCTGGTTAATTCTTTGTAGGCCCAGTACTTTTCCTGCCACACTGTTAGCGCCCTCTGGCTTCCTGTCTTACCAGGGCTAAGTCCTTGTGTGATTTCAACAGCTTCTTCTGACCTGTGAGAGCAACCCTGAATGGCACTCCAGGGAGCATTATTCCCGAATCTGCTGGTCACCTCTGGACATGGCATTGGTGCCCCTTGGTAGTGAAGATGAGGCAAAACAGAGAAGTCAGTCTCCAGTTTTTAAGCTAACCAGAAGGCACTTCAAGACCCGACTTCAGAGTTTCAGCTTGTTCGCATCAGCCCTGGTGGAAAACTGCTTTTGGTGTGGCCCTCTGATTATTCTTGCTTTTGTTGTTAGTCTTGGATTTAAAAATAAGAACAAAAAACAAAACATTCATTGGCTTTAATGACTTGGACACTAGTATTTCTGGGATTTAAATGCACTATGTAAACAGATCCTTAGTTATTTCCCTTCTAATTCTTCACAGAAGACCAATTAACTGCATTGTGATTTAGAGGATTTCAACTTTTACATGGATTCACTTTCACAGCGAAGGAAATTGTGGTTTTAAAGATCGATATGAAATGTGAGCAGTGCATATTGGGATCTCTGGGAGACTGTCAAATACTGTGCTTTTTCCCCCATGAGCCTTTTGCGTTGTTACATGATTTTTTTCAAATAGATATTTTTCTGATCACTCTCTTTAATGTGTCTCTGAAGAACCAAATCTTTTTCTTATTAGAAAAGATTGAATGTTTTCCTAATCAATAATAAATGGAGTGCTAATAGCTTTTAATTAGTACACTTCTGTATTGACTTACAGGAGATGGCACTGGATTATCTTGCAGTGATGTTTTACGAATCAAATGACCCTGTAGTAATTCCATTTTAAATATATTATCATGAGGTACCTTCACCTATATATATATATTATAGTTGTAAACAAGTCTAATCATGTCAAACAGAACATAATTTCTTATGTTGTGATATTTTGTTTACTCTGATAAGCCAAAAGTCTTGGTTCTGTTTTGAAGAAAACTTCTTTTGGTTTTATCTGTATTTTCCTAAGAGTTGATAAGTGTTTCAGGAAGGATATATCTTATTTTTACAAGCAGTGAGTTTCACATTTTCCTCTTGAAAGAATTCTCTCCCCCACCCCCCACCCCAGACTGGGACTGATGCAGAAGGTGGTTTATCAAGCTCACATCTGTCAAGTATGAAAAGGGGACTTCTGCTTAGAGAAGAGAAGTCGAGCAGGTTTAAGACTCATTTTCTCTGGAAAAATATATCGAGGGCAATTTGCAGCTGGCAAGATTTTTGCATTAGGTAATAGTCTAAAGTTAACAGTAGCATCAGGTCTTAAAATTTTTCTTTTTTATATTTCTGGAGGAGGGTAATGGGAGTGCCTCGCCGAACCCTTCCTTGTGCTCATCAGCATAGCAGCCTCAGCTGCCCCCCTTGGATCCCCTGCCAGGGCTGCTATCATCTTCTGATCAAATATTAATGTGTGATCCTCTGCTTGCTCACTAATCCAAAGCCAATTAATATTATCTGTCAATTATTTACAGATCCTGAGGTGCAGCGGCAATTCCCGGAGGACTACAGTGACCAGGTTCGGAATGCGTAATTAATTTTTTACATGACAAAATTTATTTCAGAGTTGTTCAACATATTATTACTGTTCTTTTTTACTGAAATAGATAAATGAATTTTTAGAAGGGAAGAGAGGCAGTAATTAGGAACTGAAGACAAAAACTAAAACATAGTGAAGTCAGATTGAAAATATTAGTGCCAGATTTGGGGTGTTACCTTCAGCAAAGGAAACACACAGAAACTAAGGAAGAAAATTTATCGCAAATTTTCCTTTGAGGAATGTTACAGCCTGCAGTTCATTAGGAAGTCCTTTTGGATTGCTTGTGAACTTTTTTCTTTCTTTCCTCCTCCTCCTTCTTCTTCTTCTTCTTCTTTTTTTTTAATGCTATTTAAGTAGTCAAGAAGCAATGTAACAAAAATGGTAGAGGAAGGCAGTTCATAACATTTCTTGGAATTTGAAATATAGAGTTAAACTATATGTTATTGTAGTACTGGAAGGAGAAGCTGCACATGTAGGATTGGTCTTGAGGGTGAGAATTGTGCAGATGATGGTCGTGAAAGTTAAGGGTGACCCCCACTTGGTTCTGCAGTCTCAAATTTCCAGCATTCTGCAAGCATAGAATGGGATGGAAGGAATAATTTTACTCATAAAATAGTGCTTAAGTTCTGATTTTGCTCGATGACTTAAAATTAGCTGCAGGGTATTCATTTGGGATTCCAGATTATATCTTGAGAAATAATAGAGATATATTATAGTCTTTTTTTGGCACCTTACATTTTAGTTCAAATGTGCAGTTTGGTATACTTTTTAAAATCATTTTTGAAATAAAAACATCCCTGATTACACTGAATAAAGCATCCCTTAAGAACCTTTCACATGTGTAATATTACACACAAAAAGCATATTTCTGAAGTATATCCATCCAGTGTTTTCTATTAAAAGTCCTTGAATGAGATAAGTACAACAGAATAGAAATGCCCAGTACAGAAGTAGTAACAGTTTGGCAGTATGGCCTGATAGGTAGAGAGCAAGGTATCTGATATGTCTTTAATGAATGCAGTGGACATAATGTGACCAGGAATATAACTTGATAATCAGTGTAATGAGATGCTTTGTAATGAGGTTTTATAGTATAAGGACCCAGAAGAACTGATAGGGCTTGCTTTTGTGTCTGATTTCAAGACTTTTAAATAAGATTTAAAAAAATATTGAAGTCATCCACTTTACTCCTTGCCTTATCTTCTACCAGGAGAGTTAAATTTTTATTTTGTTTCAAATTGTTATGAGATTGAGCCCTTTGGTTTTAAGTTACGCAAATTCAAAGGTTATAGGATCTTTTCCTTAATGTATTTCTTTTCTTTAAACAGTATATAAAGGATGTAAAATCTTTTAAATATTGTTTAGAATACACTTGAAGCCATAGCATTTAAGAAAATTATTGTCTAAAATCTTGCATCTAGGTAAATAACCTCTGTGGTCCCATCATCTGAATTACATAGTGAGAGAAAATTTTGTAGGAGAAAACTTAAAATAGCATAGTCACCATCTGGGTCTATTCCTTAAACATAGTTTCTTGCTATATCTGAAACCTTTTTGAGCAATGTGATTTTTTTTTTTAGTATAACTTAAAAATCGCATGGGTGATATGTTTATGACACAAATGTAGAAAATATAGATAAAACAGAAATAAATTTTAAAAAGAAAGAAAATATAAATCATCTGTTATTTTACCTCTCAGAGATAACCATGACAACAATTTGATGTTTATCTTTCCATTTTTTTCCCTCTGAGTGTGTATATGTGTGAATGAAGACAGTATATATATGTTTGTGTGTATACATACATGTACTATACGTGTGTTTAAGTGTACACAGAAATATAGACCATTGCATATGCATATTTACTCTGGATATTTTTATGCTATGAGTTCTCTTTCCTTTGATTAATGGATGGTCTTAAGTGTTTCATACATTGAGGTTGAAACAATTAAAATTATAATTGGGATCTACAAAATCATGATAGCTCTAGTAATTTTAAAGGTGTTCATTGGGTAGTGGTATTTGTTGACTTGCTTTAGCTCAGTAGCAGTTGTAGAAATTAGAGAATGATATTCATGCTCTCTGGTAGGCTTTGTAGAGTGTGTACCTTACTGTCTGCCTTAGTGTGCTCTCCAGCTTGACACATGATTTCTCTGATTCACCTCATGTAACTCAAAGCATGAATGAAGGATCTACTTTGCTTTTTGAGATGTTACCTCCAGATTCCCTGAAATTTGTCTGAGAGTTGTATCTACTGGTAAAAGGAAGGAGAATTGCATTATTTCTTATTTAATATTTTATCATTTAGGTTGTAATCTCTTACATTTTTTTCTTAACAGTTGTTTGATCAAACTAAATTATCTTTCCCCACAATATTCTATTCTAAAGGAACCCTGAGAAATATTTCTATTATAGTTGAATGTTAAATGCTGAATATTCACTTAATCTAGACAACATCTCTAGTATTAAAACATTTATGATAAAATCCATAAGGGATATTTGAGATAATTCACCACACAGATAGCACTTATTACAACACACACACACACACACACATACACTCTGTCTCTCTCTCTCTCCCTCACTCCCCCTCCCTGGTTTTTCTCCTCATTCGCCTAAACTATCAGTGCTTGTTTTTACATATAGTGTATTTCCCATGTACCAGCACACTTGATCAGAGACACTTGCTGCTGCTAGATGTTTTATTCTGTGTGTTCTTTGTACCTTACAGTAAAAGAATCTGTCACAAATTATTGTGGCTCACTGCTTTAGAAACTGAGAAAAAAGGGAGGTTAGATTGACATCTGTGACTGAATAATGATGACCAGCCTTTTGGCTCTCCTTGAGCCACAAAGCTAGCACTGCCTTTAGAGTGGAAAAAGAAGTAAGAAGAAAGGGGAGGGATAAAAGAGAGTTACAAATCTGTGGTCCTGGAGATGTGTTACTGTTGGGCCAGTTGTCTGCGTGCTATGATAATCCATTTTGATCTTCTCTGTCTTAATTGTCTGCTAAAGACAAATGGGCAGTAAAAGTTCATCAGTTTCATCTTTTTGCTTCTCGTTTAGAAGCAGAATAAATGATCTCTCCCCACAGAAGCAGCCTTTCTTTTTACCACGGAAGTAATGCAGACCCAACGCGTGTTATTAAAATGTTTTCCCCTCATTATTTCAGTCCTCTCAGCTCTGATAGATCTTACTGTTTCATAAAAAATGTAATCTGAAATGTAAATAAGGGTCTTGATACAGAAGGAAGAAGTAATGAGCAGCCGGAGCCACGTTTTAGGACTCTTGATTGTAATTACTGACAAAGTGATTTCTCTCTGCCCCATTTTTTTCCCCCTCCTTAAGTTGTCTGTGACACCCTCGGACCACAATGACATCTTTGGCTTAAAACCATTAAATCACTGCAGCACTCAATATTTCATTTAACGTCTGGTGAGCCTGTATCTTTAAACCTGAAAACAGAGGCTTTGTTAATTCCTGAAAAGGCCTGCAGCGCCTATATTTTTTAAAAGAGAAAAACAAACAACAACAAAAAGCAAAAACATGGCCTTTTCAGAGTTCATATTGTTTATTTGTCTGCTTTTGTTTAATGCTTAGCTAGTTTAAATATTAAAATGTCTACAATGGTAGGATCCTGACTTGAAAAGAATCCTCGGTTTTTGAAAAATCTGACAGCTCACATGAGATGTTTCTTGTGTCTCTCATAAATATGTGGAAGAGTCTAAAATTTTGTTCTTAGGGTTAATTCAGATATAATTTTTGACTCAATTTGATTTCATTAGTTTAGAGTAAGTACTTTTTACTCTCTAACTGTAACTTTAGATACTGTAGGTCTTAATAAAACCTGTCCAAAGGGAAATTTTTGTTAAAGACGGACAAAAAGCAAAACCATCTATTTCTTTCATTTCTAGAAATGATTTCTCAAAGCTAGTAACATGTCAATGATATATTAAAAATAAGAAAAAACATGAATACCTTTTTCTGCTGGAGATAGCCTAGTAGTTAATTAAGTGGATTTATAATTCTGTTATGTTTACCGTGTTTATCCATAATTATAGAAATAATTGGTAAAACTTTACCTACTGTGATTACTGTAGTTTTAATAAATGCTAAGTGAATTAGGAAGAAAGGAGAGTTAAATGAACATGTTTCCAAATTATGGTCACCGCCCTCATCAAAATCCCATGAAAACACGATTTTTCAGATTAAAAAACATGAATATTTATTGATTATAATGTGTAGTATGGGATAGTTTGGAATGAAGATATAATAACCTCTCGGAGAGGATATTTCTATAAATGGCTTTGTAATAGTCACGTAGGTATTACTCATACTGTTTTAAAACTTATTAGTTATGCTTATTTCTTACATGAAAACATGCAGGATTCGTAATTTGTTCTGACAGTTGTGTTTCTCATAGCCTGTTTGCTCTGCCTGTGCTGATGAGAGCTGAGTGCTGTAGAAGTCGGTCCTCCAGTGTGATCATCTGTATTTTGATGAAATGCAGTGAGTGTCTTAGAGATCTTTAAAGAGAGGCCTGAGCACACTTTTCGCCTCTGTGTATGGAGATAGCCGTTTAGAGTTGCAGGTAATTTTTCTTTCCACTTGCACTGAAACAGAGGTTATAATGAAACCAGCAATCTTTATGCATTTACAGAAACTATAAAAATTTTATGGAAATCTTTATATAGAAACTAACAGTGTTTCTTGTACAAGCTCTATAAGCAATGTAGAAACATGGTACATTGGGAAAAATAAAAAGGTGCCCTTTCTTTTATGGTTTTATGTGGCCTATGTGATTTCAGAATTTCATGATAGGCAGTTAAGCAAATTATAAAAACATACATCAGTTATATACTAAAAGGGAACAAAAATATGTTGCATAACTTAGGCTAATTGTGATGGAAATTGGCATTTCTGACTTGCATGTAATTGCTTAAATATGGAGTTTTCATCTGTTCATGCTTCAGGTATGTTCTAAATAAAAAGTTTCTGAAGCGCACAGTTATTCGCAGAATACCCTATGTAAATCATTTGGCAAGTTCTGGCTGGAAAGACAATTGAGATAATATTTAAATAAGACTAGCTTTTTTTATTTTGATATTTTCCTCATTCTGTTTAGTTTGCTCTAGTGTATGAATATTTCCATGTTAGTTTTGATAAGCCAGAGACTAAACATTTGTGGTGTAGAAGGTTAAGCCTCTGTCTGCGGTACTGGCATCTCATATGGGCACTGGTTCCACAGTTGTTCCACTTCCGATCCAGCTCCCTGCTAATGCGCCTGGGAAAGCAGCAGACAGTCCAAGTGCTCGGGCCCCTGCACCCATGTGGGAGGAAATTCCTGGCTCTTGGCTTCAGCCTGGCCCAGCCCTGACTATTACAGCCATTTGAGGAGTGAACGAGCAGATGGAAGATCAGTCTCTCTCTCCCACCTGCCTTCTCTCTCTCTCTGCCTTTCAAATAAATCTTTTTAAAATTATTTAGAAAGTTATGGGGCCAGCACTGTGGTGTAGAGGGTAAAGCTGCCACTTACAGAGCTGGCATGCTATTTGGGCACTGGTTTGTTTCCTGGCTGCTCCAGTCCTGATCCAACTCCCTGCTAATGTGTCTGGAAAAGCAGTGGAAGATGGTTCAAGTGCTTGGGCCCCTGCACCCACCTGAGACACCTAGAAGAAGCTTCTGTTTTTAGATGAGCCTAACTCTGGCTGTTGTGGCCATTTGGGGAGTGAACCAAGAGATGAAAGATCTCACTCTCTCTCTGTCTCTTCCTTTCTCTCTCTATAATTGTGCCTTTCAAATAAATAAATGCATCTTAAAAAAAAAAAAAGAAAATTAGATATAATCCAAAGTTACCATGAAAGGAAGCCCCATTGTCTAACACCATATCATTTGATTGACTTGTATAATATTTCCACAAAATGTAAAACAAATGTCAAAATTTTAATTTCTCTCCCATTATTTGGCAGAAAAACAGAAGCAACAGAGTGCATGGTCCATATAAAATGTGACACTGAGTCCAGCAGTGTTCTGCTAATCTTTCTGTAGTGATTTGTATAAGCAATGGATCTTCAAACTGGAATTGAGGCTGTAGATTTGTGTTCCTTTGAGCTTTGCTTTCAGCAGGCTCACAAAGAATGGGATTGGATCTGGTCATATCTCACTTCTTTTAGAAACTTTTGCACTTTCTTGCTTTTTTGATTCTTCACCCACGTTGATACTGTTAAGCTTCCAGCCTACTGGCACAGTCTATTCACGTTAGACCCACTTTCAATGGTGAGGGCATGTTTGGTTTTGGTGATACCCTGCACCACAGAGTAGAATTTGTGAATTTGTCTGAATCCCATCCAAAGGGTTTCTTAATCTACTGGTCAAATGGATTATGTTTTAAAAGTGGCTCCACAATCTGACTTTAAAAAGCCTGACTTGTAGTTCCATGTGACTGTACTCTCTGTTTTTGATGCCTCCTGTTTGTGGTGGCATAAGCAGTCTGGGAGACTGGGTTTGCTTTTGTGCATTCGTTGAGTTGAGAGATTGGTAAGTACAGTGTCTGCAGACCATGAGCCAGACATTTTACCAGCTAACGAGGAGTAGAGAAGAAATCGAATCCATGTCTCCTCTGATGGGACGTAGTGTCCAGTAGGCTGTTAGAGTGATACCTGTCCAGAGTGCTTTGATGGCCTTTGGACCAAGGTCATGGTCTGAATACCTGAAGTCGGGACTGTCTCTCTGTGAAATCACATTCCTGCAGAGCTTGTTCTTTCAACAGAGGCCCAAGTCAAAAGTCCTGGATCTGCCCTTAAAGAGTATCATCCTTTAGTCTTGTTTTGGATGTGTGCTTTTCCAGGATTCATGGGTTTTTCAACCACTTACTCAAAAAGATCACTTTTCATATTTCAGTGAAATATGAAATTTCCTATTTAGTAGCCTGGGATTTTAGGTGGGAATATAATCTCCTCTACGGATAATGAACTCAGAATCTCTTCAGACCCAAAGACCAGGGAGGCCATTACCAGCATGGGGGCAGCACAGGACCCTTGCAAGCCAGCTTTCTTGTGGTGTCCCTCAGCATCTATGATTGCCACCTGTAGAGCTGTCTGGGTAGACTGTATTACAGATTTCTAGAAGATTCATTGACAGAGTGGAAATATATCAAAGCATGCCAGAGTAAACACCTGCTTCTCTGTATTTGCTTACAAGTGTTCCATTACTCCTGGGTACGCAAAGACAATCTTGAAAAATAATTGGTCATGGGTGCTTCTTTTTCTTCCCTGTGTTCACCTTGGACAAACTTATCAGACTGCTCCTTTATAAAAGTGTTTGCCAATGAAAAGCCGCTTTGTGTGTAAGAGGAGCTTTTCTGTAATAATGATATCCTGACTTTTTCCCCATTTCCAGAAAAAGGTGAATTTTAAGAATGGGATGGGGTTAAATTGACTGCTTAATGAAAATATATTTCAAGACCTTTAAATATTTGGCCAAACCCAACTGGAAAATCAAGACATTTCCTGGCTGAAGACTCTTCTTTTAAGTTGAAGATTTCTTCCCAATTTGGTCACTCCCCAGCTGTTACAGTTATATAGAAGGAACTCATTAAAAAGACAAATTCTTTTTGAGCCATTGTTTCTCAAAGTATGCCAAGCTAAACAGCTATGTTGTACTACTACTTATTTGAATCTGTCTCCAGGAAATGGTAATTTATGTAATCCTTATACATTCTTATTAGAAGTGTTCTACTGATTTTATTCTGGCTCCAAAAATACCCCATTGGATGTCTGCAAGTACTATAGGATGGTCTCGTTTCTAGCAAGTTAGCCAGTGATTATAACCTAGTGGATTAGGTCTGCTTTTGAGAGCTGTAGTGTCTGTCTTGTGTTGGGCCTCATGTAATCAGTCCCTGTTGTTCCCTATACACAACTACAAGTTTGCAGTCAGCAAGTCTTATTCATTATCTTTTCTGAACTGTTCTTTAATGAGTCCTGTTCTATTTCCCTCTGCATTCACACCCTAAGCTTTTCTCATGTGGACTCTTCCTAATGACCTACAACCCAGTAACCTTGTGGTCAGTACCCTCCGTAAGATGGCCAGAGGTATGTTTTTAAAATCTAAATCAGATCACACAGTTTCTTTTTAGTCAACACTCTGATGGTTCCCTGGTACCTTCAAGATCTATCCCAGATTTCAAAACTTGAATCTAAGGACCACCACAATCTGACCTTGACTTGACCTCTAACTTTGTTTCCTGCTACTTCCTCTGACAGCCCAGATACCCAGTGTCATACCATATCCCAGAATGCTCTGCTCTTTCCCTGTTGTATATTTTTGCACAAATGGTTTTATGGCTGGAATGTTTTTCTCTTAATATCCCTACTGTCACCCCAGGACACTTCTTTGTTCATTGTTAAATGCCTACCATGTATTTCTTTCTCTGTGAAACTTGCCCTGAATTAGTCACCCTGTCCTTAGCTCTTGGAGAACACTTGCAACATTCACTCTTACTCTGTTTTTCATGTGGCTGTCTGCTAGTCAGTCTGTGAACTCCTCAAGTATAGGCATAACTATGGCCAATGTTAGACAGCTAGGATAAATTAGGAGCTCAGCAAATATGAAGTATGTGATACACAAACATGATTGCTAGCAAGTTAAGATTCCAGAAAGGGAGAGTACAAAGATGGGGCAATGGGGATTTAGAGCATGGACTCTGGAGCCAGACTTCATGGGTTCAAATCTTGGTTCTGCCATTTACAGGGATTTATCATTTTGGGATTCTGTTTCCTCATCTGTGAGCTAGACACAGTCATAGCGAAGGTTGCTGGCAAGGTTAAATGATCTAGGCCAGCGCCACGGCTCACTTGGCTAATCCTCCACCTGCGGCTCCAGTACACTGGGTTCTAGTCCCACTTGGGGCGCCATATCTGTCCCAGTTGCTCCTCTTCCAGTCCAGCTCTCTACTGTGGCCTGGGAGTGCCGTGGAGGATGGCCCAAGTGCTTGGGCCCTGCACCCACATGGGAGACCAGGAGAAGTACCTGGCTCCTGGCCTCAGATCGGTGCAGCACGCTGGCCGTAAAAAGCCATTTGGGGGGTGATCCATTGGAAGGAAGTCCTCTCACTGTCTAACTCTGCCTGTCAAAATAAATAAATAAATAAAGGTTAAATGATCTGAAATGTGCAAACTGCTTAGAATATCACTTGGCATTCCATAATGCCAATAACTATAGTTGTTGCTATTTTTAGGGGTAAATTTAAAGTAGCAGGGTAACCCTCTTTTGGTGCCTTTGTTCTTTTCAGGTATTAGGATTGTATATGTTGACCTTTGCCTGTAGAGTTTCAGACTGGTTCCAGGAAGAATTCCGGAACACTTTCCCTTTCCAAACCCTTGTGTTCTAGACCAGCGTTCAGAGAGGTCACACAGGTGGCAGAGTCCTTCATCAGGTGAAGAGGTGGTACAGTCTGAAACAGTTCCTGAATATTGATTTCTAAAATGTCCTGCACACATGAAAATCCCTTAAATGGTGAGGAAAGTGTTTCAAATAAATTTTTAAAAAT
Organism: Sylvilagus floridanus; assembly: GCA_949820135.1. Lineage (NCBI taxonomy): Eukaryota > Metazoa > Chordata > Mammalia > Lagomorpha > Leporidae > Sylvilagus > Sylvilagus floridanus. The sequence continues at coordinate 89,495,609 of OX463243.1, read as the reverse complement.
TTATTATAGTTGGGAAATCCGTATATTGAAACTCCCTTGTTCAAAAACCTTGGAAATTTAGTAACAGGTCCTGCTGTCCTTGCAAATGAACTTTTGGTTGCACAAGGACTTTGTTTTACTCTGATAGCTTTCATTGTTTAAATACTCACATGCAGTGTAATGGAGACCCCTCTGGCTGTCATAATTTCAAACTGTCTAACTTTGGTCAGTTTCAGATTTCAAATCTGATATTAAGTGCAGATTTTGGGGTGTGTGTGTGTGTGTGTGTGTGTACTCATGCATATAGCAGATAGGCTGCTGGTGGGTAGAAATGAAAAGGTATTTATAAAATAAATGGGTGTGAACTTATCAAAGATTGTTTATTTACCTATCCACCTTGTAAAACAGGTGATACCATGTCGTCTCACATGGCTTTTTCCCCTGAAATGTCCCTATGTAGCCTGTTTATTTAGTAAATACTCATTTTCCTAGAGTGAACTCAGTGGCACCTGCTCCGAGGCATCTTGCACAGCTCCCAGGTAGACTTGATATTGCCTTCCTTTAACCTTGACCTTATTTGTGTCAGAAAACTTAGCCTAACACCATCCTGCCCTAACACTTCAGCTGCATTTTCCCGTCCTCTTCCTTCCCCAGGCAGGAAGTCAGGGATTCTCGTTGCTGATTGTCAGAGCTGTTAGAGCTGGTGTTGCTCATGGGCGTAAGGAGGCCATGCATTTGATATGTAAAAATAAATGGCCCAATCGTATCCATACTGTGATCCTTGGACTCAGAATTTGACTAGGTAGGACCAACCAAACATACATTTATGAAACCCCAACTTACCCATCAGACTTAACCAGAAGCATTTAAAATTCTTATATTCAAAATATATTTTGAACATGATGTCTTTTTATATTACATCTAGTTCTAGGTGAATAACCTGTAAATTGTCAAGAATACTATTTTTATCAGAGCATTCTTCCAACCTCTGCTGGGTGCTTTTTGTTTTGGAAATCTCAACTCCTGGCAAACGGAAAAATATTTTTGGACTTTTAAACTGTATCTGCTGTGGCTTATGCTGTGGCACAGCGGATTGAGCCACCATCTGCATTGCTGGCTTGCCATATGGGTGCCAGTTCACGTCCCGGCTGCTCTGCTTCTGACCCAGCTCCCTGCTAATGCACCTGGGAAAGCAGATGATGGCCCAAGTGTTTTGGCCTCTGCTACCCATGTGGGAGACCTGGAAAAAGATTCTGGCTCCTGGCTGCAGCCTGGCCAAGCCCCAGCAGTTGCAGCCATTTTGGGGAGTGAACCAGTGAATGGAAGATCTCTCAATTGTTCTCTGTCTCTCCTCTCTTTCTCTGTAACTCTGCCTTTCAAGTAAATAAATAAATTTTTATAAAAAAGTACACTGTAGCTGTCAGAATGCACATATCTAATGGCAGTTAGAAATACTTTTCATTTTCCATATCTCACTAAAAAATATCACCTTTTTCAAAAATGTTAAATACTTCCTTTAGCATTTTTAATTAAAATTTAAAATTTTATTCTTGTATGTTTGATCCAAAGAAAATTTAGAAGATAAAGACCCTCATGTTAAGTGAGATTTGACTTGGATGTGTCGCTTTGGGCAAAGGTTTTACATTTTTCAGTATTGTTTTTACCGGTAAAAGGACAAAATGATACTGAGTTTGTAGAATTGGCAAAAGAAGTATCATGTATACAGAATGCCTGAACTTGTGTAGTTGTTTAGATATTTTCTGGCCTAGTATAAGGGAAATGAAGAAAAGAGAAGGTTCTGACACTCCATATGCTTGATGATGTCTGGTATGGTGTTAAGTCCTAGCGTGTAGCTAAGTCCTTACTGTAGACACGCTCGCTTCAGCAGCACGTAAACTTCCTGTAAAGGAGGAGCCTGAAGTCAGGTGCTAGCAACAAAGTCTCCTATCACGACTCCCGGTGTCCCAGCTGTTAATCCTCTTGTTACCTTTCCAACAAGCCGTAGTTGTCCCTCTCTCTGAGACTCTGGTGACCATGGCATCCAGTCCAGGACACCTTTAAGAGTGAGAGGGGGTGCTATGGTGAAATGGAAGTCTTCGACGGGGCTGGTGCTGTGGCATAGTGGTAAAGCCACCGCCTGGCATCCCGTATGGGCATTGGTTTGAGTCCCAGCTGCTCCTCTTCTGACCCAGCTCTCTGCCATGGCCTGGGAAAGCAGCAGAAGATGGCCCAAGTCCTTGGGCCCTTAGGCCCTTGCACCTAGTGGGAGACCTGGAAGAAGCTCCTGGCTCCTGCCTTCAAATTGGCACAGCTCCCACCATTGTGGCCATCTGGGGAGTGAACCAGCAGAGGGGGAATACTCCCCCTCACTCTGCCTCTGCCTTTCTATAACTCTGCCTTTCAAATTAATTAATTTAAAGAAAAGTCATAGACGTAACTGGGATGTCCTGGGAAAACTGACTTGTAAGGTCATCCTCCCATAGGACCCCTGAAGAGAACAACACAACCTTTTACTCCCTTGCTGCGACTGAGAGATGAGTTGGGAGAAGGGCTTCAGCTTGCTCAGCATGGAGGGCCGCTGCTGCACGGTTGTAGCTGTCTGAGTGTGCAGCTGTGAAGCAGCCGCTCATCTAGCAGGTTACTTTCCCAGTCTACCTAGTCTACCAGTCTACAAGAACCGTACTCGGCTTCCAAGGTTCAGCTCATTCATAAGAGGGACACAGCATCTGCATAAGATGACTGAGGTAGGCTCATTGAGCACATGTCATACCTCCTCCACAACACCTGACACACAAGCAGCTACTTTGTTAGCCCTTTCCACTTGCCACTTCATCCAGAGAACAACTGACTGTTGGTATAGGAGAATTAAAATAAGGGCCGGATAGCTTAGTTCCATAATCAAAAACTTGGCTTAATTCGTACGTTTATCAGGCCTAACTGTAATTCGGTGTAAATGATACACCTTTGATAGAAAGTGTTCATATAAACTTTAATACTTTTCTCTACTCCTTTCATTTTCTATGTCAAGAATAAATATTGGGCTGGCGTCATGGCTCACTTGGTTAATCCTCTGCCTGCAGCACTGGTATCCCATATGGGCGCCAGGTTCTAGTCCTGGTTGCTCCTCTTCCACTCCAGCTCTCTGCTGTGGCCTGGGAAGGCAGTGGAGGATGGCCCAAGTGCTTGGGCCCTGCACCCACATGGGAGACCAGGAGGAAACACCTGGCTCCTAGCTTTGGATTGGCATAGCTCTGGTCATAGCAGCCATTTGGGGAGTGAACCAACGGAAGGAAGAACTTTCTCTCTGTTTCTCTCTAACTGTCTACCTCTATCTGTCAAATAAATTTTAAAAAAGAATAAATATTAACCTGAAAGTTTGATTCTCTGATAAATTCAGATCTGTGCTGTGGCCCATGTGGTCTCACTACTTTGAGGATTAAACAGGAAGGCACGTGGTCTGCTTGCACAGGTCTTGGCTGTGAGTACTGAGTAACTATCAGTGTGTACTCTCTCCCAAATCTCCCAACTGACTATCATACAGTCATTCAGTCTTTTTGTTCCAGGTACTCTGTTGGACACTGGCAATGGATATAATCTAATCCCACCCCACCCCCTTTTTTTTTTTGTTTTAAGATTTATCCATTTAGGCCGGCACCGCGGCTCAATAGGCTAATCCTCTGCCTGCGATGCTGGCCCACTGGGTTCTAGTCCCAGTCGGGGTGCCGGATTCTGTCCCGGTTGCCCCTCTTCCAGGCCAGCTCTCTGCTGTGGCCAGGGGGTACAGTGGAGGATGGCCCAAGTGCATGGGCCCTGCACCCCATGGGAGACCAGGAGAAGCACCTGGCTCCTGGCTTCGGATCAGCGCCATCCTCCACTGCACTCCCAGGCCATAGCAGAGAGCTGGACTGGAAGAGGGGCAGCCAGGACACCCCAACCGGGACTAGAACCCGGGGTGCCAGCGCCGCAGGTGGAGGATTATTAGCCTGTGAGCCGCCGTGCTGGCCAACCAAGATGTACATTTTTTTTTTCTTTTATTTTAAGGATTTATTTGAAAGGCAGAGAAAGAGACACACATTGATTTTTCCATCTGCTGGTTTATTCCCCAAATGACCCTAGTGGCTGGAGCTTGGCTGATCCAAAGCCAGGAACTTCTCCTGGGTCTCCCATGTGGGTACAGATTTCCAAGGTCTTGGACACTGCTTTCCCAGGCACATTAGCAGGGAGCTGGATTGGAAGTGGAGCAGCCGGGACTGGAACAGTGCCTGTATGGGATGCCAACATTGTAAGTGGTGGCTTAGCCTGTTACAACACAATGCCAGCTCCACATTTTTTCTTTCATTAACATTTCTGAAACTGGGATGGGTCTTCCAGTCCAAGTTATGTAATTTCATTTATAGCATTATCTTCTCCCTAGTGATTCTTAAAAACAATAGTTTTATAATGTCTGACTTCCTGGAGTTGACGACACATAGCAGATTATTGCAATAAAAGTCACACACAATTTCTCTGTATACAGGAGAATGGACTGTGGAAGCACAGAAGAAATGCCAGACATGAGGGAGAGCAGGTTCTCCAGAGGTTCAGGGTGGCCTGCTCTAGTTTGATACAGTAGTCCTTTTTTGTTGCTGTCATTGAGCACGTGGCCAGGATTCTTGTCAGGGTTCCTGTGAGAGGCTCCTCTTCCTTCCTAGAGACTGATGGGCACCCAGCTGGATGTCTTTTTCCTCCTCTGCACATGTAAGGCCCTGAGGTTATGGTCAGTTTGACGATTGTAATGATAGCAACAGGGTTGAGATGGGAACTTACTGAGGTAAGCACTTGCCCTGAGTCTGAAAGAGGTAGGGGTAGAAGCAGAGGTTAAGAAAGTCATGCGCAAGTTTGGACGGGAGAGAGTCTAAGCCCTTTGGTGAGTTTCCTTTGCCTTGGAATAAAGTCTACGCTCCTTTCAAACATGCCCTATGAGGTCCTGTGTGATCCACCCCGCCAACCAGTCCAGCCTCGTTTTCCACTTCCTCCCTCACTTGCTCTGCTCCAACATTCAAGGCTTCTTTTAAGTTCCTTGCCTGCCAAGATCTCTTTTCAGTGGCCTTTGCTCGTTCTCGATGGCTTTTGCCTCCTTTTCCCTATCCCTCTCCCAGTTTTTGCCTGGTGAATTCCTGATGTCTCAGCTCAGAATGTCCCCAGAGGCCTTTCTGGACTGTTGCACCTGAATGCAAGAAGTTGCCATTTTGTCGAAAGCTTTCTGTTCTTTTCTTTCCGCTCCTGTGGGGGTTTGAATTAGGTATCTGTGTATGCACTTCTGTAGCATCTGTCTTGCCAACTAGCTCTTAAGCTTCATGTGGACAGGGACCACACCTTGCTCTTTTGCTGTGTTTTCTCTGGCCTCTGCCACTTTGTCTGGCACTGGATATGTTATTTTACTAGGGTAATAGGTCCATTTTGTTTTCTAAGATAACTTAGGAGCACCCTTAGGGTTACCTGTCCTGTTTGCTAACACTTGGAGGAGTTTTAAGATTACAGAAGCTTTTCTTCAGAGAATTATCTTGAATTTCAACACCCGTGGCAGACATTTGAACTTAAGGCTCATGATTGCATCCTCTGACCCCCAGCAGGTGTTAGTAGTAGTTGTCTGAGGTTCTTGAAAGGGGTTAGTGAGCAGCAGTGTGCTGGGAGCTGCATGATGGAGCTTGAAGTGCTCACGTGGTACGGGGCAGAAATGTCCAACAGGCAGTTGGAATAGGAACCGAGTGCTGGAAAGGTGGTTCGGAAGTGAAGACTTGAATCCGAGAGGCACTTACCTAGTGATGGTAATCAAAATTAAAGGGTAGACAGACAGTTAAGAGAGGAGGCGGCCGCTCAGATCCTGGGAAACATGGTGTAGGGAAGGGAGTTGAGAGTGGGCCAGGAATCTGATCGCGAAAGGCCGGAGGAGGCCCTCTTCTGGTCTTCGTCTCTGGGAGTGTGGGACGATGGGGTAAGCGTGAGCAGGGAGCAGAGCACCAGAACAGGCGCCTTCGCTTTCACCTCTGCTTATGGACAGAGATCAGAATCCAGCTGAAGAGGTCTCCGACATCCAGAGAGCGTGAATTGTTGGAGACCCCCTCACTTGTGGACAGGAGCTGTTGGGGTCAGAAAGACTTGTTTCTGTGAAGGTTCCGTGCCACAAAACAGGTGGGAATTGTACATGGCGAAATGTATTTTGTTCTTAACTCTCCTCCTTTTTTTTTTTTTTTTATTTAAAATTTTTCTCTGTGTTACTGGCATTCCGTATGAGTACCAGCTGCTTCACTTCCAATCCAGCTCCCTGTTAATGCACCTGGGAAAGCAGCGGATGATGACTCAAGTATTTGGGCCCCTGACGCCTACATGGGAGACCTGGATGGAGCTCCTGGCTCCTGGCTTTGTCCTGGCCTCCCAGGAGTCATCTGGGGAGTGAATCAGTGGGCGGAAAATCACTCTCTGTCTCTGCCTTTCTCTGTAATTCTGTCTTTCAAATAAATAAATAAATCTTTAAAAACCGTTTGAGTTGTTTTTTTCCCTGATAGTCGAGCACATTTCAATGCCAAAAGATGTCTGGCAGTTTAGCAACAATCACGTGTGCATTGTTGGATCACCAGAGAACCCGCATGACTGGCATTTCAGCCTTAGGAATTTCTAAATTAGACTTCGGGAGTGTTGGTGAGTTGTTTGGGCTCCTTGACACTCTTAAGTCAGGGTTGGCAAACTTAAGCCAGTTGGCCAGATCCTGTCTGGGGTTGGTTTTTGTACAGCCTTCAACCTAGGATTCTCTTTTGCCGTTCATAAGGGGCAACTGCCATCTCCCCCTCTCCCCCCAACAAAGAAAATGTGACAAACATTATAAGTGGTCAACAAGCCTAAAATATTTACTAACAGGCCCTGTTAGAGAAAAAGTTTGCTGACTTCTTTAGGTTGCAAGTAATACTCAAAGTGTACAGGAATTGCTTAGGAAAAGTTAAAATTGATGGAATTCTAGCTGCCTGGGGTTCTCTGTGGAATAGTGGCTTACCTGCTGAGGCCCAAGAACAGGGCTGAGTTGTGAGTTCAGTTGGTTGATTTATGACTTGACCGTGACGTCAGAGGGCAGAAAGAGCCTCGTTACTGTGTGATACCTCTGAATACTTTTGGAAAAGGTTTAAACCTGTTCAGGTACTAGCATTGTGTTGTGTTTACTCCCGGCAGTCACAGGTGAACACTAGAATTTGTATGTTGGAGCATGATACATAGATTTAAATAAAACATGCATGTGGTATTGAGTTATTTTCTTGTCTTCTGAAAGGCTTTTTTTTTTCCAATTCGCAAAACATTAAAATGCATGGGTGTTAGATTTTAGAGAAGTTTTTGAATTATGCAATTTAAAAATTTCAACAGTGTTTCATATCACCTGCCGTCTGTCTTTGTAGTGAGATATCAATTTGTTGCAGATATAAAGTTCTGGGGCACAAACACAGATTTGAGACAGTTCTATGATTGGAGATGTTTAGTGTGACCCTGTCTAATTAATTGCTAAGTAATTTTCTGAAAAACACATTTGATATTTACATTTAGATTTTCATATTCTGTTCTCAGTGTTTGTTGATAAGGCCTAATATCTCCTGCCATGGGATAAATAAAGCCTATTATTCCCTTTTCAACTATTATTCTCATGCAACAGCGAATAAGCAGAAGGTTAGGTATATTACCCAAGAAGGATCCTGTCTCTCAAATAAGCTAGGAACCTTGATTAACAGCCTTGTTACCCGACGATTTCAGTTCCATAGTGGTAGTGGTAGAATAATTTGTATAAACCAAGCAGTACAGATTCCTTATTTTAGCACTAAGACTTACAAAGGCTTCTCTTAGCAGCCTTTAATTTTGTACTTATGTATGTGACATAGCCCGTGGCTGTGATAGCTACTGTGAGTCTGCAGTTGTTTGGGGATGAAAGGAGGAGGCAGCTGGAAACTCGGTAGCTACATCTAGCTGTCTACCTCGAGAAGGCCTTGATTTCAAGTTTATCTAAACAAGCTCGACTAATCCCAACTATCTAGGGGGATCCACTGTCAAAACAAGCAGCGTGGCCCTGAGGCAAACACAGCTATACAGAAATGAAGGCTGGGGCTTCCAATACTCCGATGACTGCATACTGGAGGCTCCCCCCCCCCCCCCCAAAGAGGGTGAGAGAGGTAGAATTTGCATAATGCCTTTTCATTGGAAACTTTTGGAAAGCTGACAGACCTCCAGCTTATAGATCTGGAGCCACAATACAGAGTCTATAGGAGAATCCTTGAATGACCTAACCATATTGAAAGAAAATATAAAAGCGTCCAAGTATAGCCAAGTGAGAGAGGAAAAGAGGCTGATGCATTGTCTAACATCTGCTGTACTTCTCGTTAGTTTTGTTCTTTGCTATTCTGTGTGGACTTTGGAGAAGCCTAAGACAGCCTAACATGAATCCTATAATCTTCCTTCTGAATATTTATGTAGCGTGCCAGCTTCTAAGCTGTCCTTTGCGTTTTCCTACTCCTCCTCATTTTCATGCTCTCAAATGAGGCCAACATTTCAAAAGCTAAATAAATGTTTGTGAATGTTTATAAAAGATTTGCATAAATTTGTCCTTGTCTGACAAAGATCACTTTTTTCTTATGCCAGTTCTGAAAAAAATTTTTTTAAGGTTTTGGTGCTTGTCTTGACAACAAAGTCCTGTATCCCAGAACAATGATTGCTGATTAAGTGGGTATGCAATTGTGACTGAATAGGCTTTCAAGATCGTGGGTGAAAAAAGACCTATCATCTGAAAGCTGAATTACAGAATTTAGAAAATGTTATCAGAAATACACATTGAAATCTGTTTTTTGGTACCATATCATTAGGTAAAACAAAGAGTTCTTACAAGTTGAAAGTATAGTCACCCGTGGTTTAAAAAATTCTCCCATATAAATCTTAATAATTAGAATGTTTCAATAACTCAGAATATCACCTTTCTTTCCCATGTTTGAACATATTTAAAAATAATTTTTAGACCTTTAGGAACTTTTTGGAAACTGTTGGACTACCAGTTGTAATGTGATTATTGAGGTTGCAATCAAAAGCCGTCCTTTAAGACTTAATGAATGTTCAATCATACTTTGAGAAAATATAAACTACATGAAGTATATGTTAGAGCTTAATTATAGGAGACACACACACACAGTGCTCAGATACTTACACCACTGATGTGTTTGCTGAATTCATTTATCTTTTAAAATTAGAATGGATTTTGTGGGGTGGCAGGGGAAGTTGTGGGTAGAGGTGCTAATTTAGTTCAGAGTTATTGGAAGATTGGCAGGAGAGAGAGGTAACAGCCAGTTCTGTTAGTCCTTTGGTTGTATTGGTTTAGAGGTTTAAGTTGTCATTAAGGCACAAACTAGAGCCACTTCTCTGACACAGTTTTTATCACATCTGCTAGGCTTGTGTCCCAAGAGGAGGCGTGGAGAGCAGTGAATTCAGCATGGGCCCATTATCGACTGCTTTTTCGTGTGTTGTAAAAGGAGTGAGACCTCAGGGAGGCTTGGAGCCTCCTCCCGTGTAATGTCCAAGTCAGATTTGAAGGACTGGTGGCAGGAAAGCTTTGGCCTTGGGGTGTGAATTCTAAGAAATAGAGGCACAATTAAGTTTAAAAAATTCAAGGACTTTGAGCTTGATAATGAAAGATTTTTTTTTCCTAGACTAATGTGAGCAGAAAAGTTGCCCATCTGTGCACATTTTTGTGTGCATTTAAAATATTTAAAAGCTGACAGCTTTTAATATGCTTACAAAATAGTATTTCTACCAGTGCTCTTTTTTTCTTTTTTCTTTATTTCAATAGTGTCTTCCTGGGGGCAAGTTGCTTCTTCAGTGAAATCCTGTTTGCAGTTTTACTGTGGGGACCCTGTTCCTTTGGTGTGTGCTGACTCGTGTTCACCACTCCCTCCCACCCCCTTCACGACTCCCTCCCCTGTGCCCCAACCCCTCGTTTTGAAAATATTGATACCATAAACATGCAGGTTTCAGGAACTGCAGCGTTGAAGGAAATGAACATGAAAAACTATTTTAGAGTAATATTAAGTCCAAGGAATCACATTACTGATGCCATCCAGTGTTAATTGTATGAGATCATAACCAGATCATTTGTTCATCTTGGAAATATTTGAAACAAGTGTTAAGAATTTTATTGGCATTTAACACTGACCTCGTAAATCCTGCTCCGTAGTTTTCAACCCCTTTTGAATTTAAGAAAAGGAAATCTTAGGAGGAGGATGTCACATAGTGTTGTGATTATGGAACACCTTTGCTTTGCACACCAAAATCTTGGGAAGGGAAGTGTGCAAAAGGATAAAGGAGTTTTGTTTAAAAAGTTTTAAAAATAAAATCCAATATTTTTATTTTAGACTGCAAAGGTCATGAAAATTGATACTTCAAGGGAGTTCGCGAGGTGGCTCTTCTGCACTTGATCTGTGTGGCCTGCCTCTTCTGGACACAGGTCCTTCCTAGTTCAGGCATAAAGTTGATTACGATACATGTTTATACAGTATGATGAATTTCTTTGCTGTAAATTTATCTTTGGCAATGTTGATTCTGTGTATTTAGTATTCCACAATCTAGCACAAATAACATATGCATGACTTAAAATCAACTAAAGTGCATAAAAAAGTGAACTGGGAGTAAATATTGAAATGGGCCAAAGAAAGAAATCAGACTCCGTAGCATTCGGCAGTGCTGTTAGAAGTTTGACCCAGCTTTTATGTCTGAGTGTTGAAAGGCCTTTTGGTAAAATCCCTTATTCAAAGCTGCTTTTTCTCTCTAAAAAAGAAAAAGAAATAAAAAATTTGATTGTAACAAAGGTATGGATTCTAGGTAAAAAAAAAAATGTTATTTCCTGTTTTCCCAGTTAGGAAAGTTCTGATCAACATTCTTGAACTTTGTGTTAATTAAGCTCCCGAGAATGTCAGCTTCCACCCTCCTGGATCATAAGCATTTAAAATCTTTGTAAGCCTTCCCTTGGAGTCCCTGGTTTGACTTGAAATAGCTTAAAGTAGAAATTTTGTTAGCTTTTTGTATGTTTTGATTTTGTGTGTGTTCTGTTTTTAACTTTCAACTTGAGTTTTAAGATCATCAATCAAAAGCTTTTCTTTCAAGTCAGTGGCACTGCTCTCAATTGCAGGACTTAGACGGTCAGCATTTCCTCCATGCTATTAAAGAAATTTTAAGCATAGATAGTATTTTAGGAATTTGAGCTCTACTGATCTCCTCATCACACACCTATATTTTGAAATGAACAAATAAATTAGATATAAGAAACCCAGGAAATGTTCCTCCAGCGTCTGCCCTCCTTCCTCCCTCCTCCACACTCTTTTTTTTTTGGGGGGGGGGGGAGGACAAAGTAAATTACCCACAGCTATGTCAGCTTTCAGCAAACCACCAAGAGGCTAATTGTGGCTTTACATATTTTAAAATAAATTCATTTATTCAAGCTATCGCTTTTCTTTATTTAAATGTTTTCCTGCACACATTTCTTTTTTCCCTCTTTGAAAGGTTGAGATTGTGCCTCATCTCCCAAGATTCTGTAACTCCGCTGGACACCATAATCAACCTATGCTTTTATCTTTCAGGGACATTTATTTGTGGGGTGTGTATGTCTGTGTCTGTCAGTTCTCATCTGCCAAATAAAGCTAATTTGGGGTTATAAGTTTCAATGAAACAGTGCAAACAAAGCATTTGACATCTTAGATGATGGCTGTTGTAGGATTTCCTATACTCTTCCTCATGCCTTGAACCCCAAATTCAGGATGAATTGGTATAGCTAGTTCTCATTATCAACACCCTCAGTTAACTTCATTGAATTTAGTCTTCCAAGTTTGGCTTCCAGGTAGGATTCTAGAATGAGTGGTATTATAAATTTAGTACATTACTAGGTTTTTAAGACAATGTTTCAGTGTCCACAGAACATAATCTACTTCCTCCAGATTGTGTGCATCTCCTTGATGGACCCTCTGACCAGATGGGAATTTGAATTGGCTGAAAGGAACCCAAAGTAGACCTAGATGAACTTCGAGTTCCTTTCTGAATTTCACTTGCACATGTGTTTGGATTTAGGTGTGTTATTTTGTATTTTGGTTCATACTCTGAATTTTAGTGTCTCCTTGTGGGCAGAGGTTTGTAGATGTTGCTTTTCTACTTAAACTGTGCAGTCTGCTGTTTAGTATATGCGTAACTGGAAGGTTTGGGCAACTGCCTCTCCACCACACTTCCTCCCCGCCCTCTCCTCCATGCCTGCTCTTATTCCCTCCCACTTGAAATATCATATATTTTGTTAGGAAGCAAAGCCCTTTTGGAAATTGCCTATTTCATAAATTGTCTGGTGACACAAAGGGGTTGAATGCTGTATCCTTGTCTCATTTATTTTGAAAACTTTGCTACTGAACTCACCTTAATCAATGAGCTCCGTGTTGTCTCCAATAAGTTATGTGTTGGATATATTGATTGGGAGGGATTTTAGAAAACCCGTCTGGGGTTTATAATGTCAGCAGTGTTTTGATTATGAAAAGAGTTGGAACCTGGGGACATGGAACCAGGTGGCGAATGTCTTAAAGCCCGTGGTGACATGGTGGACTGCTTCCCTCCTGGGATCTAGTTCATGCCCTGCACTTTAACTGTGGTGACTGGCTACTATAGATTCACTTTTTTTTTTTTTTTTTGCTCATTAAAATGTTAAAAAATCAAACTGTACATAAAAAGATTTGTGAAAATACAAACTTGGGAATTGATCTGGAGAGCTGGCACACAAGCCTCCCACCCCCTGCCTTAGCAATGAGGTCATTTACATTTCATCAGCTGGGCCACATCTCCGAGGTCCGATTTATGTGGCGGTGGTTGAAGTGGCACAGAAGAGCTTGTGCAGGTGAGAGAAAGGGGGCAGAGAACAGGAGACTCACCGGTAGGAAGAAAGCTCCCTAGCCCAGGGCACAAGTTCTAGAGAGAAAAAGGTGTCTGTTAATGGCTAGTGTCTATTTTCCCACGGAAGTTAAGATGGAGAGACTGCGGGATGCTCTGCCATACACATCATGCTTGAGATCTGTTTAAATCAGGGTTTTCAAGCCCCCTCTCTTGGAGAGTGACGCTTCTCATGTCCAAGTAATTGTGATTTTCTTTGCGGAGGATGAGGAGTTGCATGTGTATGTACAGTATAAGGAAAGCATCTGGACTAAGGAAATTGGTTTATTTCAGCAGTTTCTGCTTAAAAAAAAAAAAAAAAGTTGCTTGTTTCTCACTCCCTCCTCCCATGCTCCCCATCCCAAACTGTGAAGTGGGTATTTCAGTTCTGCTGGAGATAATCTCTGGGCTGTGCCTAACACCGAGTAGATGCTCATTTTTGTTCTTGCCTCTGACAGCATGCCACCATCTTGTTTGACTTAAATTGGAATATCAACCTCTTGGAATATCCCAAACATGAGGAAACATACTGCAATTTACAAACATGTGCCTACATCTGTCTATATTCCCTCCCCATCTCTCCCTCCCTCCTCGCCGGGTCCCCACTGCTGTTAATTAGACTTATCACTGCTTTCTTGGGTAAAAAGAAAAGCTCGTGGGAGGTGGGTTACTCTCAGCCTACATAGAGTATTTTTGATATTTGTTCTAATATTATCTGACAGACAAGTTCAAGGTTGGTTATTACTCTTGACATTAGAAAGTGGTAAGTAGTTTCTATATTGTAGTGAGTAATAAGTTGGGCATATTAGATTCCTTTGAGTCTGCTATAGAGCACAATGCTTTCTCATAGCCATGGGGGTCCTTTCTTTCAAAAATCTTTGAGGCCTTTTGCCAGTGCGACTCCAGCATAGAGTAGAGAAGTGCTTTCTGCACCTGTAACTTTTGAGGGGTAAAGGATAACTGTCTTTGTAGCTGGTATTGGCAATGAGTGAACGTTGACACCGAGTTTTAAAGAATGCTTGGTACATACATTAAAGTTAAGAGATGCTTTGTGGTATTTGAAACTTGAAGTTGGAGGAGATTTGTAAGGACAGTTTTTTGTGTATGTAGATAGTAAAGATTTTGTATAGATGGCTTATAATGTATCCTATAATTAACTAAGTCTACAGACATTAAAGTGAATGTTTTGTATGGTCTCTTTGCCCATATTTGCCTGGTAAGAACGTGATGCCCTGAAAATTGCCTTTGTTCTGTTTCTGTATTAACTCTTAGACTTAATTTAAATGTATTTAGTTTAACAATAACATAGATGGACATCCAAATGCCATACTGTAAAGTAATTTATAAATAATGCCTCTTAGAATATGCTGAGGTATTCTTTTCTACTCTTCCATTTTTTGGGTTAACCATTTATTATTTTGCGACATGCCTTAACAGTGCTGTGAAATACATAGTGCCAGGCCAAGATGATATTAAAAAATAGGATATGCTCAATTGAATTATGTAGGCGGAACATGCTCTGGCAGGGCAAGTCAATGTGCTTTCTGCTTCATTGAGTGGGTTATTAGATTGATGTGGTTTATTTCTTGAATGATAGAACTGGTTTTAAAAATAAATGAAGCGAGAAGCATCAATTCAGTTAGCATTGATAATTCATTATTATTGGTTAGAAAACTGCTACATTTGTAAACTGATCTTTAATTTATCACTTGGATTAGGATTTGCAATGGGCAGGTTTGTTTTAATTTGAACCAGCTTCTCAATGACTGAAAAATGTGTTCTTCATTTTGTCTTGAAGTTGGGATTTTAAATAGTTAAAAAGCAAATCAAATGCATGAAAGGAATACTTTTTTAAAATTTATAACATTGGTCTATGAACTCATGATGAGCACCAACTGTGGGCTGTCCAAGCCTGCAGTGAAATTAAGTCAAGCTAAAGAGAATTCTATGAAGGAAGTAATAATTAATTACTTGTAGTTGTGTTTAGCCAAACACATTGTGTATGTGCTGCATGTGTGAATTATGTCTGTTAGGAAAAGTCACCATTGTATGTTGTGTCTCATATACCAATATTTATTATTTTTCTTAATATAAGAAAATTGTCTCTTATGAGTAACCTTCTGAGCTGGGCGCCTTTTTGTACCCTATTCCTGATTTATGTGCTTGGTTTTATGTGTCTGTAGTTTTTTTTTTTTTTTAAGACATTGAAACTGATAGTTTGCTTGGGATTTTCGTAAATTATAAGCAGGTAAGTGTGTCCAATTATGGTGTTTCATTTAAAATAGTGCATACTTACAATGGTTACAGTTTGATTCCAAAAATAAATTTTTTCCCAGAAATGGCAGCTTTTTAATAAAGTTAAGTAAATAAAGTTTTAAACTCCAAAGGAAAAAAAAAAATGTAGTTGACGATGTTCAGGGACAATTATCTTCAAGTTGGCTTTCTTTTCTGCTGTGATTTGGCCTATTGACGTTGGGAAGCGCTGTCTAATCCCGGCCCCCTCTGTTCCTAGGTAACAGGGGAAAACGGTGCCAGCAACAGCGGCCCTGCCAGGCCAAACCCATGTGGCTCGGTGTTATTCACTCTGATCCATATGGTCAGGCTGGAGAGGGTCCCTGGAGGGGTGTTAACACTCAGCAACCCGACTGCCTCCCTCCCTTCAGAGCTCTCCTGCACGGCTCCTGCTGCTTGCCCATGTGTGATTCTTGATTAATTTTTCATTTTTAATGAAGTTTGATCATGTTTATTATTTCTCATGATTGACTGCCTGGTACTCCTCCCATGTAATTGATAAAGCCCATATTTCTTCATCTGTCTCCTCTTTCTTTAGGGTAAAGTTGCTAGATTGTGTGCTGTGGTTAATGTTAGATTTATTGGTCCCATTAGATGTATAAATTATCTCTCTTTTTCTCCACAGGAAGTTCTACAGACTTTGACCAAGTTTTGTTTCCCCTTCTATGTGGACAGGTAGTGTCAGATTTTTGAACTTTTATAGAAAAAAAAGTGTCAATAAACCTGCTATGGAAAATAAAAACCATGCCATTCTTAACATTCTGTCTGTTTAACTGTGATTTAAAACACCTATGCTGCAAGGAGAGTTGTAATATTCCCCTTTCCTGGGGATTTTATTGACACTATCAAAAAGTTTAAAGCTTAGAGCTTTGTATTGGTTGGTTTGTGAGATGTATTTTAGATGACATTATCATTTTTTATTATTTTTTTGTTATCAGACAACTATGATTAAGAATGGTTGGTATTTATCCAGTGTTATTTCATTTTTATTTAAGTATAAGTATATTTGACTTAAACATTGTGTGACTCTGTGGCCTTATGAATATTATACATATTATGCTTTTTCTAATCTTCAACTTATAATTTAAATCCACATAAACCTATCTTGTTCAAAGGTATTCAGTTATTTAGGCATGTTGGTAAACAGTGCTTTACATTTTGTTTTGTTGCCTAAGAATCATGTCTCTGGGGAAATCAGCATTTTCTATAATTTCTAGGCAAAGAAAAATACACAGCCATTCAATGTTTCCTTAGTATGTGCATTATGATTAGCTGTTTCTTGGAGATCTATAATAACTCCAAGATAGTTAAAATAGTGTGAGAGGATTTTTAAAACCTAAGTCATTGGTTAATACTAACAGTTTTAGATGAGCTTTTAAAAAGCTTTTTATAAAACTGTAATTTACTAATCACATTAACTCTTTTTCAAGAAACATTTACTGTGTTTTTCATCATCATTATTTTTGTACTTGTTCATTTGTCAACTTGTTTGTTGTCTCTTTAATTTTCTCTTAATGGAAAATTGTACCATGAGATGGTACATATGTTATGTCTCAAAAATTCTACTTTTAGTGACAGAGAGGTTGTAGAAAATATCATCGTGAGTAATAAATGCCATAATATGTTCCAAGCAAATTATCAAAAGGGCCCATCTTCAGGAAGGTTCTATCGTGGATTTTTGTGTACCCAAACAAGGCAGGATCTGAAAGAGTTCAGTGATTTAGGGAGCATGTGGTTAGCATGCTGCTTGGATCTTTCTATACTTTGTAGTACTGGTGTCCTGGTTTATTTGGCATGAGCCAAAAAATGGTGTGAGATGAGAACTGGTAGCCAGAGGAGTTTAAGAGTACTTAAAAGCAGCCCTGGAATGTGGCCAGCCTCTTGCAGGCACTGCTCTCCCTGGCTTTAACCTGTTATTTTTTAAGCCAATCAACCTTTGTAGTATTTCCAGACTCAGACCTTTTTAAATCCTGGTACCAGGGATGTTTTATAGCAGGTTGATGCTCAAAACAGAATAGCCTTAATTCTAAGAGGGTCAGTCTTTGTAATGAGAGTCCTCTTGTCTCCTCTTTATCCAATTCCTTCTAAAAATAGGAAGGAAACGGGTTTTGTTTAGAGATGTTTAATGCAAACTTCACATTTATATGTATGAATTAGCGATGCATGAAATCTCCTCCAGTCACTTATAAAATGTATCACAAATTATGGCAAGGGCATATTTATGCTGAACGTAATAAAGCTGAAATGTTTTAAAAATGTTCTTAGGTGTTTAACAAAGAAAATACGAGAGTTCATTTGGACATGACTTGTTAGAGTGATGGCTTGTTATAGATAGGCATTCCTTAATTGACTTTGTAAACTAATATTGGGAGAGATGCACAATGAGATTAAACAATACTCAGGCACACATGCATACACATACATGTGTATATGCACACACCACTTGTCTTTCTCTGTAGTTTATATCACACACACACATATGCAGCTCAACTTACCTACCTGTCTGGATGATCACATTCTAGAATGAGGGGAAAAAAAAGCAGAATCTTAATTCTAAAATATTTTTGTCACCAATAAAGTCAGATGCCTTTTTGTTGGAAAAAAATATTTTTCTTGTAAAATGTTTCTCTCCAAATTACCATCTTTTAGTCATGTTCCTCTTATTATTATTATTTTTTTTTATAAAATAGCTTTGGGACAGATATGTCCCTGTGTGGATCTGTTTTAGTCCTCTCTGTGTACAATTCTTTCTTACATTGTGTTACATTATATACCCTATGAGTGTCAATAACTTTTTTTGATATACACACACACATACACTCACAAAACCCACTTTAATTTAGGGACTATATTTTTTTACTTTCTGTTTCCCCAAACTTTGGTATACTTTAGTGTAGAAGAGATAATAATAACAGTGAATTATTGGCAATAACTACCCAGGTTTTAATGTCTGTTAATTAGTTTGCAGCAAGCACTGTCAAATGGACGTGCCCAGATTCTAAGAGCTGCCCAGAGCCCCCACAGAATGTTTGTGATTCTGTCTGACTTAGGACACGTGGTGGCGTGGGAAATGAGCAAGGTCCCTAAAGTGACTGCATTCAAGAAGAAGCCTTCCCCATCTTTCCAGGATCTGTACTTTCAGTATTAGATATGCTAATATTTCTAGTCTCTATCAAGAGTGAGATTTTCACCGTCATCATCAAATCACCCATTACAGTTGACATCTTGCTGTCTCTTGTGTTGCCTTAAGATTTTTCTTTATGAAATGAGAGCTTATGAGAAATAATACTGCTGGTAGCTCTTCCAAAGAAGGTCCGTCCTTGTGAGTTATCTCATCTTATCCTCCTACGGAGACAGGTCAAGTCCCAGTATCTTTATGTGAAACCATTTAGGCCGGTGCCGCTGCTCACTAGGCTAATCCTCCGCCTGCGACGCCGGCCCACCAGGTTCTAGTGCCAGTCGGGGCGCCGGATTCTGTCCCGGTCACTCCTCTAACTGTCCAGCTCTCTGCTGTGGCCCGGGAGTGCAGTGGAGGATGGCCCAGATCCTTGGGCCCTGCACCCGCATGGGAGACCAGGAGAAGCACCTGGCTCCTGGCTTCGGATCAGCGCCCTGCACCGGTCGCAGCAGCCACTTGGGGTGAACCAACGGAAAAAGGAAGACCTTCCTCTCTGTCTCTCTCACTGTCCACTCTGCCTGTCAAAAAAAAAAAAAAAAAAAAGAAATAAAGAAAAAGAAAAGAAGGAAAGAAACCATTTAAGCTGTGGAGAAATTGTGACTTGTCCAAGGCCCTCTCGGGCTCCTAGCTTCTCCTCGATGTCCATGTCCTAAATGAATCCAGTTTTCCCTAGACCACTTTGTGGAGAAGACCAGTCACCAAGCAGAGAGTGAGAGGTTGAGGAGAGGCAGGAAATTAGTGTTTGTGTTTTTGATTAGGGCAATGGCCACTGTCATATTCCTCATTTATACTTCTCAGCAGCTCTGGAGATGAGGGTAAATGGTATTTTTCCCCCCAGAAGAGCAAAGGAAGGTTTGGGATGTGTAGTGTTTTGTTGTGTGATGTGGAGGAAGTAGAAATGGCCTCAGACTCGGAGTCCTTCCCTCCATGTGTTTCCCAGGTTCATCCAGGAAGAGTTAGAACGACTTATTAAATGGTGTCTCTCCAAAAGGGTAGTGAAGTAAGAGCTGAGCCAGTCAGACAAAACTTATGATGGTGGGGAAGACCTGTGTTGAGTCTGCCTGGCCAGCAAGAAGTAGGCAAGTGGAAGGGAGAGTCTGACACCACCCGTGCACCAAAAAGCTGTGCCAAAGAGAGAGCCCTGGTGAGCCAAGAATTGTCCAGCCAGAGCAGAGGGAGCCTGCTGGGGAGAGGGTAGAGTGTCCGTGAGAGCTTGGGCTACGGCCACAGGAGGCCCTGAGAACGTGTGGGAACAAGACTGCAGGATTTTAAAGTTAAAATGCATCTGGTTTGAACTTCCCATTTACCAAGGTCCACAGAGGTGAAATGACTTGGGTAGGGCCAAAGCTATGTGATTACAGACCTGGGAAAGGAACTGATACTTGTATTCCAGTATGGAGTTGTCACTTCATGCTGGGGGGATTGTGAAGTGCCAGTGCTGACTTTCCTGTGTCATTCTCAGAAACTTATTATTCCTGATAAGGACTCTCTTAAAAAAAAAAAAAAGACTTCTACCATTCTATATTGTAGTTGTTCCTGATAGTGACAACTGGCTACAGTCAGTGACTGGAATCCAGAGACACTGTGCACAATCAAAGCTACTCCTTTCCATGTCTGTGCTCATCTCTTTGAGGACCCAGACCATTGGCCCCCTTTCAGTTGTCCTGTGAGTTTCATGGCGCACACAAAGGACAGGGCATGGAATGAAATGGCACCATCTTTTCGGAGGTAGAGGCTTTCCATGATTGGTTCAAAATGTAGCCAGAGATGCAAATGCAGCTCAGGTGCTCCTTGCCACGTGTGACCCGAATGTGCCGGGCGTTGTGCTGTGTTCTCCTACACCAAAGGTTACACATGTGCAGGGTTGTCATCCCCAACATGCCACATCTGAGCAGACAGAATCTCAAACAGGTTCCACATTTTGCCGAAGGGGTCCACTATTTCGAAGTGGTGGAGCCGCCTTTGGAGCCCACGTTTATGATGTCCAGTTCCACCATAATTTGTTTAGTTACATCATACTGCCTCCACTGGACCCATCATGGCATAATCAAACTCTTAAATTTAATCTCAAAAGCAATACAATATATCTTTATCGTAAAAAAGTATGAAATTCAGATAGCTGAAGAAAATGAAGCTAAAGCGGACACAGTGTGCTTAGTGTAGTAGATGAGGCTCACATAGATGAGGGAGTGGACAGAATTGTCCAGTGGGCATTGCTTGCATCTGTCAGGTGTGACCTACTCTTGGGCTTCAGTCATTTGGGGTCAGTGTCATTCTGGCCACTTGAGTGTCTGAGCAGGAACGTGAGAAGCTTGAGGCAGGGGCAGATGAAAGGTGGGCGTGTGAAGGAAGCTCTGAGGTGCCTGGAGGTACAGGTTGGGAGATGTGGTGGTCTGATATGCCTCGATTCCTGCCCAACCCTACATTCACACACATACACACGCAGAAGGAAAGAAGCCGCTCTTAGGGGTGCCTCGCAGCAGATGGCTCAACAGGTAATTGTTCCTAAGCTATAATAAATACAGAGTGGCAAAATCTTTTCTATCTCTTGAATTTTATAATTTTATAATTATATAGCACAATTGTCCTAAATTTTTATTATTTATTTGCATTTTACTTGAATGTCAGAGAGAGGCAGGCAGATAGAGATCTGTCTGCTGATTCCCTTCCCAGATGCTCACAATGGCTGGCCTAGGCCTGGTGGAAGCTTGGAGCATGGAATTCAGTCTGGGTGTCCCCTGCGAGTGGAGGGAACCAAGTACTTGAGCCTCCCAGGGTGCACGTTAGTAGGAAGGCAGAATTGAGAGCAGAGCAGAGACTTGTACTACAGCACTCTGACATGACTAAAGCACTCTAGCGTGAGCCGCAGGTGTCCCCAGAGCTGTCACAGCCACTGTGCTACATGCCTGCCCTAATGGTCCTTTTGCTGTGAAGCTCCTATATGCTAATCACCTGTGTATATGATTTCTATTCCTCAAAACTGCTCTGCAAAGCGATTATTCTTCTGACTTTAGAGATAAGATCAGGACAGTTCATGTGTGCACTTGTCCGTCCTCACACGGCTGGTTAGCAGTGCTCTCTGGGGTTCTGATCTAAAGTCTGAAGCTTGATGTTTCCTCTGTCTGCTGCATCCTGAATCCTGCCTATGTTACATCATTCCCAACAGCTGGGATGTGTTCTTCCATCCTAAAATGATGCCTACCTTTGACTCCTCGTTCCCAAGCAATTATTGTCTGATTTCTCTACCTCTTGCACAAATTATCCACACTCTTCGGTTTTTTCCTCCATGCTCTTTAGTTTGTCATTCAACTAGAGCTGCTCTTAATCAAGGTCATCTGACACCTTCATGTTACTCAGTGCAATACACGGTTTTTCTCTTCTCATCTTGTTGCATTAATACTGTTGACCGCTCCCTCCTGATTGTTCTGCCTGGAGGTTCTCCTCTTCTTCTTTGATGGTCTCTTCCCCACCCATCCTCTGAATTGGTGTTTCTATAAATTAGTCCTGGATCCTCTTTTGTTTCTCTGAACTCTCTCCCTAAGTGATCTCATTCTTCACCATGGTGTTAAATACCATCTGTGTGTAGATGATTTCCAAATTTATAGCTCCGATCCAAATGTTTCCTCTGATTTCCTAACTGGTATGTTCAACTCTGTGCATGACATTCCTACGGAGATGTTTTACAGGCTTCTCAGACCTAACACATCCCAAATGGAAACCTTGGATAGCCCTCCCTCTGTTCCCGAAACTTCTTAATCTTTCCCATCATCAAATGGTAACATGGTGCCATTTGGCTCCCCAGTTCTCAGTCTGTCTGCAAGTCCGCCATTCATACCTGCTTGCTATAACTCAAACTGCCCACCTCTCTGCTCTCCCTGTATGGGTTAAGCCACCGCCCAGTCTCCCCTGCACTACTGCAATAGCCCCCTGACACTTCTCTCCGCTCCTACTTCTGCTCTCTTTCAAATTGTTCTCCACATAACAATCAGATCAGATTTTTTTAATCTATAAACCAGACTGTGTTTTTCTCTTGATTAAAACCATTTGATAGCATTCCATTGCTCTTACCAAAAATAAGTAAGTAAATAAATGAAGTCCCAATCCTTTACTATGACCATGAGACCCTCTGTCTGATCTGGTGCTCGCTTTATTTAACAGCTCCATATGGTGCTACTATCTGCCTCCTGGGCTTTAGCTGTACTAGCGTCCTTTGAGTTTTTGGAACATACCTGGCTCTTTCCTGCCCCAGGATCTTTGTACAGCTCTTTTCTCTGCCTGATTCACCCAGTTCCATGCTCCTTGAACGGCTGCTCCATATCATCTTTTAGGTCAATCACACATCTCCCACAGGGCCTTTCCTTCTCTTCCATTTTCTTCTTTTTTTTTTTTTTTTTAAAGGCAGAGTGGACAGTGAGAGAGAGGGACAGAGAGAAAGGTCTTCCTTTGCCGTTGGTTCACCCTCCAATGGCTGCCGCGGCCAGCGCGCTGCGGCCGGCGCACTGCGCTCATCCGATGGCAGGAGCCAGGTGCTAGGTGCTTTTTCCTGGTCTCCCATGGGGTGCAGGGCCCAAGCACTGGGGCCATCCTCCACTGCACTCCTGGGCCACAGCAGAGGGCTGGCCTGGAAGAGGGGCAACCGGGACAGAATCCAGTGCCCCGACCGGGACTAGAACCTGGTGTGCCTGCGCCGCAAGGTGGAGGATTAGCCTGTTGAGCCACGGCGCCGGCCTCTTCCATTTTCTTCTATGTTTGTTCCTCCTTTGGTTTTATAATAACAACACTGTGATGCATAAGAACACCATTAATAACATTCTGTGGAATTCGTCATTTGTCTTCTGCGAGGTGACAGCTCTAAGAGGGCAGAGACCCTGTCTATATTATTTGAAGTTGTATATTAAGCAGCCGATACAGTGCCTAGGAAAGTTGTAGCTCAGTTTGCAAAATGCTTAACCATACTTAGAAGGGAGGCCTACATGTAAAACACCATCTGTCACCCAGAGATAGATCAAAATGCCCATCCATGGACTTTTGCTGTTCCTACACCAGACCTGTTAACAGCTTCAGGATTAAGCAACCTGCGGCTCCAGGAGCCTTGACTGGCTGGTGAGCAATGAAGAGGCAGTGGGAAGGTTAAAGTCTGTGGTCGGAACGGTCCTTGCTTTCCTCCCCTGTCTTCCTCATTTGGCTGGACTTGGGAAGCGCAGCAAAGTGGGCCTGTCTGCTGGCCTTGTTTCTGGAGATGCTTGAATCTGGCTTCTCTGATTTCCTAAGAAGAGGGATCTGTTTGCCAAGGCAAAGGTCTGCAAACCTCACCACCTTAGCTTCATCATCTGAGTTGAAACTTCGGTGGGGCAGCTTTCATCGAATTTTACGTTGTGTGGCAGGATGGAAAGGGCTTCGAACCAGAAGCTGGCTTAGGTTTTCAAACGCCTCAGTTTTCCCATCTGTGAAATAAGAGAGAACTGGGCAAGATGATTTCTAAGGCCCTGGTACCAAAAAGCTCAGTCCGTGTCCCTGGTACCAAATCAGAATAATGGGGGGCCGGCGCTGTGGCTCACTTGGTTACTCCTCTGCCTGCGGCGCCAGCATCCCATATGGGCGCCGGTTCTAGTCCCGGTTGCTCCTCTTCCACTCCAGCTCTGCTGTGGCCCAGGACGACAGTGGAGGATGGCCCAAGTGCTTGAGCCCCTGCACTCGCATGGGAAACCAGGAGGAAGCACCTGGCTCCTGGCTTCGGATCAGCGTAGCTCTGGCTGTGGCAGCCATTTGGGGAGTGAACCAACAGAAGGAAGACCTTTCTCTCTGTCTCGCTCTCACTGTCTAACTCCATCTGTCAATAAAAAAAAAAAAATCAGAATAATGAGGACTAGATTTGGGGGTGAAGGAAAGAGAGCATTTAATCTGTCAACGGAGGAGAGAGTCACGGACTTCCAGATTTCAAGGACTACCACTCAGTGAGGCTGCTTGGGGGCTTATAAAAGGAGTACAGGTAGGGCAAGATCATGAAAGAGCTGCCTGTCTCTGGCGTCAGGTGGCACAGCTTGTCACTATGGATGGAAGACAGTGCTTTCCTTCCCTGCCTCCTCATGGAGGTCTTTGAGGTTCCCAGGTGTTGAGAGTAGGTCCAGACTGACCAGCTCCTTTGCTCTGGAGAAAGAGTTGAGATGAGGAACCAGCAGCCCTGAAGTGTCAACTTCTCAGCTTTACATTTTAGGAGTGAAAATTGTTGGCTAATATTGTTTTATAGCTGGGCACAGTTCCTTCTATGTGTAATCATTGTGAAATCTTTGGTTCCTGTAGAAATTGTAGATGCTGATCCTGGAGATAAACACAAAAACTACAGTCTTTAAGGAAGCAGAGCCTTTCCCTAAAGTCATTTTTATGGAGAAATAGTGAACATTGCCCCACCACCACCACCACCACCACCACTTCAGTAAGGAGAGAGAGAATGAGACTGATAAATACCTTGGAAATTGAGACTCCTTCTCGAAAACCTCTGTGGAACTGCCCTTGCCAGTTTATTAGAAATTATTCAAGGAAAAATATTTTGGAGTCTACTGGTTTGGGGCTTTTGACGATTTGTACTTCACCCTCCCAGGCATTTAAAAGGTGAATCAGTGGAGAACAGCGAATGCCTCCTCCTAAGCTGTAACACCCTGGAATGGAATCTTTTTCACTTTAATGCAAACTTGAGCTACATGGTCACCCAGAAGGCTGCCCTTTCCTGAAATAATGCAACTGACAAGAGAAAGGCAGACTTGCTTCTTCCACTCACAGGTGTTAGAAAGCTGAGCCAGGCGGGAAGAATCTGAGCAAATGCCGTTTTCACATAGAGTTTAGTTCTCATTCAGGTGGTGGCAGCTTGCATCTCTCTGATTAACTGCTCCTGCTGTGGTTGGCCCTTCTACTGAATGCTCATCCCATTTATTCCCCAAACAGCATTGGGGTCCCCTGGCAATTTCTCATTGTTGTTCCTGGTAAGGAAACTGGGATACTTAGAGGTTTGAAGTAACTTGCTAAATTAAGCCCCAGTTAGCAAGTGATTGAGTTGAGATTTGTACCAAATAAAGGAGTCATGAATCTTTCTTTGAGCCTACCATATAAGCTAAGCACAGTTGCTGTATTTTAAATGGTAGTGAAAAGACAGTAGAAATTAGTGACTCTCAATTCACAGGTCAAATGGTGTTCGTTCTGTGTCCCTTTCCTAAAGACTTTGGGTGTTTTCTTTTCATCCAGTCTTATCAATACCCATCCTTCTTAATAGCTCTCAGTATTTATTTTGAACATTCCAGAAGTGAAAACCAAACCCTGAGTTAAAATAATTCGCAGTCATATTTCATATGATCACTTTAGTCTTTCCCAAAAGCATGGCCTTATTTGTAACTGAGAAACATCCAGACCTGTTGCTTTAAATATTTAATAAAACAGGTCTTCCCTCCCCCCACTGAGGCCCACTCTGCTCCCCAATCACTTTAATTATGTGAGCTAGAATCCTGTTTCTCACACATCTTCAGTTCTCAACCTTGTTAAAATTAATCATATAATCCCCCTTTAAAACATAGTATTAAATCACCATAGTAACACAGTATCCAAGCTTTACAGATAGAACATAACAGCCCTAAGAAGGTAGCATTTGGTGTCCCCCTGACAGCTCTATAACTTTTATAGAAATGTGTTCCTCCTCCTGGCTGTGTAAGGTGGAGGGATACCATTACTTACTCCTGCTTTATTGCCACCTTGTTTTTGTTCACCTTCCTGGGTAACTAAGGAGAGCAGAACCCTGTCTTCTTTCTGAGTCATTTTCCTGTGCCCTCTAACCCTTTTGCTTCCTTGTATATAACCAGGAAAGCTCCATTGACCTTTGTGCTGGGATACCCGGAAAATCCTATGGATTTTAATTTTCTTATGTGGCTTGAATAAGGGAGTTTATAAAGGAAAGCCATTCCAAGTTTGGAAATTTAATTCATGTCATATTTAAAGACTCAGTAAGAATTCTGCCTTTGAAAGGGGGCTGGTAAACCATGATGTTTCATTTCCTCTGACAATTTTGAAGCAAATTATAGGTGTACGATGGATTCGAGGTGTTTTAGCAATTTGAACATACTTTGTGTAACTCAATTTGATATGTGAAATACCATGTGAGTTGTTGAGTCCCTTGGAATAATTTAGTATCAAATTCTAACATGTTAATATAATTTAAATATTTGGGATATTTAAGTTTTTTTAAAAAGGAATATAATGCAAGCTAACTGGTAAGTGGATTTTAAAACAATTTGTAACTTTAAAAAAAAGGAGCTTATAGGTTAATTTGATTAGTAATATGCTCTTTAATTTTTAAAACATATCCTATTTCATATTGCTTTTATGTGTGATTCACTTACTGTTTACATTTCTTTGAAAGCACATTTTGGTATTTCAGTCCTCATAAAATAGAAAATATGTTCCTTATAAATGGAGAAGTTATGAAAGACACAGGAGTCTAGGAGAGTAATACCTAACCTTGCCTCTTTGTGCTTCTTCCCATGTGAATTCTAGCTCCTTCCCTTGGCAGCTCTCAGAACCTGATTCAGTTACTACTGATTCTGCCCTTTAGTTTCCTTTTCTGTATAACGGGAACATCATCTAAATCCAGGGTTGTTGTGAGAATGAGAGACTTGGTCTCCATAAGATGTCCATCTTTCTGGCTGGTACATGGTAGACCCTTACATCCTGCTGTTGTAATCACAATTATTTTCTGAACCAGAGGAGTTACCAAGTGAGCACAATTAACAGCAAACTGACAGATGGGCCTTTGGAGTCAAAGCTAGGTTAAAAAAACAAAACAAAAAAACACAAACCAGCTTCTTGCCACTTATCAGCTGGGACCTTTGGCTATGCATCTCTAGACTTCTTCATCTATAAAATGATGTTATTCGAATGCATCTTTCAGGATTGATGGGCTGATTAACAGAGCTACCTCAGGCTCTGAACCCAATAAGGGGAAAATATGATGGCTGTGGTGATTCTGATTTCTGACCACTAGAAACTGCTGCTGTCTTTTCTTTCTTTCCTAATTTTTTTTAACTTGATAGTTTGCAGTCTGTTCCCTTGAAGTGTATAAATTTTAAGTTCATTTCTGCAGAGTTCCACTGAGAGAGGAAATGTTGCAGGTTCAACGACTTGTCGTGATTAGATACTTTATCAAGAACCTTACTGCACATTCATTTTCCCCTTTGTTCTGTCTCGGCTGCAGCCTCACAGTCAGCCAAGTTGGCCAGAACTTCACATTCGTGCTCACTGACATTGACAGCAAGCAGAGGTTTGGGTTCTGCCGCTTATCTTCAGGAGCGAAGAGCTGCTTCTGCATCTTAAGGTAAGGGAGACTGGCCCCGGCTACTGGCTAGTCCCGTGAAGCAGTGTCAGCCTTGGCATTGTTGTTCTGTAATTAAATTTTCCAGCTGTTCTTTTAATTTTCCTATCTGTTTCCCACAAGTCATTGCACTTGGGGGGAAGGACTTCACAGTGTCGTCCTTGCACTTCAAGTTCTGCAGATAATTGTATTTATTTATTTGCATCACATCCCTTGGGTGGGAATGGGACCGTTGCTTCCGCGGCATGTGTGGAAGCTGGAGAGTCAGCGTGGCTTCAGTTCCTCCTGCTGTTATCTGGAGCTGTCAGGAATTAGCCTGTTAGGCTTTCCCTGGACATTTTGTGTATGTGAGATTATTAATAAAGTATGCGCCTGCAGCTCAGGATGCCGTGCAGACCCAGCTCGTGTGCTCTGCGCAGCAACACCCTTGCCCCCTTTGGGTCAATGAGTGAGTAACTGTTTCCCAACCCAGCTACCCCTGTGGAGGTTGGAACAAAGGACAGACTCCTGTGAGAAGGCCTCCTTGGGTCTCCTGAAACCACTTCCTACACCAGAGCCACACTTGCTTAATGCTTTGCTTCCGCCTGCCAGAGGGGCAAGTTCTGGTTGGGGGGCGGGGAGGGGTGGTGGTGGAGATGTGTGGAAATCCGATTTCTGAGCTGTGGCTCTGTGGGCTCCTGCTGGGCGCCTCCTGAGGGGGAAGTAAAGGCATCCCACACGCTCTCCTCTCCATCTGCCTTGCTTAAGTAGGTGTCAGAGGGGCCTGCCTCCTGTCTCTCTCTGCTCGTGTGTGTAGCGGCCCCAGGCAGGGCAGCAGGGAGGCGCCCCTGACAAAACCCGGCCCCTCAGTCTTGGGCTTGGGCCTGGGGATGAAAGGCCAGACCCTCTGTGGATTCCAGAAAGGGTAGTTCTATGCTGCACTTCCTTCCCTTTCTCACCAAGAGGAGACCTCCTTCCTCTGTCGCCCAAAGCTGTGCACCCTCACGGTGTAGGGGCAGGGAAGAGACCCACTTGGGAAGTTTCATCTGCTCACTGACTGTTCCCCTGGACCGCTACATGTGTGCATTGTTGTCTGTCAGTGACGTCGACTCTCCTCTGCACCAAGCAGTAGCATTTGTACTTTGGGCACAGGAAGACAACCGCTGGAGAACCTTCAGGATGGGGTGGCAGTGGGCTCCCTGTGTACAGCTGTTCTCACGCACGCCCCAGGAGCCCTGATCCCAGGATCACCTGCCCAGAGTATTAGACTTCGATGCCAGTGATTATTTACTTTTTGATTGAACAGTGGTCTTTCTATGTCTTTTTTAAAGAAAAATTTCTCTTCCATTTTTGTCTGTTATATTTCAGCCTTGGCCAGGACACTGCATATTTCTGTATTCATTTGGAGGAGGTGAGGGCTTAAACAGAGTTCTGGAAGTTCTGCAGAAAGTTTTTTCCCCATATTATTTTGGGCTACAACACTTTCTTTCTTTCCAAACTGGGGTGGGTAGGGGTGTGTGTGTGTGTGTGTGAACTCTAAATTGGCACTACCATACTCAGCAAATTTATGAGAGTGGAAAACTGTTTATTTGAAAATTTAAATTTAAAATCACTCCCCTCTGACTCTTTTGTGTTTGACTCTGTGTGCCTATTCATAGAGTTTGGATTTTGTGTTTGGGAGAAGTGAGTTGAACAGATTTTCATGCTGTCATCATTTAGAATGAAAAATAGCAATTGGTGGGCTTTCTATCTGTTACACGATCCTGGAGCTATGGAGACAAATTTGGTGGGTTAATTCATTCATTTGTTTGTCAGCCCCTAATTGAATGCCTAGTAGTAGCTAGTCCCTGCCCTTGAGGCGTTCGCAGACCAGCAGGAGCCGGACGATCACGCCACAGTGTTGTGAGCAAGATACAGACTCATCCCAAGGTCTCCCGTTGATGTTCTAGTGTCAGAGCATAGTGACTGTGGTTGAGAACAAAGTGTCCTCTGTGAGTTTTGGAACATGCATTCTGTGGGTATTTAACATGAGATGTAAAACTTCTCTCTTGATCTTTTCCAGCTTGTGTATACGGTGGCACTTCCCCTGTTTTGGGAATGTTGTTGCCAGCTTGAGACTAGCATGTAAATGGAAGAGTGTGAGTTAAGGCTTGCTGACTGCTTGGTAGTGTGTCCAGTGTGGGGGCTGGTGGTGGAAAGGGTAGTCAGGAGCATGAGGGTGCACTTTGGGTCAGTGCTAGATTATTAGCACCGTCCTCGTTCGCTGCTTAGTCCTTTTGTTTCCTCAGATGCTTCCCCTTGAGTTAACCTGTGCCTGGGGTCCAGTCCCCCTTCAGGGTGTGCCCAGTGCTGCAGCTCAGCTCTGCTCATAAGCAACCTGTACTTTGCTTTCTCTTGCTTCTCGTGAGATATCTGTACAGACACAGCTTGCGCTATCCCGGGATTTGGCTTCTTAGGACCACTTCCTCCCTGATCTCCCAAGCACAGTTCACGCACTTCTCTGCCTTCACACGTGTACCACCTCCCGGACTCAACAGAGGCAGCTCCTCAAAGTAGCCTTCTGCAGGCACAGGTGGGCCTTCCCTCTGGGCACGCTGGCTGCTTCATGTCCTTCAGATCTGTACTTGGGAGCTGTCTTCCTCTTGGATGGTCAGCTCTTCAGGGGTAACGACTGTGTCTTTGTTAACCATGGATCTCCAGCACTCAGTGCAGTGCCTGACCAAGATACTGTGTGGGGGTATTCACAGCAAAGGAGATCATCAAGAGTGGAATGACAGGGCACTGAGGGCTCCAAATGGCAGAGGGATATCCGTTCAAGGAGAAAATGTGAAATATAGATATTGGCAGAAGCATAGTGTGGGGAACCACAGGCCGGCCACCTGTGGGGACCTCCTCATTGCACTGCCTCATCCTGCGGAGCAGAACAAGGTCAAGGAAATGAGATGAGACACACCTTGACCTGATGAGATGAGACACACCTTGACCGAAAAGACTTGCAAACAACCTGATGAGATGAGATGCACCTTGACCTGAGACTATGCGTGCCCTTTGATCTGATTGATGGACTACTCGCCCTAGCCCTGGGGGACTGGGAATGGATAAAAGACCTTGTTAGGGGCGGGACGCGGAGCAGCCTCTTCAGTCTTTCTCTCGGATGCTTCCCTCTCTCTCTCCTTTCCTTCTTCTATCACCAAAAATAAAAGTTCCTCGAGAACTGATCAACAGCGGTCATGTCGTGACTCCGTGGGTTGGACCTTTGCTGGCAAGACTTTTGTTGGCGAGGGTTCGACAGCATAGTTCCTGTTACCAAAGCCTTTTTTGTACTAGTTGTGAGAAGCGCATCTTTGAATACACAGCAGAGGTGCAATATTGAGTGCCAGACATTGTGTTCAGAAAGGACTAGGCCATCGGTATGACAAGGTGTAAGCTTCCTTTCACCTGAAGAGTCTTAGACATGTACTATACCTAAAGTACTTAATACGTTCATTTTTATTTGCTGCCCCTCTCTACTAGAATGTCATCTTCATAAAGACTGAGTATATCTTTTTTTTTTTCTTTTGACAGGTAGAGTTCAGACAGAGAGAGAGAGAGTAAGACAGAGAGAAAGGTCTTCCTTCCATTGGTTCACTCCCCAAATGGCCATCATGACTGGCGCTGCACCGATCTGAAGCTAGGAGCCAGGTGCTTCCTCCTGGTCTCCCATGCAGGTGCAGGGCCCAAGCACTTGGGCCATCCTCCACTCCCTCCTGGGCCACAGCAGAGAGCTGGACTGGAAGAGGGAGCATCCGGGACTAGAACCGGTGCCCATATGGGATACTGGCATCTCAGGCGGAGGATTAACCAAGTGATCCACGGTGCCGGCCCCTTCAGAATGTCTTGAAATTTACTTTCACTTTATTGGAAGAGAGACAAAGATCTTCCATCCCCTGTTCACTTTTCATCCACTGTTCACTTCACGGATGCCCACAGCATCTGGGACTGTGCCAGGCTGAAGCCAAGAACCAGAAACCACATCCACGTCCCTGTGTGGGTGTGGGGACCCAAGTACTTGAGCCTCCCAAAATCCACATCAGCAGGAAGCTGGACTGGAAGTGGGACTGAAACCAAGCACCCTGATACAGGATGCGAACATCCTAAGTGGTGACTTAGCTGCCTTAAGGCCGGGAATTTTTATCTGTATGTTTTCTTCTTCCCACATGAAGTTTATCAAAGAGTGTCTGGTACATTGCAGACACTTAGCAATCCTTCTTATAGGAAGAAGTTAGTCACTGTGAGTTGTAGTTGTCCCTAGCATTGGAGCTTGTTACTTCTGTCTGTATTTTGGAAACCGTTACCCAACCTCACTCTCTAGAAAGTGTTTAAAAGTTGAGGGGCTGGTGCTGTGGCACAGCGGGTTAACGCCCTGGCATCCCATATGGGCGCCGGTTCGAGACCTACACTCACAACTAGTACAAAAAAGACTTTGGTAACAGGAACTATGCTTCTGCCAATATCTGTATTTCACATTTTCTCCTTGAACGGATGTCCCTCTGCCATTTGGAGCCCTCAGTGCCCTGTCATTCCACTCTTGATGATCTCCTTTGCTGTGAATACCCCCACACAGTATCTTGGTCAGGCACTGCACTGAGTGCAGACTTCCAATCCAGCTCTCTGCTGTGGCCTGGGAAAGCAAGTGCTTGGGCCCCTGCACCTGCGTGGGAGACCCGGAAGAAACTCCTGGCTGCGGCAGCTCCAGCTGTTGCAGCCATCTGGGGAGTGAACCATCGAATGGACACTCACTCTGTCTCTCTCTCTCTCTCTCTCTCTCTTTCTCTCTGCCTCTGCCTCTCTTCTCTCTGAAAAAAAGAAAGTTTATTTCAACTCTCATCATCAGCAAAATATGATGGAAATGTAGTAGTACTAGACCACAAAGTTCTGTTAGCACAGATACCACTACAAAACTGAATAAGTTATTTCTTCCCATGGTTGACTTGTTTCTGCCATTTAAAGATTTTACTTGTTCTTGAGATTTCCTGTACTTTACATTAACTGGTTGCTGAATGGTGTTTAATACTAAATTAATAGCACCAGCTAGGAGAACAGTTATTTTGGGTAAGTGAGTTGTGCTTTGTTATAAGCCCAGGAATGGCAAGAATTTCAGCATTTTTGGATGCATTTTACCACTGATGTCTCAAATTATTATCAAAATGGAAGAGGGCTGACATGAACCAGCGTTGTGGTATAGCGGGTTAAGCTGCTGCCTATAATTCTAGCATCCCAGATGGGCGCTAATTTGAGTCCCAGCTGCTCCACTTCCTATCCGGCTCCCTGCTAATGCACCTGGGAAACAGCAAAAGATGGCCCAAGTGCTTGGGCCCCTGCAGCCACGTGGGAGATCTGGATGAAATTCTTGGCTTCGGCCTGGCCTGGCCCAGCCCCAGCCATTGTGGCCATTTAGGGAGTGAACCACTGTAAGGAAGATCCCTCTCCCTCCCTTCTTTCTGTGTAACTCTGCCTTTCAAATAAATAAGAACTTTTTTTTTTTTTTTTTTGAGAGAGAGCAAGAGAGCTGACATTTTCTTACGGCTTTGGATTTGCCCAAATGGCACATACTCTATCAAGGCCAATGTGGTAGTGAAATGTGCTATTTCTGGCCAGCTTGTGGTTTTGGATAAACAGAAGGAGCATGGGAGTTCACAGCGTCAGAGTTGTTGCTTGGGGGCTATGAGCGCTGTCATGCGATGACTAAGTGTCGTTAGTCTTTATGCATTGAGTTTGCAGGCGCTTGTGTTCTGCGGTTTTCTCCTTTATCTACAGGGATCCTATTTAAGCTCTTGAGAAAGCTTGAGTTCACTATTCTTTCACTCAAATGAAACTGTTCAGAATGTATTACACGTTTTGGAAAAAGTAAGTGTTTTCATCAAGGCATTATTTTAAAATTTTTAGCTTCACTTAAAAATTTTTTATTCAGCTGGGGTGGAGGGCGGGTATTGAGCCTGGTGGTTAAGACACCTCTTGGCATGCACACATCCCGAATCAGAGTGCCTGGCCCAAGTCCAGACTCTGCTCCTGATTCCAGTTTCTGCTAATGCACGCATTCGGAAGCAGGATGGTGGCTCAAGTGGCCCCTACACGGTAGAACAGATTGAGTTCTTGGCCCCTGCCTTCAGCCTGGCCCCAGCACTTGTGGGATTTTCGGAAATGAACCACACATGAGAGCTCTCTCCCTCTATCTTTCTCTCCCTCAGCTCTCAAATAAAGAAAAAAATTAAACAATATTTTTATTAGAAAGTTTTTGACTACTTAGTGTATGCTTGGGATAAGCAATACCAAACGCTTGGTATTTGGCCTTTATCTCAAATCCCCTTAAAGTGACACAGAGCTCTAGCCCCAGCTTCCTATTTGGAAATCTTTCAGATAGTGCATTCATCCAAGGTTTGATGAGCTGAACTTTCTGAACTTGGTGTTACAAAATGAAAAGAATGCATACCTTTTGTCACTTGCCAAATATAAAATTGAATATGCTTCTAGGTGCACTGTTCCCAGGCCACCTCTGTTTTTGATAATTTACCTCCCTTTTCACTTCTGCTGTTCTTACTGTCTTAGGAGCCACTCAGTCTTTGGAAAGGGGATATGCAAACAAGTAGTTAAAATATGTGATAAGTGTTATTTAAATGTGTGTGTATTTGTTTGCATGCCCAAGGTATTCTGGGGTCACAGATAGGCAGTGCCCATCTCTGGCTTGAAGAATCAGAGAAAGTGTGGCTGATGGGTTCCAGATAAGATAAACTGGATGTTACCGAACAAGTAAGCACATGCCTGGAGGAGGATGGGAGGGAGACCCGAGACAGTGAGAAGTTCTGTGCAGAGGCCCTGGGAGAAATGAAAGGGGTCGCAGGATAAAAGAGGGCTGAGAATGCTAAGGAGAGAGCAGTCGCAAGAGACCACGCCACAGGAGCATGGGGCCTGATTGTGGAAGTGCTTGTGGACCGCGCTCAGGTTCTAGCTTTATCCTGCAGCAAATGGGACTCCAGCCAATGATTTGGGGCAATCCGTGGAAATACCAGTGTTCGAAGACTGAGGCTGGAGTGGCTTGCTTTCTGCCTGAAACATCCTTGGGTTTTGCTGGTTATTGTTGGAAGGGGAACTGCATGGCACTCTGGGAGCTGCACCTGATTCAGACTGGATGTTTCCAACCTCGACTTCCGTTGCCTGTTTTAACAACATTCCTGGGTTCGTGTTGGAGAGTAGTTGACCTTCTTTGCATGTTGCTTGGCGTATGGACTTTATTTAAACTTGAATGGTGGTGCCAAGTGAGAATCGCCTTTTGTTCTGAAGCACTCTGCTCTAGTGGCAGCACCAATCCTTGTGTCCCTTTTTTATCTGCATTATAATCATTTTTTACCATAAACAGCAAAGTGCTCAGTTCTCATTCTTCAATGGAAGCGAGAAGCACTATCAGAGCCTGGTTTTGAGAACTTTGGCTTCCCTTTCTAACTGTTCCAGTGTTTTTTAAGCAACACATAGAGTTCAGGAGGAAAATCAAAGGGCTCTGTTTCCTCTGGCAGGTGCGGTGGATTGTGTGCTCCCTGCTTTAGTTTAAAATAAGTGCTTGGGGGATGGGGAAGGGAGTTGAGGAGGAAGGCTGTGGGGACAGCTCCCAGGTTTCTACCTTGAAAGCAGGTGCTGCTGAAATACTCCAGAAGCAGATGGAATCCCCCATTCTGGTTATAACCTATTTATGGTTGTCTCGCCTGAGGGTACCCTGCTATACAAACAATGCACTGCCTGATGTTTGAGGGCAGTTTGGGCATCAAAGCTGGGGCCCCTCTGGGAGAAATCAGCTTTTCTTCCCAGTGCCTTAAATGCCATTCTGGAAACCTGGGTCTTCCACAGCATTTAAGAGCAGCGTTTCCTTTGCTTCTGGAGTGTTTCTGTGTCTCTGCAGCTGTTTGATTTCTTTTTAATTCTTCCCCTTAAAAGTTAGGTAGGGACTCTGTTGTTCTTGTGTTCTGGAAGGTCAGTTGGGGAAGGCTCTGCTCTTTGGGCAAGATCTGTGGTCTCAGTGCGGGGATGGGGCTTCTGTCAAGCTGAACCCACCCAATGGGCCCCAGGAGGCCCTGATTGCCTAGGCCAGACCCCTTTCAGGTCTTGGTATTTAGAGGGCTTGCGTGTGTGTGCGTGTGTGTGCGTGTGTGTGCGTGTGTGTGTGTGGGAGCAGCACATTGTGGGAGCTTATAATTTTGTTTTCTTAATTTAAAAAAAAAGTGGTTGAGGGACGTCATGTGTTTTACTGCCAGATAGATGCCTTTATGGTAAGAAACACAACCCCCTTGGGAGCCACAGTTCAACCATAGTAACCTGTATGGCTGAGAGCAAGTCACCTTTGAAGAGAAGAATGGGAAACAAATGAAACTGCCGTTGCTCCTCCCACGTCCCACTCTCTCAGAGGTTGATGTTCATGGTTGGAAGCTGGGCAGTGGGAAGGACAGGTGTCGCCTGCAGTAGCGGAAGTGCTATGGGGCTGGCACCAGCTGTGGACCTCGGGCTCTCTCCTCCTGGAGCTTTTCAGAGAAAACTGGAGACTGAATGAATTACAGATTTGATGCAGAGTGCTCAGAGTGCAGCACAGCTCAGCAAGTGCAGCCACCCGGGAACACCAGGAGTGTCGTTCTGCTCAGGGGTGTGGGTGTGTGTGTCTGTCTGTCTGTGAGTTTCTTCCCCATACCTCACTCATCTTGCTAGCTCTTGGGACTGCTCTCGATTGCTAATGTTATTACACCATTTTACCTTTTCGAGATGAATTTACTGAGTCTGGACACTCACTACAGAGCATCTGAAAAAGTGAGCAGTTAGGATTTATCAGCATTTATTTACTATGTCATGTGGTTTGCATAATTCTCATTTATTCTTATGACAACCATATGATCTGCCTTGTAGGGGAGGCGGGGTTGAGGCTGAGAGAGATACAGTGACCCGTCTAAGATCTCGCCAGGGGAAGGTGAAGGATCTGGTTTAGAATCTAAGCTTCAAGGGCCAGTGCTGTGGCACAGCCGGTTAAAGCCCCAGCCTGCAGGTGGTGGCTTGGCTTACCCTCCATGCCATAATGCTAGCCCCCAGTTGGTGCTGTTGGGTTGAATTTGAGAGTCAGCAATTTTTTCTTGGCTTTCCCTGTATCAACCAATCACTTTTCTTCAACAGCAACAACATGCAGAAGGCGTTTATTGGAGCCCTAACTTTGCTTTGCACTGGATAAGACATGGAAAAGAAATGGCTCTGCCGGCGTCGAGGCTCACTTGGCTAATCCTCCGCCTGCGGCGCCGGCACTCCGGGTTCTAGTCCCGGTTGTGGCACCGGATTCTGTCCTGGTTGCTCCTCTTCCAGTCCAGCTCTCTGCTGTGGCCTAGGAAGGCAGTGGAGGATGGCCCAAGTGTCCCAGTGCGGCCCTGCACCCACATGGGAGACCAGGAGGAAGCACCTGTCTCCTGGTTTAAGATTGGCGCAGCACCGGCTGTGGTGGCCATTTGGGGGGTGAACCAACGGAAGGAAGACCTTTCTGTCTCTGTCTCTGTCTCTCTCCTCTCTCTCACTGTCTAACTCTGCCTGTCAAAAAAAAAAAAAAAAAAGGCTCAACATATGCCTTACACCTGAGATTATCCTGTGTATTAAGCAGACTCTGATTTTAAGAGCAGCACCGTTTCCCAGGTGCAGAGGGAACCTGAACTCAGGTTGTCTGGCCCTTTCAGTGCTCAGTGTTAGATGCAGTGGGAAGGTGAACATCTCTCCCTTGGGGAGAGGCCCCGGAAGACAGAGGTATCTTTTACAGCAGAGTGACTCATTGTGCTCTTCAGTGTTCAGAGATCCCACAATTACTCACTCTCTCTCTCTCTCTCTCTCTCTCTTGAAAGAATTACAGGAGCTAGGGAAGAGAGCTGTTCTGTCTGCTGGTTCTTCCCCAAATGGCTGTAATAGCTGGGACTGGGTCAGATCAAAGCCAGGAGCCCAGAACTCTATCCAAGTCTCCCATATTGGTAGCAAGGGTCCAAGCACTTGGGCCATCTTCCACTGTCTTCCCAGGCACATGAACAGGAAGAACCACAATTCTAATAATCTATTACTAACCACTTTTTTAAAAATATATATATTTATTTATTTGAAAGGTGGTGTTATAGAGAGGGACAGGCAGAGGCAGAGAGAAGTCTTCCATCCACTGGCTCACTTCCCAAAAGGTGGCAATGGCCAGGGCAGGCTAGACCGAAGCAAGAAGCCAGGAGCTTCATTTGGGTTTCCCATATGGGTACAGGAGCCCAAGGCCATCCTCTACTGCCTTTCTAGGTGCATCAGCAGGAAGCTGGATTGTAAGTGGAGCAGCTGAGACTCGAACCTGTGCCTATATGAGATGCTAGTGCTGCAGGCAGCAGCTTAACCCACTATGCCACAGCGCCCTCCCCAACCACTTATTTTTAAAATGTTGCTTTTTGATACTATAAAGATATATTAGAGGAATTTAGAAAACTGCACAAAAGTAAAAAGAAATCAATTATCCTGGCAAAACTTTGATCATGACTAAGAGTGTTTGCTTCCTTGAGTTGGGATCATCCAATATTGTTTTGCATCTAGCTTTTTCACTTACTAAATTGTAAGTACCTCTACATATTATTAAAAATTCTTCCCTGAGAATGTTTTTGACTATGTGATTTATCTGTGTGAGATTAGTTTATCAGGGAAGTAGCTCTTAGAAATATGAGAAAATATTTC
The DNA here is from genome assembly GCA_949820135.1 of Sylvilagus floridanus. Taxonomy (NCBI): domain Eukaryota; kingdom Metazoa; phylum Chordata; class Mammalia; order Lagomorpha; family Leporidae; genus Sylvilagus; species Sylvilagus floridanus. The sequence goes on along the minus strand of OX463243.1, from coordinate 89,457,147 downwards.
CTGCTAAGATTTACATTCTTCTTTAGGATGCATTTCTTGTAACATTATTATGTTAGATAAATCAGCTTATTTTTTTTTAATCTGCAAAGGTGCTTAAAAATTTAGTTAGATGTAGAAAGGCAATAAGAGAGAGACTCTGAACACTGATTCAGTCCCCAAATTGTCTGGCCAAAGTTGGGAGCCAAAACTCAATTCAAGGCTCCCCTAGGGAGGGCAGAAAACCAATTACTGCTGTGGCCCCCCACTCCTCTCGCCAACGGTCTGCCCTAGCAGGAGTTGGAGTCTGGAGTCAGAACATAGCGTGGAACCTAGGTACTCTAATGTGGAATGCTGGAGTCTTAACTATTTTTTGTATTAACATGTGAGTCCTTACCTGATTCTTGACAGTGAATAGTTTATTAGCTTTTGAAAACAATGAACATAAAAGTATGGCAATTGTATCAAAAGTCTCAGTTAATCAAATGGAAAATGATATGTTTAGTTTACTTTTCCATGTTTTATTTTGTACATTTATATCCTCAAAGTAGATATTCCTTTTTTAAAAAAAATATTATTTTATGTATTTGAAAGACAGAGTTACAGAGAGAGGTAGAGCCAGAGAGAGAGAGAGAGAGAGAGAGAGAGAGAGAGAGATCTTTCATCTGCTGGGTCACTCCCCAAATGACTGCAAGGGGCAGAGCTGAGCTGATCCGAAGCCAGGAGTCAGGAGCTTCTTCTGGGTCTCCCATGTGGGTGCAGGGACCCAAGGAGTTGGGCCATCTTCTACTGCTTTCCCAGGCCATAGCTGAGAGCTGGATCAGAGTAGGAGCAGCCAGGACCCAAACTAACACCTACATGGGATGTCAGTGCTGCAGGCTGGGGCTTTAACCTGCTGTGCCACAGCGCCACCCCCCCCCCCCCTTTAAGATTTTATTTATTTATTTGAGAGGTAGAGTTATAGACAGAGAGAGGGAGAGACAGAGAGAAAGTTCTTCCATCCACTGGTTTACTCTCCAGATGGCCACAACGACTGGGGCTGGGCTGATCCAAAATCAGGAGCCAGGAGCTTCTTTTGGGTCTCCCATGTGGGTGCAGGGGCCCAAGGACTTGGGCCATCTTCCACCACCTTCCCAGGCCACAGCAGAGAGCTGGATGAGCAGAGGAGCAGCCAAGACACAAACTGATGCCACATGTATGGGATGCAGGCGCTGCAGTGGAGGCTTAGCCTACTGTGTATGTCACAGTGCCGTTCCTGATATTCCTTTTTTTTTTTTATCACATGAGTTGCATTGGAAAATACAAAAAATGATATAGCAAAACTTTTAATGGATAGCATTGTAATCTTGATTTTGTAGTATATTACATTATGAATGAAAACAAATTATGTCTTAATTTTATGTAGAAACTTAAATATCTTCAAAATATTGTAGAGAAAATTAATATCATAGGATGTACACCATGGAAATTGAATGTCAGAGTTCACAAATGTTAGGCTACCATACAAAGATTTCTAATCCCTTACCTATAACAAAGCAGTATTTATTTTAAAACTCATCCAGGGAGGCATTGTTTCTGGTTTCTAATCCATTGTATCTCCGATGCCTTTGAAGTAAGATGGGTATAGCTTTGTATATGGGGTTAATTGTCCCATTGTTCATTTATTCAGTCTGGTATTTTAACTAGGTCTTTATGTGTATAAATGAGCCGAAAATGCATCAAAAATACTTGACTCTAAAAAAATTGCCATTAAAAACAAAAACTTATTTTAAAATGTGATTTAAAAAGAAGCTGGGTGAAATGCAGTATCCTGGAGTTTAGTGTCTGAGTTCCTTCAATGACTATTTAGGTTTTTGTTTTGTGTGGGTTTTTTTTGGGGGTGGTGGTGAAGGATGTTTGGTGGTAGTTGTTAATTCTTTCCCCTTTGGAAAACAAGCCTTTAGGGTACTAAAAAAACAAACAAAAAAACTAAACAACAAAAAAAAACTACTTAAACAGAAACAACTCCAACCCAAAAAGGACACTAAAGAGAATATTTTCTGGTGCACTATTTTCTGCTGGCATAGGACTTTTGTCAAACCTATAAATTTTGTAATTTTGGATACCGATTTTAGAGGAACTTTATACCTTTTCCTTTTAATTGGTGGTATATGAAAACATACAAAATGTTAAGCATCCTCATTGAGTAAAGATAACCATTGTCTCCTAAGTTCTGAAAGCAATATTTGTTTTGATATGTGGAGACTTCAAAAATTTCATGGAAACATGGAATTAAATGGCAGGTCTATATTGGTACCAAAAAAAGAAAGAAAGAAAGAAAGAAAGAAAAATGCTGAAATCCATGCTTAGTTTTTTCATGTTACAAATTTTCTGTGGGCTTTTGGAAGATCTCATTTTTCCCTTTTGGGAACTCTGAATCTTTTTATTCACAGAGAGAGTTTAACTTTGAGGAATTCCCTGAACTTATCCTTTGCTCATATTGAGTGCTTATGTTGCTAAGGAAAGAACATTGGTGTTATTTGATTTTTAAACAAACTTTTCTTTTTTAAGTTTTTTTTTTGTTTGTTAAAAATGCTTTTGCTTATGCGTCATGCAGACTTTATTTTAGTTACTTTAGTGGCAGATTCAGAACAGTACTAGTCAGAACATTGCTTTAAAGACCCAATGAAACGTTAGTATTTGATCAAGTTGGTTGTGTATTGCACCTGCTATGTAAATGTTTAGTCACCTCCTCTGCCTGCCTTCTGTAAGTTGTAAAGCGTGATCTGTAAACAGAAAAGCCTTTTGAGTTTAAATGACTGCACATACTCATTAGTATGCATAAATAATTATGCAGTAAATACCCAGGTAATCACCACCTAAAGTAAGGAACTGCTAGTACTCCAGTATCAATTTGTTCACCTATGTCTGCATCACCAAATTTAAAAAGTTAGCTTTGTCTAGTTTTTAACTCTATGAGTTACATCATTCAGTTTGAAATTATTGTTATTTATTTATTATTGCTCCTCTGTCTTAACATTTGAGATTTATCCATGCTATTGCTGACTGTTCTCATTAGTTTTCTTTGTTGTATAGTGTTCCAGACTATGTGACCATACCACAGTTTATTACGGATGAACTGTACGTAGGCGGTCATTCGGACTGTTTCCAGTTTATGGTTTTTTGGAACATGTTTAAGCAGGCACAAGCTTCTTTGTGTACACCTGGGGGCTGAGTAGCTGTGTTGTTATAGGGTGGACATGTCTTCATCTTTATAGGGGTAGTGCCAAATGGCTTGCTAAAGTGGTTTTGCCATTTCTGTGTTTCCACCAATTTTACGGTTCTGCCAGCTGTGTGTGAGCATTCCACGGCACCACACCACCGCTTCTTGCCCCTGCCTTTTTGTTTTTCATTTGAGAAGCAGAGGTGAGAGATACAAAGAGAGTTCCCGTCTGCTCATTCATTCCCCAGATGCCTGTGACAGTCAAGACTAGACGAGGCTAAGGCCAGGAGCTGGGAGCTCAGGCCAGGTCTCCCATGAGGGTGCCAGGGACCCGACTGCCTGAGCCATCACCTGCTGCCTCCCAGCGTCTACATTGGTAGGAAGCTGGAGTCAGAAACCAGAGTCAGAGATGAAACCCAGGCCCTCTGATAAGGCACTCAGGCATCTTAACTGCTATGTCAAACATGTGTCCTGCTGTCTGTGTGTTCCTCTCCTTTGTCAAAGCCCATGAGATCCAGATGTTGTTGCCTTTATTTTCCCAAAGGTTAATTTGACCTTATTGTCTATAGAGGCATTGCTAGAGAAAGAGGCAGTCCTGAAGTTGTGAGAGAAAAATTGATTACACAGACAGGTCACATGCATGATACGGTGGCATGGTGTGAATTAAGCGTGGTCTGGATTTAGAGCAAGGCTTGCATCCAAGCCTTCTGTATTGGGAATGTGCTCTTGGGTATTGCATTTCCTCTTTCCAAGCATTGACTTCTTCACGTCTACTTGTTTTGTGAGGACTAGTGATAATTCAGGTAATGGAACCTGGCAAGGTAGTCATTGGTACCTCACAGTGTCACCCAGCAGAGGACTTACTAGTGGATGGGTGGACCAAGTGAAATGTATGCACACCATTGTCATAGTTTAAGTTTGTGTGGACATGCTTGTAATCAAGCAAGTATGAGCCTTAGTCACATCAGCTTGAAGATGACGTTTGGCAGCAATGTAGTGGGCATTTTTTTTTTTTTGACAGGCAGAGGTAGACAGTGAGAGAGAAAGAGAAAAAGGTCTTCCTTCCGTTGGTTCACCCCCCCCCCCCCCAAATGGCCACTACAGCCAGCGCTGCACTGATCCAAAGCCAGGAGCCAGGTGCTTCCTCCTGGTCTCCCATGCGGGTGCAGGGCCCAAGCACTTGGACCATCCTCCACTGCCTTCCTGGGCCACAGCAGAGAGCTGGCCTGGAAGAGGAGCCCCTGGGACAGAATCTGGTGCCCCAACCGGGACTAGAACCTGGGGTGCTGGCGCTGCAGGTGGAGGATTAGCCTAGTGAGCTGCGGCGCTGGCCCGTGGTGGGCATTTATACATCATTGGTCAGGGTGTAAAATGGCCCAGCATTCTTGGAAAATAATCAGCAATGTACATTCAAACCTTTAAAATTCTTTCCACTTTTGAGAATCTGTTCTAAGGAAAACTCAGAAATACATGCACAGATATATTCCCTGTGGCATGTAGAATGAGAATCAAAATTGGGGCCGGCATTGTGACACAGCAGGTCAAACCACCACCTCTCACACTGGTATCCCATGTGAGCACTAATTGCAGTCTTGTGTGCTCCACTCCTGATCCAGTTCCCTGCCAATTTGTCTGGGAGAGCAGCAGCAGATGGCCTCACCTGCAGGGGAGACCAGGGGGAAGCACCTGGCTCCTGGCTTTGGATCAGCGCAGCACGCCGGCCGTAGCAGCCATTTGGGGGGGTGAACCAACGGGAAAAAAAGGAAGACCTTTCTCTCTCTCTCTCTCTCTCTCTCTCACTCTCACTGTTTAACTCTGCCTGTCAAAAAAAAAGAAGAAGAAGAAGAAGAAGATGTCCTCAATACTTGCGCTCCTGCCACCTGTGTAGGATTCCCAGATGTGTTTCCAGGCTCTTAGTTTTGACCTGACTCAGCCTGGTCATGAATGTCATTTGGGGAGTGAACAAGTGAATGGAAGATCTCTCTTCCTCCCTTCTCCTTCCTTGTATCTTTGTAATGCTGTGCCTTTCAAATAAATAAATAAATCCTTTTTAAAAATATTAAGATGAACGTAAAGGCCTAGAAATAGGTATCTAGTTAAATGTATTCAGATACCATGTGGCCATTCATTAAAATTGGTTATTGTGATTATTTGATGATTTGGAAAATGCCCAGGATGTATAATGTTAAGCAGCAAAATAAACAAACAAACAAAAAAACAAATTTTTATTTACATTGTGGTCTGTATTTTGTAAGAAATGCCTAAGGAAAAAATGGCTTGGTAATTGAATACCAATATATAAATTATGAGAATAATCAGGTAATAAGATTGTGGACTTTTGTAAAATGTCTTTTCTATATTTCTTGAATGAACTAATTGAATGCAAATACTCATTATACCATGGTTTACATATTTTTTAATTTGGAAAAATTGTAACTACTTTAGAATATCTCATGATTCCAGACATAGAATGCGAGGCAATCATTAACTCCTAAGATAATAACTGATGTCTAGTACATGTTTTCCTCTAGTTGTATAGTATGAACTTGGGTTCAGATTTTGAGTCTGCCACATTCTAGCTTTTAAGAACATAAGCGAGTCCTGTCACCTTCTGAGCCGTGGTTTGCTCATCCTTAAAATAGGGAGGAAATTCTTCCCCTGGTAGTCTTGAGGACTGAATGAGTTGCTATGTTGCTGTTTAATGGATATACCACACACAGCACAAGGCACATCTTGGACCTCAATCCAGCGTGGTCATTCCCATGCTACTTAGCAAGATTTGAAAATACTGTCAGTTAAAAACTGCACCATTGTTGTAAAAACACGTTTCAGAAGGGAAAAAGAGGCCATTAAATTTTTCGACAGATCCCAAGAAACATCGTGATTTCATAAGCATTAGGAGTTCTTCTTAATTGAGAATGGATGACATGAATTTCACGGTGGGATCTTGGGCATCTGGCCTGTACGTTGTCACTCTTCTCTACTCACCTAGTTGACCTTTTAATTTTCTCTGAAATTTTTTATCTTGTTTGTGTGAAATGACGAGGAACCTATTCCCAATGTGTGCCTCAAACCTGCTTTTTATGGCCTCAGGATCTCTGTCATAACCCGTTTTATGCTTTCACAAACTGAGCCCCTGGGGAGCTGTCTGCACTCTGCCGTGTGATCCAGCTGAATTCCTTCCCTTCCCTGGTTGAACCCTTTGATTTGCCAGGTTTTTGTTCATCTACCCTAAGGATGGACCGAGATTGTTGAGCATAGCCTCTCTTGTGGTGCAAAGTGAGAATTGTTTTTAATTGAGCAGAAACATGTGGAAGGATCAGGAATATCTCAAGGGATTACAGAAAAATTCCAAATTTGTACTACTTACAGCTTGTGTTTAGAACAGGGTCTGCTGGGAATAAATGTTAGTTAGCGTGGCCTGTGACCTTAAAAACTGTTGACATGGATTTCAGCCAGAAACTAGCCACAGACCTCCTTTGTTAAACTCATTCATAGCTCCTTGAAAACTCTAGTCAGTGAAAGTTGCCAGCTCCAATCTAAGCATAGCCTTTTTTTTTTTTTTCCCATGCTTTGGAAACAGAGGACGCCCCTTAACCAGCAAGCCTTCTTTAATAGGACTGCATGGCCTAAACGCAATTGGAATTGACAACTTCCTGGCTTGGGTTTGCCAACTGGCAGGGCTGTGGGGCCGAGGGGACAACAGCACTGGGGCGCTGTGCACTTGTGTTTGTGTGTATGCAGACGAGGCCTGGAGATGCCCCTTCCCCCCAGAGCAACGCTGGGACCTGAGTTGGGCACATCCTCCAAGGTTCCGCTGGCACAGGCACTTCAGAATTATTTCTCAATATTTTTTTTTCTAAAGGAAAGAGAAGAGAAAATATGTGCCACTTCTTTTTCTTTGAGGATGATCCTGGCCTTTCTCCTCTCCCCGTAGAGCCCTCGATTTCATCCGCTTTTCATCACTATTGTTCAAATACAGAGTAAAAAATTAAAACTCAGATCTCAGAATTAACATTTTTTGAATGGTACTCAGCACCCACTCACTCTGGGATCTTCCTTAACGAACTTTAGTTCCCTACCAAACGGAAAAGGGGCAACCAGGATGTTTGTCCAAGTAACTTACTGAGAAAAGTGAAGGAGGAGGAGGGTAAGTGGTTTATTCTCCCCAACATCCGCCGGACTCGTGAGGAAAGGCCTCCAAACAACCCCTGCCTCTGCAAACCAGCACAGAAATTGAAACTGGAGACTAATATTTACCCTAGTTCTCCTTAATCCCAAAGACTCCACTGTCCGAAACATGTTCTCTGAGATTTTGAGAACTGGATTAAAAAAAAGAAAAAACTAAAAAAGAGGAAGCAGCGATTCTGCATACAAAGTCTATTTTCATCCTGTTGACACGCTGCCGGTGGCTAGGGGTGGGTAGGGCGCCATTTCACTTACCAGCTGTCATCGTGAGGGACCCGGATATGAACAGAGTTTGTATCTCTGTCTCTGCTTAACCACTCACAAAATTTGGGTTGTTGGAGTAGAATATTTATTTCCAGTTATGCTGTTGAAATTGTTATTTTTAACATAAATACTTGAGCAGACTTATCACTTCTTGAAGCCGCTGAGGTTTGGCATGATTTCAGCCAGGCATGTGTGAGGAGGAAAAAGGAATGTCACGTTGGCCTAGGAATTTGGAAACTTTGGGAGGAGAAATTAAATAATTTCCTTGAGAAGGAACAAGAATTTATATGCAATTGAGGGAACCATGAGGGTGGCCGGCCTTAGTAGGTGCTCTGGAAGTATTTGTTGACTGAATAAGTGACACTGAAATAACTGTTCACTGTCACAGGATCCACCTGTTTACACACACACACACACACACACACAGTTTGCCTTCCTTAAACTTTACCTTAGAGCATTTATTTCTATCACAAAAGGTAGATGATAATCATCATGTTTAATTTTTTGATACCCTAAAGCAAAAATTTTAGATTTAATCAGAAGTAAATTAAAATTCTGGCTTATGTATCACATCATACTGTCCCTCATAAATAGGAACAGATACTGTGTCAATTAAAAATTTTTGAAAGCCCTGACTTATTAGTGATGTGACAAATCCCATCACTTGTCTTGTTGCCCATTTCCCACATGAGTAAAGACAGTGACACCTTCGTTGTGAAACTGTTAACATACACATAAACACATGATAGAAAATGCCCAGTTTTGTGGTTAGCAACATAGAATCTTTTTTTTCTAGGAAGCCACTTAATATTTTCTTCATGTGCTGCTTTACTGCTTTCTAAAGAGAAACATAAGATCTCAAACAGTCAGGTAATCTCCATCTTCCCTCAAGAAGAGTAGTCACTCAGGTCAACAAAGAGTGATTAAGAGTGTCCCAAACTCTGCTAGCCTGCGGAAGCTGCACTGTCCTGAGCACAGATCAGGTTGTTGGAAAATGTATTTAGCTGGATAGGGGATCAAGAAAGCCATGTTAGTTTTGCCTGCTCTTTGGTGAAATACAGTGACAGTAATCTCAGCACATTAGCAGGGCAGAGAATGATGGAAAAGTCTCTGAACTTTGAGTTCCCTCTCGCACGGGATTTCACCATAAGTGCTCTCATTCATAAATACACGTAAGGGTTGTTTTACAAGAATTAATTCTAAAGCCTCCCCCAGTGAGTCCATGAATCCGTTGGGTTTCATAACCTCTCTATTTGTATATGCGTCTCACCCTTGGTGTTGTGTGTGAAGAGCGAGTGATGTGAAGCCGTTTTCTGTCTCCTGCGTGCTGGGGGATGCAGGGTACACTCTGGACGAGGCAGAGGAGGGTGGGGACTCTGATGTGCAGAGGAAGGCAGATTATTTGTCAGACTTTATTTCACTGAAATATTTTCCCCCAAGATTTTGTAAGATGAGAGTGTATCATCTTTTTTCTAAAGGTTTCCCCCCGAATGCCACCTCATTTTCTAAACTTTCATTAATAGCTCTTCGCAGCTGAGGCAAATATTTTAGATCTTTCCTGTACTCTTCTCCAGCTGGGAGCGTCTTGCACACATCAAAGGCAGAGGCGAGCCTCTCATTAAAAAATAGGATGAGTTCATCATCTCAGAAGGCTGGGACCTGAAAACCTGGGGTAACTTGTAGCTACCACTCCTTTCTGAGCTGCACTGAGTTTTTCGTGGGTTGCCATGTTGCTTTTCTAATTCATCACTCCAGATGCTATAAAATCTGGCTTTCTTCCTTAGTTTGATTTATATTTGAAAATTACCTTTATGCAGAGCAGGAAGCTGACTGTAGAGTTCAGGAAAGATGAATGCTGTACCGTTTGTTTTTAGGGAGAAAATCAGGAATCCTGTACTTAGGAGGAAAACCCAGGAGTTGCCTGTTATTTTCCCTGCCTGTTCTGCTGCACACGTTGGACGCAGGGCCCTGTTACTCCCTCACTGCACTGCCTGCTCCAGCATCTATGAGGTGATTGTTGGAGATGTCTTAATTCAGCTTTGAGAACTCCACAAGTCCCCCTTTTGCCCAACTTTTGCTGATGAACGGCAAGACTGGTATCAGAGTTCTTGAACAGATTTCTCCTGAGTGTGGAGGACAGTCGGTTATGTCCTTCACACAAAGGCTGCGATGTGTTCTAGCTGAAAGCTGGACTCCGTGTTCTCAGCTCCTTCTGTGTGAATGTACGTACGCCTGCATGTACAGGGTAAAGTATCGTAGCACAGAACTGCAGGCTCCATCATTTGAGTCATAGCCACAGCAGATCCAGAATAAGTCTTCTGTAGTATTTGCTTTCCTTACTTTGGTCAATTTCAAGTTCTGTGTTAGTATTTTGTAGCCAAAGGTGAAAGTTGTTCCCAGATAAATATTAGGATGGCCTTCCAGCCAAATCCCAGGCAACCCAGTGAATTACTCCCTTTGATAGTAGAAGGGTCCAGTTCAAGTTGCTCTGAATGGCATTTAACCATAAAACAATAGCCTTAACAAAAGTTGCTGGTGTTCTTCAAACGGTTTCTTACCAGTAGCCAATTCTTTTGGAACTTTAGGACATGAGGCTTGTTCCATTAATAAATTGCAGTGCAAGCTTTTGGAACATTATCACATGGCCAATGAATGATGAAAGAGGGAAGAGAAAAGTACATAGATGTTCTGAAAATGCATGAAGTGAAAATGAAGAGGGAGCAAGCAAACAAAACAACATAGTCACACACACACACACAACATAGTCACACACACACACACAACATTGTCACACACACACACACCCAGAAGCTGTTGACTCGACAGTTTTTCATTCTTTATGGCTCTGGGGACAGGTTTAAATTGGGGAAAAAATTTTTTTTATTCTCTTGTGCTGTGTTGAACAGGAAGGCAATGTTTGATGTAATCTGGCCCAGATGTCAGCAATGTGCAGCCTTGTGATGATTATTTATCTTTAGGTTTTACTTTGTAAAAGGAGAATCAGCAAACAGTTGCTCAGAGTTGTTACACTTAGCGACTATTTTTGAAATCTTGCGTATGTAACAACCAAACACACAGGAGTAGATTAGTTTAAGTATGTTTTAAATTTATTTTCATTTTAGCCATTGATCTTCACATCCTCTTTAACATATGCGGGGTACGAGTCCCCTGATAGATGTTAATATGTTCAGTGTCTTCTTTATGTTCTGGTGTTGTTCCTCTTACTCCAATGTTTCATTCTTTGAGGAAGTTTTCTCAGGTAAGACTTAAACTAGTGGCTCTTTTAAATGGTTTTTGAAAGAATTTTCACATATAGATTTCTCAGAGGATATGTGTGTGCGTGTGTGTGTGTGTGTGTAAGAGAGAGAGAGAGAGCGCCATAAAGACAGCATAAGTGGTAAAACGTCAATAATAGTCCTAAAATACAGTCTATTCACTCCCATTTGAGGTGTATGTATGATTGATGATCTTGTAATTCAGGTGTGTTTGTTTTAAGAACATTCTTTCAAAATGTCTTCAAAAAGGACAGTTACTCATGCTTTGCACCCATCCTTTGTCTGACCCCTTTGAAGTGCTGTTGATGGCTGCTAAATCCCCTGGGGAGTGGGTTTTGAAATTTTCTAATGGGGATGGAGAGGGGGGAGTCCTGTTGACATATAATACTATTTTAAAGATCAAGGAATGCGCACCAAAATCTTTGCTTCTGTAGTGTTTCTCCAAACATAACTGAGTTTTCTTAGTAAATTTAATTTGGACTCTTCAGTTACATAGTGAGTCGCCCTTTAAAGCCCAAGTTCAATTCAAGGTTAAATTAAAGAACTTTAAAATGTTTTCCATATTAGATGCCAATAACAATTCTAACCCAGCACAATAATAATTCTAACCCAGGCGGGATTAACTATTCCCCTCCATTAACTAACTTCATTGTCCTTAATGAAATTTTTGTTTGTCTTAAAAGCCCTGAATAAATTACACTGCCATTCTACAACTTTAAAATCTATAACCTCACAGCATTGGTAGTTAATCAGCTAAGGCGATCTCCATTGGTGGCATCACTATAGGAGGTGGGAAAGGTCAGGAGCTTTGGCACCTGGGTTCAAGTCCCATGGTACTGCTCACGGGCCAGGGACATGGGGCAGGATTCTGATACGCAGCAGCTTCATGTGTGAAATGAGGGCACTGGACTAGATGGTTATCAGTGTCCCTTAAGACTCAAATATTCTGTGGTTTTGGGTTTTTTTTTAATAAATTCAAATGAAATTCATCTTATTAAATTCCAGTGAGCTCATTAGGGTTTTATTGCCATAATTCATGTTTCTTGGACGATTCCTTCCTATTTCCACGAATGTGTTTTGAGATGCATGATCAGAGGGATTACAGAAGTTGTAGTGCAGTCCTGCTAATGCACAACACTATTAAAAAATTTTAATTGCGTTTGATTATTAACATTTTTGTCACTTTAAAATGGAATATTACATATGAGACCTCATTTATTCTTTAAAGTAGGTAGGGATTGTGGCTCTACACCATTCTCTTCCCTAACAGTTCTCCCTGGGGAGGCCAAGACACAGAGCGAGAGGGTTTTTCCTTGCAACGTGGAGCATGGCCTGGCCTGGCCTGGAATCCTGGGGTAGTAAGGGAGGAACTTTCGATCCAGTGCCTGCTCAGGGCCTGATGGAATAAATGGCTTTGGTGTGATGCTGGGCTTCTCCCCGTCTATAAAAGGGAAACGGTGATATTAGTCCTTCCCAGCTCACAACAGAGTTCTTTAAGTTGTCTGTTCTCAACCACTTACTGAAGATCTTCTCTTGATTTATTTGTGCCGTTAGCCTCAATGAAGATGCAGTCACTGATGGTGTACATGGCTACATCAGAAAGTCTTGTCTAGCTACAAGTGGCATCTGCATAGTGCAGTCTCACTAACAGGCCTAGCTTCAGTGAGTTTTCTAAAAGGTGGATGTCGTTTTGGAAATTCTTTTTTTTTTTTTTTTTTTTTTGACAGGCAGAGTGGACAGTGAGAGAGAGAGACAGAGAGACAGAGAGAAAGGTCTTCCTTTTGCCGTTGGTTCACCCTCCAATGGCCGCCACGGTCGGCGCGCTGCGGCCGGCGCACCGCGCTTGTCCGATGGCAGGAGCCAGGAGCCAGGTGCTTTTCCTGGTCTCCCCATGGGGTGCAGGGCCCAAGCACCTGGGCCATCCTCCACTGCACTCCCGGGCCACAGCAGAGGGCTGGCCTGGAAGAGGGGCAACCGGGACAGAATCCGGCGCCCCGACCGGGACTAGAACCCGGTGTGCCGGCGCCGCAAGGCGGAGGATTAGCCTGTTGAGCTACGGCGCCGGCCTGGAAATTCTTAGTTAATAAGAAAAACTTCTTAAAAGGAAACATGTAAGGATGCTTCACAAAAGCAGTTGGAAATGGAATTAAAAGATAAATTTGTTTTGGTACAAAAATATTTAAAATCCATGCACAGGTTGTTTTCATGGTACACATTTTGCACGAACTTTTTGAAGACCCCTTGTGTCTCGTTCCCTGTTATGCTACTTGGGAAGACCACTTTCGGTGAGTTCAGATAAACACCTAGTGTAATGTGTGCAGGGAGGATGATGTGAGGAGTCAAGGGGCTGGCCTCCTTGACTGCAACTTGAAAGATCCCAGGAGGACCATAAAGGTTCTAGAAGGGAGGGCCGTGAAGCCAGACGGGTTGGGGTGTGCGACAGGCTCCTGGCCTTCCAGCTTGGGATCTTGCCTATGTTACCTGACCTCTTGAAGCTTGCTTGTTTCATCTCTGTGAGTCCGACACAAGGACCTACCCTGAAGATTGTGGTGACGAACTGTGCTGGCAGATTGTTCAGCAGGAGGCCTGATGAATGGCAGGGCCTTTCTGAACGGGGGTTACTCACTCCTCCTCCTCGAAGGAAACAGTGTAGAACATCTAGAAGTGGTCATAGTGGAAATAGGAGTGTTTTAATTTGTACCACCTGGTTACTGTTGGGCAGATAACTGACACGGATGTGTCCTTGGGTTGCTTCCTTGATTCTCCTGGGAGCAGAAGAAGATGGAAAGAGATGCTCAGAAGGGTCCAGTCCCTGCCTGTATTTTTCCGTATCTCTGTGAGCACATCCTAACTTCTCTGGATGTCTGTCTCCCCCACTGATATCAAGAGGACAATAATCAGCCCCTCGAAGGATTGTTGTGAGGGTCCAAAAATAACATGCAGCCCCTGTCCAGGGTTTTCCTGGTGACCAACTTGCAATCTAATGTATCTTTAAAAAAATTTTTTTAAAATTAGTTTCCCAGGCTTCGTTGCCATGCGCTCTCTTAGGATGTGTTAACGTTTGAGTAAGGCCGAGCTTTGCTGGAGTGTAAGGCCACCAGGCTCTGTGTTCAGGCGTCCTCATTCTGTCTCCACCCAGCCCTGCAAGGGGACGGTGATCTGCGTCTCCTAGATGAGGAAGGGGAACCTCAGAGAAAAGTCATGAACTAACGCTGTCAGTATTTGAACCTAGCTCTGCCTGACTTTCTAAAGCCCCTTTTCCTCCTACTCTTTCTGCTAGCCCAATGCTACACTTTTTCCTCATCTGCTTAGTTTAAGGGGGCATTTGTTGGGTGTCTGTAGGTTATAACAATCTACAAAATACACAACTTTCCAACCTTCTCCTGGCCCAAGGTCTGATGGCACACACACACAGTTACCCAAATTACTTGTGGGATCAAACCCTGATGAGAACAGTTAGAGGGCTATGCAAGTGATTAGTCATCTGTGTATTCATTTTCCTCTGAATGGGCACCTTCTGTTGGTTTCAGGGTATCACGTGGTTAATCTTTTTTTTTTTTTAAGGTTTATTTTATTTGAAAGAGTTACACAGAGAAAGAGAGGCAGAAAGAAAGTCCTTTATCCACTGGTTCACTCCCCACTTGGCCACAACAGCCGGAGCTGTGCTGATCAGAAGCCAGGAGACAGGAGCTTCTTCTAGGTCTCCCACGCAGGTGCAAGGGCCCAAGCACTTGGGCCATCTTCTACTGCTTTCCCAGGCCATAGCAGAGAGCTGGATCAGAAGTGGAGCAGCCAGGTGCCCATATGGGATGCCAGCACTGCAGGCAGCGACTTTACCACAGTGCCAGCCCCTCACTTGATTAATCTTAAAGTAATTCTGTTTTGAGTGAATGTACAACATGTTTCCATAACTTATCTTCAAACTACAAACTGAATAACAACTCGTTTACTGAATGCTAACTATTTGCTGAGTGCTTTCTGTGTATCCTCTCATTTAATCCTCATAATAACCTTATGAGGGGGCACTAGGGTCCCCATTGTATAGAGGAAGAAACAGGCTTGGAGCAATGGAGGTTCTGAGCCTATTTATTTATTTATTTTTGACAGAGTGGACAGAGAGAGAGGGAGAAAGGTCTTCCTTTTCCGTTGGTTCGCTCCCCAGTGGCTGCTGTAGCCAGTGCAACGGGCTGATCCGAAGCCAGGAGCCAGGTGCTTCTCCTGGTCTCCCATGCGGGTGCAGGGCCCGAGTTTTTAATTTAGGTACTGTAAAATGTACCTTTTGATGTATAATTGACCTTTTATTAAAAGATTGTATTTATTTATTTATTTGAGAGATAGAGCTACAGAAGAGAGGGAGAGACAGAGAGAGGTCTTCCATCCACTGGTTTACTTCCCAAATGGCCACAGATACTAATAGGCTGTTCCAGAGCCAGGAGCCAGGAGCTTCCTCTGGGTCTTCCACATGAGTGCAGGGGCTCAAGGACTTGGGCCATTTTCTATTGCTATCCCAAGCCAAAGCAGGGAGCTGGATTGGAAGAGGAGCAGCCGGGACTTGAACCGGCACCCATATGAGATGCTGGCACCGCAGGCATAGGCTTAGCCCGCTATGCTATAACACCAGCCCCTGTAATGGAGTTTTGACAACTGTCTAAACCCATGTATTTACCACTACAATCAAAATATAGTTCTGTAACTCCCCCCACCCACTGCTTCCCCTGTGTTGCGCTTTGCAGTCAGTCCTCCTGTTTGCGGCTCCTGACGGTGACTGATCTGTTACCCATTTCTGTAGTTTCCAAAATATCATAAAAAGCGTAATCATATGGTTTCACCTTTTGGGAACTGGCCTCTCTCAGACAGCAAAATGCAGTTGAGATGCAACTGTGGCTTTGCCTGATATCAGTGATTCCTTCCTTTTTATGGCTGAGTAGGTATTCCATTGAGTGAAGACCCAATCTGTTTATCCGTTCACCACTGAAGGACATTTGAGTTGTCTCTGGTTTCGTGATTATGAATAAAACTGTTGTAAACATTTGTGTAAAAATTTTTGTGCACTGCAAGCTTTTATTTCTCTTGAGTTGAATACTTAGGAGTAAGATTGCTGGGTCAGACGCTCAGTATATGGTCTTAACTTAGAAGAAACCGCCTGTTTTCCCAGGTGGCTATTTTATCTGCATTCCCAGCAGCAAGGGAAGAGAGTTCCGATTGCTCTGTGTCTTCCCCAGCATTTGGTATTGTCACTATTTTCCTATTTTAGCTATTCTACATGTGTAGTGGGACCTATTGTGATTGAAATGTGCACTTCTCTAAAGCCCTAGTGATTTGGGGCATTTTCATGGGCTTATTTGCCATCTGTACTCAGATGTCTTTTTTGGGAAAGTCTTCAGATCTTTGCCCGTTTAAAAACTGATTCATTATTTTAGTGCTGAGTTTTAAAGGAGTTATTTAAGTATTCTTGTTACAAATCGTTTGTGAGATACGTGATTTGTAAATATTTTCTCCTCGTCTTCATCCTGTCTTATTCTCTGAAGCAGTGGTTTTTCACGCAGCTAAAGGTTTTAATTTTGATCAAGTCTCACACGTGAATTTTTTATGGTCAGATTTCTGGTGTCGTATTTAGGAACTCTGCCTAATGCCAGGTTCGAAAAGTTTTTTCCTCTCCTGTTTACTTCTAGAAGTTCTATGTAAAGGTCTGTGATCATTCTGAGTCAATGTTCTTGAGGTATAAAGTGTGAGTTTTAGCTGTATTCTTCGTCTGCTCATCTGCTTGGTTGTGTGCAGGCTCCACTTTGTTCCAGCAGCTCATTTTGGAAAGACCATGTTTGCTCCGGCAACTCACCTTGGCATCTTTGTTTGGGCCTGTGTTTGGGCTGCATCGGCTTCATTGTTCCATGTATTATCAATGCCATACTGTCTTGATTCCTGTGCCTTGAAATCAGATAGCATGAGTCTTTTAGCTGTGTTCCTTTTTTTTTTTTTCTCCCCAAAGTTTGGCAGCTATTCCTGTTCTTTTGCCTTTCTACCTCAGTTTTGCTCTCCTAATTCCTAACTAAAAGATACCTGTACAAAATCCTTCTGGGATTTCTGGGATTTGGATTGATGATGGGTTAAATGTATAAATCAACTTGGGGAAAGATAACAGTTTAATGATAATTGATTCTTTCAATCCACAAACACAGTATACATCTGTCCATCTATTTAGGGATATTTTTTAATTTCCTTCCTTTGGTATTTTGTAGCTTTTCTTTTAATATTTATCTATTTGACAGGCAGAGATCCACTGAATCAGTCTCCAAATGGCTGTAACAGCTAGGTGTGGGCCAGGCCAAAGCCAGGAGTCAGGAACTCCATCCTTGTCTCCTACATGGGTGGCAAGGGCCCAAGCACTTGGACCATCTTCTGCTGCCTTCCCAGGTGTAAGCAGGAAGCTAGATCAGAAGGGAGGTAGCCAGAACTTGAACCCAGTCCAGTATAGGGTGTCAGTTTTGCAAGTAATAGCTTAACCCATTGTACCACAATGCTGTCCTGTTTAATGATTTTCAGCATATAGCTTCTATATGTATTTTGCTAGAGTGTACCTAAATATTTGTCTTTTTTTTGCTTTGCTTCTTTTACTTCTTATATAAATGTTAAATTAAACACTATGTTTTTGTTATTTTCTAACTCTTTAAAATGTTTTCTGTAGGTGGTTTCCTATCATTAAGGTCTTTAACAAGTTAAAAGATGGTTTCTTAATGTCTTTTCTTCTTTGAGTCATCATCTGTTTGTGATCTCACAGTCCTTGCACCATTTTGTAATTAGGATGTCAATGCAGATAGCTTCAAAGCATACATCTGGGAGGATCTGAAAAGTGCACTTCTCTGGACAGGTGGATTAAGTTTGAGATAATCCATGTTTCCTTCTTTCCACAGGTGTCAGAGGTGGTTCTAAGTTTCTTTGGTTTTGCTTTGCATATGAGCATACCATTCAACTTCTTTTACCCCAGAAAGTCTGGATATTAACATTTCTCTTGATATAAAAGAGGATTTGTAGTAGACGCTCTGCAAATATGGGTATTTTCTGGCTTTTTACTCTTATGTGACTAAGAAAACAGGTTCAGGGCGAATCAGAGCAGCTGTTCCCTTCATTATATTTCCCCCAGTGGATCTGTACCATCTCCTGTTCGTGTTTTATTGTTGTGTTCCTCACACACTTGGAGTGAAGCCAGGTTAGAGAGACGTATCATGCCTGATATCTTTACCATTCATCGTTCCATTTGGATCTTGTGACAGCTGGGTAGGGTACTGATGAAAATACTGAACTGTACAGTGACCTGGCTGTGGTTACATGGCTGCTCAGAGGGCAAGATTTGAACATAGGACCCCCTACCACAGACTCCCTTGCCTTTCTCACTCTATCCTCCCAGAGCCATGTCTAACCTTACTCCTCATGGAGCTAACTTTCTTGGGTGATAGGATACCTCTGAAAACCTGTACATTCCAGAAACTGTCTCAAAAAACGTTCTTGGATGTCCTTACACAGTTTTATAGACATTAACATTATTCAGGGGCCAGTATTGTGGCATAACAGGTAAAGCCTACAACACTGACATGGGGGCTGGTTTGAATCCTGGCTGCCTCATTTCCAATCTAGTTCCCTGCTCATGTGCCTGGGAAAGCAGCAGAAGATGGCCCAAGAGCTTCGGCCCCTGACCCCATGTAGGAGACCCAGATGAAGCTCCTGGCTCCTGGCCAGTTCTGGCTGTGGAGTGAACCACCAGATGGAAGATTTCTCTCTTTCTCTCCCTCTCTCTAACTCTGCCTTTCAAATAATCAAATCTTTTTTTTTTTTTTTTTTTTTTAAGTTTTTAGAAAGCCTCTGTACGGTCTCTGGATCCAGGTTAGCAGTCCATATCCAATCCATAGTCCATCTTCTCTCCTCGAGGACTTTTCCTTCCATTTTGAAGAACCCCCCACCCTGAGTGCTGTGCTCCTCTTCTGTGGCACAGTCTATCACAAGAGCTGTGTATGGGCACCCGGTGCAAGCCTGAGGCCCTTCCCTCTCCTTTTCCTCGTCTTTGGTTCGTTTCCTTGTTCATGCCCGGTGCTGGGTGCGGGGGATTCAGCTGTGGATAAAGCACTATCACTGTCCTCATGGGTGGCAAGGGCCCATGGTGCACTTCAGAGAAGCTCCTGCCTGGGATGGCTAAAGCGTGTTCTCTTGATGGAGGGAGACAGCACAAGGCAAGGAAGATCCGGCCTCGTGGTCAGACCTGGACTCAGTGTTTAGGCTGCCCACCGTCATCATCCCAGGTCTAGTGTAGAGGGAGTAATGGCGATAACACTTACCTTACGTCATTTCTAAGGAGAGCTTCTTGTTAAAGATGGCTTTTTAAATATATAAAGTCCAGAGAAGAATGCCTGTTGCAGATTAAGCTGTTAATAAAGTTTAGCCACGATGAACAGTTCAAAGTTTTTATTTAGCAGATACTCGAGGGTGAGTCAACACGCAGCGCCAGGCCCCACTCACAGGGAGGGACCTTAAAGCCGTGTCCTAGAGTAACACAAACTTTGCCGTTTAAGGCCTGCGTTCACTGATACCCAGTCACGAGTGGAAAGCATTATATTTGGTTGTACAGTTTTTCTTGTCTTCCAAAAGCTGAGCTTGGTTTTCTGTCGTTTGTTCCTTACCTGGCAGAATCCAGTTTCTAAGTGAGCATACAGGTGTTTCCCAAGGAAGAAAACTGCGGGATTTCCGTGCATACTTTGAGACTGGATTAAGTTGCTCCACCTTTGAAGCCAGTCACAGCCTGAAAGCACAAGAAGCTGGTTACAAAGGAGCCCATCGATCCTGCCTCTTTCTCTGGAAGCATCCGAGCAGTGAGACCCGCACAGTCTGTCTGGCACAGTGGCCGCTCCTAGCTGGCTGGGGGCCCTCCTGCTGCTGGGCTAAAGACGCACCAGAGCTGCGGAGCGGAGCCGAGCCTGCCTGGGGATCTGCTTGTGGTTAAGTGGGGCCTCGCGACCGTGGGCCACAGCCTCCTACTTTAGCCGCGCTATCTTTTCCTTAATATTTTCCATCTGGACAACAATGACCTGTAAAGACAGACACAAAGCAGGGTTTGAATTATGAGGAGTGCAATGCTGAAATGCTTCCAAATCACACTCTAGAACCTGGAGTCCTGGACAGCTGCCCTTGGTACTGGAGAGGAGGAAACTTTTCTCAAGTTGATTTGCAAAGCATTCAGTCACATCAAAGACCAAAGCCATGCAGCTTTTAAGTGTTTTAAAAGGCTTTATAAATTCCTTCTCTGAATGTCCCTGAATTTTAGCATTTAACCCACAATTATGCTACTGATAGTGAACATTTTTGAGCAAAAATATAATGAGGGTCACAAGAGTGTTGCATATTCAGCTTCCAAATTTCTAGCTTTAACAATTAGGCTTGTGGCATAATTGGTGTCATTGTGCTCTGAATAGCATTCTGAGGCCAGGGATATTTTACTGTTACATGCAGAACCCCCTGAAACTGAGATTTCAAAAACCAGTAAGAGTTGCTTTTGAATTTCTCCTTGCTAAGAATTTTCTCCAAGGTACATTTGTTCGTGGCTTTTGAATGAGATTGAAATTATATACAAAAAGGCCAATTTCACGTGCTGGAGTCATCGGAAGCCAACTGAAAGCATTAGTTGGAGTCCGAATGCAGCTTCAGGTTTTGACAATTTTGTATCTGCTCTCAGAGCACTGGGGGATGATTTGTGTTTTTTACAGTTTGACTCTTGAGAATTCCTGTTCTGAGTCTCTTTATTCTCAGGCTGCCCTTTAAACTGAGCAAAGTGCATTGCTTCCCCCTTTCTGGAGGATGACCGTGCTCAGAGAGGTTCAGCTTGTGTGGCACAGCCTCGAAGAACGGGGGAAGCCTGGCCAGGCGTTTTGATGCTCAGACCCCAAGTCCATGCTGCCACCTCCTGTCTGCATCCTCGCTTTCATTTTGAATCCACCAAGCTTTTCTTCAAAGTCTGCTCAATGACTTTTTTTTCCCCCTGCAATTTTATGCTTGGTCTGTCCTCTCTTCCCTTTTTCTCTTCTCCTCCCCTGCCCGCCCCCTCACTCCAGGTGGTTAACTCTTTGTGCCAAAGTTGAAGTCAGGTTTGGCCTGGAGCCAGCATGGAGAGCACAGTGTTTATTTCCCAGTGCCAGTGAAGGGCGAGATTCCGACTGCAGTCTCTGCGGTCTGTTAGGAGACACAGGTGGGCGTGGTTCTGGAGGCTGAGTAGGTGTGCCACAGGTGTGGCCTCCTGAATCTCCCCTCCCCGCAGTCTCCCCCATGATTGGGCCTCTCTCTTGAGGCTGTTGATGTCCAAGTCCAGGAGCTGGCACAGACATGCAGATTAATTGGAGCAACTGAGTAGACTTTAAAATGGGAGCGAGCACCAAGCACTAAGACTACAGCAGTTAAATGAGTTCAGTGCCTTGGAGAAGAATAATGAGGGGAGGAGAAAAATTTGGAATTTTCTTCTTTAGCGAGGGCAACAAGATTACAATAGAATGTGGATGGTGTTGCGTATAGACCATTCACTGATCCAATAAACATTGGTTCAGTTAAGATTTATTGCACCCTCCGCTGTGAACCAGCCTCTAGAGATGCAGAGCTAAGATGTCCTTGCAGGAGAGATGGTCAGACCAGGGACCTCAGTGTGGGCAGCGTATGAAAGCTGGAAGCCCTGTGGAAATAGCGCACTGAACTTGGAGTTGGAAGTGAGATGAGACCTGAAGGGGAACTGAGAGTGGTACTCAGGTGGGTAGAGGCACGGCGACAGGACTGGAATAAGGAGGAACACTAAAGGCAAGTTGAATAGCACAGGCAGAGGCCCAGAACTAGAGGGGCATGGTGCTTCTGCAGAGCAGCAAGTCAGGCAGTGGGCCTGGAGCAAGACCCCAGGCTCTGTGCCTAATGCTGGAAGGGAGGTTGGGGAGGGCCAGAGGGCAAGAACATGCTGTGTGATGGCTTTTGCAGTTGATCCTGAAGTCAGTCAAGAGTGACCTGGAGCCTCTTCAGTATGGGACTGATCAGGTGACCAGATTGGTGTGCTAGAATGATCATTTTGGCTTCAGTGTGGAGGAAGCTGATGGAGGAAGCTGGGAGGACCTGGACCAGGCAGAGAGGGAGGGAGCATGTGAGTGGAAGGAAGAAAGCGGTTCTCGTGCAGTTATACACCTGGAAGAAGCATTATTTGTAATCTGAAAGTCTTGGTTTTTGTATTTGAGTCCATAACATTTTGCCTTTTTTAAAAAATAAAAAAGGATTTGTTTTATTTATTTAAATGGCACAACTAGAAAGAGAGAGAGCTTTTCCATCTGCTGGCTCTTTCCCCAAATGGCCTCAACTGCTGGGACTGGTCCAAGCTGAACCCAGGAGCTTCACCTGGGTCTCCCACGTGGGTACAGGGGCCCCAGCACTTGGGCTATCTTCTGCTGCTTTCTCAGGCCATTCATTAGCAAGGAGCTGGATCAGAAGTGGATCAGCCAGGACTTAAACTAGCACCCATATGGGATGCTGGTGTTGCAGGAGGTAGCTTAAGCCGTTATGTCACAATACTGGCCCCATCATTTTGCCTTTTAAGCACTCATATGTGATGAATGAATGGATGCATGACATTTCTTCTAGGGAAAGAAGACTGATTTAGGCTTCTAATTCCATTTTACCAAAACTCACCCTGAATCATGTGTTCCCGAAGAATACTAAGACAGCAGGACCAAGGCAGCCTGCACATACATTGATGGCAGCAGGAGGCCAGCCTTGGATGTTAGAAATTGCCAGTGATACACAGGAGTCACCTGTAAATAATCCTAGCTCAACCCGTCAGTGAGAACGTTGACTGTGATCAGGTAACTGCCATGATCAGCTTGCAGAGTGTTTGGATGTGTTTTAAATAGCTCAGATAGTCAGAAAAGTGAGCATTTGTCTCTGCTAGTTGCTGGGCCCGGTAAAAAGACTGTATTTCAGTGAATGGAGGGATCAGAGGGGCAATTCTTCTGATCCTTTGCTAGACTGAGCCGAGTCCTCTACTTTGATTATATTTGAAGTTGCAGGCCCATTAATGAGAACACTTTAGCTGGTCTCAGACCAATCTTTCTTCCTCTTCTCTTTACCTTTGTTCATTTGGGGGCCCCCCTTTGGCCCCTCAGCAGGCCCAGACCCTCCCCCATTGAAGAATAAGAGCATTTTCCCTTGGAGTTCAGGCTATCTGAGACAGCTGCGTCTTCTGTCTCCCTCCCGCCCCCAACCCCCTTCTTGTTTTCTTCAAGACTTAGCTGGTGCTGAAGAAAAGTTTTTTTCCCCCCCTGTCTTGCCAATCCATTCCACCTGCTCCTGGGGGCCGTGCCCTGTGTGAATATGTGGTGATTTGGAGCCACGTTCAGACATAGAAGGTACACTTTAAAGAAAAGTTCCTATATTTAATTGATGATCATGCTATGGAGGGAGCAGGGTAATTGAGTATATTGTCCATTTGCAGTATGGAAATTAAATGAGGGCAAGCCTTTAATTATGAGCTGTAGTCGCTATGGCGGCAATGCACCGCAGTGAAAGGAGAGCAGGCTTGGGATCCACAGACTGGAGTTCAAGTACTGGTTTTCTCATTCACTGGTTAAACTGAGCCTCATTTTCCTTCTCTTTAAAATGGGGTTTCAGAGTACCACGAGTTGCTATAAGAATGAAGATTCAATAAGATAATAGTTATTTAAGTGCCAGCTCTGAGTGCGCCCTGGCAGGCAGTGGTCTCTGTGTTTGCCACCTGCAGCAGTGGCCTCATGATGCAGCAGGGGTGGGGGGCGTGGGCGAGTCAGGCAGAGCAGGGTTTGCACCCTGGCTCACCCGCACTCCAGCAGCTTGTGCATGATGCTGCGCCAGGTCCTTAGTCTCTCTGAGCCTTGGCTTATAAAACAGGAGTGGTCATTCCGACTTTGCAGGGCCACGAAAACGAGATAATGACAAGCACTAGTACAGAGCCTAGCAAGCTGTGTGTGCCTTGGTCGTAGTCCTTTGTTACCGTCCTGTGTGCTCTCCTTTGAAAAGAAGATCCTTCCAACAAAGCCTCTAGTTCCAATGGTAGCCCAGTGTTGGCCCTAAACGTTGACCACCTTCACGTTACTGCAGCAAGAGTGCCCAGAGAAGAGTCGTGCCCGTGTTTTTCCAGACCGGGGTCCTGGGAACAAAATGCAAGTGTACAGTCTTCCATGTGAATCTTCGCAGGAGGCTGTGGTTTCAGCTGACTTGAGAAATTGCTCTGAATATGGAAAGGATGTCAGAACTTTAGCCAGAGCTGCAACTATAATCACATTATTTTGCTGCTGCTCAGTGGAGCTAAGAAAGCTTAAGAGTATTACCATCTGGGCACAGCCAACCAATGGTGAACTGTGAACTGCTTACCAACTTAACAGAAACTCTTGCTACCTCATTCATTAATTAGGCCTTTACGGCACACCTTCTCTGGGTTGCTTGGCAACCGTAATAGCAGTCATTAAATTCTGTCATTTTGTATTAACCCTTTGGCCCTAGGTGGGTTGGGAGCCCCCACCTTAACACTGATGCATTTTACATTAGTACTTCTACCTGGGAAATCCCATTCCCTTGACACTTCAGCTATAAAGAGCAAATAGCCAGAGTCCAAAACAGAAAAAGCCCCTCTTTTTCCCTTCACATTTAACGTCTGTGCTTTTAAGGCTTGACAAAATGTATCTGTCAGGGTGAAGGCCATTTCCCACTCTGCTGACAGACAGACATAACATACACCCAGCAAGATGAAAAGACAGCCAGCTTCCCAGAAAACAGGAGGGGACTGTGACTTCTGTGGGCTCAAGGAGAAAGGAGCTGGTGTGAAAACCAGATGGGAGGGTTGTTAAGAGTTGTGTGTTTCCGAAATGGCCTGTGTAGCTGCTGTGCAAACATTTGGACCATGCATGCTGGAGGAGTAGGGGCCGTTCCAGTCACACACTTCTCTGGCCCCTCAGCAATGATTTAGAATGGTCGGGGATCTGCTACACACTCTGACAAAAGCTGTGAGGAGGTGGAGTGGCTACAGGCGGCCTCCAAGAGGCTGTCAAGGCAATGCTCTGCCCATGAGGTCACTCAGGATTCCAAAATGTAAAGAAGGTATGTGACCCTTAATTAAAATAGGATCCAGGAACTTTAAATGGCCGTATATCCTCTTTTCTGGAATGGGCTAGCATGATTTGGAACATGTGTGGTGTAAGAAAGATAGTTCAGTTTCACAGAAATACTTGTTTTTCTTAATGGAACAAAGCAGGGAGTTTGGTTTTATCTCCGCTCTGCCCAGTAGCTGTGTGAGCCTGAGCAGTTGGCTTTCTGTCTGAGCTTTGTTTCCTTGCGTCTGAATAGGGAGAATGGTTTCCTCTCATACTCTTCTCATAGGGATCACGCGAGTTCCGTTACACATATACTCTGGTCAGGGTACAAGGACCAGGTGATCAAGCACTCTCCGTTGATGGTTTTACAGTCAAGCTTAGCGTCAGGGCTCCTTAGAGGCCCAGAGAGGGTGTGAACTTGCCCAGGCTATCCGACCACATCTGACAGAAGTATCTGGAATACCTGACTATAGGTCTGGTGACTGCTCAATTGAAGTTTAAAGGAGCCGGGCACTGCCAAGTTTCTTGGGCTGTGGTGTGACGATATTTACCTCTCTCTCAGTATATTTTGGATAGTAATTTTAGCAAGCAAAAGGAAAAATAGAATAAAAAGCCGCATTCACTCACTGAGTCAGTTATTTGCATCAGACTTAAAACTAGATTATGCATCTGCATTCAGTGATCCCTGCTAACACTGTCAGCACAGTTTGCTGAGAACTTTAAATAAAAAGTTACTCCTTGTGCCTCTGTCCCACCAAGCATGGATGTGATCCTAAGTGCATCTGGGATTTAAGTGGCTACTGTTTGTTAACAAAGCAGTAACTTCCCTGAAGGAGTTTTGTGAGTTGGGAGAACTCAAAAAGGCAATTAATTTTGTTCTCCGGAGCAGTGCCTCCACAGTATTCGTTTGCACTTTATGCAAGCTTAAATTACAGCCCAGGAGCCAGCCCTACCATGATCCGATTTGATATTTAGTTTTGATTTTATTAGTAGTTGTCTTTAATGGATGTCTTGTCATGTAGGTTTCCTGATTATTAGTAATTTAAATTGACTCTGAGAATGAAAGGAAACCACAGGCGTGAAACTGATGGACTGTGACTACAGCGGCCCTCCAGCTCTCCAGGCAGCCGTGATGGCCCCGCAGGCTCCTCCGTCCCCCGCCCCCCTTCCATTTTAAGACTTTGAACACTCTTTCGGCTAATGCTGAAAATGAGAGCTTAATACTGTTAGGGTATGGGAACCTTTAAAAGCAAATGGGCGTCATAAGCGTCCTGTCCTCTTTGAAGGGAAGTGTTGTCCGCTGGTCCACTCTCGACTTGATCAGCTCTAATTTGACCCAGGAGAAGGGGTCTGTGAGGATGCTAACCAAGAAACCATGATTGCAGGAGGCAAAATTTCCCTTGCTCTCAGACTGGCTTGTCCGCGACTCGCTGGGCTCACCTTTAGTGTCTTTGTGGAGGAGAGGAACATTTGCTTTTCTCTGCCGGGCTTTTGGCAGTGAGCAAGATCACATATAAGGGGACTTCAGAAACTGTCGGGAAAGTGCAATTGAAAGGCATGGTTTGTGTGTGTGTGTGTGTGTGTGTGTGTGCAAGCAACAACAACAACAAAACCCTGAAGTCTACACATCTTATAGTGTGTATTTTCTGTGAACTTTTTGAAGACCCATCATCTATCCTAAAGAGGCTGCTGGTCACTGGAGTGGTCCAGGCAGCACAACTCATGTTCCTGCGGGGCACGTGGGAGGATAAGATCTGATGCTGCAGCGCTGATTCCTCTGAGTTCCAGTCTTAGGATTGGTGACCCTGGAATCCGAGTACCTTGAGTTAGATTCAGCTGAGTCCAAGTCCAGGGAGTTGCTGTATGATATCTGAAAACCACCTCGACTTTGCTCCATACTCCTTAACTAAGCATGTATGAAGCCTGGTTTGTAGAGGCACTGATGTGAGTGGGTGAAGGAGGGGAGGAGAGAAGGACGTTGTTATGTGGATGAAGGAAGGAAGGAGCCATGCTTTCTGTTGGCAGGAGACTCACAAGCTCTGCTGTTATGGTCTGACCCCGGCAGTTTCCATGTGAGTTTTAGAACTTCGTATCCAGATGACATGCAGCCATAGAGTTACCTTTCATAATAATTTTGTAGTCTAATTTTCTCTCTCTCTCTCTTTTTTTTTTGACAGGCAGAGTGGACAGTGAGAGAGACAGACAGAAAGGTCTACCTTTTTTCTGTTGGTGCGGCCAGCACACTGTGCTGATCCAAAGCCAGGAGCCAGGTGCTTCTCCTGGTCTCCCATGGGGTGGAGGGCCCAAGCACTTGGGCCATCCTCCACTGCACTCCTGGGCCACAGCAGAGGGCTGGCCTGGAAGAGGGGCAACCGGGACAGAATCCGGCGCCCCGACCGGGACTAGAACCCGGTGTGCCGGCGCCGCAAAGCGGAGGATTAGCCTGTTGAGCCACGGCGCTGGCCTCATTTCTCTTACTAATCCAAATTTCGGGTGTATTTTTTATGAACTACATGACCTTGACCGAGAGAGAGAGAGACAGACAGACAGACAGACACTGACTTCCATCTGCTGGTTCACTCCCCAGATGCCCACGACAGACAGGGCTGGGCCTGACTATAGCCAGAACTTCTGGCTCCCAGAACTCCAGGCCCAAACACTTCATCTATCTTCTATGGCCTCCTAAAATGAATTAGCAGGAAGCTGGCTCAGAAGGGAATAGCTGGACTTGAACTGGCACTCCAGTATGGGGTGCAGGCATCCCAAAAGGGAGTTTAACCAGCTATTCCCCAAAGTCCGCTCCTGTTGTTAAAATTAAATATGATAATGTGTATAAGAAGTATTAGGATGGTCAGCATTGACTAGTTTCTTTTTTCTGTTTTTTTACAATATTTTTTCCTCTTCATTTTAAAATTTATTTGTCAAGGAGCTGGCATTTAGCCTAGTGATTAAGGTGCTCACATCCCACATTCGGGTACAGTCTCACATTGCTGGGGTTCAATTCCTGACTCTGGTTTCTGTCTCCAGTGCAGACCCTGGGGGGCAGCAGTGATGGCTCAAGTAATTGGCTGTGTGCCACCCATACAGGAAACCTGGATTTTGTTTCTGACTCCTGGCGTCAGCACTGGCCCAGCTCAGCCCTTCTCGGGATTTGAGGAGTGAATCCGTGGATGGGGGAGTTCTTTGTCTATCTGCCTCTAAACTTAAAAAAAAAAAAAAGAAAAAAAATTTTAAATATATTCATTGTTGTTTACCCTGACTTACAGGAAAACTGTGTACTTTTAAATGCCGCAACCAGGAATTTGTGTAAAGATGTGATGAAAATCCCAAAGTCCTGCGCTCCTGTCCCTGGAGCAGTGACTGGAGAAATGGAAATGCTGTGGCGAATTGACCTGAGCCAGTGGTGTGCTCTGCTCTGATTCCCAGATGATAACAGATGTCTCTTAAGTGATTCCAGGTGTTCTGAACATGGTGCAATCTCTTATCTGACACATCCACCGGCCCTCCTCAGAGTTCTTTTATAGCCGCTCTTTAATGGCATGCGAAGGGCCCGGATTCCTTGGCAGCTGTGGGAAGTCTGCCTGCCCACTTGCAGGGACGCTGCCTGCAGTCCTCAGGTGATCTCCAGACTTTCATGCCGCAGTGTTTGATTCAGGCCCGCACACCAAACAGTTTTAACATGTTCTCCTTTTTTATTAAGCAGATTTCTGTCATGTCCTAGAGACTTCCCGCCGGTAGCCGCTGGAACTTCTTCTCGCCATCAAGGCGTTCCCTGCCCCTTGTTAACTCGCTGCCAGGGGTTTTCTGCATACTCTTCAAAATGCTCCCGTTGGCATTGACTGGGCGGTGAAGCTGTGCCTGACCACCGTGGGAATCCGGTGCTCGCTCTCCCGTCGTGGAGAGCTGTGCAGGCCCGATTTACCTCGGGGGACATCCTCCTCTGTCGACCTGAGCTTCCCTTCTGTAGCAGGAGCTGAGGTATTTCGGCAGAACTTTCCACCAAGTTAAATATGTCAAAAATGTGGAAGGCAAAAGTAACCCAGTTACACAGTTGAACTTGATTTCCCATCCGAACTCTCCGTTGGAATATCCTTCTGACCTCAGGCTACTTACGTAATCTTCCGAGTCTTCTGGAATTTGTCCTTGATATTTATTTATTATTTTTCTGCCTCTCCTAAATCCAGTTAAAAGGCGGTGATATTTTCCTCTGTTGTGGCAGGAGGTGGAGGGAAGGGAGAGGGTGTGTCTGGTGCCTGGCCCTTGCTGCTGTCCTGGTGGTGGTGGTGGTGATGACTCATGCTGGCAGCACACCTTCTCTGGGACAGGAACCCTTCTTAATGCTCCAATGCGCTTCTCTCTCTCTCTCTTCCTCCCTCCCTCGCTCCCTCCCTCTCTTTTAAAATTTATTTATTTGTTTTTTATTTAGAAGAGTTAGAGAAAAGCCTTCCATCCGTGGGTTTACTCTCCAGCTGGCCACAACAGCCGGGGCTGGGCTGGGCTGAAGTCAGGAGCCAGGAGCTGCTTCTGGGTCTCCCACATGTGTGCAGGCGCCCAAGCACTTGGGCCATCCTCTGCTGCTTTCCCAGGTGCACTAGCAAAGAGCTGGATCAGAAGTGGAGCTGCCAGGAATAGAACTGGTGCCCATATGCTGGTGTCCCAGGCAGCTGCTTTACCCACTACACCACAACATTGGCCCCTGCTTATCTTTTTTTTAAAAAACAAACAAACAAAAATTCTTGATCACAATGCTGTGAAGTTGGTATGACTATTTATCTCTAGTTTAGAAATAAGTGAATGGGAAAAGAGGTTAAGTAAGTTAATCGAGCAACAAAGCTAGGATAAGGACTGTAAGTGATCCAATACCCAGACTTCCAGTGGTGGTTAATATGTATCTATTGAATGAATTAGTGAATGAATATGTGGTTGGAAACTTGAGGCAGTTCCTGTCTGATCACTTGTGTTTTCTTGATGAGAGAAGATACCAAGAGTGAGGAAGTTTGTGGAGATAAGTGGTTTAAGTAGATATGGAGATGACTTCACAGTAGTCATTTAGGGCAACTAGTTTAAAAAGAAGGGCTGGATGTATAGTTGATGTTGTACATTTTGTAAGTGTGGAATTCCTGGGGATACAATGTGTGCAGTTTTACCCTTAGCCTGGCGCATCAGCCTAAATACAAGCACAGAGAAGGTAAATAGTTGGGCTCATTCAGGAGTAGAGTATTTCTCTGCCTAAGTGATAGAAGGGAGACTTGGGCCTTTGGGATCTTGGTGTCATTGACCGAGGGACTAACAGAGAGTAGAAGTGAAGGAAGGATCTTCTGATGTGTGGGGAGAGTGAGGAAGGTCGAGAACAGGTAACAAGGTCAGTGTTGTGCAGCGGGAGGAGCCACCACTTGTGATGCCAGCATTCCATATCAGAGCACCTGTTTGAGTCCTGGCTCCTCCACATCCAATCCAGCTCCCTGCTAATGTGCCTGGAAAGCAGCAGATGGTGGCCCAGGCTGCTGGAATGAGCCAGCTGAGAGAAGATTGATCTCTCTCTCTCTCCTTCTCTTCCCGTGTTCTGCCTTTCAAACATGCAAATCTTAAAAGAAGAAATATAGTAGGAGTTGTAAGATGAACCAGCACCAAGGATAGGAAAGTAGGTTCAGAACTGGGGAATCGTAATTAGTGATTTGAGAGGCAGAACAGGTTTGGTAAGGAAGGCTAAAGGAGCGGTAAAGACAGATCAAAATGATGAGGAGGTCACTGACATACCGTAAAGGCCCCTGTGTTGGAGAACTGCCCCTATCAGCTTTGATTTCTGCTTTGAGTTTGCAGTAGGCAGTACTTTCCTGGAACAGCGGATTTGGAAGATATAACTTAACTGAGTTGATATATATTTTTTAATTGACAAAAATTAGATGTATTTACGGAATGCAGCATGTTCTGATACACTTGGATGTGTATATCATGGAATGGATAAGTCAAGCTATTTGACATGCATGTTAGTACATATTTGTTCTTTTCTGCATTAATGTTCTCAAATGTACATTAGTCATCAAAGGTAGATGGGAGGGAGATATTGAAATGCTTTCTTCTTCTAAGTATTTTTCATTAGATTATAATTTTTAGGAAATACAAATTGTCCCTAGCAACATTAAAAAATTATCAGAATTTAATAAGCTTAAACCAAATTCACATGGTATAGAAGTTTTTTTTAAATGTGACTTCATTAGCTGACTCGAAAGTGCAGCTGTGTTTGGCTTATCTTTTCTTGGCTGGTGAGTGACCAGAAAGGATTCCCTAGAGTGGTATTTTGTTGAATTCAGCCTTCAGAATTTCAGCATTCAAACTCCAGTAGTGATTTCCCAACTGATTGCTGCCTGTAGCTGAACAAAAAGCCCTCAAAACTTTTATAACATGGTTTTTGGTTATGAAGTCGGGTCGGTAGTACAAAAAGACAAAACAGGGGAAACAAAAAACTTGTATCACGATGCCCTATTATTACCTTGTTTAGGTTTTTGTGCCTTCAGATATGTACATAGCTGGGCAAGGAATTTGGAAATGTATTGGTAGCTCGTAGGTATGTTGGCAATTTGACTATCTTGTGATGTGATGAAAACTTGGAAATCTGAAGAATCAGTTTTAACCAATTGTTGGCTACTGCGAGAAAGTTATTAAACCTCACTAGATATCAGATTCCTTGCCTGTCATAGTTTTTTATTACAAATTAAAAATTCTTAATTTTATTTATTTGAGGGGCAGGGGTGGAGAGAAACTGACAGAGATCTCCCATCTGCTAGTTTATGTCCTCAACAGCTGGGGCTTGGCCAGGCTGAAGCCAGGAACCAGGATTTAATCTAAGTCTCCTACGTGGATGGTAGGGACACACTAACTACTTGAACCATCACCTGCTGCTTACCAGGGTACACCTTAGCAGAAAATTGGAACTAGGAGCAGAGTACAGACCTGAACCAAGGCACTGCAATGTGGTATGCAGGCACCCCAATTGGCATCCTACCCGTAGGCCAAATGCCCTCCCGGTAGTGATAATTCATTCAGTTGTGTCTGGTGTAGGTAAATGTTTGCAGATGTTAGTTTGTCCTTTCTAATACTTTTCTCCCCATAGTCCAGTGAATTCTAGATCCTTTGTCTTAGGGAAATCTTGGTATTTTCAAGTTTCTTAGGGATTCTAAGGACAGTTGCCACACATTTTCCAGCTGTCAGGAGTGTGATTTTTAAGAGAAACTTCAGGAATGACTATCAGCAGTGCATTTCCCAATGTTGGTGCATAATATCTGCCAGGACTGGCCCCTGCAGGGGTTGGGATGCATGGAAGGGCAGCACCAGGGAGAGAGAAAGCTTTTAATATTAGAGGAAGGCAGGAATTTGGCAGAAAATTTGCAGGGATTTGGGAAAATGGGAGATAGGGTAGGCAGTAAGAGATCTCTGACAATGGTTCTCTTGGAACAAGTTCAGAGTGTGACAAAGCAGAACCAGTGCCGTGCCAGGCATCAAGACTCCAGGGAAATCCAGTTCGGGGAAAATGAGGTGGGAAGGCCGCTGAGCAGAACTGATTTCACTGTGAGAGTCAGCGCTTGCTCATTACAAGAATTCCATTCAAAGAACATGCTGTCTCACCTGGAGACTGGGGCACCAGAGAGGGGCCGGGGTAGGGCGGGGAAGAAGTCCTGGGAACTGGGGAGGCCTCGTGGCGTGGGGGCACTTAGCTACAGGAGACCTGTCTGCTCCAGTTAGGCCTTCTCCCTGATGGGGTTCCAGAAATGCTGGCTTTGCCGCTTTCAGGCATAGAACAGACATGACCACTCTTAGCCCTGCTGGGTTGTGGAGTGACAGCTCTTGACAGGCTGACCGGCTGCCTCAAGGTTGGTTCCAGGGGAACAGTAGGCAGCCGACTGGTGGCCAAAAGGGGCTGATGCCGGGGTGGTTATCCCAGTGCCGGAAATGAAATTGAAACCATATGTTTAACCCAGGGTCATCTACTTAGTGTGAAATACCTGAAAATGAAGTGCCAAAGCCAATGACATCATGAGGACATCAAATGGTCATTTAATAAGAGATCATAATCCAATCAAAAGCAAAATTCTAGTCTTGGGTACTGAAAATGCTAAGAGGGAGAAAATAGAAGGCTCTCCAATTTTTTTTGGGGGGGGTTAAAATATTCTCAATTATGTAATTAGTACATGCTCAAAGCTGTCCTACTCACTGTGCCATATTGAAGGTGTTTTTTAAAAAATATTTATTTGAAAGAGTTACACAGAGGAAAGGCAGAGGGAGAGAAAGAGGGGTCTTCCATCCAATGGTTCACTCCCTAGTTGGCCACAATGGCTGGAGATGCACCAATCCGAAGCCAGGAGCTTACTCTGGGTCTCCCACGCGGGTTCAGGGACCCAAGGACCTGGGCCATCTTCTACTGCTTTCCCAGGCCGTAACAGAGAGCTGGATCACAAGTGGAGCGGCCGGGTCTCGAATCAGCGCCCATATGGGATAATGGCGCTTCAAGCCAAGGTATTAACCTGCTGCACCACAGCGCCAGCCCCATTGAAGGTGCTTTAAGGAAATAGAAAACCTCACCTAACCCTACCTTCTGCATGTAACAGTGATTACGTACTTGCTCAGTGTGTTTTTCATGCACATGTAATAGTTTATAAGTGTTTGGAATTTATATTTTCAGTCATGAATATATCTGAAGTAACTGTACAGTATACCAAAAAATTGAAGAAGTGACTGGTAATCTCATTTACCTAGAGAATTTAGGCTTACAAAAATATTATGCTAGCAATACATCACCGTTTTCTTCTTAAATAGTTAAAATAACAAATATTTAATTAAGATACTATAGGGGGGCCTGTGCTGTGACACAGCAAGTTAAAACCCTGGCCTGAAGCGCCAGCATCCCATATGGCGCCAGTTATAGACCCAGCTGCTCCACTTCTGATCCACTCTCTGCTATGGTCTGGGAAAGCAGTAGAAGATGGCCCAAGTCCTTGGGCCCCTGTACCCGTGTGGGAGACCCGGAAGAGGCTCCTGGCTTCGGATTGATGCAGCTCCGGTTGTTGCTGTCAGTTGGGGAGTGAACCATCAGATGGAAGACCTCTCTCTCTCTCTCTCCTTATCTCTTATGTAACTCTGACTTTCAAATAAATAAATAAATAAATCTTTAAAAAAAAAAAAAGATACTATAGGTATGGAAGTCTCCTTGACCATGCCTTCCTTCCAGCCCTGTAACCAAAACAGAACTTTTTAACAAAATTTTTATATATATTATTTGATGCCTATGAAAGAATGTAGCATGCATGTACAGAAATGATGAACTGGACACCTGAGGATCTACTACCCAACTTAAGATCATGACCGATGACATTGAAACTGTTCCTGTTGATGGACACATGGGTTGTTTCTAGGCCCCTCCTCTCCCCCACCCCCTTTTTTTTTCCTGTTACAAACATGGCTTCAAGCTGCTGCCACCACATCTGACACACCTGCAAGTATATCCATGTGTCCTGCCTTTTCCCTGTTGGCACGGGTACGCGCTCCAGATTCCCAGCAAGAGTAAACCTTACGTACATGCACTGGGTTCCCTCCCATTTAAAGGGCTGAGACTGGGAAGAACTCTTTTGAACCAGTTTAGTTTTCTGTCACATCTGTTTCTTCTTCCTTTCACAGCCGGTCTCCTGAAGAAGTTGCTGAACTTGTTTTCAGTCCCATTCTCTCTTCTGCCCTGAAGCTGCTCCCACCCTTCCTCTGAACTTGCTCTTATCCTGGCTACCAATGACCAAAAATAGCCTTTAATTCTCACTTCTCTTTCTTGATCTGTTTATCACAGCTATTAGCTGTGCCTTCTCTTTGATACTTTTCCCTCATGTGACGTCTGGGAAAACCTGCTTTCTTATTTTCCTGCCACCTCCCTGGCTTTTCTTTCTGTCTCCTTTGCTGATTCCTCCCACCTCTCCAACTTGTTTAATAATGGCATGTTCCAAGGCCCACTCCTTGGACTTTCTTCCTTAAAAATAGTCAGTCCCTTGATTATATCCATGTGATGTCACGGCTATGGATACCCTCTGGTAACTCCCCAAATTAAATATCATTCTCAATCCTGGTGCTTTCTTTTGAACTTTGGGCTGTCTGTATATTCTGATTGTCTGATAGCTAGTTTTATAGAGCATATCCAAAATTCAGCTTCAGATTTTTCTTCCCAAATCTTTTCCTGTCTCAGTTAATGGCAGTACCACCTTTCCATTTGGTCATGCCAAAAACCTTAAAGCCAATCTTCACTTCTCTCTTCTGCTCACATATTTCACATGCAGTCCGTCAGCAAATTCAGCTTTGCCTCATATGAAAATGTCTCTAGGATCTGATGACTTCTTTCCACCTCCACTGCTATACCCTGATCCAAGCCACCATTTCTTGCTGGCTTACTGCCACCTGGTTTTTCTGTTTCCAGTCTTAACCTCCTAGGTGCAGTTTTTCCCAAACAGCATTCCTCATTTGATCCCTGAGCACAGAAAAGAATTCAAATCATTGCTTTCTCAGTTCTCCGAAAGGCAATACATAACCCCTGTCATTCTTGCTGTATACGGGGTAGTTAATTTACTGCATGCTAAGGAATACTTAAGGCACTAAGGTTTCTTCCTTTGGAACCCTGGTTGAGAAGGATTGTTGGTGTTTGTGTTTAGTTAACACAGCATCCAGAGGAATACTTTTAAAGGTTCTCAGATCAGAGCGCTGCTTAGCCCAAAGTCCTGCAGCAGTTTTGTTTTGGAGAAAATTCTTCACAATGTGAGGAGCTTGGTGATCTGTCTCCACCGCTCCCCAACCTCCATTTACCTCTCCTTACCTCATTGCTGATCCTCTTCATCTCACCCGCTCTAATCTAACCGGCCTCTGTTCTTCCACCTGCCTGGATGCTTTTCCAGATAACTACATAACCAGCTGTCTCCTTCGTGCCTTTAATCAAATGCCACCCTCTTAGTGAGGCCTGTTTCAACTCTATTTAAAATTACCCTTTCGGGCTGGCACCGTGGCTCACTAGGCTAATAATGCACCTGCAGTGCCGGCACCCCAGGTTCTAGTCCTGGTCGGGGTGCCGGATTCTGTCCTGGTTGCTCCTCTTCCAGTCCAGCTCTCTGCTGTGGCCCGGGAGTGCAGTGGAGGATGGCCCAAGTGCTTGGGCCCTGCACCCACATGGGAGACCCGGAAGAAACACTTGGCTCTTGGCTTTGGATCGGCGCAGCGCACTGGCCATAGCAGCCATTTGAGGGGTGAACCAACAGAAAGAAGACCTTTCTCTCTGTCTCTCTCTGTCTCACTGTGCTTTTAAGTGTGTTTATTGGCATATGAAGGTATTGTCAAATCCTTGATCATTCTTAATTACTGAATTATAAGAAGGTTTTTTTTTTTTTTAGGTTTATTTTATTTATTTGAAAGGTAGAGAAACAGAGGGAGAGACAGTCCACTGGTTCAGTCTTCAAGTGGTTGCAACAGTGCAAGTTATGAGAGGTAGGAGCTCAGGAGCCAGGTATTCCATCTGGGTCTCCCACATGGGTGGGAGGGGCCCAAGCACTGTGGCCGTCTTCCCCTGCTTGTCCACTCACGTTAGCAGGGAGCTGAATCAGAAGCAGAGCAGCTGGGACTTGCACCAGTGCTCCAGCATGAGATGCCAGTGTCACAGGGGGCACCTTTAACTGCTGTGCCAAAACGCTGGCCCCTGTAAAAGTGCTTTACGTATTTTTATACTGGTGCTTTGTCAGATACATATTTTGTAAATACTTTCTCCCAGTCTATGACTTGCCCATTCACTCTCCAATAGTGTTTTTTGGTGAACAAAAGTGTTTTATGAATAGGAAATTCATCTGTATTTTTTTTTTTTTTTGGTTAATACTTTCTCTGCCTCAAAAAACTTTTGCTTACCCTTTCATGAAGAGAAGGTATTCTCTTAGACTTTCTTCTAGAAACTTTATAATTTGTTTCTGCATTCAGGTACAGATCTATTTGGTTTCTTGTACATGATATGAGGTAGGGGCGGGTGTTCCATTTTTTTCCCCATGTGATTTTCCTGCGACATAGGTTGTGAAGAGCTTTCTCATGTGAGTGCTTTGGCTGTGTAGCGATTGTGGAAGTCTGGATCTAGTCTTTGCCATTAATGTATCTGTTGATCCCTAGACCAAACTGTCAAGATTTTTGTAGTTTTAGAGTATTGAAAGTTGATGGTGGATAGCCTCCAGCTACAGTCTTCTTTTGCAGGATTGCTTTGGATATATATTCTAGATCCTTCACATTTCCATGTGTACTTTAGAAACAGCTTGTCAGTTTCTGTGAAAACATCTGGTGAGATTTTGATTGATTGGAATTATGTTTAATCTGTAGCTCAATTTAGAGATAATATCGTAAAAATATTGAATCTTTTAATCTATGAACATGGCACATTTTTCCATTTAATTATGTTGTCTAATTTCTTTCAGCAGCATTTTTCACTTTTTAGTTTAAAAGTCTCAAATTCCTTTTGTTACATTTGTTCTTTTTTTTTTTTTTTTTTTTTTTGACAGGCAGAGTGGACAGTGAGAGAGAGACAGAGAGAAAGGTCTTCCTTTGCCGTTGGTTCACCCTCCAATGGCTGCCGCGGACGGCGCGCTGCGGCCGGCGC
Source organism: Sylvilagus floridanus (assembly GCA_949820135.1). Taxonomy (NCBI): domain Eukaryota; kingdom Metazoa; phylum Chordata; class Mammalia; order Lagomorpha; family Leporidae; genus Sylvilagus; species Sylvilagus floridanus. Next base: position 89,419,473 of record OX463243.1, on the reverse strand, counting down.
ACCGCGCTCATCCGATGGCAGGAGCCAGGTACTAGGTGCTTTTTCCTGGTCTCCCATGGGGTGCAGGGCCCAAGCACTTGGGCCATCCTCCACTGCACTCCCGGGCCACAGCAGAGAGCTGGCCTGGAAGAGGGGCAACCGGGACAGAATCCGGCGCCCCGACAGGGACTAGAACCCGGTGTGCCGGCGCCGCAAGGCGGAGGATTAGCCTGTTGAGCCACGGCGCCGGCCTTGTTACATTTATTCTTATGCTTATTGTGATTTTTTTAAAAAAGCAATACTATAAGTACAGCAAAATTTGTTTATTTTGCTTGCTAGTTATTTCCTTTACATGTATACTTGATTTTTTGAGTAAATTTACCTTATAATTTGTGACTTTGCTAATTTTAGTTACTCTCTTAGTTCTTACAGCAAACAGCAGCAGTTTTACTTCTTCCTTTTGGATTTTTATGCCTTGCATTTCTGTTTTTTTCCTTATCGTACTGGCTGGGGCCTCCAGGGCCATGTTAAATGCTGAACAGAAGTGGTGAAAGCAAGTATCCTTGTCTTGTTTCCAGTGTTAGGAGAACAATATTTCATGATGGAAGCTGGAGATTGCTTTTCAGAGATGCTTCATACTGAGGAAGTCTCCTAGTCCCAGTGTGCTGAGTTTTGTTTTTTTTTTTAAGTCATAAATAGGTATTGAATTCTGTTAATTGCTCCTCATTCCCATGGCTTTTTCTTTATTGCTTTTTAAAGGTAAATTAAACCGAGTGACTTTGAGTGTTCAGCCAACCCTCTCTAGTGGTATTTTATCCTTTTAGATCTGTCACTGGACTTGGTGTGCTAACACTTTTGGGTAGAATCTTTATGCCTGTATTCAGATATTAGAGATATTAGCTTATTCTTGTACGTATTTTTTGCAATGGTTTTGTCCATTATGGTAACCAGGGTTATTTTTCTTCCAGAAGTTTTACTTTTCTGCCTTTCACATTTAAATCTTTAGTCCACCTGGAATTTCTTTTCACAGGTTGTATACAGTTGGGATCAGTTGCACTGTTTTCTCCATTTGGGTATCCAGTAGCTCTTGAAACATGTCTTGAATATCCATTCTTTCCCTCAGGTATCTGCAGTCCCATTAAATATTAGGTTTTCCTGTATACTTGGGTCTTACTTCTGTCTCTTCACTTTGTTAGTTTGTATGCCCCTGTGTCAACACCTAGCTGTGTTGATTACTTCTGTTTTAATATCTGCCTGGAAAGTTTCTCCACTTTTTAAAAATATTTTTTGAAAGACTGAATGACAGAGAAAAGGAGAGAGAGGGAGAGACAGAGACAGGGAAAGAGCAGTCTTCTGCCTGCTGGTTGACTCCCATGGCTGCAACAGCCAGGTCTGGGCCAAGCCAAAGCTGAGAGCCAGGAACTCCAATGTACTGGGGTGGTCCTCTGCTGCTTTCCCAGGTGTAGCAACAAGTTGGATCAGAAGTGGAGCCCCCAGCTGCACCACAACTCAGGCCGCAGGTTTTCTGTTTTGTTTTCTTTTCTTTTCTTTAACAGTGTTTTGCTTTAATTGGTTCTCTGGCTCTCCATGTAAATTTTGAATTCGTATTATTAAGTTTCACAGAAGTCAGGTTGGAATTTTGTTGGGACTTTCATTAAGCGTATAGGTTAGTTTGGGGTGAATTGACACCTTTGTGTTAATGAGTTTTGCCATGCAGGTCTTGAACATATTGTTAGTTTCTGTAGGTCTTATTTTAATATCTTCCAATAGCCTTTCAAAATTTCTCCCATGATGATTCTACACATCAGTGATTCATTCTTTCAATATATTTTGTGGATTTTATAAATAGTATATATTTTTAAAAGATTTATTTATTTTCTTTGAAAGGCAGAGTTACTGAGAGGCAGAGAGAGAGAGAGAGAGAGAGAGAAAGAGAGAGAGAGAGAGAGAGAGAGAGAGAGAGAGAGGGGTCTTCCATCTGCTGGTGCACTCCCTAGATGGCTGCAACAGCTGGAGCTGTGCCAATCTGAAACCAGGAGCTTCTTCCTGGGTGCAGGTGCCCAAGGATTTGGGCCATCTTCTTTTTTTTAAGATTTATTTTATTTATTTGCAAGAGTTACGGCGAGAGGTAGCGACAGAGAGAGAGGTTTTCAGGGCTGGTGCTGTGACGCAGCAGGTTAATGCCTTGGCCTTGAAGTGCCAGCATCCCATATGGGCGCTGGTTCTAGTCCCAGCTGCTCCTCTTCCTATCCAGCTCTCTGCTATGGCCTGGTAAAGCAATAGAACTTGAGCCCCTGCACCTGCATGGGAGACCCAGAAGAAGATCCTGGCTTCAGATTGGAGCAGCTCCAGCTATTGCGGCCAACTGGGGAGTGAACCATCGAATGGAAGACCTCTCTCTCTCTCTGTCTCTGTCTCTCTCTCTGCCTCTCCTCTCTCTTTGTAACTCTGACTTGTAAATAAAATAAATAAATCTTTTTTTAAAAAAAAAAAAGGTTTTTCATCTTCTGGTTCACTCCCCAAATGGTTGCAACAGCCGGAGCTGCACCAATCTGAAGCCAGGAGCCAAGAGCTTCTGCCGGGTCTCCCATGTGGGTGCTGGGGCCCAAGGACTTGGGCTATCTTCTACTGCTATCCCAGGCCACAGCAGAAAGCTGAATTGGAAGAGGAGCAGTCGGGACTAGAACTGGCGTGGGCCATCTTCTACTGCTTTCCTAGGCCATAACAGAGAGCTGGATGGGAAGTGGAACAGTTGAGACACAAACCGGTACCCATGTGGGATGCTGGCACTGCGGGCAGTGGCTTTACCCGCTATACCACAGCACCAGCGCCAGTATATTTTTTAATTACATTTTCTGTTCTGCAAACTCAAATTGATTTTTTAATTTTGACCTTTTCCCCAACTACCTAATTAATTCTAGTAGTTTATTACATTTTCTTTTGAACTTTGGATAAAAAGTTGAATCATCTGTAAATGCCTATTTTAGTTTTTTCCTTGTTTTTTATTTTCCTTTTCATGTCCAAATGTGCTGCCCAGTGTCTCCAGTACAAGGTCCGGTAGAAATAAAGCCAATGAATGCCTCCCTGCTCCTGCTTTTAAAGGCCAAGTTTTCACGTTTCTCCAGTAGGATATGTCTTTTTTTTTAAAAAAGATTTATTTATTTATTTGAAAGTCAGAGTTACACAGAGAAAGGAGGAGCAGAGAGAGAGAGAGAGAGGTCTTCCATCTGATGGTTCACTCTGCAGGTGGCCACAATGGCTGGATCTGCGCCAATCCGAAGCCAGGAACCAGGAGCTCCTTCCAGGTCTCCCAAGTGGGTGCAGGGGCCAAAGGAATTGGGCCATATTCTACTGCTTTCCCAGGCCGTAGCAGAGCTGGATCAGAAGAGGAGCAACAGAGACTAGAACCAGCCCACATAGGGCATGCCGGCGCCTCAGGCCAGGGCGTTAACCCGCCACGCCACAGCCCTGGCCCACATTCCTCCAGTAGGATAGGTCTTAAGTAGCGATTCTTTATTTGGTTAAGGAGATCCTTTTGTTTCTCTAATTCGCTCTTATTTATTTGTTTCATTTACTTGCCACAAATGAATATGTCTAATTGTTGCTCTTAAACTAATCCTCTTACCCTCTCATGCTGGGTTTCCTTTGAAATTCTGCAATTTCATAATTCTTTGTCTCTGATGTGGATTTTTATTCTTTAATTTATCTTGGTTGGGATTACTGGAGCAACCGTTCTGGAATATTCTCAGCCATTATTCCTTTGGCTTTTGGATCTTCTCCGTTCTCCCTATTATATCCTTCTGGATATATGATTAGAATGTGGTAGACATTTTCCCTGTCTCATGTTGCTTACCTTCTTTTTAAACTTCTCTCCATCTTTTAAAAAATGTTTATTTTTCAAATACTTGAACAGCAAAATGAGAGTGAGAGATACTTCATCCCCTGTTTCACTCCTAACAACCAAAGCTGGACAAGGCAGAAGCAAGGGCCCTGAACTCCATCTGGTTCCCCATATGAGTGGCAGGAGCCCAAGTATCTGAACCATCATCTGCTCTCTCCCAGTATGCATTAGCAGGAAGCAGGATTAGAAGATGATTAGCAGGGACTTGAACTGCCACTCTTATATGAGATGTGAACGTCCGAAGCAATAATTTAACTCACTGTACCATGACAATAGCCCTCTATCCCCACCCTGCTTCCATCTTGTCTATTTGGACCACATTATGGGCAATGTATCTGGGTTTTATTTTTCCAGCTCACTAATTCCACCTTTACTTGTGTCTAATTTTTTTTTTAAGATTTGTTTTTATTTATTTGAAACACAGAGTTGCAGAGAGAGAGAAAGAGGGAGAGACAGGTAATCTACCCATTGGTTCATTCCCACATGACTGCAATGGTCAGAACAGGGCCAGGCCTAAGCTAGGAGCTTCCTCCAGGTCTCCCACTAAGGTGGCAGGGGTCCAAGCACCCCGGTCACCCTCTGCTGCCTTTCCAGGCACATTAGCAGAGAGGTGGATCAGAAAGCTGATACCTACTATGCTGGCATCCCATATGGGCACCAGTTCGAGTCCTGGCTGTTCCACTTTCGATCAAGCTCCCTGCTAATGTGCCTGGGGAAGCAGCGGAAGATGGCCCAATTCCTTGGGCCTCTGCACCCACAAGGGAGACCAGAAGAAACTCCCGGCTCCTGGCTTCAGGCTGGCTCCTGGCTTCAGGCTGGCAAATAGGAGACCTCTCTCTCTCTCTCTCTCTCTCTCTCTCCCTCTCTCTCTCTCTCTCTCTCTCTCTCTGCCTCTGTCTCTCTCTAACTCTTCCTTTCAAATAAATAAAGAAATCTTTTAGAAAAAAAAAAAAAGAGGAAAATCCAGGACATGAACTAATGCCCATATGGGATGCTGGCATCATAGGTGGCACTTAACCCACTACACCACAGCATGGGCCCCTGATTTTTTTATTTTGTGAAACTCCATTTGATTCTTGTATAGGTCTGCTTGAATTTTCATAGTCTTTGAGTTTCTGTTCATTTTTAGTCTCCTTTTTAAACATGCTTAAACACATTTACATTGTTTACCTGGTTATTTTAGTTGCCCCTAAAACTTTACATGCACGAATTTCGGAATGGCTTTGGTGGGATTCCTCTAGGGTAGATGCATATTTTAGTTACACTTCCAGCTGTCACCTAGAGGTGTTACTAGTGCCCTGGAAATGACTGGTTTGTCATTTTTCCACCATGCATGGTGAATTTGGATGGAAATCCAAGGGAAAGCGTCCTTTTAGTTAGGAATTATCGGTGGAGATGTTTGCCTCTGTCCTGCAGCAGCGTCAGGACTGAACAATTTTCTGGTCGCAGAATTGATCTAGAATGTTTTACCCTTACATTAAAGATGTGGATTTTGAGCACCTAAGCAGTAGGTTATGGAGTCCTCAGGAGGTTCCAGGCGTCTCTCCTTTTACCTGTAGCTCATGTCTCCATCGTTTGGGAGCCTGAGAGTGTCTGTGGTTTGATAAAGAGCTTCAGAGTAAAAGCCAACCTTGTTGCTAGTTTGCTTTGTTGCTAGATTGTGTGTGGAAAGGTAGTGTAGCATTTAATTTTATGATTTGGGAGGGTGTTTTAAAGTGTCAAATTTTCCATATGACAAAATGGATAGCACCCAAGAAATGAAAACACAAGCATAAAATACATGTTTACATATGAAGGTACTTCAATAAATCCCATATAGGTGCCAGGTTCTAGTCCCGGCTGCTCCTCTTCCAGTCCAGCTCTCTGCTGTGGCCCAGGAGGGCAGTGGAGGATGGCCCAAGTGCCTGGGCCCCTGCACCCACACGGGAGACCAGGAAGAAGCTCCTGGCTCCTGGCTTTGGATCAGCGAAGTGCCGACTGTGGCAGCCATTTGGGGAGTGAACCAACAGAATGAAGACCTTTCTCTCTCTCTCTCTCTCTGTCTCTCACTATCTACTCTACCTGTCAAAATATATATATATATGTGGGAAAACAGAATCAAAAAATTACTTTGGTACTAAAAATTTGGAAATCCAGGCATAATTTTATTTTTTGCTTAAAAAAATGTATTTGAAAGGGGGGGGGGAGATTGAGATCTTCCATCGTTGGTTCACTCCCTCAAGTGGCCATAATGGCCAGGAGCTGAGTCAATCTAAAGCCAGGAACTTAATGGGGTCTCTCACATGGGCAGCAGGGGCTGAAATACTTGGGACATCTTCCACTGCTTTTCTCAGGCCATTAACAAGAAACTGTGTTGGAAGTGGAACAGCCAGGACTCGAACTGGTGCTCAAACGGGATACTGGTGTTGCAGGTGGGAGCTTAACCTGCTATACCACAATGCCAGCCCCTATTTTTTTCATATATGCTTTTTTCTTGAATTTTCTGAAGACCCCTTTAAGTCTGGATTTCAACATATTTTTGCATAGAGGCTGACATTTGTCACAGTGGTCAAGTTGCCACTTGGGACACCTACATCCCCCATGAGAGTGCCCCCATCCTGGCTCAGCTTCCAGTCCAAGTTCCTGCTAATGCACACCCTAGGTGGTGGCAAGTGATGGCTCAAGTACTTAGGTCCCTTCCATCCCTCTGGGAGACCTTGATTGAGTTTGTCTCCTTCAACCTGGCCCAGACTCAGCTGTTGCAAGCGTTTGGAGAAAGAACCGTCAAATAGAAGATTGGTGTCTCTTTCTCTATCTCTCCCTAATCATGTTGAAAGTCTTTGTACACTTATTTGCTATTTTGTATCTTCTTCAGTGAGGCTTCTGGTTCAAATGTATTACTCACTTTGAAATTGGGTCATTTATCTTATCACTAAATTGTAAGAGTTCTTTTATAATCTTACCCTAAGTAGTTTATTAGATATATGCTTTGCATATGTTTTCTCTGTCTGTAGCTTGCCTTCTTGTTTTCTTAGCAGAGTTCAATATATCGATTTTTTTCTTTCATGGTTCATCCTTTTTATATCCTATGAAATCTTTGTGTAAAGATTTTCTCTAGTATTTTCTTCTAGACATTTTATAGTTTTATCTCATATTTAGATCTTTGATCCATCCCTGTTAATTTTTGTTTATGATCTGAGGTATGGAAATTGAGTATTAAAGTTGTAAGTTGAAAGTAATAAAACAATGACATTTATCATAGCATCAATGTATGAAATATTTAGGAATAAATTGAATAGTTGCATAGCCTGATTACTGATAGGTCCAAAGTATTGCTAAGATGTGTTAAAAGAAGTTCTAAATAAATGAGGAGATAATTTATGCTTGTGACCTCAAGGACTTGGTGTTTCCAGAGTACTGAGCTGGTTAGTTGTAGGTGCCACCTTGGCTAGGTTATTATTGCTCAAACTCGTAGATGGTGCTATGAAGGTATGGATTTGATTGACATTTATAGTCAGTTGACTTTGAATGAAAATCATTTCTTTTTAAAATATTTACTTACTAATTTGAAAGGCAGAGTAACAGAGGGAGAAGCAGAGGCAGAGAGAGGTCTCCTATCCACTGGTTCACTCCCTAAATGGCCACGGTGGCCATGGCTAGGCCAGACTGAAGCCAGAAGTCAGGAACTTCATCTGGGTCTCCCACATGTGTACAGGTACCCAAGCATTTGGGCCGTCTTCTACTGCTTTCCTATGTGCATTAGCAGGGAGCTGGATCAGAAGTGGAGCACCTGGGACTCAAACCCATGTCCATATGGGATGCCAGTGCTGCAGGCGGTGGCTTAACCCACTACACTACAGCACCAGACCCGAAAATCATCTTGCTTAGTCTGGATGGTCCTTGTCCAAAAGGCCTAAAGAGCAAAAACAGATTTCTCAGACTGTAAGATAGAAATCCTGCCTGAATTTATAGCCCACTATAGTCCATATAATTTATAATTTATATAGTCCATATAATTTATAATTATAGAGGACTATAATTTATAGTCCACTAACCTGCTACAAATTTTGGACTCAAGACTGCATTATCAATTCTTAACAGGGTTTCCAACCTGCTGGCCTGCCCTATAGATTTCAATTTATTAAAAATTTATTAAAATAAGTGTGTCAAGCATGTGTGTGCGTGTGCACATTATCGGGGCCAGCACTGTGGCGTAGCTGGTAAAACCGCCACCTGCAGTGCTGGCATCCCATATGGGCGCCGATTCAAGTCCTGGCTGCTCCACTTCCAATCCAGCTCTCTGCTGTGGCCTGGGAAAGCAGTGGAAGATGGCTCAAGTTTTGGGGCCCCTGCACCCACATGGGAGACCCAGAGGAAGCTCTTGGCTCCTGGCTTCAACAGCGCAGCTCCAGGCCGTTGTGGCCATCAGGGAAGTGAACCATCAGATGGAAGACTCTCCCTCTCTCCCTGTCTCCGCCTCTCTGTAACTCTGCCTTTCAAATAAATAATCTAAAAAAAAAAAATCATTTATCTCGGACTGGCCACTGTGGTGTGGGTAGGTTAAGCTGCTGCCTGCAATGCTGGCATCCCATATGAGTACAGCTTTGAGTCCTGGCTGTTCTGATTCTGATCCAGCTTCCTGCTAATGCGCCTGAGAAATCATCACAAGATGGCCTAAATCCTTGGACCTCTGCTGTCCATGTAGGAGACCTGGATGGAGTTCCAGGCTCCTGGCTTTGACCGGGCCCATCTCTGGCCACTGGGACCCTTTAAGGAGTGAATCAGTGGTGGAAGAACTTTTTCTCTCCCTGACATGCTGCTTTTCAAATAGATAAGTCTTTAAAAAAATTGATCTATACAATCAATGCAACACCACTAGGCTTCTAAATAGAATTGGACACGCTGATTTTAGAATTCATGTGGAGGTTTGCATGGTAAAGGACAGCCTGAGTAACTTTTGGAAAGAATCAAGTTGGAGGACATACATTACCTGACTTCAAGTCTTACTGTAAAGCCGCAGTAATCAAGAAATTGTAGTATCGGTGCAAGGATAGACATAGATCAGTGGAAGAAACTAGAGAATCAGTCCATTTTTTTTAACAAAGGTGCCAAGATAATTCAAAGTGGCAAATATAATCTTTTTTAAAATGTTGATGGAAAAGTTGGATATTCACAGGAAAAAATGAATCTAACTTCTTAATGTATTTTTTCAATATAGAAGAAAAAATAATTACTTTAAATTCACCATCCAAAGATAGAAACTGAGATTATATATGTAATATACACATATAGGGGCTTCAAAAAGTTCATGAAAAAAATGAAATTAAATGATAATGCAGGAACAAACAGTGTACAGTGGGTTAAATCACTGTTTGGGATGTCCATATCGCATAACAGAATGGCCAGTTCAAGCCTTTACTGCTCCACTTCCCATCCAGCTTCCTGCTAGTGTACTAGGTAAGGCAGTTGATGATGACCCAAGTCCCTGGGTCCCTGCCACCCAGTCGGAGATCAGGGTGGAGTTCTGGGCTCTTTGCTTCAGGTTCATCCAGCCCTAGATGTTGTGGGCATTTGAGAAATGAATGAATAACTGTAACTGTGCCTTTTCAATAAATAAGTAATACTTTTTAAAAGGGATAATGCACATTTGCCATGGATTTATTAGCCCTCTTGTGTATGTTTATGTTTTAAATTTGTGTATTTGAAATCATACATCCTGTTTACCTAGCTAATACTCTTTTTACATATAAGCATTTAAAAACTTTTAAAATTTTCTACCTGAAGAACATTTTAGCATCCAGCTTATGCTAAATTATGGAGGGGTTCCGTATTCTCCTAATGGTTCTCCTGTTGGCAGTGATAATATTGATAGCAGCTGCCAATTATTGATTGCTTCCCCCTGGGAACTCTGCTGAGCACGCTGTGTGAATTGCACTGTTGAACCCTTAGGACAAGTCTGCTGGGGAGTTAGCTCCATTTTAAAGAAACAGATGCCAAGGGGTAAGTACTTACCCACCTCTACTGTGTGAAGCTTGGGTTCGTAGTTAATTGTCTTTTATTCCTGAGAGAAATATACTGTGTTTGGGGCACTCCGTACACGTTTTTTTGCTGTTGTGAGAAGCTCTGAGAACATCTTTGTGTAGGAGTCGTTGTCTCCGTTTCAGACATCTGAACTTCTTTTTCCCTGCTACTCCTTCAATATCTGACCCCGCGGCAGCGACTGCGGTACTTCCAGGCTTGTGTAGTGGTCCAACACGGCGTGCAGGGCAAAGCCCTACACAAACTGCCAAGCTGCCAAACAAAGCAGCAGGCCAGGGCTCCCATTTCTGTCTGAGGGAACTCAGTGCAGCTCGCTATGCGGTGGTTGGATTCCTGTTGTAAAACAATGGAGAAATAATTTTAGCCATCTGTACCCACGGGCATGGAGTCCAGCTTTAAAACTGGCATTGTGTAGCAACGTGGGTGCCTTGTTTCCCCTCGGAGAGAAGGCCCCTGAGTGAGCATGGTAAGCCAGGTGAGCATCCTGAGGAGGGAGCGGTGCCCAGAGGAGAGGGCCAGCTCTCCTCAGGACTTGGCAGTCCCTCAGGTGGCAGCATGGGCCTGTGGCTTTGAAGCCAGAGAGACTGGAGTTCAAACAGAGCGCTGACACTGAACTCCAGTTTTCTCATTCCTCAGAATATAAGACACACGCATGCAGAACAGAGGGGTCTGTTTGCTTGACCCCTCAACTTGTTCCATGTCCCCTGCCAAGGCTTTGCTCTTCCTGCCCCACACCCCGCGATCTGCTTTTTTCTGCCTCTTCCGTAGGTTGGTAATGATAGATTTACATCGTCTTGGTCTTTCACTTCTATTTTCTGCAGGTCTACTTTTCCTTTGTATTCTCTTAACTTGTTGAGAGCAACAGTGGCCTAAGCCACTAAGGCCAAGTGTGTGGAAGATGCTGCTTTTAAGCAGCCTAAAGATTGGTTAATGTTTAGAAGATCCTTTCACTTTTATTTCCAAGCTTAAGGCTTAAACTTGGGGTAAGAGGGAAAAGGCCAAGACAACTCTAATAGTCTCTCCATTACACCTTGTGTCACTCACTCTGGGGTTCCAGTTTCGGCACTGAGGCACTGAGAATCCTAGAAGCCCACCACAGAAAGGGAGTGATAAGAGATGAGAAGGAAGAGGAGGAGGAAGATTGATAGATTGAAAGTTGAAGGGGGCCCACGCCATAGCAAAGTGAGGTAAGCTGACGCTTGCAACACCAACATCCCATGTCTGAGCACTGGTTCCAGTTCTGACTTCCGTACTTCTGATTCAGCTCCCTGCTAATGCACCTGGGAAGGCAGTGAAGCTCGCCCAAGTATTTGTAGCCTCTGCCACCCACATGGGAGGCCAAGATGAGGTCCCAGGCTCCAAGCTTCAGACTGGCTCATCCCCAGCTGTTGTGCTCATTTGGGCAGTGAACCAATGCCTGGAACATTGGTCTCTCTCTCTCTCTTGCTCTGCCTTTCAAATAAGTAATTTTTTTTTTAAGTTGGAGAAAGATAACTAGTGGGTAGGAAATTATGAGAGGATATACCTTTAAATTTTTAATCTATAAAGATAGGAACATAGTGATTTTCGCTTAGAGAAACTTGTTTAAAATGATGCAGGAAGAATGGGGAATATGAAGCTGGGTGGGATGAAATTAATTTGCACGTGTGCATGTTCTTTCCTTTACTCAGAATGACAAGTGGGTATGTATATGGGAAACAGGAAAACAGTCTGCAAGCTGATCTTCACCACGCTGGAATTTGGGGCTTCCTCTTAATGCAAAAGGAATGCCCCTTTGATTGTATAGCTCTAGTGTCCGTGTTCAATGTGGCAGACACTATTACAGTACTGGCAGGTTCTGGGTGAGACGTGGCAGTCGCATGGCACCTCAGAGTTTATTTGGAGTGATCCACAAAAGGTGCTGGTGACTAGAGAGCGTTTGAGCTTTGTGTTTCTTCTTCCTTTGTTTTCCTGTGCCCAGCCTAACTAGCCTTGAGAGGATATGATGGGGGATAGGATCGCTGGAGTCATTTAGATAGGAACATGCTCAATCCCTGCCTCTTCTCTGTCTAATGAGTTCATGTAAAAAATATATCAAAAGAAATTCTCATAGCAGAATCCTCACATTTCAAAGGGGAGTGTATTTATTATAAGAACTGCTGATTCATTAGGAATGCTTCCTAATTCCAACAGCAACAGCTGCTTCTGGTTAGAATAAACTCCAGCTCCTCTTTTGTCCCCTGTCTCTCTGTGGGGACATTAAATTTTGGTTTAAAGACTTTTCTTTTGCTATTGAGCTTTTTTTCCCCTCCCACTCTTACTCTTTCCTCAGTTTTAATGCTTTGTCCTTCTCAGTGTTCACAGGATTTGAACAACCCGCGATCCCCACTCCCCACCTTTGAAAATGACTTTCCTTAAGATTACCAATGCTAAGAAAACTTCTTCTGATAATATGTTTTGTTTGCATTCACAGTGGCAGTGGAGTGTATTGTATAGCAGTAAAGAAAAAAAGTTGAGACACGTTGCAGTCCTGAATTCTAAATGCAATAATTTAAAGTAGAGGGAGCATTTCAGAAACTGCCATTGTCCACTAAATGAAACCACCGTATTAACATATCATAGCATGCTGTTCTAATCACTTTTCTCCAAATACCAGCTTTTGAAAGAAACATGGCAGTATTTTTTCTTATACAAAATCTGAAATCGTGTAATTGAATGGCTTGGCAGAATAGGTAAATGAATGTAGCAACATGCATTCAAATATGTCTCTTTGGTTTGTAATGAGCTGATTGAAGTTCACAGTTGTAAGACTTGCCATTTTATTTCCTGATTTTACATTCTGGACCCAGACAAAAGTGCCAGTTTTTGTATTAACAAAAAAAGGATGAAGAAAAAAATTGTTCATAAAAATCAGGTAGCCTTTGGGGAGGTGGGGGTGGATCACTATGGGATTTTATGCCCCAGGTGCCTTTATTTGAATGTGTGTCTATAAAATAAAAATCTTCTAATGTAGTTATTTCTATTTAATTTTAGCTTTAGAAACCCCTGTTAGGGCTGAGAGAGGTTCTGTGACAGGTGATGGTGTTGGTAGTCTGCCCTGTATCCACATGCACAGGAGAGAGAGTTGATGCCTTTGCATGCTTCTCTGATAGCATTTATCTCTGTAATTACACTTGTTGACTTACATGAGTGTTTCCTGCACTAGCATTGAGCTCCTTGAAGCTAGAGAAAATATCTGCTTCACCTGTTAACCCCTGGACCAAGCAAAGAGCTTCATAATCAATAAATGATGACCAAATGAGCCTTAGAAGAGTCAACCAAATGGACATCAGCATACACAGTAGTTAGAGCAACGGCTTTGTAGCTAACCAGACATCTTTTCAAATCCTGGTTAGTGAGACTGTGGGGACTCCCCCATGAAATCCAGTTGCAAATGTTGATGTTTCAGTGCATTTCTAAATATTGATGACAGTCACTGTCCTGCTGTGCTTCCTCTTAGACCAGAGGAATCATGTCCTTTTGCACCTATTTGGTAGGAGATGGAGCAGAAAAAAATGGAGAGTTACATTGGGGATTGCCATTGAGTAGAGAGATACCTTCGTCTGGGTTTGTTGGAATACCCTTTTGGCTCTGTAGATGTGTGATTCCAGGTAGGTGTCTTACCGCTCTCTGGGCTCACCTCTTTTCTCCAAAATGGGGGAGGTGAATGGTTTGCTACCGGTGGGTCTCACATCTTCCTTGCTTCTTCTGCTGGCAGAGAGCTTCAGTTCTGCCTATTCCAGCCAAGGAGCAAACCCCAAACCCTTGGCACCAACCATAGTATTACAGCCAGACCTCTGGGCTGGGCATTTTTTAGCTAGGAGAAAGCATGGTGGAATATGGAGGTTCTCAACCCCAGAGTGGATGGACTTGGTTGATTTCCTTCAATTGTGTGATGTGTTACAAATACTTTGTTGGTATTAAATAATTAGCTAATGAGGTTTCTGAATTATGTACTACTTCCTTATATTGGGTAGACTATGGTGGTGCCTAAGGTATCACCTCCCTTGGGAAGGAGTGACAGCACCAAGAATTTGTGAAACATGGGACTGCCTATGGGACTATGTTACTATTAAAGCTTGTCTTTCATTGGTCAGCAGTGGGGAAAAAAGCTAAAATACACAGGATGGCTTAAAGGATCATAATATAATCAAAACCCAAAAGGCTATATATACTGTATTATTTCACTTCTATGACATTCTGAAAAAGGCAAAAATACAGGAAACAGATTTGTGGTTTCCAGGAGCTGAGACTGGGGGAAGGGTGGGGTATACATGCAAGTTGGGTGTTATGTGATAGAAATGTTCTCTCTTGATTGTGTATGGCTGTCACAACAGGGCAAACATTTGTCAAAAGAGTTTTACTTTATGCTAAAAAGAAGTGAACTTTAAGAAGGAAGGTAGCAGTGGTGGGAAGAACAGGTGGAAAACAGATGCTCTCATTTTAGTGTGGGAAGAACTAGAATAATCATAGTCTATTGTAGATGGGGACAAGAAATGTTATGAGGTCCTGGATATATTGTATGTACTGTTTCTGGGTGGTGATTACATAATTGAATGTAGTTATCAAAACTCACATAGATGTATACATAGAATGGGTAGATTTTATTGCCTGTAAATAATACATCAAAGATGATTTAAAAAGCACAGTTTTGGAGTCAGAGAGACCTTGCTTCAGATTCTGACTGCCTCTTTACCAGCTGGGAGATCTGGTGCAAGTCGCCTTTTGCCTCTGAGCCTCCCTTCTGCTACCCAGAAGATAACTGAGGTGAGGAGTGGAAACAATGCCTGATGGAGTGGAGCCCCCAGACACTTTCACTCCCATCCCTGAATGGCCCAGAGGGCAGAACTTGTCTTTAAATGAACTGAAACTGCTCTATTTTAGAACCATAAAAATTAAGTCCAAACATTTGTGAAAGGTAAAATTGTTAACCTCCATATGCTTGTTTAATGATAGCTCTTAGAGGCTTATTGCCATTGCTCTTTTATATCACCACAGCATACTAAATCTTTCCTAGTTAATTAGTTAGCTAAGAACAAGATATGCCGATATTTCTTCAGTCAGGAAAGCACCAAGAATTAGATTTGTAGTGTTGGCTCAAAGGATTCATTCATTGAGAAATGATTGAAAGAGTACCCACAGGAGCATTTGGCCTAGCACGTAAAATACCAGTTAATATGCCCACACACTGTATTAGTGGGTTTGATGCCTGGCTCTGGCTCCCACTTCTAGTTTCCTGCTAGCAGACATGGCTCGAGTGACAGGGTTCCTGCCACCCATGTGGGAGACCTAGATTGAGTCCCTGGCTGCTAACGTCAGCCCTGCCCACCCCAGCTATCTTTGGGCATCTGGGGAGTGAACCAGATGGGAGTGCTCTGTCTTTTAAATGTTTTTTTTTTTTTTTAAGACTCAAGCTCTCCTTTTTTCTTTCATTCTGTCTTTGAAGTAAAATCTTTTCTCTTGTCTAAAATGAATAAGCATTAATTTAAAAAATTGCTCTTGGCCCAGCTCACTGTTTTGTGACCTATGAAATTTAAAAAAAAATGGACAGAGTGCCCAAAACCTTGTGCGTCTGTCTTAAAGGCATTTAAAAACAATCCAAAATATGGACAAGAATCATCCTTTTTTTTTCTTTTTTTTTTTTTTTACAAAGTAGACACCTGCCACCTAACAGTAACAAGCTACCTGGTGTATTCTGTGAACTGTGATAAGCACCTTGGAGTATTTTGCTTAAATCAAGCCATACCACCATCTTGTAGGTCAACAGGAAGTACTGCCCTTTTGCAGAGGCCAGTGGCCTTGCAGAGATGAAAGAACGGCTTCAGCGAGGAGCATTCTGCTAAGTGGGGGCCACAGCAGGTGCTCTAGGCTGCCTGACTCCATTGCTTCTGCCTTGTGAGGCTCGCTGTCTGCTGCCTCGGAGGGAGGGAGGCAGCCCTCTGCCCGCAGGAAGTCACTGTTAGCTCTCTTCTAGATCCAGATCCTTTCTAAAATTGTTTTGGGTAAATGGAAGAGCACTGCCAGAAGCCTTCGCTTTTAGAGCTTCCTTCTTCTTCGAGGTCTTTCACCTATGACATTGGTCTTAAAACCTCTGGCTTTGTCTGGTTCCACTCTTCCCCCATTATTTCATTGTCCATTCTGTTGCTTAAGTGTTTTTAAAAATATATGACAGAGTGAGAGCTGCCTTCCAATGGTTCGTTCTCCAGATACCAGCGAAAGGACCGAAGTTGGGAGCTGGGAAGTTGGTCTGTGTCTTCAGTACTGTTGGTGGGAACTGAATTACTTGAGCCCATCTCTGTTCCTTCAAGAATACACATGTGCTTCTGCTGGAGTCTGGAATCAGAGTTAGGAATCAAAGCCAGGCACCCCGAGGTAAAAAAAAAACTGGTGTTTTAACTGCTGGACCAGATAGCTGCTCCCTAAGTAGTCCTTCAAAAAGATGGAACTAGTTAGATCGTGCCTGCTTAAAACCTTCCCTAGTTAAAAGCTCCTTACAAGCCAGTCTTTTTATGCTTTCTCTAGTACCCTCATCTGCTGCTAGAATTTTTCTCTCCCAATCCCTACCCCATTCCCACTTTCCAAAGAAATTCTCTAGAGAAACATCCTGTACCACCCTTCCTCTGGGACCCAACCACCAGGAACCATTTGTGCTTCTTGGTCTCTCTGCCTCTGTGATGTTTTGTGTCCTCCAAGTCCGGTATCGGTGGCCTTCCTCCATGAGCCCACCACCCTCAGGGCCCAGCTGTATGTACAGCATCATCCGTTTGAGGGTTAACCATTGGCATATCCATCTTCCCCCAGGGACTCAGGGTACCTTGAGGACAGACAGCACTGTGTCCTGTTCATCTGTGTGTCCTAGCTGTGTATACAGCTGGCATATACAGTTGCCCAGTAAGTGAAGAAATGCTCCAGACTTGCAGATTTGGCCTCAAAATCTAACAGGGAAGAATAGATTCTGAACCCTTTTTCTACCCCTTCTCAAACAAGAGTGACCTTGGACAGGTGAGTGTCTGTCTGCCTGAGGCCCGCCAGAGTTCACCGAGGCTGACTGCTCCTGCAGTAAGGAAAGGTCACTGAAGCCCCCGTTAGCTAACCACCCCTGCCCTGAAACTACAACCCATGGCAAGTGTGGTGCATGGGGAGGAGTGTGACGCTCTGGCGTGAGCACAAGCGTCCGTTTCATCCAGAGAGCCCATTTAGGATCTGGGTCATCACAGTTGTTAGGCACACGTAAAGAAGCAAGGAGCATGCTTTTGTTCACCAGCCACCACTCCCATCCACCTGCCTACCCGTCCAGTAGGCAGGGGTCACACATGTAGCTCACTATTAACAACAACCAAAAGGACATAGTGAATCAGAGTAATGCATGTTTATCGTAGTTTAAAGGATATAGGAAAACACAAACATTAAAATGGAAAGTCATTTATATATATATATATATTAGTCTGCTTCTATATCTAAATATATTGTCAGTTATTTTCCTATGTTTAGTATCTTTCTATAATCTGATATTAATGAATATGTAATATTCCATCATTTTGATAATTCATAATTTATTGTACATTTATGTTGCTTCCAACTATTTTCAATTATGAATTACACAGAGTACTTAAGCTACAACTTATTTTCTGATTTTTAAGGCATTGTGTGCTTAATACATAAGCTATCAAAGATGTAGAAAATAGGCCGGCGCCATGGCTCGACAGGCTAATCCTCCGCCTTGCGGCGCCGGCACACCGGGTTCTAGTCCCGGTTGGGGCGCCAGATTCTGTCCCAGTTGCCTCTCTTCCAGGCCAGCCCTCTTGCTGTGGCCCGGAAGTGCAGTGGAGGATGGCCCAAGTGCTTGGGCCCTGCACCCCATGGGAGACCAGGAAAAAGCACCTAGCACCTGGCTCCTGCGATCGGATGAGCGTGGTGCGCCGGCCACAGCGCGCCGACTGCAGCAGCCATTGGAGGGTGAACCAACGGCAACGGAAGACCTTTCTCTCTGTCTCTCTCTCTCACTGTCCATTCTGCCTGTCAAAAAATAATAAAAAAAAAAAAAGAAAATAATATAGAAGAAAATAAAGATTATCTAACATCCCATAAACTAGAAATAACCACTCTTTAAAAAAAATCTTTTATTCTAGTCTTTCTATGAGTGTAGATGATTTTATATGATATATAGTGGTGTATTCTGCTTCTTTCAATCTATATTTCCTGGGCGTTTTCATACATGATGAAAAAATACTCTAAAACAAAATTTTCTGCTCCCTGAATTTACTCAATTTATTACCATTCTCTTACCGCATGTATGGGGAAGGGTGTACATTTATTTTGCTATTATAAGTAACAAAGAATTGCCAATTAGAATATATTACCAGAAATATTGTCATAGCCTTCAGTGCTAGCGAAATACAGTAAAAACGATCCATGCATTCATATTCTGACCTTCGTTTCAATTTCCTACTTTTAATAGTTACTTGTGAAGAGGCGACCTTCCTGCTTCCTTTCATATTTTAGGAGCTGAGGAATTTATATCAGAACAACTTTCTGCCTGGAGATTCGCTGATTGAGCATTCTTTCTCTAGAGCTTAATTTTTAGGGTTTCTTTTTAAAACTTTATAAATACAGCCACATTTTGAGGGGGCTTTTATAACACCAGCTTTATGCTTTTGTAACATGACGGGCTGCTTAAACTCCCATCTATAAAAGCAACAGCGAGCCCTAAGCACAAAGATTATTTAGAAAATCAAGAGTGGTTGAGACGTAGGGCTCTCATCCAGGTCCTAACAGTGAGTGATGGCTTTGAGGGCTCCAACCTCGGCTCCCCAGGTTTCCAGCTCCTAGGACTGCCGGAGTTGGGTGTGTCTGTTGGCCCGCTCAGCTGAGGAAGCTACTTTGTGCTGTGGTATTGGGGAGGGGTTTACACCCTACTTCCCTTAATGTCCCCAGCCTTCACCTCTCACATTTCCCATGTTTTGTCCTTGCTGCTTCCATCAGCTCATTCCTAAGGCCGCGGTGGTTGCGAATCTAAACCAGGGACCTACTAGAGTAGAAGTTAGACCCTAATCACCTATCTGCCCAAGGCCTGGCTTATATTAGGTAGTGGGTGGATATTCGAATAAATGAATTAATGAATGATATCTATAAAACAAATGACTTAAGGTGGTCCTATTTTGACAAGAATTTGAAAATACCTAATCAAATATAAAGCGGATATTCTCTGTAATGTACAATAAGTCGTACACACATGAATTCGACCCTGATCAGCTTAGTGATCGTGTGACCCTGCCCAAGTGAGTCACCTTTCTCAGCCGTGGCTGAGCCAGGTGGAAGCCAGGAGCTGGGAGCTTCATCCAGTTCTCCCACATGGATGCAGGGGCCCAAGCACTTGGACCGTGTCCCACTGTTTTCCCAAGCATGTTAGCAGGGAGCTGTATCGATAAAGTGGAACAGTCGGGACTCGAACCAGTGCCCACGTGAGATGCTGGCACTGCAGGCTGCAGCTTAACCTGCTGCACCACAGCACTGGCCTTGGAGGTTTTCTTTGGAGTAGGAGAATCTGCCTGTGGCAGAGTGAAGCAGGGAGAAGGGCTGCCTACTGGCACAGATTCCTGCTTTCCCTTCCCTCAAAGCCCTCAGCTTGTTTTCCAGGAACATTTTGGGGAAAATCTCCGTGTGAAAGAGTCACTCTGTCCCTGAAGGCAGCCCCAGAACAGGGCAGTTTCCTGTCTGTCTCTGCTGCCAGCTCTCTGCTTGCAAGGTTCTGCTTCGCACCCGGTGGAGGCTTTGAGCGTCAGCTGTCGGGAACAATCTCGAGCCTTATCACTTATTTTAATGTTCCTTGCACAGGGTCACTCTTGGATGTGGTGCTCTGGGCAATCTCACCCCAGAATGCTTCCCTTCCTTTATTTAACCTCTGACCTGTGAAAACAAGAGTTAATCAAGAGTTCTGAAGTAGCTGAGAGGAAGGGGAAGTGTTCGGTTACAAATTAAATATGAACAAGTCATAAGTCATAAATCCCCAGTAGCGCTACCAGTTCTGCGTCTCAGGTTGCATGTGCTACAGAGTGTTTGGGTTATAAATTCAAGTTCAGAGCCCTCTGAATGCTTGGGGGTAAGTGCTAGGTTCGTTTGCTTTTGGTCTAAAACTCTTTACCGCCTTAAACGTTAATTTTACTAGACCAGCTACATTCGTATCCTGCATTCTCTCTGTGCGCCCATCTCTCCTCCTTCCCCGCCTGCCTGCCTGCCTGCCTGCCTGTGTTGATCGGTGTGCTGTCCTGTGAATTGAGACAGAACTGCCTCCCTGAAAGAAGTTACACATATGGAAAAAGTGCCAGGAAAGGCACTGAAGCATAGAGCGTAAATGGGTTTAAGAGACAGCCAGACACTTTTATAGGGAGATTTGCGATTGAATGATATCACATTCAAGCAGAGATCTGGGGTGGAAATGAACTTAAATGAGTGCTGTTCGTGGAGATCCGATGCCCTGTCTAATCTAGCATTTCCTTAATTGTCACCATAAACATACATTTAAAGCTTTATCCTTTAAAAAGACAACACAGTCTGTTAGAGAATCCATGACATAGGTCGTGATTTTTTAGATAAGTTTATAAAAATAGACACTTAGGGTAACAGAGGCATTGGGTCTTGACGTAAAGCACTGGAAACTGAAAACATTTTCCTGCCATGTCTGGTTAAAATATTTAATGTCAAGCTATTTATATTTGTGTTTCTGAATATCACGCATATACCCATTCCTAAAGCAATAAAGAGCTGACACAAGGCTAGTGTCCCTGGAGCTGACAGAGCAAGGAAACCCCGGTGGGAGCACCCAGAGCTGGGTTTCTGAGAACTTTTGGAGGCAAGCTTTCATCTTATCAGGGCGTTATGGCAAGACTTTTGCATCCTAAGCTCAGGCTTGATTACCACGGCGGATCACATTGTACAGGTGATAAAGTGTTGCATGGAGTGAGCTGGACTTCAACATCACGTTAGACTAAGTTTGTGCCTCAGCTATGCTCTTTAGCGGTTCTGTCATCTTAAGTCACATTACCTCTCTCTGAGACTCAATTTTCTCATCCATAAAATGGGGTAATTCATCTCACAGAGTTATTGTGAAGAGTATTTCAAAGCACCTAACATTTGATAACTATTTCTGTCTGTTCCCCCCATTAACTTTTTCTTAGTTCTACAATGATAATAATATCAAATGGTTTCTCAGTGGGTAATTAGCTTGTTGTTTACTGGAAATAGGACAGAACTTCTTGGGCAGCATTTCTCCCCTTTATCTTTTTTTTTTTTTAATAGTAGAGACAGCACATTTCTCTCATAAGCTATGAAAGCTTCAGTAAGGTGGGCCTTGGTGAGACCCTCAGTAACCCATTACCTTATATTACAGTAGTAATTTAAACCGTAAAATAAGATGCTCTGAATGGGGAAAGACTTACAGGTGTGTGAACACAGGAGTATAAACTCCCTTAAGAAAATGATGAAAGGCCTATGCACTCACCCTCCCTGGGCTCCATGGAAAATATCAAGAATTACACTGAATTGTCAGTGCAGGTGCCATTACTCCAAAGATCTCATGTTACCAATGCTTCCCCAGTGATAGCAGAAAAGTGCCTCTCTGCTTTCCTCCTGCGCAATCTCCTTCAATCACAGTAATACTGGCATAGGAAAGAAGACACCAGAGCCGCTGTCTGAAAGCAACAATTATTGAATACCCATCAGGAGAGAAAAGAGTCTTTCCCAAATCAAATCCAAGTGTGTGTTTGGGTAGGTTTATCTAAGCCCAGATGTTTTATGGACATGTTTTGTAGTTTTTCCTAATACAGATGAATATTTCTGCTCATTCATTGCATATGCTATGTTTTCCTTTGTAAATGGAATAGGTATCACAATGAGATTATGAACATAATTCAGAGGTTCTTGGGCTTAACTGGATACCATAATAAATCTACAATTTGAGATTAGCAGCTGTGAGCAGAGCAGAATGTTCAGATTGTATGTGACTGGCTTTGATCTCCCAGGTGGTGGTGTTTTTCTCTTACTTAGGTTTCTTTGACTTTTGATCTTGTTAGCAATAAGAGGATGGTATTATCAGTGTCTACTGTATTCCAGGCACAGTGGCAGACGCATTCACATGTGTTTCATCCCCGAAACAGTCCTGTGAGGGTAGAGACTACATTCCCATCTCACAGGTGGGGATAGAGGAACAAGGCTCCGGCCACAGCCAGAGGTAGCAGAGCTGATACTAAAGCCTAAGTGGTGTCCTGACTTTGAAGTTGGTGTCAAGTTGATCAGTGACGTGAAGTTGATGAGTGAAGTGTCTGGGAAGACTCTGACCCTCTCCTCCCTTCCCGTTGTGACCTTCTCTGAGAGCACTGACCTAGCACTGCTGACATCATCTGCCAGTGTGTCTGCTTCCTGAGACTGTGGCTCCCCAGATGCTGAGACCTGGATCTCTTTCCCCATGCACCTAGCAGGGTGAGTGCCAGGCACTTACGGAACAGGTTGGAATCAGTGTCAGGGAGTGTGTGGGCAGACGGATGATTGAATGCAACATTTGGGAAACTAATAACCTCGAAATGTGCAGTGACTGAACTTGAAATGGCATCTTAATTTTAAATTGCAAGGAAATGTTCATTGAAGCTAAGTGTAGTTAGCCCAGGAAGATATGCTATGCTTGTCTCTGAAAAGGAGTGTGTACAGCTTGGTGCTAAGGCATTTTTTTGAGTTATTTATTTGTTTGACAGGCAGAGCTACTTCAGAGAGTGGGAGAGACAGAGAGAAACATCTTCCATCTGCTGGTTCACTCCCCTAATGGCCACAATGGCTGGAGCTGGGCTGATTAAGAGCCAGGCGCTTCTTCTAGGTTTCCCACATGGTTGCAGGTGCCCAGGGTCTTGGGCCACCTTCCACTGGTTTCCCAGGCCATAGCAGAGACCTGGATCAGAAGAAGAACAGCCAGGACACAAACCAGCACCCATATGAAATGCTGGTGCTGCAGACTGAGGCTTGGCCTACTACACTACAGTGCCAGCCCTTCTTGAGTGATCTTAAGGATTCACCTCTGCTTGGTAGAAACTAGAGAGGTGAGTGCCATCTGTCAGAGGAAGTTTTGATTTATTGAGTCTATAACATGTGCTAGGTACACACGAAGTGTAATTATGATCTTGCTGTCACAGAGGTGACACGAACAGAGCAGACAGACAAGTATCCAGTATAAACTAGCAAGAGCCTTAATGTAGAGTGATCCCAGGAAGGCCTCATATTCTGGGAATAATATGCATCTATTTAAATGAGACCCAAAGTTAATAGTAAAAATAGCAGAAAGTTTAGGATTTTTACCTAGAAAATGTGAACCTAAAATTTTGAAAATAAATTTATTTCAACAAAACCTAGCTTTCGGTTTCAGTAATGCATTAATTCTTGGAATAAATTAGTCAATTTTTTTTTGTGGGGGATAACTCTTTATGTTTGACTTTCACAGCATGATCTTAAAAGGAGTCATTTTTCCTAAAGTATTTGAGGCCTTACATTTCCCAAAGCCCTGTCGTATCCTTTGATATTGAAATCACTTTCTTTTGATGTGGCTGTGGTGTCACCATCCTTGTTTTTCTTGATTTTTCCCTATTCATTAACCGATCTAGTTCCATCAGGTCTTCAGTGGTTGGTGCCTTCTCCCGTGCTGAGCCAAGTGCCTGGCGTCTCTGACACGGGCTTCGTAAAGCCCTGCATCCTTTGCAGAGGCCGCAGTTTTGCCTTGTGGTCAATTTACGTTGTAGATATTTGGCCAAGACGCAGGAGCCGGGGTGGGTGCCGGGGTGCAGTGTTTTTAGCAGTCACAGCGTTGGTGAACGTTCTCCTCTTACAACAGGGTCTACTTTCCTTTCTACCCTGGTTGACTTTAGGAATTCCTAGAGTGCCGGAGGAGCCTGTGATCCTGACACCAGGAAAGAAAGGGAGCTCCCCAAATTAGAGACTGGCCATGGGGTCAGGTGGGCGGGGCAAGAAGAGTGTTCCAGGCACTGTGCTGGGTGTTTGTTAGGTACATCAGCTACTCAGGTAGTCGATTTCTATCTTTCGGTGGAGAGGAAAGTGAGTCTTTGCAAGGCTGCTTTGCTGAGGTGCCCTGGCCAGCAAGTAGCTGATCTGATATTCGAACCCAATGTAACTGGACTCAAATCTGGATTTTTCCAGCGTATGCCAGCCTCCTTGCTTTTTTAGTTTGGGGGAGTAGAGGGAGACTTGCTGTTTTCAGTTGAAAACTTTTAAGCACTGAATGCCAAACACTCTTGGCTATGGGATGCTTTCCCACTTGATAAATCTTGGCAAAATCTGCCAACAGGAAGTAAGAAAAGAAGGGCTTCTCTGTCTTGGAGTCCCCAGGATGGAATTTCCCAAGCTCCTCAGCAGTAAGTCACCAGAAACAATTCAAAGACCCGATTCCCTGTCACTCTGTAGTCTTAGCCCATCAGGTTAAGACTCTACCAGGCATGGTAGAAGCAGCCCTGCCACGTGTCCTTTTCCATGGAAGGACGGCTTCACTGTGTCTCCTGATAGGATGGGCCTGAGTGTTTACATGGGAAATTCTGCTAGAAACTGTCTTTCAATTTTTCTTTTCTAACAGAGCCAGAGCATTATGTTGACTTTTTTTTTTTTTTAGACCATGTGGTTGACTAGGTTATATTATCTTAAGATTTTCTTTTTTAGGATAGCTAAGCAGACACTGGTCCTGATAAGGATGAGATACAGTGAGTTCTGCAGAAGGCTGAGATGAGGGAGAAAGAATCACTTTCTAGCTGATTCCTCCTCGCCCTCAGGGTGACACGGCTCTCTGACTATCATTGGTTCCTGGCTGATTGCAGAATGGAGGGGAGGCCTATCACTTTGACCCTACAGAGTCTGGCTCTGCCTGCTGCTCTGGCCTCCTCTCTTGCCCTTGGCCAAGCTATTGCTCATGAGGGTTTTTTCTGCCTGTCAAACTCTTTATCCCCAACCTTCCAACAACGCTGCTCAGCCTTCTCTGTGAGGAAGCCAATGGCTTTCACATTCACCCTGACTGTTCTCCCTCCATTGTGTGCCCCTCTCCATAGTCATGTTTTTAATATGCTCATTCACTTTCCCAGTTCATGTCATTCGGTATATTCTGGTTAATGTACTTCCAGTGTTTTTGACAGAAATAGAGGCTCTTTAGAACCTCTCCTCTATTTTAAGTTTAAAACACAACAAACTTATTCGGAAGTTGTGAGTACGTCACAGAGAAAATTTTTCCTGTCGCATTTGAGACATGTCATTGGAATAACTCTTAGTAACCCCAAACACTTCAGTGTATATTTAAAAGAAAAATCTTTTTCTTGTACGTAACTACATTACAGTCCTAAACGTGACAACATTGGTCTTGGTCTTGATACAATATAATACCCCTGTAATCTTTGGACCCTTTCTGTTCAGTGTTTTACTAGAAAAATGACCAAGTAGAGACTCTATGTTTCGTGGTCAGGTCTCTTTGGTACCTCTCGGTCTGCAGCAGTCGCTGGTTGGTTCCTAGGTTTTCATGAACAGAGCAGGGCGGCTGTGGTTTTGGAGAGCAGCCCTCCGTGTGGTTTCCTCAGGGTTAGGTTCTGCCTCTTTGGCAGGAATAGGACAGAGGTGATGCTGAAGGCTTTGCACTGCGTTCTAACAGTGGCACAGCGTTTCACTTGGTCCCCTTCCCTGATCGGGGTAATGTCTCCCGGCTTCTCCATTCTGCTTCCCTCTGTAGTTAGTAACTGTATTGAGAAGAAGTTCTTTGATGCTATAAAGCAGCCCCATCTCTCATCAAGCTTTCAGTTCCTTTATTTTATATTTATTTTAGATTTCATTTATTTGAGAGGTAAGAGTTATAGACAGTGAGAGAGACAGAGAGAAAGGTCTTCCATCCGATGGTTCACTCCCCAGATGGCCACAACAGCCAGAGCTATGCCAATCTGAATCCAGGAGACAGGAGCTTCTTCCGGGTCTTCCATGTGGATGCAGGGGCCCAAGCACCTGTGCCATCTTCTACTGCTTTCCCAGACTATAGCAGAGAGCTGGATGGGAAGAGGAGCAGCCGGGACTAGAACTGGTGCCCATATGGGATGCCGGCACTGAGGGCGGAGGATTAACCTACTGCACCACAGCACCAGCCCCAGTTCCTTTGTTGATATCAGCATAGACTCCTGGTTTCCTATTTTTTATATCTCTTTCTGTCTTCATTTATTTGATGCTTAAATCATTGCAGAGTTTATCAGCATGGTAGCCCCCCTCTCTGGCAGAGCAACAGAGAGGGAAAGAAAGGTGAGGAAATAGCTACAATAGCCAGGTGTGGGCCAGACTGAAGCCAAGAGCCAGGAACTCCATCCTGGTCTCCCACACAGGTGACACTGGAGCAGGATGGACCCCTCCGATACGGGGTCCAGGCAGCACAAGGGACGGCTGAATCTGCTGTGCCCCTACCCTGGTCCTGCGTTTCTGTCCTTTCACCTGTCTCTCTCTACTCACCTATGTGTTGAAGCCATGCTTTCATATAGCTGCTTCCAGCCTGACATTCCGGGTCCATTCTCGTTTTCTCCTTATCTGTATTCGTGACTCTCTTCTCTGAGAGTCGGGCACCTGATCCCAGTCGTATTTACTTGCTTGATGAGACTTGGTCTGTTTGCCTGTTTGTAAGCTGTCTCCCTCTGAGGGGCCTGCGCTCCTCGCCTTCCTCGGACTCTCACACCTTGGGCAGGGCTGTTGCTGCTGGCCCCTCCTGCCACGGACAGCTTTCTCAGCTGTTTGCAGCCTCCTCCGCCCTACCCTTCAGGCGCTCTTCACCCCCTCCCCCACTGCCTTCTGGATGCCCCATGTACTCGTCTTGGGTTCTACCACTGATGCTGGTCAAGCTCCCCACCCTCCCACACAGATGCCCTCTTGACCCCATGCCAGGCCTCATGCCTACCTCAACACCTTCCTTTCCCTTCTTGAATTCTGCCATTCCCTTACTAGGAGGTCTTCCGCATTCTGCTTGGGCCCCAACACAGTGTGCTGGTCACCCTCTGCAGGATGCCCACTCCAACCCTGTGCCAGCCTGCCCTTCAGGATCACAGCACCCCCCCCCACAGTGCCCACTACCATTCTCTCATGGGGCCGCTTCTCTCAGCATGTGAAGCCCCTGCCACCCACGCACCACGTCCCACCATGCTGCACGTGTACTTTGTGGGGCTCATCCAGTGGCCCTAAACGGAACTGCTAGGAAGAGAAGTTGGGAAGCTTTCCAGATGGTTTTCTGGTTTAGTACTTGTGACAATGAAGTGGAACCCCATCATGCACACACTTCACATAGAGGAGTACAAGGTCAGTCACCAGTGTGCACACCCACCGGTACGAACGACTGACCTGCTTAGAAAAGTGAACCATGGGCCAGTCTTGTGGCGTAATGGGTCAAGCCACCGCCTGTGATGCCAATATCCCGCATGGGCACTGGTTTGAGTTCCAGCTGTTCCACTTCTGATCCAGCTCCCTGCTAATGCAACAAGGAAAGCATTGGATGATGGCCCTGTGAGTAGAAGATCTCTCTCTCTCTGTCTCTGTCTCTGTCTCTCCCTTTCTCTCTAACTCTGCCTCTCAAATAAATAAATAAATCTTTAAAGAAAAAAAAAAAGAAAGAAAGGTGACCTCTCTGCCTTCCACTGGACTTAGTTCCTGAGCTTAGTCTGAGAATGAGCAGCTTACTAAACTGACTTCCTGACTCATAGAAAGCATTTGCTCAAGGTGCCCCCACTCGAGCCCACTGCCTTGTGTCTTCACACGCTGCACGCCCTTCATGCTGGTTTTGCCCCTTGGCCTTGTTGCTGTCGCGCTGTCCTTACAGCCTGCCCTCACGACCTCCGTTGGCCTGTGGTGCCCCCGTGCCAGTGAGGGAGTGTGTTGAGGAGTGGGGCAGTGTCACCTGTGCCCTCTTAAGATTAAAACTTTGTTTTACCTCACACAAAGCTTTTCCATTTGATTATCAGGCCTGAGAGCACAGGCAGAGCCTGGAACCAGGTTACTTGGGCCCCATCGGTGAGAAACAGGCTGTACCCCTTCTGGCTCTTCCCGTCTGCTGACTGGGTCACAATGATGCACCATCATTTTTTTTTTTTATTATTTTTGAGATTTATTTATTTATTTGAAAGGCAGAGTTAGATTGAGAGAGAGATCTTACATCTGCTGGTTCAGTCCCTAAGTGACAGCAACAGCTGGGCTCCATCTGGGTCTCCCATGTGGGCAGCAGAAACCCAAGAACCTGGGCATCTTCTTTTGCCTTCCTGGATACATTAGCAGGATCCTGGACTGGAAGTAGAGCAGCCAGGACTCATTAAACCAGTGCTCATATGGGCTGCAGGGTCACGGGGGGGCAGCTTAACCTGCTGTGCCACAATGCTGGTCCCCCTCCCCTTTTTTCCTAGATTTTCTAAACTAAATAAAGTACTTGGGAAAGATTTCCTGCTGCTCGCACCCAGACGATTACTCTCTGGAGCGCATACATCTCTCTGACTAGGACCGTGGCCCTCTTGAGTGCAGGCACCATTTGTCTGTCTTGTTTTCCCCAGTCTCTGCCTGAGCCCACCGCACAGTGACACTGCAGGGAGAACACAGGCGCACATGGAGCAGGACCAGGGAGGCCTGGGCCCCTGTAAGTGGCCAGGGAGCAGCAGCGGAATGGAGCATTTGTTTCCTGTCTGTGCACCAGGAAGCATTGTTCCCTGCTGGTGACAGACACACACAGAATGGACCGCAGGGTCGCCTTGTCCTCACCTGCAGGCTCCCAGGCAGCGCGAAGCCGCTGCGCTGGCGCTAATGAAGCAGTACAGGAAACGCCACTGGATAAAGCTCAGCTGTGACCCTGGCCTCCCAACAGGGGCGAGCGGGGCCCCTTTGAAGAGGAAGACAGCTGGGTTCTGGTTTCAAAACCTTACCACTGCCATCACTAGACACTCATCTGTCAGTGCACAGGGGACCACATGTGGGCAACAGTTGTGTCCAGCCAGGCCAGGGGGAGAACGAAACGACTGATTTCCTGGGTAGCCGCAAAGCGTCTCATGCCCTGCTGGGGTTCTGCCTAGCGTGGCCACAGAGCACTGACTTGGTGAGGCTGAGTGAGAACCTGGGTGCTCCTGCAGCAACCCAAGAGGTCCTTGCCATGACGCTTTCCTTCAGCGTCACAGCAGGTGAGAACGCTGGGGCTGGGAGGTCCTGGCCCAAGCTGTGTCATTCCATTGGCCCTCCTTGTCCCCAGCTGCTTGAATATGGATACTGTAGTACTGAGCTGTGGGAGGATCCAGCCTGCTTTCCCGGCATTGACGCGAGGCCAGGGTGTGCTTGCAAGAGCGTGTTTTCTCCTCTTCGTCCCCTCCCCAGCCCCGCTTCCTGACTTTGAGTTGCTGGATTTAACTGGTGGCATTTTTCTTCCAGGAAAAAAAAATGTGTAATCCTCAGCTGAATTTGTTTACTAAGAGTCCTCTAATCTGTGCAAGAGTTTTCTTCGGAGGGGATTTCTCCTTCCTTCTATAATGGCTTTTAACTCGGCTGAGGTTTATTTAACAGAGTAGGAAGGGGGAAACTTATCTCCTCCCTAATCCCTCTTGAATGTTTACATTGCTCTGCCAAAGTAAACGCTATGTGAAGTGGCAGCGGCAGTTCCCTCAGTAATAGTCCATCTGCAGCTGCCAGGGCTGATGGCAACATATTAACATAAGTGATAATGCTGTCATAGAAGTGAAGAGTTAAGTTGCTTATCGGTATGTTTCGATAAGCTACTTAAATTTTACAGTAGCATGTGCCGGCTTGGGACAGACGTTAATGACCGGGAGGTGCACACTTTATCTGTCCCCTCTCTTGTCTCTCACTTCATTTATTACCCTCGGCAGCCCAGCCAGTAATCTGTCCAGGGTGCTGGCCCCTCTCCCTGGCAAGATGTCACATGTGCGCTGGGCCTGGGGTTCAGCTCTGTCTGTGACGGAGGTTCTGAGCTCTGCAGGCAGCAAGTGCGTGCTACCATGCCCTTCTCACCAGCCTGTCTGTCACAGCTTCCAGAAAGTTGCTCTCAGACAGTAGAGGCTTTGAAGTAAGAGGCCAAGTGTCTTGGGAGAAGGGATGCTTTTCAACAACTCCATAACACTCTAAGGTGGTTTTGCCACTAGACGTTGTCTAGTTGCGTTTGTTCAGTAAATGCTGAGCACTGACCACATGCCAAGCCCTGCCCTTGGCACTGGAGGACAAAGTACAGGAAGACGTGCCCTTTCCCCTGTGTCTGCACAAGGCCTGTTGAGAAGACTGATGTGCATGCTTCAGCCAGTGGGGAATGGTAGGGCCCGTGTGTGCGCATGAGGCCAGGGCAGCACAGAAGCTGGGGCTTTAGGCCCGGTGAGGTTGGGACCAGGAAGAGCTGGGAACTTTGTGGAGGATGTGAAGAAATCAGCTAGGCTAGACCATGCAGGTCATTGGGTGAAACAGCCACGCTCAGGCAGGCTCCAGGAGGCGTGCACGTTCCCTGGGTGAGCCTGCCACGAGAGGGAGCAGGCGCCAGTGCACTTCAGAAAGTTTGTGGAACAATGGTGACTTTGGTGCAAAAAATGTTGAAATTCATGCAAAGTTTTTTCATAGTACTCATTTTCTTTTGAACTTTAAAAATTATTTATTTATTTGTTTGAGAGAGAAAGGGAGAAGACAGAGCTCCCATCTATAGGTTCACTCCCTGAATACCCACAACGGATGGAGATGGACTGGGCTGATGCTAGGAACTCAAGCCAGGTCTCTGGTGTTGCTGGTACTGTCTCAGTTACTTGAGCCACCACCTGCTGCTTCCCAGGGTCTGCTTTAGCAAGAGCTCAAGTCAGGGGCTGGAACTGGGAACTGAACCCACGCATTCCCATGATATTACAGGGACTTGTCCTAACCTGTTTCTCAGCTACTAGGCCAGATATCTGCCCATCCATGAACTATCTGAAGAACCATTGTATGCATGGATTTGTAATTTTTTGCACCAAAACAAACTCACCATTTAATTCCATTCTCCAAAATCTTCTTGAAGTACCCTTGTATGTGCCAGACTGGACAAAGGACAGCCGGAGAGGCAGCCAAAGGCCTGACAATGACAGAGCCCTGAAAGCCATCCTAAAGAGTGTGGGATGGATCCTGTGGCAATGGGAGGGTCACTGCAAGAATTTAACCCAACGTGGGGCGTAGATTTGCGTTGGGACAAACCAGAGTGGGTAGACAACCACGGTGAGGCTGGCCGCCAGGCTGTCGTCAGGCCCTGACAGAGGACAGAGGGGACTGAGAGCGCTCGCTCTGCAGTCAGTAGGAGGAAGGTGCATCTGTGGGAGAGTGTCCCCTGTATCATCAGGAATGGTGTGGGGCTCGGGGGGGCCTGTGTGATAACCTGCAGACTCCAACAGTGAGAGGTTGAATGGGGGCGGCGGCTGTGTGTGTCTGATCATGGGAAATGGAATAGATGCTGTCCTGGGGAGGGTGGGTGTGGTCCGGGAGGCCCGGGGGCTACTCAGAGATGAGGCCTGATTGTAGAGTCTGCTTTGAATTTCTTCTCAGTGAACCTGTTCTAGCTCTGAGGCATGGGAATAATTTATAATGGACATTCATCCCTCTGCCTTACACAGACAGTTTTGAGAATCTCCGAGATAATTAGCATTTCACCAGTCTGTGTTTCCAGCACAGTCTGTGACAGGAGACTGCAGGATGTAGAGATGCTGAAATGTGCTGTCTTAGATTAGGTCCTGTTAAGGTTTTGACCTGTATACTAATATCTCATGTGTCTCCTCTTCTTCCCCAGCTACCTCCCCTGGTTCGAGGTGTTTTATAAGCTACTTAACATCTTGGCAGATTACACGACCAAAAAACAGGTATTTGCTTTTTCTAAAACAATAACAACAGCCTTCTTTTTAACATGCAAACTTCAGTATTGATGGTTATGAAAAATAAATCATGCCTTATACTTCAGAAAGATGTTTACCAAAATTGATAATGTCTGTCTGTTAATGAAAGTTTGGAGATTCAGAAAAATAGGAGGAAGGAAAATGATTTCTTAACCTGCCCCACTCCCTTCCATAAAATAAGTATTGCTAGCCTTTTGGGTTGTTTTCTTCCTTATTTTTCCTTTGAGTTAAATAATTAACAAAAATATTCCCTTAGCATTCTCTGTTAATATTCATCATTCCTAACCTTCCCAGACATCCCTGAAA
Source organism: Sylvilagus floridanus (assembly GCA_949820135.1). Taxonomy (NCBI): domain Eukaryota; kingdom Metazoa; phylum Chordata; class Mammalia; order Lagomorpha; family Leporidae; genus Sylvilagus; species Sylvilagus floridanus. The sequence continues at coordinate 89,387,325 of OX463243.1, read as the reverse complement.
GCTCGTTGCTGATGTTAAATGACGGTTTTGCCAAGGACATACATTTCAGCTGCTCGTGTCATGCTGCTGTTTCGAGTTAAACACTTAACTGGCAAACCCCCACCCAGCTGTCCTGAGGTCCTGCTTCAGTGAGAGTTTGTGGTGTATTTCTAGTCATTTCTGTAAGTCTCTGAAAATTACTTTACAAAGTCAGCCATGCTTTACTGTCCTTTTGGAAAAGCCAGTATGCCCTAATCATTTCCACGGGTGTCAGGTGTCAAAGAGGAGCTGCAGTTAGACATTTGTAGCCCCCATTCCTAGGTACCATTCTGACAGAAGTAAATCTCCCATACAACTAAAAATGCCACCAATATTCTTTGTGGTTTGTAATATTATATCATGTACCTGCATTTACTGATGCATTTCCCTATTATTAGGAATTTTTTTTTATTGCTGAAAGTAGTTCAGCCACTAGCATACCTTATGTATAAAAGCATTTTCTTCCATTCGGATTGTTGTTTTTAGAGGAAAAACCCAAGCGAACCATTGTACGATCCATGGGCATAATAAACATTTTAACAACATTTACCAAAGTGCCTTTTGAAATAATTGAATCACTTTTTCTTTCTTTCTTTTTTTTTTTTTTAGATTTTTTTTTTTTTTTTTTTTTTTTTTTTTTTTTTGTAATTAGAAAGTCAGAGTTACACAGAAAGAGAAAGAGATTTAGGAATAATGAGAAATCTTCTATCTGCTGATTCACTCCCCAAATGGCTGCAACTGCTGGGGCTGGGCCAGGCAAAAGCCAGTAGTAAAGAGCTTCTTCCAGGTCTCCCACATGGGTGCAGGGGCCCAAGCACTTGAGCCATCCTCCACTGCTTTCCAGAGAGAGCTGGATGGGAAATGGAGCAGCCAGGTCTCCAACCAGTACCCATGTGGGATGCCAACATCATAGTTTGCAATCCCTGCGTCATTTTTTTCTCTAGAAAGAATATGTTTCCCAGCTATGGAGGAGGATGACTGGGTCATATTACTCTCACCAGTATCATTTGTTGAATTCATTGTTTGACAAGTAAAGAGTCTCATTGTTTTAATTACATTTCTCTATTAGTAAGCCGAGTATGTGTCCATATGTCTAGCTGGTTATCATTTCCTTTGTATAAATGGCCTAAGTTTTCTTTTTAATTAAAATGATCCATTATTATCAAACTATTAGAGAGAATTTCCCCTTCATTTTTATCTATGGAACATTAGTTCTGAGACATTCTCCATAAACAGGATGCTTTAGTTCAGCACTGTTAGGGTTAGGGGAAGGGAAGGCTGTGTTTTGTTTTTGCCTTCCTATGATTGAGAAGCCCTGCACTGGGGGACCTGCGCCTCCAGTGCCTCCCTGAGGTTGAGAAGCCCTGCACTGGGGGACCTGCGCCTCCAGTGCCTCCCTGAGGTTGAGAAGCCCTGCACTGGGGGACCTGCGCCTCCAGTGCCTCCCTGAGGTTGAGAAGCCCTGCACTGGGGGACCTGCACCTCCAGTGCCTCCCTGAGGTTGAGAAGCCCTGCACTGGGGGACCTGCGCCTCCAGTGCCTCCCTGAGGTTGAGAAGCCCTGCACTGGGGGACCTGCGCCTCCAGTGCCTCCCTGAGGTTGAGAAGCCCTGCACTGGGGGACCTGCGCCTCCAGTGCCTCCCTGAGGTTGAGAAGCCCTGCACTGGGGGACCTGCGCCTCCAGTGCCTCCCTGAGGTTGAGAAGCCCTGCACTGGGGGACCTGCGCCTCCAGTGCCTCCCTGAGGTTGAGAAGCCCTGCACTGGGGGACCTGCGCCTCCAGTGCCTCCCTGAGGTTGAGAAGCCCTGCACTGGGGGACCTGCGCCTCCAGTGCCTCCCTGAGGTTGAGAAGCCCTGCACTGGGGGACCTGCGCCTCCAGTGCCTCCCTGAGGTTGAGAAGCCTTGCACTGGGGGACCTGTACCTCCAGTGCCTCCCGTCTCAATGGCCCCAGACCGCTGTGACTGTCCGACTAGCGTCAGTGTTCTGAGACAGCGCGGTTTCCTGGACTACACTGGGGAGATCCCGGGGAAGAAAGGCGGAAGTTGTGTGTGGGCTTTCCTTGACCTTAGAATTAGCCACTGGCAAGTGCGTGCCGGAGGCCTCACCAATAGAAATGGCTCCCGGGATCACAGCGCGCTCTGAGAAGAAGCACGGGTGCCAGGGAGCTCTGTCTCACGAGAAGTGATGTACTCCTTGATGCATGAGCCAGGAGGTCACCTTGGGTCTGTTCATCGATTTCTGATTTGCTGTTACTTCAAACATCTGGGCTTTCATGCAAATTTTAAAGGCGTCTTTAGTACATAGACTCGTCTAACTTGTAGGCCCTTAGCAGTTTTCAATTGGTGATGGACTCATGTTCTTCCCTCTATATTTATGCTCTAGTCATTTAAAACAAAACAGAAGACCATGAATCCACTTTTTAAAACATATCTTGAGAACCAAGAAAGGCTAGGTAGGTACAGCTCAAACAGAGGAGAGGGGCTGGTTGCCCTGCAAGTGTGTCGCACCGACCCCAGCAAGGGGTTTTGAGATGTTGGCCACTGAGATCAGGAACATGTTTGAGATGGGGTCTGTTCTCCTGAACCTGAGACTCTGTTTATTAACATTTCTTCTGGATAAAGAAATCATGAACCAGTTAAGAAGAAATCTAGGTTCACCTGGCTTGTTTCTAAGATGCAGGTCACCATATTAGAACAGAAGGAAAGAGTTTTTGGTTTAAAAATGGAGTATCTCCCTCCCTGCCTTCCAAAAACCTTGCTTTTCCCGAAAGTCACCGGGAAGGTTGAGCAAAGCAGGCTGCTAGTATGCATGTCTGTGTGTGTGACCCTGATAGTTGAGCATGGGGAATTGGAGCCTGAGCTGAGTGACGAGGGTGCCACTGGGGTTCTCAGGCCCTGAGTGGGACATGGAGAACATCCGTGTAGAAGGAATGGCAGGGCCCAGGAGGGCATCCTAACCAGGGGCAGCCTGCCCTGGTCATGGGAGCCTGCAGGAGACAAGGCTCTGCCTGGGATGTCAGAACTCTGGTGAGATCTGGAAGGATCCCGGAAGGGAGGCCGCAGGAGTGGCCTGGCGAAGGCGTGTTGGAGCCTGAGTACGGTGAGCATTTGTGTGAGGGGGTGGATGATGGAGGCCCAATCCTGGGTGTCAGTGACCAAAGAGGGCAAGGAAGGTGTCAGGTAGGGAAGGAGACAGTAGCAGCAGCAATAGAAGAGTGATTGCACACACACACACAAGTAAATACGGTAAAAATATGAGGACAGAGTGCTTCACTTAAAAAAATTTATTTTTATTTATTTGAAAGGCCAAGTTATTGCTTCGCAGCCTTTTGGCTAAGATCAAGTGAAAGACAAAGTTACAGAGAGAGAGAGAGAGAGAGAAGTCTTCCATCTGCTGGTTCACGCTCCCAAATGGCTGCAACAGCCAGCTCTGGGCCATCCGAAGCCAGGAGTCAGGAACTTTATCCCATTCTGTCATATGGGTGCAGAGGCCCAAGCACTTGGACCATGTTCTTCTGCTTTCCCAGGCTCAATAGCAGGGTCAGAAAGTGGGGCACCCAGGACTCAAGCAGGTACCCATATCAGATGCTGGCACTGTAGGCGGTGGTTTAACCCACTACACCAAAGTGCTGGTCCCAGGATGCTTCACTTTTGTAGGACACATCACAGATACGGACAGGGAGGAAACTGGAATGATTCCTAGGTGTTCCCCTGGCATTGGACTCATCAGTGCAAACCCATGGCTTTCAACAGGTGAAGACAGATGTAGGAAGAAGCAGATGTCCAGGATCTACCAGGGGTCTGTGCGTGTAACAGAGTCCCTGGCTGTGTCCACAGGAAGGGCCTGGTGTCAGTCACACCAAGAAGCAATGAGGTCGCCTGATGCTCAGATCTTGGTTTCTATAGACCATTGCCCACTTGTAGGAACCAAGGCTCTTAGAGAAAGGCCTGACACCAGGACAGGGACAGGGAAAGTATTAGATGAGCCCAAATTACCTATTGTGCCACAAAGGAAGGGAGCACTCAAAAGGTGATGGGGACATGTGAGAAAGACACAAAGTGAGCTTGGAGGTCTAAGGAGCTCCCACTGGTTGTACCTGGGACAATTTGACCATCACATAATAATGAGCCCAGTGAATAAAGCAGAAACCACATGCCTATAGCTAGTAGTATTAAGAAGTAACTGGATAGGCCGGCGCCGTGGCTCAACAGGCTAATCCTCCGCCTTGCGGCGCCGGCACACCGGGTTCTAGTCCCGGTCGGGGCACCGATTCTGTCCCGGTTGCCCCTCTTCCAGGCCAGCCCTCTGCTGTGGCCCAGGAGTGCAGTGGAGGATGGCCCAGGTGCTTGGGCCCTGCACCCCAGGGGGAGACCAGGAAAAGCACCTGGCTCCTGGCTCCTGCCATCGGACGAGCGCAGTGCGCTGGCCGCAGCGCGCCGACCGCGGCGGCCATTGGAGGGTGAACCAACGGCAAAGGAAGACCTTTCTCTCTGTCTCTCTCTCTCACTGTCCACTCTGCCTGTAAAAAAAAAAAAAAAAAAGAAGTAACTGGATAAATTGAAAATGGTAAGGAGTGGATGTATAAAGCCCTGCTCCACAAAGCGCTTACTAAATACAAAGGAAGGAGGAATCTCACAACAGCAATATGAGATGAACTAATCAAATGATCAAAGGAAATCTCATCAGTAAAGGAACGAATTGAAATGTGAATCATGAGGAAACATCAGACAGTTGAGAAGCATTCTATGAAGTGGGTGGTCTCATCCTCATCGGATGAGGAGGCTGAGGAGCTGTTCCAGGCTGAGGAAGGCTAGATTCGTACCTACCAAAGGCAATGGTGTGTAGTCCTAAACCGGATCCTTTGCCATCAGGTGTTATTGGCACAATTGGCAAAGCTTGATGGGAACCGAAGGCTACATGGTAGTGCTGCTCCATGGTTACTTTCCCAATGATGATAATGAATCCTGGTTGTGCAGAGAATGTTCTTGTTTGTATTTATGAATGATGGAGCAGAATGTTAGCTACCCACCCTCAAAAATTTCAAGAAATAGAGAGGTTTTTTCAAGCTGTTTCTACAACTGCTCTGCAAGTCACACACATGCCCTTAAGTTCATCTCAGTCCTCTGTGAGAAAAGTCTTTGATTTACCTGAGTTCAGGTTGAAGTGAGGTTGTAGTCTAGGCTCATCCTATAACCTCCCCCTGACTAACTTCACCACCAAGTAGCTGCAGTAAGACAGAGAGGTCTCTTGGCTTGAGCACAAAAAACCCGTGTTTGTCCCTCCATCCGTGCAACTCATGAACCTCTGATTTCAGACGTGTTGCTTCACCTTCTTAACCTCAGTTTTTACATTTTTAATAAGCTGGGGTACTTGGGAGAATCCAGTTCATAGCAAATGGGTACAAATATAAAACTACCACTCTTGTGTTGGCACAAAGAATTCCACAGGATGGGAGAAGCCGCCTTTGGATAATTCCATGTGTAGTGTTCCTTGGAGCATTTTAAAGGTGACTATGTTTCAGTTGGATAATTTGTACCGCTTGCATGTCATTTTGTTGCCCAGTTTCACTAATTAAAATGCACAGCCACCATCCTCTATGGCATGCCGTTGTACTTAGTTCATTTCTAACTTTCTGTAATTGGAGGCTGCCGTGTGTACCCAGTGAACACTCAATAAAATTAATTGAGGGCAACGATGATGAAGACAGGATCTATAGTGTCCTCGTTATTTCCCTCAGCCACCCCCGCCCTGGAAGCTGGGGCTGTTTGCATTTAGAAGCTGTTGCTATGGAGTTGAGGGGATAGATTTGCTGAGAGCTTATGGTATATGATCCATATAAGGCGGTCATGGTAGGTGTCTCGCCGAGTAGAAAATGTCAAATTCGGTGTGGGAGGCTCCATTTGGTGCTTCTGTCTGAGCCATCCGCAATGTCTTGGGTCCAATCCTCCTGAATATCAAACCTATTTCAGTACTGGGGCCAGCGTCTCCCCGCGCCCCTCAGGAGGGCCCCTAGCACACTGTGTACCTAGACCTCCGGCAGGTATCTGACTAAGAGCCAAGCCTTGCTTCTGTTACTTAGGCCTTTTGTCTCTTTCAGGAAAGTCAATGGAATGAGCTCCTCGAAACCCTGCACAAACTTCCCATCCCCGACCCAGGAGTGTCTGTTCATCTCAATGTGGTAAGTGAGGAAGGATGAAGGGCAGGCCCGAGAGAGAAGGCATTTCATTATGAAAGTAAGAGGCATCATCTTCTGTCGTCTGCACCTCCCCAACCCCCATTCTGGAATACGCTGAGACGCCTAGGCTTGGGGCAGGCCCGGGTGTCAAATTCTTCCTTTGTTGAAATTCAGTGAGGAACAGACCAGTCTAAATGTTCCCAAGCTCCTCTTTGGCCATCACCCCATTACCAGCAGTGCCCGCATAGCGGATCCTGGGCTGGAATAGGAACCCTGCCCCTGCCTTTCCCTCGAGCTCTGTCCTGGACTCCCTGTATCACCCCTTGTCCCCGACCCCCAGGCACTGGGGCACATCTCCCCATGCTGAAGCCCAGCTCGCACCCTTGGCCGTACGCATTGCCTCTCCCGTTTGCCCAGGTAATCCTGTTAATGATTCAGAATTCAACTCCGGTTTCATCTCCAGAGGAATCCTCCTTCGGCACTTTGCAGGACTTAGTTAACCACATTGAAATGATGCGTTTTCTTGCGTTCCTCTCTGGCCTGTGTGTCCCTTGAGGACAGAGAGGGCGAGGACGGAACACGGTTCCTGGCCCACGGTAATACTTGTTTCTTTGAATACAGTGTGCAAAGCCCCTAAGCACCAAGGGGAGATTTCAATCCTGGTTGTCATGTGGCCAATGACCTCAGTGACCTTAATCAAGACCTTTAACCTCATGGGTCTCAGTTTCCAAATGTGTCAGATAAGGCATCAGAAGAGGTGTAAGAGATCTTTTCCCTATTTCAGTAGTTGGAATTCCCTAATTCCCTTAATTAAACCTTGTCACCGACTTCATCAGATAGACACCCTTTGGCCAGATGCTGATTATTCCATAGGGACTGTTTCTCCTGTGTCTGGGGCCTGGACATTTGGAAGTTGTGTCTTTGGCTTCATTAGAACCAGGCACATTGTTGGCATTCAGGGGTTAGAAAGGTACCTGACCCCCTAAAGAAAAGCAGTATTTCTTAAGGGTTTTTTCCAGAATGATGATAAAAGTCAAAGCACTATTCATACCAATTACTAATAATAGAGCTACCATTTCATTACGTTTCTAATTTATAGCAAATATGCATCTCTAACATTGAAACAATTCTCTGCAAAATAGAGATGAACACCTATCTCACTGATGAAAGGTTTGGAGAGGGGAAGGTATCGTCTATTCAAAGTCAAGTGGTCAGGATATGATAAGATTTGGGTTTTACAAACCCAGGGCTGACTTCAAAGCTGAGTTCCTTCCACTGGGCAGTGTGTGTTGAGTTGTAGAGGTGCGAGGGAGGGAGGAAGAGAAGAAAGTCAGGAAGCTGCCATTTTGTACAAGTGTTTGCCCATTTTAATACAGCACGAGAAGGAAAGAAACCTTAGTACAAAACTTCTCCTAAGAGAAGGGAACAATGATCACCAAAAAAATTATCAAATGAGGGCTGGTGCCGTGGTATAGTGGGCTAAGCCTCTGCCTGCAGCGCTGGAATCCTGTATGAGCGCTGGTTCACATCCCGGCTGCGCTTCTTCCAATCCAGCTCTCTGCTATGGCCTGGGAAAGCAGTGGAAGATGGCCCAAGTGCTTGGGACCCTGCATCCACATGGGAGACTCAGAAGAGGCTCCTGGCTCCTGGTTTCGGATCAGCTCAGCTGCAGCGATTCTGGCCATGTGGCGAGTGATCCAGCAGATGGAAGATCCTTTTTTTTGTCTGTCCCTCTCTCTGTAATTCTACCTCTCAAATAAATAAATAAAAATGTTTTTAAAAAGATGATCAAATGAGCTTAAGACCTGCCACAGTCACCACTGTGCAGCCAGGATACCCTGCCATTGTCTTTATATCTTCTCCTAAGCAGCTTGATCTCACTCCTTCCATCTGTAATGGCATGCGACAGGTCTCCCTGGAGTGGCCAGGCTAGGTCACCAGCTGCTGAAAGGAAGGGACACGCCTTTCTCCACATGGCCACATGGGCAGCGAGCCTGCCAGGCCTAAAGGACAAGCCACCTCGGGCAGGCAGTGCCGTTGGGTGGTGCAGCTGTTTCGTGCCAGTGGTTTCTAGGAATGCCTCTGAACTCCCCTGGTCCCCAGCATTTCATGGGCAATGGAGCAAGACAATCTCAAAGGACAGCCTGGGGACTCCTTGGTTTTGAATTGCCTTGGTTCACTATTTTCAACCCATCGCATCTATAAAGGCAGATTTTTTTTTCTTTATTCTTGTCTAGGAATTCCTCTCTCTAGATTGCATTTCTGATTTTGAAGGGCTGGTGTCATCTAGATCAGAAAGCCTGAAATGTTGATAAAATGGTAATACTGGACTTTTTGGATAGAGACTATTTCTATGTATCCAATACAGATGATTGAGAAAAATAGAAATGTAAATTAACAGGTGAGAGCAACAGTTACAGTGTGTTAAAACATCATTTATTGAGTGCTAGGCATATATGTAACGTTTCTTCACAAAGTTTTGAAGTCAATACTATATTTCCCATTTACAGATTGAAAAAGGAAGTTTCTGTGTTGTTAAGTGAAGCTGCTGCAGCTCACATAACTGTTAAGGGACCTGCTCTGTGGTTCGAGCTCTTTGCCTCTCACTGTGCCAAACATTGCTTGGTGATTCCATCATGGCGTGGACATCTGTCACTGCACATTCCTGGAAATTCCTGTCTAGACAGTTGGTATAGAAGTCAATATCTCATGGAGTCAAATTTGGACATTGTATTTTGCTTCTCCTATTTTAATCCTCATTGAGAAATTGAATTGTTTTCTAGTTTCTGTGCTATGCCATCTCTGTTATAATAATTCATAGGTAATATTTTGGCATAGACACACAGATTTTGAGATAGTCCATTGCAGAAGGCTTTTATAAAAAAGTTATTTATAATAGTCTTTTTGCATTTTAGTTTATTTTCTTCACTCAAGTTCCTTTAGCCGTAATTTATTCAGAAAAGGCACAAAAATAGTAGTCTGTTATAATGGAAAGAATACAGTTCCAGTTACAGAGGCCTGATTTCAATCTAGTTCTGTCACGTGCTACCTGGGTGACCTCGGACAGGCTACCTCTCTGAGCGTTAATTTACTGACTGGTAACACACATATGGAGATAATGTATGCCTTGAAAGTCATTATGGAAATCAAAAATAATATTTATGAAGCACCTGGCATACAGCTTTCCATATAGCAGACGCTCAGTCAACTATCTGTTGAGTATCAGACAGGTAGCGGCATACAGCTTTCCATATAGCAGACGCTCAGTCAACTATCTGTTGAATATCAGACAGGTAGCGGATACTGTTGTTGCTGCTGGTGGTGTAACAATTGTCCCTGAGACCTTTCATCTGAGAACGTCTACACAACTCATTCTTCCGGAGTCTGACTGACTCTGCAATCACCCAAGAATAAGGGGAGTGGAGGATTCCTGAAATGTCAGTTGTCGGGCCCAGTTTGAACCTCAGCCGTGGCTGAGCTGACCTTCTCCGCCTGTGCCCTTTCCTGGCCTTGCACAATCCCATGTTTAATTGGCCAGCGCAAGGCTCTTTCCATTCCTGCTTTCCATTGTCCTCCGAGTCTTTAAGAGCAGCCGAGGAGGTGTCATCCGCTCAGCCTGTTGTCACTGAACTCAGGGATACATGCTCGTTACATCCGTGGAGCTACCTCACTGAAAGTTCTCTGAAGAGGTCAGTTTTTCGACTCCACTGAGTCTCCCGCTCCCTTCACTGGAAGTCAGGAGGCTCGCTGGCAAGTGGGCCCAGCTCGAGCTGTCCTAAACATCATTCAGGCCTTCCTTTAGGGCATTTTTTTTTTTTTAAGATTTTATTTATTTATTTGAGAGAGAGAGTTACTGAGAGAAAGATCTTTCACCTGCTGGTTCTCTCCCCACATGGCTGCAACAGCCAGAGCTGAGCTGATCAGAAGCCAGGAGTCAGGAGCCTCTTCCGGGTCTCCCACATGGGTGCAGGGGCCCAAGCACTTGGGCCATCCTCTCCTGCTTTCCCAGGCCATAGCAGAGAACTGGATCAGAAGAGGAGCAGTTAGACATGGACCGGTGCCCATATGGGATGCTGGCACTGCAGATGGAGGCCTAGCCTACTACGCCATAGCGCCTGCCCCTTGGGACACATATGGACCACAGTTTTCAAGTGGATATAATCTCAGATGCTGAAATGAGATGGCAGATTTGTTTGGTAAAGACCATTGCTAAATGGATCCAGTGATATTTGGTCCCTGGAGTCTATTTGCTTTGTTGAACAATAAATTATAAAATCTGGAGCTTTCATGTTTTCAGGAGCCTGAACACATTGTATGGGAACTTAGTCTTTAACATCTTTGAGCTCTTCATTTGTGTCTCCCAACGAAGTTCATCTCTTATAGCAAAGAACTCTGTCTACCAAACTGATGACTTAATGCAACTGGCTTAATCCATTGTTATCCCAAGAAAATATTCCATGGATATTTCCACTAAGGAAATATCTTCCTATCATTTATATAAGTTCTTGAGTACTGTGCTTGTTACACATTTTTGTAAAAATAAACTCTGTTTGCTTCTCTATTTCAGCATTCTTATTTTACTGTGCCTGATACCAGAGAACTTCCCAGCATACCTGAGAATGTGAGTACTTGGGGAGAAAAAGTTCAGTTGTCAGTTTTCTTTATTTTCTGCTCTTTTTTTACTAATAAAAGTATAATGCTTTAAGGCATAATTGTACAAATCATAATTTTAAAAGGAAGCATTATGAAAATAAATATAAAAATGAATGGCCAGCGCCACAGGTCAATAGGCTAATCCTCCACCTTGCGGTGCCGGCACACCAGGTTCTAGTCCCAGTCAGGGTGCCAGATTCTGTCCCGGTTGCCCCTCTTCCAGGCCAGCTCTCTGCTGTGGCCTGGGAGTTCAGTGGAGGATGGCCCAAGTGCTTGGGCCCTGCACCCCATAGAAGACCAGGAGAAGCACCTGGCTCCTGGCTTTGGATCAGCATGGTGCGCCGGCCACAGGGCACCGGCCGTGGCGGCCATTGGAGGGTGAACCAACAGCAAAAAGGAAGACCTTTCTCTCTGTCTCTCTCTCTCACTATCCACTCTGCCTGTCAAAAAAAAAAAAAAAAAGAAAAGAAATATAAAAATGAAAGTGCATTGTGCATTATAAAAATAAAACCAAAGGCTATTTACAAGGTATAGGAAGCATGTAGACAATCATTCATACTTCTCAAAGATAATCACCTGTTAACATGTTGATTTTCCATTTCTTTTTAGAATATATTCTCATATTTAAAAATCACCCATTATATAGGCATATTTTCCATTTTTTTAAAAATTTTTGACAGGCAGAGTGGACAGTGAGAGAGAGAGAGACAGAGAGAAAGGTCTTCCTTTTTGCCGTTGGTTCACCCTCCAATGGTTGCTGCGGCCAGCGCGCTGCAGCCAGCACACCGCGCTCATCCAATGACAGGAGCCAGGTGCCAGGTGCTTTTCCTGGTCTCCCATGGGGTGCAGGGCCCAAGCACCTGGGCCATCCTCCACTGCACTCCCGGGCCACAGCAGAGAGCTGGCCTGGAAGAGGGGCAACCGGGACTAGAACCCGGTGTGCTGGTGCCACAAGGCGGAGGATTAGCCTGTTGAGCCACGGCGCCTGCCTCCATTTTCATTCATAAGAATTATCTGTGACTCTAATGTTCTGTTTGCTATGTATTTACTATCACTCCCTGTTGTGCATTTAGATCATTCTTTTTTTGGCATTTTCAATGAAATGTTTCCATATAAAAGATCTTCCATATATTATTTCTTTATTAGGGAAGACTGACTCGAGTAGAGTTATATCTCTACTTCTTACATTTCTGTATCCACTGTTCAGAGAATACAATGAAGGATTTGTGGATAGAGATTGAGAACCCTCCCACCCCACCTGTTAGGGACCGAGGAACACAGAACCAAAGTGTGAGACAGGAGAAGCTTAATGTTTGCCCTCTGAATGAGTTGAATGATGTGTCTGCCCAAGACTTATTTCAAAATGTTTAGCTGTGATTGTGAATAGTACCATGTAAGCACCATGTAGAATCTAATAGAGGATGGTCATACTTGGGCACTTGATTACCTTTTTAAAACTGTGATAGAATATATGAAGCATGAAATTTATCATGTAAACCATTTTTAAGCCTACAGTTCAAGAGTTTTAAGTACATTAATTCGATGTGCAATTTCCAGACATTTTTTGTAATGCAAAACTGAAGCTCTGTACTCATTGAACAAGAGTAACTCTCTGGTCTCTTCCTCCCCCTTTCCAATCCCCCGCCAGCACCGACCACCCATCATTCTATTTTGTCTCTACAAATTTGACTCCTCTAAGTACAATCACAGTAGTTGTCCTTCTGTCTGGTTTATTTCATTAGTACAGTTCACTTAGTACACTTCAAAGATCATCATGTAGCATATGCCAAAATATTCTTATATTTTAAGGCTGTAGTCTCATGAATGTACCACATTTTGCTTACCTGTTCATCCATTGGTGGACACTTGGGTTGTTTCCACGTTTTGTGCCCTGTGCCTTTAAACATTGGTTTACGGGTATCTATCTGTTTGAGTCCCTGCTTTCAGTTCCTTTGGGAACATACTTGGTTACTTTTTTAAAGACCTGGAATAAACAGTATATTTTTCCATAACTACTGTAAGCTCATGAAATAAAATGCTTCTATAGAGCACATTACAAATAACAAATACTAAGTGTAATTAATGAATTATGCTGTAGTATTGTAATTAGGGTCGTCAAGCCTGTCCATCATCTTCACGATCAGCCTGTGGTGGAAGATATCTCTTCCTTTGTGTTTGACATTAAGTAATTAAACAGACAAAAAACAAAAACACTCAGCCCAGAGTTCCCATTTCAACAACAGCCAGTGTTTACTGAGTTCTACTGAATGCAAAAAGATGTATTCAGTTCTTTACTTGCCTTGTCTCATTTACCTCTCTTAACAAGCCTAAGTGGTAACTTACCATGATTAATCTCATTTTAGATAAGGAAGCAAAAACCCTGGGAACTTAAATGACATATTCAAGATCCTGCAGCAAGGAAGTGGTAGCATCAGAATTCAAACACTGGTCTGATTCTCGAGACTGAGCGTGCTCTTTTATGCTTTGAGCCCATGATTTTTACCTTTTGTCTCTCAAAACAATTCCATTGGAATGATAAAAGAAATATAAAATTAAGGAGAACAATATTCCCATAGTGGCAGAGGAAAATTAGGAATTCCTCCTAAAAGGATCGGTACTAGTTAGTAGTCTGTTGTGACCAGCACTGGGCCAGGCTGAAGCCAGGAGCTTCTTCCGGATCTCCCACATGGGTAGCAGGGGCCCAAACACTTGGGCCATTCTTCTGCTGCTTTTCCCAGGCCATTAGCAGGGAGCTGGATTGGAAGTGAAGCAGCTGGGACACGACTGTGCCCACAGAAGATGCTATGTATCAGTGGCCTTACCCACTGTGCCACAATGCCATCCCCTGTCCAACACATTTGAAAATTGTGAAAATAGAAATACTTCTAAAAAGTACAAATGATTAAGGTAGACAATAAATAGGAGGTAATATTGGGGCTGGTGTTGTGGTGTAACTGATAAAGCCACTGTCTGCAAGACCACCATCTCATATGGTTGCTGGTTCAAGACCCAGCTGCCCACTTCCCGTCCAGATCCCTGCTAATGCGCCTGTGACGCAGCAGAAGATGACCCAAGTACTTGGTCCTCTGCCTCCCATATGGAAGCCGTAAGAGAAGCTCCAGGATCCTGGCTTCAGCCTGGCATAGCCCTGGCTGTTGCAGCCATATGGGGAGTGAACCAACAGATGGAAGATGGAAGATGTGTGTGTGTGTGTGTGTGTGTGTGTGTGTTTGTGTGTCTGTCTTTCCCCTCTCTATGTATAACTCTGCCTTTCAAATAAATAAAAAAGAAATCTTTAAAAAAAGAAATAGGGCCAGCACCGTGGCTCAATAGGCTAATCTTCCGCCTGCAGCGCCCGCACACCAAGTTCTAGTCCTGGTCGGGGCACCGGCTTCTGTCCCGGTTGCCCCTCTTCCAGGCCAGCTCTCTGCTGTGGCCCGGAAGTGCAGTGGAGGATGGCCCAAGTCCTTGGGCCCTGCACCCGCATAGGAGAAGCACCTGGCTCCTGGCTTCGGATCAGCATGGTGCGCCGGCCGCAGTGCAGTGGCCATTGGACGGTGAACCAATGGCAAAAGGAGGACCTTTCTCTCTGTCTCTCTCTCTCTCACTATCCACTCTGCCTGTCAAAAAAAAAAGAAAGAAAGAAAGAAAGAAATAGATAGTACAAATATACAATAGTAAGGCTTTATTGCTGTCTCTACCTCACCCTTACAGAAATCATAGCTATAGGTGGTTACATATGCATTTTCAAGGAACAGATAAGTATTTCTGTGTGTGTGTGTGTGTGTGTGTGAGAGAGAGAGAGAGAGAGACAGACAGAGAGAGAAGCAAGTGAAAACAATTGCTCCTATTCTCCTGTCTCAGAATGTCATGTTGTGAGTTTCTTTCGTTCCATTTCGAAATAGTGTTAGTTTTCAAACTATGCTGCTTAGAGCGTAGAAGGGCTGAAGGGACAGGTGGCTGACAAGTGCCAAGTCCCTGCTCCCACACTACTGCTTAAATTGAGCCATATTTTGTTTGAGACAAATTTATTATTTTGATTTATTTTGAGAAAGTGCTTTGGAGGTACAAGATGGGAATGGTATGACATAAACCTTTACCTGTATCCTTAAAGATTCCCCACAAGTATCTGCCTTGTGTGCTATGGTGCAGCAGGTGGAGCTGCCACTTGGGATGTCCACATCACTTGGTATGTGAGTTTTGAGTCCTGACTACTGAATCGTTTTTCATCCGGCTTGCTGCTAATGCACCTAGGAGACAGTGAATGATCCCTCCAGTATTTGGGTTCCTGCCACCCATGTGGGAGGCCCAGATAGAGTTCCTGTCTTCTGGTTCCAGTCCAGCCCAGCCCCACCCCAACTGTTGTGGGCTTTAATGAGTGAACCAGCAGATGGAAGATCTTTCTTTCTCTGTCACTCTGCCTTTTGGTAAAATAAATACATCTTAAAAGAATACATTTTTTTTGGCTGGCGCTGCTGCTCAATAGGCTAATCCTCCGCTTGTGGCGCCGGCACACCGGGTTCTAGTCCCGGTCAGGGTGCCAGATTCTGTCCCACTTACTCCTCTTCCAGGCCAGTTCTCTGCTGTGGCCCTGGAGTGCAGTGGAGGATGGCCCAAGTGCTTGGGCCCTGCACCCGCATGGGAGACCAGGAGAAGCACCTGGCTCCTGGCTTCGGATCGGCGCAGTGCACCGGCTGTAGCGGCCATTTGAGAAGTGAACCAACAGAAAGAAGACTTTTCTCTCTGTCTCTCTCTCTCTCTCACTGTCCACTCTGCCTGTCCAAAAAAAAAATACATTTTTTGTAAAAACATAAATAATACAGAAGTACATCCTCACCACCCTCTCCCAGCCCTCATCCTGTTCTCCCTCTGGAAGTTGGTGCGTGTCCTTCCAGACTTCTGAAAGTTGATAGTGTAAGTACCTGAGTGTGTGATAAACATTTTGTAAAAACAAATGTGATACTATTATTTTTTAGCAACAATATACTATTTTGTATACTTTATTCTTTTTTGTGTTTAAAGTTATCTAAAAAACCATTCATATCTATCTCCTTTATACTTTTTAATGATATTCTTATATGTTCTCATTAAAGCAGTACATGCTAATGGCTATAGAAACCATGTAGTAGCTCATAGTTGTTGATGAAAAGCAGCATTAACCACATGCTTCATCCATTTCATACCACATCCCACAGATGGCTGCTTTTAAGTTTTTACCAGTTGTTTTTCTTTCCATTTTTAAAAATTTATTTCTTTATTAGAAGATCAGAGTGACAAAAAGGGACACACACATACACATATCCTTTATCTGCTGATTCGTTCCCCAAATGCGCACAACAGTTGGGGCTGGGCCAGGCCAAAGCCAGAAGTCAGGGACTCCATTGAGGTCTGCCACATGGGTGGCAGGAACCAAAGTGCTTGAGCCATTATCAGCTGTCTCCCATGCAACACTGGCAGGAAGATGGTTAAAAAGTGGAGTAGCTGGGACTCTAACTAGCACTCAGTGTGAGACATCAGCGTCCCAGGCAGCAGCTTAGCCTGCTGCACCCACCACCTGCCTCTTCCCTCCATATTCGTAACTACAGTGTTCAGATTACTGTATCTTAGATGTTTTTCCTGTTTAAGACATAACCTGTTGATTTTCCTGTAGAAGATGAGAGTTAGGTCTTTTACCATGTCTGACCGCCACCCCTGGAAGCACGCACATACACACACATACACAATCACCGTCACTCATGTATTTCCCCTCGCCTGTTCTTCATCCATCTTTAGAAAAAATTTATGATTAAATGAGGTTAATGTTTACATTTTAATGAACATGCTGTTGTAGATAGGTGATGATCACATTTCCTTTCTTATACAAGTTTTTATCATGTAAGAGTTCTCAGATTTCACATCTTCCTCTTTCTTGATTTTATTTCCCTTGTTTTGCTGAGGCATTTTCCAGTTGTTGCCTCAGAAAGCAGTGTGATACACACAGCATGTGTGGACCTTGTGTAGTCGATAATGGCTTTCATCTGCTCCTGATAGTTAGGGTCTGGAGTTCCAGGTTGGAAATCTGTCTCCCTTCAGAATATTGATGATAATGCTCCCTGGACTTCTAATTTTTTTTTATAGTTTTATTTTATTTATTTGAAAGGCAGAGTGAAAAAGGGGAGAGCTGTGTACATTGAGAGGTCTTCCATCTCCTCAAATGGCTGTGACAGCCAGGGCATGCCAGGCTGAAACCAAGAGCCAGAAACCCATCCATGTCTCCCACTGGGTGGCAGGGACACAGGTACTTGAACCATTTTCCACTGCTTTCCCAGGCAGGAAACTGGATAGGAAATAGGGCAACCAGGACTCCAAACGGCACTCCCATTTTGGATGCGGTTATGGTAAACGGTGGCTTAACCTACCATGCCACGCCACCAATGCCGTCCACTGACTTCCTGCTTTTCTCCTATGGTTAAGAAGCTTTTCCAGAGCCAGGACTGTGGTGTAGAAGGTTAAGCCTCCTCCTGCACTGCCAGCATCTTACATGGGCACCAGTTTGAATCCCAACTGCTCCACTTCCAACCAGATCCCTGATAATATGCCTGGGAAAGAAGATGGTCCAAGTGTTTGGGCCCCTGCACCCATTTGGGAGACCCGGAAGAGGCTCCTGGCTCCTGGCTTCAGCCTGGTCCAGCCCTGGCTATTGCAGCCATTCAGGGAGTGAACCAGCAGATGGAAGATTCTCTCTCTCTCTCTCTCTCTCTCTCTCTCTCTCGCCCCCTCCACCCCTTCTCTCTATCTTTGCTTTTCAAATACATAAATAACTCTTTAAAAAATATTTAAGAAGTAAGCTTTTGCATTCTGATTGGTTGTTTATGCTTCTCGGTCTCTTCTGGTGTCCTCAGATCTCACGGTGGTGTCCCTGGCTGTGGGGCCGTTATAATCTGTTACGCTGGGCACTTGGTGCCACTCAGTCTGGAAGCTCATATCCTTTAGGGCTAAGAAATTTTCTGACATCATTGCTTTGAAAAACGTTCCCTGTCCTTTGTGTGGAGCCTCCGTGGCAGGACGTTAGGTCTCCTGTGGGATCCTCTAATTTTCTTACTTTTTCTCTCCCATTTTCCATCTCTTCTTGTCGTCCCTCCACTTTTTTCAAATAATCCTTCAGCCCTTTGGAATTTCTGATGTCTGCCCTCAGAGTGTTGGTATTTTCCTCATCTGTGCGAGTTATTTACATGTTTAAAAAGTTGTTCCCCTCCCTGCATTATGTTCTTTCTCAGTGTTCCTAGCTTCTGTTTGTTTTGTTCTGTGGCTTTCATTGTAGAGGATTTCCTCAGGTGGCTGCCCAGTGACATTTAAGGGCGAGGTGGGGGAAAGCTGCTGGGAAGCTGCATGCTCACCAGGCCTCAGTACCTGGTGAGCGCCACTGCAGGTGGTGGAGGTCTCTGCAGCCCAGAACTGGTGCCACATTTGAGGCTCGGGGTCCGGAGGCTCTCCAGCTCTAGTGTGAGAGTCTGGTTTTGGCTTTTTGGAAGTCCCTTTTCTCTGGCCAGCCGAGTGTGTTCTTGAAGCACAGTGTGATGGTATGTTCTGGGGAGTTCGCCCAGTCTGCACAACTCAGCTGAGTCCCCCTGCTTTCCATTGAACGCCTTGTAATCGTCCTCCGTTGTTCCCAGTATCCCCAGGCCTTCCCGGTTCGGTTCCCCTGGAACATTAGTGTTCTCTGGAGGGGCGTAGGAAGGTCCGTGGCTGAGTGCCCTGGGAGAAGAAGAGAGCCCAGGGTTTATGGCGCTCCTGTTGACATTGGACCCTTCCCATGGCCTTCAGGTCCCGGCAGTCCCCAGTTCCTGGAGTTCTGTGGAGTGAGCTGATCTTGGTACTTCCTCTGTCAGTCCCCTTCCCCAACCTAAGTTCTCAGCTCTGCACGCTCAGTCTGGGCTTTGACAGCTGAAGCCAGGTCCTTTGCTGGTGGGGCCGTCTTTGCAAGGTAGGGTGTTCAGTGACATGCCTGGCTCTCTCCACTGCAGCTGTGACAGCCAAAAATGTCTCAGGTATCGATTGACAGGTGGTTCCTGGGGGACACATGGCCCCAGGTTGGGAAGCACTGCTTTAGTCATGTTGGCTTTTTGGCTTCCAAGGATTTTATAAAATTTAATAATTTACCCGCAACATTCAGAATCGGGCCAGCTTGGAGCCTGGAGCCAGAAACTCTGAGTCTGCCCTGTGGGTGGTAGGAGCTCAACCTGCTGCCTCCCACAGTGTGCGTGAGCAGGGTGTGCATGAGCAGGGAGCTCCATCAGCAGCGGAGGGGCTGGGACTCAGGCGTCCAAAATGGAATGTGAGGGTCTTAACCACTAGGCCAAGTATCCATCCCGTGGCTTCTAAAAAATTGACATCTCTCTGCCATTACTTTCTCTTCTGTTCTTTGAGATGTATGACTTTTAAAATTCTTTTATTTGGGCCGGCGCCGTGGCTCAACAGGCTAATCCTCCGCCTTGCGGCGCCGGCACACCGGGTTCTAGTCCCGGTCGGGGCGCCGATTCTGTCCCGGTTGCCCCTCTTCCAGGCCAGCCCTCTGCTGTGGCCCAGGAGTGCAGTGGCGGATGGCCCAAGTGCTTGGGCCCTGCACCCCATGGGAGACCAGGAAAAAGCACCTAGCACCTGGCTCCTGCCATCGGATGAGCATGGTGCGCCGGCCGCAGGGCGCCACCCGCGGCAGCCATTGGAGGGTGAACCAACGGCAAAGGAAGACCTTTCTCTCTGTCTCTCTCTCTCACTGTCCACTCTGCCTGTCAAAAAAAAAAATAAAAAAAATTTTAAAAAATTCTTTTATTTGATTTTTTTTTTT
Organism: Sylvilagus floridanus; assembly: GCA_949820135.1. NCBI lineage: Eukaryota > Metazoa > Chordata > Mammalia > Lagomorpha > Leporidae > Sylvilagus > Sylvilagus floridanus. The sequence goes on along the minus strand of OX463243.1, from coordinate 89,367,653 downwards.
TTTTGTGGTCAGGAAGTATCAGGAGAAAGAGAAAATAAATTTAATCCTCCACATATTTTTGAAAGAGCTACAGAGGGAGAGGGGAAAGATGGAGATTGATCTTCCATCTGCTGGTTCACTCCCCAGGTGGCTGCAATGACCAGAGTCAGGCCAGGCCTAAGCCAGAAGCCAGGAGTTTCTTTCGGGTCTCGCACATTGGTGGTAGAGGCCCAAGCACTCAGACCATCTTCTGCTTCTCTTCCCAGGCATTAGAAGGAGATAGATCAGAACTGGAGCAGCCAGGACACGAACTGGTGCCCGTGGGGGATGGCAGCGTCACAGGCAGTTGCCATGATGCTGGCCCCAATCTACCATATTTTACTGTGTTTGCCTATGAAGAGACTTTTTGATTATTTATCTTTTTCTATTATAAGTAATGCTACGATTTAAAAAAATGCTGAAGTTAGATTTATCCATCTATATTTTTTTTAATTTTAAAGACCAAGAATTCCTTGAGAAATTAGCATTCAGGTACCTGAAAGTTCTGATAATTTCTTAATTTTCGAAACCACAATTACTGAGACTAAAAGTAATCTGTATTTTAAAACTACCTTCTCCATAGCCCCACCTCCAATTCCTGTCTGCACTGGGTTGCCTCTCCTGCCCCCAGCATTTAAAAAATTCACATTCCTTCTGCTGTTTTTGCCACTAATGAACCGGTTCCCTGCATATGACCCATTGTCTCCTAAATCCTTCTTTGCAAACCAGTAAAAAGCTGGCCTTGTTTGTTCCTAAGCAGAATGGTAATACCAATCTGCCAGGCTCCCAACATCCAAGGCTCCATGTTAATCCTCACCGCTGCTCCATGAGAGGTGGACGTGAGCCCCATTTTACATTTAGGGAGCCCTGGTCTCACAGCCCAAAGTCTGATCCTCCTGGGGTGCAGTGACCCAGGTTTGTAAGGTTTTGTTTCCATTTCTCCCTAGAGCTGTCTTAGGATATTCATGAGGAAGGAAAAAATGATTTTTTTGTATCTCAAATACAAAATGAAACAGGAAAGCTTTTTCTCTAAGGAGACTCTGAACTTTCGTAGGACCAATTTGTGTGATTTTTGACCTAGAATCACTACCGAGCTCTACCCATGTTGAAATTTGCATTTTAATCTCTTGGTGATTTTTCAAGGATTAATTTAAAATGACTAAATTGCTGCATTGCAAATTGAAACAAGCAACAACCATGGGGTTGTTAATACGATATGGCCTGCTGCAGTGAAGAGAACATGAGTTTAGGAGACAGCCAGACCCTGGGCTCCGCCACTCGGGGACCTTGGGCCACCTGCTCATACTCCCTGAGCCTCTGTGTCCTCACCTAATGAAGACAGTGTGATTAACACACGAAGTACCAATCGCACGTTCCCAGATCAACCCCTGGTGTAATGGCGACGCCACTTCCCCTGATTCTCTTCTTTGTCTCCTTTGGGCGACTTCCCTAGAATCCGTCTTGACCTCTCTTGAGGGCTGAGTTGTAGCTGACAGTGGGGGCTCCCTGGGGCTTGTTTTTTCTAGGTTTTTGCTGAGGTTCTAGGTTGTGAAGGTCCATGCTTTTCCTCTCGTGGGGTATGACTTCATGAAGCCACCACAGGCACTTAGCGGACCGCATTGACACCAGTTTCTGAAGTGTGGAACTGGTACGGTGAATGTCGTGTTGGGCTGCAGTGCCTGTGAGACAGGGCACGTGATGTACACACCTGTCGATTGTCCTCTGTAAGGAATCCACTGACTTTAATAAGCAATAGGAAGAATAAACTGACTTTGGGGTAGGGAGCTCAGTATTCTGCCACCAGCCGCTCATGTTCTGAGCAGGGTTAGTATGGGAAAGAGGAGGAGCTGGTGTTTGCTGAACTCCCACCGTGGATTGGAACAGACATTGTTGGTTATGCCATGAAATCCATAAGCAGCCTTACGTTAGAGCTATTTCCCGCTTGAAGAAGAAATGAAGTCCAGAGCCATGCAGTGATCCGCCCAGCCTTGCATGCTAGAACTTGGATTCACACTTGAACCAGTCGGGTGCGGCTTTGAAATGCTGCTGAGTCTGCAGCTCTGGCTTCCTAGTTGCCTACACCTGTCTCAGAAGTCACCCTGAGTGTCAGTACCCGATGGTGTGATTATTTGGTTGACATCCTCTCTCCTCTGTAAGTACGGGGATCAGAATTGTATCACTGCATCTCTCTAATTGCTGGTGAAGCTAGAACATCACAGTTGCTCTCTCTAGCTGTATGGAATGAATGAATTAATTAATGCAGCCACCCATTGGAGAGAAACAGAAGAGTCCCTTCCAGTTGGCTTTTTGGCCAATTTGTCTGCAACACATTAATGAAAAGCTAATGTGGAAAATTAATTCTTTCCACTTTCAGATCCCTGTTGAAGTTAATTCTCATTATTTCTACGATTTCTTTGTAAAAATATTTTCTTCCTTTTCACTGGAAAACTATCACCGTGTAATTGCTCATCAGGGTTTTCTCTGTCTATCAAGATAACACATGTAGGAGTGAATTTTATGCAGGCAATAATTAAATGAGCATAAATCTTTATAAATTTCAAATCGTTGACCTGCATTTAAAAAAATACCTCACAGATAGTGAACAGATATGTTGTGATAATTACATTGTAAACTGACTGTATAGGGGTTGGGTTTGGTGTTTTTTTTTTTTTTTTTTTTTTTTTTGTGGCCAGGTTTAGAAGTTTACTTTTGATTAATGGTTAATCATAGAGCCCATCATTTGGAATATTAAACAAACCTGTCTTAATTATCTGGTCAGTGTCATACCAAGTGGTTAATGATGCGAGGAAAGCATTTAGCATGGACAGTTCCATGCAACACTGTCCAGACTCCACTCTGTCAAAAGATGCACCATGATATAGAAAAGATTTATGAGCTCATCATGACTTTCAAAAATAAACAAAGTTGAGGTAGTAGTAGAAGACCTATTATCAGGCACTGAGATTAGAGAGAATTCCATTGTTGCTCTCCAGAGTTGTCAGGTAATTGTTTATTCTAATGGTTTTTCCATTCACACAGAGGGATAACACTTGACCTCCGGGCAAACTCTGCTTTCTTTCCTGGAATATACTTCTCTGCTGTGACTGCTGATGGGACTTGGTGGGATTCTTTCTCAGGCAGATTATTTTAGAATCCAAATTAATAATTCCCTTTTAAGAATCCTACCCTACAAAGGTAACCTAAATTATTATTCTTCTTCAAAGAATGAAATATGTATATTTTGGTGAGATGTTTATAATCTGAACAGGAGTTATTTCAGGACACAGACCCACTGACAGAACCGAAGCCTGGCACTGGGGAAGCCTCTTCCAGGCACAGTGCAGTGAGTCCTGGTCACCCGTAGCGAGGATGAACTCGAATGTCACAAACCACGAGATCGGCAGACCGCGGGGCGGACCAGCATCTGTTTCAGGGCTCCAAGGAGTACCCAGCTTAGAGCCGGTTCTTAGGTTTGAGGATTATCTCATCTCCCTAAGGGATCGAACCTAAGACGCTTTCCCTCTAAGCCTGCTGTATCCCCTCCCATCCCTGACCCATTCCAGCCCCTCCCACAGCCACCACCCCCACCTGCTCGTAACCTCAGGCAGGGATCACAGGGAGCCCCAAGTCCCCAGCCGCCTGGATTGGTGTAGGAGCCAGCAGGGACAGCTAGGAGGGAGCAGCCATTATGAGGCCTCTCCTGGGGGGAATGGGGTTGCCAGGTGCTGCTTCCCTCCTCTTTGTTTGGATTTAAACCACGGGGGGTTAGCCCTGGGAGGGACCTGCAGCAACACTGAGTTTAGGAAAAGGTGGCTAGTGACACCATGTCCTAAAGGAATCACGCTTTTTGAAACGGAGGACTTTTATGAAACGAGTGGACTCTCCCTTTCCATTTGTCCAGAGTAACCTGGACATCTGAAGTACATTTGAGATTTTTCCTCCCTCCCTGCCTCCCTGCCTCCCTGCCTCTCCCAGTCTCATTCATGGTCAAATCCTGTGACTCCACTTCATAGATACTGCCACGTCCGCATCCGCAGCTTTCCCTCTGGAGTGTTCGCCTCCGTGTTTGAACCATCTCTTTCCCAGAATACAGCAAGCACCCGCCTCCTGCTTGCCTTCCCCTACCCATCCTCTGTAGCCTCAGGAAATCTTCTGAGACACGAATGTGGTAGTGGCGTGCTTTCCTTGTCCTATAAAGCCTGCACTTCCACAGACGGGAATCTAGCTCCCGCTCGCCACCCCCATCCCACCCTTGGAGCTCTTTTTGTCACCTCCCTGCCTCTGCCTGGAATGGCTTCTGCCCATCCATGGAGTGAATGCCTGTTGGGAGGCCCAGACTATACCTTCTCCTCTGTAGGGACCTCACTCAGCCATTGAGCAGAGTGCGTCTTCTCAGCCATCCCTGGGGTAAACCCATGACCGCAGGATTTTTGCAGAGTGGATATTGGGACATCTGTCCCTCTGACCCCTAGACTAGGCTCCTGGAAAATGAATGTCACATTCAGCCTCTGTCTGCAGGCCCAGCTCCCAGGGTGCTGCTAGGTGCATAGAAGGGGTTAAATAAGTGTGGCTGCTGCCTGGTTATAGGAGACAGAAAAAGGAAGTTGAGGACTTCCACTGGAGGGAAGTGCCGGGGGAGAGGGGTGCATCCTGCAGCTTTTCTCAGTCTAGGCTCCTCGTGCCTTGTGTCTGCACCGTTGACGAGGGCAGCTTGCTAAGGAAGCCTGCTCGCACACTCTGATCTCACCTATCAGACACATGATGAACACCTGCTTCCGTGTACAGTGCCCCCAGTTACTTGATGAACACATCACAGACTTATTGACATTTTTAATAAAGGTAGCCATAGATACCCTTGAAAAGTCACCCCTCTCCTGTTCCCCCTCAACCCGAGCTTTTTTACCTGACATTATGTCCCCTCCAGTGTGACTTTTTCCTCCCAAGACCCCTTTGTCATTACTGGGTAGCTGATCACATCACCTAACTCAGAGCCAGGTTGCTGGGGTCGACTGCTGTACTGGCCACACTGCCCCTCCGCTAGGCTAGCGTGCTGCTCACACCAGAACTAAGGAGCCCTAATCTTCAACCATTGCTTTCTCCACTCCCTGACTCATTCCTTCCACCACTAAATGATGGAATATGTAATTTGACCCAAAGAGACCTCAGTCTAAAGGAAAAATTGAACTTGAAACACATTTGCAAAATGGGGACAAATCGTCTTAGAAGCCCACAGGCAGGGAAGCTTGACAAATGAGTCCCGGAAGCCTTCCAGGAGGAAGTGATATTTAAGTTGCATCTTGGAAAGTACACGCATATCCTCAAGGAAGAGAAGAGCATTCTAAGAGGAAGCAGCAGAAGTAAAGGCCTGGGAGCATGAAACACAGAGCCACGCCGCGCAGCTGAGGCTCAGTGTGGCTCAAGCTGTCAGAGGCTTACAGGCAGCAGGAGGAAGACCCTGTCTCCAAGGGGTTTAGCGGGAGATCTGGGTTGCCCCAGGACCCCTCTCTGACCCACAGGTGCTCCCACTGCTGAACAAGTTTCCCAGGGCTGCTGGTGCTTCCACCCACTCCCACCCTCTCCGGCGGGTGGCGTCCCAGAAGGAAAGAGGCAGGGGAGGAAGCAGATAAGAAAGACAGCTTCTGTTTAGACACAAATATCTTGGTAATCAGCACAGATGGGATGAGAAATACCAAAAAAAGTACATGACAGTTTAGAGAGAATTTGGCGGCGTGTTACGTATTTTTAACATACCTGTGCAGAGTTTTGGGAATAAGCTCCCCGAGTCCCTGAGACTCTGATCGGGCCCGAGGGCGTGCCTGGGGCAAGTGGTGTTCTTATTGCTGAAATGCCCCCTTCCTGTCTACAAAAGGATCCTTGTGATTTTTTTTTCTCCCACCAAAATAAGGCGCAGGATCTGTCTCTGACGCTGTGTCTCCCTATTTGGACGGCAAGCTGTGTAACATATTTCTACCCAGCGTGAAGCTTCTTGGCAGACTCAAGAGGCCACGTTTTGGTGGCTTCAGAGTTATCTTTGGATCTGTCAAAAGTGCTAATGGGCTTTCTGGCCTTCTTTAAGCTCCTCTCATTTCTATTTTCTTTTTACTTCCATCCTCTCCTAAAAGAAAAATTCATGCAATTCATCCGCAGTCAAGCTTTCACTGAGATGCTCAGCTGAGGGCCTCGTCGTCTCGCTAGCGAGGAGAGCTCTGCCATGTCACCGCCTTCGGCGCAGACCCCACCCCGACATCAGCAGCTCCGCTTTCCCCAGCCCACCGGGCCAGGGACTTGCTCGCTGCCTGGTTCAGACCGCCTGCCCCATGCGTTCTGTCAAGTTTTCATCAAGTTTGTTAAGAAGCAAGTCGGTGTGGTGGTCAGAGCATAGGATTCGGGAGACCTGGTTTTGGGAAACTGGGCTCTGCCCTTTCCGGCTGGGTGGCCTTTAGAAGACTGCTGAATCCTCCTGAGCCTCAGTTGTCCCATCTGCAGAATGGAGATAATGCTCACCCAGGGTTCTTGAGAACATTAGAGAGAACACAAGCGAAATACCTACTGCCTGGGGCCAGTGTTGTGCTGTAGTGGGTTAAGCTGCCACCATCCCCTGTGGGCGCTACCTCAGGTCCCTTCTCCACTTCTGATCCAGCTCCCTGCTAATATGCCTGGGAAAGCAGCGGAAGATGGCCCAAGTCCTTGGACCCCTGCCACCCATGTGGGTGACTCCAAGGAAACTCCTGGATTGTGGCTTCAGCCTGACCCAGCCCGGGCTGTTGTGGCCATTTGGCGAGTGAACCCACAGATGGGACATCTGGCTCTTTCTCTGTGTCTCTCCCTCTCTCTGTAACTCTGCCTTTCACATAAATAAATCAGTCTTAAAGGAAGAAAATACTGACTGCTTGGCACATAGAATTAATTAACGGAGTAATGATCATTTTTCATGGAACTTCTCCCCCTCTTTAGACTCACTTTGATCTTGTTTCATTTCTGTACTCTGTCTCCTTTCTTTTTCCAAATATGACTTTTTAATTTTGGGTGATATTTAAAGAAAATGTAGAATCAGAATAGACCTACCCAGGGTTGAATTTAACTATTTATAGTCTGTGGCCTTTGTCAGATTGTATCAGTCTCTGTGCCTCTGTTTTCTCATCTTCAGAGTAATATCAAGTTCAAGGAGTGGGTCCAGATAAAGTAGATCAGTAACACGTAAAGCCTTGTGTATGGTTGATGTTTTAGCATGTATGAGACAACGTAGTAGGAAGAAAGCCTGCAGAGTGTGGAGTTGCCCCTGACTCCACCTCCCCAAACTTAACAACCCTATATAATGGAAGGAAGAAGACCTTGTTGGATATTTGTTAAGATTGCATAAAATCACATGTGTTTAATGTGTGATACTGTGCCCGGCACTTACCTGCTACTCAGTATGTGAAGCCATTAATTCATTTCTTCTTTACTTGTAATGGTTTATGGTTGGAACCAGGTACTCTAGGAAAATAATAATAAATCATGAGTACCCTTTCTCATTCCCAGCCCATAATACTGTTGAAAAGCTCCTTATGCTATTTTGCACATAAAATCCACCTGGCTTATTTCAGTTTATGAGTTATAGATCTTTATTCATCATAAACTGCGACCTCTGGCAACAGTTTGTTCCTTCCCTCGCTAACCCCTTTCATTTTCACGAGATTATATTATATGCTTTGAAAACCTGTAACACTGAAGAAATTAACATATCCATGTGTATTATTAAAATTAGGTGGGTAAAGAAAGGGTATAGAAGTCTGAAATGTGAAGAGTACCAATCTGTAGCAATGATTAAAAGAGTAAAGCCCAGGATACAGAAAATCAAGCTACTTAAAACACTGCTTTGTCACCCTTTTGGGTGAAATACGAGGAAATTGTAAGTCTCGAAATTGCTTTAATTCCAGCTGAGCCGCTTTGGAGAGTTTAAACTGTGGAGGGGAGGGACACCAGCAGTGACAACAGGAGAGGGGCACACCGGCACTGGTGGGCGGGAGCTGTGCAGAAACAGGCTCTGAGCCAGCTGCATTCAGGCCCCGGGCTACCTTTTTTTTTTTTTTTTTTTGGCTTAGATGGGTGGCACAGTACAATGAGAAGGTTCTAGAATCCGGGGTCCGAAGATGTGAGTGGCAGTCCTGTCTTTGTTGCTTATTAGACTGATCTTTGCAAGTGGTTTCCTCATTTGTGAGACTACAGAATGCCTGTCCAGCCCTTTGAGGAGCTGACACGGAGAGCAGACACAGTGCTGCGTGCTCCTCACATCGTAAGCCGTAATCACCACACAGACCACTGCATGGCTGAGCTCCCTTCCGGCTTTCCACCTCATGATTGTATACACGAGTGGGGTTTGCTCTCCCAGGTAAAAAAGCACAGGACCAGGAAAGAAGAGAGGATACTTTCTGATTATTCTGTTTCTCATGCTTTCATTAGGTGCTGTTTGTAATAAGGGCACACCAAATAAGCCACCAACCTTGCCCTTCTTCTTTCTCCTAGAGAAATCTGACAGAATATTTTGTGGCTGTGGATGTTAACAACATGTTGCACCTGTACGCCAGCATGCTGTACGAACGCCGGATACTCATCATTTGCAGCAAACTCAGCACTGTGAGTAGACAGTCTTGAGATGAGCTTCTCAGTGATTTAATTTTAATTGAGAGATGCATCGGCAAGATTAAAGGAAATCCTAGAAAAAGGAATCCGACAGAGTCCCCTCCTAGGGTAACACATCATTTTCATTAATTGTCTATGTTCCCTTTCAGCATCAAAGCACAGTTCGTTTATTTTTATAGTTTCACCACCCGTTATAAATAGTTTTCCACCCGATTATGTGTTAGGAACATTCTGCATATTTCTACAGAAGCTTCCATTATTGTCATTTTTTAGTGTCTACAACATGATTCGTTATACTGATGTGTCATCATTTACTAAGTCTTCTCTTCACAGCCTTTTAGGCTGCTCATAGATTAATCCTGTAGTAGGTAATACTGCAGTGAACATCTTTTGGCTTCTTTTGACTGATGGCAATTCATATGCTGAGGAGGTCAAAGGACTTGAAAAGCACTGGTGTTTCCTGCTCGCTTCTCAAGTGGGCTGTGCTGGTTTGCAGTGAACGCTGCCAGGTGTGTGATGTGTCATTGCTGCCACAGCCTTGCCTGTGTGTGTGTGTGTGTGTGAATTCAAGTGTGTTTTTGTTTTGATTTTGCTAATAAAGTAGATGTAAAATGGTCTGTCAGATTTGCTTTAATTTTTATTTCTTTCATAGAGGTAATACTATTTTCCATGTTATTTTTTTCCCTATTTGTATTCTGGTAATGTCTTTTCTTCTCACTCACTTTTTAGGGTCTTGATATTTCTCTTATAAATTAGAATGAGCTCTTTACATATTGCAATAACTTTTGTTACATGTAGAATATAAATATTTTTCATGCTCTTTTCATATTAGTTTCTCACTTGCTTATTATAGAAATTTATTCCCAATAGTTTTTGAAAATCAATTTAAATCCTTTTACAGTTAACACCAGTGTAATTCTAGCTGGATTCTGCCAGAAAAGCTTTGTCACATATTTATCCATCTATCCATTCATCAACCCATCTTACTTTTTTTGTTGCAATTCAAAGTAAATCTATCAATACATTTCCTTCTAAGAAATTGAATGCCTCTTTGTAGGACTGGCTGCTGCTGCTGCTGTTAGCTAAGACATACAGAAACGGACTGGGAATAGAATAGCTTACAGGTGTCCTTACAATGGTAATTTCTGCAGGAGAGGGGCTGTGGATCAAATCAGTTATGTGTTTATCTATCAAGAAAAGGCATCTAGTCATGAAAACTTTGTGAGAGAGAGTTCTCATCATAACTTAATTATTTCTTTGGTTATGGATTGCTTGTCCAGACCTCACAACTTTTTTTGATTGCTTACTGTATGCTGGACTCATGACACATATAGGTGAGAAAAGTGTAGCCCTCGCCCTCTAGGTAAGAACAGCCCTAGAGTGGACCTCTTGCTTTGTTTTGCACTAAGTTCACAATATTAGGGCATTAACGTGCAGACCAAGTTTCAGAATGGATGTACTGCCAACCAAGTGTTTCATTGCCTCTTTCTGGGGCCAAAAAGAATGAGAGCACATTTGAAGGGTCTGGTCCATAAACAGTTACTGTTGCTTTAGATTACTAAACTTCAGCTGAGCAAAACCAGGCTGTCAATTCAGTGGAACTGAAAATCTTATGATTTATGTTTTTAAAGACTGACTATTAGGGGCCAGCATTGTGGCACACTGGTTAAGCCAAGGCCCAAGATGCCAGCATCCCATAAGAGCACCAGTTCAAGTCCTGGTTGCTCTACTTCTGATCCAGCTCCCTGGTGATGTGCTTGGGAAAGCAGCAGAGAATGGCCCAAGTCCTTGGACCTCTGCACCCATATGGGAGACCTGGATGAATTTCCTGGCCCTTGGCTTTGACCTGGCCCAGCCCCAATTTGGGGAGTGCACCAGTGGATGGAAGACCCCTCTCACTGTCCCTCTTTTCTCTGAAAGTCTGCCTTTCAAATAAATAAATATTTGAAAAAAAAAAAAAGACTGACTATTTATTTAAAAGGCAGAATAGCAGAGAGAGAGCACGAGAGAGAGACAGAAAGAGATCTTGTGTCCTCTGGTTCACTCCTCAGATGGCTGCAATAGCCAAGGCTGGGCCAAATAGAAGCCAGGGGCCTGGCATTCCATCCAGGTCTCCCACATGGGTGGCAGGGACCCAAGCACTTGAGCATCCTCTGCTGGTTTCCCAGGTGCATTAGCAGGGAGCTGGATCAGAAGCAGAGTAGCCTGGACTGAACGGCACTCCCATATGAAGGCCAGCATTGTAAGCAGTGGCTTAACCTGCTGCTCTAAAATGCTGGTCCCCTGTGATTAGTCATGACTTTTAGAGCCCTTATTGTGTGCCAGGCTCTGTCCCAAGTACTTCACAAGTATTAGCTCATTTAATCCTTAACAACAGCAGCCTTGGTGGGTTCTAGTCTTATATTACATCCTTGATCTTATAGATAAGGAAGAATGTGTCTTCTGGTGATGGTGTTTGCTCACATGTGGTTGATTAAACACATGCAGTTAGTTATTCCTGCACCTTCCCAACACTAACATGGGACAGTGGAATAAATCGCAACTGCAAGGAGCAGATGCAGCAGATATTTTTTGCATAGTAGGAATGTACTGTTATCAATTTTGTGCTAGTGTTTGAAAACTAAAGTCAAATGGACAGAAAGATCAAATTTACCAAAATTGTCTCCGGAAGAATTGGAAAATAGTGGCTATTTAATTTATAGAAACTGAATAATACTTTATTTTTCCAAATAAAACAGCCAAGATGGTTTTACAGGTGTATTTTTATCATATATCTTGAGAAACAGATAACTTAGTCTTAGACAAATTCTGTAAGAGTCTAGAATAAAGAGAGATCCACCCCAGCTTTTATTGTGACAGTTGCATGACCTTGACATTCTATCACATAAGAAGACAGGACAAGAAAAAAATAGTGTTATCCAGTGTCACTTGTCACCATGGATGTAAAAGTCTTAAACAAAATAGTAAGCAATAAAACCCATATTGACTTAAGTTGGGCTGATGCCAAAAGTGTATTTACTAGGAAATCTATTAATATAACTTTCACATTACCATATTGTGAGGGAAAGCCCATCATGACTACCAGTAGATGGAGAAGAAAGCATGACCAAGTTCATGAATAGGAAGGTTTACTGTCCTGAAGATGTCATTTCATTCCCAAATGATCTGTAGGCTGAATACAATTCCATTCCATATCCTAAAAGGACTGCACATGGTATCTGACAAGCCGATTCTAAACTTAATGTGCAAATCCAAAGAGCCCAGACCTACTGGATTGTTGAAGATTCCTTTACCAGACACACAACTTCCTGTAAAGCTATCGAAGTTAAGACACCAGAAGTGACACAGAGGTGGATGACACTGAGGAAGCAGAGCAGAGAGCCCAGAAACACGGCTGTCTGCATACTACAGAGGTGGCCTTGTGGCATCCCTGGGGAGGTGGCGTTCTTTCCAGTCATTGACTATCCACACAAGGAAGCAAGGGGACATGATTTCTGTCTAAATACTAAGTGGGTCAAGAGTTTAAATGGAAAAGACAAAATTTGAAAACTTTTGAAAGCGGCAAAAATAGGAGACTAATCCTCTATGACCTTAGAGTAGAGAGGGATTTCTTTAAAGATGTTGCCTAAAGGAACAAATGAAATTTGCGAACATTTGTTCATTGAAAGATGCCATTCAGTGACTGAAAAGGCAGATCACAAGCTGAGAAGAGATATTTGCTATAAGAAAAATTGACAGAGGATTAGTATTGAAAAATACATAAAGGATAATAAAGTTAAAAGGCAGAAAAGACACTGATCAATAGAAAAGCTGGCCAAAGGCATGAGTGAGCACCTCACAGGAGCGAGATGAGCAGTCTTCAGGAAGTTCAGGGACGGTGTGGTGGGTCGAGCTGCTGCTTGGGCACCCTTTCCCGTGTCACTGTGCCTGGGGTTGAGTCCTATCTCCTCTTCCAATCCCGTTTCCTGTTAACCTGCACCCTGGGAGTCAGTCCCTGATTCCAACCTGGATGACCTGGAGGGAGTTCCCGGCTCCTGGCTTTGGCCTGGCCTAGCCCTGGCTACTGAAGGAATTTGAAGGATGAGCCCATGGGTGGAAGATTCATTCATTCTCTCTCTCTCTCTCTCTCTCTCTCTCTGCCTCTGCCTCTCAAATAAATAAAAGTGCATCATTTTTTAAAAAAAGTTCACAGAGATGCAAATTATGAAACAACTATGCATGGACTTCAAAATTTTTTGCATCAAGATAAACTCATTTCCTAGTTCCATTTTTCCATGAACTTTTGAAGTACCCTTGTATTATTTCAACTTAAGGGGAAAAAAGTCTTCACAAATAGTTGTTTTTTAAATATTTTATTTATTTGAAAGATAGATTTACAGAGAGAGGTAGAGCCAGAGAGAGAGAGAGAGAGAGAGAGAGAGAGGTCTTCCATCCGCTGCTTCACTACCCAAATGGCCACAACAGCCAGAGCTAAGCTGATCTGAAGCCAGGAGCTTCTTCTGGGTCTCACACGTGGGTGCAGAGGCCAAAGGAGTTGGGCCATCTTCTGTTGCTTTTCCAGGCGATAGCAGAGAGCTGGATTGAAAGTGGAGTAGCTGGGACTCAAACCAGCGCCCATATGGGATGCTGGCACTGCAGACCAGGGCCTTAACCTGCTGTGCCACGGCACCGGCCCCAATAGTTGAGTCTTGAGCCTTAACTGAGTTTTCACTTGTTGGTCGGAGACCCCTCTTTGGGGGTCTGAGGCTCTCTCAGCTCATGCACACTCGCAGCATCCTGATTAGCTTCATGGAGCATCTTTGGGCAGGGAGTAGCTGAGCAGACATCAGATTGAGTCAAGCCTTTGGCCCTCTACAAAGTTAGAATTTGAAAGTTTTTTTAATTGTTACCTTTAATTTCCTCAATGGTGGCTTTTTATGATCTTCTAGGTGGGGGAGGCAAAAGCTCTTTCAGCCTGAGGTCTGGGGCCGGCCCCCTTGTTGGCAGATCCTCCTGGTGTGGCCTGTGATTTCCTGACAAACCACACTTGTCTGCATTTGGTTTGGTGAGATGTAGGCTCAACGCGCCTCTGAGCCTTCAAGAGTCTGAAAGAAAAGCTGTCAAACTCTCCAGAGTGCCGCCCTGTATACAAACGAGTGCGCACCATAGAGCCAGGCAGTCAGGTAATACACATCTTAGGGCTTCTCGGTCAATACCATTGTGATATTCCATATGAGAAAAAGGCACGTTTTTGTTCCCTTTGCTCAGTTAATGTATATTGATTGGGTTTTTTAAATAAATGATAAATAGGGAAAGCTTAACTTAACCTTGTTCTCTAATGTAAGCACTTCTGGTAGTACCAAAGCTCCATTTTTCTTCTATATGTTCATATCTGAGTGTAATTCCTGCTGCTTTCTGGAACCCTTATGGATGGTGGGCAGGTTGAAGATCAGACTTTGACAGAGATAATCTCACGCGATTCCATCAGCTCTCCTAGAAGATCAGCTGTTATTCCCATGTCATGTAGCACCCATTGGGAGAGTGGAGTAATCTGATCAGCATCCTCGTCAGTGGGGGAGAAGGCTGTGCACACAGATCGTTCTGACGCAGTGTCGGGGGAAGGAGGAGGCTTCTGTAAAGGGGGAAACAAACAAGGATTATGTGTACAAGGGTATTTCAAAAAGTCCGTGGGAAAAGGGAAAGATAAATTTATTTTGGTACTAAATTGTTTTTAAAATCCATGCATAGTTTTTACAATAAACATTTTGAAAAGATTACTTATTTATTTAAATGGTACTTTGAGATTGACTGCTTGAATTCTCATCAGGTGGTTCATCTCCCACTTGGCTGCAAAGGCCAGGGCTGGGCCAAGTTGATGCCAGGGGCCTGGAGCTCTATCCAGCTCTCCCACGTGGGTGCCAAGAGGTTGGACCCCTAACACCCAGGCGTAGTAACAGGGAACTGAATCAGAAGCAGAGCAGCCAGGACTTAAACTGCCACTCTGATTTGGGCTGCTGGTGTTGCAAGTGGCAGCTTAACCCACTGCGCCACAATGCCAGCCCCATAGGGAAGCATTTCAATGAACTTTTGGAAGACCTCTCATATGCGTGGATTTCTAAAGTTTTTCGCACCAAAGTAAATGTAAAGATTGCACTTTCCATGAACTTTTTGAAGTACCCTCATAGAAATGGCTCTTAGCCCTTTTGAAGTGCTTGCCCTGGGGACCAGGGAATGTTTACTGGATGCCAGTTCTTACTGCTGTTCAGAACTCTGTGAGAGAGTGGTCCCCAGGGCCAGAGGCGTGTTGTTAGGAATAGAATATCCTTCCTGCTGAGGAAGTGGGAGCGTTCTTGTAAAGAGCCCCCCAAAATACACTGAACCAAACTTGGTGGGGAAGGTGACTGGTGGAGCTAACATTGGTTTGAGTGAAAAGCAAGACCTGGTTGTATAGTAATTAGAAGAGTTTTCTTGTGTAGCTTATAAATAGCTCCAAGACTGTCAGGGAGGCCTGTTGAGGGTGTCCACAGATTTGGGGTGCAGAGCACCCTTGTTCACATTCACACTCGGTGCTCCCCACAGAAGCTCCTGTACTCCCCCACTCTTAAGAATCATTTAACCTTTCGAGATGCCAGCTCTGTGCCAGGCACTGTGCTGTGTATGTATATGAGATTATTGCATTTTTGTATTAATTCTTGCAGCAGCCCTGGGAGGTCGTTGGCTTTCTTCTCCTTTTGCAGATGAGAATGTTGGCACCAAGGAAGTTAGAGTGCCTTGGCCGTGACGAGCAGTGGAGGTCTGGAATTAAAACCCACTTCTCTTCTTCCTGCCATGAGCAGCCTCCTCGTAACCTTCCGTTTGTCTTGAGTTCTCTGCAACTCTCATACTTAGAGAAATATTCTTGGCATGATTCTGTTGACCATGGACCTGAATGATAAAGAACTTCAGCCTGGCCTTTGCCTTTGAATGCATATGTAGGCTTCTCACTTCAGGTGGAGCAAGCTCCTCCTGTGTGCTGGGCACCACTCTGGAACCAGTGCAGGGACTCAGCAGGCTCACACGTGGCTGTCTGACTGGCACACTCAATCTGTTAGCCCGAGCTCTCCTTGCATAAGCAGTGGACCGTGGTCCACTCTCTCTGTGCTTTGAAAGACTCAGCTGTCTCCCAGCTGCACCTGTGCAGCCGTGAGCATGGTTTTGGTGGGGCCCTGGGCACATCTTCTCTAACTTGCTGTGGCTTTTCTAGTCTCATTTTGGGATGCAACAGTAACAACAACAACAACAACAAAAATAGCCTCATATTGTCTCCCTGTCAGTTTATTTCTAATTAGGTGAATAAAAATTTGTCCCAGGGAACATGGGGCTTGAGCAGGATCTGGAGTGAGGGGTCTCCCCATGGACACCTCCTGGCTGGCCTGTAGGAGATGCTTCAGTATTTGAGGAAAGGCCTAGATGCTTTCCCAGCTTAGCCCTGATCCCGACCCGCTCGCTCCCACTGACCCGTCCGTTGCCTGCGCACCACCTGGTTTCGTGACCTGAGGAAGGGCCACGCTGTGAAGGAAGCCGTTTTTCAGACTTGGCTTCGCTTTTCCTCCTTTCCTGGTCACCTTCACCTTGTCCTGAACACGCCAGGTTTCCTGGTGCTACTGGAATAGAAAAGCCCCGTCCTGTTTGCTTATCTGCAGCTCTTCTAGCAGAGACCAGAGAGTGGCAGTTTAAGGTTGGAAGTACTGGCCCAGAGCCAAGACCTCGTTGCCTGCGCACTCCACTCTGCATGTTCCAGCCTTAGGAACAAACTGCATTATTTTGTTTCAAACTGTGCTCAAGGGGAGCCAAGACCTTGTAACTGGAAACTTCCCAAACGGAGAATTCTAAGAGTAAATTTAGTGTTCTGTTTAAAAAATAAAATAAGTCGAACATTTTGTTTGTTCATCTTTTATATGTAAAGAGAGCAGGAGATTAACCTAGTTCACACTAACAGCCTAAGAAGACTGTTCAGAGAAGTGAGAAGAAAACTAATCCTTTTGGTGAAGAGGGAAATCCTTAGCAAAATGTAATGAAGTGGCATGAAATACAGACTCCACAGCCAAACTTTCAAATAACATAGCCTCTCTAATCTCCATTACATAAAATTTTATTGTGGCTCAGAGAATATTAAAAACTGTGAAGAATAAACGAGAGGCACTTCCAGGGACAGGGAATAGGAGAAAAGATCGGTATGTTTTATTTATGTGGTTTCTCTTCTGGTTTGTAAGTGTAAATACAATTAACTGCTTTTTGAACTATGGTCTTCATTTAATTATGTGTGAGTTGCTTTTCTCTTACTGGTGTTGAAGTATAACTGGAAAGAAGAACCTAGAGATTTACGGAGACTCTATATATAGTATAACACAGAGTATTGGCAGTTTAGTTTGATGTGACTTCCACCAGACAGGGTCTATCTGCCTGCTGGTTTTTACCTCCCTCTTCTGCCTCTTATGTTGTACCAACAAATGTGGAGCACTGTTTTGTACTGGGTGCCATTTTTAGATTATTACTGATTCTGAAATCCTGGTGTCCATGGACTCAATGTCTTAGAGTCACCCAGAGAGCTTGTTAAAAGTACAGAATCTCAGGCTGACGCCACGGCTCACTAGACTAATCCTCCGCCTGCAGCACCGGCACCCCAGGTTCTAGTCCCAGTTGGGGTGCTGGATTCTGTCCCAGTTGTTCCTCTTCCAGTCCAGCTCTCTGCTGTGGCCTGGGAAGGCAGTGGAGGATGACCCAACTGCTTGGGCCCTGCATCCGCATGGAAGACCAGGAGGAAGCACCTGGCTTCTGGCTTCAGATTGGCGCAGCGCCGGCATTTGGGGAGTGAACCAACAGAAGGAAGACCTTTCTCTCTCTTTCTCTCTCACCGTCTAACTCTATCGGCCCGGGAGTGCAGTGGAGGATGGCCTACATCCGTGGGCCCTGCATCCGCATGGGAGACCAGGAGGAAGCACCTGGCTCCTGGCTTTGGATCAGCGCAGCACTCTGGCTGTAGCAGCCATTTGGGAATGAACCAACAGAAAAAGGAAGACCTGTCTCTCTGTCTCTCTGTCTCTCTCTGTCTCTCTCTCTCACTGTCTAACTCTGCCTGTCAAAAAAATAAAAAATAAAAAAATAACAGTCCAGGGTCTCGGGCAGCAGTGGAAGTGCGGCGTATCTGTTTTAAGGTTCTCCAAGTGATTGAGGCAGGGCCAGCTTTGAACCAGTGAGTAGTCAGTGCTCTAAAGCAGAAGTAGTGCTTATGCCTCAGTAGTGGTTATTTTGCATTTTCATTTATAGAGTTCATAGTAGAGAGGATGAACCCAGAAAACTCTGTTTTCCTATTTCTCTTTGGGAGGACTTTGATTTTGCCCTTAGCTAGTCTAGAAAACTACACTGAAAAGTATAATCTGCTCAAGCTCTCAGACACGTTACAGAATGCCAGTGCAGCTCACCAGTGTACTCTCCAGTACCTATGTTTAAATAAGTCTAGAGAAACGATGCTTCTTTTCAGCCATTTTTTTTTAAAGATTCTCTTTATTAGAGAGGTAGCGTTACAGACAAAGATCTTCCATCCACTGGTTCACTCCTCAACTGGCCGCAATAGCCAGAGCCGGGCCGATCTGAAGCTAAAGCTAACGTTTCTTCCGGGACTCCCACCTGGGTACAGGGACCCAAGGTATGGGCCATCCTGCTTCTTTCCCAGCCAGAACAGAGAACTGGATCAGAAGAGGAGCAGCCGGGACACAAACTAGTGCCCATGTGGGAGGGACACCAGTGCACAGAGGCAGGCTTAGCCTATTATGCCACAGCGCCGGCCCTGAGCCAATTCTTACAGAACATGGCAGAAAATGCTACTACTTTAATAACATAGTCAGTTTACAAAAAAAATTTGTGTGATCCTTGGATTGTAGGACTCATAGCCTGCTTCTTACATGGCTCTTAAGTCTCAAATCTCTACCACAAACCAATAATGTGTAATATTCAAGTCCTTGACATCTTAATATAATCAGAAAACTCAAATTGACACTTGCTGTGGTAGATGCATATGTGGCTTTTTAAAAAAACTTTTATTTAATAAATATAAATGTAAAGTACAGCTTTTGGATTACAGTGGCTTTCCTCTTCCCCATAACTTCCCTCCCAATCTCCCACTCCCTCTCCCATCCCATTCACATCAAGATTCATTTTCAACAGTCTTTATATACAGAAAATCAATTTAGTATATATTAAGTAAAGATTTCAACAGTTTGCTCCCACACAGAAACACAAAGTGTAAAGTACTGTTAGAGTACTAGTTATGGCATTAATTCACATTGTACAGCACATTAAGGACAGAGATCCTAGATGGGGAGTAAGTGCACAGTGACTCCTATTGTTGACTTAACAATTGACACTCTTGTTTATGGTGTCAGCAATCACCCTAGGCTCTTGTCATGAGTTGCCAAGGCTATGGAAGCCTTTTGAATTCATTAAAAAAATCCCGGACACCTACTATGTGCTAAGTCACTGGAGCGAGGATTCCATGGTGGTTTCTACAAGCTGAAAGTGTAGCCACTTTGGCAAACCAACATATTAGCGCTTGCAGTCAAGGGCTGGTCCTGATAGAATGAAAATTCACATTTTTTTCCTTTTCTGCTACCTTGATGGCTACACAGGATGCATTAGACAGCCTGGTAGTGATATTATTTCCAAGAAAAAGGGATAGCAAGGCTGGTGGTGAGAGCATCACACATTGAATCAGGATGGTTTTGTTCCATTTCTGCCCATCCTTTGAAACTTCCTAGCCATACGGCCTTGGCAAGTTACCTGACCTCTCCAAGTCTCTCTCACCTCCTCTCTGAAACAACAGGTGTGGAGTAACAACCACCCTACCGCAGGGCTGCGGAAAGGACCCAGGGATCCTGGGAGGGAAGAACCTAGCCCAGTGCTGGCACGTACCACTCCCTCAGGAAGCAGTACTTAGCGCTGCACCTTATTCTTGCAGGCTGGAAAACCCACTCTGACTTGCAGGAACGAGAAGGGTGCTAGAGACCTGGCGAGAATTCCGAAGATTTAATTAGTGTAGCTGGTGGTAGCGGATGGAGAACGAGTCCGAGCGGCAGAATAGTCATAGGAAGCCCTGTGAGGTCCTGCACACCCATGCACTTCTCACTAGGCACTAAGTGGTCATTTCTTGTTCGGCCTTCACTGTCCTCAGACGTAGAGCTCAAAGTAGCCAAAGAAGCTGCTCTGGTCCCTTGACCCGCTGACCACCTGCGGGTCCCGCAGCAGGGAGAGGGCTGGCAGAGTCTGCTCCTTCACCCTTGCAGGCGATGTCTGCTCTGTCAATGCCCCTGTCTCTGGGAAGAGGCCTGACTCTTGCCCCAGGCAGAATTAATGATTCCTTCTTTGTATGCTGACACACTTGAACCTCTATTACAACACCTCTTTCATAATGCTTTTGTGTTGAAGTTGATCGTTTGCATTTTGATCTTTCTCTCTCAGTTTCAAATTGCTGGAGGGCATGGCATGTACACAGAGTGGATACTCAGTAATTGTCGGATTAATACAGATCAGAGCAGGGAGGCAGTTTCTTGCGTACTAAGGCACGGATATGGGAGTGTGACTTTCCCTGGGTTCACATCCAACCTGTGCCACTAGCTCTACATCCTCACACAAGGTCTTCGTCACCTGGGAACCTTAGTTTTCTCATCTGTAAAATGGGGACAATAATGCTACCTACCTTGTCAGGCTCTGGTGAAGATTAAATGAGATAAACAAAGTGAAGCACTGTCCCCAGTGTTCGGTAGCTAGTAAATACTAATTAACTGATCGTGGCTGTAGCTATTTTATGACTGTAATCCTTCTAAGTTCACTGTCACTTTCCAAGTTTGGATTTGCCTGACAGACTGTATCGGAGAATGCCTAGTGCTGTGGCGCAGAGCTCATGCTACCTCTTGCCATACCTGCATCCCATATTGGAGTGCCTGCTGCTCCGCTTCTGACCCAGCTTCTTCCCACTGCGCCACAGCGCCAACCCCATGACCCAGCTTCTTCTTCCCACTGCGCCACAGCGCCACCCCCATGACCCAGCTTCTTCTTACCCACTGCGCCACAGCGCCACCCCCATGACCTAGCTTCTTCTTCCCACTGCGCCACAGCGCCACCCCCATGACCCAGCTTCTTCTTCCCACTACGCCACAGCGCAAACCCCATGACCTAGCTTCTTCTTACCCACTGTGCCACAGCGCCACCCCCATGACCGAGCTTCTTCTTACCACTGCGCCACAGCGCCACCCCCATGACCGAGCTTCTTCTTACCACTGCGCCACAGTGCCACCCCCATGACCCAGCTTCTTCTTCCCACTGCGCCACAGCGCCACCCCCATGACCCAGCTGCTTCTTCCCACTACGCCACAGCGCCAACCCCATGACCGAGCTTCTTCTTCCCACTGCGCCACAGCGCCAACCCCATGACCTAGCTTCTTCTTACCACTGCGCCACCCCCATGACCCAGCTTCTTCTTACCCACTGTGCCACAGCGCCACCCCCATGACCGAGCTTCTTCTTACCCACTGCGCCACAGCGCCACCCCCATGACCGAGCTTCTTCTTACCACTGCGCCACAGCGCCACCCCCATGACCCAGCTTCTTCTTACCACTGCGCCACAGCGCCACCCCCATGACCCAGCTGCTTCTTCCCACTACGCCACAGCGCCAACCCCATGACCGAGCTTCTTCTTCCCACTACGCCACAGCTCCAACCCCATGACCCAGCTTCTTCTTACCCACTGCACCACAGCGCCAACCCCATGACCTAGCTTCTTTTTAATGCACCTGAGAAGGCAGCAGAAAATGGTCCAGTGACTTGGCCCCCTGCTACCCATGTGGGAGATCCAGATAGAATTCTTGGCTCCTGGGGCCAGCGCTGTGGCTCACTTGGCTAATCCTCTGTCTGTGGTGCCGGCATCCCATGTGGGTGCCGGGTTCTATTCCTGGTTGCTCCTCTTCCAGGCCAGCTCTCTGCTGTGGCCAGGGAGTGCAGTGGAGGATGGCCCAAGTGCTTGGGCCCTGCACCCCATGGGAGACCAGGAGAAGCACCTGGCTCCTGCCATCAGAACGACACAGCGCCGGCCATAGTGGCCATTTGGGGAGTGAACCAACGGAAGGAAGACCTTTCTCTCTGTCTCTCTCTCACTGTCTATAACTCTATCTGTCAAATAAATTAAAAAAAAAAAATTCCTGGCTCCTGGCTCCAGCCTGGCCAAGACCTGGCTGTTGCAACCATTTGGAATATCCCTCTCTTTTGCTCTGCCTTTAAAATACACACATACCTATGTGTTACGTATGAACGTACATACACACTGTTAAGAGGAGAATCTTTTCTTTTTGTATACATGCAAACTTATTAGCTTACCACCCAAGGCTTCTTAGCTTCTTTTCCATGTCTGTATTCCTTACAGATAGGTACTGATGATTTTGTGTTCAGTTATGCCTTCTTTCTTTTAAAAAAGAAATATAGCTCTTGGGGGCTGGCGCTGTGGCCTAATGGGTTAACACCCTGCCCTGAAGTGCCGACATCCCATATGGACGCCGGTTCTAGTCCTGGCTGCTCTTCTTCCGATCTAGCTCTCTGCTGTGGCTTGGGAAAGCAGTAGAAGATGGCCCAAGTCCTTGGGCCCCTGCACCAACTTGGGAGACCCAAAAGAAGCTCCTGGCTCCTGGCTTTGGATCAGCACAGCTCTGGCCATTGCGGCCAGTTGGGGAGTGAACCAGCGGATGGAAGACCCCCCCCCCCCGCCTCTCCTCTCTCTGTGTCACTCTGACTTTCAAATAAATAAAAACATCTTTAAACAAAAGAAAAAAAGAAACAAAAAAGAAATATAGCTCTTTACTAAAGCAAAGGTTTAAATCCATTAGCTAAACATAACTCATGACCCTAGAAATACAGAGGGTCTCCAAAAAGTTCATGGAAGATGGGTATTAGGAAAAAACTATACATGGATTTCAAATTTTTAAAAAGATTTATGTATTTATTTGACAGGTAGAGTTATAGACAGTGAGAGGGAGAGACAGAGAGAAAGGTCTTCCTTCCATTGGCTCACCCGCCAAATGGCCGCCACGGCTGGAGCTACACTGATCTGGAGCCAGGAGCCAGGTGCTTCCTCTGGTCTCCCATGTGGGTGTAGTGGCCTAAGCACCTGGACCATCCTCCACTGCATTCCCAGGCCACAGCAGAGAGCTGGACTGGAAGAGGAGCAACCGGGACTAGAACCTGGCGCCCACATGGGATTCTGGCGCTGCAGGTGGAGGATTAGCCAAGTGAGCCATGGCGCCGGCCCCAGAATTTCAAATTTTTTGGCACCAAAATAAACTTAGCTTCTATTTACATTTTCTACAAACTTTTGGAAATACCTTCATATTTTCAAAGAAATATAAATATCTACTACTTAAGTTACACTTGGGGTAGCAAATAGATTTTTTCCTGAGTGCCAGCTTCGACCTGTTGGCAATGTGTGCCTGTTGGGAGGAAGCCTAAGGCCATATCCCAGCTCTGCCATCCGTTTGTAGTGCCTGTCCTAGAGAATGGAGGGAAGGCAGTGTCTTTGCTGGCTGTGTTGAAATGGGTTGTTATCAATCCTCATTTAACCTTGCCTTTGTCTTTTTCATCTTCAAGATGAAAAGAAAGCTCTTTTCCTCACTCTCGGTGCTGTGGCCTTCTTTACGTGTACTTTACCAGACCATGGCTTCGACCTCGGCTTTGGTAGCTCAAGCTGTTCTCTGGCAGTTGCAGTTGCTTTGATGTTTTGAAGTGTCAAATCTTGGCAGGAGAGCTTGTTGCCCTGGTTATTAACTTACTCTAATTACTCTAGTTAGTAGGTAGCTTTAAAGAAAAAAAAAAAAGGAAAGAGAAGTGATTAAGTAGGCGCTGATGGTCTGAGAAGGCTTCGTCCTCCTGCCCAGGTGGCACTGCACTTGGGAAAAGTTGTTTTCCTTGACTCCATGTTGGGGCTTTTGGTTTCTGTTCATGTTTTCTCTTCCTTTTCCCTGACGGATAATGGAGAAGGAAGAGATGAGATGTGTTCCACCAAAGTGAGGGAAAGCCTACTTGAAGAACTGTCACTCCCCGGACCTCGGCGAGGAGAGGCACTGCATTTTGGCTTCTAAGAAGTGCCAAGACATTCTTTGCCCCTTCCTTCTTTCCACTCACGTGTCTGGCATCTGTCTAGACTAGCTGAAGGCTCTTTGATTTCTGAGGCTTTCCAAGTTGCCTCTCTGCTCAGGCCTCTTTGATAGCTTCTTGAAAGCCAGCTTTCCCCCGACTAAGGAGGGTAAACACAGTTTGAACATGGCTGAACCGTTCATGATGAAAGGCTTTCTCGCACCTGCGGAAGGGTTGGATAAGTTAACTGTCCGAGTCCCTGCAGAGTTTGCTCAAAGCTTTTAGCTGATTTTGTAGTGGACTTTCTGTTAGAGACTAAATCATAATCATAAACAAGCAAAAACCACAGCACTGTTTGAACCATGATACCAGTGATTTCCTGATGATTGCAAAGATGGTTTGTAACTAAATCAAAGAATCCAGTTCTCAAACTGTGAAGGCTCACCTCTTCCCCAAGACACATAACACTTCTTTTTTTTTTTTTTTAAGACTTATTTATTTATTCGAAAGTCAGAGCTATACAGAGAAAGAAGGAGAGGCAGAGAGAGAGGTCTTCCATCCATTGGTTCACTCCCCAACTGGCCACAACGGCCAGAGCTGTGCCGATCTGAAGCCAGGAGCTTCTTCCAAGTCTCCCACGTGGGTGCAGGGGCCCACAGACCTGGACCTTCTACTGTTTTCCCAGGCCATAGCAGAGAGCTGGATTGGAAGTGGAGCAGCTAAGACTCGAAGCAGGCCCATATGGGTTGCCGGCACTGCAGGCGGCAGCTTTAGCTGCTACGTTACAGCATTGACCCCGACACATAGCACTTCTACAACCTTTCTACATAGAATGATTCTTGCTTGAAGTGAATAAACTTAAAAATGACTGCCGTTAGAGTTGGTAATCTGGTCCTCTTGATCAGTTTATGTTTAGGTTCAGAGGGGTAATCAAGACACCTTGAACCCTGTGAAGGTGTCTTGGTTAACTCTGGGTTCCAAGAGGTAAAGGAGGTGTCCGCTTGGTTAACTCTGGGTTCCAAGACGCGATGTTAAGCTGCAGGCGTCCTCAGGCTGGCACCCCTGGAGGCAAGCAGAGCCGAGTGTGTGGAGTTCTCCCCTGTAGCGGTGTGCGCCTGGTCTCCTGAGATCTTCAGAGACGCACGGCCGAGCGTGGAAGGAAGGCTGTGACCTCTGCAGCGAGGTGATGGAGATGGGCTGGCTGAAAGGTAGAGTCCACGGGGGCTCTGGAGCTGCCGAGATGAGGAAGCAAGGGCGGCTTTTTCAGAGGACTCTGATTAGCTCGTGCTGGTCAGCCTGAAGGAAGAGGGTAAACTGGGCCGGGGCAGCAGTTCCCCCAGAAATGCAGGTCATCAGAGCTGCGGAGGGGCACAGCTATCATGCAGTCCAGCCTCTCGTTTTACAGATACAGGAAACTGAGACCACCAGAGGAAGGGGTTTGCTCAGATCACAGTTAGCTGAAGACTCCATGTAAGTATGAGAAAGGGACCATAAGAGATAGCGAGACTTTAATACTTTTAAGCCCAACTTTCAAATATGTATGCCTAAAACAGGATGTAAACCTTTCCATTTGACTGACAGTCATGACTTCATTGTCAGAATTGAGGACAGCACAGCTACTTAGTTGCAGGTAACTCACCTCCAGGAAATGATCAGATCTGTGCTTGTTTTTAAAATGGTTCTTTGCTAGAGCGGGTGTTAGGCTGCCACTTGGAAAGCCCGCATTCCATGTCTGAGTGCCCGGGTTTGAGTGCCAGCTCGGCTCTCTATTCTGGCTTCCTGCTCATTCGCACCCTGGGAAGCAGCAGGCGATGGCCCAAGTACTTGGGTCTCTGCCACTCACGTGGAAGACCACGTTGCATTCCTGGCTTTGGCCTGGTCCAGCCCTGGCTGTTGAAGGCCTTTGGGGGAGTGAATCAGCAGATGGGAACTCTGTCTCTCTGCCTTTCAAATAAATATTATTAAAAGTATTCTTGGTTTAAAATTATTTTCTGTTATTGTGTCCTGGTTATTTGGTCATCTAACAGCAAGGCGAATGCATGGCTACATCATTGATCGGTGCTGAGAGCGCTTACTACCTCATCTGTGTCGGAATCCTCAGCACAGTGGATGACACAGGGAAGGCACACAGGCAGTGTTTTGAGTTAATTTATGCATTGTTGGAGACACAGTGGCCATTATAGTCTGACAGACCTGGGTGTGAGTCCCAGTTCTGTCACTTTCTAACGATGTGGCCTTGGGCGAGTTATTTCACCTCTGAGACCATTTGCATCTCTGTAAAATGTGATGAGTGCAAGTGTGTCTCCATGCACACATTCCTTTACAACAATACTTTGCAAGGGCCTCAACCTCCAGCATGGTGCCCGGCACCTAGACTGTTGGGAGTGGCAGGGTTTTGGAGGGGGGGGGGGATTCTTATTTTTATTCCATGTTCAATTTCAGAACTGCCTTTAGGAATCAGAGCATTAGAGTCTAAGATTGTGGCAGTCTGGACATCATCTCCAAGAAATTCCTTAAACAGGCAGGGAAGTGTCCTTGTGATTTTCCGGCCCCATCATTGCTCTCTCTCCACTTACGTTCTGCCCCTGCTGCCTTCTCTCCTTCTCTCCCTTTGCCTCAAAGAAAACTCATGGAGCCAGAGAGAAAGCTCCAAGGTATAACTGACCTTGTGCTCCTTTAATTGAGGACAGAATTTGCTAATCTGTGGCCAAAAACCCACCAGTGGTTTACTTTTATAGTTCGTGTCCTGGCTAGACTGGCTGGTGGCTGGATAATTTGTCTATTTTTGTCTGGAGTCTTAGACTATTCAAGCTGCTTCAGGGCAAAATCTTTTGGGGTGTCATTAAGTGGGATTGATAATTGGCTTCTGATGAATATTCATTGTGACTAATGACTTTGGGCAAATTTTACACATACTATCTTTCTTTTCTCCCACTGAGTGAGATTTTGATAGGATCATTTTCCTCAACTTGCACTTCAATTAAATATTCACAATACCCTTTTGTTGACTACACTCCAAATTATATACATTCATTACTTTTAAATTCTGTCTTCTGCAAGGAATGACCACAGGCCATTAGAACTCCGATTTTCAGAAGTGGATTTTAGAGTGATTCTTTAAAAGAAGTGACCAGTAATGCAGTATGGAATATAATACATTATTCCTGGTTAAACATAGATGTACATTAAGACTGCTGCCATAATCAACTTAGCCACAGTTCTTAAATAACAAAGCACGTGGTTTGTACATTTAGGATTTTGGCTAAGAGCCAAACAATTACCTCTTTTTGTTTGTTTTCTTGATCAAATAGGTGAAAGTATTTTACCTCAATTGCAGATTTGGTGCTTAAACACATCTTAAAGCTTGTATCTTTTTTTTTTTTAACTGAAGATGAAGTAATATTTTAAAAAAATTGGCAATTAGGTAGACTGATGTTTGTTTTTTGTTTTGTTTTGAGGCTAAAGAGACATAAAAAGAACACTGAAGATAAGGGCTCTGTTGCTTTATTGGTTGAAATAGGATTTTGGACCCAAACCAAATTAAGCCAAGGCGGGGTGGGGGGGGTGGGGGTGGGCAGGTTATCAAGTTCAGTCTCAAGCAGGAACATTCTGCTGAAGGCTTTTCTCAAAGAGAATTGTGAATGAGTTTGTGTGCTGATGTTACCTTACCTTTGCAAGGCACCTTATACATTTTGAGATGCTTTTACTTATTTATTTCACGAGTTGTATGAGATGTGAACTAGGTATATGAATGAATGAATGAATAACTTGATTTTCCTAGTTGTGTGTCTAAGTCAGATACCCCACCCTGTGAGACTCATGAAGATCTTGGTACCAGTACTGTGGTACTTGGTACATGACTGTCTTTATTTTGCAACCATATTAGAAGTATAATGTTTTGGGGGCCAGCACCATGGCGTAGCAGGTAAAGCCGCTGTGTACAGTGTAGGCTTTCCATGTGAATGCCAGTTCAAGTCCTGGCTGCTCCTCTTCAGGTCCAACTCTCTGCAATGGCCTGGGAAAGCAGTAGAAGATGCCCAAGTCCTTGGGCCCCTGCACCCATATGAGAGACACAGAAAAAGTTCCGAGTTTTGGATCTGCACAGCTCTGGCCATTGCGGCTATCTGGGGAGTGAACCAGCAGATGGAAGACTCTCTCATTCTCTTTCTCTCTCTGCCTCTGCTTCTCTGTAACTCTGCCTTTCAAATAAATAAATAATTTTTTTTAAAAAAAAGTTGTAGACTGTTTTATTGTTTATTCAGTGCGCATCATATGCACTGGCACTTACATAGGTCTATGAGAACCTAGAGGTGAAGATGGGCGGAGTCTGTGTGTACTCCACAGTCAGGGGACAAAATGTAGATTGCAGTCCAGCTAGTAACAAGGCCACATGCCCAAGGGAGCCCCACAACACTCGGAAGAGGAAGGGAGAGCTTGTGCAGAGGCCTGGGGTGGGGAGGGGTTTTCCTAGGGGCCTAAGTCCTGGCCACTTAGAGGATGAGTGGGAAGCAAGAAGGGAGGAAAAGGCATCTCTGACAGTCCCTAAGTCTGCAAGGGATTCATTCCAAGGATGAACACAGAGGCGACATGGTAGACACTGTGGGTGGAGATGCAGCTCTCCAGGTGGCTGGGAGCTGGTGGAGACATCCCGTCGCAGACGTTGTCCTGAAGAAAGTGGCATGACGGACTGGGCCGCTACTTAATGGAGAAGGACAGTGCTGGGGCCCAGGGCCAGTGTGATCTCCAACCCGACTTCTGGGTGGAGTTGAGGTAAAGTTGGTTCACTCTCCATCCACTCAGCACCATCAAGGAATTCTCAAGTCTAAGAAGCCCTAAAAGGATGAGTTGTGTATTTGTGTGACAGCCTCCTTTCCATTAGAACCTCCCAAAATGGATTTGGAGAGAGCATGGATTCACCCTCCAGGCACTGGCCGAGCCGCTGGGCAGCTTGTGAGCACTTGCTGGCTGAGCTCCTGTTTGTGGCTGTACCTGATTTGAAGACCAGCGTCTGGAAGGGGGAAGGGGGCCGCAAAGAGGGGTCTGACGCCCTGTCTTTAACACGCAGCCCGCACAACTGTGAAACATCAGCAGACTCTCCAGTGCAGAGCTGTTCAAGTTACACTAACCTCTGGGATTCTTTTAACTGGGCCTTGGCACGTCACTCTTTCGCCGCGTAAATGTCCTTCTGTCAGCAAAGGCCAGTTAACAGCTTCCGAAAGAAGCGAGTCCTCCTGGGAACAGGCTTCCCAGAAACCAGAGGAGCATTAAAGGGAAGAGACAGAAGGAAACATGTGTTGTTGGCTTTTGTCACTTCATAGCCACATCTCCAAAGCTTAGATTTTCTTTTCCTTTCTTTTCACCATATTGAATTTTGTAGCAATTGTATCTCTCTGTGTTATCTTCGTCTCCTAAATTTTTAATTGTACCAAATACTGATGGTGTGATAGCTCTAGCTGTTAAGGAGGGGGGATACAAAATAGGGGCATGTCAAAGGAACAGGAAGAGGAAGGGTGAAGCAGTAAACAGCGCGGAGCGATTGATTAACTACTGAAAAAAAAATTCTCACCTCAGTTCCTAAATCTAAATTAATTCCAGATGGATTAAAGAGTTAAATGCTGGGGTAACATTCAGAGGACTTTCTTAGGATAAAAGCAATGAAAATCATTGCAAAGGAAAACATTTGTCTGTGTAATTATTTAAGCCTTCTCTTCACCCAGAAATCCGAAGAAAATTAAGGGTAGATTATTTTCAAAAACATGACAAAGGGTTGGTAACCTTGGCAGGTCATCAGTGCTTGCTTATAAATCAGTAATAACAATTTAAAATATCCTTACTCCTCAGTTTTACTAAGTTGGCTAAGAATATGAACACTTAAGAAGTATATAAATAAAACAGTAAGATACATTTTTTTTTTTGACAGGCAGAGTGGTTAGTGAGAGAGAGAGACAGAGAGAAAGGTCTTCCTTTGCCGTTGGTTCACCCTCCAATGGCCGCTGCGGCCAACGCATCGCACTGATCCGAAGGCAGGAGCCAGGTGCTTCTCCTGGTCTCCCATGGGGTGCAGGACCCAAGCACTTGGGCCATCCTCCACTGCACTCCCAGGCCACAGCAGAGAGCTGGCCTGGAAGAGGGGCAACCGGGACAGACTCCGGCGCCCCGACCGGGACTAGAACCCGGTGTGCTGGCGCCGCAAAGCAGAGGATTAGCCTAGTGAGCTGCGGCACCGGCTAACAAGTACTTTTTTTTAAAGATTTATATTATTTACTTGAAAGAGTGAGAGGCAGAGAGAGAGAGAATCTTCTATCTGCTGGTTTGCTCCCCAAATGGCCACAACTGCTAGGGGTTGGCCAGGTTGAAGCCAGGAGCTTCTTCCAGTCTCCCACGTGGGTTCAGGGGCCCAAGCACTTGGGCCATCTGCTGTTGCTTTCCCAGGTGCATTAGTAGGGAGCTGGATCAGAAGTGGAGCAGCTGGGACTCAAACCAGTACCCATATGGAATGCCAGCATTGCAGGCGGCAGCTTTCCCTCTATATCACAATGCTGGCCCCAAAAGTACTACTTTTTAATATGTTTAAGTTGGGGGGAATGGTACCATGTAAGGTTAACTTTTTAAAAGCATAGAAAGAATACTGCATTTGCAGTAATCTGAGTTGTATTAGAAAAGGAGATAGAAGGCTGGCACTGTGGCTTACTTGGCTAATCCTCCACTTGTGGCGCCAGCACCCCAGGTTCTAGTCCCGGTTGGGGCACCGGGTACTAGTCTCAGTTGCTCCTCTTCCAGTCCAGCTCTCTGCTGTGGCCCGGGAGTGCAGTGGAGGATGGCCCAAGTGCTTGGGCCCTGCACCTGCATGGGAGACCAGGAGGAAACATCTGGCTCCTGGCTTCTGATCGGCGCAGCGTTGGCCGTAGCAGCCATTTGGGGAGTGAACCAATGGAAGGAAGACCTTTCTATCTTTCTCTCACTGTCTATAACTCTCTCTGTATCTCTCTCTCACTATCTAACTCTGCCTGGCAAAAAATACAAATAAAATAAAAATAAAAATAAATTGAAAAAGAAAGAAAAGGAGATAGAAGTACTTCAGTGTGTGATACAGTAAGACAGTAAATAATCTTCACATGGTGTGGACTGACTTTCTTGTATCCTTTTCTGCACTTTCTAAGGTTGCTACTATACATATGTATCCGCTTCATAAGCAGGGGAATGATATAGATTTTTTTGCACGAGAACGCTCTTATTAAGTTTGGATTAGAGTGGTTAACTCAAAATTACTCCTAGTTTGAGCAGCCTGTTAAAATGGGAAACACGCCGATGCGCACGCGTTGAGTCTTGCTGGTGGACTCCAGCGGCGGTGCTCCCCTGCTCGGCCCCAGGCAGTGCTCCCCTGCTCGGCCCCAGGCAGTGCTCCCCCTGCTGGGCCGCAGCCCTGAGTCTCTGCTCTGCTTCCTTTGCAGCTGACCGCCTGCATCCACGGCTCGGCGGCGATGCTCTACCCCATGTACTGGCAGCACGTGTACATCCCCGTGCTGCCGCCTCATCTGCTCGACTACTGCTGGTAAGGATGCCCCCGTCCGCCCCCCGGGAATGTTAGCGCTGTGATGTAGACTGAAAGTACCGGCTTCAACCCAGCGTGGATCTGGGGCTGCCCGACTGCGTGGCCCTGTTGCTTCCTCGCAGCTTTGTCTGTGTGGACATTCTACAGAGTTCACGAGAGTAGGTGCTGCTTCTCCCATTTCTCAACTTTGGGGAAACCAGAGCACCCAGGAGTTGTCAGCTTTTTCCTTCCCCTAAGACAAACTGGAAACTGCTGACAGGAACCGTTGCGATTCCCAAGATCCTCAAGTTTTAGCCGTTCCCTGGCACGCTCCGTAAGGCTGGCTCTCAGCTGCGTCTGGGAGCGCAAGGCAGACTTCAGAACCCTTAGAGGTTTGTATTTGTGTGTTAATGAGAATTTTGCTTCTCAGTGAAACACGTTTTAGTGGAAGGAAGACAGACGTTGGAGTCAGCTTTACTCCTTGACTTAATCACGAGGCTTGAGCGTTTGTTTCCTCATGAGCCCAGTGAATTGTGCACTGCAAACATAGAGCAGAGCTGAGGTGCGGGTGAAAGGGGACATGTGGGAGAGCTGGCCCGTGGCAGGTGCTCAGATGGTGCTCCCCCTCTGCCTGCAGTGCATGACCAGGAAAGACTGCACGGCCACCGCAGGACCGTTTTCCTGGGGAACCGTTTCTCTCTAGGGTCATGCGATTCAAAACGCTGTCCACACAGCTCCAGTCAGCAGAACGTGATAAGGGAGCCCCATGGGTGTGTAGGGACGGTGCTTCCTACCTGCAGGACAAGGGGAAAAGGGACCCATTGGGGGGGAGAGGTCACAGCCCTGTCGCTGAGGGACATTTGGGTCAGACCGATTACTGAGTCCAGCTCGGCCGAAGTCTTTGCTGGGATCCCCAGCCTGTTTTGTGATCATCTCACTCCGAAGGTTCAGGTGTCTAGTCATTCCACAGGCACTGCTACTTTGAATGTGTGGGGGGCTGGTGGGCTTCGCAAAGATACGGCTCAGGACCACCTGAGGGAAGTCAGCAGGCCCCATCTGGTACCCGGCGCTCAGGGAATTGGCCGAGTTCTCTTTGGGTTCCACGTTTTGCTCAGCAAGGATCTTACCCATGACTTTCTCCCACCTCTTAGGAGGCCATGTGTATCCCGCCACATGGAAGATGTAGCCCTGGCTTACTTTAAATTTCTTCTCAGTCCATCAGGTGGTTGTTCACTCCATCTCCCTGGACTTGGGGGACTTTATTTTCCAGTGAGTGGCGATGTCCAGGTGCTGCTGGTCTTGATTTTATTTCTCATCCCTTCTGGAGGAAGGAGGAGATATTGAGCTGTTTGCCGACAGAAAAGGCCAGTTCACCATAGTACATCAAACACTTGGGTTTCTTGTCCTTGGGGGAGCGTCTTTGCACCGCAGGGCCCCTCCTTGGCCCTCCCCGCTCTCGGGTCCCCAGGCGTCTCTTCTGCCATTGGGAATTCGCGGAGTGCCGAGCTCCATGGAAGCTGTTCTGCCACTTCCAGGCTGCGAACTATCAGCCGCCATGGCCTGGTGACGCTCCCCCTGCCACTCGGTTCCTAGTACAGCACCAGGGAAACCTCTCCACCTGTCACTGTCACCTGCCTGTCTTGACATCCACCTCTCTCCATTCCCTTCCCCACCTTCCTCGGAGGTTCCAGCAGCCATGCGATTGGCCTCCAGCTCCTCCCCCTGGGCTCACAGTGGCTGCCCATTGTCGTCTGCGGGGAGGTCACTCCCTTGCCAACGAGGGTGGGGCTGAGAGAGGACATCTAAGGCCCTGCCCCAGCTCCTTTGCTGCCCAGCTGTGCCGCGTACAGAGAGTGACCTCACCTCTCTCCATCTCCCTCCTTATCTACAGAAGGCTAAAAACACCGGACCTGATTCCTCACGTTGTTCCCAGGGTGAAATAAGATAACACCTGTACAAAAGCAGCTTATGGCCTGAAAGGCAGTCAGCCCTCCAGCAGGGACACACTTTGTGTCCTTTAACCACTGGTGATTCTCTTGGTTCCCACTTCTCTGACTTCAAGTTCTTCCCTCTAATTCTTCTTCTTCTTCTTCTTCTTTTTTAAGATTTATTAATTTGAAAGGCAGAGTTACAGAGAGAAGGAGGAAGAGGAAAAAACATACAGAGAGATTGAGACCCTCCATCTACTGGTTCTCTCTCTAAATGGCCTCAACAGTTGGAGCTGGGCTGGTCCAAAGCCAGGAGCCAAGAGCTTCTTTTGGGTCTCCTATGTGGGTGCAGAGGCCCAAGCACTTGGCTCATCCTCCTCTGCTTTTCCAGGCACATTAGCAGGGAGCTAGATGGGAAGTGGACTAGCTAGGACTCGACCCTGTGCCCATATGGGGTGTTGGCACCTCACTTGGTACACCACAGTGCCCTCCCCTCTAATTCTGACTTCCTTCTTGGCCTCTCACCTTCACGCTCCCCTCTGTGTCTGTACCCTCTCCTTTCCTCACTCCCTCATCACTTCCTCTCCCTTTTGCCCCTTCTCCAACCCCCTTCGGGTTTGATCTTCCTGTCTGCTCTGGACCTTGGTGAGCAACATTTTGCAGTGTCAGCAAATGTTTGCTGATGCTGTGTCTCAGGCCCAGTGCACAGTGCAGGGGATTCAAGGGGGACTCCCACATCGAATGCTGAAGACAAGCTCACAAACAGATTATTCCTATAAGCTGCTGAGGTGCCTGAGAGAGGAACTGTCCCAGAGTTTTCCTACCTGTCCCCTGGAGGCACCTGCTCTCCTGGCCTTGGCTCACACCCTGGACACCCCTGTGTCATCTTATGTGCTCCGTGTGTGGCAGATTCTGCTGGAGCAAGCATGAATGCCATTTCAGAGGGCAGGCACTAGAGTGGCTCTGTTGGACCTCAGCTTGCTCTCTGTCCATAGTCATCACCGAACCCTCACTTTCCAACCATGCACCTGACCTAGAGCTGGGCTCCCCAAGCCTGCCCCATTCTGGTGAGAAGAGAGACCACTGCCCGTGTTCTCACAGCTGCCTTCCTCCTGCCCCAAGGCCTGTTCCTCAGTGCCTTTCTTCTCCTTCCCCCCTGACCCTGGGGGTCTATCCAAAGCCCTTGACTTACTCTGGGCACGGAGAGACCCTCCTTGACATCTGCCCTCCTGGTATCACCCCCCCCCCCACGACTGTGCTCCAGTACCCCTTTCCTTAATCTCGACCTTGGCTTGCATTTAGTGTCCTGGCTGAACTTCCAAAACCAGCTAGGCAGAGGCACAGGTAGAGGTAGATGCTGACACGCAGGAAGGAAGAAGGAGACAAGAGGAGCTGGAGGGGAGAAGGTGCAGAACTCACCCCCGGGGAAGGGGAGAGAGAAAACAAAACAGGAGAAGCAGAGACTGGCATAGTGCAGCAGAGTAAGCTGGTGATTCAAATCCTGCTGCTCCACTTCTGATCCAGCTCCCTGCTAATGCGCCTGGGAACGCTGTGGAAGATGGCCCGAGTACCTGGGCCCCTGCCACTCACGTGAGAGATGCAGATAGAGTTCCAGGCTCCTGGCTTATGGCTTGACCCAGTCTTGGCCAAGCCAAAGTCATCTGGGGAGTGAACCAGCAGATGGAAAATCTCTCTGTCTCTCCCTCTCTCTGTAACTCTGCCTTTCAATAAATAAATGTCTTTAAAAAACAAAACAAAAAAAGACAGCAAGGGGCCATTTGACCCCCGAGACAGAATCAGAGTGTTCCCTTGGCAAGAGAACCTGCTGCCCGCTTTCTACCCTAGTAGACTTCTGCACCTTCCTAGGCTCATGCCCAGTAAAGAAAATGCTACCCTTGCTCCTATGGAGAGAGACAGCCCCCATTCCCCTCACGTTCGCCACAGTCCAGCAGTGCTCAGAGGGCAGCCTCTGAGTGCCCTGGAGACCCTCCCATGGTTCTCCTCACTGTGCTTCTGGCAGGAACGCCCAGGGGCACAGTGGTTCGCTGTAGGTGTGGTGGGGGAAGTCAGTGCAGACCCTAAGCCAAACTTAGGCCAGACAGCGCAAGGTTAGCATTCCTTTATTTGGGCAGTTTTGATTGGCCCTTTTGTTAGCTAGTTGAAAACCAGCCACTCGTATTCCCAGAACTGTAGAGAGGAGGGTGCTCCATCAGTGACGACAGGGATAAATAACCATGTAGTAGCTGTTATTGCTAATCAGCTCCTAGACCCCTTTTACATTCCTGGTCTCCTTTAATTCTTCCAGCAACCTGCAAGGCATGCATTATTAGTTCCCTTTCTCAGATGGGTAAGCCAAGGCCACTAGAGGTGTAGCAACTTGTCCCACTACAGACATTATGTACCGTAAGATTTTATTTTTATGAAGACAACAAGAATTATATGTACAAGCATACGTATAACACACCACAAAAATGAGTTATCCAAAGGAACTTCGGAACATTCATGAAAAAATGGAATTAAGTTTATAAATTTCACATTGCTTGAGTAAACATTTTTTTCAAATGAAAGTTTTCAGTGATTAAACACCGTCCTTCATGTAGAGAGATTTGAGATTACGGAAAGCAAAATACAAAGCACGTGGAGACTTTCCACCTCACGCCCTTTGCAAGTAGCCATTGAGCATTCTGGTGTTACTTCTGTCCAGCTGCCGCCTCTCCTTCTGTGTTCACAGAGAGGATTTATTAGATGTTTTACTCTTTCCTGTGAAAAGGGATCCAAGATCCTCTTTGCCAGCTTCGTCTCCAACCCTGGCACTCTCAGGAACTGTGTCACCAGCCTGCCTGAGGGCAGTGATGGTGGCAGGATGAGCTGCGAAGGGAAGACTTGGCCAGGAAGGCTGCTAAAGCCCTCGTCACCCCACATGTCCACTCCAGAAGATTCCGAGGGAAGACTCCATGCCCGGGTAGGGTTCGTGACGAGGCTGTGCTTTGCAGGCTTCTGTGTCCGGGTGGCAGCAGCCGCTCTCCCAGCCTCTAGTGCTTATGGAAAAACTTCCTGACATTTGACCGAAGGACGGTTACAGGCCAGTGGGAAATGCTGTCTGTTTGTGAGCTGCAAGATGTAAGAATGATGAAATGGGAGACCCCAAGAGAGAAAGCCAGCTCCTCCAATCAAGGCTTCATTTGATCACCTTCAGCCTGCTACCACCACTTTGCTCAGAGACTACAAATGTCATGAAACTTGAGTCAATGCTAATCACTTGATTCTGTTGTGCTTGGGGACTTTCACCACCGTGGAGCTGAATCTTCAGTGGCAAGAGCCAGCAGGGATAACTAGCAATTCTAAGTAAAGTGCTAGGAGCCTGGAACATGTAAATTTGAAGGAGGTTTGTTCCTCTATGGATGATTTAAATGTTAAGTACGTCCCCATGCAGGGGATACACGAAATGGAATCTGAAAACTATTATCTCCTGTAGAAATGAACTCTCAATTTACTTGCTGCACAGGAAGGGCGGATTCTAGTCATTTTCGCTGCCAGCAGGTGCCCTTTCTATGCATAATAGACTTCGCAAGTGTAATTAACACATGAGGACCTCTGCTGCCAGCTTTTCGGCAGGTACACTGCAGCCAGGAGTTTTCAGGACAACAGTGTGGGCCCCAAGAGCTTTCTGCATTGTGCTTGAAGATGAGGCATTCACTGACTTCTGGACAAAGACAGGTCAAGCCCAAACCCTGCTGTTGGTATCACAGGTCATGGTCTTTGGGTCCAAAGACCCAAAAAGCTCTATTGCAGCTTTTGGTAGATTGGAGACCAGCAGAGCAACGCTCTGGTTTGCATGTAGCTAATAAATGGAAAATATGATACTGAAAACCCTACAATTATATGGAAGACTCTAATTGCACATTCACAAATACAGCAACTAATTATCTGAGTTAACTTTAATTAGAGCTATAATCACAGATTTTAATTATCTGCATAAATCAGTTTAGGACAAATGGTCTCCTCTAAATATTGCCCAAATTAATTTTTTTTTTGTCTCTCCCCATTTTTGGAGATGGCAATACAATGGAGAGTGCTGGGTTTTAGATTCATTCAGACCTGGATTCAAATTTCAGTCTCATCTCTTATTAGCAATCTAACCATTAAAAGTCTGCATTGCCTCTCTAACTAGCAATGTCTCTAACTAGCAGGTGCGTGACACCTGCTCCAAAGAGTGACTGTGGGAAGTATTACTCATGAGTTCACACTCAGGGGCCGGTCCGTCCGTGGTGATGGCTCTCTTCACCATCATCATAGATATGGGACCTGGATTTTGGTTTCCAGAAGGTTTAACTCCCCTCAAATGTTATTCTTACTTCTGCTGCCTTGTGAGCTCAGGGAAAAACTTTTTAATTCATCTTCTCTTTTTACCCTCAGATTGTTTTTATTTTGATTTTTTTTTATTTAACTTGAGTTATTGTATGGTTGTTTTCATTTGCAGCTGTGGCATAAGAATGAAAAGAAAAGAAACAAAAGCAGATGGCAGAGAAAACGAAAGGAGTAAGACATTTCCAGCCCTTATGAATATTTAAAAACATGTGCTGCTGGTTCCTTTCTACTTTAGATCTGTGCCATTCCCTTGACTTTGAAAGTGAACGCAAGAATGTTCCCTACCTTATCTGATGGCAGCCCTGGCCTTGGCCAGTACTGGGAAAGCCTTCCTATTTCTGGAACAAGAAGCCTATGAGAATGAAGGTTCCCTTTCCTAATAACAGTCACCACTGTTGGGTATAGTGTCTGTGGCAAGCGCTTTATAAACATTGTTGCCGGTCTTCAAAACCAAGCTGCAACATAAACATTATTAGCTCCACTGTGTATGTTAGGAAATTGTGGCTCAGAGGAGTTTGACGACTTACCCACTCTCACACAGCTAAGAAGTAGTGGAGCCCACAGTTTAAATCCAAGGCCGTCTGATGCGAAAGCTTTCCTTACTCATATCCTTCAGAGTGTTAGAGAGGAAGTTGGACACATCACCAGGATTTGATGAAGAAATTCTTCTGTAGGCTCCTTGATGACTTGCTAATTGTAGACGTATGTTGTCATTCATTAATTATACATTCATTCAACAAATATTTATAGGGCACTTATTATGTTCCAGGCACTATGCTAATTAAATTTTGCTAATAAAATGTCCCAGTAGAAGCCATATGGTATTTCCCTTGCAAATTCCTTCTTCCCCCTTCCTCCTTCAGAAGTTGTCCTAAAAAGGGACCACAACCAGGTTCCCAACTGGTGATGTATTGGGGTTATTCCAGGCACTTGTTAATACACCTTTCTGATAAAATGTTTTCAGAGCAAATCAAGACAAGTTCATGTTTTCTGCCAAAGGACAGCTAGGTCAAGAGCCATGTTAGTTGCTGATTCCTGATGCTTTCTGAGGGCAGGATTGAACTGAAAAGTAACAGGTTTTGCACAGTTAAGGCATGAATTTTTGCATTTAGCTCTCTAAAGTCAAATTGTGTTTCCAGAGGACTCTGGAAGCTGTACTCCCTCTCTGCCTAGGGCTGCTCAGATTCTGTGTGATAATTGGTTCTAGGACCTTTATCTGTGCTGTAGGCAGGGTTCTGAATCAACCCCCAAATGCTGCATCATGTATCCAGTCTAGGATTTTCACCAAAAAATCTGAAAGACGTCCAAACAAGGTGCACAGTCCACGCGGGTGATGGAACCGAAGTCTGGACACAGCTGTGAGGTGACTTCCAGTTAATCAGAGCTGGGTCCATTCTGATTGCTGTCTTTATCAATACCATGAAATTTTGCATATGGAATAAATCAATGCTAAATTAAGAGTTGTTGATATGCTTGCTGGCAGAGACAGATGTCAAATGAAAGTGTGGTATGGTGGAAACAGAAAAACCTGACCTTGACCCTGGCTTCCCCATTTACTAGCTTTATAGTCCCTGAGTCTCTCTGAGCTGACTTTGTGTTGTGTCAAAGGTGAATAGTAATTACAACTGACACAAAGCCAGGGCTTTGTAAGTAGGCACTGTCTTCATGTTAATTCATGACGACACAGATGCATCTACAGTGACTATATATTAATGCGTACGTGTGTAGAAGTGTATATATAGAAACCATCCAACAAAATACAGTTGAAATCCACAAAACCCAGATACAGTGAAAGTGGATTAGAAGGTGTTGCTCCTTTTCCCAACACTCACACCCTTATGTAGGTTATGTTAGACTGAATTCCAGCAAATGTGCAAGAGTCGGGTCATTTCCGTTTTCTCTGAAGTCCTTAGCTCTGGATGTAGGAAGCTAGG
Source organism: Sylvilagus floridanus (assembly GCA_949820135.1). Lineage (NCBI taxonomy): Eukaryota > Metazoa > Chordata > Mammalia > Lagomorpha > Leporidae > Sylvilagus > Sylvilagus floridanus. The sequence continues at coordinate 89,328,122 of OX463243.1, read as the reverse complement.
AGCTCGTCGATGGTTCTGGATTGAAAAGGCACAACCTCACAAAGAACTTGGGCATCCAGGCAAGAATGGGAGAGCAGAATTTTGTTTCTGGGCTTGTTTTGTTTCGAGCTAAGAAACATCGAGAGACCAAGAGTGGCCTACTGCTCAGGGGTGGCACCATTGTGAGCTCCTCATGGGGGGCTGGAGGGGATGAGGACCAGGATTTCAGGTTCAGACAGAAGGAGGGAAGTTGGGTCTCCAGGCCTGAAGTTTAGATATTATGCTCCCCACAAAAGTGTGTTGGTTGAACAATTGGAAATTCCAGATCACTAGGTAAACCCTGCAGTAACACTCGAGTGAACTTGACCCTGAGATTTGAAGAGCTACTGAAAGATTCAGGCGTGGAAGTCAGAGTGTTGGATTCAAATCCTGGCTGTGTTCCTACCAAGTATGTGACTGTGGAGAGTCACACAGAACCTCCCTGGACACTCCGTTTCCTGAGCAGCAGAGCCATTACCAGGGACGTAGCTGAAAGTCTCCCTCTACGTAAAGAGCTCACGGAGAGAAGTCCTTAGTTGATGGCAGCCCCTGGGGTCCTCAGTGAGATGCACCCTCATTTCCTTCAGAAGCACCCAGAACTAAGTGCCAAGAGCCAGCGGAGCAAACTTTGGACAATTTCTAAGTAAATGTTTGCTGGGTGGGAAGTGGCAGAAAGGAGAGACTGGGCTCTTTGCATTACCTGGGCCATAGATTCTGTGGGAATCTCTGTCCCCACCATAGATTCTGCAGGAAAACTGTCTTTTCAAGCCCTCCATTACATTTTTTTCATTGAAATATACTTCACATACCATAAAATTTACCTTTTAAAAAGTACATAATTCAGCGGTTTGTGTTATATTCCAACTATCTAAGTCCCTATATATTTAATGTGATTAATCTCACCGCTGCCTAATTCCAGATCCATTGTATATTTTTTTAAAGATTTATTTTATTTATTTGAAGGACAGAGTTACAGAGAGAGGTAGAGAGAGAGGTCTTCTACCTGCTGGTTCACTCTGCAAATGGCCTTAACAGCCTGAGCTGAGCCGATCCAAAGCCAGGAGCTTCCTCTGGGTCTCCCACGTGGGTGCAGGGGCCCAAGGACCTGGGACGTGCTCCACTGCCTTCCCAGGTACATTAGCAGGAAGCTGCAACAGATGTACATCCTTTATTGTTGTCAATAAGACAATATATTCTTGTTATAAAATATTTTTAGCCCTTCAAAAGAATGTATATGGAGCCAGCACTGTGGCAACGCCAGTAAAGCCGCCGCCTGCAGTGCCGGCATCCCATATGGGCACTGGTTCGAGTCCCAGCTACGCCACTTCTGATCCAGCTCTCTGCTATGACCTGGGAAAGCCGTAGAAGATGGCCCAAGTGCTTGGGCCCCTGCAGCCACGTGGGAGACACAGAAGAAGCTCCTGGCTTTGGATTGGCACAGCTCCAGCCATTGCAGCCATCTGGAGAATGAACCAGCGGGTGGAAGTCTTTCTCTCTCTCTCTCTGCCTCTGCCTCTGCCTCTCTGTAACTCTGCCTTTCAAATGAATTAACAAATCTTAAGAAAAAAAAAGGATGTATAAGCAAGAAGCAAAAATGCTAAGAAAATGAGTAGTAAACCTTGATGAATGCATCCCTCAGAGATGCCCTGGAGGCACACAGGCCAGGCGTACAGGGACGGCCCTCGCCAGTGTCAGGTGTCGCCCATGACACAGCTGAGATTTAGCCTGCTTCCTGCTGCTATAACAGAATCCCTAACTGTGTGACTTACAAAGGCTTTTCTGGGCTCAGAGCTCTGGAAGGACAGGGGCATGGCGTCCGCATCTGTTCAGCTTCTGGTGAGGGCCTCACGGTGGACAGGCAAGTGCAGCAGAGAGGTCTCCTCACCAGAAAGGAAGTGAGAGAGGGAACTGATGAGTCCCGGAAGGTGGCAGGAATCTCTTCACGAGGGCTCCGCCACCATGACCCAAACACCCCCTGCAGGGCCCGCTTCCTGACACTGCGCCTGCGCCATTGAGGAAGTTAGGCTTAACGTGAGTTTTTGTGGGAACAAGCCATATTTGAACGATAGCCCAGGGCTAAAGGGGACACAGTGGGCCTTTCACATGAGAGTGACCCACCTGCACCTGGGGGACTCTCCTGCCCACAGCCTCCCCACTCTTGACTACTCCATCTGCACCTGCCCTGCCTGTCCCACCTTCCTAATGTCCACACTGCTGCTGGAGACAGGAGGGGGCAGCAGCCAGCTCCGAGGGGCTTAGCTGGCCCTGACTTCCGCCCAAACCCTGGCCTGGTTTTCCGCTTCTTGTGACACATTCTTTATGTAGTTCTGCGCTCCTCCCAGACCTGGAAGTGTGCTCGAATCCAACACTTAGGAAACTGGGACTCCTGAGGCGCAGTGGAGCGTGGTCGCTGCATCAGAGTCGTCTTGCCATCATAAGGCAGGAGCCATGGGCCATGCAACATCAGGGTCCCCGGGTGCTTCAACAGCAGAGCAAGTCCCTGTGGGGCGGGATCCATGTCCCTGGGCCTCTCGGTTGTTGGCACCGGGAAGTGACGTGAAACAGCAGCACGGGATTAGGATGTCTGTGATCTCACAGCACACGTGGCCTTGTCATTCCCTGCAAGCGTTTGGAACCCTGAGCACCTGAGAGAACAAGGTATTCCGTGCCCTGCATCTTGCTTGTGGAATATTGTAGTCCTGGGAAAACAATATCGTCATTTGCATTGATCTATCTATACTCTTCGTTTATTTCTCCATAAACTTCTTTCCCTTCTCACTTCTTTGGTACCTCACGGCTTCCTGCACTTTTACCTGTGTGTCGGGCTGCTGGCGGCTCCCAGCCTGAGACTGGCCCTGTGCAGCTGCCTCTGGCCGTGACGGTTCTCAGCGAGGCCTCTGCGGTAGCCGAGGGCCCTGTCTGCTGACCTCTGCTCTGTGACTAACTTCTCCTGCTGCAGTGGTCTTAGCCTGGGACCCCTTCCTGACGTCTCCTGAGACGTCTCCTTCCGGTAGACTGAGGAGGCACAAAGGGCAGGCTCCTGCAGGCCCAGGTGTCCATCCAGGCATTACCTTAGTAGTGTGTGTGTTCGTTTCACATGGGCCCGGTGGCTAGGAGCTCTAGAAGACGTCGCCACGACCCTCACCCCGGGAAGCCACACAGCCACAACCAGGGGCGTCGTCCAATGTGGCTGCTCAATCAGGGAAGGCTAGAAGTGGAGACCGGAAGAGAGGTTAAGTACCTTTCCTCCCAAGAAGAGCTGGTCTAACTCATGGCGTTCACACAGGCTCTGCTTTTCAAGGCGTATTTGCTGCCTCTCGCCAGCTCTGACCTTGATGAGGTCATGACCTCTCTGAGCCCTGGGTCCCTCTCTGAATTCTGGAGCCCAGCCTTTCTGGGTTGCAGCCGAGATGAAATGAGGTGATCTTCAGCCCTCCCGTGCTGAACCCACAGCACCCTGGGAGTCTCTGCCTGTCCAGTCCTTCACCTGCTGGGTCAGCTGCTGCCTGTGGGCTTCCAGTAGGCAAAGCCCACGTCTGTTTCCCTGCCCCCTTCCCCTGGTGCTGTGCCTGCCACGTACTTGCTGAGTGGCCACGTGGGAAACACTAAGCTCACAGTGATGCACCAGGAGATGGTGGTTTTCTCTTTTTCCACTCTTCTGGAGCCTCCGTAAAGTTCAGGCTCCTGAGCAAGGAGTTTATGTTTCTCTTGTAGACACACCACACATTGCCCTTACGATCTTATTTCCCTCACTGGGTTGGCAGCCAGGAGTGCTTAGAGCCAAACTTGCAGGCATCATAGTATGAAGCTGAAATTCTGACCTCACTGCGGCTTCCATCTTTTCCCCATTTGCCCCTATTTATTCTACTTTTGTTACTGTATGGAGCATATTTCAAAAAATTGCCTTAAAATTTGTTCAGAACAACAACAACAAAAGTGTCAGTCCCAGCTGGTAACATAAATAAGGCTATGATTGTCTTACTCTGTGAGTCCATTTGTTATTTTATTTATTTATTTTTTTTTGACAGGCAGAGTGGACAGGGAGTGAGAGAGAGACAGAGAGAAAGGTCTTCCTTTTGCCGTTGGTTCACCCTCCAATGGCTGCCATGGCCACTGCGCTGTGGCGGGTGCACCGCGCTGATCCGATGGCAGGAGCCAGGTGCTTCTCCTGGTCTCCCATGGGGTGCAGGGCCCAAGCACTTGGGCCATCCTCCACTGCACTCCCTGGCCACAGCAGAGAGCTGGCCTGGAAGAGGGGCAACAGGGACAGAATCCGGCACCCCGACCGGGACTAGACTGCCAGCGCTGCAAGGCAGAGGATTAGCCTGTTGAGCCACGGCGCCGGCCTTGTTATTTTATTTTTGAGCTATAATTATCGCGTAACTTTCAACTGGATGTAGAATGATGATTGGTGTTAAGTAAGTGTAGAGCAAGAGACTCTGAAGTGGAAGTACTTGGGCTATAATCACTATAAACAGGGTGGCCACGGGCAAGCTCCTGATAGGACCTTTAAAAAAAAAATATTTGAAAGGCAGAGTTACAGAGAGGGAGAGGTCTTCCATCTGCTGGTTCACTCCCCAAATAGCCACAACTGGCAGAGCTAAGCCAGACTGAAGCCAGGAGCTTCTTCCGGGTCTCTCACGTGGGTGCAGGGGCCCAAGCACTTGGGCCACCTTCCACTGCTTTCCCAGGCATGTTAGCAGGGAGCTAGATCAGAAGTGGAGCAGCTAGGATTTTAGCTGGTGCCCATATGGGATGCCAGCATTGCAGGTGTCAGCTTTATCCACTATGTCACAACACTGGCCCCCGGACCTTTTTTATTCTATAAAATAAGTTGGATTGTATTAGAGAAGATAATTAGATCCTCCCACACAGCCCTTGATAAATGGGCTTATTTGCTAGTGGCTCGGCTGTCTGCGTTCTTCCTGCCCTGTGTATGACTGGGGTAGGGGGTAGGGGGTAAGGGTAAGGGTAAGGGGTAAGGCCCAGAAACACTGTGACCAGAGTGCGTACTTACGAGAGTCACTCAAGGCAACACCTGCTTTATGCTGAGTGGGTGACCAAGCAGGAGCTCCTCAGAAGGGTGGCATGAGGAACCCCGGGGTGACCTGAGAAGCACCCAGCACAGACTTGAAGGAAGCATGGATTTGAGGCCTACAGGGACAGCATGAGACTAAGCCTCAGATGAAGGGTGGGAGGGAGGGGCACTCAGAATGTGGCAAGTCTGAAGGCCCAGCCCTCTGGGGGCTGTGTGAATGCTGATCTCCTGGGAAACAGTGAGGTGGTTTTTTGGTTTTTTTGGTTTTTTTGTTTGTTTGTTTGTTTGTTTGTTTGTTTTTGGTTTTAAGATTTGTTTATTTACTTGAGGGGCAGAGTTACAGAGAGAGAGGTCTTCCATCCTCTGGTTCGCTCCCCAAATGGCAGCAATGGCCAGAGCTGGGCCAATGTGAAGCCAGGAGCCAGGAGCTTTTAACACGTCTCCTACCTGGGTGCAAGGGGCCCAAGCACTCGGGCCATCCTCCACTGCTTTCCCAGGCCATCAGCAGGGCGCTGGGATGGGAACCGACGTCCTTATAGGATGCCACGGCCACTGGCAGAGGCTTAACCTACTACTCCGCAGTGCCCGCCCTGAGCTTGTTTTACCTCGGGATATTGGAGCCAGCCTCAGCTCTGCAGCTTAGCAGCAGCGTGACTTCAGATGAGTCCCCTAACTTCCCCAAGCTGCAGTTCTTCTTCAGGGAAATGATGATACCAACACTACCTCCCTGGTCTGTTGTCCCTAGGACCCGATGAGAAGATGCCTTGAAACCCCACCCACCCAGCATTGGCTCATGGCGAAGGCACGGTCAGCGCTGGCTGCTCTTACCAGCCCTGTGCAGCGTCAGCCCTTCTGTTAGCCTGGGGGGCATCTATCTGGTGGCGCTCAGACCCAAACCATGGCTGTTTGTGTTCTCCGAGACGTGTTGTATGGTCTTTGTTTTGGTCCCTTCTCCTGTTCTTTTGTCCAGACCTTGTTATGAGCAGAATTAAAACATAAGACAGGCTGCATTTATGCTTTGGGTTCTTTTCAAACACGAGAAAGAGGGAAAGAACGCAAATGAGTAAGACCTCTTCCAGAGTTTTCCTTTCCCTGGGAAGGGAGCAGCGAAGGCAGGAACGTCTTGTGGGATCCCTGTGGCTGACGGGGGTATTTGGTTAGGAACGTGGCATGCCTGGGCCTTGGAGAGGTAAGCTGTGTACCGCAGCGTGCAGACCGCCACGCTGGCTCTGCTTTTACGTGGGGCCCAGAAGGAACAGCAGTAGCCTTTGCAGATCCCTGGGCTGCCCTACGCTGTGTTCCTTGCTGATGTCAAGGAGGTGTTGCCCACCCGGGGCTGGGGGCGCCCCCGGGAAGCTGTATTTGATGTCTGTGAGCAGCCGGTGTCCCGTTCTTTCACCTGACTCATTTCCAATTAGCTGCAGCTCACCTCAGGGGAACATAATTAAGAGGGCTGTCGTCATCTAGGGGAAAGGAATTAAGCAAATGTGCAAGTGCAGAAATAATGAACAGGGACTGCAGGACCATTGCTAAGTCCCCAGTATCCATATTCACTCTTGCTCTCACCACAGGCCTGGAGCCCATGAGGGGCCAGGGGTGGGGGGACAGCGGGGAGCCCTCTGCAGGTGTGTCGCCTCTCCTCTCCCTTTGGCTCAGTACTGGGTGTGTGCTGTGTGATGCCGTCGGCTAAGCTTGGGTGCTGAGTCCCACGGCCCCAGGTTTGCACTACGGCCTCCCACCTTACTAACTATGTGAGTGGGGCAAGTTACTCCATCCCCGGGCCTGCTTCCTAACCTGCAAATCCGGATGCTGGCACCAGCTTGCAGAGTTCACCTTGAGAATTATGTCTGCTGCATAGAAGTGACTTGGCAGTTGGGGCAGGCTACGTTACAGCTGTTCAGCAAATATTAGCTGCTTATCCCCTCCGGAGGATTCAAACTAAATATACCTTTCAGGTAGGGGTCATGGTGTTGTCACTGCCTGGACACCCTCTTCCTTTGCAGGAGAGAAGGTAGCAAGAGTGGCTTTTATTCTCCCAGGATGGAACTGATGAGCTCAGGGCCGTAATTCAGAGGGAGAAAAGGCCTGGTACGGATATGCCCTGGTCTGCTGTTTGGACACAGACAGTGCCACCTCGACTGCCTGCTGCCAGGCAGCAGCGACAGTTGTGACGGCCTGCCAGCACGTGCATTTGGTCATGGCTGTTCCTATTATCATGACTTTAATTGAATTATGTGTATTGTGGTTCTGCACGTGTTGTGTTTCACTGCCGTGTAAAATGTCTCAAAATTGCACTGTGATGCAGCCTTGAAATGGAAAGTCAGTGGTGAGTGCTGAAAGGCACCGGGGAGAGAAAGCAGAGTGCTTGCTGACTCAGTGAGGCAAGTATTCGCACTCATATCTTCCTAGAGAAACGTCAGACACGTTCTTTCTCAAACCTAAACAGGAAGATAGCTTCAAGTAGACGAATTTTTGTTTTGTTTTGTTCTAGATTTGCCTATGGGAAAGCATGGATGCTGATGACTCTGAGTCAAAAGATGATTCAGATGAGTTGGATTTCAAAGGCAAAGGAGATTTTCAGGAATAGCTTGCCTGATTTATTTTCGCCATATTCTTTTTAACGTATGCCCAAGAACATGGTTTTCAGTTTGCCATTCTAAGTGACCTGACAGCCGTGAACCATTGCCCCTTGGTAGTCTCTCTGTTCTTGGTAGAACCTTAAAGAAGAAAGGCGCCCTCCTGAGGACAGTGATGGGCAGCCCTGCTGCACTCTGGGATCAGGAAGGACAGAGAGTGCCCTGGGGAGTCTTGGTCACCCTCACCAAAGGCTGCCAGGTCTCCTTTAGAGCCAAGGCTAGGACAAGAAGCTGTACCACGTGCCGCTCCTGTGCTGGGCACCTCCTAAGTTGTCTCTGGTTTTTGCAACATTCCCGAAAGGTTTCTGCTGGGGCCCTTTTAGAAAACACTGTCAGGAAATTCAAAAGATATAAATAAAGCCTAGTCCTACCCATTGACTTAGTCATTCGCTGTCTGGGAATTCCTGCACACGAAGTTGTTCATTTTCATTACAGTGGCACCTTACAGTAGCAAGTGTCTCATTCTAGGTATAGAATTCAGTAAATTATGGTAAACCCATTCCTCGTGGGGTAGGTGACTTCTTTAAAATAATAATCACAAAGATTGTAGAACAACTGAGAAAATGTTAACATAGCCAGTGGGGAAACACTAAAACGCGTGCACTCTCAAAGATAGACTTGCTAAAATGGGCCAATATTAGAAAGGAATAATGCAAGAATAGAAATAGTTGTGTTAAGATGATGTAATCATGGGTAGGTGGTTTTTTTGTTTTTTTTACCCAAAATTTCTTTTTATGAGAAAAAGGCAAAGAAAAGAGGTTTCCAAGAAAATGAGTCAGTCGCTGCAGTAATTACCGAGGCATATTGAGAATGGGCATTGTTTTCCACACACCTAGAAGTACGCAGGTGCGTTCTTGCCACATTGAAACCTTATGGAGGCTCTAGGTTTCTTTTTCTTCCCTCCCTCCCTGCACTTGAAATTTGTAATTATATATTTGCAGAACAAAAATGCAGTAGATCCAGGGAATTACTGGAGGCTTTATAAGCTAATGATGACAGTGTAAAAGGTATTTGTCCAAATGTGCATTCATACCAAACACAGAGCTGCTGTGATTCGAGAATAAATGTGTTTTAAATATTTTCTAAATACAGAGCCATTGCCGTCCTAACAATGCTAGGCTAAGAAACTGCGTTTCCATGATAGGCCATAATTACTCTTTGGAAAATTATCGGGCTTTAAAAACTATGCCTATTGAAAGATTCCTGAAGAGCAAGGCCCACTTTGTCCTTTCTTGTATACACAGTCCCTTGTATAAGACTCTGTTCTCTCTTTCAGGGCATCATTGATTTTTATTGCAGGACAAGAGGGCATGGCATTAAAACCTACATATTTAAAATTCTAGAAAATATTTCTTTTTCAGATTAAAAACCTGTGGTTACATTATACAGAGCGCTTTTGCCATAGTTTTTTCTTTCCACCTTTCTCTCATGTTGAGGGTTTTTTTTTTTCCTTTATGTTAACTCATTGAATTTGAGTTCTGAAATCCTAATGAAAACTCAAGTTTGCTGATCATGTTGAAGCAAGAGAGCTGGAAAAGTGAAGATTTAGTTAAATGTTGTGGATTCGAGCTCTTCCCCCTCCTGTGTGTTAGACTGAGCTCCTGAACACATTAGTAAGTGGCCATTTTTTCTGGAACTCTGCACTCTTCCTGCTTCCTTTCATTCCATTAGGCGAGGTTCCACCAGATGAGACATTTGCAGTCTTAAGACTTCCTGCCGGGGTTCAGACTTTGTATTTTTGACATTGAAGCTGTCGTGTTCCTGAAGCAACTTAATTAGAAACACATTCATTCCAGTGGACACTGGGAAAAGCCGGCACAGCAGAGACAGGCACACTGGGAAGTTGGAGCCATTGTGGAGCTGGCAGCTAAACTAATGGTTTACAGTTTAAGGGAGAAAAAATATTGCAAGGCATTTTCTTGCCCCTGGAAGCAAAGAGAAGCTGAATGTGAACAACAAATAGCTTTACAAAAACAAAACAAAACAAAACAAAAAGGGGCGGGGTGGGGGTGGGGGGAGGAGTGGAGGGAGACGGACAACAAAAGAAGAGAAAAGCCGGCTCCACTGGCTCTGCAGTCCTGTGCACGGTTCTTTCTTTAGCCGCTATCAAATGCGGCTGGGAAGAGTAGTTCCCAAACGGGGCGGCTAATCTTCAAGTCTGTTCTGCAGGCACCCAAGGTATCTTACCCCTGGGATCTAGAGCAAGTAGGACAGTTTATATTCCGAGGGAGCACTTCTGCTTGAAGAATTTCATTTGCTGAATGGTCAATGAGGGAATTGTCTTTCCTTGTTGCTAAATGCTCGAGTCGGCCGGCGCCGTGGCTCAACAGGCTAATCCTCCGCCTTGCGGCGCCGGCACACCGGGTTCTAGTCCCGGTCGGGGTGCCGGATTCTGTCCCGGTTGCCCCTCTTCCAGGCCAGCCCTCTGCTGTGGCCCAGGAGTGCAGTGGAGGATGGCCCAAGTGCTTGGGCCCTGCACCCCATGGGAGACCAGGAAAAGCACCTAGCACCTGGCTCCTGCCATCAGATGAGCATGGTGCGCCGGCTGCAGCGCGCTGTCCGCGGCGGCCATTGGAGGGTGAACCAACGGCAAAGGAAGACCTTTCTCTCTGTCTCTCTCTCTCACTGTCCACTCTGCCTGTCCAAAAAAAAAAAAAAATGCTCGAGTCATTTTGAAATGGGCATCTGATGTTTTACAGCCTCTATCACCTACACTCCTGAGTATCGCCCTGGGGGCAAATCCCGCCTTGTGTGTGTGTGTGTGTGTGTGTGTGTCCGTGTGTCCCCTTGCCCACAGAGAGCCCTCTTCACCCTCCCAGCTGTCCCAGAGCACAAGTGCCTGGCCAGCCCGGTCAGAGCCCAGCGGCTCTCCTCTAGGTTCGTCAGCCACCCTCTGCGCGGTTCAGGGAACGCACCACACGCTGCAGAGAGAGATAGATGCAGAAGGTGCTGATGGCTCCCTTCCGCTCTGCTCCCGGGCTCCCCTTCCCTGTCCCTGCAGGGCCTAGGGAGTTTTAGGCTCAGGGTCCTGAAGTGGGTATGGCAGGTAGAAGGAATGCCTGCTCTGGACTCAGAGTGCTCCTTTACTGCTTCCCTTGATTTGGGGCCTCACTGGGGCCAGTGATTTGACCTCTCTGTGTCCCCCTCTGTAAAATGGGGGTGCGGCCTACCATGTCACATGGAGAAGAAAAGATGAGCTGACTTCCTTGTCACAGTGCCTAGCACATTTCACTAGCAGGCAGCGTTATCCTTGATGTTGTGTGCACTCGCGTACACAGACTGCTGAAACCAGAGGAGGGCCGGTCCATCAGAACGCCCAGGTCTGAAAGCCGCTGGAGTTGGACGGTCACCGGCTGTCCCACCAGCACCTTAGGGAACCCATTGCCCTGTGGACAGGGCGGCTGGAGGAGGCTTTGTTACAGGGTGGCGTGCACGCAGCTCTGCAAATACCTGGTCTCATCAGAAGGCACACTGAGGCCATGTCCCCTGATAGCAGAAGGCAACAGTGGCAGAAGCCCATTCTGCCCTGAGCCGTGTGATGCCCTCATTCACCCTCAGCTGCAAGAATGATTTCTGTTTGTAGCAAAGACTGTACTGTTTTTACAGATAACGTATATCCCTCCATCCTAATAACAGTGTGCTGGTTCCATCCCAGTCTCCCATTTTAAAGACGAGGCGGCTGAGGCTGTGCCATCGCAGAGCCGCCATTTAGGGACCGACACCGAGGCCGAAGCTCTTGCCGTCAGCCATGCCCACATTTTTAAATTCTTGTGAAGTTTCTAGGCTTGGGAACAAAATGTCATATTAGGATTTTTGTTGTGAAAGGAAATGTAACTGTGCATACGTTTATTAAAACAGTTTCTCTCCAAATAGTGAACCATCTGTAATTTCCTGGTGGAAGCAACAGACATTAAAGCAGCTGTGTGTCTCTGTTTCTCTTCACAGCGCTCCCATGCCCTACCTCATAGGAATCCATTTAAGTTTAATGGAGGTAAGTCGCCTTTCCCCCCTGGCTCGCTTGACGGGGGTGGGGGTGGGGGGTTTGTTGGGCTCCGTGGCAGTGGAAAGACACGGTCGCAGGATTCATGGCTCTGCACACAGGAGCATGTGGGAGCAGCAGTTCCCTTGCAGCCTCCTCCCAGGTGCTCAGAGCCAAGCGTGCCTTAGACCAAGCGTGCCTTAGACCCGTCCCCTAGGCTCTTGTTCCCAGGGTTTCCCATTGTGCCTGGGGTTTGTCAGGCTCCATGGGTGAGGGAGCCAGGGTCGGTGGCGGAGGAGAGGGTTCTTCCAGGGTTTGATGGAGAGAAGGGAAGCCATTCACTTTCCCTCCTCTGTTTTTCTCAGTCACTGTGACTATGTTACATTTTTTCATGGTAGAAAACATGATATAGACCTTATATAGAAGCATAAAGAAGAAAATTAAAAGCCTCCACGCTACTATTATTTCCAGATTGAATCACTGTTAGCATTTTCCAGTTTTTTTCTCCTAGTTTTTATTCTTTGAATCCATATTTTGTGTAAATGTGCGTAATTGATATGTTGTCTTTATTTTCCTTAGCATTATGGCATGGGGGTTGCAACATGTTTTTATCTGCTCCCAGTAATAATTTTTAATTTGCTAACCTGTCATTCCGCTATTTGGACAGATCCCAACTTAACCATTTTCCTCCCGTTGGACACTTAGGTTGTTTATACTTTTTTTTTTCACTATTATAAATAGCATTTCAGCGAACATCTTTATGCATAAGCCTCTATCTGCATTTTGACTTATTTCCTTAGCATAGAATCCTTAAAGTAGAAATGCTTGGTCAAAGCTATGAATCTGATGCCAGATTGCTTTCGGCATGGCTGTACCAATTAGAGAGCAATTCTTTGCAAGGACTTTTCTGTGCTTTTGTTCAGTGCCCTGAGTTTGTGGACGTGGGCCCTGAGCCTCTTCCTCCTTGGGAGACAGCTGAGATTTGCACCAGAGCGAGATGGGGTGGGGGTGGAGCTCGCTGGGTCTTACACAGGAGGTGAGCTCTCCCAGGGAAAATCTGCAGCCGCAGCGTCTGGGGTGGTGCTTTGCATGTCTTCAAGGAAGTGCTACTTCTCTTCTGTTGCCTTCTTTTCACGTCGACGAGGACCACCTGCTTCTTCACTAACTGTTGCACGCTGTGCTATTGTGCTTACAAAAATGAAACAAGTTGGTTATCGAAAAACCTGTTTGTTTGACATTGAGAATCTTGATCAAAATAGACCACAGAAATCTGCTCAAATTTCTAATTTGACAGGACGGCCATGTGGCTCCTACATTCTGTTAACAGTTCCTCCCTGTCATCACCCAGCCCCAAGCACATACAGTACACAGTTTATGGACTATCTCGGATGATGTATTTAGATCAGACTGAAGAGATTTCTTCTGTGTTTTACCTTTGTTTGTCAAGTTTGGGGATCTATTCAGAGAGCTCCTGTATGGAAAAATTAAAACTAAAAGCAGATACTTTGTAATGGACGTTTTGTGCCAATTGCTGTAGAGTTTGAAATGCAAACGTGAGGAGTATGTGGTCTGCCAGTGTCCACAGTCCCCTCCTGCCTTCCAGATGGCTCCGGCACAGCTTCTGCAGCCCCCTTTTTGTGTCCCAGTACCGCCGGCCTTCTCCAAGCTTCCCGGCTTGGCCTCCTCTACGTGCCCTCTTGTCATCTCCTTTAAGGCTTTTGGCTTCAACTATTAAGTCAAGGTCGCTGACTCTTGGCTGTGACTCCCACGCCTGTCTGCCTCTCTTCTGAACTTCGGGTTCGTAGTTCCCAGTGCCACTGAAATTTCACCTTGCTGTGCTACGGAAGTCTCAGTCTTCCCCAGTGTATTGTCTGCACACACTCTGAGCCACCCCGCTCTGCTTCCGGCGTGCCTGGTCCCTGTAAGCAGCACCCCTGCCTGCAGAGGCACTGACATGGGTCACGCCGAGCGTGGCTGGGTGCCCCGCTTTCTCAGTTCTCACCACGTCTCTGCGATGCCTCCTGTCCTCTTGCCTCCTGACCGCCTTCATTGACACAGATGCTTTCGATAAGCAAAGTGAGGGCCTCTTTTGTTCCACCTGTTGGTGCTGGGTCCCGGGGGTACAAGATGAACTCCCGTCCCACGTGGAATGTGTTGCTTTCCCCCTGTGTGCTCTGCTATGGGCAGCCGGCCTTCCCGTCTCCCTGGCCTGTGTGCTACATATCGCTCTGCTGCTGCTGCCGTGCCTCCTGCCCCATCATGGCAGCCAGTTCTCTTGCTGGGCCTACACCTGTCTACATTCCCACCCCTCTGCGTGGGCGCCCCCTGCCCTCCCCCAGCGCCTCCAAAAGCCCTCCCACTTTGTTGTCGTCCACATATGGCACATCTTGCTCTGAATGATAGCCATTTGCTTCCCCGTCTGTCTCCATCATCCCCTGAAGAATGAGTTCTTTGGCATGAGGCTGGTACATCATTTATGGCGGTGTCCCCAGCCCCCGAGCACGGAGCAGGGTGTCCGGCAGGTGGGCTTGTCTGAATGGAAACTTTTGGAGCAGGGCGTTTGGGGAGCTGTAACTGGGAGCCCTCCAGTAGGCAGCTCTGTTTCCCAGTGCCGGAATGTTACTTAGAGATGGGGGAAGTAAATTTTCTACTTGTTTTATAATTGTAACTAATGGGAAGTAAGCTCTTTGGTAGTAAAACATGTAATCCAACATATGCATAAATCTTGAAACCAACACTTGAGACAGACCTCTGCACGCACCCAGGTGAACTGGTGCAGGTCTGCTCGGCCTTGCCTCTGAAGAACTTGCCATGAGAAGGTGTAGGAAGCATTGGCCCAGGTGGATGTTGAGTGAGGCTGGAGAGGAACCTGCTCCGCTGAACTCTAGTGTAGTCAACACCCAAAGAAAAATAAAAATGGCAGTTGCCCCACGCTTGACACCAACTGAAAGTCTTTCTTACAAAGCACTGTGCCCTGGGTGAGTTGAGCAACCATGAACCACCAAATCCGGATCTCCTCCCGTGGAGTTCTTTCTGTCGGTTTCATCTGGTTCTGTGCCCTTCAAGGGAGAGAGCTGCTTTCCCGCCCCAGCCCCAGCCTGCACAACTTCTTCTGGGCACCACGGGGGCACTTGGGAAAGAGCCAGCCCTGGGGCCAAAGGGAAGCTCTCCAAGGAAGGAGCTCGGGAAGGCCCATCTCCCCTTGCGGCGCTAGTTTTCTTACTGGCAATTCAGCAAAAGGCTTATTTTTGACTGTCTTGTTATTTTTTCTTGAAAGCTATAGGCACCTTATTATGCCTTTGCATATGTGCCAGAATTTTTTAAACTTCAAATGAATGTGGCAGATGTTCATAAAAGTTTAGAAAAAGCTACCATAGGAAGACTTTTTAACCATTTTTATGACACTCAAATTTGTTGCACAGAAAGAACTACAAATTCTAACCTACTGTTCTCATTTGGAAGGAAGGTTTTTTTGGGGAAAGACCTAATTCTAGTCTCCATGCTAGTACAGGACGCCGTTGCTATTTGTTAGATGGTGGCATCGTCATTTGAAGAGAGTCCACCTTTCATCTACACAGTGACAAGTTTATGGCTGGGCCTCCTCCTCCTCGCTCCTTCTGCCTTTTTATATCCTCTCATTTAAGCAGTTTGAGGCTAGTGGCAAGTTAGCAGGATGGCCAAGGGTATTGGCATAGACCTAGTTTCTTCTTGGAGAGAATGATCATGTTAGCTGGCAGCTAGGAAATCCCAAAACATGGCCAGATTACACAGTGACTGCTTCCTTTCATTCACGCGCTCTCAATTTAGTTCAGGAGACATTTTTGCATCCCCTGCTCTGTGCCGTGTCTGGCAGCAGGTGCCAGGTCGTGTCTAGTAGAAAGAGAAAGGCCTTCCTCTACAAGCCTCACAAACAAGGCTTGATGTAGGGATCTCAGAGAGACACGAGGGATGGAGCCAGGAAGTATTTGGTATCCTTGCTGGTGGCAGAATGGTCAGCAAGAAGGAAGGGAGACAGGTGACGATACTGACACAGTCCCAGAGAGAGGATTAGGGAAGCTTGTGGAAGCAGCTCCCCCCCGTACAACAGGCCGTGAAATGCAGCAGTTGGAAGCCGGGCTCTGAATTCTGGCTCTCCCGTCTCCCGCTTATCCGTGATCTTGGGGAAGATGGTTGCCCTCAGAGCCTCTGTTTCCTCACCTGCAAACTGAGAGCAACAACTCTGTCCCTCAGAGCTCCCTGGGAGCATTCGGTGAGAGAACGCCGTCAGAGGCCCAGCACAGCGTGCCGCAGCTCAACAGACGCTCAGCACTCATGGCTGTTTGCATGTCGCCAGGGGCCTCAGCCCTTACATTGTTGAGCTGACGGCTTTGAAATTGTGTTGTAGGAACTTTCAAGGGTCCCATGGTCGTCATCCTCATTTCCTAGGAAAAGAGTTCCAGCAAAATTGGTTTGCACCCATCCTGGTTCTCCTGGTGTGCAATGCAGATGGCACATGGCAGGGTTGGGAATGACCCTCCCGGAGTGTGTGATGAATATCCTTTCAAATTCCTGCTGGTGCTGTGGCATAACTAGTAAAGCCGCTTGTAGCACCAGCATCCCATTTGGGCACCAGTTGGAGTCCTGGCTTCTCCACTTCGAATCCAGCTCCCTGCTGTGGCCTAGAAAAAAGTGGAAGATGGCCAAGTTCTTGGGCCCCTATACCCATGTGGGAGACCCAGAGAAGCTCCTGGCTTTGGCCTGGCCCAGACCTAGCCATGTGGCCATTTGGAGAGTAAACCAGCAGATGGAGGACCCCTCCCTTCCTCCCTCCCTCCCTCCCTCTCTCTCTCTCTCTCTCTCTCTCTCTCTCTCTCTCTCTCTCTCTCTCTCTCTGCCTTTCAAATAAAATAAATAAATCTTTAAAAAGTTCCTGCTCATGCACTCCCTCTCTGTGTTAGCTTCGGTCACGGCACTTTGCCTCTGCATCTTCCTATCTTCGTCTGCGAAGTCTGGGTCCTGTGAAGGACAGCGCATTGCCACGGCAGCCATTGTCTGGGACCCAGCAGAGATTCCTCCCTGCAGCGATGGTGCCAGAGCCATGGGTATACCGGGCGCTGCACTGCAGTAGGAGTTCTGTGTCAGATGGTGACGGTGACATAATCTCTTCTGGGGTTTTCCAGAGCACGTGCAACAGGGAGAGAGTAACTGTGGTGCATGTGGGGTGCCACAGGCTCTGGGGGGAGAGACAGTGGCCCTCGCCTTGAGAGCAAGGGGAGGAGAATGCCTGGACTGGAAGCTAAGAGATGGAGAAGAGTTAGGCAAACCACGGGAACAGGGAGCGGCGTTGGCAGCAACTTGAGGCGTAGCTGCGGGCCTCCCAGGATGTAGGAGCCATTCCGTGTCTGATAGCACAGAACTGGAAGGAAGCGGGGAGGGCTGAGGTAGGCAGGCAGGGGCCAGGCCATCCAGGGCCTTGTAAGCTGCATTAAAGAACTCAAACTTTATAGGGCAATGGAGAGCCGTTGGAGGGTGTGAATAGGAGAGGGATACGGTCAGGCCTTCTCCTTCTGGGCCGTTAGAAACACAGTGCTTCCATATAAAATGTGTGGAAGCCGCTTAACCCTGTTAATAAAGTAAATTGAGATTTGTAAAGATCAGAGTGATTCTTAAGGAAATGGCACACCAAAACCCCGCATATAAAACTCAGATGTGTCAGCTTCTGGGCGGTTCCCCTGTTCCCCAAGCTGTGGCTGAGGCGTTTGCAGTGAGTCCTTTCTTTGAGGCTTTTACTAGATTTTTGCCTTCTCTCAGTTTTCAAGGAACTTTGTGAGTCATATTCAGTCTCCATCAAGTGTGAGAGTGTCCACTTAGGTGATACGCCAACCAGTCATTTCAGGAGCTAGGACCAAGCGAGTGAGACCCAGTTGCCAACTTGGAAGGCTGCCGGCCAGCTCCGTCACCAGTGCACTTGTGAGAGGCATGTGAGGGGTGTTGGGGGACGGGCCAGGCTCCCAGCCTTCCTGTCTTTCTTACCATCATCAATCCAGGGAGGCTTGTCCTAGGACCGCTCAATATACCATTTGGAGGACAGATCCAGGGGCTAAATCAAAGCTTCATCTTGTCTGTGGGATCCAGAGGCCACGTGTGTCTGAGTCTATGGTAGGCCTCCATTTTCAATGGTGAAACTGCTGTACAAAATAGCAGGTCCCGCTTTTGTAAGGACAAGGAAAGTATCAATGTATTAGCACTGTTTTAACTCACTTCTTCTTTTCATTTTCCTCTTGGCATAGAAAGTGTTTTTTTTTTTTTTTAAAGATTTATTTATTTGAAAGGTAGAGTTACAGAGAAAGAGAGGGAGATAGAAAGATCTTCCGCTGGTTCACTCCCCAAATGACCACAACAGTCAGAATTGAACTGAGCTAGGAGCCAGGAGCTTCATCCCACGTGGTGCAGGGTGCCAAACACTTGGGCCATCTTCTCCTGCTTTCTTGGGCACATTAGCAGGGAGCTGGATCAAAAGTGGAGCAGCCGGGACACGAACCAGAGCCCATGTGGGATGCCTGCATTGCAGGCGACAGCTTTACCTGCTATGCTACAATGCAGGCCCCAGAATGTTTGTTTTTAAACAGTTTCCTGGTGAGAGAGAGGCGTTTTTCCTGTTTGCCATTGTGTCATTTTGCCTCCTCACAGGACTCCATCGTGGACAGAAGTAAGGTACGGTTTACATTTGTTTGTACATGCAGTGGCACAACTCTGAGTCGCCATCATAGTCAGGTGTATGTGGTGACTTTTCCATGGAGAAACCCCATGGGAGATTTACTTGTGAACCCTAAGCAATGCTATTTCTGCTTTGTAGAAAGGGGATAAATCCTCCGCCTTGCGGCGCCGGCACACCGGGTTCTAGTCCCGGTCGGGGCACCGGATTCTGTCCCGGTTGCCCCTCTTCCAGGCCAGCCCTCTGCTGTGGCCCAGGAGTGCAGTGGAGGATGGCCCAGGTGCTTGGGCCCTGCACCCCATGGGGAGACCAGGAAAAGCACCTAGCACCTGGATCCTGCCATCGGATGAGCGCGGTGCGCCAGCCGCAGCGCGCCGACCGGGGCGGCCATTGGAGGGTGAACCAACGGCAAAAGGAAGACCTTTCTCTCTGTCTCTCTCTCACTGTCCACTCTGCCTGTAAAAAAAAAAAAAAAAAAAAAGAAAGAAAGGGGATATTTGCATGAGAAATCCCACCTGGTAGTTTCAGTCCCAGGATCACAGTAAGAACTCTGGCAAGAAAGGGAGGAGGCAGGGAGGACACGCCCAGTGCCAGTCTCTGTGCTGCTGGCCTCAGACTCTGTGACGTAGGCGATAGCCACACTGGGAGTGGGGAAGCTGAGGCTGGGGCAGGTGAAGTCACTTGCATCTAGTCTGTCAGCTCCAGTGACTCCTCCAAGGCCCCATTCTCAGTTGTAAAATTAGGACAGTACGCAAGTCAGTGCTTTGTCCTGACTGAAACCTGTCTTGTGAGATGGGCTGGTCCTCTGTGACTGAGGAGAAAACAAACAAAGGAGGGGGGGTAACCCCCAGGGAAGTCCCACTAGCCTGTTGAAGCAATCGTTGATGTTTTTGTTTCTCGATCTTTCTCTTCTCACTTAACCAGTCATCCTATGTGAGCTCCACTTAGCAATGTCAGAAAACTTAGAATGTCTAAGTTGTGACCGAGGGCGGCCTGAATGGGTCTGCTTCTTGTGAGATTCGGGTAAGAGGCAGCACGGGGGAGGCAGGGTGACAGGCTGGGAAGAGCTCTTAGGCTCTGGCTCAACCAGCTCTTCGATTTAAAAGACATCAGTTTAACAGGGAGGAAAGGGATGGTTACTGCATCATGTGGTTTGATGCTTTGTTCACACTGGCTAGCCTCTTAAGAGGAGTCTGTTGGAAATACTTACAAATATATCAAACCTCCGTGACTGAATGGAAGCCTACTAAATGCCCTTGAATCTTTGGTGATAGAGTTTCTAAGTTGTCACCACTTTGAGAGAGGTGCCCCTGTCTTGAAGATAGGTGCCTTGAGGTGCCTCGTTGAGCCTCAACACTCCACACTTGTAACATGAGTAGATTCTCCATTTCATTTGTTAATGTTTCCATTCTACCTTTATTTATTTTTAAATTTATTTTTTTTATTTGAGAGACACATACACACACACAAACACACACACACAGAGCTCCCATCTGCTGGTTCACACCACCAAATGCCTGTAGTAGCCGAGTCTGAAGCCAGGAACTCATTCCAGGTCTACCACATGGGTGGCAGGGACTCAGTCATTTGAGCCCAGGATCTGCCTTATCAGGAAGCTGGTGTCAGGAGCAGAGCCAGGTCCTGGACCAGGCCCTCTGATGCGGGTGCCTGCTCCCACGGGAATTTTTCACGAGGAATAAGTGAGAAAATGCATGAGTAAGCCTAAGCCAGTGCCTAGCACATGGCAGTCACCAGATAAATGGAAGCAATATTATATGGGTGTAAAAGTGGAATCTTTTTCCTAAGAAAAAAGCTTAACAGACTCATCTACCTACAGTCGACTCTACCCCATTTCAGCGTCTATTTTTATTTTTTAATGAGTGACTTTTTCTGAGTTGACTTTTGCTTAAAGGCACTTTTAACTGAGCCCAGCCACAGGAGACTGGTGACTTTTTTTCATAAACTCTTTGCAAGTGATTAGGGGTGGAGCCGTTGGGGGCGCTCAGAGCCCAGCACGATGATTGAAGAGTGGTACCCTTGGCCTAGGCAAATCCCACTTTGAGTCTGGGCACATGTGGTTTTGTTTAACACCATGCTCAGCGACTCGTGGTCCGGGTTTGTGACCATCAGGCATTTGTTGTTGATATGCAAGGTCACCACAGTAGGGGTGTTTGTCAACCAAATTAAACTTCCTCTTAATGACCTAAAGTAATTGATTCAGAAGGCCTTTAAACAGGTCAAGGCAATGTGTGAACAAGCCCAAGTCCAGCATTTTCTGCACAAATTAGCGTGTGGTGTTGTGTTGTTTGTTATCTTGCTTTTGTTGGCAAAAATGTGAATGGATCATGAGCTCTTGGGAGCAGCAGTGAGACTGAGTTTGAATCCCAGCCCCTCGACTGGTCTCGATGTGGCCTGGGGGAGTCTCTGAGCTTCTGGGGGAGGGTGCCTTCATGTGCCCATTGGCTGGGCAAGGCACCTCCTTAAAGGAAATGCCGAATACATTAGTAGGCCCTCACTCAATGGTCCAGATGATTGTTAATAAAGTATTTCCAATAGATAGTTGTGTCTCAGAGAGACTGCTTAATAGTTCTGTATAGAGTGCTTGAGCTGTGATGTAGTCACCATGACCTTTTTTCCTGCAAAACTGATTTCTAAGTAAACTACTCCATACTACAGTTAAACATCTGCAGAGAGAAACGCAATGAGAAACAGGGTCTATATGCTTCTTGTTCTGTATTGTTGGGTTCTTGGCTCATTTCAGGATGAACATCTAATATGGATGCCACTGAGGCCACAAAAGGAGTGGGCCTTTTCTTTCTTTCTTTTTTTAAGATTTATTTACTTATTTGAAAGGCAGAGTTAGAAGTCTTCCATCCACTGATTTATTACCCAAATGGCTGCAACAGCAGGAGCTGGGCCTATCCAGAGCCAGGAGCCAGGAGCTTGGAGCTTCATCTAGGTCTCCCACATGGGTACAGGGACCCAAGTACTTGGACCATCTGCCGTTGCTTTTCCAGCTGCATTAGCAGGGAGCTGGATCAGAAGTGGAGCAGCCCAGACTCAAACTGGTACCCAAATGGGATGCTGGCACCGCAGACAATGGCTTTATTCACTATGCCACAACACCTGTCTAGGGCAAAGCCCATTGGATTCAGTCTTGGTCTGAATTCTTGGCCTTGCAGCTGAAGCTCGGGGCCACCACCCTGTGTCTGTTTTTAGACAGACGCAGTGGCTTGGAGATTTCCGTGGGGTTGATCTACAGTGGAATTCAAGTTTCACCTTGTGGTTGGAGGTTACTAAGTCCCACAAATAGGCTTTTGTGCTCCGCCTAATGTCTCCTTCCCTGCGTGAACCCAAACACCTGACAGAAGCTACAAGGTGCACACCAGGCTGTGCAGGCTGCTGGGTGCTTCCTCAGCAAACCACACTCTGTTCAACCTTGCTGCCTCCAAGTCAATCATTTTGAAAGATCTGTGGGATGACTTTGTATCTTCCTCCTTCAATATTTGATTGCAAATATTCTGTGCTGACCGAACGGGTTAAATTATGAAGCTTGATAAGTACATATGCACATTACCCATCCCTAGCTCTAGAAGAAGGAAAAAAAAAAGGGAAAGAAAAAGATAGCTATGATTTTTGGAAGTCATCCCAATTTTTAAAAATAAGAGAATTTGGACATTTTGGCATATGGGGTTTTTTAAATGAAATTTCATGGAACTGAAAACAGTCAATTTTAGGTTTCCAAAAATTGTTTTGATTTTCGTTGGTATAAATTTGCTGCACATGGTTTTGGGGAAGTTCTGAGAGATGCATTTAGGACTTTGGGGTTGATTATTTTTTTCTCCGAGGTTTGTGATTGAGTTTTAAAAGGTGCTCTCCCCACCCTCCCCCCACTGTTCACTCATAGTATAAATGGGAAGAGCCCAGAGTTTCATGTCAAGGATGGTTTTGGGTGAGGACATCACCACACACTGCCAAGCAATGGGACGTGGGGCTGAATCATTGAAGGTGACTTCAGCACCGTGTGTGACCCTGCCCAGCTACTCTGCCTTCCCCACACTGGAGTTGGACTCTTCAGCCGAGTGGGTTCGGCCATTCCGTTAGCAGCAGCTGCTGGTGATAAGCATGGGGGAGTCACCTGTGTAGGGTCGGGCTTCTTGCACATCAAGGTTCAGCGGTGTCGGAAGAGGGAAGATGCCCAGGAGGGGGCTCCAGGCCACCTGCCGCGTGAGGATCAAAGGGTTGCAAGGTCGGAGGGCGCAGCTCCCTTAACCATATCTGTCTGTGCAATAGCTATTTCAGATTGTAAATCTTGGCGATTTCATTAAGTCCTCCTGGCGGCTACTGGGGCATTGAAATAATAAAATTTTATATCTGTTGCTTTCCTGCCTCTGGCAGTCTTGCTGATACGTCCTCTGCGAGACGGGGGCAGCGTCTTTATGAAAACCTTTGCTGGCAGGACGGGAGCAGCCCTAATGAAGCTTCGGGTTGGGAAGGTGGGCTTCACATGACTGCATCCTGGGAAGTGGTTTCGTTTTGTTTAAGGAAAAAAACAACCAAACAACTTAGCAGCCTTGTGGATTCATGTGGTACCTCTCTTCTGAAAGACAGGCCACCGGAATGCGGCCCATCGCTACACGCAGAAGTGAGCTCTCTCAGGGCCTGAGGAACAAGGCTCCCTTGTTTGGGGCAGCCCCCAGCAGCGATGCAGGACGTTCTTCCCACCCGGCAAAGCGTTTTTGTGTTTTAGAGACACGTTGGCCAAATATGATTTTCCAACTATTTTTCCTGGGTCTTAAAGCTGTTATGGGCCTTTAGGGCTCCCCGGCTCCAGGGCGAGACAAATCACAGTAATGGCCGTCCCTTTACTGCCCGCATGTTTAAGACCCCCTGTAGTTTGTTTGAAAAGTTAAGAGATTTTCACAGTGAAGGTGCCATTTCTGAAATTTAAAGTGTTCCTTTTCACCAGGAGATAAGTTCACTCTGATTAAGTCCGTAATTCTCGCTAAGCCACGTTTATGGGGGCAATAAACAATGTTTCAGCGTGCTTGTTAAATTGGGTTTCCAACCTCTCCACTCTTTAAAAATTGACATTTCAAATAAAAGGCAGGTGGAGATGGGAGTTGGGGTTTGCTGTGCTTAGTGCAGAATGAATGATGGCAAGTGGCGGGTGTACGGGAGGAGTGAGGCCCGAGTTTTACGATAAGGTGACCCCAAACCCCGTTGGGACTAGGGAATCAACGTCCCCATATGCTCCCAGTGAAACTTTTAAATTCCACTTTGGTTGTTTCTCCTTGAGTGGATGCTATTTTGAATGATGGCCAGCTGCATTACACTCATTATTAAGTTTTCACAGTAAGTGTTCTCTGGTAATGGTGGTCCTGTTTTACAGATGATTGGAATTGAAACACAGAGAGGCTAAGTAACTGGTCCAAAGTCACACAGCTAACAGGACCATGATTTGAACCCAGCTATTGCATAAAGTGTTTGAGTGTGTTGAGGGTCTGCTGGCTGTTATATGACTGGCTCTCAGATACTCCTGTCCAAGAAGGGCCCAAGAGAGATGCGTGACGTGGCCACCAGCCACAGGATCTGCTCAGCACCAGGTCTGTGCCTGGAAAGTAGAGGCAGCTACACAAAAAGAAACCAGGCAATGGGCAGCTCTGTACCTCTGGGACCCGAGACACGTTCCTTTGCCTCTTGGAGTTTTTATTTATTCTGTAACATGTGCATAGTGCACATTCCATAAGATTGCTCTGAGGACATTGTTGCAGTAATACACATCAAAACAGAGTGTGTGTGCGAGCCCTGCGGTACCTGCAGGTGACAGTGTCAAGTGTGACTACCGTCCCTGCGAGCCTAGCAAGGTTCAGACAGTTAAGGGGAAGGTGATCGCACACAGTGAGCGATTAGAAAGGACCCTACAACAAACTGCTCAAGGACCACAGTGTCTGCTGGCCACTGTGCCTGGCCTCTGGTTTAGGAACAGCCTTGCCGCAGGAGCAGGAGTTGTCAGGAAGGTTTTCTGGCAGAGCGGGGTCTGCTTCTGCAGAGTCCAAGGTGTGCATCGGCTCACCGTCCATCCCGGAGGGGCTGGACTGGCAGAGTGGACTCCCAGGACAGTGGGCGGAACCCAGCTCCGTGGGGGAGGCCAGCAGTGAGGGTGGTAGCAGGAGGCCCAGTGCCTTGCTTGGAGCTGCCCACCTAGCAAGTGAAAAGCCGGGACAGCAACCCTGGAACCGGCAGGCCCTGGGCCAGGACCGTGCAGGGGACGCGAGTGGAGGCGTGCCCCGGAGCAAGGTCACTTCCTCAGCTTTACCCACACCCTACCCACCAGGGGCCCGAGAGTCCCTTGCGTTCAGAGATCATTGCCGAGTAGACTGTGTGCCCTTCAGACGTCAAGTTGACGGGGGCGACTGGCCGATGCCTGGTGGACCAGGAGAGGAGCCATTGGAGCAGGAGCCCCTCTGCTGACCTGGCTTGAGACGCTCTAGACTTGCTAATGAGACTCAGCGCTTGTGACCTTGTGACCGTGGGTTTGGCCTGACCCGGGAGTGCGCACACCCCTCCCCTCCCCGGCCAAGCTTCTGTTTCTGTTTCAAGCACGTTGGGAAATGCTGGCCGTGTTTCAGGGCTCTTCTGAACTGTCCGACGTAGATTTTTAATTTTGTGGAGCAGGAAGGAGCAAATCAGTGACTCCTGGCCCCAAAGAAAAGCCACCACGTTTATCAACAGCTTGGCAGCTCCGTGACCTTTGGGGCCTGAGGAAGGGGAAGAAAAGTCACTCTCTCCTCTGTGTGTACCCTGGAGAGCCAGGATCTCAGGAGAGTGAGTTGAGGATACCTGAGTGACTGCTCTTCCTGTCTTCCCCATTTCCCGCCTCCTTCCTCTCCTCCTAGGAGGCCACCAGATCTGGAGCTTTGCTTTGTTACATACTCATCTACATGCGCATGCGTTTGAGCACATTTTATGGAGACTGTATACTGAGAAGAACACTGGCTCGCTTGAGCCTAGATTCCATTTCTTTCTCAGTGGTGAGAACATGAGCAAATTGTTTCATCTGTAACCTCAGTTTCCTCATCTGTCAAATGGGTATGAGACTCCACAGGAAACCCTCTCTTCCTGGGGCATTTTAATGGCCTGGGGCCAGGTGTCAAAGTCCTGACGGCCTTGATTCATCTGATAAGTGCCTAACTGGAGTCTTTCTGTTACTGATTGAAACAGTGTGTCAGGGAAAACACTGAGAGGCATTGAGTAGGACAGAGGCTTTGCTGCTCAACAGAGTTCAGCTGAGCTGTACTTCTCTTAGCCATGTGACTCTGGTCCGATTCTTGTACCTCTGTGACCCTCAGTGTCGGGAGTGGCATGAGGGTCCTGTTAAATGTCCACAGAAAGGGTTGGCCCCCGAGGAGCCCAGCAGCCAATGGCTCTGATCCTATTGTGTGTAACAGTGTAACAGTTCCTGGCCTGCAGGCAGGCAGGCAGGCAGGCAGGCAGCCTCCTTGGCTGTGGTTTGAGTCACTTGGCATATAGTTTGGATTAACACACAATTAAAATGTAATTTTGTTTTAAATTCAACCCTATTCTGTGCCTTTCATAAATGTAAAAAAAAAAAAAAAAAAAGCAAGCCACCAAGATGTGGTATTTGAAGGGATGTCCATTGATGTCCGTCTCACAGAGATGAGCTTGCACTAGACTTTCCTTGAACCCAAGTAGAGCACTTTGTGGGCATGGTAACGGCCTGATGCAGGACGATGCTGAGTCCTCCCAAAGCAGAGTGACTTTGGGTGAATCGGCCTGGACCCCTCCCCTGTGCTTTGGTTGCTGGTGCCAGTGGTGCTGGCTCCGGTGGCGGCGGTGAGAGTGGGTTATGCCTACCGGCTGCGGGACATCTCCCCACGGGGAGTAGTTCCAGCTGTGGCCCCACAGCAGTGTCCTGAGCAGATAGGAATATGGCCATGAAGACACGAAATAAAAGTTGGTATTTGTTTTTTTTTTTTTTTTTGCTTTTCTTTTTTACTTCATCCTTTTACAGTCCTATGTAAAAAGTGGTTACAGAGTTATTTTATAGGTGAGGAAAGTAAGGCTGAACCCAGTTTAGATAACCTACCCTGGGTCCAAAACTAGGAGTTGAAGATCAAATACCAAATCCCCGTCCCCTTACCTCTGCTCCCCAGCCAGCTGGCTCAGGTGCCAGGGCTGCTTAGAAGCCCCCTGCTGGTGCTGTTGCCTTGCTTCTCCCTGGAGGGAGGTGGGACAGATGGGAGAAGCAGTGTGCCTCCTGGAGGTGTTGGCTTCTGCATATGTGTCTCCTTGTCTTTTTCTTTTTTTAAAGATATATTTATTTGAAAGGCGGAGTGGCAGCAGAGAGAGGGAGAGAGAAAATGGGGGCGAGGGGAGATCTTCCATCTACTGGTTCACTAGGTAGCCACAAGAGTCAGGGCTCAGCCAGGAGCTAGGAACTCTGTCCAGCTCTGCCAGGTGGATGGCCGTCCTCTGCTGCCTTCTCAGGGTCATTGGCAGGAAGCTAGATTGACAGCAGAGCAGTGGTGACTTGAATGGGCACTCCCATATGGAATACCAGTATCATAATCAGCAGTTTAACCCACTGTGCAACAACTTGTGTGCAAGTTTTCTGAAATCATTGATTCAGCCTAGATTGAATTGTATTTATTAGCAGAGTTACAGCTCAGTTAGCTTTTTCATAGTAATGACAGCCAATACCTAGTGCTTCTAAAGGAAAATTCAAAAAGTTCATGGGCCATGGAATTAAGAAATAAGTTCATTTTTATATAAAATGTTTTTTGAAATCCATACACGGTCTATTTTATAATATGCATTTATCATGAATGTTTTGAAGACGCCCTCACATGCATGGGTCACACCAAAATAAACTTATCTCTCAATTTCATTTTCCATGAATTTTTTGAAGAGCCCTTGTACAGAGGATATGAGCCCATGTATTAGACATAGACTAATGTATTGAATTACCAAAGCAATCTTGTGATGTCTCTAGGACTTTTTCTAAACAGTTCATTGAAGTGTGAGGTTTACAAGGAAAAGCACACCTGTGCTAAGTATACTGCGAGTAGAGTTTGGACAAGGTAGACTTGCCCACATGTAACCACTCCAGCTCAGGAAGCAGAGCATCGCCAGCCCCCCAACCCAGGAAGCTCAGCCATGCCCTATTCCAGTCCACATCTCTCCAAACCAAGGACAGCTGCTGGCCCACATGCCAGTACTATTTCTATTGCTGTACAGGGAGGGAAACTGAGGCACAGAGAGGCGAAGTGGCTTGTTCAAATTCACAGGATGGAGCAGCACAGCTGGACTCAGACTCTGGCAGTCTGGCTC
Organism: Sylvilagus floridanus; assembly: GCA_949820135.1. Taxonomy (NCBI): domain Eukaryota; kingdom Metazoa; phylum Chordata; class Mammalia; order Lagomorpha; family Leporidae; genus Sylvilagus; species Sylvilagus floridanus. Next base: position 89,300,403 of record OX463243.1, on the reverse strand, counting down.
CAGAGCCTGTGCTCCTATGCAGCGTAGTCGGAGCAGCACAGTGGGCCAGTGGGAACCGAGACCTTCACAGTCCAGACTCCCAACAGGGGAGTCTTGTCAGCTTCTGCCTGAACTCAGAAAACCCATTGTTTGAGTCCTTACCCTTAGAACTGTATTAGAATTTTACCCCATTTTTTTTTCAAGATGCATTCATTTATTTATTTGAAAGTCAGACTTAGAGAGAGAGAACGGTATCTTCCATCCTCTGGTTCACTTCCCAAATGGCTGCAATGGCCAGGGTTGGGCTAGGTTGAAGCCAGGAGCCAGGAGCTACATCCAGGCCCCCAGCAAGGGTGGCAGAGGCCCCAGCACTTGTGCCATCTTCTGCTGCTTTTATCAGACTATTAGCAGGGGGCTGGATTGGAAGGGAAGCAGCTGCCACGTGACCTAACACACATATGGGATGCTGGCATCACTACTCGCCACACCACAATGTGGGCCCCTGTAACCCATTTTTCTGACACAGGAATAGAAGCTGACTTGCAATGGCCCCACTTCCTATTAATCATTACTGTGGTCGGGTATTGTGTGACGTTCGTTATATAAATTCTCTCCCTTGATCTGGTTACCCAGCAGTATGCCCATTGTAGAGATAAGGAAACTAAGACACAGAAGTAGAGAACTTCCACAGTACACAGACATGAGGCTTGAAGCCGCCGGTCTCATTCCAAATCCCCCAGTCTTAATCACCGTGTTCACTCCTGTCTCACTTTCTGTGTCCACCGCGAATTAATTCTACGCTAATTAATCATGATAATTTTACATGACTGGTATCATTGCCATCATTATTGTTATTCCCAGCGCACTTCCTTGAGCAGACTCCAATCTGCTTATGCTGGGCTTCCTGTTGTCCGCTCGGGCTCACGCTGACATCTGCTGCCTCCCTGTACGGTGGATCCAGCCATGGCGCTTTTGCTGGGTCTCCCGTGAATGAGCATGTGCCTGTGTCGGGCCCTGTGCTGGGTGCTGGGACCAGGGAGATTTAGCTCTGCTTTGGAGAGGGCCTTGTTGCCCACAGGAAAACTTCCCTCATTGGCTCCATCCGTGTCACCTCACCAGACCCTGCCGCCTGCACCTGGACAGCGAGCCCCGCCTTCACCGGCATGGTCTGTCCGAGGAGGCAGAGGCGGGCACCCTGGAGTACACTGCCAGTGCAACCCTGGCTCTTCATTGCTTTTTTTTTTTTTTTTTTTTTTTTTATGTATTTCAACGACAGAGTCACAGAGAGAAAAGTAGAGACAGAGAGGTCTTCCATCTGCTGGTGCACTCACCAAATGGCCGCAGCAGCCGGAGCTGAGCCAGTCTGAAGCCAGGAGCTTCCTCTGGATCTCCCACGTGGGTGCAGGAGCCCAAGGACTTGGGTCATCCTCCTCTGGTTTCCCAGGCCATAGAAGAGAGCTGGATCAGAAGAGCAGCCAGGACTTGAACTGGTGCCCATATGGGACGCTGGTGCTGCAGGCTGGGGCTTTAACCTGCTGTACCACAGCGCCGGCTCCCTGGCTCTTCAGTTTGTGGCCTGGTCCCAAGTCCTGCCTTTTGTCACTAGCTGCCCAAACAAACCCCTCCTGGGGAGGCAGGGCCAGCCCGCCCTGGGTGTGGGACTGGTGGTGGTAGAATGAGTGTAGTTGATGTTATTTTGTGTTTTAGGACAACAACTGGTGAAATGAGGCTCGATAAAATCTTCCTGGCTCTGGGAGACATGAAAGGGAGAGCGATTCTCAAGCAGACCCCACCTATGTGTGGGAAGTGTGTCAGCATCTCTGGGGATGCTGGAGTTTTATGCTTATCCCAAGAGGGTGTGAAGTGGTAAAGTTTTAAAAATCTGAAACCAGACAAAAAAATAAATCAGGAAGGGCACAGGGAGTCAAACACAGCCACAAATCGAAATTCTCTTGGCTGATGGCTCTGGGAAAATGACTTTGTCACGTGGCCTTCATCCACGCCCATTCATGCATTGTTATCTTTGACTCTGTATTGTGGTTTTTTCCTCTGTGTCTGGACATAGTGTTAATGCGTTTATCAACTTCACTGAGGTATAATTTATGAACAACAAACCACCCATTTGAAGCATATGATTCAATTAATTTTGACAGTTTTATGCTTATGTAGCCACCACAATAAAGACATAGAATATCTCGCCTCCCAAAAATCATTTGTGTTTATTTAACAAACACTCATCTTGCACTTCCCTGTGCCAGGCCTTGCTGAGTGCTATAGAAATGCCCATTTCGGGGCCAGCGCTGTGGCTGACTTAGTTAATTCCATATGGGCACCCGGTTCTAGTACTGGCTGCTCCTCTTCCAGTCCAGCTCTCTGCTGTGGCCCAGGAGGGCAGTGGAGGATGGCCCAGGTCCTTGGGCCCTGCACCCGCATGGGAGACCAGGAGGAAGCGCCTGGCTCCTGGCTTCAGATCGGCACAGCACCAGCTGTAGCAGCCATTTGGGGAGTGAACCAATGGAAGGAAGACCTTGCTCTCTGTCTTTCTCACTAACTCTACCTGTCAAAATTAAAAAAAAGAAAAGAAAGAAATGCCTGTTTCGTCTCATCACACATCTGTGACGTTCGTCTGTGACGTCCACACCTCATCACCCTCAGTTTAGAAACTTGGTACCAGTGAGTTTCTAGTCCTGTGTCAGAAAAGTGGGGAAGGAAACTGGGGCGCAGAAAGCCTGAGGGGCACAGCCGGCGCGTGGAGCAGCCTCATCAGACCCCGGACCTCCAGGTCTGCGCTCTTCACTTTGAGGCGCTGCTACTTCTCGTTCACCAGTCACAAAGTGCCTCTGCTGGCCCCAACACTGGGGCAGGAACCTGAGAACCGAGAGCTGGCTCCTGGCCCCGGGAAGCCCGCAGACTAGGGAAGGAGTCGGATCCCTGCACTGGGCACCCGAGTTGACGTGCTACTCCAGTAGTGTGGGAGAGCCTCCGGGGAGCAAGGCCATGGGATGCCTACTGCCTCTGAGGCCCCATGGAGGGAGGCGGAGCTGGCAGCTGACTTCCAGGGACCCTCGGGGAGTCCGGAGAGCCTGATACCGATGTGCTGGGGGTCTCGGGAAATCTCACCCGTCTGTTGCCTCCTGTGAAACCGGCGCCGTCATGACCCCCATGTTATAGGTGAAAACCTGGAAGACACGTGGCCCCGGCACCCACGGGGAAGGGTCAAACCCTAGGTGAGTCTTATCTGAGTCTTGTCACCAGTGTCCGGTCAGTTGCCACACCACTCCCCATCCTGCAAGTGTGCCCTGGTCTGGCCTGCGCTGTGACCGGGCCTGACCAAGCAGAGGGAAAGGTATTTTTGATGAACAATATTTATGGGAAGATGTCATTCTCTGGAGTGTGTTTCTGGGTGTAAGAAATGCCATTTGGGAAGCCGGTGTGCGTGTCGGTACTTTTTTTCCCTCATTCTGAGAAAAAGCCTGTAGCGTGTGGTGGGGGCAGGGTCTGCAGCTGGCAGGGGCTCCGGCATATGCTGTAACTAAAAAGAGAGGGAATGTGTTGGTGGGACAAGCTACCGGGAGCTGTCTCGGTGAGCTGCGGCCCTGGTGAGTGTTTTAATTGGGGAGGATTTGGAGGACTATTTTGACATCTGCTCGTGTCTTTGCTGATTTTTCTTCACTTAGAGTAAGAAACACAAGCTGTGGATAAAATGACTTTAAAATAATTGGAAGTAAAGATATCTCCTCTCAAAGTCGAATTCGAGAGGGACACTTTTGAAGAAGTGGAAACTGAATTCCACTTCGAGGAATCCATCCTGAAGCGGGAAGCTTTGTACCTACGGCCCTCGTGACAACATCACATACAGGCACTTCCTACGGACGAGAAGTGCCAGCCAACCGGAGGGGCTCGCTTCGGCTCGTCTCCGAGTGGTGCAGCGCTCCGTAGCGATTAATGGCCATCTCCACAGCACTGCTAACGAAGAGTGGCGTTGCTTAGGTCACAATCAGCAAAACAAAAACAAAAACAAAAAGAAGCCTTAGAGATCTTAGAACTATTTTCTAAAAAGTGGAGAGAGAGGAGGGTGGAAGGAATTACGCAAAAACATTGTCTCCCAAAGGAGCTGTTGGGATGACTGTAATCCTGTCCTTTGAACGTGTCTGTCTGCCCGTGTTTCTGGAGTAGGCGTATCTAATTCTTAAGATACAAAAGAAAAGTGTGCCCTCTGTGTCAGAAAGCTGGCCGCAGGAGCGTCGGTGTAGCCGGCTTCCCTGGGCGGATCCTCTGTCTGCAGAGGAGCAGATTGGGCACACGTTCAGAAAGAGCTGAGCCCGGAGCCAGCTGCTGCGTGGCTTTGAGCGGTTGGTTTGACCTCTCTGAGCCTTACTTCCTCACCTCGCCATGGAGGTGCCACTGTTCTCCTCGTGGCCTGGGTAGGATTGAAAGAGCCGTCAGGCACCCAGTGATGGCCCAGCTCGCTTCTCCACCAGAACGCCCCTGCCCCCACGTGTGAGTGTTTCCCTCCTGCCTTTCTTCCCCCTGGTTGCCTGAGGCCTTTAGGGGACAGGGCCGTCCGGCTGAGCTGGCCTCCGGTTCTTTCCTTGGGAACACTGAGCTTCGGGAAGGACTTGAGTCCGTGCCAGCCTCCTCGGAAGAGCTCTTGTGGCCAGGAGGGCAGCATTGCCCCGGGTTAGAGGAAGCTGTGCCGGCCCGGCTCCCGCCTGCAGCTTGGTGCTTGGGCCGTTTTGGTTACTAAGGGGACCCTGGCCCACTAAGTCAGGAAAAGGGGCCAGGATTTTTTTTTCCCCTGTTCTTCAGCCTGCTGCCATTGTTGAAAAAGTAAACACTCCACACAGCTTAACGGGCAAGTCCTCCAGCCAGGAGTGGGAAGAAATCAAAAGCCGGGGGCAGCGAGGAGAGCCACAAGGGCTGGTCTGTGCCACCGGGCCCTGCTGGGAGCGTGGAAACAGCGCCTGCTTCTGCTGCAGAATTAGCAGCTGCTCGCCAGGTCCTCAGCCCCGAGGCTTCTCTCCAGTGGCCACTGCCCCTTCCCCTCCCTCGAGGCCGGCGGGTGACTCCAGGGTGCGGCGGCCCTCAGCTCGGCCCTGAGGGCCTGACATCCCCAGCTGCGTCTCTGCTTCTGTTTCTTTGGCTGCCTGTGTCTCAGCCTTTACCCACACCATCACCAGGAAGGGGCAGATTCTGTCCTTGGGCCACCGTCCTGCTGGGCTGTGGCGGTTGTGTGCGTCACAAAGTGATCGTGACAGCCACTGATGATGATGAAGTCCTACTGTGTGCCCAGAGCCGTGCACCTGTAGCACCTGTAATCCTCACAGCAGTCGAGGGGGACGTGGGGGAAGGAGGCGCCGCCCCCATTTCAGACTGACGGGTGAGGTCAGTCAGTAGACAGACGCCCTTGGGCGGGCTTCTTCGCTCCTCAGAACCTCAGTTTCTCATCTCTGGGGTGAGAATGATGATGCCCCACCTCCAGCTCTGCTGAAGGAAATGAGAGAATGTGTGTGGCTGTGTTGCATGAGCTCTGCAGTGTGACATCGGGGACAGAGAGCACGTGCTGCTGGCTAACCTGTTGGGCTGAGGGTGGGACAGCTGAGGAGTCCTGGACAGTCCTCCGTGAGTCTCGACATTCACCCCTGTAAAACGGGGACTGTGCTCTGTCCATCAGACAGACATGATGCTTTGCTTTCTTACCAACTGCGTCACCATTGGCCGATTGCTCTTCTGTCCATAAGGGAGGCAGCGGCTGCAGTGAGCTGGGGGTGCGGTGGAGAGAGCGAACTCCTAAGCTGGCGATCCTGCCCCTCCTCTGTGGTTCTCAGCTCATGGGGCATGCAGTAGTGCGTCACACATTGAATGATAGCTTGTGGAGCAGCCCCCAGGGGCTGGGCAGGCCAGCCTGTGGCAGAGGCAGTTGGAGACACCACTCCTGTTAAGTGGAGGGCTCTGCCGCTGGCAGTGTTTTCTCAACACCTGGAGCTCCTGACCAGCGTGGCTACACCCTCTGCTGGAGTCTCTGCGTGTGAACTTGAGCACCAAGTTCTGATTGTGAGTCTGCTTGAAAGAGCCAAACCAGTGTTTGTGAGCCTTTACTGGTGGTTGTGCAGTGTGAGCCCAGCACGTGGGCCCAGCTAGGCGAGACAGGCGGGCCGAGGGACACCGGGGCTCAGGACAAGGACGGGATGGAGGCCGTCTCCCTGAGGGTGTCTGTTGTCGAGGAGGCAGATGGTGCTGTGCAGAGAGCGTGGGCCGTGGAGGCGGCCAGTGCTGCGTTACCTCTACCATTCACCTCACCTCTCTGAGCCTCGTTTTTCTCCAGTTAGGTCCAATAGTGGCATTACTGTCCAGGGTGCATGGTTTGATAAGAATTAAATGAGATAAATTAAGCAAAATGCGGAGCAAGAATCAATAAGCTTCTCATGCGCTGTCATTGCCGCCCATTCCCAGGTCCATCAGCAAACCTGGGCTTCTGCAGCCAGTGAAAGTCTAGTTCCGTCACTAGCTTGCACAGCATGCTCTTGGGTGAATTAGGAAAAGCGTCACCCCACGCCCACCTCAATTGAAGCCACTTGCAGGCGTGCAGGTGGGCAGGTTTCAGCCCCAGCCTGGCAGGCCGGGCAGCCTTGGGCAGTGCTCCCCTGCATGGTGATATGCGGTGTGCACAGGGGGGCGACTTAAAGTGAAATTGATCCCTTACGTATTCGGTGCCATATGTCTTGTTTTATGCCTGTTGCCCTGGTGTAATAAGCCCCTTTTCACACCCACACGTGTCCCAATTTGGACAACAAATTATAAGGACTTTCTACTCAAGCAGGGCAAATTTAAATAAAGACGACAACCCTAAGTTTAATACTCAAAAGGAAAGAGCTTGTTGTGATGGGGCAGGAAGAAAATGAGGATGGATTCCAGCAGTGCATAAGCGGTGTGATTAACAATTAGGGGTGGGTGCTTGACCAGTGACGGCTCACCACCACCCACCCCCGCCAGCTGCTGCAGACATTTGGGGAGCAAACCAGGAGATGGGAGCTCTCTGTCTCTCTGCCTCTTGAACTAATTAAAAAAAAAAAAAAAAAAGGAAAACGCTAACTCAGTCTACACACTGTCCTGCAACAACCCAAGCTCTGCACAGTTGCTGCCGGACGGGGGGAGGGGACCCTTTCATTCCCGTAGCATCCCTTCTTTCCTTCCTCCCCTTGGCACGCCTGAATCCCTGTGAGGCATGACCCCCGCTTGTCCTTTGCATTGCTGTACCTGTGGAAGAATGGCCGTGGCCAGAGCCTCGGAGCCACTGCTTGCTGAGACCTACTGAAAATAAAACCACATGCAAAGCGTGACCTCCTCCTTGGAGTTTCCAGGAGATGTGACCATGTTCACACTCGGCCAGACCCCTGTATCCCGTGCTCAAGAGTGACATGATCCCCAGAGAGATGGGCCGGGAGCCTTTGGTAAATGAGAGGTGTGGCCCCGAGAGCCCCACTGTGCATCAGAGTTCCTGGGGCCAGAGCTTTAACCCTCTGCCTGTGTTATTAATTTTAATTGGAAAACTCAAGGGGGAAAATGGGGCATAAAGAGCTCTCTTCCCTCGCGGCTGTGTGAGCTGGGTGTGCTGCTTAGGCTCTGTGAAACCTGGGATCAAGGGTTTTATGGGAATTAAATGAGCTAGGAAATGTGACCCCCCCCCCCACCAGGCCTGCCACAGAGGGAGACGTGGTCAAACGCCCCTCTTCCCAGAGGAGGCCAGGGGGAAAGTCTGTGTGCTGATGGCGTGCCCGTGACCTCCTGTTCTGGATTTCTTTTGCCTCACAGAAAGTCAGAAACATGGCCCTGGACGACGTTGTGATCCTGAATGTGGACACCAACACCTTGGAAACCCCCTTCGATGACCTCCAGAGCCTCCCAAACGATGTGGTGGGTGATGGTCTCTCAGGGTCCTGCTGCCTGGGAGCTGGTGTGGTGGACATGGAGCTGCCAGGGAGGGGTGGCGGGCAGGTGGGGGGAACGGGAGGGTCTCCGGGGGCCCAAGAACTGCTGTTTGTGCAGCCGTTCCCTCTGGAGCCCTTGTCTGTGCGGAAAGTGGGGAGGCGCTTTCTCCTCTGAGTCTCTTAGAAGAGTTGTGCTCTTCTAACTTTCCACTGAAAGCCCGTGACTCAAAGCCAGCTCAAGACAGCCCCTCTTCCTGCCGCCCCTCCCCTGCCCCACCCACAACCTCGTCCCCAAAGAACGGGACGGCTTCCCCTGAGTAACACCCGAGAAGTGGTGGCACGATGCTGGGTGTGAGCAGGTCTGGGCACTGCACACTCTAGGCCGTCATGGAACACAGCCGTGCACCCACGTAGCTGGAGGGGGGCTGCAGAGCTATGACTGGGGCTGCATGGTCCCCAGAGCTCTGCTCGGTGCCTCAGGCCGAGGCAGGATGGGAGCTCTTCTGTTGGACAGAAGGGAGGAACTGGCTGCCGCCTCGGGCACACTAACGGGACCGCGCCGGCCTCTGGCTGCTGCTCGAGCTGCCTGACAGGCCGCTGCCGATGCAGACCTGCTCCCCCCCATCGCCTGCGTGGGAGAGGACGGGACCTCACAGATGAGGATGGTCTGGATGTTTCTGGGTCACCCTCCTTGGCTTTGCCTTCCAGAAGATCCATGAAGGTCTTCTGACTTCCAGGTTGAAAGGAGTTGATGTTCTGCTTGTGCAGTGCTGATACAAGGCCGGGGCTTGTGGCTGGTGGAGCCTGGGCAGGGGCGAGGGTGGGTGTGTGTGTTTGAGCTGGTGGGCACTGGTGCTCCGTCACTAGCAGGAGCCCCTGCACTGTGTGTCCAGCTAGCAGAAGAGATCACCATTTATTGACAATTCACAACAGTCTCAGTCCACTCTACTCTTAACTCACTGTGAGATTTTTGGGGGCATCAGAGGGTGCTCTAGAGCTGTCTCCTTTGTAGCATCATTAAACAGTAGCTAACATTTGCTCTCTCACTGCACCCTTGGTGCCAGGCCAGGCCCTGGTCACTGACTTTTCCTTAGTCTTCACACCACTCTGAGGACCTCCCACTTTATCCACAGAGCTGCAGGCCGGTGGGGCCAACACCTGGACCTGACTGTGGGAGCACAGAGCCCCCGGTCCTGCCATCCCTCCAGGATGCATCCGCATCTCGTGTGATGAGCATCCACACTCGGTGGAGGGAGCCTTCCCACCTCGCTACAGGAAGGAGGGAGCTCACCAAGCATGAACGCACCTTGCTGCAGATCCCATGGCCAGTGGGGCGCGCACTGATCTGAACCTTTTTAGATGACACCAAAGCTTGAGCTGCCTCTGCTCAGCACAGAGGCAGTGAGAGATGGCAGATATAGGAAGTCCTATGTCCTGTAGGACACACGAGTTCCTTTGATCCAAGGAATTGGAGGAATCTGTATCTGTTCCCTTTCAGTGGGCAAAGCACCCGCTGCAGTCATGAGTGTTGTATTAGCCCCTTTCCCTGCCTTTAGCTGAAACACCTGAGAGGAGCTTCTTGGGGAAAGAAAGGGCTTACTCCAGCGTCCAGTTTGGCGATTACAGTTCAGGGTCTGGCAGTCCACCGACTTGTCAATTACAGTCCAGCGTAAGAGACCACAGGGAAACAGGACTCGGGCCCAGAAGGGTCCAGGAGAGAGAGTAACAAAATCTGGGGGAGGATAGTGGAGGCTTCCTGAAGATAGCAGATTCTGAGATGCCTTTTAAATGATGAGTGGCGTGGCCTCAGGGAACTGGAGTAACTTGAGGAAGTTATTTTCCCTCTCTCAGCCTTGGTTTCCCACATTAAAAGAGAAATACAAGACCTGCTCTTAGGATCATTGTGGCAAATAATACTGTTAACGTTCATCAAATGCTTGGCCGGGTGCCCACCTGTGGTTGGTGTTTAATGAAGGGTACCTGCATTTGTTTTTAATAAAATTGTTGTTGATAATTACAGGCAAGGTTGGGGGTAGTTAATACCCTCCACGTCCTGGCCGTCTCAGCCTGCACACATGCGGCCCCTGGTCTGCTAGCCGGTTTGAAGCAGCATTTAGTATGTTCTGTGGCAGTGGGACTCCGGTGTGGGGCTGGAGCCTCATTAAGGATTCCCAGGATGGGGGGGGAGGGGCAAACTGTGTGTTGCATGGCTGTGGGGCCGCAGATTTGGTTCAGGGGCAATGCAGTGCCAGGTGAGCACTCAGGTTCTCAGGAGCAGACATCACAGCGTGCTCACCTCCATGACCCTGGTGTTGAGACCTGGTACCCCCGGCCAGTCAGCACGTCCACGAGGACCTGACTTCCCCTCTCAGCAGAGCTGCTCTTACTCCATCAGGCAGATTCTGTTCCCTGAACATTTTGCAAATTGTTGTCCTTTTGTCCATTCCGCCAAAGCATCTCCTAGTCCAAGTTCGTATCTTTTCCTGCACAAACAGCAGCCTTAGAACTGGTTTATCTGACTCCAGTCTCATCCCTCTAAGCCTTCCTCAAGCACCTTTCTAAAAACATAAATGTTCTTGAGCTCCTACCTAAAATTCAGTGAACAGAATTAAAAGGAAAAAAAAAAAAACTTTTAAAGACAAAACAACCCTTCCAGACTTTCCCATTGCCTATAGGCTGAGTCAAGTTCCCCTTGTTGGCTTTGGAATTCAACAGACCTGTGTTTAAATCCTGGCTTCTTCACTTTCTGGCCATGTGGCCTTGGGCAAAATGACTTCAGCTCTCTGACCCTTCGTTTCCTCATGGAGTTGTTGTGAGTTAAGTGGAGTATGTAGGATCCCTTTAAATTGTTCTGTGGGTGCAGTAGGCAAGGTTTGACAAAGATAAATTATGGATGCCGGTGATATTTAGCATGACATTCAAAAGCCACTCTTCTTGGTACGATCCTCCTGGTTTTGGTTTTTGTTTGTTTGTTTATCTTCATATTCTTTAGTTTTTTCTTCTCTCTGCTTCAAACTCTACATTGTAGGTGTTGGGAACGGTTAGTCACTCTCCCAAACTTCTGTATTGCTTCATACTTCCAACTGCATACAAGGTTTCTTTTGTCCCAAATGGCCTATCCCATCTCTTAATCTCTTTCTCATTCTTTAAACATTACACTGTAAAAACTTTCCCTGATCTCTCCAAATGGATCTGACCATCCTTCTCTTATGTTCCCACAGCCCCTTTTGTTCCTTGTAGGATTGTACTGATTTGTGACCTGTGTCTAGGTTTCTTTTTTAATTGTGAGTTCTTTGAGGGCAGGAATCAGATTTTATTCTTTATTTCCCAAGGATAAAGAAGCCACCCAAAGAGACAGAGGAATGGAAGGCACAACTGGGTTTTTTGGTAGTGGAAATCTTGCAAAACATGGCATCTGTGTTGATACTGTGTTAAAAGAGACCTTGTTTCTTGTTACAGTAAAATAGATGGACCTGCATTAATCTTTCTGCCATCAGCAAACACAGCTCTGAACAACTGTCTTCCTACATTACACAATAGGTAGTTCAGGGCCATGACCCCTGAGTGCAAGGAAGCAGATGAGGTGAGGCCTACCATCCTCCTAGCCTTTTGCCTCAAGGTATTTTCTAGAAACTGGAGCCAGAAGGGGAATCCCCAGCAAAGCTCAGTGGTCCTGCTGGGTTGCAAAGTTAAAGGAAGGATTTGGAGGGAGAAGTAGTTTAAGTTTTCGTGTCAGAAGACCAGCTAGACCGGAGCTACTCAGCAAAGAGCTGCAGATATCTGAATTGCCAGATACGCTGAAGACCTGCTCTCCCTGTAGTCCACAGAGCTCACCCCAGCGAGGAATTATTCAAGTTCTGACCAGCCACTCAGCATGTCAGAGACCCCAAGAGGCCTTGATTTTTTTAATATATATATGATAGCAATGAAGTTGGGGAAATTACTCTTTTTTTTTTTTTTACTAAGAGAGACAGAGAGAAAGGTCCTCCTTTTCTGTTGGTTCACCCCCAATGGCCGCTGCGCCGATCCGAAGCCAGGAGCCAGGTGCCTCTCCCGGTCTCTCATGCGAGTACAGGGCCCAAGGACCTGGGCCATCCTCCACTGCACTCCCAGGCCGCAGCAGAGAGCTGGACTGGAAGAGGAGCAATTGGGACAGAATCTGGCACACCGACTGGGACCGGAACCCAGGGTGCTGGCGCTGCAGGCAGAGGACTAGCCCATTGATCTTCGGCGCCTGGCGAGGCCTTGATTTGATAGGAGGTTTAAATTAACTCCAGAGTAAAAGGTGTTTTAGACCTGCCCTAACAAATTCAGCCCTTGGGAAGCTAAGACAGGGCTTTAGGGTTGCTGGTGATGTGCTGGGTTTCATTCTGAGTGTCAGTTACATGGAGAGGACTTCAAGTTAGACACTGATAATATGTACAATTTTAGGAATGTGTATGGAACTTTAGTGAAAAGAAATTTGAAGCTATTTATGAAGCTCTCAAAAGATGTGCAAGAAATTTAACCCTAGCAAAAAATGTAATCCTCTTCAAAAGAAGACAACAAAACCTATAATATCTAGCATCCTACTTAAAAGTATAAGACATATTAAGAATCAGAAAAGTATAACCTATTACAAGAGAAAAAACAGCCATTCAAAATGTGTCTGGAAATGACAGGTACAAGGGCAGACATTCGGCCTGGAGGTTAGGGTACCTGTTAGGATGCCAGCGTTGCTGCCTGACTTCAGTCCCAGGCTCCAGCTCTTGACTACAGCTTCCTGCTAATGCAGACCCCAGGGGGCAGCAGGTGAAGTAGTTGGGTCCCTGCCACTCATGGGAGAAAAGGACTTAGAAACAGATGTTATAAAGTTATAAATAAACTAATGGACTTAAAAGACTTGAACTAAATGAGGAATGGAAACTATAAAAAGAATGAGAGGAAACATCTACAGGTGAAAATATAATGCCTAGAATAAAAAAAAATGGACTTAAGAGGTGAGAAGACACGGGAGAATATGATTAATGAACTTGAAAACATAGCAACAAAAACTATACAATATGGAAAAGAAAAAAGAAAAAAGACTGTAACAAGTTAACCTCACTGATCCAAGAAGCTTAGTGAACCTTAAGCATAATGGACCCAAACAAAACCATGCAAAGGCACATCTTGATAATTGCTCAAAAAATAAATAAATAAAAATAAGAGAAAGAGGTAGTTATGGCAGACTTTTTGTCTGGAGCTATGTAAGTCAGAAGGTAATGGAATAACATTTTTATAATAATGAAAGAATTTGTGTAGGGGCCGGCGCTTTGGCGCAGAGGGTTAACACCCTGGCCTGAAGCACCGGCATCCCATTTGGGTGCCAGTTCTGGTCCTGGATGCTCCTCTTCTGATCCAGCTCTCTGCTATGGCCTGGGAAAGCAGTAGAAAATGGCCCAAGTCCTTGGGCCCCTGTACCCACATGGAAGACCTGGAAGAAGCTTCTGGCCCCTGGCTTCAGATTGGTGCAGCTCTGGCCATTGTGACCATCTGGGGAGTGAACCAGTGGATGAAAGACATCTCTCTGTCTCTACCTCTCTCTCTAATTCTGTCTTAAAAAAAAAAAAAAAGAATTTGTGTCAACCTAGAATTCTATTTTCAGTGAAAATATGCTTGAAAACAAAGATGTGAAATAATTGTAAGCAGGATTGAACTATAAGAAATAAAAATGGAAGTTTTTTTTTCAAGATTTATTTATTTATTTTAAAGTCAGAGTTACAGAGAGAAGGAGAAACAGAGAGAGAGAGAGATGGGGGGGGTCTTCCAGCCACGGCTTCACTCCCCAGTTTGGCACAACAGCCAGAGCTGTGCCGATCTGAAGCCAGAAACCAAGAGCTTCTTCTGGATCTCCCATGCAGGTGCAGGGGCCCAAGGACTGGGGCCATCTTCTGCTGCTTTCCCAGGCCATAGCAGAGAGCTGGGTCAGAAGTGGAGCAGCCGGGACTTAAACTGGCACCCATATGGGATGCCAGTACTGGAGGGGATGGCTTTGTCCGCTACTCCACAGAGCCGGCCCCAAAGCAAGTTCTTTAAGTACAAGAAAAATGGTAACCGTAAGAAATTTGTATTATAAGGGAGTGAGGAGAAGCAGAAACGGTAAAATGTAGCTAAATGTTAGAAACTAATTTTCTCATTTTTATTTTATATCAAAGATAACAACCAAATATGTGACAGGCAGCGCCAAGGACAGGAAGGGAGAACGGAAGTGCACGATAGGGGCCAGCCTTGTGGTGCAGCTGGTCAAGCTGCTGCCTCCAATGCCAGCCTCCCATCTGAGTGCCAGCTCCCAGCTGCTCCACTTCTGATCCAGCTCCCTGGTAATGTGCCTGGGAAAGCAGCAGCAGATGGCCCAGGTACTAGCGCACCTGACAGCCGCATGGAAGACCCAGATGGAGTTCCCAGGCTCCTGGCTTCAGGCTGTGTTGCAGTGGATTCCGGCCCAGTCTGGCTGTGGTGGCCTTTTGGGGAATGAAACCAGTAGAGGGAAGTTCTCTGTCCCTGTCTCTCCCTACCCCTTTCTCTATCACTCTGCCTTTTAAATAAATAATAAATCTTTCTGTATAAAAGAAAGCTAGCTATGTTATAAAAAAAAGCCTATATGACATTATTTGAAGGTATTGAGTTAAAAATAAATCTTTAGAAAAAACACATACATACATACATACGTACATAGTAAACCTGAGAGGAACCACTAAGGGAAAAAAAGGCAGATATGTAGCTGATTAGCCAATACTGAATGGCCAAAAGATCTAGAGGAAAAAGAATAAAGGAACCAAACAGAATAAGTGGGAAAGTTGATGAGCTTACAAACCATATTGATCATTACATTAAATGTATATAGCCTAAATACTCCAATTAAAAGGGTTATAAGTTATATAAAAAAGATCCAATTGTATGCTATATACAAGAATTCTGCTTTGAACATAAAAAGTCAGAAAGATTAAAAGAAAGGAAAAATACACCTTGCAAACACTAATCAGAAGAGTTTGTGGGGAGAAGACGCAAGTCTTCCTGACAGAATAACTGTAAATACTCCCCAGGAGAAGGGACGTCATCCCCTGCTTCCAGCCCCTTTTGAAAGTGGGCTTGACCTGCTGCCACACTTCTAAAAAAACAGAGTAAAGAAAGAATAAAAGCGTTAGTGGAGAGATTGGCATTCGTGACGTTAGCCAAGTCACACCTGTGATGTAGTGTGGCTGTCATGCGACCCGTGATGTGAGGCTGGGAGGAGGATGCTTCTCTTCGCAGTGTCCTTTCCATAAGCCCTCTCTGATCAGGACAGGGGCTGCAGTGAACTCGGGGCCTTCTACAAAGTACCCGACCAGTATTGCTCAGAGCACTCAGGGTCATTCATAGAAAAAGGAAAGACTGGCAAACTGTCCCAGACCAGAGGAGACTAAGGAGACACACTACTAAATACAACACAGAATCCTGGATGAGCCTTGGGACAGAAAAAGCATTTTAATGGAAACACTGCTAAAGTCACAGTTTAGTTGATAATAATGTACCCATGTTCTTAGTTTTGAAAAGTGTACAACATATACACAAGGGTACTTCAAAAAACTAGCATAAAATGGAATTAAAAGTTTATTTTAATGCAAAAAATTTTGAAATGCATGCATACATGGGCCTTCAAAAGTTCATTGAAAATGCATATTGTGCAAAAACTATGTATGGATTTCAAAAAATTTTGCAGCCGATTAAACTTACCTTGTAAATCTGTTTTCCATAGCCTTTTGAAGTGGCCTCATGGAAGACGTATTAAGGAAGAACTGAAACTGGTTAAGGAATAGATGGGTACCATTGCGCTGTCTTTGCAACTTTTCGATAAATCTAAACACATTCTAAAATAAAAGTTTATTTTAAAAAAACAAGGGAGTATTGGAGAATAACTTTATGCCTGTAATTCTGGCAAATTTGATGGAAAGAACAAATTCCTTAAAATATACAAATTAGAAATTAACCTAAAAATAAAAAATTTTTACCAAAGAGTTTTGAATTTACAATTAAAGCTTTCCAACCAAGGAAAGTCCAGGCCCAGGTAGCCCCACCAGTGAATTCTAGAACACACCAGTGAATTCTAGAACACACCAGTGAATTCTAGAACACACCAGTGAATTCTAGAACACACCAGTGAATTCTAGAACACACCAGTGAATTCTAGCAGACGTTTCAGAAAGAGCAGAGGAGCACCTCCCGTCTTATCTGATGAGATCCGCATTATCCTGACATGAAAACCAGACAAAGAATTTACAAGAAAAGGAAACCACAGACCAGTACACCTCATAAATATCAAGACAGAAACTTGAACAAAATATCAGCAGATTGAATCCTGCGATATATAAAAAGATAATACATCATCATCAAATGAATACAGATTGGCTGAATATCTGAAAATAATCCATGTTGTTTACCATATCAGTAGGCTAAAAGGGAACATCCTAGCAAGGCATATGCAAAGAAGAAGTATTTTAGGACAAATTAAGCACCTGTTCACGTTAAAATACTATCCACCTCCTCACCCCTGCCCCACCCCCCACCCCCCTCCCATGAGAGTGAATGGTGAAAGATTGATTGCTTCCCCGCTGAGAATGGCACCAAAAAAGAAGGATGTCTGCTCTCCCCATTTCTGTTCTGCACTGAGCTGGAGGTAGAAAGAGTTCACTAAGACAAAAGAAATAAAAGCCCGAAAGATTAGAAAGCAATAGGTAAAATTGTCTTTATTCAGACAACATGATCATACATATGGCAAAACCCTATAAGGTCTTTTTTGACAGGCAGAGTGGACAGTGAGAGAGAGACTGAGAGAAAGGTCTTCTTTTTGCCATTGGTTCACCCTCCAATGGCCGCTGCGGCCGGTGCACTGCGCTGATCCGAAGCCAGGAGCCAGGTGCTTCTCCTGGTCTCCCATGGGGTGCAGGGCCCAAGCACTTGGGCCATCCTCCACTGCACTCCCTGGCCACAGCAGAGAGCTGGCCTGGAAGAGGGGCAACAGGGACAGAATCCGGTGCCCTGACCGGGATTAGAACCCGCCGCAAGGTGGAGGATTAGCCTAGTGAGCCACGGCGCCCGCCCCTATGAGGTCTTATAAATGAATTTAGTAAGGCTGCAGGATAAGACCAGCATGCATATGTTGAAGGCATTTCTATATAGTTGTTATGAGCAATTGAAAAATTAATTTCTTTTTAAGATTTATTTTATTTGAAAGGCAGAATTACAGAAAGGCAGAGGCAGAGAGAAAGAGAGAGGTCTTCCATCTACTGATTCACTCCCCAGTTGGACAGCCAGAGCCGGTCCAATCCAAAACCAGGAGCCAGAACCTTCTTCCAGGTGTCCCACGTGTGTGCAGGGCCCAAGGACTTGGGCCAATTTCTACTCTTTTCCCAGGCCATAGCAGAGAGCTGGATTGGAAGTGGAGCAACCAGGACTGAATCCAGTACCCATATGGGATGCTGGCACTGCAGGCGGCAGCTTAAACCGCTGTGCCATGGTGCCAGCCCGCCCTCCAAAATGAGAGTTTTAAGGCATTATTTAAATTGACATATATGGCCTGGGAAAGCAGTAGAAGATGGCTCAAGTGCTTGGGTCCTTGCACCCCCGTGGGAGACCCGGAAGAAGCTCCTGACTCCTAGCTTTGGATCGGCACAGCTCCAGCCGTTGTGACCATTTGGGGAGTGAACCAATGGAAGGAAGACCTCTCTCTCTGCCTCTCGCTATCTGCAACTCTACCTCTCAAATAAATAAATAAAATCTTTAAAAAAATAAAATGACATATAAAGCACAGAATACTTACGAATAAATTTAATAGCATATGTGCAAGAGTTGTATACTGAAAGCTATAAAACATTTTCTGATTTAAAAAAAAAAAATGACCTAAATACATGCAGAGATATTCCATGTTTTAAAGTGGAAGACACAGTAATTTTTTAGAAAACATTTATTTATTTATTCATTTGAAAGTTGGAGGGAGAGGAAGAGGGATGGAGGGAGATCTTCCATCTACTGTTGCCCTCCCCAGCAGCCAGGGCTGGACCAGGCCAGACCAGACCAATGCCAGGAGGCCAGTCTTCCTCAAGGGTGACGAGGACTCAAGGACTTGAGCCATCACCTGCTGCTTCCCAGGCGCATTAGCGGGAGCTGGATAGGAAGTGAATTAGCTGGGACTGGAATAGGGGCTCCAGTGTGAGGTGCAAATGTCAAGGTGTGGCTCACTCCCCTGCACCACAATGTCTTCTCTTTATTCAGTGTTTTTAAGATGTTAATTTTCCCTCAGTTGATCTATAGATTCAGTATAATCCCAACCCAAATTCCAGATGGCCTTTATATTTGAAAACTTGACTAGCCGATTCGAAAATGAGTATGATATGCGGAAGATCTGGAACAGACAAAACAATGTCGAAAAATGAATGAAGTTGTAGGACTTATATTACCTGCTTTCAGGACTTACTATGAAGTTACAACAAACAAGACAATGTAGATAGATGTATAGGTCAATAGCACAATATTAAGAATCCAGAATTAGAACTACATGGAAATGATCAATTTATTTTCAACAAATATGACACAATAATGCAATAGAAAGGGCTGGCGCTGTGACGCATTGGGTAAAGCTGCTGCCTGCAGTGCCAGCATCCCATATGGGTGCCGGTTCAAGTCCTGGCTGCTCGACTTCCAACAGCTCTCTGCTATGGCCTGGAAAAGCAGTGGAAGTTGGCCCAGGTTGTTGGGCCCCTGTACTCCCGTGGGAGACCTGGCTCCTGGCTTCAGATCTGCGCAGCTCTGGCTGTTGCGACCATTTGGAGGAGTGAACCAGCAGATGGAAGACCTGTCTCTCTCTCTGCCTCCTTCTCTCTCTGTATAACTCTGACTTTCAAATAAATAAATAAATAAGTAAATAAATAAATAAATCTTTTTTAAAAGATGCAATTTAAAAGAGATTTTTTTAACAAGCTGAAACTGGATATCTGTATGGGAAAAAATGAACCCTTGATTTTTTAACTCACATAAATACGTACTCAAAATAGATTTTTTAACTTAAACATAGAATCAAAACCTGTATAATGACTAGAAGAAAATGTAATAAAAATTTTCATGAACTTGAGATCGTCAGAAATTTCACAGCGCATTTAAAATCATGCATCTTAAGAGAAGAACTGATAAAGTGGGCTTCATAAAGAGGAAACAACTTGCCGTCCTCTAGAGACGTGGTTGAAGATTGATGAGACAGGGTTCAGCCTAGCTTGTATATAGAAGCAAACATGCAAATGTTTTTAAGCAGCTTTGTTCATAATCTCCAAACTCTGGAGACATTCTAAATATCCTCTATTTGATGAACATAACAAATAATGGTACACTCATAAAGACTACTACTCAGCAATAAAAAGGAACTAACCATGGAGCTAGCCAATAAATGGACAAATTTCAAATACATTATAAGTGAACAAATGCATTGATATGCCATCCTAGAGCAAGCTAAGGAATCGGCTGAGTGATTGCCAGAACTATAACGTGACACAAAGGCCATTCCATATCTTGATCGTGGTGATGAATATATGACCATATATGAATATATGACTCCATGCACCTCTCAAAATTCGTTGCTCTGTTCATTAAAAGTGGTGAATTTTACCATATGTAAATCATGCCATAATAAGCCTACCTTCAAAAATATTTTGAAGACTGACCACACCAGTCACGGTGTGATACAACGTACCTGTAGCTCTCATTCCTTATGAGGGCACTTTGGAAAACAGTTGGCAATTTTCTGCAAAGTTAAACATAGGCCTCCCACAATACCCAGCAGTCCCACTCATCGCTGTTTATCAGAGACAAGTGGAAATACGTGTCCAAACAGGCCTGTACGTGGAAGTTAAAGCAGCTTTATGCAGAGTGAACAGTAACTGGAAACAAGCCAAATGTCTATCAAGTGGTAGACGCATCAACAGTGTGCATTATCTCTGATTTTTTTTTCGTTCCTGAGTCAGTAGTCCACAGTAACAAACTTACACACACAACAATGTGAATGAGTCATAAATATATTACACTGAACAAAAGAAGCCACACACAGGAGGATGTGCTGTGTGCTTTCATTTACATGACATTGTGGAGGAGAGAGTCTCCAGAGGATACAGGCAGATCGGTGGTTGCCTTGGCTAGGATGAGAAGGCAGGGCCTGGCTGCCCAGGGACACACTGAACCTCTGTGGGTGAAGGAGATGTTTTGTGTCTTGTGGGGGTGGTTACACTGGTATACACACCGGT
This sequence comes from Sylvilagus floridanus, assembly GCA_949820135.1. Taxonomy (NCBI): domain Eukaryota; kingdom Metazoa; phylum Chordata; class Mammalia; order Lagomorpha; family Leporidae; genus Sylvilagus; species Sylvilagus floridanus. The sequence continues at coordinate 89,280,212 of OX463243.1, read as the reverse complement.
CACAACTCATCAAACTGTACTTCCTGAATGTATGCTTTCTATTATATATGAATTACAACTTAATACATTTTTTGAAAGGTAGAGATCTTGGAAATTAATTTTTAAAAGAGGAACCCAACGTTGAGTAGCGTTCAGCACAGCTCTGCTGGTTTCTGTGTGATTCATGAACACAAGCAAAGGGCAAAGGGCAACTGGAGGCTGGATTGCTCTGGCCTTCTGCTAGATGCCTAGACAATTTAGTATCAAGTTTTATAATCTTGTCTCACTTTGCTTTTTCTACCCTTTAAAAAAAATGAGGTTGGGGCCGGCGCCGTGGCTCAACAGGCTAATCCTCCGCCTTGCGGCGCCGGCACACCGGGTTCTAGTCCCGGTCGGGGCACCGGATTCTGTCCCGGTTGCCCCTCTTCCAGGCCAGCCCTCTGCTGTGGCCCGGGAGTGCAGTGGAGGATGGCCCAGGTGCTTGGGCCCTGCACCCCATGGGGAGACCAGGAAAAGCACCTGGCTCCTGGCTCCTGCCATCGGAGGAGCGTGGTGCGCCGGTCGCAGCGCGCCGACCGCGGCGGCCATTGGAGGGTGAACCAACGGCAAAAGGAAGACCTTTCTCTCTGTCTCTCTCTCTCACTGTCCACTCTGCCTGTCAAAAATTAAAAAAAAAAAAAAAAAAAAAAAAAAATGAGGTTGGTGGAGTTAATGCCTCATACTTTCCTAGTTCCATGATATTTGCAAATGTGCTGATGTCACTGGCAAAATTGCATTCTTTCCCAGCTGTGGATTTTGTAGGAGAAATGTGTCGGTACTCCATCTTTTACTGCTCTAACTGCCTGTTTACAGACTTCATGTTTATTTTGATCCTGCCTGGAGTTCTGCCTACCAGGTGTCCTTCCTGGCTTAGAACCCTCAGACTCTGGGGGTGCTCTCCACTCTTGTGAATCAAGAACACATTGGATCCCAAAAGCAAGGGACCAGATCCTTCGTGCCGCTGATCTGCCCTGTTAGTGCGTCTGTTAGTATTCTTTGATGGAGTGCTTATTCATTCAACAGGCATTTCCTGAGCACCTACTAAGCGCCAGGTGTCTGATAGAGCAGATACAGAGATGATTCAGACCTGACTAAGCTGTCTCAGTGAGGTTACAGGCTGGTTAAGAGATGAACTGTCTTGCCCCCACTTCTCTAGACCCAGTGCAGCCTCCACACTGTAATCAAAAGCAGATTCCAGAACAAGGGTACCACTCCGCACTTACAGCTCCTTAGCGGGTCCTCCTGTTTCTCTGGGTGAGATTCAAGCTCCGTAATACGTCCCTTTAACTGCCAGTCTGCCTGCCCCTGTGCCGCTCCCCTGCCCACCCGTGCTTACCGCCGGCGGCTCTGCAGCCATCCACAGGAGCCCTCAGACACTGCTGGTCTCGAGGTCCCACGTTGCAGATTCACCCGTTATTCCTTCAGCCCAAGTTTTCCAGAAGTATGCTCCCTGTCTGGGGCCACAGGGCTGTGGAGTTGTGGAAGTGGTCACCACCAGTTTATTGTGAAAACAAGTTGCCTATCCCTGCCTTCTGGGTAGTTTTTTGTTTTATCATGAGCAAGCCAGAGAGGACAAAGGATTGTAAATCAGGTCTTTTGATTTTCTTTTTTTTTTTTGACAGGCAGTGAGAGAGAGACAGAAAGGTCTTCCTTTTTCCCTTGGTTTATCCCCCAAATGGCCTCTACGGCCAGTGCGCTGTGGCCGGCGCACTACGTGATCCGAAGCCAGGAGCCAGGTGCTTCCTCCTGATCTCTCATGGGGGTGCAGGGCCCAAGCACTTGGGCCATCTTCCATTGCACTCCTGGGCCACAGCAGAGAGCTGGACTGGAAGAGGGGCAACCGGGACTATAACCTGGGGTGCCGGCTCCGCAGGTGGAGGATTAGCCAAGTGAGTTTGGTTCCCACCTGGTAACCAAATGTCAATCTGACAAGTTTTTTTTTTCTTCAAATTGTACTTAAAAACCCCAGTGCCACGGGGTCCTTTGGGTTTTGCACCTCTTGCAGCCCCCCTCCATGCCACCCTGGCTGGAGGTCTTTGACTCTGTTAAATCTTGCTTTTAAACCTTTAAAAAACAAAGAAATAAAAGAAGTAGTCACCGTATCTGGACAGAGACAAATGCGCTGGGAGGCTGGACTGGAGCACGTGGAAGCTGGCAGTGTGCATGCAAACAGAATGCCTTCGGGCAGGGTGACGGTCATCGTGGTTGGAGCATAGGAAACATGGTTGGGATGAATGCAGGAGATTAGAGAAGACGACAGGAAGGACCAGGTTGGAGATGCGCATCCAACAAGTTTGGGCGGTGGAGAACCAGCTGAGATGTCTAGCCCTGGGAAGGATGTGTTGAGCCCCACACTTGTGTGAATCACAGCCTGAGGGAGCAGTGTTAGATCCCAGCTCTTGTTGTCTCATTTCCAACCTCTAGCCAGAGAGCCACTGAGAGCTGACTGCAGGTCAGAGTGCACTTGCTTCAGAGAATTCTGTGTCGCCTCTGACCAATGTCCAGTCATCCATCCCTGCTGCTTGTACGGAATTGTCTGTGGGTCTCTGTTCTGCCTGGGCAGCTCTCTACCACAGTGCCCACGTGGCGTGCCTTGCAAATGTTCACAGGAAGAGAAGGCGCATCGGGGTCCGGTGGGCCTTGCCCTGAGCGCGTGTGTAGGATTTGTCAACAACTGTGGATTTTACGGGGCTTCATTAAAGATGCTGGAGCAGGAGCACGGTGGGACATCAGAAGAGACCCCCGCAGTAAACCACAACTCGGAGCTTTGGAATGCAGTAAATGTTTAAGAGACTTCCTTCCTTTCATTACCGAATTTTACTTTACTTTTATACCAGTAAAGAGTTGTGTTTTATTGGTCGAAATTTCTTGATTCCGTTTTCCCCAGGTCTGTTTAAAAGCTACATTTTATCTTTGAGGATGTTTGGCTCGTGGTGGAGGAAGTGCTGCCAGCGGATTCAATTAACTGGCAGAGCTCGCAGATATTGTACGCGGGTTCTTTTTTTTCCCCCCTTCTTTTTCACAACTGCTACATAAACACAGCTGGGTTTAATATTTGTGGCAACGAAGATTTAACTTGAATCATTTTACTCCGGGTAATTAATGTGTGGACTCTCGGCTACTCTTTGGTCGGTGTGTAATCCCTCTGCCTCTCTGCACTCTGGCTCTCTGGATAATGAAGTGTGCTCCTCTCGGTCTTTGCCCTGCCTTAAAACTGCTTAATATTTGGCCGTTCCCACTAGAGAGCAGATGCTTTTCTTTGCAAGAATTGAATTTCTGTCAGCTCTTTTATGCATCATGTGTTTGGAACTGTAAGTGGATCAAGTTGTTCACCACAGCAGGGACACTGTGAAACACATCTATTATACACATTTCCCACCCACCCCCCTTCCTGTTTGCTTCTCCCCTGAGGAGGTGGAGACGCCCGGATCCCCTTGGGAGCTATCTCACTCCGTGTGGATGTGTCCATGTGATCCACCGCGGATCCCGCCTGGCCGCTTCCCTAAGCGTGGAAATCTATATCCATTCCGCCCAGGATTGTTACCGAGACAAATCCTGCTTTTATCTTCGTAAACACCGAGCACTTCATTAACTCCCAAATACACACCGAGCTTGGGTCACTAAATAAATCCACTAAGCTCAGCATAATGAGTGACATTTCAGTAATTGATGCCCTAGAAAATGTTAATTGTGAACCCGTTATTCTATGCTGTGCTAAAATCAAAGCTGGGGTAGTTTTGGCTTTGGAGTGGGGCTAGTGTGGAAGAACAGTCACCATCTTAGGCTCCTACTGTGTGCCAAGCTCTGGGGCTAGGGGCTCTGAAAATCTGGGCTACATAACAATCCTGGGGGGAGAAGGAACCTCATCTGAGGGGGCGTGTAGATGAAGGACAGAAGCTAACTTGCCCATGGCCATCCAGTTAACAGCCACTAGTTGAGCCAGAATTTGCACTCGGGTCCCTCTGAACCCAGAGTAAATTGGTATGGCGTGGGATCTTGTGCCCTGACGCTTGGTGCTCACTGGATGTAACGTTGCCAGTAGTGGGTCGATCGAAGTGTTGATTTATTACACGTTTCTTTCTTGCTGGCCTTGCTGCATTTCAGTCGTCTGTTCCGTGTCACATCTCAAGGCGATTGGCATTTATGGACACCTTTGTCTTCCATCTAAATCCGATCTCTTGGCAGTGATTAAAATAGTTCCAAGTTTTGCTTTCCCATCAAAGCTCAGTGTGGATGCAAACAACTTCCCCAGGCAAGCTACCATCTCCTTGCAGTTTTATTTTGTGAATTTCAATCCCCAGATTCAGCCCTGGACTGAAGGCTGACATTTCCAAATCTCTGGTTTGGTTTGTCAACATAGCTGTGATGGTGTTCCTGCTGTGACGTGCGGCTTTTGGGCCGCAGACAGTGGTTCTGAGGACAAAAGTGCATTCCGGCGCATTGTTAACAGATGTCATTCAGCTTGCGGGAGCCACTGTGGGACTGTCAGGTCTGGCTGAGATGTTCCTGGTCTTTAGGATTACTTCTAGTTAAATAGAAATTGGCCGGTGCTCATGAAGAAAGTCACTAGTCTGTTGATAAACATTTCGAATGATGGTTACCTTTCGTCTTCCTCCAGATACTTTTCAGTAGAACCAGGCATTGGTGTCTCAGTTCATTAGAAATGAAGCTGTCCCTTTCTTTTTGGGTTGCAGTCCACTTTGCTTTTGAAAGATGGTGGTGGTACTAAAAGGAAAAAAAAAAAAACTGGTGTAGGCTGTGTCGTTAAAAGCTTGTCTGACTTCCCTTTTGCTAGTGCGTATCTGTTTTTTCAAAGTAGCTAGCATTTTTCTGTTGTGTGTTGTGTTTGCAAGAGAATGCTTCTTGGTTTATTCATGTTGACAACTGAAAAGCCTTAGACCTAATTAAAAGAATCTCCACGAGCACCTTTACTGAACCATTTCATTACGCGGCACTGCACAGATTGCATTGTGAAGCTTGCGGATAGTTTAAATCTGACCTTTAAACCTGAACTGCCGGAAGCATGGGGACGAAACCCTTCTTTGAAAATGCTCCCTGGTTGCATCCCCACATATGCATACATGCACGCACGTATCTGGTTAGGAATCATCTGTTTACCGAATGACCACCTAATATAAACACACTTTCACTCTGAGCACAGCTTGCAGTCTCCTGTAGCTTGGTAAGACTTTCTAGCTCTGTCAAGTGTGTGTGTGTGTGTGTGTGTGTGTGTGTGGTGTTCAAGCTGAATTGTTCTAAGGGAAAACAAAGGCAGTTTCACTTCCCTGGGCAACACAAACAAGTACTGGAAGAAGGTGAGCCTCACGAACGGGTGGAAAGCCAGGTCTTTGCTGCAGCGTGTCTCCCTTTCCGCGTGAAGGTTCTTGGCGTGAGCACGTGGGGGTGGGGCAGCAGTGCACTTGAACGTGCAGGAGGCTCCCTGAGCTTTTTTGGGTGGTGGGGGTGGGGGGGTGTCAGATAGTGGAAGTGAGCCTCTTAGGGTTTTGTTTGATAAATGCACTTTTTTACTCCAAGAATATCGTTGGAAGGACTTGATGGTTTGTTCCGCGGATGCACGACAGAACCGTTAGAGCACACGGTGCAGTAGCCATTCACATAATGAAAATTGATCCTTTTGTCTGACAAAAAAAGCCGCTTCCAATTGTAACGCTTGTCCCTAACTTGCTGCCTGCCTCCCGCGCCGCCCGCGAGTTGTCTGGAGGGACACAGGGATCAGAGCCCGGGGCCCCGAGGGGCACGGCCAGCTCCAGCTGGGAGCCCTGCATTACTGACAGGACCCTGACTCCCCCACGGAGAACCGAGATCTTTGAGGAAAACATGAGATGCAGAAGCAGCAATTAAAGCCAACCGAGGTCAAGGTACAACCACGTTCTCGAGAAAGAGACAGAAAAGCCGAGAACGAAAGGAAGTGGTAATGGAGATATATTAAGTCGGCGGGGAGGGGGGGAACAGCCAGTGTCAGGGGCAAATCTCATTTGTTGGCCCAGGAAGCCTTGGCGGCAGTGAGAATTCACGGAAGGGCACGGGCTTGAGGGGCAGGGAGGCTTGGGCTCAATGTGGGTTCCTGGCGCTTGCTGCACCGTCTGTGATGTGGGAGTGAGTGTCGCGGTCCTCCACGTAGTGGGCTCTCTGTGCCTGCCCCACCCGGCTGAAGACGAGAGTTACAACAGCTGAACGGGACACTGGGTGTGGGGGTACTTGCCATGGCTTTGGTAACACAGCAGTGCTTGATACATAACACTTCCTGTTCCTTTCTCTTGTTCTCTTTCTCTTGGTCTACCAGCAGCTGTGGGAAGGAGAGTGGCGTGGGGTTGCCTAGGCACTCAGGGTTTTGGGCTTCAATTTTGAGACCAGGACTCCGGAAGAACCAGTGGGTAGCTCCACGTAGGTACAGGCAGTGAGGATCGCCGGTGTGAAGGTGGTAGAGGTGCTGGTGTCTCTGTGCCCCCAAGGACAGGGAAACAGGTCACCAGCCCTTGCCCCCTCCAGACCCAGACGTTCCCCAGGGGCCTGTAGAACAAAGCCACGCTGTCCGCTTTGTTCAGGAAGGGAGCAGTCACCAACTGGCCTTGGTCTCCGAAGGGGAAAGGAAGACGTGACTCTGTTGCCTTGCCACAGCTGCTGCTGATGCCTGTCTTGTCCAAAAACAAAGCGAAACGTTCCACACCAGTTCTGGCACCCGGCAGTTAAAGCACATCCCAGGGGAGAGAACTGGCGTCCACTGCGCAGACCGACTGGAGCCTGGCTTGGTGAAGAGCTGCGGCTGCAGTTGAGGTGTTGGGTCAGCGCTGAGGGTGGGCACGCTGCCTGTCTGCCTAGACAGCTTGTTCTAACGGAAGACACAGGCATGACTCGGCATGACTAGGGGCATTGCAGAATGCACCCTTTGCACGTGGCTGTGTTCAGAGAGAGTTTGTGATGGGGGATTCTCGATCTAGTACAGGCTAGACTGAGGAAGAGGCCTCTGAGCCGGGAGCTGTAGCTAACCAGGCCCCTGGTTTGTGTGTGATGTGGCAGCCACCATCCACATGCAGCTGTTTGCATTGATTAGAATGAAGTACGACGTTCAGTTCCTCAGTCACACTAGCCACCTTCCAGGTGCCTGGTAGCTGCTGTCACGCCGGACAGCACTGAACAGACGGTCTGTCATTTCCATCATTGGAGGTGGTAGCCTGTGCAAAGGTCTTGAGGTGTGGCGGAGGCCAGCAGGACTAGAGCCAAGAGGGGAAACAAGAGCTTTGCCTCTGAAGGAGTCTGTGACGAGTCACGCAGGCCCTGCAGGCCAAGCTTGGACTTCAGTCTTGATCCTCAGAGCGAGGAGGAGATGACTGAAAGGTCTCAAGGTACCAGCAGCTGTGGAAAGAGGTGGATATTAAGAGTGAACCATCCCTGACTCCCTCCTGAGCCGCACAAGCTGCGTCCAAGGGACTCCGAAATCAACCAGTATTTGTTGAGTGCTGATATGTGCTGCAAATGTTATCATCATTCTCCCAGGGAGAAAGATGTGGAAACTGCTGGTCTGAAAGGGCCTACGTGAAACAGGCTGATGATGTGTACACAGTGTGAGGGCCCCTTTTGAAGTAGCAGGATGCTCACTTGGGACTGGTCTATGGGAGCTCAACTGGAAGTCCTCCAGCACGAGGCCCTCGTCCGTCTGCAGCGCTGGTCCCCGCACAGGGCCTGCAGAGGCACAGGATAGTGTGTCCTGGGGAAGGGCTGTCTGTGCCGGCAGAGGGCGTCCTGGAAACTCGGTGGTGTTTTTTGAATAGAAGAATTTTGTTAAAAAATGGTAAAAGAATAGGATAAAAGAATATCCAGGCTTAGGAGTAGGTTTTGAGGCCTCTGGAATCAAGTAGAAGATAAAGTTGGAAATGGAGTGAGAGTGAGCTGAAGCCTATGGAGGGCTTAAATGTGCTAAGGACCTGGGGCTCATTGTATTAGCCACAGGGAGTCCCCAGGAATTTTAGAAGAAGGGAGTGGCACAAAGCATCCTTCTGTTTTAAGAAGATAATTCAGAGCGAAGAATGGATTAGACCAGGAAGAAAATAGAGAAAGAAGCACCAGCTCAAAGACGCTTTTGCTATAATCCAGGTGAGAGAGGAAAGTTGGAATAATAAAACAAAGAGCCAGGCACTGTGCTACGTCCATCACCCATTTGACATCCACCATATTCTAACGATGCTGGATAAATGTGGGAGACAGCTCATTTTGCTACAAAGGATAGGAAAAAGGAAGCCATGTTTGCAATCTTGGACCTGGACTTGTACGAGTCAAACTCTGTGCCCCACTGCCCGAGGGACGCAGTAAGCACCAGGTGGGCAGAGGAAGCCAAGAGACCTGAGGAGCTGGCGTGACCGGGGACAGGGTGCAGGATGAGCTGGGGCTGAGGGAGGGCCAGTACTGTGCCGGGTCTTCCATGTTGTGTGGGACGGTCTCCGTGTCCCCTCTCACTCATTCAGCACGCAGGGTGCGCTTTCTTGTGCTGTGTCTCAGCTCTCCATTTCTGCAGTTGGGGAGGGCTGAGTAGCAGTTTCTCTCCTAGTCTTTTTCCTCACTGAAGAAGGTGATCCCAGACTTTTCCATGGGAAATGCCTCTCCAGCGTCAAAGCACTTGCTCATCTGTTCATTCATGGAACGGAACACTGGGCCGAGCGCTATGCTGACTGCTGGGTCTTCTGGGGGCCCCCCGTCTAGCAGGAAAGGTGGCAGGCACTGCAGCTCACCCTGGACCTGCCTGTACTCTCCAAGGGTGCTCTGGCTAATTGCAGGAGGGAGGGGGCTTCCCAGATGGGGGACATTGGATTCCCTCTTCCCTTTACCCCAACCAGTGGGTAATTTGACTATTAAAGAACAGTGCCCCGTTTTAATTCTTTATTATGAAAGTAACATTTTTTTAATAAAGAATAAGATGATCATGTATAAAATGGAAAGTGAAAGCATCCTTGCATGGTTGAAGTTTGATACATGACCTTTGGGATTTTTAATGTATATATACATATATATACACAGTTGTTTTTTTTTTAATGATTCCTGCTGCACATATTCTGCAGCTTGCATTCCCCCTCATTGAACAGTATTTTGCGGTCACTGAGTACTAGCATGGTCTTTTCAGCGGCTTTGCAGTATCTTGTTGTGAGGATGTGGTGTGGTGTGGCATACGGGCTAGGCCCCCTGTTGACAGGGCGAGGACAGGTGAGGCAGGAAGGGGTGAGGATGACTCTGGATTTTGCATGCTCCCAGCATGACACAGCGCGAGGCTGGTGGAGGAGGTCCTGCCCGACTGCGCTGGGGAGCCTGCACGCTTCTCTGGAGTGACGATGGCACACGGTGGGGCACTGAAAGATTTCCATGGAAGGTGGAGGGGACCGGGTTGGGGTTTTTCCAAGATTACTAGGACAAGCAGCGGTGGCATTGGGAGAAGCTGATGGCCCAGAGTCCGCTCAGCAGACTACACCAGCCAGCTGGCCAGAGACGGTGGTGGGAGCTGAAGCTGGCAGGGCCAGGATCGGGGCACGGAGGGAAGAGGGCAGGTTTGGGACATAGTGGAGGGTGGTGGTGGGAAGGCAGGGAGAAGCATGCAGCCTGAGCCCTGGGAGGCTGCCCGGCTGCTGCCACAGGAGCCGTGGTGGCACTCAGAGGAGGCGGGAGCCGAGGGATTCCCTGTGCTGTTTGTGCCCGTCCTGTGACACCTCCCTAACGGAGGAAGCCCTGCTACTGGCACTTCCAACCCCCCCTCGATTCCCTTACCCCTAATGAACCCCCGCGCTAATGATTTCACAGCACACTCGGGGCCAGTTCTGCTTTAGATGTGCCACAGTGGGCAAGTTAGACCCGAGATTGTCTCCCCTCACTTCTATTTAAAGGACGAGATGCCATCTGCAGCTCTCAGAGGCACAGAGACTGGCAGTTTCAAAGTTTGCAGTGCTCCCAGGTCAAGACGAAAGCGTCTCCGGCAAGGGGAGGGCCTCAGAAGTCTTGGCCTGCGTGGTCACGGGGACGCCGGCAGCCCAGGACCACTTGGCTGGCTTCAGACCAGCTGGGGGAGGCAGGCAGGAACTCGCTCGCATTTTCTCCCTTACAATCAGCGTCTCCTTCTTTGTGTAAAATGGTAATGAGGCCATTAGGAGAGGCTCACCTGAAGTGCAGCGTTGTGGATCCAAGGTAATTAAACACCTCCCGAATGAAAGGGAAAGGCCAGGGAAGGTTAAGTGAGGAATAATCTGCCGCACAGGTGGCCCAAGGCCTTTGAGGAGCCCGAGGAGGAGCGGCAGTGGCTTGCTCCATTTCAGAGAGGAAATGTCACCCCCGTCCTTGGGGGAGGCAGGGGTTTTCTCATCTGGGGGTGCGGAGTGAGTGATAGTTTTAACATTTTAATAAAGCACGCTTCTTGTCCATGTTTCCATCTCAAGTTGAAAGCCCACAGCTGCCCGCCCAGATGCTGCGGGGCCGCGTTGCCGCTCCTAGGCTGTCACAGCCGTGGCACTGGCACTCACGTGTCCCGGAAAAGAGCAGGGCACGGTCAACCGGTGTCGACATGGTCTCCAGACTGCTTCCCGTGTCCACCCTGGAACAGAGGCTGGGTCACCGGCACACGGAGCCCATCACTGTCCCCTCTGCGTTCCTTGCCCAGGCATTTGGCCCACCCCTTCAGCCACAGCAGAGCAGTTTTCCTTCTACTCAGTTAACTTTCACTGAATGGCTTGGTGTGTGCCAAGCGCTGTGCCCTGTGACTTCCTGTGTCCTTGCAGCTTGCTTCATTGCATAAAGCCTGGCAGGTCAGGTCCTCTGCTGTCTCCACACAAAAGCTTATGTTTGGGGCCGACGCTGTGGCTTAGTGGCGGAAGCTGCTCCGTGCTGTGCTGGCATCCCATATGGGCCCTGATTCAAGTCCCGGCTGCTCCACTTCTGATCCAGCTCTCTGCTGTGGCCTGGGAAAGCAGTAGAAGATGGCCCAAGTCCTTGGGCTCCTGCACCCGTGTCGGAGACCTGGAAGAAGCTCCTGGCTCCTGGCTTCAGTTGTAGCCATTCCTTTCTCTCCCTGTCTCTCTTTGCTTCTGTCTCTGCCTCTCTGTAACTCTGCCTTTCAAATAAATAAATAAATCTTAAAAAACAAACAGCTTATTCATGAATCTTGACAGTGGCATTATTCATGATCAGCAAACAATAAAAACAGCCCAAATGTTCTTTGACTAATAGATAATGGGCAGATGTTTTCACTGGGTGTCTGTGCAGTGGAATACTACTCAGCTTTGAAAAGCAATGAAGCACTGATATGAAAGTACTTCCAAAAATTCATGGAAAATGGAGTTAAAAGATATTGTGCAAAAAAATGTTTATACCCACACTTAGTTTTTCATCACTCACATTTCCATGGAATTTTTGAAGAGTCCACGTATGTGCTGATGTATGAACCATGCTCATTTTGAGCATTATGCTAAGTGAAAGCCACCAATCACAGAAGAAAACCGATTGTGTGATTACATTTTTTTTTTTTTTAGATTTTATTTTTTGAGAGGTAGAGTTACAGACAGACAGACAGAGAGAAAGGTCTTCCCTTTGCTGATTCACTCCCCAAATGGCTGCAATGGGAGGAGCTAAGCCAATCCAAAGCTAGGAGCTTCTTCCAGGTGCAGAGTCCCAAGCACTTGGGCCATCTTCCTCTACTTTCTCAGGCCATAGCAGAGAGGTGGATTGGAAGAGGAGTGACTGGGACTCAAACCAGCACCCATATAGGATGCCAGCACTGCAGTCAGAGGCTTAGCTTACTGTACCACAGTGCCAGCCCCATGGTTCCATTTTTATTAAATGTCAGAGTAGCCCAGTACATAGAGACAGAAGCAACTGGTTGCCTCAGTCGCTTGCAAGAATAGAATTAGTGGGGAATGGGAGGTGACAGCTAATGGCTCTCTTTTAGAGTTGATGAAAGTATCCTGGAGTTAGAGAGTAGTGATGGTTGTGCAACTATGTGACCATGCTAGAAATCATAGAAGTCTACACCTCAAATGAGTGGATTTTATGGTGAATGAACTGTATCTCTGTGAGCTGTTTTTCAATTTTCTTAGCAGAACTTCAGCAATAAAGCATAATGTCCACGGATCATTTAAAAAATGCATGTAGCCCATCCAAGAGCAATGATGCTGCTTAAAAAATATTAAAATAACAGTGCTCAAAATCATTTTTAAAACATTACTTTAAAAAGCAGAGCAGCAGAGAGACAAGGATAGACTAGAAAGAGATCTTCCATCTGCTGGTACAGGCCTCAAATGGCCACAACACCCAGTAGGTGAAGCCAGGAGCCTGGAACTCCATCCAGGTCTCCCACGGGGATGGCGAGGGCCCAAGTGCTTGGGCGTCTTCCACTGCTTTTTTAGCACATTAGCAGGGAGCTGGATTGGAAGCCAGGCAGCCAGTACTAGAACTGGTGTTCTGAGATACACGTGTTTCACATGGCTGCTACACTACAACATCCATCCCCAGATTGCTGATTCTTGAAATATTTGGGCTCCTTGGTTCTTTCAGAAATCTGAGGAAGGAAGTAGATCCTATGCCCAAAGACCAATCATTACTCACTCATACTGCAGATAGGTAGACAACTCTTAAGCTACCTAAATCTAAGTTTTAGTTTTGTCCAAAGTTTTTTTAGGAATAATTTTTTAAGATTTATTTTATTGATGTGAAAGAGTTATAGAGAAGCCGCAGCAGAGAGAGAAAGAGAAGTCTTCCATCCGCTGGTTCACTCCCCAAATGGCTGCAATGGCCAGAGCTCAGCCAGTCCAAAACCAGGAGCCAGGAGCTTCCTCCAGTCTCCCACATGTGTGCAGGGGCCCAAAGACTTGGGCCATCTTTCACTGCTTTCCCAGGCCATAGTAGAGAGCTGGATCAGAAGTGGAACAGCCGGGACTCGAACTGGTGCCCATATGGGATACTGGCACTATAGGCTGTGGCCTTACCCGGTACACCATAGCTCTGGTTCCTATCTGAAATTTTATCTTTAAATAACTTCAGACCATTAGCTAGTCATGTGTCTCAGTCCCTTACAGAATTTGTTTTCATGAAATGTACTCTTGACATGTTACTTGCATGTTTAAAAACAATGACCAGCTTCCCACTTCTCTCAACATGAAGGGAAAATCGTTCTTGATATCTGCCTCATTTTAAACTATCTTCCCCAGCATTCTCTGCAGTGACACCACAGTTCCCTCTATTCTCTGAGCTCCTTACCACAGGGCCTTTGTGTGTTACTCTCTGTACGCATACTGCTTCCTCCCCTCTGTGCCTAGCTAACTGCTTTAACTCCTCCTTCAGCTCTCTGCCAAGTCCGTTCCCTCCAGGAGGCCTTCCTGACCTCCACAGCCAACTCTGTTCCAGGCGTATCACAGTGATGATGTCACATGCATGGGTGCTTTTCTCGCTGGAACGTCTGCCGATTGAGGCACGGCCCACGTCTGGTTTCACCCATCATCATGTCCTCAACACCTGACATGGCGTGGGCATGTAGGAAATAATACTTGAGCAGTGAGGGAGGGACTCGAGGTCACCACATTGCACAGTTCAGGGGCACCTTCCGTGTGGATCCTGATGTAAATAGTGTAGCCTGAAGGTTTGTGCAGTCTGGCGTTCTGAGATGACGGAAAGGCATATCGGAGCTAGCTGGCAAGTCTGGTGTTGTTGAGGTCAAGGGCAACAGCCACCCTGTCACACAGTCGTTCCTCCGTTGGCTCATGGGAAAGTCCCTTTTAGATCTTGCTTTTAGGAAAATCGTCATTCATTTGAGCGACTTTGGTGTGTTGTAATCCATGGACCCAGGGAATCTCAAAACTTTCATCTTTCCCTCTTGGCCATGATCACTAAGAGGCTCTTAAGTCAAGTTGGAGCCCATTTCTAGCTCTGGCTTACGTTCATCTGTAAATCTGCCCCCAGCTGCTGCTTCTCCCCTCGCCATCACTTTCTTGCCTGTTTCGCTTGAATCTATTGAGTACATGTCTGTGAGTAACTGCTGTTCCTTTAGCATAAAATGTGTGAGCGATACAAGTCAGCCTTTTATTTCTAATATTTGTTAAGTCGTCTGAAGAAGAAGTGGAATTGGAACTAAAAGCTGTTGTGTAATTTGGGCTCAGACTTTAAGACTGATCTGCATTCCAGCTTGACCAGCTCTTGGGCTTGTTCTGAGGCAGATAGCCTGGCAGCCCTGAGACCTCCGCAGCCTTGTAGGATGGGACCCGTAATCCCTTCCTCACGGGATTATTGGCAGAATTATGCTGGAATACCCATGTGAAGGTACGCACTAGAATGTAGTAACTGTTTAGGAAATCATTTTACTTTTTATTAGACATGCTCTAATATAATGACATCCATTTAAAATTTGAAAACCTGCCTTGAGATGGAGACTTTCAAAGAATTCACAGAAAATGGAATTAAAAGATAAGCTTGGGGCCAGCTCTGTGGCGTAGCAGGTAAAGCTGCTGCTTACAGTGCCAGCATCCTCTATGGGTGCAGGTTCATGTCCTGGCTGCTCCACTTGTGATCCAGCTATTCTATGGCCTGGGAGAGCAGTGGATGATGGCCCAAGTCCTTGGGCCCCTGCACCCGCATAGGAGACTGGAGGAAGCTCCTGGCTCTTGGCGTCACCTCAACCCAGCTGTGGCCATTGCAGCCATTGAGGAGTGAACCAGCAGATGGAAGATCTCTCTCTCTCTCTCTCTCTCTTTCTTTCTCTCTTTCTGCCTCTGCCTCTGCCTCTCTGTAGCTCTGGCTTTCAAATAAATAATTTTTTTTTTTTTTTTTAAAGATAAGCTGGCCTGCGCCACGGCTCACTAGGCTAATCCTCCACCTTGCGGCACCGACACACCGGCTTCTAGTCCCAGTTGGGGTGCCGGATTCTGTCCCGGTTGCCCCTCTTCCAGGCAGCTCTCTGCTGTGGCCAGGGAGTGCAGTGGAGGATGGCCCAAGTGCTTGGGCCCTGCACCCCACGGGAGACCAGGATAAGCACCTGGCTCCTGCCATCGGATCAGCGCGGTGCGCCGGCCACGGTGGCCATTGGAGGGTGAACCAACGGTAAAGGAAGACCTTTCTCTCTGTCTCTCTCTCTATCCACTCTGCCTGTCAAAAAATAAAAATAAAAGAGATAAGCTTATTTTGGTGCGAAAAAGTTTTCAAATCCATGTGTACGTGGCTCTTTAAAACATTCACAGAAATGTATGTCATGAAGAAGCTTTGCCTGGATTTCAAAAAAATTTTTTTGCACCAAAATACTTAATTCCATTTTCCACAACTTTTTAAAAAATGTATTTGTTTATTTGAGAGGCAGAGAGACAGAGATCAGAGCCAGGAGGCAAGAACTCAGCCCAGGTCTCCTACGTGGGTGGCAGGAACCCAGTTGCTTGAGCCTGCTGCCTCCTAGGATCTGCATAGCAGGAAACGAGTGAGGAGCTGGCGCTGGAGATGGGATGCAGGTACCCTGGTGTGGAGCAGAGACATCTCACTGCCAGGCCAAACACCTGCCAGACTTTCTGAAATGCCCTTGTACCCCACACGCGTTTCCTTTCCAGGAGCTGGGCTCAGTCTTTCCCTCTGGCCCTGCCCTCAAGCTGTGTATGCTTTCTCTCCGTCACCAGATTTCTGCACTGAAGAACAGGCTGAAGAAGGTCTCCACGACCACGGGCGACGGTGTGGCCAGAGCGTTCCTCAAGGCCCAGGCTGCGTTCTTCGGAAGCTACCGGAATGCTCTGAAAATCGAGCCCGTGAGTAGCCACTTGGCATGCGAGCGTCTGGGCTTGGTTATGGCCAAAAACAAAAAACAAAAACGTACCTAAGGGGCCACAGAAAGCCTAGGGATCTTTGGCCTTTCTCAGAAGAGCCTGTGTGTGTGGTAGAGCTGGGGTTCCTGTGCTCCCCTGCCTTACCCCTTAGCCCCAGGAGGCTGTGCGTCCTCCATGGGAGGACCTGTGGGGTAAGGACGTTGGGACCCCCATACACAGGCACTGACCGTGTGTGTGAGATGTGGTGCCGGGTCCTTCACATGCACTGCTCTCGGTGAGGATTCACAGCGAGCCTGTGGGCAGATCGGCCCCATGTTACAGATGAGGAAACTGAGGCTCCAGGCCAGCGGCGAGCCCAGTGCTCCCACTGCGCCTCGGCCATCCTTCAGGGAGACCTTTGTTCTACACATGAGCCAGCAGTGTCCTGGGAACTCTCTGCTCAGTGGCACCTGCGTGTGCTCTTGGTGTAATGGCAGTACGGTGTGGCAAGGACTGGGCAGTGATGCCGCCCACCTCCGTGGCCCACTTCCTGAGCCGCCGCCTCACCCCTGCACACCCCTGGCCTACCTTGTGTGTGAGTGCTCGTTACGAGGATGTGAACGTGGCCTCCTCCTGAGCCGCCGCCTCACCCCTCCACCTGCCTTGTGTGTGAGTGCTCATTACAAGGAAGTGAACGTGGCCTCCTCCTGAGCCGCTGCCTCACCCCTGCACACCCCCGACCTGCCTTGTGTGTGAGTGCTCGTTACAAGGATGTGAACGCGGCCCTCTCCTTGAGCCGCCACCTCACCCCTGCACACCCCCACCTGCCTTGTGTGTGAGTGCTCGTTACAAGGCAGTCTCAGTTCTCCTGGTTACAATGAGAAGCCCTCATGCATCGGCCCCTGCTCACTCTGCTCTTGGCCCAGGAGAATGGAGAAAAGGGCTGGGGGCTGAGTGTGGGGGGCAGTGACTGGAGGGGCTCCCTCTGCATTCATCCTGAGCAGCTGAGTGATACCCACCTCACCTAGCCCGGTGGGAGTGGGGTGTGAGGGGCCACTGCAGACCGCACTAGCTATGGGCCAGGGCCATTTGTTGCTGATTTTCTTTGAACCATAGCATGGAACTGGACTGAATGACAGGCGGTGAGCAGATGAAGGCAGCGCGTTTCGTTAAAACTTCCAAGGGAGAGCTGCGACGCGTTTCCTCCTGAGCCGTGAGCGTGACGTGGTGAAAGCGTTGTGCCTCTAAGCCAGACAGACTCACGGAGACCCCTTGCTCTCCTTTCACCCAGGACACGCTCTGTGATGCGGCCAGAGCAGTGGGCCCTCGGGGAGCAGCATCCGAACCCCACCGTCCTCACTCTTCATCCAGTGCTGGGGCCTTCCTCCCCCGGGGGCCTCAGCTTCGGGCAGCGTCACAGTCACAGGACAGTAGTGCGCGCGCCTCTCGCTTCCTGAGAAATCCTTAGGCCGTCTGAAGCCCACCCACTTGGAGCAGTTTCCCTCACCTGCCTCAGTGGAAGGTGGTCTGAGGCTTTGGTGTGATCTTGGTGTGGCCCAGCCAAACCAAGTCAGGTTTTGGCGTTGTTTTGAGAGCTAGCATAATTCAAGGAGTCCTGCTGTCTTCTCTCTGAAATGGGAATGGGACCACGGGCCCGATCCTCTCCTTGGGTTGCTGGGGACTGACAGGCTTACAGTTGTCTCATCGTCATCAGTGTGTCTAGAACCCAGAGGCTGTTGACTGTTGGTACTTACTTGCTGAGTACTTACCTTCCGGGCACAGGTTGTTCCCGAGAGGAGTCTATCTCTGTACTTGCACTGGGCTCTGAAAGGCGTTGGGCTTAAGAACTTGGAGGCCTCCATTTGTGATACCGGCATTCCAGATCACAGTCCCAGATCCGTTCAGGTCCCGATGCTCCCCTTCCAGTGCAGCTCCCTGCTAATCTGCCTGGGAAAGCAGCAGGGGATTGCCCAGATATCTGGGCTCCTGCACCCCCGTGGGAGACCTGCGTGGAGTTCCTGGCTTCTGGCTTCAGCCAAGCTCAGACCCGGCTTTTGGAACCTTTTAGAGGAGTGAAGCAATGGATGGAAGATGTCTCTCTCTCTCCCTTTTTCTTTCTTTCTTTTTTTCTTTTTTTTTTTTTTAAAGATTTATTTATTTATTTGAAAGAGTTATACAGAGATAGAAGGAGAGGCAGAGAGAGAGAGAGAGAGAGAGAGAGAGAGGTCTTCCATCCTCTGGTTCACTTTCCAGTTGGCTGCAATGGCTGGAGCTGTACTGATCCGAAGTCAGGAGCTTCTTCCGAGTCTCCCATGTGGGTGCAGGGGCCCAAGGACTTGGGCCATCTTCTGCTGCTTTCCTAGGACATAGCAGAGAGCTGGATCAGAAGTGGAGCAGCCAGGTCTTGAACGGTGCCCATATGGGATGCCAGCTCTGCAGGCGTTGGCTTTATCTGCTACACCACAGCACCGGCCCCTCTCTCTCCCTTTTTCTTCCTCTCTCTGCCACTCAGTGTTTCAAATAAAGAAATCTCTAAAAAATAATAAGTTTTAAAAATAAGAAACTTTGCAGTTTAAAGCTTGGCTCTGCGTGTCTTAGTTGTATAACACTTGGATGAGTGGCTTCATCTATCTAATGTGCAGTTTCTTCCCCTGTAAGTGTTGGTACGACCGCCCGTCATGCTCGTCCTCTCTGTGTCTCTAGGACCACGCAGGCTGGCCATTTTGTCCGGAACATTGGGTTTGGGTGGGGAGAAGGGCCTGCAGAGAGGTTAAAGCCAAACTTGACAGAGCCCTAAATGCTGGGCTGGGAGCCTCACCTTGAGCTTGCCGAGCGCAGGGGTGACCTGGCTGCAGTCATGTTTGAGCAGTGATACAGCAGAGGCCTGGAAGGGAAGCTGGGAGCAGAGACCAGTTAGAGGAGGGCTACAGGAACTCAGAACAGAGTCCTCAGGTGGTTACACCCGGAGACGTTCCCACAAAGGACGAAATTCTTAGAACCAGTAGTGAACAGCGTACAGGAGACAGAGGGGATGGGCATTACGGCACAGTAGACTAAGCTGCCACCTGGGATTCACGTATCCCGTTCCAGAGTGCTTTGTCCTAGTCCCAGCTGCTCCACTTCCCATCCAGCTTCCTGCTCACGGCCGCCCCGAGAGGCAGCAGATGATGACTCAAGACGTTGGGTCCCTCCCACGCACACAGAAGAACCAGATGGAATTCTGGGCTCCTGACTGCAGCCCATCCCAGCTGTTGCAGGCATTTTGGGTAGTAAACTGGTAGATGGAAGATCTCTTCCCCTCCCCATTTTAAATAAATAAAAAATAAACATTTAAAAAGGGGGACAAAGGGCAAGAAATATCAAAATGTCTCCCAAGACTTCAAGCGTGGAGAGGATCATGAAACTAGCAGCAAAGAGGAACGCTTACTGCCAAGGTGTTCACAGTAGCAGCATTTACAAGAGTAAAACATTGGAACAGAGCAAGTTTCCATCATATGAGCAGTCTTCGAAGAGTTCATATGAAATGCATATTATGAAAAAACTATGCATGCATTTAAAAAAAATTTTTTTTGCGGAAAATTAAGCTTATCTTTGAATCCCATTTTTCCATGCACTCTTTCAAGTGCCTCCTGAGGACCCTGCTGAAGTCAGTGCGAGTGCGTCTGTGTGACAGGCCGTCAACCTGGCCGCTAGAGGTGTCCAGGTGAGGTGCGGGGTCTGCTGCGGACCGGCACGTTCCCCTAACCCTGAGCTGCCGTCCGAGTGTCAGACACACCACCATCGCGGGTAGTGTGAAGACGAGCAGAGTGACCGAGGAGCATACCCGCCTGTACCAGAGAGGGCAGCCAGGACGCCTGAGATCCTCGTGCTGCGTGGCGTCTCCGTGTTGCCTGTGTGGTTTTTAAATGCTAGATTTAACTCCCACAGCGTCTCTTCACCTAAAAAATTGGGTATCAGCATTTCCCCCACAAGATCGTTCTGGGAGGATTGATTAAAATAATAGCTGCACGGCACATGTGAGCTGGAGAAGCGGGGAGGGGCAGTGGCTGCGCGGCTGGGGAGAACAATGCATGGGGTGAGCCTGGCCGGCACCCAGGCCTCCCCAGAGTCACCTGTCTCCTGGTTGTTTCTCTGGTTGTAAAAACAGCACCTGCTCTGGGTTTAAAAAAAGAAACAGTTAAAGTAACAGAAGGCGAGAAGTGCTGAGCACCTGTAACCCTGCAGTCTGCATGGAAGATGGCTGCTGGCCGGATTCTGCCTCGACCCCGGGCACTTGGGGCTCACCTTGGCTTCGTTTTGTTTTGGGGCTTTGCTGTTAGGCAGATGAGATGCTCTTGGCAAAGCGATCTAGTGTCGTGGTTTCATTCGTTCCCACTTCTTAGTCCGCAGAAGCACTCTGCACGTGCCGGACCAAGTGCTCTTGCTGCCACTTGAGTGGCTGCTCACGTCCCAGCCCTGGCTGTGAGTCCCAGTCACCTGCGGAACGTACTGAAGGCCTGGGCCGCATTCGCAGGTTTTTATCAAGTTCCCACAATCAGACATCAGTGCGGAAGCCACCCTCGTGTCCTAGTGCTGGGCTTTGTGGCTCTGGGCACTGTCTCGCTGCGGTGACCCAGTTTACGGAGATCTTCACATGCTATCTGGGCCAGGCATCCGCCACAGTGGCTAAGATGCTGGTTAGGGCACCCACAGCACATGTCACGGAGCCTGGGTTTGAGTCTTGCGTCGGCTCTCAGCTCCAGGTTCCTGCTAATGCATACCTGGGAGGCAGCAAGGTGATGGCCCCAAGGACAGGGGTCCCTGCCACCCATCTGGGAAATCTGGATTGAGTTCCTGGCTTCAATCTGGCCTAGCCCCAGCCATTGTGGGCATTTGGGGGAGTGAACCAGTAGACGGGAACGCAATCTCTCTACCTTTCAGATAGATAAAGAACTTATTTTAAAAGTCTTCATGCACAGTCTGAATGATTTTCTTAGGCAGATTCTCTGATGTGGCTCTCTGTGGTCAAAGGATCAGAGTACATTTAAGGCCTTTGATACTTAAAGTGGGGGGAAGTGTTGACCAGAAACAGGTAGGGGTGTGCAGTGAGCAGAAGGCGGCCAGGGCCTGGGGGCGGTAGGAGGCTGGGATGAAGGGAGCCCACAGGGAGAATGGCCCGGAGAGCAGCCCAGCCTTGGCCTGCAGCCCCTTGTGCTAACTGCACACGTGTGCAGTCAGGTCCCCCCATCCTGGGCCTGCGGTGTAGACTCTGGTTACCGCAGAGTTGCTGTGTGGTGCCGTGTCTTGTTTTGTTGAAAATGTGCATCATGGCAGACTTGCGTATGCTCCTTTGTGCCCTGCTCCCACCCAGCGTGTGACCGCATGGGCGACTGCCCTTCTGTGCTCCTTCATTTCCTAGTCCAGAGGCAGGTGTGTTGGCCATGCTCGCAGGAGAGAAGTGGGACCTAAGTCAGCCCAGCCCCAGGCTTGCTGGGTTGGCCCTCGGAAGCTTAGCTCTGTGTGTCCATAGCCCGCTGCCCCTCTGTGCTCAGGGGGGAGCCCGCCACCCTGGCACCGCCTGGGAGCCAGCTCCTGCTGGGCTGCACGGTGCCCCTGCACCCCAGCTCTGTGAGGAGGGGTCACGCCCTGGCCTGAGAGGCAGAGATGGCCAACTGCTTCCTCTGCAGGGGGTCTGAAGACCCTCTTCCTGGCTCGGAGCTTACTGGGTGAATTTTTTAAATTCCTTGGCCTTTTCTTCCTTTGCTACTAGAAGCAGCCAGGGAGACTGCCAGGCTCCGTCCACTCCGTGTCCAGAGGGATAGTAGGGACCCAGCCCCTGGTGGTGTCTCTTCAGGGCCAGGTGATGGTTTCACAGGTTTCCCGCAGGTCAGAACGAGAGGCCCAGAGCATCCGGCCACAGCCACGTTCACGGTCTCCTCAGTGGCCTCACGGGAGGCCTCAGTGTGGTTCAGCTGCGTGTCGTCTTCCATCCATGATCTCAGCAGCTCCCCCCGCCCGTGTCTGCCGCTCGCTGTCTGCATTTGCGGAGCCAAGGTGCAGACCAGCGGGGTGGGGGGACTGTTGGTAAGGACAGAGCCAGTAGGCAGACTCAGGTGGGCCTGGCTCGAAACCCCAGGTGCCTTCCACCGTGCCCCCTTGTCTGTCTTTGTTCTGGTTTCCACGTGCTGCAGACACAGGTCACGGCACAGTGTGCAGGCACCAGCGAGTCTTATTTTGCAAGACTGAGTAGAAGAGGTGAGGGAGCTGAGAAGCGTTTGCACGCACATCCACTGCCCTCGTGAGCTTGCTGCTGCCTGGCAGAGAGGAGGCTCTGCTGAGCACAAGGGCATGCGACCCATTTTTCAGTCACCTGGAGATTACCAGATGCAAAGCCCAAGATATTTAACGACATCGGCCAAACCAACTTGTTCTTCCCCACGTAAATGACAGGTCCACAAGCGGCCGGGCAGCCCCATTCGGAGAAACCCCCTTTATTCATGTCAAGCGGCTGCATGGGCTCCAGCTCATTTGTTTAGGCCTTTCTTGCTCTCTGACACGCCTCCTTGCAGTTGCCAGGCAACTCTGGGAGTAGCAGTGTGTGTTAGGGATTAACTAGTTAGGGCTGGGGTCCTTTTTGGCAAGAAGGGGATAAAAGACAAATGATTTCAGATGCTAGGCCAGGTGCCTTTCTCTGCGTTGTGGAAGATGGCAACTTTGGAGGATGTGTCTGAAATTTGCCTTCCACATTCCCCTTTCTCCCAGGAAGAGTGCATGCATTTTTAGAAGAATCCTTTTTCTCACTTCTTTGTTTAAAATTATACCATTATGATATCTGAGTAAGACTAACCCACCCCTTTTGAGAGCGTTTCACATCACACAGTGGTCTCCATTTTAAAGAAGTTTGGAAAATAGACAGCGTGTACTTTCATTTCATCCCTTGTTCCTGCTCAGGGCTTCTTATTTCATAGCTCGGGCTGCCGTCGTCACACGGGGCCTATGAGGGTGCCCTACCCCGCGTGTCGCCCTTGGAAGTGTTAAGTCAAAGGGCAAAACCCATAGACATTGACACTTGAAGGTGCATCCTGTTCTGTGCCGGTGTCTGCAGAGAGGCCACTGTGGACAGAGTACTAGGGGACTCGTTTCTTCAAGGTGCCCGGGGGGTTGTCTCTGCACCTGCCTGCTGGCGGGGCTTCCCAGGGATGAAGGCACACGGATTCAGGCTGTTTTATCAGACAGTGGCTACCTTTGTGCAGCCGTGTGTGCCTGGTCCTGTCCACATTGAGCTGTGGGCACACCTTCCGGTCCCTGGTGTTGCACATGATTCTGCTGAGTCATATTTATCCACCTAAACCCCCTTGAAGACACAGAAGTTAAGATAAAAGCAGACTGATAGCCTGGCTTTCAAGCATGAATGCACGAGGCTGTGCTGGAGCAGGTTGGAAAAATACCACGTAGATCTGTATTCTGGTTGAGTAATGCCGTTGAGCCCATGGTTTTGTTTAAAAAAAAAAAAAAGCACCTACATTTATATATGTTTGTAGTATAATAAGAAATGGAAAAATACGTTAAAAACAGAAAATTAAAATATCACCATAGTCCCATGGGACTTACATAGACCCCCCCCCTTTTTTATATGTGTATTTATAAAAAATGATTTTTTTCACTGTGCAAAGGGTATCCATAGCTCCAGTCAACTCTAGGTGGAAAGTTTGTCTCTCCCACCATTTCATGTTGGCTGACGAACAGTCCGTCAAATCCGCTACCCTAACTTCTATAACTACTCCCCCATGTTGGACACTGAAGTTGTTTCCAGTCTTTTGCTATTGTAACTAATACTCCACAAGACATCTTTGTGAGTAAAACCTTGAAGAGCTGTATTTCAAAGTCTTCCAAGCAGAGGAAATACAAGTGTGTGTGCCGGAACCTGACCGTGGGGGCCACCTTGTCAGTGGTGTCTGTCGTAAGGAGACTGATTACAGGTGTCTTGGCCTGAGAGTGAATCAGAGTGGGAAGAACGAAGAAGCGTTGATGGGCAGTGGTGCGCGCCCTGCCTGCTGTCCCCAGGCAAAAGCACAGGGTTCTCAGAACACAGCTAAGTGACGTGACCAAGTTGTGCCTCCATCTTGTGCTGGGGAATAAAAAAAGCTTCAGGAAGCTTAAAGCACTGTGCACAGTCTAACAAGATGCGAAATGAGGAAGTGAGGAGAGAGAGAGGACAGCAGAGGGTGGGTGAATCTGCAAGAGCCTGGTGTGTGTGCCTGCGAGCTTGGGGACCGGCTCTGGTGGAACTAAGACTCCAGCCCGTCAGACCCAGGTCTCTCGTCAAGGTCTGTGCCTCTTTGTTTTAAATTCCAATGATGGTAAAATCTGTATATAACGTAAAATTTCCCACCTCAACCATCGTTCAGCATCCAGGTCAGCAGCCCCAGTCCCATTCACAAGGCTGTGCACCTGCCACCACCACCTATGACCCCAGAAACGGAAGCTACCTCCAACCAGCAGTGCGTTTGGTCCCCTCTCCCCCAGCCCGTGGTAACCTGTGCTCTCTATTCTGTCGTCATGAATTCGACCATCCTAGGTCTTATAGATGTGGGATCGCCCGGTGCTTGTCCCTTTGTTTGGCACGTTTCAAGTTCATTGTGTAGCAGCTTCAGAACCTCCCCCGTCTGTGAGACTCAGTGACCTTCTCCTGGCCATACCCACCACATGCTGCCTATTCCTCTGGCGATACACACTTGGGCTGGTTCTGCCTCTCGGCTATTGCAAACGAGGCCATGATGCACTTTTGTGGATAGGTATTCGTTTGAACACCTGTTTGCCGCTTAGGTTTAACTGTTTGGTGTACCACCTCACTGTTTTCCACTCAGACCTCATGCTCTCGTTAAGTGGACGGCAGTCCCTGTGTGAAGCATGGATAGGTACCCATGAATATTCTGCAGGGAGAATTTGTGGAAGAGTTCTTACCCGGTTTCTTTTAGTTGAGAACAACAGCCAGAACCTACAGGCCTGAGCTGAGCACACGCACGGACAGCAGGCTGCTAAACTACTGCTGACCGTTTTCACTCTTGTTAGTGGTTATCCACAGCCAACATCATGTGCTGATGATAAAGTAAAGGTAAAGAGAGGTCCTTCTACCACACCGGGCTCCAGGGGCCATCATAGTAGCTCTGTGACTGAGTGTAATGGAAAGAGTGTGGCCTTTGGAGTCACCGGGGTTTTAATTCTGCCCCAACGTCTAGTAAAAGATGACTCTGGAGGTCACTTAACCTCTCCGAGCCTCAAGTTTCTTTTCTTTTTTTTTTTTTAATTTAAAGAGATTTATTTATTTATTTATTTGAGTTATGCAGAGAGAGAAGGAGAGGCAGAGACAGGTCCTCCATCCACTGGTTCACTCCTCAGTTGGCTGCAACGGCTGGAGCTGAGCTGATCCAAAGCCAGGAGCCAGGAGCTTCTTCCGGGTCTCCCATGTGAGTGCAGAGGCCCAAGGACTTGGGCCATCTTCTGCTGTCCCAGGCCACAGCAGAGAGCTGGATCGGAAGTGGAGCAGCCACTTGAACCAGTGCCCATGTGGGATGCCGGCAGTGCAGGCAGCAGCTTTACCTCCCATGCCACAGTACTGGCCCCAAGCTTCAAGTTTCTTATCTGTAAAATGGAATTAACTCCTGCCTTATAGGACGATTGATAAGGATAGCACTAATGTATATATTTAAAACACCAGCACAGTGCCTTGCTTGCTGTAGACGCTACCTGAATGACAAGAAGGACGAGGAGTGAGGGGGGAGGATGAGACTGGGTCAGCCTGAACAGTGATGTCCATTCTTGTTCAGCAAGTGTCAGAGCACCTGTAACCACGCAGAACACAATGAAAAGCTGGCTGGCTTAATCTCATCCTTTGAACTAACTGTGGAAGTGTGGCTTTTATCTCAAATGATACATAAAGGATCTGAAAGAAATCACGTAGTTAATTATTTCCTTTGATATTTATTTGGTCTTTATTCATTCATGTTATCACTCTCCAGCATTTACAGGCAAGTGGGGGTGGTAGGTAACAAGGACTTAAAATTAAGAAATGCATTAGAGTCAATTTTGAAAATGCAAAAGAGGAAATGTACCTGAGAATTTTCTTTTTATGCCATCGAAAACAGTTTTTTGCCTATTGACAAAAGATGATCCCTGTTCCATACTGGCACCAAGTCTCCTCTGTCCACTTCCCGGGGACACTGGCAGCAACTCAGGAGCAAGTTTGTTACCTTGGAGCCGCACAAAAATTGCTTGATGATCGGAGAAGCATTGTTCTAGGAGCAGACTGCTCCAGTGAAAGCAGGTCCCCAGGTCAGAGAAGACGAGCACTGGCTGGAAATCCACTGTAACCCTGTGATCAAGCTCAACCGAACGATTTCAAAGGGCGTCAGTGAACATGATCAAAATGAAACCCCCAGATGTTCTCAAATACTTGAAAAATAAAACGCAGCTAATGTTTCTTAGATTATCAAAGGAATTACGGGCTTTAATGTCTCATTTTCCGATTCCTTTCTTACTTTGCTTCTTTAGGGTGGGGCCGTGACTTAAGCACCTTAGTGTACCCTCGCCTGTTTTACTA
This sequence comes from Sylvilagus floridanus, assembly GCA_949820135.1. Taxonomy (NCBI): domain Eukaryota; kingdom Metazoa; phylum Chordata; class Mammalia; order Lagomorpha; family Leporidae; genus Sylvilagus; species Sylvilagus floridanus. The sequence goes on along the minus strand of OX463243.1, from coordinate 89,253,857 downwards.
GTGTTTAGTAGGTGCTCATTAAATGTTTGTTGAATGATTGAGTGACAGCTATTTTCCCCTCCTGTGCATCAGAAAGAATGGCAGCCGGTGGTATTTCTGTGATACATGATATAGACGCTTAGGCTTAAAAAAAGAAAATGTATCAGCCACAGGAGAAGAATGAAACTGAGGCAAACACCGCCCAGTGCCTGTGTCTCTGTGCAGCATGGCTCAGCCCTGCGGTTGCATGCACGCAGACTGGAGGCACCCAGGGCCAGGAGGATCACCCTCTGTGAAATTCTCATGGGAAGTAAATGTTTTCTGTTCTAGTTAGAAAAACCCAAGATGGGAGCACATTCCTGGGTTGAGCTGAGTCTGCTGTGACAGTTTCAAATGCAGTGTCGCGTGCAAGCACAGGCACAGAGAACGGTCGCTGTTCCCAGGGCCTCACCTCAAATTCTCTCCCTTAAAAGGCTGTCGCTTTTTCAGTGGGACCCCGAAAAAAAAGTCTCTGTCCAACATCACAGGCAGAATTGGACTGCGCTTCTGTGGACGGGACCCCACCTTCCTCCTTAGACCCCCAGCACATAGTACAGGCGTTGTCACATGACACGGAGGGATGGTGGGCTTGCTCCTCACAGGACGTGGTGGTAGTTATGGTGATTCAAGGATAAAATTGCAGAGTAACTTGTACTTCCCACCTCTTGCACAGACATCCTGCTGATTTTCTGTTGGGTATGGATGTGTTCTCTGAAACTGATCCACCACCTTATTCCACTCTTCCATGAAAAGCCTGCTCCGGGAACCCGTGCCTGACGCTGGACTCACGATCCCAGCTGGAGTCCTGACACATAGCTGACGCTCAGTAACCATCCGTTGAATGAACGGAACTCGTTCTTAGTTATAACGTCCACAGTTACCCAGGCGCCGAAAAGCAGTGTCGTCAAATAAATCATTAAGACTTGAGGCCTTACGGGAAAGGAAAGAGGGTTGAGCATTTATCCCATGTGAGGCTCCCTACCTGTGCTCCTTCATCTGATTTGACAGTGCACATGTGGAGCATAGCAGAGCCCCATTGTGCTGATGAGCAAGCGAGGCTGGGAATGGTCAGGTCGTCTGTAAGAGGTGGCAGAGCCCGCGTTCGGACCCTCCATCTGCCTGGCTGTGGCGACCACGCTCTTTGCTCCGACCGCCCTCCGCGGTGGTGGTTACCATATGGTCCATGTTACATGCGACTGGAGGGCATTTCAAAAGAAAGCTGAGCTCTTTCCTCTTAGGAGTCAATTTCTCTAATCTGTGCAAATGTTTCTTGACAAATACAGGTTAAACTAACACCATTTAGAAACTATTTTGCAAGGGGGAGATGTCAAAATTTTATATATCTCTTTAAAAACATTCCTTTAATCTGTAATTTTAATTGCCTAATATTTTGTTGTTTAAATATTTGATATTTATGGTGATAATTGGATGAAAAAGTAAAACACTGGGTGCGTGTGGCCCTCCCTCCTCTTTTCCTGGGCTGACACCTAGTGGCCAGCCTTCTCACAGCAGCATTAACCCATGTTTCTTAATGGTTATTTTCAGTAGATTTTAGGAAGTGTTAAAAAAAAAAAGTTATTTTCATTGTCATAAAAATGGTCACATTCATATAAGGCTGATTTACTATGAATCGTCTTCCCAATAGAACTTTATTTGATCTACAAATTTTAAATCAATTATAATCCAGCCTCGATGGCAGAAAACCGTGAGAGCCTTGGCAGTCTTCAGATGCTTATTTTCTCCCCCAGAGCCCGGACGCTGGCCTGCACACGTGGCCGTAGAGGACCCGGCCACAGTTGAGCGTGCAGGAGTGGAGACAGGCAGGGAGCAGGGAGTTGCCACGAGAGAATGTTGTGCAGGGTGGTAGGTGTTCAGTTGTAGGATGAGTGGCTACTGCCCGTGTACTAGGGGCAGCTTCCCACTGAAGCGTCTCGAGGGAAGAATTGGAGTTTGTGGTGCACGCTGGGAGAGGGCGTCTTCACCGCGTGGCATGGGCGGGCTCTGGGTGCGGCCATGTGGCCAGGGTGTAGAATTGAGGAGCGGGGCTCAGAAGGAAGCAGGAGAGTGGCCAGCTCCCGAGAAGTCTAGCATTAATGCTGCACGCCAGCATTTCCAGAACTCCAGAAGCTTCTAGTGCCCTTAAAATACTCTACCCACAAGATGCTGATCTGTCTCTGACCTCCTAAAATTTGGAACTGTTGTATATCATACATTGGAAGTCTTTTTTTGTTTTCTCTCTTAGATGTTTATAGTGTGCATTACTAAGACCTGCTATACGGAAATCTGCTTAGCTTCATCTAACCCAGTGTTTTCAGAACTCCTTCTCACAAAATACCTGTTAACATTCCATGCATCGAGTGCCCTTCACAACAGACTGAGAATCGCTGCTACAGCTGATGGTTAATGGGTATTTTTCTTTCCCTAGGATCATGGAATTAGGATACCAGCTGTGTTCATTTTAGTCTCATGACTGTGAACCTTGGAAAAATAAAAGCACATTCTTTCTCCAAAGCGCTTCTGTCTGGCCAGACAGAGGTTTCTGGCCAACAGGTGGTCTTGAGACAGGGCCTTGCCATCACTCGGCTTTCCCAGCTCGGTCCCCGAGGTGCAGCAGCTCTGTCCGCACGTTAGAACGTAAGCAGGACAGCAGAGGAGAATAGTGCAGGGCGATAGCTGTGCACATCGTGGAGGAGCTGAGACTCAGGGAGGAGGGAGGAGAGAGGAGGGAGGAGAAACGTTCAGCTGTTTCTTTTTCCCCTCCTCCTAGTCTCTCACTGGTGTGCCTCACCTGGCCCAAACAGGATGCAGCCCAGGGAGCTCATAGCGCAAAGATCAGCCCCTGTCTACAGAACAGAGCAGAAGCGGAAGGGGCGTGTCCAGCGCTACCAGCTCCCAGATAGTAAGGCTGTGTAGACCCTTCCCACCTCCCACTCCCCAGGCAAATAATACCTGATAAATAATGGGGGAACCCCTTGAGTTCTAATTAGACTCAATGCCAACCTGGACTCGACCTCTGCTAAGCTGTGTGACTCTGGGCAAGTTACCATGCCTTTCTGAACCCTATTTCCTGAACTATAAAATAAGGAAGAGACCATCTACTTAAGTGTTCGCTTTGCAGTGCTTCCTTGACATATGTCTGACTGGTTCGTGTTTTATAATGAAACAGTCACGAGGTATTTAAGACTCCGGGAGCTGAGCCTGAAGCCAGCAGCAGTGTCAGAAATCCACACATGTTGAGTGACTTGCCCCAAACTTCAGTGAATTTGCCGAAGTTCTCTTAGCTAGCACTTAATGCCTAGTAGACGTTGAATTTCTTTTCTTAATATATTGTCTCCCCCGAGGCATGAAAGTGGGCAGAACCTGTAAGATGCGCAGGGGAACCTTGGGTGTCGGGAATGAGTTCCGCGCAGGCTGAAGATGCCTGAGGTTCCAGGAGGGCTCCCATCAAGAGCTGTGAGACCTTGGGGCTCGCTTGTCTTCCTGAACAGCAGGTTTTTCCTTTGTTAAATGAGGATAAAAATGCCAGCCTCCCACCATTGTTTTAAGAATTAAATGCAACGGGCAGATGTAAAGTACTCATCCTCCGCGTCTTCCCTGCCCTCCACAATAAACCTTTTATCCCATGAATGCCCGATTCACCGGCAGTCACATTCCATGGCGGCGGGGCCGCAGTTTTGGAAAGCCCTTAGCTGGAGATTATTTATGTTTGGCTCGCTGGTCCCTGTTAGTGATGTGACCTGGCAGGTCTCCGCTCAACCCTGCTCCCATCAGTCACAGCTCACTGCCATTATTCACAAGCCAGTTGCTGGAGACTTTCTTTGGCCATATTCCTACTGTGATGCCTTTTCTCCATGTTAAAAATGGTCTGTAGGCTTTGAGGTTGTCCTGGGCAAGTCAACTCCCAGCTTAAAAGGTCATTATCTATTCTCTGAAGGGGAACTTTTATCTCGAGTGGATTAGTTTTCTCTTCCATTGATAAGAGTTATGCAGAAGATGTATAAGGGGAGAAACTGATGTGTGTTGGGCTCTTACTTCTAGCCCTTTCCATCTTTACGGTTAAATTTGCACGGTATTATCTCTGACTTGCTAGACGAGAAACTCAACGTACAGAGGTGAAATAATTCTGTCCGCTGCCTTGGGATCAGCATCTGCCCAGAACCTACTCTTGCAGGCACTGTTCCGGATGCTGCTTGGGATAAAACCCCGGCACTGACATCGCTTCGGTTCTAGGAGGACATGGTGAAAGGTGACGAGGATCAGCATACGATATGTTGAATGGTAATAAGTGTTGTGCAGGAGCAGCAAGCCAAGGAAGGGGCTGGGGAGCCGCCGGGGCCGTAGGTTTTGAGAAGAGCGCCTGGCAGCAGCCAGCTCCATGGGCGTCTAGCGTGCACACTCTTTCCACAGGTCCCGGGCTGCTTCTGATCCTCCCGGGGATGGTTTCCAGGGCATAGTGAGGAAACAGGAACTCTGGCATCTTGCTTCTTGGCGTGGAGTTGGTAATTCGATGTGTCAGGGTGGTGACTCTGCATTCCTAGGGTACAGAGAACGTTTTTGCTGCACTCCCTGCTGTCAGCAGCACGTAGCTGCTGCTTTCATCTCTCTGGCTGCCCAGACACAGTTCATCTTGATGCAGGAAGCATCTTGCCAGCTCAGCCTCGGGCCCAGGGGGCTGAGGACATGCGCCTGTCCTGGAGAAGGGTCTCCATGGCTGCTGGGCTCAGAGGAACTCATTGCCTTTTTCTATGCTTCTGAGAAGCAGTGCCATAGAGAGTAAGCGCAGGTGACCTTAGGCACTCTTTCCTCATCTTTGGGATCCAGTCAACTAGTTTAATTCTATAAGCAGATACTGGGCGCCTACTCTGCGCCAGGTCCAGGGGTGGACAGTGGTGTAAAGAGACGGATCGGGTTATGGAAGCTGCTCCCAGGAGTCCCATCGACCTGGGCTCCCTGTTTTCTGAGTAGGTAACCTGGGGGAAGCTTACTAACCCATCTTCCTTGCTTCAGTTTCCTTATCTGTAAAATGGGTAGAAAAATGTGAAGACTGGAAGAGAGAATGTACAGATGGTGCCCATTGAGAACTTAATGTTTGTTTGTAATATTCAGACATATGAAAACAAGCCTTTAATTCATTGCAGATCCCATGAGAAAACAGTGCTGTAGAAATGAAGTTTTCTCTCGCAAAGTATATGTATTCTAATGGAGACAGTGATAATCTCATCACGATGACACTGTTCAGAAGGAAATGTTGACATTCAGTGTTTTCTACTAGGCGGGTACCATTAGACCTTTTTAAAAAGGAATCTTTTTTTGTTGTAAAAGAAAACCTAGGTGGATAGCCATAATTAAATGAGTGACTTTGTGAATTGTTTCAAGAACATCACTTCCCAAGACAGGAAGTAGAAGTCTCCTAGGCTGGGAAGCAGAGCTTTCCTCCCCACCCTAGGGACCCCTTCAGGTTGGCACCTGAGTACATCTTTGCTTACGTGGCATGGTAGCCTTTGCTATCCATGACTATCAGATATTACAAGAGGTCCCAAGTTCATCTCATACGCCCCCTGCACCCCAACCTGGAATCAGAGCTCACTTTGGAAAGCACTGGTTTCTTGTGGTGAGAAGTGATATCTCAAAACCTGACCAGGGATGCTCATTGCTCCTGGGTTTGTCATTTCTGGGCCTTTCCTTTTCTAGGTGATGCATGCAGGTGCTCATGCATGTACAGATATCTTGTAACTTTCTGTTGGCACGTCCAGTTAAAATTCAAAGCTACAGAGCTTCTCTTTAACCTCCTCTCTTTTGCATCTGTATTTGCTTTCCTCCAGACTGAGAACTGCAGCTCCCCAGGACACAAGGGATCGTGGTTACTGATCTGTTCCCATACACTCAGAGAAGGGTACAAATGCCACCACCAGCAGGATCGTAGAAAGCTGCCTAACTGTTTTTTCATATTCTCCCCCTAAACTATATGAAGGTTTTCAAAAATTTCAGGGAAAAATGCATATTATGAATAGTATATTCATGGATTTCCAAACTTTTTGCACCAAAATAAAATGGCTTTTTAATTTCATTTATCTAAGAAGTTTTTGGAGTACCTTCATATTCACATTGTAGAATACACAGCCACTACACACTGCATGCTGTCCCTCTCAGATCCCCTTAACCGTAGTCTTAAGGTGACTCTGCTTGTTGCTACCACTCCTGGTTGTGATGTCTCTTCAGTTATTTTTGGTTGTCTGAAGCTTGCTCCCTAGTAGATTCCTTAGGAAGGTTCCTGGGAACAATATTTTCTCAGTTGTTAAATGATAACAGTTTCTCTGCACTCTTTATACTTGAAAGTCAGTTTTGCTAGGTATAAAATCTCTGGCTCCTACTTTCTTCCCTCGAGTTTTTTTTTTTTTTTTTTTTTTTTTTTTTTTTTAATATTTATTTGAAAGGCAGAGTTACAGAGAGGGAAGGACACACAAAGTGAGATCTTCCATCTGCTGGTTCCCTCCCCAAATGTCCACAATGGCTGGGGCTGGGCCAGGCCAAAGTCAGGAGCTTGGAACTGCATCCAAATTTCCTGTGTGGGTGACAGGGGCCAAGTACTTGGGCAATCCTCTGTGCCTTCCAAGGCACATTAGCAGGAAGCCCAATTCCACATGGCATGGCAGCATCACAGGCCTAAACCACTGCACCGCAGTGTGAACCCCTCTTCCCTTGAGTATCTGAGGTACGTTATTCCATTTTCTTCTGGCAGAAGTGTTATTGTCCAAGGTTGATAACAGCCTCAATTTTCTTTTATAAATATCATATGTTCCTTTTTTTTCTTTTCAATACTCAGACATTTTTGCCTGTCTTTCTGTGAAGTCCAGTGTTTTCACCAGACTGTCCTAGATGGCGATTCTGCCTTTGTAGCCTCAGGTATGCTGTGTAGTTTTCAGACATATTTGAAGCATACTGTTTCAACTCTACGGGAGAAATACCATTTCATCCTGTTTCTATAAAGAGTTCTTGAAGGCCGGCGCCGTGGCTCAACTGGCTGATCCTCCGGGTTCTAGTCCCGGTCAGGGCACCAGATTCTGTCCCGGGTGCCCCTCTTCCAGGCCAGCTCTCTGCTGTGGCCCGGGAGTGCAGTGGAGGATGGCACAAGTGCTTGGGCCCTGCACCCCATGGGAGACCAGGAGAAGCACCTGGCTCCTGCCATTGGATCACCACAGTGCGCCGGCTGCAGCGCGCCGGCCGCGGCAGCCATTGGAGGGTGAACCAATGGCAAAGGAAGACCTTTCTCTCTCTCTCTCTCTCTCTCTCTCTCACTGTCCACTCTGCCTGTAAAAAAAAAAAAGAGTTCTTGAATTACTGGTTTTAGGGTTGATTCTGGTTTTTGCATTTTCTTTCTTAGGCATTCTAATTAACCCTATATTCAGTCTTCTTTGTCTTCCATGTTGTTGAGATGCAGTTACTCTCCACTTATTTTTGAATTTAAAGTTCTTGTCTTGTTTTTCTTAAAGCATTATCTGTTGAGTTAATTTGCTCTTCTTTCTAGTTTAATATTTATTTCTGAAAAGAGGTTTTTCTTTATTTCTAATTATTTTCTGAGTTCTGTCCCCTCATTTGTAAGTTTTTATAATCCAGATATATGTTGTTTCTTTTTGCCTTGTACCATTTTCTTAATGTCAGGAGTTCATTTTGATGTGGTAGGTTGTAATTTTACTCTAGTTTGTGGGCGTGTCTTTCAAACTTTCATTGTCTACGAGATGTCATTCTGTCCTTTTCTATAACAATGTGTGTGATTTGACCTCTCTGCTTTTCTTGTTACTTGTTTTGCGTGGAGTTGGGTTTCCTGACTTGAGAGTGAGACGAGGTTCAGGAAAGCTTGGAAAATGTCTCAGAGTTAGCAGCCCTCCTGCTGTTTGTGGCAGCGTCCCGAAGTTTGGGAGCTGCGTTCTGACGATTTCTGTGTTGCCTTTCCCTGCACTGGTCCAGATCTTCTTTCCCCTTCCTCCCTCTTCCTCTTCTGGCTCAGTCTCAACCCCACTCACAGCAGAGGGTCGTGATGCATTCTCGCAGGAGTTCCTAGGAGCGCATCAGGGGCTTCGAGCACCGCAGCCCTTCACTCTGTGGTCCCCTTGCAGGCAGAGGCCAGAACCCTCCCAGGTTCTGCAGCTCCTCACAGATCGGCCCGCCAGCCCTGCCGCAGTCCCTGGCGGCTGTTCTGAGGGTCACTCGTTCTCAGTTCTGTCGAGCAGGTCTGTCGGTAGCTTGCACTGTTACTGGTACAAAGTACTCACCTGTGTGGATTTTGAGGTTTGTTGCCGACCTAGTTTTGTGGTAGATGCTGCACAAGTTTGAGAGGTTTGGCTATCCAATCATACTGCCTTTTATATGTGGGGATTTGAATAGGTTGAACAACTAACTGTACCACCACTATTGCCACAGCCAACAAATTCCCAGACCCCTCCTCTTCTGTTTTGCTTTCTTTCTTAGACATTCAGGAAGCAGGAGCAGTCAATAAGCCTAGCAGTTAAAATGCCAGTGTCCCACCCTGATGTACCTGCGTTCAGTTCCTGGCTCTGGTTACTAACTGCAGCTTCTTGCTCATGCAAAGTCTGGCATGCAGCAGTGATGGCCCCAGTCACTGTATTCCTGCTGCCCACGTGGGAGACCTGGATTGAGTTCTTGGCTTTGGATTCCAGCCTCAGCCATTGTGAAATGAATCCTCCCCCTCCCTGACCCCTCTCCCCTCCTCACCCTTTTCCCCAAAAGCAAAATAGCTTTCACAAGTGGAGTAAGGGCCCTCATGGAACTTACATTCTGTTGCAGGAAGACAGTAAGCATGAACTTAAAAAAAAAAAAAAAAAAAAAAAAGGCCAAACAAAAAGATTTCAGATCATGCTGATTGGCTGTAAGGGCAGCCAGTGAGGAAAAGCGGGAGGGAGTGGGGCCGTGCGTTTTGGTCGTCCTCCCCAAAGAGGTGGTGTCTGAGCTGAGGCCTGACTGCTGAGCAGTGACTGTTGTGTGGGCGCACAGGCGCAGCACACAGCAAATGCGGAAACCCCGGCGAGGGCAGGCATTTGACCAACAGTTCAGTTGCCACTTGAGACGCCCCGCATCCCATATGGAAGTTCCAGGGTTCAGGTCCTGGCTCCACTTCGTATTCCAGCTTCCTGCTAATGTGCACCTTGGGCGGCAGCTCAAGTCCTTGTCTCCCTGCCGCCCAAAAGGGATGCCCAGTTGAGTTCCCAGCTTCTGGCGCAGTCCTGGCTTTTGCAGGCTTTGGGGGAATAACCAGTGGATGGAAGATTAATATCTTTCTCTCTCTCTTTCTGCCTCCTTTCAAAAAAAAAATAAGTAAATAAATACAGTGAAAATGAAAGCTCATGTTGAAATGAGTCTGACCTATTGGAGGAACAGAAAGTAAAGCAGATGAGACCAGAGAGGCAGACAGGGCCTGGGTCATGAGGGACCTTGTGGGCGCAGGAGAGGAGTTTGGATTTTAATCCGAGTCCTGCAGAAAGCATCGGGGGAACTGGAAGGAAAAGCGTATTATGACCAGTTTAAGTTGTGCGAGTTTGTTTGGGCTGCTGGCTTGGGAAAGGGCTGTAGGGGGTAAGAGTCGAAGTTAGGAGCATAGGTCTGGGGTGAGGCTGCTGTGGCCAGTGGGACGCTGCAGAGGGCCCAGAACTGGGGTAGAGGCGACAGGTCTTGCTCCAATGCTGGACTAGGAGAAAAGAAACGTCCAGGATGGGTCTGTCCCCTGCTGTCTGTGTTTTTCAGTCTTATTTCTAAGAGAAGATCGGATAGAACTTTGGCCCTGAATACACACTTACTGTAGTACATCAGGCCACAGACTGACGGGTGATTTTTGCAACTTTAACTCTTGGGGCAGGCAGGGAGGTGGGTGCTGCTTTCCAAATTAGAGAAAGTATTTCTATAAAACTGTCGATATTAAAACAAGGGAAAGGAGCGAACAGGTATTTCACCAGCGAGGTAACATGAATAGCACATGAACATGGGAAAATATCCTCAGCTTCATTCGTGATAAGGAAAGTAGACAAGACCAAGGCACCGTCACTTTTTACACGTGGTAGACTGGCAGCAATTAGAGCGTCGGATACACTGATGAATGTGGAGCTGTTGGCATGTGAATTAGTACCACGGGTTCAGGAACAACCTGACATTAAATTGTAGCATTCCATTTAGACTAGGAGACACGTACAAAAGTATTCCTATCAGCGAAAACACACTGGAAACAACTCAAATATATGTTGAAGGATAACAGATGATAAGTTATAGATACTTGTGCAATGGAACTTTGGATAGCCCTGAAAATAAATGAATTCCAGCTGTAAGTAACAACACGGATGAATCTTAGAAACATGCAGTGTGATACTAGTGTTCACAGCTCAAGAGCAAACCAAACCAAAAACTATGTAGGCCACACACATGTGTGATAAAGCTTAAGAAAACCCACAAAACCTTAGGGAAAGAGGAACAGAGCTGAGAATGAGCGTCAACCTGCTCTGAGGAGACAGTGGGGAAACACGAAGACAGTGTCAGAAGATTGGTGCCACCTGTTTCGTGGCAACACATAACCTTGTGCGGGTTACCTGCAGCCTCTCCAGTAGAAATAGAAGCCACGTGATAAATGAAACCCAATGGAGTTACAACATACATGGAGTGTTCATAATTTTCAAACTCTTTCATAATATTGTGCTAGGCCCCTCTTGTGTAACATGTGTCAGACTTTCCGAAGGATCCTGACATAGACCTTGAGGTTGTAGATTTCCACTGTGGCTGTGGAAGAGCAAGGGCGGCTTGGCTGAATGTAGGTCAACTTCCTGCCCCATGTTTTCAGGAACTAAACGAAGACGACTCAGCTCACGGCCTTCACACTTTACTTGAGGCCTTTCTGGGAGGAAAGACCTCTGACACGCTGCTGGGAAAATGGCTCCCGGATCTTTCAACAGACTCTCCGAATGGCGGGTCACCCCCCCCAGTGCCAGGACCAAGCGCTATTCTCATACAAGCCTGTCTGGTTGGAAGACCCATTCCCTCCGATTTCCAGAACTCACAGGCACATGCAAAGAAATCACGAGTCACCCAGCTCCAGGAGATGTGCATCTTTCTGAACTCCAGGGCGGCTCAGCAAATAACGACCAGTCAGTGTTAGCCTCTAAGACAGCCAAGCTCAAGTGCAGTCCCTTTTATTTCTCTCCTGTTCAGTGCCTCAGAATACCAAAATACAGATAAATATTCCCACAGACTGTGCAGCTGTATTTTTGGTGTGCTAAGGAGAGTGAATGAGTGAACTTGTACCATTTTTTTAAAATTTCGTTATTTATTTGAAATTCAGAGTTACAGAGAGGCAGAGGTAGAGAGAGAGGTCTTCCATCCAATGGTTCGCTCCCTAGATGGCCACAACAGCCAGAGCTGCACTGATCCAAAGCCAGGAGCCAGGATCTTCTTCTGGGTTTCTTATGTGCATGCAGGAGCCCAAGGACTTGGGGCATCTTCTACTGCTTTTCCAGGCCTTAACAGAGAGCTAGATTGGAAGTGGAGCAGCTGAGACTCAAATCAGCGCCCACATGGGATGCCGGCACTTCAGGCAGCAGTTTTAGATACTATGCCGCAGCACTGGCCCCACCATTTTCTTTTTTTTTTTTTTTTTTTATTTTTTTGACAGGCAGAGTGGACAGTGAGAGAGAGAGAGAGACAGAGAGAAAGGTCTTCCTTTTGCCGTTGGTTCACCCTCCAATAGCTGCCGTGGCCAGCGCACTGTGGCCAGTGCACTGCGCTGATCCGATGGCAGGAGCCAGGTGCTTCTCCTGGTCTCCCATGGGGTGCAGGGCCCAAGCACTTGGGCCATCCTCCACTGCACTCCCAGGTCACAGCAGAGGGCTGGCCTGGAAGAGGGGCAACCAGGACAGAATCTGGTGCCCTGACCAGGACTAGAACCCGGTGTGCCGGCGCCGCAAGGTGGAGGATTAGCCCATTGAGCCGTGGCTCCGGCCCCACCATTTTCTTTTTTTAATCAAGATGAAAATCCAGGTGGGGAAAAAAATCGTCCATCACATCACTGAGGAAAAGCATTCTCAACATGTTTTCCGAAATATATCTCGAGTACCTTCTGTGTGCCTGACACAGAGCTAGACACTCTACAACCATATGGCCAGTACGGGCGGAGTTATGATTCAGATACAGGGCTTGCTTCCATAGAAAATACACTTTTCTTTTTGCAGGATAACAGTTCAATAGCAGAAACCAAACAAGCCACAAATGAGGTAGCTCATCTACACATTAACCTGTAATGCTGCATGTCCTGCATCTAAAGTCCTTGATGCACCTGAGCACATGTCTGCCTCTGAGCGCCAACTCGGGGCGAAGCCAGCGGCTTCATTGTCCGCATTGGAGAATCGGCTCATTCGATTCTTGCTGTGCCCTGGGCTGAAGCCTGACTAGTTCCTTTTTTGTGGATTAATGCACGTGGTAGTTCCTGGGACACAGGGAGACGAAATGTACTTCCTGTGCTTCCGGTGATGCTGACGGTTACTCTCTGTGGCGGAGGGGTTTTCTGTGTGTGTGTTAGTTTTTAATTCTGTTAAAAGAAAGGACTTCTAATGACAGTCAGGTGATGCCATTTACTGGGTTTTCTGATTTTGATTTCACTTGGCTTTTTCAAAGCATGCTGTGATAAAAGACACAGAGCCCACGTCAACACTTGAATCACATTCCAGAAGATTTCAGGCAGTGGTAGTGTTTCAGCCAACAGTGGTGGATTGAGGTAAGAGTAGAGCACTGGACTGCACCCAGGGACGTTCTACAGAAGAGCCGGCAGGGACTCTGCAGCGTGTTGATGCCTTGCAACAGAGGAAGAGCCAGGCACTCTTCCAGGTCACGGAGGGCTAGGAGCCACAGCGGGCCAATGCAGTGTGGGGCCCAGGCTTTTCTTTCACTTTAGAGAGACAGTTTTTGGACAGTTGGTAAATTCTGAATAAAGTCTGGATTTTAGATTTTGCAGACGATTTTGATTATTTGTAACAATGTTCATTTCCTTGTTGTGATCATGACACGCTGTGTACATGAGAGGACTTCTTGATTTCAGGCAACATCATTTGCTCTCATACCTGCTCTGCCAGCACAGCGTCGTTCCAGGGCAGTCAGCAGAGTAGGGAACAGTTTGAGCAGAATGGGAATCGCATCTGATTTGATTCATTTGAAAAATTCTAGGTGAATGCAAAAGAGAAAATATATAACCGTGTGTGCGTGTGTGTGTGTGTGTGTGTATACCACTACACTCAGGTATCTGCCAGTTACCTCAGTTCCTCAAATGGGTGATGGGCCACATCCAACCTGCCCAGTCCAGCATTATCCATTTCCTGTCTTTTGACAACTTCCCAACATACTCACACACTCCAATCCTTCTGCCACCCACGTCCGCAAGCAAATTACTTCTTCTTTAAGGTAAAATGACATTTATCGTAGTGGTTACATATTTCTTAACTTTTTTCCGTGTATAAATGTGCTTTCAGATTAGATTGATTATTGTATCTATGTTGGTGTCCTCGTTTTGATCATGACACCCTGTGAGCTGGGTTTCTCCCTTATTTCTAATGTGTCACTGATGAAGCATTTGGGTGTTGTGCCCCAGGCGTGGTGATTTTGAGGATCAGCTGTGTCACATTTAGCAGAAAGCGCTCGACTTAAGTCCTTAGGGGCAAAGGGACATCAGGTCTACAGTTTAGTCTCAAATACACCAGAAAAGTGTTCTATGCATAATACAATCACTTTGTGTCTGTGTCAGCATCTGTGTGGGAGTTGGGGGCTGGAGAGAAAGGAGACTAAATCAGTGGGGGAAAACCTTTACCCTTGGGGTCATCTAGGTGATGGGGAAAAGTAATTCTTTACCACTGTTCTTGTAACTTTTCTTTAGATGTGAAATTATATCAAATGAAAAGAGAAGATTAAAAGTATTGTGGTGTTCAAGTGTAGAAAAGCTAAAGGAGGCACAAGGCTGAGGAAATGACCAGAGCAACAGGGGAGAGAGGCTCCAGACCAGACCTTCCACGGGGTAGATTAGGCCCTGAGTTGAGTTGAGTTTGATGCAACCTGTGGGTTTGTTTTTTTTTTTTTTTTTTTTGACAAGCAGAGTGGACAGTGAGAGAGAGAGACAGAGAGAAAGGTCTTCCTTTGCCGTTGGTTCACCCTCCAGTGGCCGCCACAGCCAGCGCATCACTCTGATCCGAAGCCAGGAGCCAGGTGCTTCTCCTGGTCTCCCATGGGGTGCAGGGCCCAAGCACTTGGGCCATCCTCCACTGCCCTCCCGGGCCACAGCAGAGAGCTGGCCTGGAAGAGGGGCAACCGGGACAGCATCTGGTGCTCCGACCAGGGCTTGAACCCTGTGTGCTGGTGCCGCAAGGTGGAGGATTAGCCTATTGAGCCGCAGCACCGGCCACAACCTGTTTTTAAAACAGAAACATGGCATATGTTAACATGGGAAAGAAACATTTTGCTTTCCCAGAAGGATTTTTGGGAGAGTCTAACCCAGAGAATGGTGAACTTGGGCAGGCATTGTGGTACAGTGGATTAAGCTGCTGCTTGGGACACTCGCATCCCGTATCATAGGGCTGGTTCAAGTCCTGGCACCTCTGCTTCTGATCCAACTCCGTACCATTGCATCCAGGGAGAAAGCAGATGATGACTCAAGTACTTGGGCCCCTCCCACCCACATGGGACACCCGAATGGAGTTCCTGGCTCCCAGCTTCAGCCTGGCTCAGCCCTCGCTGTTGTGGAGATTAGGGGAGGGAACTAGCATATGGAAGAGCCCTCTTACTCTCTCACTCTGCCTTTCAAGTAGATGAAAATAAATATTTTTTAAGTAAACACTACCCCCCAAAATGACAAAGACAAAAACTATAACCTACGTATAAATTTACACATTGCAGATAGTATCTTTTTTTAAGATTTTTTTCTTTTCTTTTTTCTTTTTCTTTTATTTTTTTTGACAGGCAGAGTTAGACAGTGAGAGAGAGAGAGAGAGAGAAAGGTCTTCCTTTTCCGTTGGTTCACCCCCCAAATGGCTGCTACAGCTGGAGCTACACCGATCTGAAGCCAGGAGCCAGGTGCTTCCTCCGGGTCTCCCATGCGGGTGTAGGGCCCAAGCACTTGGACCATTCTCCACTGCCCTCCTGGGCCACAGCAGAGGGCTGGACTGGAAGAAGGCAACCGGGACTAGAACCCGGGGTGCTGGCACTGCAGGCAGAGGATTAGCCTAGTGAGCCGTGGCGCCGGCCTGTTTTTTTAAGATTTTATTTATTCATTTGAGAGGTAGACTTACAGATAGTGAGAGGGAGAAAGAGAGAGAAAGGTCTTCCTTCCATTGGTTCACTCCTCAAATGGCTGCAACAGCCAGAGCTGCACTAACCAGGAGCCAGGAGCTTCTTCCGGGTCTACCATGTGGGTGCAGGGACCCAAGGACTTGGATCATCTTTTACTGCTTTCCCAGGCCATAGCAGAGAGCTGGATTGGAAGAGGAACAGCCGGGACTAGAACTGGCACTCATATGGGATGCCAGCACCACAGGTGGAGGATTAATCTGTGCCGTGGCCCCAGCACCTAGTGTCTTTTTTTTTTTTTAAGATTTATTTATGTATTTGAAAGTCAGAGTTACTCAGAGAGAGGAGAGGCACACACACACAGAGAGAGAGAGGTCTTCCATCCACTGGTTCACTCCACAAAGGAGCCAGGAGCTTCTTCCAGATCTCCCATGTGGGTGCAGGGGCCCAAGCACTTGGGCCATCTTCCACTGCTTTCCCAGGCCACAGCAGAGAGCCAGATCAGAAGTGGAGCAGCCAGGACTCAAACTGGCACCCATATGGGATGGTGGCACTGCAGGCAGTGGCTTTACCCACTATTCCACAGTGCTGGCTTTTTTCTTTTATTTATTTATTTGTTTGTTTATTTTTTTTACTAGAGAGGCATAGTTATGGACAGAGAGAGGGAAAGACAGAGAGAGGGAAAGACAGAGAGAGGGAAAGACAGAGGTCTTCCATCAGCTGGTTTACTCCCCAAAGGATCCAGGAACTTCTTCCAGGTCTTCCACGTGGGTGCAGGGGCCGAGCACTTCAGCCATCTTCTACTGCTTTCCTAGGCCACCAGCAGGGAGCTGGATCAGAAGAGGAGCAGCCGGGCCTTGAACCAGTGCCCAGGATGCCAGTGCTGCAGGTGAATGCTTAGCCTACTACACCACAGCACCTGCCCCACATATAATGTCTTTATTCTTTTCCTAAATCCAAGGATATTAACATACTTTACTCACTGGGTATGTGCAAAAGTTATAGTTATTACAAATTCCACTTGGCTTTTTTACAGAAAACACTAAGTTATTGACAATAGCTAACCAGTTATAACCTATCAATGCCTGTGTTCAACATCATTTCCCTGTGACTCCTGATTCTTCTTGCTGAATTACACCTTAATATTTCTTTCTTTCAGTGAGCACCCACAAATTCCTCTTGTCCTTGTGTATCTGAAAAATGTTTTATTTTGCTGTGACTCTTGAGGGATAGTTTAGCTGGGTATGGAACTGTACACTGACAATTACTTTGACGATTTGTATTTTCTCATCTTTTTATTAGCAAAAAGTGTTATCAAACCAGTTGTCATTCTTTTGTAAAAATCTATCTTTTCTCTCTAGGAACTAAGAAGATTTTCTCTTTCATTTTATGTTCTGTGGTTTCATTATAGTGTATCTAGGTGGGTTTATCTTTGCTCATCCCACTTGATGATCAGTCCCTCTTCAGACCTAGGGCTCATGTCTTTCCTCAACTCTGGAATGTCCTCAAGCATTATCTCCTCAAATACTACTTCTCCACTGAGCCTAGTTTTAGTTTTTTTATTCTGGAAACTCCTAGATACACAGGTTGGCATTTTCTAATCTATTATCCATGCACTGCCTGATCTGTTTCTCTCTCTCTCTCTCTCTCTCTCTCTCTGATTTATTCTGGTGAACTCTTTAGTATTATCGTCTAGAATATATTATATTATCCTAGTTTCATGGGTTAAAAGTAAATGAAACATGAGGCTGGGTTTTATGCTAGATGAAAGAGTCAGTAAGAAATAGAGCCTGAATTTGAATCCACATCTGCTGGATTCCTGACCTGGGTTGGGTTCTGTGAGTTGGGACTTCATGAGTTCATTCCAGAAATCTAGAACCCTGGGCCGGCGCCGTGGCTCAACAGGCTAATCCTCCGCCTTGCGGCGCCGGCACACCGGGTTCTAGTCCCGGTCGGGGCACCGGATTCTGTCCCGGTTGCCCCTCTTCCAGGCCAGCCCTCTGCTGTGGCCCAGGAGTGCAGTGGAGGATGGCCCAGGTGCTTGGGCCCTGCACCCCATGGGGAGACCAGGAAAAGCACCTGGCTCCTGGATCCTGCCATCGGACGAGCGCGGTGCGCCGGCCGCAGTGCGCCGACCGCGGCGGCCATTGGAGGATGAACCAACGGCAAAGGAAGACCTTTCTCTCTGTCTCTCTCTCTCACTGTCCACTCTGCCTGTTAAAAAAAAAAAAAAAAAAAAAAAAAAGAAATCTAGAACCCTGGAGCAGTGCAGTGATTTCAGATCCCTACGGGTGGCTGTCACTGGGACAAGGAAGGTGACTTCAGTGACTTCAGCCCCCAACTTTGGGACGTCACATGCTAGAGGACCTGACAAGTGTCAAGAGTAGTACTTGGCCTTTTTTCCGTTTTCATCCTAAGTTGTTTCTGAGAAAAACAACTAATTCCCTTTTATCGCTTTTGGTATGCAAAGTTCCCATCCTCTCCATTCTCCTGGCTGTCTACATAGACTGCTTACCAGGATTTGTTTGTATACCACTTGTCTCTTCCCAGTAACCGAATCTGGGTTTTATTTTTTGGGGGGCAGATGTTAAACTTGGAATTTTGCAGCAAAGGGGAAGTGATGAAACGTTTACAACACTGTTCTATAAATATACATATAAACCATTGTTATTATTCAACGTTTGTTGAGCGCCCACATAGTGCAGGGTGTTGGGTTTCACTGTGGTTGGGGAAGAGCCAGCCCAGGCTCATGTAGATCATTCCTGTGCAGTCGCGAACCTGATCATTTATTTTTGAGAACTCCATTGCTTTGTCAGGGAATTCAGAAAGAATTTTTAGGAACTCACACCACCCAGCTTGGACATTGCAGTCGAAGATGCTGGTGACACATACAAGTACATTATTTTGTCATTCATGTGAAAAATAGCACTTTGGTTATCTGTAAATGTGACATGAGAACTCACAGGCCCATAAGGAGAGGAAACCTGAAAAGCAGCTGGGGTGCAGTGGGCTGGAGACCCTCACAAAAGAAAGCGCTAGGAAGAGAGCTATGGAAGAGGATGTGATTGCTTCTTCCAGGGTAAGTCCAGGAGGGCTTCCCAGAGGAAGAGACACTCACTCACGATGGGTCCTGAAGCAGAGGGTTTCACCTGAAAGCAAAAAGCTACTTCAGTGAGGGAACAGCATCCGTAGAAAAGGCCCCGGTGGGCCGGCGCCGTGGCTCAACAGGCTAATCCTTCACCTTACGGCGCCGGCACACCGGGTTCTAGTCCTGGTCGGGGCACCGGATTCTGTCCCGGTTGCCCCTCTTCCAGGCCAGCCCTCTGCTGTGGCCCAGGAGTGCAGTGGAGGATGGCCCAAGTGCTTGGGCCCTGCACCCCATGGGAGACCAGGAAAAAGCACCTAGCACCTGGCTCCTGCTATCGGATGAGCACGGTGCGCCGGCCGCAGCGCACCGACCGCGGCAACCATTGGAGGGTGAACCAACGGCAAAAGGAAGACCTTTCTCTCTGTCTCTCTCTCTCACTGTCCACTCTGCCTGTCAAAAAAAAATAATAATAAATAAATAAATAAAAAGAAAAAAAAAAGAAAAGAAAAAAAGAAAGAAAAGGCCCCGGTGGTTCCAGGGGGCTGCGTTGTAAGGTGCGTCGTGGGAGGATGACGCTGGGAGCCGGGCTGCTCTGTGGAACTCCACCAGTGCCTCACGGGAAGTGCGGTGCCCAGTGGTTGTGAGACGTACTGACATGTTTCAGGGATACTCGCCTTTCTGGAGGCCCTGAGGATGCTGGTTGGAAGGAGAGACCAGGAGTCTAGCCCTGTGATGGAGCCGTGCAACGGGACGAGGAGAGCGAGTCTGGGAGAGATGGAAGAGATATGGTTGAATCGATCCCTGAAAATGGGGGGCTGGAGGAGCAGGGAGTGTCTGGAGAACTTCCAGAATCTTGGCGTGGGGGCCCACAGCACCAGGCTCCAGCAGAAAACACATGGCGAGCGTTTCTCCTCTCGGGTTCCGCCAGGCAGCCCCCAGTCCCAGAGGGAGTAAACAGTTCTGGTTGTCCCCAGAGCAGTCTGCTGGGGAGGCTGCTGGAGCTTGAACACTGACGTGGCTTTCTCAGCAGCGTGCTGGGAGCCATGTGAATAACCGGCAGGAACGGTCCTGGCCCTGCCCATTCGCTGTCTGGAGGAGCCCTCTCCTTTGCAGAGAACTCTGATGCGAGTCCGTGATTCCTGCTTCGAGCTGTCTCCCCTCATTGCGGCTGGAAAGCTGGTCCTGGGTCTGACCAACTGGCTCTTATCTCATGCTCCTTTTGAATAATCAGACTTTTCCACTTAATTTTGAAAATCATCTCTGATGAGTAGTATACACTGCACTGGTGACAAACACTTTCCTCCGTCATCCCATTCCACGCTTACAGCAACCCAAGGGACGGGAGTAACATGGGTTTCGCAGGTGAGGAGCTCAGGTTCCAAGATGTGGATCCCAGATTGCAAAGCAGGTTAGCAGCAGAGTCAAGGTTGGAGGCTGATTCTTACCATAAAGCTGTGTTTGCTGCCGTGCTGTGACTGTCCACTCTGACGCTATGATCTTTTTTTGGAGGCTGAGAGATAGAGCGTGAACTTTTTTTTTTAAGCACACACCTTTGGAGATTTCTGTTCATTCATCCATTCATTGTTGAACCTCAAATAGCCTGCCTATGTGCCAGTACAGTCACCAGGTTGGGCCCTGGGTTGGTGACGAGTAGTGAGACCAGTTGAGAGAATGCCAAGCGAGTGGGGGATTCTATTACAGTTTAAGGAGTGAGCGCCACAGAGGGGACTAGAGGATGCTGTGGGAGACCCCAGCTCAGGGCACATGTAGCAACTGGAGCTTGGGGACGGTGCCGCAGAGGAAGTTAGGTCCCAGCTGAGACCCGAGGGTGGTGAGAAACATCTGCAGGTAGGAGGAGGAACAAAGTCGAAGGTGTGGCAAGAGCCGAAACTGAAAGGCAGGCTTGGCCCAGCGCAGGCAGTGCCCTGTAAACCGTGTCAAGGTGGTGAAGCCGGAGGCCAGCGGGCCACCGGAGGAAAGGGAGGAAAGGGAGACGACGCAGCGAGTGAGGCGTGTTTTAAAAGTGTCTGTGGCAGCAGCGGAAAGAAAGAGATGGTTGCTTGGAGGCAGAGAGCTCCCCAGGGGCTGTTGCCATAATCCAGGGCCCAGACGACGCTGGCTGCGCTGGGGAAGTGCCTGTAAGAAGGGAAGGGGTAGGGTGGGAAACAGGCAGGGGTAGAGCCCACGGGTGTGGGTCACTGCGTGAATGGGGAAGAGAGGGAAAAGTAAAGAGAGAGCACCCTGCTTCCTGGGAGGAAGGAAGCCACGAGGTTTGGGAGGGAAGCTGAGTTCAAGTCCACTCACCCCGAATTTAACTCCTCAGTGGACATCCGAGAGGTGGCTGCTTAGCGGGCTCTGAATGTGCATCTGGGAGGTCACGGGAGAAGGGGGAGTTGCAAACAGATTTGAGAGCTGTCAGCATGTGGACGATAATTAATTAACCAGAGGGAGGGTCAAAGCAAGAAGGAAGGAGAGTGCAAGCCAGAGCACATCTGTGTGTGCAGACCCCCAGAGAACGGAGCTGGCACAGGAGCCAGAGAGGGCGCGTCCGCCGTGATGGGAACACCAAAGTCAGGGGCGCGAGTGCGCCAAAGGCAGTGTCTGATGTCGTTCTCTGAGGAGGAGCCGACTACATCGAGACACAAAGTCCCCTCTGGCTGTTGGCCACTGGCAGGTCTCAGGGATGCTGGGCAAGGGCAGTTTCAACAGAGAGGCGGTGGAGGGGAAGTCTAGACGCCCCCTTGGGCGGCTTGTCCACAGCAGAAAGAGCGTGGTGAGACAGAGATGCGAGGGAGGGCCGAAGGAAGACGAGTGTTTGTTCTTCGTGCTCCTCTTCAGGGACTCGAGCACTCGGAACTGCTACTGAGAAAGAACCAGTAGAGACGAGAGTATGTGACGGAACCAGAACCTTGGGATGGGAGGGCTGTGGGAAAGTGCAGGAATGGTCGGCCTTGGGGCTGGGACCAGGCCCTCCGTCTGAGTATCAGCGAGGAGGCCGCTGGAAGGCATGGGGATCCAGGTAGAGAGAAGTGCTGGAGGGACTGTGACTGATGGTTTCTGTTTCCTCTGCAGTGTCAGGCAGAGGGGTGGGGTGCTGGGCCGTGGTCAGGGACACAGAGGGACAGGGGTCAGCCATCTTGGGGAGATAGAGCAGGTGTGAGTAGGGAATGGTGGCACGGTGAACCTGGAGCATCCATAGCTCTCTGACCTGATGCCGGGGGATTAGCCCATTTGTGATGAGCAGCTGGGCTGTCCACAGTCTGTGTTTGTCCTGTGCGTAGAGCACGGCCTTGCAATTGTTTCCCCCTGTGGCTCCTGTAGAGAAGGGTCGTCATGCTGACCGGCTGTTGTTCAGCCAGTCACTTATCAGTGAGACACGGATCCCTTTAAAGCTGTTTTCTCTCTGCCCTTCTGGCTAGTGGCATTTGTCTGCCACCTGTGGGGCGCTCTCTCCACTGGTGGCGTCGTCTTGCTTGGAGGTCCCATAGTTAGCATGTGTTCTGGGGATGCCCTCCACAAAGGAGGCCAGAATTCTCGTTGTGCTCCTTCCTGTCGTCCTCTTCCCTCTCCCGCTTCCTCTGGGCAAACTGAACCCAGAAGGCCAGCTTGTACCGAAATTCCAATTGCAAGTCCTAATAGATTGATCAGTTGATCTCTCTCTCTCTCTCTCTCTCTCCCTCTCCCTCTCTCCCTCTCTCCCTCTCTCCCTCTCTCCCTCTTCTGCTCTCCCTCCCTCCCTCCCCCCCTTTTCTTGCCTCTCCCTGCAGAGTGCTGCTCCACAGGTCCTGGTTCTCTTGCAGACTCGCTTTACAGAGATAGGAAGCGTACTTGGGAGGCCTGCCTGGTTTCAGATCCTGGCTCTGCTGCTTACTCATAGATGAATACATCTCCTCCTTTTCTTTGTTTATTTCCTAAATTATTTTGAGAAGTGTAAGGATAGACAGAGCTCTCCCATGTATTGGTTCAAATGTCTGCAACAGCCAAGGGTAGGCCAGCAGAGCCAGGAGCTGAAAACTCAGTGCAGGTCTCACCGTAGGTGGCAAGGACCAAGCACTGTACAGCAGAGAGATTCTGCCTGTTTTCCAGGGTGGTTCAGAGAAGCTGATGAGCCGGCATGCGTGAAGAGCTCGGCAGGAAGAGGCGTGTGAGGATTGTCCCGACCTTCTCCACTTTCAGTTGTCCAGATGGGGTTCATTCCCTGGCTTCCCAGGCGGTCCTGTTTGGGTGGCGGTGCAGACCAGTCTGGGTGGCAGTCCCTCCAGTCTTCTGCCGGGGTGGCTAAGTTGGAGGCGTGCATTCTGGTTGCGTCCTCAGTTTCCATGATGAGCGTGCACACCACCACCTTCTGCTCACTGAGCAGTAACAGATCCGAGCATTCAGTCCATGGAACCGAAGGACTCGCCTCTCGGAAGATGGCACCCTCAACCCTTCCAGCCCAGCCCCTGTGGGAGGCCAGAGAGATTCAAACCAGCCTCAGCATCTTCAGCACTTAAATGTGTTTGATGTGTCACATGGTGTGCTTTTAACCTTTTTTATGTTTATTTTGGGGGGGGGGTGTTTCCAAACACTTGCAGTCGGGGTGTGCCCGGTCTGTCTTTGTCACTACCCACTGTCACCTTACACCTCGCCCCCTTCTCCCGTTTCCATCCCTGTGACCTGGGCAGGTGTTGGAGCTGGCAGCCTTTAGTTCCAGACCTACTCTGGGCCTCTGGGCTGGCTTCTTACGGGGATCACGACTGTCAGGCCCATGGCAGGTACTGAAAGTCGCTCCAGTCCTCTTGTGTTTGCTGCAGGTTATTGTTTATTCATTGACTCAGTGTGTTTATTGAGTGCCTACTGTGTACACAGTGTTATGCCTCATTCTCTGTTTCTCTGAGCCCCATAAGAAGCCCCACGCCGGGGGCCTGTTTTAGATAGTGGAGGATGAGTAGTGTTTCCCCTTGGAAACGCAGAAGGCCTGTCACTCGATGCTGAGTCAGCACCCTGGTCTGCGGCTGTTTTTTGTGCCTGAGATGCCGGCAGGTCGTTCTTTATCCTCTCAGGCGACATCCTCCAGTCACCCTTCCTGTCATCTTGCAGTTTCTGCGGGCACAAAGGGTCTGTTCTGTCCTGTCATCGTTGTTGGAGAGTTTCCTTGTTGTTGGGGGGTCATGTCCCCCTCATGTGACCACCTCTTGGAAGCCAGAGCTCCAAGCCTAAGAGGGTCCTCGTGGCCATCAGCTGAGGGAGAGATTCTGCAGAGCAGGCCTGGGTCATTTCTGCGTAAACGCCACACACTGAGATACTTGCAGGTACATCCATCCTAAACCCTGACCTCGGCACAAGACTTAGGAGCAGAGCCCGTTGCGTTGAGCCAGCAGTACCTCTGGTCTGAGCTCTTCCATTAACGGTCACCGTGGAAGTTTTTCACTGGTTCTCCTTTTCCTAGAAAGTACGTGAATTTTACATATGCAGTGGCTTTCACTTTCAATTCTGATAGTCCAAGAGCAAGCTATGAACTTTTCTTGGACTTAGGGCCCATCAGTCTGAGTCTACAGCATAACAAACCAACCCTGCAGGCTTGTGAATCAGGATGACTTGCGTTCCCATCTCTAATTCCATAATTTACCTGCTGTATGGCCTTAAAAGCCAGCCCCAATGTTTTAAGCTTTGGTTCCACATCTTACACTACACCTGGAGTAAGAATTCCCTTCTTTGGCCGGCGCCATGGCTCACTAGGCTAATCCTCCACCTGTGGCACCGGCACCCTGGGTTCTAGTTCCAGTTGGGGCACTGGATTCTGTTCCAGTTGCTCCTCTTCCAGTCCAGCTCTCTGCTGTGGCCCAGGAGTTTAGTGGAGGATGGCCCAAGTGCTTGGGCCCTGCACCCACATGGGAGACCAGGAAGAAGCACTTTGCTCCTGGCTTCGGATTGGCACAGCATGCCAGCCATAGCAGCCATTTGGGGGATGAACCAACAGAAAAGGAAGACCTCTCTCTCTCTCTCTCACTGAGGCGAGCATGAGGCATGCTGTTGGGGAGTAGCTACAGCGCTCTCCTCGTTACTGTAGCACTAAGGGGTCAGCACGTTGCCACCCATAGTGTAGCTGGCAGACCGAGCCCATTGCCTGGGTCCTCCCTGCTCACCCCTCCTGAAACCCATCGCCCGGTGAATGTGGTCTTCTAACCCCCATGCGTGAGCAGTGCCACGTGGCCCCCATGTTCATCTCCACTACTAGGCTGTGAGCTTTTCCCAAAAGAGTATTGGTTGAGACCGTGTTGTGGTATGGGTTAAGCTGCCACCTGTGACACTGACGTCCCCTACAGGCACTAGTTCATGTCCCCACTGCTCCACTTCTGATGCAGCTTCATACTAACGCACCAGGGGAAGTTATTGGACCCCTGCCACATACGTGGGAGACGCGGATGAAGCTCCTGGCTACTGACTTAGGCCTGGCCCAGCCCTGGCCGCTGGGACCACCTGGAGAGTGAATCAGCGGATGGATGAACTCTTCCCCCTCCCCTCACCCTGGTCACTCTGCTCTGCAAAAAATAAAGTATTGATTAATTGATTCAAAAGAGTGACAGAAAGGGAGAGACAGAGAATTATCTTCCATCCACTGGTTCACTCCCCAAATCGCCACAACTGCCAGGTCTGGGCCAGGCCAAAGCCAGGACCCAGGAAGTCCATCCTGGTCTCCAACATGGGTGTCAGGGGCCCAAATACATGGACCATCTTCAGCTGTCTTCCCAGACACGTTAGCAGGAGTTGGGTCAGAAACATGGTAGCCAGGATTCAAACCAGAGCTGCAATGTGGGCTGCTGGCATTGCAACAGTGGCTTGACCCACGGCACCACGGCACCAGCCCTGGCTGTGAGCTTTTTGATGGAGGGGAGCTTCATATTCTTCTCCGTAAACGCAGCACGTGGAGGGCCTGAGTGCTTGGAAGTGGTTCAGATGCTGCTCCCCTCTTGGAGGCAGATCTCCCCAGCCTCCAACTCACTGTGGGTCGGAACAGTGTCCAGGACCTCTGGCCTCCCCAGTGCAGGCAGTCTGTGCTCAGAAAACGCCTGCTGATGCAATGATTAAATGAAGTTTTCATTTAAAGGGCTCACAACATAGTAGACACTCATTAAAAGGTAGCATTCACACACACACACACACACACACACATACATGTACACACATGTATATTTAAAAAGAAAAATGGAGAAGAAGAGGAAGAAAGTAAAGACAGGCATCTGGTCACCTACTTGGTGTGAAGTGTGCACATCGATTGGAAGACTATTGCAGAGAAACAAAATGGCCCTTTATTCATTTTAGGGAAGGGAGGAGGGCTGACGAGAGAGAGCCTTTTCCAAGTGTTTGCTCCGTCTTGCTGCCACTTTACTATGTGTGGCTGCTGTTGCTATGGCAATTCTTTAAGCAGTTGAATAGAACAGCCCTGAGTTGTTGCGAACCGGCTCTAATTGCTCCCGTGCACCAGGCCTGCCCACACGGCCACACTCTGCACAGCGCTCCCTTTATCAGACGCGTATTTTCATAAATCTCCAGGCATTGTGCTGCTCCCTTGCTCCTGCGACACTGCCATCCCTTGGGCAGAGGGCACAGGAAGCCGCTCTGGGCGGAAGGGAGGGGTCCGCCAATTTTCCCTGCGTGAGTGAGCAGCACGGACCCCTGTGTTCGAGCGGATAGTGGGCAGCGGGCTCAGCAGGGCCTGGAGCCCACATAAAGCATGGGTAGGGTCAGCTTGTTGCTTGTGTTTGCCAGCGCTGGGAAATTTTAGCCGTCGTCTTAAAGCCACCCGTACCCTGCCATGAGGGCCTGGGCTCGCTGCGCAGGGAGAATGGCTGCTCTCGGCCTGAGTGTGACGGGGGAGGGCTGGACTTAGAAGAGGAAGGGGGTGGCGTGTGTCGCATCCCTCCCTGCGTGCCAGGCCTTGTAACGGACACTCACTGTGGGTTCCATCACTTGTTCCACAAACGCTCGGGGCTGGGGCTAGAAGTAGTAGGATCCCTGTTGCAGGTGAGGACACTGCAGGGCAGTGACTTCGTGTGGACTGGAAGGTCGCAGCCTCACGCACCACTGCCGTGAGCCCTGGCTCTGCCATTTTCACCTGGCCACTGCGTCCCCAGGAAGGACACAGAGAAGCCAGGCTTAGGTGACTCTGACACCGGGCACTCACCTGCCTCCATGTCCCCAACACATCAAGGCCCTTCTTCAAGGGCTCGTGAGCCTGAAGGATGACCACAGGAGTCATCCCTCACAGCCACAGCTGCTTCTGAACACTGACCGCATCCCAAGCCCTGAGCTAAGAGCAAGCGGCTACCTCCCTTAATCTTACACACACAGAACTACAAACTGGCAGCACTTCCACTTCCCAGAGAAGTTGCGGCTCAGAGATGGTGACTTGCCCGAAGGTGCGACGGTAGAGGTGGCAGAGCCAGAGTTCAAATCCAGGTCTGCGTCCTTAACCACTAGGCTGCCTCCCATGGACTTACCTGGAAACAGATGCTTCACACACCTGGAACCTTTCCCGTCAATATTCCCAGAAGCCTAAGAGCCAGTGGAGAAGTTTGTATTTCTGACATAGTTAGACAGTTAGCTTAAACGTACAGCGCACCACTGCCTGAAGGCGGGGGTGGAGGGGTGCGTGGACACGCAGGGGCACTGGAAGGCTTCCCTGGGTGCATGTCCACCCCGGGAACTGCTCTACAGGAAGTCGCAGTAAGAACCTGTTACCTGAGCAGCTCAGGCCTGACAGCCATTGAGATGGCAGAGATACTTTCTTTCTTTTTTTGTCTGTCTTTAATGAAGTTTGTGTAGCGAAAAGCTGAGGGAAAAGAAGAAGCCAGGGCTGACCAGTGTTCTCACAGAGATGATGTGAAGCCCAACTCTAGCAGCAGGTATCTCTCTTCTTCAAGGTTTATTTATTTGAAAGAACTGCAGAGAGAGACAGAGAGAAATCTTCCATCCGCTGGTTCATTCCTCAGATGGCCACAATGGTTGAGGCTGAGCCAGGCCAGAGCGAGGAGCCCGGAGCTTCTTCCAGGTCTCCCATGTGGGTATTAGGAGCCTCAGCACTTGGGCCATCTTTTCCCAGGCCATTAGCAGCTGGGTTGGAAGTGGAGCAGCTGGGACACGAACCAGTGCCTATATGGGATGTCGGCATTGCAGGCAGTGATTTTACCCAATACGCTACAACGCCAACCCCAGGTATCTTTTTTCTTAACAAGAAACAAGTCTTATTGAACACCTAAGTGTGCCAGGTGCTGTGCTCAGTGGTAGGGGCAGAGTGAAGTGCCAGGGAGCTTTCAGCCCCAGAGAAGAGACCTCTGGCTGGACGTCCTCATCCGTCAGGGCACGGTCAGAGGCAGGCAGTGCAGCGATTGGCTGCATGAGCAGTGGTGTGAAGAACCCTGCTCTCTTGTCGAGTCTGCCAAGCCGTTGCCCATCCCGCCATGCTGGCGGTCCTCACCATCGTGACATGGCTGTGTCCCTACAGCCAAGCCACCACATCCCCACTGCAAGTTCCAGAGGCACCGAGAGGACCTCCTCTTGCGGGTATCTCCCAGCATTCAGAAAAGCTTCCCAGCAGCTCTAGCACTGGCTTGTGTGTTACTGGCCGGAATTGAGTCACGTGTCCACACCCTAGCCAGTCACGTGTCTACACCCTAGCCAGCCATGGCAAGAACGTGAGAGCACCGCACTGGCTGTGGACGTGAGGGCCCACTCCCTGAACTGGAGGTGGCACCTGAATCACCTGTCTTCCCGAGGAGGGTGGGGCCCTAACTAAAGGCAGACTCAGTTAGGAAAGAGGAGGGAGCGTGGGTTGGGTGGGTAGCCGGCAGCGGAGGTAGAGACCGGTGATTGGTCCTCTGTGGCAGGGAGCCTGTGGTACAGGCTGCGTTGTTGAAAGCTCTGAGCCGGAGAGCAGGGGGAGTGCTCCCTGCGCCAGGCTGGTGGCTGGGGAAGGCTTCCTGGAGCTGACCTTTCTCCTTAGAGGTGAAGCAGGTAGGGCTGCTGGGAGGAAGTGTCCCAGGCAGAGGGCGGGAGGCAGCAGGGCAGCTCAGAAGAACCAAAGGAAAGTGTGAGGGGACCCAGGATGTCGCAAGTGGGGAAGTGAGGTGCGTGGGTGAGAGATTTGGGCCAGGCCCTGCCGGGTCCTGCAGGCCACAGGAGTTTGGATGTTGTTCTCAGCCTGGGAAGCCAGGGAAGGACTTGGTAAACGGGTGCGATGTGATCCATTTTGTGTTTTAAGAATCTGACTGCTGAGGACGTCAGGGACAGCAGGGACAGCACTTGGAAGGTCTCTGTGGTCACCCAGGCAGGAGGTGGGGCTGGCTGGGGCTCGAGGGGCCCAGTGGAAGCAGAGGGGAGAGAACTTCCTGGACACCGGATCTGTAAGACTTGCCAGGCATTACGCAAGGTACATTCCCGTGGCCTCTGTGTCCGATCTCTGTTCCCTAGACACAGAGACCCAGCCTAACACCCACTTGACAGACACAAACGTTCCAAGAAGTGGCCCACACTGGTCACAGCCTGTAGTTCAGACCAGGGTGGGGAGAAGAACTGGATTCTGGAATATGTAGGCAGCCTTAACTCAATTAGCATTGCTCTGGGATTGTTTTCCTAGATGCAGCTTTTGTTTTTGTGGCTGGTATTTTGAGAACTGCTGTCTCCGTGGGAATATCTTAGTTATATACAGCAGAGCCGTCGCTGCATCTACATTTTCTTGTTTAACACATGGCTGTCTTGATAATGAGTGCCTTCTTTATGTGGGGTTATCAGAGTAACTCTGAATCTATTTTACAACTAAATTAATGGTATCCAGGAAACATTTATTTGGCTCCTTTTCTATTTATAATATTGTTACCAACTAATTGCCTTTGAATGTTCCCACTGATGGGGTCCTCCTTGCTAGTTAAAATCCACCCCACGTAGGTGAGTCCCGAACGCCCCCTGGGGCTACCCTGGCACTTGAGAAGTCTCTCTTCTTGTCATCACAACAAGAGCAATCAGGAAAATTTACAGCAGGGCAGAGGGCCGGGTTGGGAAAACATCTAAAAAATACTAATAATAATGAGTATGTCTTACTTTCTGATTGTAAAAGTACTACAATTTAAAAAAATGGAAAAATCAGAAAAGCATACAGGGGAAACCGAGCCAACCACCTAGAAACAACCAGCGTCAGACTTTGGCGCATTCCTTTTTCCCTGATCGAGCTCATAGAATCGACACAAATGTGTCTTGTTTTTCACATAAACCCCAGCATCTAGAACCTCTCTGTATTGTGAGACGCCGTCAGTCAGCGCTCTGCCGTAGGTGCCTGTGTAATTCCCGTGCTTGACTTAGCTGTGCCGTGCTTTGCCTAACTGTGTGCCCCTTGAAAGAAGTTAAATCGCTTACATTTGTTGTTGTTGTTTGGATACGAGCAGTTTTATACATGAAGATAAAGATTGATTCATTTATTTGAAAGGGAAAGTTATAGTGAGGCAGAGAGAGAGAGAGAGAGAGAGAGAGAGAGAGAGAGAGAGAGAGAGAGAGAAGGGTCTTCATTCCACTGGCTCAGTCCCCAAATGGCTGCAACGATTGGAGCTGTGCCGATCCGAAGCCAGGAGCCAGGGGCTCCTTCCAGGTCTCCCATGTGGGTACAAGGGCCCAAGCACTGGGGCCAACCTCCACTGCTTTCCTAGGCCAAGCAGAGAGCTGGATCAGAAGCAGAGCAGCTGGGACTTGAACCAACACCCATATGGGATGCTGGCACTGCAGGAGGCAGCTTTAACCACTACACCACAGCACCAGCCCCTTTTCAGCATTTTTTAAAAGGATTTATTTATTTATTTATTTGAAAGGTAGAGTGACAAAGAGAGACAGAGAGAGGTCTTCTGTCTGCTAGGTCACTCCCCAAACAGCCACAACAGCCAGGGCTGGGCCAGGCTGAAGCCAGGAGCCAGGAGCTCCATCTGGCTCTGCTGTGTGATGGCAGTTACCAAATACTTGAACCATCATCTGTTGCCTCCCAGGCACATTAGCAGGAAGCTGGATTGGAGGCACAGTACCCAGTACCCAAAGTGGCGCTCCAACATGGACCAGGAAGCATTCCAAGCAGCCATTTAACCTGCCATACCAACACCAGCCCAGTGTTTTCTATTTCTCTTTACAGGTGCTTCTTATTTTTGCTATTAATCCATTCATAAATCTGTAGCAAATACATTTTTTTCTAAACTGAAACATTTTTCCCTCAAATACACATAAAAGTGTAGTCTACACATCCCCAGGAGCCCATCACACAACTTGAGGTGCCATCAACATCTTGTTATATGTATTTCATTTATTTCCTACCCTACTCTCCCCAGTTTTTTTGTTTATTTCGTTTTGTTTTTTTGGACAGGTAGAGTTGTAGACAGAGAGAGACAGAGAGATAGAGAGAAAAGTCTTCCTTCTGTTGGTTCACTCCCCAAATGGCCAGTACGGCTGGCGCTGTGCCGATCCAAAGCCAGGAGCTGGGTACTTCCTCCTGGTCCTCCAAGTGGGTGCAGGGCCTAAGCACTTGGGCCATCCTCCACTGCCTTCCCGGGCCACAGCAGAGAGCTGGACTGGAAGAGGAACAACCGGGACAGAATCCGGCGCCCCAACCGGGACTAGAACCAGGTGCCTGTATGGGATGCCAGTGCCACAGGTGGAGGATTAACCAAGTGAGTCACGGCGCCAGCCCCCACTTTTTATTTTTTTGCTGTAATATGTTAATATAAATACAACTCTGTCATTTCCTGCTTAAGATATATTAGTAGACATCTCTAAAAATTTGACATTTTCTTTTCCATTCAACTATTTGTTTTAAAAAAAAAAGATTCAAACTTGTGGAAAGTTGAAAGTATAATAAGTATATAAAGTTGAAAGTATAATAAGTATATAAAAGTTTGCCCTGCCCCTGGGCTCATCAGTAATCAATGTTTTATGTATTTGCACTATCTGAATATATACACATGCTCTACCTTTTATTTTGTTTAGTTTTGGCTGAACTGAGTGAAAGTGTGTAGCAGGTGCCCTGTCATTTCACTCTTGGGTGTTCGAGCCAGTGTCTCCGTCAAGAGCTTTTCTATCGTAGTCCCAGAGCCATTGTCACTCTCAAGGACTTTGATGTCGATACAATAATATTTTCCAGTGCCAATAGATAACCCAGAGCCCGCACTCACTTTTCTCAGTTGACACCAAAGTATCTTTTACGACCATCTTGCTTTCTAAATACAAACATACCAGAGCTCCAACTGAGGCTCCCACATTACATTTGGTTGTTCAACCTCTGCAACGCAGTCCCTCTTGCCTCTTGTTGTGTTTTGTTTTGATCTTCCCTGACACTGACACTTTTGAAGAGTTCAGGACAATTGCCGTATCGAATGCCCCCCCACCCCGTATGTTATCAGGCTGTGTTGCAGTGTGCCACAGTGCTTCAGGTCCGTCCTGCTGTCCCAGCCCAGGAGTCAGCCACTCTTTCTTCAAGCAGCCCTGGTTCCTTCCCAGAGGGAATGGTGTTTAGAAACCAGGATCTGAGCACCAGGCGAGCTCATTGCTTCTTGGTGTGGCTGACACCTGCCTTTCCTGTGGACATAGCCAAGGGACTGTGCTATACCCAGACCCCTGGTAGACCCTGGACATCTGCTTCTTCCTACATCTGTCTTCACCTGTTGAAAGCCATGGGTTTGCACTGATGAGTCAACACCAGCGGAACACATAGGAATCATTCCAGTTCCCTCCCTGTCCGTATTTGTGATGTGTCCTACAAAAGTGAAGCACCCTGTCCTCATATTCTTACTGTATTTACTTGTGTGTGTGTGCAATCACTCTTCTGTTGCTGCTGCTACTGTCTCCTTCCCTACCCAGACACCCTCCCTGCCCTCCCTGGTCACTGACACCCAGGGTTGGGCCTCCATTGTCCACCCCCTCACAAACGTTCACCCTGCTCAGTCTCTAATGCCCAACACGAGGCCACTCCTGCAGCCTCCCTTTCCATGTGGATCCTCCCAGACCTCGCCAGAGTTCTGACACCTGGCACCAAACCGCTACCACCACACAATGTCCTCACCATAAACGTCCTCACCTGCCTCGGGCTCCCACAACCAGAGCAGGGTGCCCTGGCTCAGATGCCCTCTTCAGCCCTGCTGCCCTCCCATGTGGGTGGTGTTCATGCCCCACACGGGGTCTGATAACCGGCATGTACCTGCATCATTCACTTCAGGCTTCCCCTCCCGTTCGATGAGCTATAAGCATCTCTCCCTCTTCCTCTCCCTCCTCCTTCCCTTACCCCCTCCCCCTCTCCTTCCTTTTCTCTCTCTCCCTCTCCCTCCCTCCTTCCCCCACCCTCTTTCCCTCCCTCTCTTTCCCCCACCCCTCTTTCACATAAACACACATGCACACACACATACGCACACACATACATGCACACTAGCACCCTGCCTTGCCCAGTCTTCCCAGTGATTTTTGTACTTCTGAGAATTCTGTTTAATTAAAGGTGGGGTAGTGGGGCTGACGGCAAAGCAGGTTAAGCCTCTGCCTATGAGTCCAGCATTCCTTATGGGCAATGTGTTTGAGTCCCAGCTACTCCGTTTCCAATCTAGCTCCCTGCTTATGTGCCTGGGAAGTCAGAGGAGGATGGCCCAAATACTTGGGCCCCTGCCACCCACGTGGGAGACCCAAATGGATTTCCAGGTTCCTAGCTTTGGTCTGGCCCAGCCCCAGCCTTTGGGGCCATTGGAGTAAACTAGTGGATGAAAGATCTCTCTCCTTCTTATCACCTCTCCCCCTCTCTCCCTCTCTCTCTGGAACCTGCCTTTCAAATAAATAAATGTTTTTAAAAAAATTATTTCCTCCTGTTCTAACCTAGTGACCTGGCAAGCACATCTAACAATAGATGTTGGGCCAGACTACAGTGAGCAGGGGAAGAAGGTCTTGAGTTCTCGTCCAAGATCTCAAGCAGACATGTGGGCAGTGCAGGAGACGCTCCTGAGGGTCTGTCCCACTGTACCGCACCATCATCTGCTCTCTAGTAAACCCAGCCGCGGTGCCCAGCCCATCCTGTCTGTGACGCAGCAGCTGATTCCTCCCTACCAGTGGTCAGAGCTAGGCTCTGTAGGAGCTAGAATCCAAGTCCCCTGTGGAACCTGGGCACAAGTTGCCAAACTCTTCTTGGTCTTGATTTCTCTGATAGTAAAAGTTAAGCAGTGGACTGGCTGAAATCCAGAGACTCTTCCCTGACCCTGGGCCTCAGTAGTTGGCCTTCTTAGCAGCCAAGGAAAGAGGTGGGATCCTTGTATAGCACTTTGTAGCACTTGAGTCTGTAGAGAATCTTCCAGCCGCTTTGGTTCTGCTGGGTCTCACTGTGCATTGGAACTGTTGAAAACCCATGTTTCCTGCTTGAGATGTCCAGTAACCTGCATACAATGAATATGGAGAACTTCGGCCTTTGGCCATAGTGAGTCAGTGGTAGGTAGGTGTGGGCCCCCGACCTGCCCCAGCCTCCTTTCCCTGTGCCAGGGGGATTCATGTCATGGGTGAGGGATCAGCAGGGAGGGCTGGGCTGCTCGGAATCGGAGTCAGCAGCAAAGCCAGCTCGGAGCTTTCAGGGCTTTGAGTTCAGGCCAGGGCCACTTCACAAGAGCTGCAGAGAAGAAAAGCCCAAAAGGTAGCCGGGTCTCAGGGGAGCCTGGAGCATCCACATCCTGGTAGCCCCTTCAGAGAACAGCTGCGGGGTTGGTCGCTCGGTGTCTGGTTTCCAGAATGCCAGAAATGTTTGTGAATATGGCAGCGTGTCTTCTTCAGCTGTCCACATCCAACACCTTCCCATCTCCTTCAACTTCATCCTCGTAGCAGCCCTAAGGCGTGTATCCTCATCCCCGCTTGCCAGCAGGGAAACTGAGACCCAGAGGGGTGAGGTCATTGGCCACTGATGGCAGGCCTCGTGTTTGAACCGGTGGCTGGTTGTTCCCAATCTGCTCCGCCTTCCCCTGTCCTAAATGACCTGAGGTTCTTGAACGTAGCCGGCTCCTGCCCCCGCCCCTCCCCCACCAGCGCCTTTGGGACTTTTTCCATGACATCATTTCGGGAGGGGCGGGGGCTTCTGCTATACCATCAGCGCTGGCTGCCGCGAGAGCCGGTGGACAGCCGCGAGGAAGGAGCGCTGCTGAGACGCGAAGGAACTCCCGGCCCCACGGCGCCGAGCGGGGCGCTCACCTTTCGTCACTCGGATCTCCGAGTGCTAGTCCCAGGATGCTGCTCCTGCCCGAGATCCACGTCTGTAGAGGCCTCTGGGCTTTCAAGTGAAGTGAGCCGAGTGCCGGCCCATTCACTCGCGCCCCACTCCCGTGGCCAGGGGCCATGCTCCCCCTCGACGCCAGCACAAGGCGAGGTCCTCATGGGGCCTGGCCCTCCGTGTTCACGGAGGAAAAATGAAAGTTGCTTTATTCCCCGGCCTCTTCATGTCTCCCATTATGAGGAGCGGGCTCCACAGTGAGGTGCCAGGGCTGTGATATTTCCGCTTCAGCGCGGGAGATTCATACGTGTGACTAATCAATTCTTTGGCGCTGACTTCCCGGCCTGCATTTTGTTCTGCGGCTTTTGATCGTCTGTTTGCCTTTTTGCCATTCTGCTGGTTCTTGTTTGGAGCTTTTATTTTCCAGGAACACTTTGACCTACTCGATCCGCTGTATTCTTCTCCTTCTCTCCCTTTGTCGTTTTCCTCTCTGATTTTAGTTTCCCTTGTGATTGACCGCACACAGCTTCCTCGTACAAGCCAAGTGGAGACCCCCAAGTCACAAGGCCCTGGGAACCACTGGGTTTTGTTGTGCCAACCAAGGGACACTGGACCACAGACAGCCCGCAGCCTGGGGTCAAGCTGGGCTGTAGCCCTCTGTGTCTCCCGGTCCGGTGCAATGGCCCTCACGAGGAAGCTGGCAGGCTCGCTGACTGTAAGGGAGGAGGTGTCGATGCTCACAGTGGCCCCATTTTTTTCAATAGGAGGAACTGGGAGCATGAGGTGACTTCCCAGCGTTCAGAGCTCCTAAGTCCCCAAGCTAGGACCAGAACCCGTCTTCCTGGCAGCGAGGCCTTGCTCTGCTGCCCTGTTGCTGCCGCTGATGGGGTCTGCCTTCATGCTCAGCCAGCGTTGGCCAAGCAGCTGCTCCGAGCAGGGATTCAGATCGGACGTGTCCCTGTCCCCAGCGTGGCACTGGAGTGTGCAGACTGGCAGGTGCCCCTTCCTGAGCACTTACTCTGTGCCAGGCACAGTGCTGGGCACCTGGCCCTCATTAGCCCTCAGGCCCCATTTTTTTCAATAGGAGGAACTGGGAGCATGAGGTGACTTCCCAGCGTTCAGAGCTCCTAAGTCCCCAAGCTAGGACCAGAACCCGTCTTCCTGGCAGCGAGGCCTTGCTCTGCTGCCCTGTTGCTGCCGCTGATGGGGTCTGCCTTCATGCTCAGCCAGCGTTGGCCAAGCAGCTGCTCCGAGCAGGGATTCAGATCGGACGTGTCCCTGTCCCCAGCGTGGCACTGGAGTGTGCAGACTGGCAGGTGCCCCTTCCTGAGCACTTACTCTGTGCCAGGCACAGTGCTGGGCACCTGGCCCTCATTAGCCCTCAGGTCCTAATAGGAACCTGAGCTCAGAGCAGTGCAGGAAGTTGCCAGAGCCCAACTCTGACTGCCTTGGACATCTGGGCTCTCAGCTCACGAGTCCCCAGGCTGGGCTGTGGGAGCATGATAGAGGGGTCCCCCTGGGAAGATTTCCCAGAGGTGAGGATGTTGGGACGGGGCCTTGGGGAAGGAGTAGGCCCTTGGCCATCTGAGGAAGAGGAGCGTGTGGAAGGTCCAGCCTGTTTCCTGGCCAGTCCTGAGATCACGAGGCTTTCCTAAACATCATTCAGCACTTGAGAGTCTCAGGCTGGAAGGAGTGTGTAGCCTCACCTGGTGTCTCCTCCTCCTCCCTGTGAGACTCTCTCTTGCACACCGTTAGTGCCAAGGGGCTTCCTCCCTCCTGAGGCAGCCTCTTCCGCCTGCAGAGTGCTCCTGCTGCCAGGACCCTTCTGTCCTTTTAGGGGAAGAAGCCCCCTTTTCTGCTCCCCTCCCCCCACTTCTCCCACACTGGGAAAAGGCCCAAGGATATAACCTTTGTCCTGGGACGGGTCACACCGCTGGGCACCGCTGACCGGGCTGTGAGCCCAGGCCAAGGCTCCTGCCTTTCTGGTTGCAGAAAGTGGCGTGGTGGATAGAAAAGCACCGGGCATGGAGCCTGAGGTCCCGGGCCGTATCTTACTCTACCAGCTTCGCTGTGTGCTCCTATATAGTTACTCTCCATCTCTGTACCTTCACTTCTTCCCTGTAGAATGGGAATGAAAATCCCCACTATCCATCTCCGGGGCTGCTGTTTGCAAAACAAACCAACCTGCGGCTGTCTGTGTGCTGGTCCAGTGGAACGTCCTCACAAGCAAGGCGTTCCCCGTGCGTCCGTCCCCAGTGGACCTAACTGCAGATGTGGCCATTTGCACACACCCTGAGTTCTCTGTTTGTGTTCCCCTTATCAGTTTGCTTTATCAGTTTGCATGATTCAGACCAAGTTGTGATCAACACATGCCGCCACTGTCCCTAGAGCCTGCTTTGTGCCTGGGTCTGGGTGGATGCAGGAGCCCAGGATCGGTGTGGTGGGAGAGCGTGTGACCGGGCAGTGTGTCCTACAGGGCTGGAGCAGAGAGGGGGACCGTGGGGTGCCCAGGCCCGGGCTGTGCTGCTGGGATGGGGGAGGAGTGCACTGGACTTGGGAGCTGGGGCGGCCTGGGGAGAGCACTTCACCGGCCTGGGAGAGGGATGTCTGGGCTGAAGGAGGCAGAAATGGCTGCAGGCCCATTGCGGGGGGTTCCTCTGAAGTAGGTGGCATCTCCAAAGTGGGGAGAACAAGGCGGAATAACCGGAGGTGACACTGAGCGCAAGATCCAGCCAGTCAAGGGGCGGGGACTTCCTTGGCTGGGGTCTAGGGGTGCGGCAGGCTGAGTGGTGGGGGATCAGAGGGCCGAGGGCGGGAGTGTGGAGGTGAAGGAAGGCCCCAAGCATAGGCACCCACTGTGCACTGGACAAGGCAGGCCCTGGAGTGAGAGTGGTGTCCTGCCGGGAGTGAGGACTGCAGGGCTGTCTTCCCCGGTGGGTGCAGCTCAGATTGCAGAGGCTTGCCCATGCTGTCCACTAGCAGGAAACTGGGGTCTCTGCGGAGCAAGAGTAGCATTCCCCTCTCTGTCTAAGCCACCGTGCCATGTGCTCTCGAATCCTCCCAGCACCCCTCCCAGGGTTTCTGTCCCACTTTGCAGATGAGGAAGCTGAGGCTCAGCCAGGCTTGGTCAGCTTGCTGGGGGCTGTTTGGAAGGCAGCTCTGCTCGGGTACTGCCTGGCTCGGCACAGGGCCACTTGCGTGTGCTTTGTGCTGGGCACCTCTGCCCCTCAGGCTGGGCTTCCTCACGGCTCCCGCCAGAGCCAGAGTTCATTGCTGCTTTGTTCATCGTCCGGCAGGAGCCTGGAGCGCAGCTTCCCTGCGTGTGCTGGCGGGGCTGAGTGTGGGGCCTGTCAGGTGTAGGCTTGCCAACCCCTGCCCGTCTCTGAAACGCCGTCCCTGGCAGCCCATCAGACAGTTACGGGAGGGTCTCTCCTCCTCCCTTCAGTTCCGCAGTGCACGTCCCATGCCTCTGGGACAAGCCGCTGGTGTCTTGTGGCGTAAACGGGCGTTTTGTAAGTCATGATTTTATTTTGTTTAAATAAACTGTGCTCACGCTGAGGTGAGATATTTGAGGGACACAGCCGGAGGTTCGCACCCCTGAATTCCTCTGACGTCAGTGCTTTTTTTCCACGCTCAAAAACCTGTGTGAGGAAGAAGACGACGTTCAAATCACTGGAAGCTCGGTATACCTGTCTTTTTCCTCTCCTCTTTTATACTTTTTTAGATACAATTAACACCTCACACTTCACCTGGGCCCTCCCTGGTTCCCTTTGACGCTTCCTTGATATTTATTCAGATGTGCATGCCACCTCTACTTTGAATTCCGTGGTTAAGAGAATCAAGAACTCTTAAAGCAAGCGTTTTCCCTCACTGAGGATGTGCAGTTAGTGGAGTACATACATGTGATGTCCAGTTGCCTTTTTTTATTTGTCAGAAGATCATGGCACAGTTGTGTGAAAATTGCCAAGAAAAGCCGCTGCCATCAAATCAGAATACCTGCTGGGAATTTGCAGAAGCAGCTCGTTTGATTACATTTTGCAGAAGATGGGGAAACGTACGGAGAGAACTCTGCGGTTGTCTCTTGGAATTTACGAATCATGAATAATGCATCTAATTTAAAACGGCTATATTTTCCGTAAGCATATGTGAGTGCAGATTTCAGACACGTCCTGGAATTTGACTCTATCCCATTAGGTGCAGGCAGTCCGATCCCATTGTCATCCACAAAAATAAAAGTAAAGAACGTGCCTTTTGTCAGAAGTTTTGCTGCATTCCCAGTCTTGCTTCAGGAGCTTTGTCTTACCATGTGCCAGCCCAGGACCTCCGGAGCCTGGCCCGGCCCTGGACCTCCCGAGCCTGGCAGAGGCTGTGTTTCCTCAACCGCACCCCTTCCCTCTGCCCACGTCTAGCGCGAGCTGTCAGACACTGTCATCGCTAACCCATCCCGACGAGCGCTTGAAAAAGAATGCCGAAACTCGAGATGGTTTTAGATGCTGGGACTTGAAAGATGAAAAGAAAATTGCTTTTGGAGTAGGTGCATTTTAAGGGAACCTGAAGGAAGCCGAGGGAAGTTTCACGGGAGAGGGGGGCTGTCTTCCGACTCGCTGAGCAGTAGTTATTTGAAGACCAAAAAATTTTTTTCTGTATTAATATTTTCCACCTTAATCCACTTGGGAGGGAGAAGTTATAATCTCACATAATCAGTGTGCCTGGCTGTGGGCCTGGAACTTTGCATGTTAAATGCACAGGGAATGAGTTGATAGGCTTAATGGAAACTGTGTTCTCCTCAGTGACAATAATAAAGATGCAGATTTCTTCATGGGAACGGTTCACTATGTCAGATGAGTTAGGGCATCATTTTTGCGGATAACAAGATTGGTTTAGAATTCCGTTTTGGACAGAGGTTGGAGATCCCATGAGAGAAAACAGTGCCGGCTACACACTCGTTTCTCTCAGCCCACTTACCTGTGTGAAAATAGAACGTGCTTTTCCAAAGAGCCTGTGGCGACTCTGAGCCATCACTAGGTTCTGAGGCTTGAATGAGTGTTTATTCTGATTGCCCCCAAAGCACTGATTCCTCCAGTGGAAAGAACCCTGGGCTCAATGCAAGCCTGGGCTGAAATCCCAGCCCTGTCACTTTCTGGCTGTGTGACTCTAGACAAGTAACTTCCCCTCTCTGAGCCAGTTTCCTCACCCATGAGATGGACTTAATTGCCCTTATGTTACAGGGGTAAATGTGAAAATGTGGATCAATGATCCTAAAGTCCTTAAGTAGTGCTTACCCTGGGCCAAGCACCGTCTGAAGCCCTTTGCACTAGTGACGCGGTCGATCCTCACAACCACCCTGTGAGGCCAGTATTATTATTTCCCCTAAAACACAGAAAGGTCCAGGGCCTTGCCCGAGGTCACACAGCCAGGAGGTCCAAAGTCTACTGCACAGTGTCCGGCTCCAGAGCCCGCGCGCTCGCCCGCCATCCTGTGCCATCCCCTGGGGCGGCCTAGCACACCCCCCCCACACACAGAGGAGCCATGTCTGAGCCGAGGCCATCGGGAGCGTCCTGTCACTGGGGCATCTTTAAATGTTCTATTTCTACATCTCAGAGCCAGTGTGGGCAGTGTTTACAGTGCTTAACATGTGAAAAATCGTTGGGAAAGCGAGTCTTTAAGTGGAACGGTTGTGTAATGGAATATTTCACGTCCTGGTTCAGCCATGAAGCTCAGGGCTGATAAACAAAGCATCGGAAGCCAAATGGCGCCTCATCTGACCCCAATTAAAATAAAGATTTCATTCCATTCTGTCCTGACAGAGAGGAACATATTGTTGCCTTTAAGGGAGTTTGGTTTAGTTAATGAAAGGATTTTATTTCATTTTTCCCCCCAAATACAATATCTAATTAAATAAGATTCAATTTGTTAGAACTTCTGGTGGGGGATATGTTAACTCTTGTAAAGCTGTGTCGCTGCCGTGCCTCAAGCCTGCAGCTCCCGCCTCCCTGTCCATTGTTTAAGGAGGAAGCGAGCCCCAGGCATGGCCTCTTCCCGCTTAGGTCTCCTCTGAGGTGCACCTGTTCACGCACCCGCGGCAGCCTGCGTCCGTCCGCGAGTCGCCCGGATCCCGTGTAAAATACCAGGGATTTACATACAGGCCCGTTTCCTCGAAGCATTTGTTCTCGCGCATGCTGTCATTTACCAATCGCCGTAGCTGTGTCCATATAGAATGTCTCAGGCGCGGAGTTGTAGCTGCTGAAATATGTTAGGTAACATAAGTTGGGTATGGATGCCAAATTATCACGGAGTTCCTTCAGTTATCCTGCAGAAATAAGCGGCTGTCTAAAGACTTCATCATTTCACATTCAGAGTGAATGACAGCCACACTCGTGTTTCACGGGGCGGGGTGGTCTGTGGGTCCCTGGATCAGGCCTTTCCTGTGTGCGCCACAGGTCACCGGTGCCCGTCGGGGCCACGGCTGCCCAGCACTGTGCTGGGTGTGCTTGCGGAGCTGCGATCTTTGGGTCAGCTAGGCAGGGGCAGGCAGCGGATGGCGAGGCCCTGGTGGGCACCTCCGTGCCCCTGAGGAGTTGCCTGGGTGGTCTGCAGAGCTGCAGGGCAAGGGGGCTGGCATGGGCATCAGGGGAGCCAACCCCACCCTGAGCGAGCCCCCTCTTCTCTGGGCTGCAGCTTCTCCATCTATTAAAGTGACAGAGTGGGGTCAGCAGGTCTCGAAAGGCCTCTCGGCCCTGCCTTTCTGAGATTCCGTATTCAGTAGAGCAGAAAGTACATGATGTTCTTAAATCCGCTAAGAATTTATAGTCAGATGCTAAGGATTTATGCTGTGAGAAATCAGAAG
This sequence comes from Sylvilagus floridanus, assembly GCA_949820135.1. NCBI lineage: Eukaryota > Metazoa > Chordata > Mammalia > Lagomorpha > Leporidae > Sylvilagus > Sylvilagus floridanus. The sequence goes on along the minus strand of OX463243.1, from coordinate 89,212,361 downwards.
TCCTAAGTCTATAAAACCTAAGACATTTAAACCATATTTCAAAAAAAAAAAAAAGTCTTTTACTTTCGAATGGCTGCTTCTGACACCAGCGAGCATTTGCTCAACGTGCTGAACACCTGTTCCGTGCAGGCCCAGGGCCAGGTGCACAAGACGAATCAGTGGTGGCCCAGCCGCCCGGGGCTTACCTCCTGGTGAGAATAGAAAGCAAAGCAGGTGAAGAAGTCGTCCTTTGTTAAGAGTGTGCTCTGGGGGTGGGCAGGAGGGACGAGAATAGGAAGGGGAGATAGGGGACATTCGGGCTGGGCCTTGAAGGGTGCGTACAGTGGAGCAGGGGAGCTCGTTCCAGGTAGAGACGAGCAAGGAGGAGGGGTGCAGCCCAGTGGGGTCAAGTGGTGAATTCTGTCCACTGAAGCGTGGAGGTGAGAGGTGGAGGCAGGGAGGGAGGAAGCCCAGAAAAGAGGGCTAGAGAAGAAGAGGAGCGAGGAGTGGGGGGAGCAGGGCCAGTGAGCGTTCTCTGAATACAAAGGAGCAAGAGGCGCAGGGTGTGCAGATGACCTGGGCCGCTCTTGGAAGGACAGTGCAAAATAGGGCTCTAAGTGGCCCTCAGCAATTACCAGTACCATCCTGGGGCACGCGTGACACAGGTCCCCTAAGGTTATGACACTGAGGAAAGCCTGTGCCTAGTGACATTGTAACTGTTACTGTCACACAGTGTGGTGTACACCTCAGTAGTCAAACCTACCGCACTGCCGTTTGTATAAAAGTAGAACACATGCAATGATGTGCAGTATCTAATACTCAATAATAAACAGATGATTATTATGGGGCTGTGAGAAACAAGCATGGAAAATGCATATTATGTAAAAATTATCCATGCATTTCAAAAATTTTTTGCACCAAAATAAATAATCCAATCTTTCCACAGGATTTTTGAAGTACTGTCACATTCCCTAAATTGTATTTTTTATTATTATTTGTAACGTACTATTTATAATTTTTTTAAGTTTTATTTATTTATTTGAAAGGCAGAGTTACAGAGAGGTGGAGGCAGAGAGAGGGAGAGAGGTCTTCCATCCACTGATTCACTCCCCAAATGACTTCAATGGCTAGAGGTGAGCCGATCTGAAGCCAGGAGCCAAGAGCTTCTTTCAGGTCTCCCACATGGGTTGCAGGGGCCCAAGGACTTGGGCCATCCTCTGCTGCTTTCCCAAGTGCATTAGCAGGGAGCTGGATCTGAAGTATAGCAGCTGGGACTCGAACCAGCAGCCATATGGGGTGCCAGCACTGCAGGCAGCAGCTTTACCTGCTGTGCCACAGCGCCGGCCCCGTACAACTATCTGAAATAGTTTACTATAAAATGGTAAGCTGCGTGACACCAGCAGTAGCCTCCGCCAGCTTGTGTTTGCTGTGTCTCTTGTTTGCATTTTAGCCTTGTGCTTGATTTCATCTCTCGTTCTACCCCACAGGTGTGCCGTGTAGACTAGGTATACAGTAAGCTTTACCATATAGGTTTGTGTAAGTACCCTCAGTGCTGTTCACATGACAACCAAAACGTTGAGGCACACATGTCCCAGAACATATCCCCCTTGGTAAAGGACGTCTCACTGGACTCAGCTTGGTTTAAGCCGACGTCTCAAACTTACTGACCATTAAGCCTTTCTGAGACAGAGACCTCTGGAGAGCTGTAGTCAGGAGAAATAGGAGCCAGTGAGCATTTTAGAAAGATTACTGTGGCCTGCAGTAGGAACTGCTGCTGGGGGGAAGTGGCAGGGGAGGATGATCCCAGTATCAAGAAGGTCAGTGGACACCTTGGCTGCACTTGGAGTTGGTCAGTGTGTTTCCAGGAGAGCTCCCTCTGAACATAGCCCACACCTCCTCCATGGTGCTGCCTGAGCCTGGGTCTTACAAGCTCAGGGCTGGCCGGATGCTGCTATCCCATCATCCCCCGGCAGCCTGTCCAGAGCTCATGGACAACACTGGGGACTGAGGTGGGAACGGGCTCAGTGCTAGGAGGCTGGAGACAGAAGATGAAGACTAGTGGGAAGTGTTCCTACGACCCTTTGAAGCCATTTGTTGGGGGCCTGCTATGTGCCAGGGACTATTCCCAACTGTTTCCTGAATCCATCTAAATGGTCCTGTGATTCTTCTACTTGATGAGGAAGGCGGCAGAGGCATGGAGAGGGTGTTGGCTATCCCACTATCCCACGGTCACATGGCTGATAATTATGTCTCAAGATCGTCTAAATGACTGTTAGGTCTGTGATTTTCTTTTTTTTTTTTTTTCCCACTTATTTGACAGAGTTAGAGAGAGAGAGAGAGACAGACAGACAGACAGAAAGGTCTTCCTTCCGTTGGTTCACCCCTCAAATGGCCGCTACAGCCAGAGCTACACCAATCTGAAGCCAGGAGCCAGCTGCTTCCTCCTGGTCTCCCATGCAGGTGTAGGGCCCAAGCACTTAGACCATCCTCCACTGCCTTCCCGGGCCACAGCAGAGAGCTGGACTGGAAGAGGAGCAACCAGGACTAGAACCCAGTGCCCATATGGGATGCCGGCGCCGCAGGTGGAGGATTAACCAAGTGAGCCATGGCGCTGGCCCCTGTGATTTTCTTTTTTAAACATTTATTTATTTATTTATTTGAAGGCGTTACAGGGAGAGGATTTCTATCTACTAGTTCACTCCCCCAGATGGCCACAATGGCCAGCGCTGAGGCAGGCCAAAGCCAGGAGCTTCATTCAGGTCTCCCACACGGTGGCAGGGGTCCAAACACTTGAGGTCATCTTCTGCTACTTTCCCAGGCCATTAGCAGAGAGCTGGGTTGGAAGTGGAGACACACCAGCCAAGAGACACACCAGCACCCATATGGGATGCTGGCATCGCAGAAGGCAGCCTTACCTGCCACGCATGGCACCAGGTCGGGGTCTGTAGTCTTAGCACTGAGCCATGCTGCCTTCCCCAGAGAAGCCCCCCTGTAAGGTGCTGAGCATCGGCAAGCACCCTTGTGAACGCTGTTTGCCTCCCCCAGCAGCCCTGTGATGTAAATGCTATTATCCTTGCTTAACCAGTGAGCAAACCGAGACTTCATTAAGTAGTCATGGTCACAGACATTGCGAAGCCAGAAACTGAACTTCAGCCTGTCCGCTCACCATTCCCCTAAGCAATTCTAGAGAGTTTGTATTGCTCAGAAATATCTCTGTGGACATGTTAGAAAGTTAGCAGCCTCTAAATGGATCAAAGACCTAAATGTGTGACCTGAAACTATAAAGCTTTCAGAAGAAAATGTCGGGTAAAAGCTTCACAACACTGGATTCACAGTGACTTCTTAAAATGACACCAAAGGCGTAGGCAACAAGAGAAAAAACAAATTGGACTTCACAAAACATTTTTTAAATTGAACATCAAAAGACAGTAGCATTCAAAAAGCCAGCCCACAGAATGGGAGAAAATATTTGTAAATCAACTATTTCAAGAAGACTTGAATGGATATGCTTGCCAAAGAAAATATACAAATGGCCAATAAGCAACATCTTCAACGTCACTGATCATTAGGAAAATGGAAACCAAAACTACAATGAGATGCCTCCTCACTCATTAGGATGGCTATTGTCAAAAAAGTACATAAATAAAAAATAACAAATGATGAGGATGTGGAGAAACTGGAATCTTATACACGGTTGGTGGGAATGTAAAAATGGTACAGTGGTTGTAGAAAGTACTGTGTCAGTTTCCTCAAAATTAAAAACAGAATTGCTATATGAGCCATCAATTCTACTTCTATCTAGCTACATGCTGCAAAGAATTGCAAGCAGGGCCTACGAGGTATGTTGCACACATGTTCATAGCAGCATTATTCATAATAGCAAAAATGTAGAAGCAACCCCATGTCCATCTACAGATAAGTAAAATCTGACACATGCATACAATGGAGTAGTATATGGCCTTAAAAAGGAGAGTCTGGCACATGCTATATCATGGATGGACCTTGAGGATATGCTACGTGAAATTAGCCAGTCACAAAAATACAATTAGTGTGCTCATATGATTCTGCTTAAATGAGAGTGAGGTCCTTTAAAGCAGTCAAAGTCATAGAGGCAGACAGTGGGGGGGCGGGGGCAGCATTGGTAGCTGTCATTTAACAGGTGTAGAGTTTCAGTTTTGCAAGATGAAGAGAGTTGTGGAGATGGAGGGTGGCTGATGGTCGCACAGTATTATGAATGTATTGAATACCACTGAACACCTGAAAATGGCCGAGATGGGGAATTTATGTTATATGTTTAACATGAAAATTCTGGGCAAGGGGCTGGCGCTGTTGTAGTGGGCTAAGCCTCCGCCTGTGATGCCAGCATCCCATATAGGCGCCGATTTGAGGCTCAGCTGCTCCTCTTCTGATCCAGCTCTCTGCTATGGCCTGGGAAAGCAGTAGAAGGTGGCCCAAGTGCTTGGACCCCTACACCCATGTGGGAGACCTGCAAGAAGCTCCTGGCTTTGGATCGCCCCAGCTCCAGCCTTTGGCGACCATTTGGGGAGTGAACCAGCAGGTAGCAGACCTTTCTCTCTGTCTCTCTCTGTCTGTACTCTACCATTTAAATAAATAAATAAAATATTTTTAAGCATTCTGGGCAAGAAAAGGAAAGAAAGTCAGTAGGCGTTGTTAAGCAACAGCCCTCCACATCCTGGCCTGGATGAGAAGCCAAGAACATACTGTGGTTCTGTCTCTGGGTGGCAGCATTTCTGGATGCAGCCCAGTGTGCTATAGATGCCCTGCCCTTTTCTTGGGACTGAGCTCAGAGCAAGAGGCGAGGGCATGAGCAGAACCCATCCTCTTTGGGGATGACATGCAAGGGTACTTCAAAAAGTCCCAGGGGAAGTGGAGCTGAAAGATAGGTTTGTTTTGAATACAAAGACAAAGGCTTCCTAATGTATTAGTGCAGGTGAGATGTGCTGTCTTGAGAGGCATTGGGCACCCTTACTAGGGTCAGAAAGGCAGACATCCCGTTTATCTTGTGTGTCTGCTAACCACATTTTCCGTGAACTTCTTGAAGTTCTTGCCTGTGGCGAGCTCTCGAGGCAGTGTGATAAGTGCGATCTGGAAGAGATTTAACCCAGAAGAGGGAGAGATTAACTCCATTTGGGGGACTGAACCAGGTTTTCCAGGAGTTAGGTCTACACTGAGTTTTAAGGGATAAACAGGAGTGTGTCCAGCAGCGCTGGGAAAATGTCTGATTTGTTCGTTTCTCTATCTTGGATTGACAATAGCAGAACTCGTATTTTTCAGAATTTGAAATTGGCTCCCTTCCCTGCCTTAGTTTGCTCTTAAGAAAAGCCCACTCCCACCCTGTCTGCCACCCTAACTCGATTGGAATGTTGAGACAGGGCGACCTGCGAAGGCCTCTTGAGTGTCTGCTCAGAGCCGCATTTACAAACACGACTTCGCTTGGAGACAAAGATCACCATGCGTCCAGATGGCCTGCTGCATTTAAAATAGCGCAGATGATGAAACCTGAGGGGAAAAAGGAAGTAAATTCTATGACTTTGTGCCTTTCAGTTAAACTCCCATGCGTGCAGGCTGGCTGGAACGCGCACGGGGCACGGGGCTTTTGTTTGCCCTGGTGAGAGACAGCCCACATTCAGCGTCAGTGGGATGCTGGCCCTCTGGTGGGTGCCTAGGGGAGAGAGAGCGGAGGGCCAGGTCCCACCTGCCCGGTGTGCAGGGATGAGCAGAGGATTCTGATGTGTGTAATGTGGGCAGAAACGCTGCTGGAGCAGCCGCAGGGCCGCTGGAGAGATTGCCTAGTAGCAGTCCCTGGTGGCACCACCACCATCACCATCAGCCATAAGCAGGGGACAGTGGTGGCTGAGCACACGGCCCTGGAGGCAAACCACAGGGTCCCCGTGCCAATCTGAGTGTCGTGGGTGAGTCCTCACTTTCTCAGGGCTTTGTCTTCTCCTCTGTCAAATGGGAATCAGAAGTCTCTGTTCCCTGGGGGTTGGGCTAATACGCATAAAGTGGTTGGAACACTGCCTGGTGCTGAGTAAGGACTGGGAAGAAGTAGCCTCGGACCAGATGCCACGTTTCTCCTGCTCTCGGGGCTCCTCCTTCTTCCGGCGGCCAGCTAGTCAGCTAGCACTTTGTCGTAGTGGTAGTTAAAACTCTGACGAGAGGCAAATGTTGACCTTCAGTAAGACATGGGATGGAGGAAGAGGATGGGGTTTGGGACAAGAGAGACTGGATTCACATCTCCGCTCTACCCCTGGCCTGGACAAGCTCTGTTTTTGGCCGCTGCCCTGCCCCCCAGGACAGCTGGGAAACCAGGTGTGTGGAGTGCGTACGGTAGCGGCTCTGTTAGTGTTAGGTGTCCCTCCATCCTCCCGCCCCGTCCCGGGCTGTGCAGAGCTGCTCTTCCACCACGGTTCCTCCACAGCCACTTCACCCAGGGCTTCGCGTGTCTATGCCACTTCTTTTCCGTCAGCATGGACGTCGTCCTATGACAAGTGTCTCTGTGACACAGGCCCTGAAATCGTACCCATCTCTGCATCCCCATGCACACGCTTAAGGCTGCAGGGTGATTATACCTTTCTCTCCCCTAGCACGGCATCTGGGTTGATGGGACAACCGCTCCCTTTTGGTTTTGCTTATAAAATCAGTGTCCCCTTTTCCCAAGGTTTGGGACTGCCCTGAAGAGTGGAATGGTGGGGCGTTTTAGGTGGGAGGGCTGGGGACTGCAGAAATAAAATCAGAAATAACCAGCGTTCCCATGGTTAGCCATGGAAGACAGGTTGACCACACTCGACTTTCACAGCTGGGACAAGTCTGTGAGGTGCCCTTGGTGCTGCTGGTAGCCGTGTAGAAGGCCCTCAGTGACTCTGTGCACAGCCCGGCAAGCGTCGGTGCTGTGTTGGCTACAGGAAGGTTTCTGAGCCCCTCCCACACGCCGGGCCCTGTCTTAGGCAGCCATCCCCAAACTCCAGGAAGGAGAATTGGATGCCCCCAATGCCCGGGGGCCGAGGAGCCCTGTGAAGACCAGCCCAAGACAGGGATGCCAGGGCTCATGTCAAAGGCTGTCACTCCAGGAAATTGTGTGGAGGAACCTGTTCTTGAATGTGGATGGCACTGGTGGCCATGTGCTTGGGGAGGTGGGAGTGGTGCAAGGTGAGAAGGCACCTGAGGAGACAGGGCTGGATCCTGGAAGCCCCAAAGTTCACATTCTGGCCTTCAGCCCCGGCTGAGCTGGGCAGTCTCACCAGCGAGTCTGACTTGGGCACCAAGAGAGCACTCCTAAGCCGGTCCCCATCAAGGGCCCCGGCAGTGTGGAGGCTGCAGGCTTCCCTCTGCACGCCCGGCACATCAAGAGCAGTGTGCTGATGGCAACAGAGTCCTGAACGCACCACCGGCCTGCAGCCTCTCCCACGTGGGTCGGATGCGTGGGCGTTCATGTGGCTCTGCAGACTCGAAGCGGGGTTTGTCCTGGGCATAGCCTTCCGAGTGCAGTAGAGACTTCAGCCTGTGGAAGGCAGCTTTGACAATTAACAAAAATGTGTGCCGTGAAGTGAAGCCAGGAAACTCAGGACGAGGGCGTCTTGCTGTGGGTACTTTGCTTTTCTGAAAGGCAGAGAGGAGGAGAGAGATCTTCCATCCTCTGGTTCACTGGCCACATGCCTGCAGCAGCCGGGGCTGGGCCAGGCCAAAGCCAGGAACCTGGAATTCCATCTGGGTTTCCATCCGGGTGGTTGAGACCCAAGTACTGGGGCCACCACCTGCTGCCTCCCTTGGTGTGCGTTAGCAGGAAGCTGGATTGGAAGCAGAGCTGGGCCCCAAAGCAGGCACTCTGATAGGGGACGTGGGTGTTCCGAGCCGCAGCTAAACTCCTGCACCACACACCCAGCCCTCGCTCTGGGCATGTACACATGTAGTTGTAAATATCAATGAAATCCTTCAAACAAAGACCTGTTTGTGTTAAAAATCAGAAGAACCCACACTATGTGTGTCTTCTTCAAAAACCACTTGATGAAGCTGAGTTATTTGAACTCCAACTAGTTCTTAATTTTAGCAACTTTTTTCTTAGAAACACCAGGAGAAGCGGCAAGACTCCCCCCGTCCACCCCCATCTCTAAATTTCCTTTTTTGGAAGCAATGACAGTGCTCCTCCAAAGTTTGTTTCTTACCTTTCCACCTCTGAGTGATTGATTTTGATGAGAAACATTACACCCAGCATTTACTGTGACATCCCTGAGTACAAACAGTCATTTTAATGGTTTTTTTTTTTTTTCTTAAAAAAAACCTGACAGGGACATCAATCCTTTGCCTGGTGTATGAGGCCCGGTATATTAATTGGCTGTCAGATTCTGAAGAAATAATGGATTAATGTGCTTGATCGTAGCGCTCTGTTCAGAGACTGAAGTTTGATCCTGATGTCCCCAGTCTCTCCGCTTAATGCAATTACAGATATGCATTCAGGACGTTTCAGTGGATTGCATTTCATTAATATGATTTGAGCGGACAACATTAGGCTGCTGTCGGGTCCTCTCTGACAGCTAATTACTAGAATGAAGCATGTATACCGCCAAGGAACAATGGTGCCCTTATTGGGGCCATTAAAAAATAATAATAATAATAAAAGGAAGAGAGCTTTAAAACACTCACACAGTTACTTTCCTTACGTGTCACGGGCCAGGATGGCGCAGAGTGGGGAGTGGAAGAAGAGAGGTGTGCAGGGACCAGCGGCGTCTCCCGCAGCAGGACTCTGGCTTGTCCTTGACAGAAGCCACACGTTTCTGTCACACCCTTCTAAAGGACTTGCGAGATCGCCTGTGTGGACTGCAGCTGCAGGATCTCCCGGGTGCGGAAGGATCGTGGTCTCTGACCCTGCAGACCTGACACTTCGCCCACTTCCCCTGCCTCCTGCCCCCGTCTTTGAGACTGGGGAAAGCAGCAGTTTGGAACACCCACGGCTTATCAGAGTTAGCCCTTGAGGAGGCTGTGGTGTCAGACTCGGCCGCGTGGGCCGTTAGCCTGTCTGCCCACGGAGGGAGGCGCTGCATGTTAGCGGTAGAGGTTCAACGTGTCACAGCTCTTTCTAGCTGTCCGGGCCCCCAGGGCTTACAAAGCCTGGGCGTTCAATGAGTGTTTGTTCGACAACCCATGTAGGTCCAGCGCTGCCGACTGCGGGTAATAACAAGACAGATAGCCACAGCCCCTATGTCGCCAGCCCTGCAAGGGAGACAGACATGAACAAACCACAGTGAGAGACCAGGAGGGCTTGGGACAAGCTCCCGGGGGAGGGGGTGGTTTGGGAGCGGGGTCCTGAGACATGGATAGGACTTCGCTGGGTTGTGAGCTGGAGTGGGCTCCTGGGCAGAGGCTGGGAAATGGGCTGGCAGTTGGCCTTCTGCCTAGGGAGGGTCTGGCCTGATGGTCAGTCTAAGGGCCCAGTGAGGCTGGTCCTCTCAGCTGCACTATGGAGCAGGTGTCTTGCCACCTCTAGCCACCATTAGCCAAAGCTCCCCAGAGTCTCTGGAAACTTCAACTCAGTTTCAGGGGTCCTGAATTCTAGCCCCAGATGTACCCCTTAGAAGCAGCATGAATCCCTGAAAAGGCACTTGACCTGCGTGGTCTTTACCCAGGAAGTCGAGACACCCCCACTCCTGCCAGCCTGTGGATGGATCAGGTTCACTCCGAAAGGCTCCCAGGCTGCTGGTGAGGGGCAGAGCCATGAGTTATGTGCAGCTGCACCCGCTGAGTTCACACTGCTCTGGGCCCTTTGGATACCAGTGGAAAACGTTTTTCATATCGACAGAGCAGCAAGCTCCAGGGGATCCAGCCTCGTTTTTAAATCCTGTTCCAGCAGTGCAAGGTGACGTGGAAATTCCTGGTGCTGAAGCTGCTGTCATGTCAGAGCCCCTGAGCCTGGCCCCCTCCTGGCAGTTTGGAAGTGTCTTGTCCTCCCAAATCCGTGTTCCCCACGTGCAGCACCCCTGGTTGGGGTGGGTGCCCTAGAAACCTCCACAGAATGATTTAGAGTCCCAGACACGGGTGATCCAGCTTCCCCTTGGTGTCACACTGCTGTCTGCCTCTGCCCTCTCCCCTCTGTCCATTCCCCACACCCTGGCCACCTCCAGCCTGGGGCTCTTGAGCAGTCTGCTGGGCATCAAGAGCAGTGCCTCGCACTGCGTTTTCAGGGACCACAATGGCCAGCGTCCAGCCTTGCCCACCAGAAATCAGGTCCCTGGTGCGAGCTCAGGTCTTCTGGGGGTGCACACCCCTGTTAGAGGAGAGCCACACTGGGCCCAGCAGTTTAGGAGCATCTGACACCTAAGAGAATGGGGGACGGGGAGTCACTGGAGTGACCGTGCTGCTCTCTGGGCACCCCTATTGGCATGGTGAGGGTTCTCACCCCTGAGAATTTCCACTCTGACCAGGCGTCACCTCTCCTCTTTCACCATCTTGCTGTTCTGTGTGATTGCTGTGGCAAGACGAACCGAGTGCCCTCCCTCTCTCACCAGCCGCCTACACTTGTGGGGTGGGGATGAGGCCCATCCTGCCTGCCCTGAGGCTCCATTGCCACCAGGTTAGAGAGTGCCAGCTTCCTGAGGACATGGCCATGCCCAGGCCACCCCTGCCTCACAGCGCAGTGCCCTGCTCTGGGCCGAACCCGGCTGCTCACCTGCTCACCTGCAGCCTGCAGCAGAACACTGGGCACGCCTGCCTCTCCTCAGGCGTCCCCGGGTGATGGCCACGTGTGTCCTTATTCCCCCAGAGCCTCATTGGGTGAGCACAGAAGCCTTGCTTGCTCCTCTGAATTTGATTTGTTGATTTCTCCGTGGGTAACGCAGCCCTGCCCAGACCCATTTCTCTCCTATTACCTGGCTGGCGTTTTCCTAATGATCCTCAGACAAAGAGCCACAGCTGTGGGGAGCGCGTCAGTGCTGCTGTCCCCCAGTCACTCTCGCTAACGGGCTTAGCCACACTTCACAATCATTATCACTTGGCGGACTGTCTTTGGGATGCAGAGATGATTTGCCAGCTCCGGGATGCTTCATTTTTACTAAAATGAAGGAAGAACAAAAAAAAAAATTCTTGCATTTATAAAAAGGATGTACCGTTACCCCCTGATGGATATCACCCTAAAACTGTCCTGTCCCATGTCCCTCTGTGCCCTGTGTCTCACTCTGGACCTGGCACCAAGACCTTCACCGTCCAGCCCATGTGTTCCTCCTTGCACTCCCCTTCAGGTTCTCCTCCCGTCGCCCCATCTGAGGGCCCTGGCTGCTCCCTGGCGCTGTCTGCCTACAGCGCCCTCTGCAGTCTGCTCACCACGCCACAGCTGTCAGGGCATCACCGCGCTTCTCTTCCACCGTGGAGCTGTTACAGCACAGCTGGGGTGGCCCCTTCTCTCCCATGTGCCCAGACCTCTGTCCAACCCCAAAGCCCCCTTTTGCCCTTATTTGTGCGCCTGTCTCTCCATGAGGCTGAAAGTGCCCCAGTGGCAGAAGCCACATCAGAGTCCTCGCTGCCCGAGTCTGGCACGTGGTGAGCCCCGGGGACGCCTGGGGAGGGAGAGGCGGCCTGCTCCGAGAGGCTGCCCCAAGCTCCTGCAGGGGAGTCCCTGGGAGAGTCGGCTTCCGCCTTGGCTGGTTCTTTGTGCTGGAGTCAGAGGCCCTCTCCCACGAGGTGCTGAGACCCAGTACCCAGAGTTCAGTCACAGCCAAGTGGCTCAGTCACAGACTCACCCAAGTCTGAGGTCGCAGAGGAATGAGCTGGGGACGAGGACTGGCGATAAGGAGTTTAGCCGGGGACAGGCTGTCGTGGAGGTGCCGTGGCGTGTTCGGTAGCTAGTGAGAGTCCCAGCGGAGCGTGAGGGAGAGGCCAGACACCCCACTGGCTTGACGAGGGCAGTCGCAGGAGGTCTTTCTCCAGAGGGTGCTGGAGGGTCACTCACACGGGGCCTCTGAATACACAGGGCTCAGGGCCCCTCTGTGTGTCCCCTCTGCATGCTAGTCTGCTGAGAGCAGTAGGTTGATGTCATACTAGAGTGTTCCCTAGGACACTCGCAGTGACCTTCCGGAAGGCAGGGACTCCGCGGGCCTGCTGGCCGGAGGGAGCCTCAGCCTCCGTGAGGAGCCCGGGGAGAGGGTGCAGCTTTGCGTGTGTACATCTGCGCGGTTGGCTAGACTCTGGGTTGTCCTGCTCGTGTCCCAGAGCCTGCAGAGGACACGCAGCCTGCTTTGCAAGTCACCCGGCCTCCGCCACCCGCCTCTCTGAAAAGCCAGCACCTCCTCACAGTTCCCAGCCGCTGATTCCAGTGTTGCACCCCCTGGCCACGGAACACCAGAATCGTTTGCTTGGGACAAGAGCACAGTCTTCCACTGAGCTGCCGCATGGCCCGTCCTAGAGTCTGGTGGTGTGGCTTGTCGCTCCTGAGGTGCCACAAATACCGGCTGTCCCGGAAGTTGTGTGTTGAGAGCAGACCTGTCTCCACCCCCACTCTGGCCCTGCCACGTCTGACTCAGCAGACTGGCTGCACGTGGCTACGGAGCTGTGCTGTAAGTGGGAGTTACACCCCGGCTTCCTAAGGCCTGGTTTGAAAATGACAGTGGGCATCATAGTATATAAGGGTCTTCAGAAAATCCATGGCTCACGTGTATTGTGAAAAGACTATGTGGCCGGCGCCGCGGCTCACTAGGCTAATCCTCCGCCTTGCGGCGCCTGCACACCGGGTTCTAGTCCTGGTCGGGGCACCAGATTCTGTCCCGGTTGCCCCTCTTCCAGGCCAGCTCTCTGCTGTGGCCAGGGAGTGCAGTGGAGGATGACTCAGGTGCTTGGGCCCTGCACCCCATGTGAAACCAGAAGAAGCACCTGGCTCCTGCCATTGGATCAGCGTGGTGCGCCAGCCGTGGCGGCCCTAGGAGGGTGAACCAACAGCAAAAGGAAGACCTTTCTCTCTGTCTCTCTCTCTCTCTCTCACTGTCCACTCTGCCTGTCAAAAAAATTAAAAAGGAAAAAAAGAAAAAAAAGACTATGCATGAATTTCAATTTTTTTGCCCCAAAATGTATATTTTTTATTTTATTTTATTTTTATTTTTTGCCAGGCGGAGTTAGACTGTGTGAGAGAGAGACAGAGAGAGAGTTATAGACAGAGAGAGACAGAGAGGAAGGTCTTCCTTCCGTTGGTTCGCCCCCCCAAATGGCTGCTACAGCCAGCGCACTGTGCCAATCCAAAGGCAGGAGCCGGGTGCTTCCTCCCAGTCTCCCATGTGGGTGCAGGGACCCAAGCACTTGGGCCATCCTCCTCTTCCATCCTGGGCCACAGCAGAGAGCTGTACTGGAAGAGGAGTAACAGGGACAGAATTCAGCACCCTAACCGGGACTAGAACCTGGGGTGCCGGCGCCACAGGCAGAGGATTAGCCAAGTGAGCCATGGCGCTGGCCCCAAAATGTATCTTTTAGTTCAACTTTGCCATGAGCTTTTCAATACCTTTACATATTGGGTAACATAGACTACCTGGTCAGAACTCACTTCCCTTGTTTCTTTTTACCCAGAATTGTGCGTGCGACTCCCCTTTCTCCTCTTCTGTCGGCCTGCACTTGGCTTAAGTGTGGTACAGTTCTGCTTGTGTTACCATGGCAGGCTGCACGTGTCTCCTTTGGAACTGTGTCCTGATGGAGGGCGTTGATGAACAAATGTTGAAAAAGTGGGCCGGCGCCGTGGCTCAACAGGCTAATCCTCCGCCTTGCGGCGCCTGCACACCGGGTTCTAGTCCCGGTTGGGGCACCGGATTCTGTCCCGGTTGCCCCTCTTCCAGGCCAGCCCTCTGCTGTGGCCCAGGAGTGCAGTGGAGGATGGCCCAAGTGCTTGGGCCCTGCATCCCATGGGAGACCAGGAAAAAGCACCTAGTACCTGGCTCCTGCCATCGGATGAGCGCGGTGCGCCGGCCGCAGCGCGCCATCCGCGGCAGCCATTGGAGGGTGAACCAACGGCAAAGGAAGACCTTTCTCTCTGTCTCTCTCACTGTCCACTCTGCCTGTCAAAAAAAAAAAATTAAAAAAAAAAAAAAAAGAAAAAGTGCCTCTTCTGCACTTCGCCATTTCTTTGAAAGCATTTAAATAAGTCAGCCTTGACTAGTGCTTCTACAGTTGGTAGTTTCGAACCCAAGAGTGGGAATTTACATGTGTCCCAAGTACTTCTCAACTTGTTAGCATCGGGCACTGTCCCTGTCCCCAGGAATGTTGTTAGTCCTTTCTGTCACCAGCTCCATGGCAGATCTGATCGGCACGTTTGTACTCTTACCTGTTCTTCACTGCTTTCAGCCCCCAAGTGTGGTGGACTAATTCTCACTAAAGTGCTAATGACTGATAAGGGGGCCAGCCTTGACTCTTACACTTAAAAAAAAAAAAAGGCAAGAAAGCCTTCCGTACCTGTGGCAGGGGGAGACTTCATTTGGACATCAGGCCACTGAGGCAGGATCAACAGGGAGGAGGTTTGGGGCCTCTGCTAGTACCTTCCAAGTTACCCCTCATGGGCTGTTGGTGGGTGGAGACCTGGTCAGGGTGACTGAGTGGGTGCCAGGGTTCACCGATCGGAGCATCTCCGCGTGTGACTGTGCGTGGAGAGCCTCTGCCTGGCGCTGTCTTCATCTCCGGTAGCCTGGGAGGTGTCAGGAGGAGCACCAGCACCTCCAACTTCACACCGTGTGTTTCTGGCCTGACCTGCATCTGTGGTTCCCCAGCGCAGCCCTTCCTCACTCTCTCACGCCAGTTTTAGTTCTCCCCGCACAGCTGTGTGTGTGTGTGTGTGTGTGTGTGTGAGAGAGAGAGAGAGAGAGAGAGAGAGAGAGAGAGAGAGAGAGAGAGACGAACTCAGGAGGCTATTCTCTGAGCTGGCGCAGGGCAGAGGGGAAATCTCTCTTCACTTTCTGCCTTCGAAGCCTTCACTACAGGGAATGTTTTGGATGTGGGAAGCCAGAGGCAGCGTCCGCAGGCCTCCTGCCTGGCCGTGTCGCAAGCCTCGCCGTCTTTCTGGGCAGCGCGGCTCTCCCCTCGCTGGGGATGGCAGATGAAGGCAGGCGCCAGCGTGACAGAGCATCCTTGACAGACTTTGAGGCTCCTGTCCAGAGGGTCTGTTGTTAGTGCCATGGGGCCGGGAGGCCTCTTGGGGACCCCAGGGAGGGAATCTTCCGGAACTAAAGCCGAGGCGGGCTGGAGGATGATCCCACGGTCACAGAATCAGTAGCAGATGGCGAGCCCTGTGGCTGTCCCTTGCCCCTCGAGAGGGCAGTGATTCTGTGGTTGGGCCGAAGAGCCCTGGTCCACGTTTCAAACTGTCTTCTGTAAGCCGGACGCCGCCACTGGGCGCCGTCTCGGAGGATGTGGTGTCCTTTGCATCTGGGATTAGCTGGGGCAGTGAGCTCTGGGCTTGCCCTATTTATTAGCGCCGTGCACGCTCCCTTGGGTCTCGCAGCGCCATCTGCTACCCAGCCCGACTCCTCGGGGAGAACGAGGGGGCCCAGAGGTGCTGCTGGGAGAAGCAGAGCCTGGCCGACAGCTGAAGAGGCGGGCCTCATGTCATGACTCCATCATCCCTTCATTTTCAAAAAAAGATTTATTTTATTTATATGAAAGGCAGAGTTAGAGGAAAAGAGAAAGAAGTCTTCCATGTGCTGGTTCACTATCCCAGCTGGCTACAACAGGCAGATCCAGGCCCATCCAAACGCAGGAGTCAGGAACCTCTTCCCGGTCTCCCACGCGGGTGTGGGGCCCAAGGACTTGGGCCATCTTCTACTGCTCTCCCGGGCCATAGCAGAGAGCTGGATCAGAAGAGGCGCATTTGGAACACAGACCAGTGCCCATATGGGAATCTGGTGCTTCAGGCAACAACCGTGCCACAGGGCTAGCCCCTCCATCATCCCTTTGCTTACTCGTGAACATTTACCACAGTCCTGCCCTGAGCCAAGCCCTGCTCCAGTAAACAGGGTCTGGAGTTGAAGGAGAACTACAAGAATGCTCCCTGTCTGCAAGGGACAGCTCCAAGACCCCCAAGTGGACATCTGAGCTGGATAGCACCACACCCTGTATTTCTTCTCACACATACGTACCTATAATAAAGCTTAGGTTACAAATTAGATATAATAAGAGATAAGTAATATAGCTACCAATAAAGCAGATAACTGATAGAAATTATGTGAATGTGTTCTCTCCCCCCACCTCCAAATATCTTACTATAATCCCCCTTCTTCTCATGATACTGGGAGAGGACACAGTGCCTGTGTGATGAGACAGAGAGGTGGTGATGTGGGGTTGTGACTTAGGGCTGCCTGAACACAAGCCCTGTGATACCACCCATGTGATAACTGAGCCGCCAGCCGAGTGTGGCTGCCTCAGGGGCAGTATATGCAACGTGGACATGCAGGGCAAAGGGACAGTCACGGCCAAGACACGATGGAGAAGTTCCTTTGTGCTACTCCGAACAGTGTACGGTTCAAAACTACGAATCCTTTATTTCTAGAAGTTCCCACTGGATATTTTTCAACTACAGCTGACCACAGATAACTGAAACTGCAGAAAGAGAAACCGTGGGGACGGGGAACTACTGAGATTCCATCCACAGGTGGGAGTCGCCCCACAGCCAGCGGGAGGCACCTGCTGTTGCCACTGGCTGAGGGTCTGTGGGTTGGCAATTCCAGAACAGGAGTATCAGGTCATGTGGGAAACACTTGAGTGGGGTCTTGGCGGAGAGGGAGGCGTTTGCCAAGCTGTGTGTTGGGGAGCTTACCTAACCTGCTACGTCTTCCCCTGTAAGACAGGCGGAGCAGTGTGTTCACGGAATGCGAGAGTCCCAGAAATGTCAGCGGCTCCGCTTCAGAAGACCTGCTAGCACGTTTGGTGGGAGCAAGTCTTCCATCCCCTCAACCTCTGCACCTGCGCCCCTTCGTTTTCAGTTGTTGTAGCACTATTGATTTTGCAGGACATTGGATGTATCTCTAGTTTTGTGTCCTTTGTTATAAAGACCAGGAAGGTGGTGAGAAACATCTCAAGGATCTCAGGAGAAACGGGGTCTTTTTAAGGAGTTTGTGGGCTGAGTCCCGGAGAGGCACTGGGGGCGTAGGTATTGGTCTGAGAGCAGCCCCAGGTCCTGATGGTTCATGGCACATGACTGACGGACCTGAGGGAGGGGATGGTTGTGAAAGACTCTGTCCTCTGTGGGAAAGGAGCAGCAATAACGTCCAAGGGGAAAATGCAGCCCTATAGGTTGACTGGAAGGGCCCTAGATTTGGCTAAACCCTGCTCGGCCTCTCTTGGTTGTAGGTGGTGAAAGTCCAACTCGGACTAACTGGAGAAAAGTGGGAAAGCCAATTTCTCGGCCCCTGTTGCGGAGAGGTCTAGGGCTTTGCTTTCTGCTGGTGTGCTGGATCCCGGGGTCAAATGATGTTGTGTCGTCTCTCGTTGGCCACTGTGTGGCTTTGCTTTGCTTTGCTTTGTTGGCTTCATTTTCATTCTCTTGCTTTGCAAGAGAAGTATAAGCACCTATGTGGTCCTTGTAGCTTGAAGTGAGACCCCTTCACCTCCAGTGTCTGCGTGTCAACCCTCAGAGAGGACTCTGCTCCAGCTCGGGTCGCTTCTGGGCCATCCTGAAACAATCGTCGTAACCAGCTTGGCCAAACCAGGCTCACACGCCCACCCCGCAGCTGGGAGGACTTGGCGGGATCAGCCCCACAGGAAAAGGGAGCTGTTGTCCATCCCCAGTGGAGAGGAAGAGACAGGTGTGAACAAGTGATTCCAGTAGTGGCTAGCGGCAGAGGGGAGAGTGCTCAGAGGTTGAGGAGTCAGAGGAGATGTGGTGGCTGACATAAGGGAGTGAGGGTGACAAGCTGGACGTCAGGACAGGCTTTAGCAAGGTGCCTGTGCTGTGCCAGGCCGACGCTCGGGGCTTGCTGGCCTGACACGCGACGTGGTTGCTGCCAGCTTTCTCAGAGGCTCCTGTTGAATGTGGCTCCACGTGTAGGTGATCGAAGGGGCACTTGATGGAATCGATCTCATGGGGGAGACCAGGAGCCACTTTCGTCCTGCCTGCCTCCCCCAAATCTCTGAGGGTGTCCAGCGGAGACAGGAAGCCTGAAGCCAAGGTGATGCAGAGATGCGCCTGGCGGTGCCAGCCATCTGAGCTCGCGGGCTCCAGGGACAAGCCAGGGACAAGCCTCTGGCTCCTGTGCCTCTGCCTGAGAACTTACTGCCCTTTGGCTAAATGAAGCCACATGTGGTCGTTTTTTTTTTTGTTTGTTTTTAAGATTCATTTATTTATTTGCAAGGCAGAATTGAAAGAGAGAGTGTTCCATCCACTGGTTCACTCCCCAAATGTCCACAACTGCCGGAGCTGGGCTGATCTGAAGCCAAGAGCTTCTTCTAGGTTTCCTACATGGGTGCAGGGGCCCAAGCACTTCTACCACTTTCCCAGGTGCGTTAGCAGGGAGCTGGATCAGAAGCGGAGCAGCCGGGACTTAAACCAGTACCCATATGGGATGCCAGCACTGCAGCTGGTGGCTTAACTTGCAGCGCCGGCCCCAGCATGTGGAGGTTTTATTGGAACTGTTTCCCCATTTCCCTGGTGGTCAGCTTCTGCCTCTTTGTATTGAAATTTTAAACTTGTGCAGTAATTCCAATTGAGTGATGTTATAAGTGCTTACAGGTGGCTCCACTCACACCTGATCCTAACAGACCGTCTTACAGATGAGAAGGTAAAGGCTGGCAAAAGCAGTGACTTGGCCAAAGCCACAGAACTGTGGAAAGTGCCAGGGCCAAATCCATCCTTCTGTGCTCTTCCCGTCCCCCCGCCCCGGTGACCCCTGAGAAACGCCAGCTCTTGAAGACGCAGGTGGGGGAGTGCCCTCCCTGGTTCCCAGGGAGGAGAGGGCTTCAGAAACTGAAGTGTGCTCCAGTGCCAGCGAATGTGAGCGGTGGCTGGAGCACTCCGGACGTCCGAGTGTGAGTTTGCCCTCTACATGTGGAGCCCAGGGAGGAGATTCTGTATCCTTCCCAGACATCCAGGGGACCTTGTTGTAAAGCCAGCGCATGCTCCTCAGAAGCAAGCCAGCACCAAGAGCGTCTTCCATGGCTGGCGTCTTCCCTGGCGGCTGGCCCCGTGCTGTGTGTGTGCACACGTGTGCGTGTCTGTGTAGGGATGTGCACACGTGTGTATGTGTGTGTGCGCGCACACTGGGACACCTCTTGGTGAAGCCCTTCAGCCCCTCTGCAGCCTGGAGTCGGGAACCCAGGTGTGGGAGCCCCGTGCGCAGCCGCCTCGCCTGATCTGCCTGTGCTCTGCGGAGGAGATTACAGAGCTTAACGATCCGCTCCTCCGAGCTGCAGCTGATGCCAGCCTCTACCCCCTTTCCACCTAATTAGTCTCATTAATGAGCTCCTCTGCTCTCCATAGAGAGGGTTTCCTCTTTGGAATAAGAGGCAAAAATACCTTGCCCAGGTAGATTGCTGAAGCCTTTAATTATTGCCCACACCTGCTAAGCCTTGTGACTCACACCCAGTGCTAGTGCCGAGCTGAACAGAGCTTGTTTATAACCACGCGCGGGTTGTAACTCTTTCCACACCCAGAAGGCTTTTGATTCCGAGAAACACACTTCCCCAGGACCTCGTGCAGTCGTTTCAGGTCTGGCTCATGCTGGGGATCCTGAAGTGGTTCCTGCCCTAAGGTGCTCCCAGTCCAGGGAGAGAGACAGGCAAGGAGCCATGCAGACCACCTTCGTGGCTGCCATTTCCTGCACACCTTGGTCTCTCTCCTGCAGGCCTCAGAATGCAACGCAGAGGCAGACCCGATTACTCCGCCTTACAGAGGAGGCCGTAGAGGGCTGAGGGTGGGTGTCGCCTGCCCCTGGTACCACAGCTGGGCAGGCAATGGAGTGGAACAGGTCTGCTGGCCTATGTGGCCACTAGACACACCTTGCTTCTAGGGCCTCCCTGTCACATCATACTGTGCCCCACACAGGGCTTCAAAGTTCAGACGAGGCCATGCCAGGGGGCTGCGTGAGTGATAGCCATCAAGGCCACAGGAACGGAACGAAAGTTCCCAGATGAAAGCCCTGTGTGCGCCCAGGTCTGCGTGCACTTGGCACCTCTGGAGCAGCAAGGTGGGAAGGGGAGGCAGGGACCCCAGCCGGGAGACCCTCAAGTGCTGGGCCAACACTTTGGACTTTCTGTCCACCGTACCCTCCCCCCAGCCCCTAGTATATCACCCAGGACACAGTAGGTGCATAATGGCGACTAAAGGGACAGCCACACTGAAGGCAGGACCATCGTTGAAGGATCCGGAGCAGGGGAGAGATGGTGTCAGAGGGCTGGGTGGTCCCTCTGTGTAAGCACTAAGATCCGAGACAATGCCATCACCCCAGTGCTCTGCCCCCGCTGGGGAGGCTTGCCCCAGGCTGCCCAGTTGTTGGTAGCAAAGGTGGGACTCAACCTCAGCTCCACTTGTTGGCGAAAACTACACACTGTCCCCCTCGCCACGTGGCCTCCTCGTGGACGCTCACTCAGTGGCTTGGAACCCAGACTGGGGTTTCCTTTCAGATGCCTCTCGAATTCTGAATGAGAAACTTTTAGAGTAGGAGCTCGAGCTTCCAAAGACAGAGCTGCTGACTCAGACAGAAGCGAGGTGCTCCGGCCACAGCAGGACGCATTGTGAAACCAAGAGGAGTAGTGTTTAGTAGCGTATGTCAGACAGCAGCAGCCGCCAGGAGATACTAGCCAGTTTGCTGCCGGTCTTTAAACCTGAGCTGTGTCTCAAACAAGGACAGCAAGCCCCGTAGCCAGCCCCTGAGTCTCTGTCCTTTCTATGAAATCAGGCCTCTCCTCCCTACAGCTCTGAGATGCATTATCCCCATCTTTCAAACAGCAAACTGAGGCTTAGAGAGCCACAGACTCTGCCAAAGCCACACCCCCCTCAGAAGCCAT
Organism: Sylvilagus floridanus; assembly: GCA_949820135.1. Classification (NCBI taxonomy): domain Eukaryota; kingdom Metazoa; phylum Chordata; class Mammalia; order Lagomorpha; family Leporidae; genus Sylvilagus; species Sylvilagus floridanus. The sequence goes on along the minus strand of OX463243.1, from coordinate 89,191,412 downwards.
CCAGATCGGACGTCACTCCCGACAGCTGGAGCACGTGACAGACCCTGGGGAATACTGGGTGTGCAGGCGTCGGGTCAGCCAAGAGCATCTGGGCAGAGTCCCCAGGCCCAGCTGGGGTTCCCGAGCTGTCCAACAAGAGATGGTGTACACTGAGCAGTCCTTGAGGCCCAGCTCTGCCCTGCCTGGGGTCACCGAGACCTCCTAGGGGGAGGCTGGGGCATCAGGAGCCGGGTGAGGAGCCGAGCAGCAGAGCTGACGGGGGCGGTGATCAGTCTGCTCGATCCATTAACTTGCAGAGACTTACCTTCCCATGAGGATCTTGGATCCTCCCCTTCCCATTCCTGTGCCCCCAGCACCCACCCTGCTCTTACCTGGATCCCCTGTGGCCCCGTGCAGACCACTGTCTCACCAAGGCCGGAAGGGGCAGGCCTCTACCCTAACTGCCCCGCCCACGTCTCAGCATTCTGGGTTGCCTTAGGACCCATACCTCTGGCCCTGCTCCCACTGTTGCAGCCACTCTGACCGTCCCTCAGCTCCCTCTCTCTGCACCCCTCCACCCCACCCAGGCCTGGGGAGCTCTGGCCCCTCCTCTCTCAGCTCATGGGTCACTCCCCCTGCCCACTGCAGGCCTGTGCGCCTGTGTTGGGGAGCTGCTCCGTCGTGCCCCTCCTCCCGGGTGACACGTACACTTCTGTGCGGCTGCGTGAGCTCCCTTGGGAGCCGACCCCCTGTGAGTTCTCGGCAGCAACCCGCTGCATTCATGAAGGAGAGGCAGGGACCACCACCCTTGCGTGCAGGTTTGGGGCAGGCCTCCCAGAGCAGTCCTGAGTCCACACTCGCCAGGCAAGGGAGTGATCGGAGAGGGGACCCTGACCCAACAGTAGTCACAAGGTTTAGGGTTAGAAAATGAAACGGACAATAAGACATTCCTAAAAGCTGGCAGCCCCTTTGCGGAACAGACACACAGATACGAATAATCAAATCCAGCTCAAACATTCTGCCTCCAGGAAGCCTCCCCTGATGGCCTCACCTCTGAATACCAGAGACAGTGATGCCTCCTGTAACCTGTGCTGTCACTCGCTGGTGGCAGAGCGGCTGGCCAGCCTGCCCTACCACTCCTTATCTGGGTTTCTTCATCTCTCACAACCTCAGCATCATCCTCACAACAGGAATCGTGATTCCTCTCGGCGAAGGCTGAGTGGGGGACCCCGTGGTCAGCCATGGTAGGCCTGGCCCGGGTGGGCATTCGCCACTCTGCCTCTCCCCTGCCGCCACTGTCTCCCATTTCCTGTCTTTGTTCCCTTGCTCGTTGTACATCCTCCGTGTTCCGTGAGCTTCTTGCCTTCTGCCCCCTGCAGATACCGGTGAGCCCCCCGTGCATATCGTAGCCTCATAATTCTTCCTCCCTCATCGGCCTCTGCAGACCCTGATCTCCTCCCCCTCTCTTCCCTGAATCCCCTCCAATTTGGAAATTCAAAAGAGGCGCTTCTCGGCGTGAGCATGCTGCGATTCAATTTGAAAGTAAATTTCTCCCGGCAGCAGCCGTCCTTCTGAACCGTGGTACTTTGGACTGACAGCGGACAAGATTGTAAACAGGTTTCAGATGGGGGGCAGGGAGGGGAGTCAGCGCTATGTGCATTCTACAAGTTGTTTGCAACAGTGTGCGTGTGCATGACTGTAACTGCAGCCTTGCGGCGGCGCCGTGTGCATGGGGAAGAAAGCTGGGACCGCCCTGATATGCGCTGGCTTTTGGGGAAGCAGCTTCCTTTCAGTGTGGACCATTCAGTCACTCCATGCGGATTCAGTGCCGGACTGTGGGCTCAGTAGGGGGACCGTGGAGCAGTAAGACGGTGCACTCCGCACTAGAAGAGCTGGGCAAGAGGTGGGGCAGGGGGCAGCAGACAGGCAGGTAACTATCCCATCATAGGAGAGAGGTCATATGAGAGAGGTCATCTCGGGGTGCCTCGGGAGTCCAGAGAAAGGCCCAGGGTGAGGAAGAAGCAAAGGAAAAGGCACCGTGGACCAGGCGAGTGCCTCTAGCAGAAGTAGGAGGCTTGAACCAGCTGGGTGAACCGGAAGCCACGGGCAGTGTGCAGGAAGGGGTGGCTGGAGGGCCTGGGGCTGGCTCGCCAAGCTAAGGAGAGCTCACCAAAGCTAGAGCGGGGGCTGTGGGAGGTCCCTGCGGCTGCAGGCTCAGGTGGAGAGAGCCTGGAAGCACCGGCCCCAGGCAGGAGATGAGCCCGGGGCCACGCAGGGCAGCCCAGCAGCAGGAGCCTGGCCCTCTATTCCTTCTGAAACCACTTCCTTTTCAAGCACTGGAATATCAGCTCATATTTTTGGGGGAGGGGTTTGTCCTATGGCAGGGAATATATTGCTGGCAGAACAAATTCAGCTGGTGTTGGCCTGCCCCCCAGAAATGGGAGCTCTGCCTAGGGTTTCCGTTTTGACCCTTGAGGGCCCTGGCCAGACAAGCTACTCTGCAGTTTGCTTCTAAAGGAGATGAGAAGCAGGAGGCTTCCCACGCACCACTAGAGGAAGGGGGTGGCTATCCGATCCTCTAGGGAAGCTGTTGGCAAACAGGGTCCTGGAGGGGCAGAGAGGCCAAGTAGGCAGTGAAGGGCATGGAATGTTCCCTCAGAACTCTGGCATCCAATTGCTTTCTTTGGGGAGCTCTTGTTTTCCTTCTGCCAAACCAGCCAGCTCCTACGCATCCCCTAGCCCCGCGCCAAAGTGAAGTGGTGAGCTGGGCAAACAGCCTGCCGCTCCCAGGCCTCCCAGGTTAAACAGGAGATTCCAGAGTTGTCTCTTGGGGCTGGGTGCAGGCTGGACAGCTGCCTGAAAACAGAAAAGCCACAGGAGCTGAAACCACAGCGGCTGGGCTGTTGGTGCTGCAGGACCCAGGCTAGGGGCGGAGTTGCAAAGCATGACTGGAAGTGGTCTTGAGATGTCACTCTTCCTAGAGCAGCTGGGTTGGTGACGCTAGGGATCTTTCGAAAGGTAGCAGGTGACAGAGGAAAGAGCCCAGGCTTCACACGCCCACATGCCCTGTGTGAACCCCACCCGCTTGTTCCCCGGACCTCAACAAGGCCCTCGATTTCCAGATCTGAAAAAAGAGGGTAGATGCCTTCCCAGGCCGACACAGAGATCATCTGCTGATGGGAGTGGGATGGGACCCTGACTGATTTAGTCATCACCCTTCCATTGCTCAAGTGTGCCTGGCTCCTTGCACGGGTACATTGAGTAGCTCGTTTCTCACAACTCATTTCTATACCTCTCCGTCACTGTAGCAGCAAAAAATGGGATTAGCACAGTGTCCTGGTTGATGTCCCCTCGAGACTAGCCAAGTGTGGGATGACACACCGCCACGCTTGTCCCTCTGAAATTCTGGCACTTCATGTCCCCCAGTGCACTTCCCCCTGACACTTTGTTATAAAAGTTTTCAAACACGCAGTAACATGGAATGAATCTCAGCACATCTCTCAATCCCCGCTGCCCGGGTCGCACCATCAGTGCGTAGCTCCACTTGCTTTTCCATAACTGTCCGTCTGCGCACCTGTCGATGCATCTTGTTTTCGGATGCACTTCAAAGTAGCAGGTACCAGCACACTAACCCATGCAGCAGGTCTGTTGATAACTACAGCCAACACTGTCTGAACATGGGTAGCGGGCATTCGGTAGATGGCGGCGGCTGTGATGACGATTTGAAAAGAATGACGGTTGTGGTTCAGCCTTCCCAAAGATGAGACACCCGCTAGCCACAGTGTTAGGAGTTCCTGGGAGTGCTGCTGTCCCGATTTCTCGGCCTAGCCCCAGGCAGGAAGGTGGCTGGAAGTCACAGCCACCGCGATGCCCCCAGGCATCGACTTCAGCCCCGGCCCCTGGATGCTCATCCCCTTGACAACCTCCAAAAGCCTTTGGAAGACTTAATAATGTTCCTGCAATAAGGGGGCTGGGGTTTTCCCAGCGGGTTTCTGCTGAGCGCAATGGAATTCCGTTTTCTGTGTTTGGTGCATCTCGGGTCCTGCTGGGCCAGACGCATTGACACCTTGCCCCCAGCACTGTCTATCACGGGAGATTAGGAACAGCAAGTCCTGAGTCCAGATTCTAGAGAGTCAGAGGCTGGGGCCTGCCCACTGAGTGCCTCAGCCTTGCCAAGGGCAGCTTCCCCCAGGGCCCAGGGAGGGCGCCTCTGAGAGCTGCTATTTCCTAGGATCCACATGGAGCCGTAATCTCCGTTCTTGTGTTTATATTCAGTCCACAATCGTGCCGGCGCTCCCTCATGTTTCTGTGCCTCAGTTTCCCACTCATAAAATGGACCCGCAACCCGTCCTTCATCTGGCCCCTAGCGCTCCTGTAAGGATGCTGCAAATGAGCACGTGGGAGCCCTGTAAGCGTGTTTCTAGCTCACTGCTGCCTCTGCTGCCTCCCCCGCCTCCAGGTTCCCCAGTGCGTCAGAATCGGCAGAGACGTGACCCAGGGGTGCACAGTGCGGCAAGCCTCCTTTGCTGAGATCAGTGTGCTACCAAACATAAGGACCACTGAGCAAAGTGGGCAACAAATGTTAGCATCCTGGATGGGTGTGTGGCGCAGCAGTCAAGTCGCTGTGAGCCTGGTCCAAGAGCCCATCCTGGGAAGGCAGCAGATGGGGGCTCCAGTACTTTGGTCCCTGCCACCCACATGGAAAATCCAGATGGAGTTCTAGGTTTCTCACTTCTTCCTGGCCCAACCAGCTGTTGCAAGCATTTAAGGAGTGGACCAGCGGATAGAAGACCCTTCCCCATCTGTCTGTCTGCCTCTCTGCCTTTCAAATAAAATGAAAATAAATTTGTTTTGAGATAGCTTTCCAAACAGATGAGGAAAACAACTCTGAGAGGGAGGAATGAGCCCAGGAGGACACAGCCAGCGAGCCCTGGCTCTGAACACCAGGGAAGGTGTGACCTGCACACGCCTGCTCTGGGGTGGATGCTTCCCAAGAGCAGCCGGCCAGGGAGCTGGGCCTGACCAGAACAAGATTTCCCCACACCACGTGGGCGTTCTTTGTGGCAAAGGGTTCAGGAGAACTGCGTCAGCTCCTGGTTCCGGGACAGCCGCCTCTCACGTGAGGAGATAGATGCCCGTCTCACACACTAAGACACTTTTAACGAGGTATTCTCCCAATACACAGCGTCTGCCCCTTCACCTACCTACGTGGGTGCTGGAGCAGCCCTGCCACACTGCTGCTGTCTGGGTGACTCTTATTAGTATTTGCTTAAACAAGCATTGGTCTCTGCTGGGCAGCACCAACCCCACGTTAGCGTCTTTATAGCTTCCCAACACCTGCCACGCTCCAGAGGTATTCCAGTGTGCACCTGGAGCCACCGCCTCGCACGCCACTCAGGCTGCGGGCCAGGGGCACCTGGAGCAGCCCACACCCCCTCGAGAGCCCTCACGTGGCTCCACTTCCCAGACTTAGAAATGAAACTGACTTCCCTTGAGACAACGTGGCGTTGGCGCCCCAGGCCAGCCCCAGGAAAGGTGTGGCTTTTCCTGAGAGGAGGATTCCCCCTCTACGGGACAGGGGGTGCACCAGGACAGCTGTTTGCAGCTGCCCGCCACCTTCTGTTCCTGGAGACTTGGGCTCCAGTAGATGAGTGCATCCCCACGGTCACCCAGCCAGCAAGTGGGATTCAGCCTGTCCAGCTGAACCCATGCTTCCTGCTGCACGCTTTCTCAGGCCCCTCTTACCGGATCCCGTCGAACAGGGAGAGGGGGAATGAAGCTGGCGTTTACCGAGTGTGCACTGGGTGCTGAGAAATCTCCTGTACTGCCACAGTTAATCCTCAGAGCTGGACTAAGCTCCTGGGAGGTGAGAATGAGTGTTCCCAGTTGACAGATGGAGAAACTGAGGCCCTGGAAGGTTTTGCATTACTATCCGTAAGTATCAGGGCCAGGACTCACACAACCTGATTTTCCAACACCACCTTGCCAAGAATATTAATGAGAAATATTGACCAAACACATCGGAAAAAATATAGTTTTTTACAGAGCCTAAGACTTTGTCATTTTCCTAATACTCAAAATTCTTGAGGTTTAAAAAGAATTTATATCCCAGTCAAAAATAACTGTCATAATAACAACACATATGCAGGATTTTATAATCTCCGGAGCTCTTTCTTAATTATTAAGCCTTCGAAGTAAGTCCTGTGAAAGCAGGTGTGACAAACCCCATTTTACAGATCGGCACACCAAGCTTGGATAGGCCAGGTGCGAGCGTGCCCAAGGCTGGTGCTGGCAGAGTAGGAGCTCTGCCACCGAAGCGCCATCACCCCTCCCCCGCTCAGCCCAGGGCCCCTCCCTCTGAAGAGAAATCAGAAAGGGGAGGGGGGAGCGGGGCCTTGAGTGACATCTCCTGTGGGCGGGGCACTGGGCTGGTCGGGGACTGCAGAGCAGCAGCCCCCACGCGGAGTCCGGCTGGCCGGGAGGTTCCAGGGCGGACGAGAATGGCTCTGCAGTGGTCGGCGAGGGCACGCAGGTCTGCAGGGGAGCGGAGTTGGCGGTTTTTGGCCCTGCAAATAGCTGCCCATCTGCTGCCTGTCAGAGAACGTTAGGAGTGCATCTGGACTGCTGCCCCTGCGCCTCGGCTCCGGGCGGGTCATGTGCTCGTCTCCACGACAACTCCGGGAGCGGTGGAAACTGCTGCGCTTGGAGCCAGATGCCGCTCCGCACATGTGGTCTAATTAGACGGGGTTCCCTGCCTCCCCCCACTGCCGCGCCACCCCCCCCCCCCCCCAGCACACACACTGCCTCCCCTCCCCCGAAGCCACTGCCTCACACACAGCCCTGGCTGGCTGGCTGGCTCTCCATCCTGACTGCCGCCTCCTCCAACACTGTCCCTGTCACCGGATCTGCAGCAGGATGGTTCACACAGCCTGCGTCAGAGCCCACACTCACCAGCGGCTGCGCCAGGAGCTGCAGGTGCAGGGCAAGATGGTTGCTACTCGACCTTCAAGGAGACCAGCTCTAGGGAGGGGCCTGATGGGCAGTGAATGGCCACAGAAGCTCTAGAGAGGTGAACTTAAGGGCTAGCACAACCCCGAGGAGGCAGGAAGGCCTCCCGGGGTAGCTGGGCCTGAAGGGCCAGCACGTCCCCAGCCTGAGAGAGCAGCAGTAGGAGGGCGTCCCAGCAGCAGACACAGCATGTGCCAGGCAGGAGACTCGCAGACCTGCCTGGAGAACTGGGGCTGGCTCCCTGTGCACGAGCTCGGGGCGTTTGGGGAGCGAGCAACCGTGGGGTCACCTCTCCCACTCTGCTCTGTGTGTGGCCCTGCAAACGCTGGACCCCGGTAAAGGGGAGTGACATGTAACGGGAGGCTCTGAGTAAGTGAAGCCCGATACCTGGGACACATGAGGCTCCCTTCAGGACTGGGCAGGTGTGCAAGGCCAAGCCGCAGCGCATCCTGAGAGGCCACTGGGAGTCTATTCTGAGTGCACAGTGTCCAGTGCACCTCGCGTCTCTAGCCCTCAGGGAAGATGTCCCAGTGAAGAAGGAGAGAGTCAGTGTCTCCCTCACATACCTGGCCCATGACATGTCCCAGAACCCCAGCGATGCCACCTCCTCACTGCGTGCCCCTGGCCTGGCTTCTCCCAGTCGTGCCGTCTGCATTCCTCCCTCCTGCTCCTTGTCCTCCTCCCTGCCCGGTTTCTATGTTGCCTCGGCCCCGATGTGGCCTTCTTTGGGCCCCACCCCATCTGGACAATCACTTCTGCCTTGGGTATCCACAGTGGCAGGTACAGAAAGTCTCACCCGAGATATGACACCCGGCTCTCCCAGGGTGTCAGAAAAGAGCTGAGGAGGCCACAGACCACCACAGAGCACCTGCTGTGTGCTGCTCAGGACTGGCACCTTGACAAGTAGCTAATAGCCCCAGTTCACAGTTGGGGAAGCTGAGGCTCAGAAGAGCCACACTCATGGAGACACTCACAGACACCCAGGTCCCCAGGGCCAGACATAAATCCCCACCCAGAGATAGAATTCCTGAAAGGGGCCTTCGATGTGACGCGTCGGCCCAGAGAAGAAACACCTGTAGGCCCTGAGCATACTCAGAGCTCTGTGTGTCGTGCTGGGAGCCTGGGCCTCGGGGTTAGACTGAGCTGATGGCACACACAGCCAGGGCTCCTGCAGCTCTGTGGCCTAGGGCAGGTCTCACCCCTGCAAGGGAAGGACCAAGAGCCCGTCTCAGAGAGGTTGTGGTGAGACGCCACCACGCGCACTCACAGTGGGGCTACTGCAGACCAGGGCCAGGGGCTCCAGGAGGCGGCACCTGTGGGGGACCTCTTCCTCCTGCTCCGAGTCTCTCACCTCCACTGACCCACGCAGGCTGCCTGCAGTACAGTGGCGTAATGCAGGCTGTGGGCAGAGAACCCCCACAACGTGGGGTGGGAAAGGATCTTTGTAGCCCCTCTACTTGGAGCGGAGCCCTGAGCCAAGCACTATGCAAGAATCCGCCGTTGAGCCCTGTGGAGTAGGAAGTCGCTCCCCCATTGTATGGGTGAGGAAACAGTCTTGGGGGGCACAGTCTTGCCCCGAGTCCCAGACGCAGGCAGTGACAGAGCCTGCATCCCACTCGGGTCCCTTCCCAGTTCCTGATGCCGCATCCAGGGCTGTGTGTTCTGGGAGGGGCCATGCGGACCTCATAGAGGAGGGTCTTTTCTGTGTCTTGAGACGCTGCCCGTTAGCATTGGAGAGTCCTTGAAGATTTCCCAACCTCTGCCTTACAGGGGAGTAGATAGAGGCCCAAAGAGGAGGAATCCAGGCCTCGCCAGCCGTGGCCTTTCTCCTTGAGCCTCTCCGCTCCATGGTGCCACTGTTTGTTGACGCCAGGAGCTCCCTACCAAAGCCTGCCGTGCATGAGGCGTGCTCCAGGCTCCAGAGACTCGGTGCTGGACAGGGGACGTTCAGGAGAGAGAGGACAGCGGAAGAGAGGGCCTGATGGTTCAGTGTGGGGGCCGTGGGCCCAAGCCGGTGTAACCACATCTTCCCTAAACCCAGGTGGAGCTCAGGACTTTCTGTCTGCATCCAAATTTGTGCTGCTTCTCTCTCGTCTCTGCGTCCTTTTACCTTCTGGTCCGTGAGTCCTGTTGCTACGGCTGACGCTGGTTCCCCCCGCTGATTGCTTTGGGGTTGATTTGTGTTTCTCCAGGCGCCCACCTCTCCAGGGTGCCCTCTCTCCTCACCATATGGATGTGTAGACACTGCAGGCCTTATCTGCAGTCATCTCTGGACAAATCCTCTCCTACAGCTTTGGAATTACATCCAGGGGGTCGCTGCCCATCACAGCGAGGCAGGCCCTGGGGCTGCCCAGGGGGTGGAGCCAGCAGGTGCTGGCGACTGGGATCTCAGCATGAGATCTGCAGCCCCAGCAAGGACCCCTGCTCTCAGATCAGCTCTCCCCTGAGGCAGCCCCCTCCATGAACTTGCCTTATGCAATGGCGTTGAACGCTTGGAGCAGCAGGCAGCTGTCATCATTTGCATCCCATCGGCAGGGAATGGGGGCTCCCAGAGAGGAGACGGCCACAGCAGGCATGTCGTGGACCCTGAAGTCCACTGTCTTCGTCTCTACTTTAGAATCTTCTCTCTGAATCGCTTCTAGAGTGGCTCTGGCTGGTGACCAAGATGTCAAATGCGATCTTGTGATTATTTCTCTTTGCCAACAAGAAATAGTACTGTGTTGCCAGCGTCCCGGCCAGGCAGACTTCAGCTCCCGGAGCCTCGATGTCCTTATCTGTACAATGGAGATGGCTGCAGGACTTACCTCGCGTGTGCTGTGCGGACTAAGTGAGATAATGCATGGGAAGCCGCCTCGCGCGGGGCCGGAGCCCAGCAAGCGGTCGCTGTTTTTAATCACTGCACCTGCTTTCCTCTTCGAGTCGACTCCCATCTGCATTTCTTATGGGAAGAAAATCTTAAGCGAGTATGCACGAAGACCCACCTCATCGTGTCTCCTCGGCGTCCGCAGGCCTCCCAGCTCATCTGCCATTCCCGCACTAATCAGAATTACCTGACTTCTCCCAGCTTGTCTCGGTTAATACAGAAGGAAGGGGCTGCTGGCACAGAGGAAGCAAGGCGTGGGCCGCGCGCCTGTGATTTGAATGTCTTTGCTATAATCTAGCGAGCGGGGAGGGGAGGGGGCTTCTGTCGATACCAGAGCCACTGGCCAGAGCAGGCAACTGCTGTCACCCCAGCCGTCTGCCCCGCAAATCACTGGAGCCACTCTTGTTGGACACCCACGTTTCCCCTGACTTAAATCATCCCAAGCCTGGGCTGACTACACAGTGAGACACACATTGATTCTTTGTTTAGGACTTGTTACGGTGACAGGGGCCCAGGCTGGCGGTCCGTTCCTGGCGTGCCTCAGCTACAGCACAGATGGTTCAGATGGGGCTTGGCCCAGCCCAGCCAGCGTCGTCTGACTGTGGCCGTGCGGTGGTGACCTGCCTTCCCAAGGCCCCTGGTGGTCACTGAGGTCCTTGCCTGTGCATTGTGTTGTGCTTCCAAGGGTGGGACAGAGTGTGCTTGGACATGGGAGTTGTTAGACCCACGAACTCTGGGACCTTGCGCGGAACACTGGCCCTGCACGGCACCCTTTCCTCGGCTGTCAGATGGGAATGACGTGCGAAGGTCTCGCGTGCTGGGGAGGAGTTGGCAAGGCTCAGCGTGGAGGCGGCCTGGCCCAGAGCAAGTGCTGCGTGGACGTTGGCTGCCTTCTGCCATCTCGTGCCTGCCTCTGGCCTCCTAATCCTGCCAGCCCCTCTTGCTCTCCTGCCTCCCTGCCTCCCCGTGAGTGAGGATTTGGCTGTCCCAGGCCAGGCACCACCCTGAAGCTTCCCTTGTTGATCAGGAATTCCCCCTGCTCCTCTGGCGGCCGCCACAGCCGGTCTGTGATGTGAGAAGCCTCAGCCCAGCACAGCCCTGTCCTCCCAGCCTTGGGGGCCCCAGCAGGGATCTTGGAGGTCTTTAAGCAAAAAGTAGCTGGAATGGGACTGATGCTGATAAACAGGACCAACTCCCCTGGCTTACCTCACTCTGTTTCTTTGCTCAATTTATATTTTACAAATGTTTGTTGAGGTTCTGGTCTGTGTGCTTATCACCTTCTCACCTTAAACACTGGAGCCCCGCTGGACCCCACTGGCGATTAGAAGCACACCCTGGTCTTGCGAATGCCGAGTCGGGGTTGAGGACTCCTCTCCCATCCACTCCACCTGCTCCTCCCTGCTTCGTAGCTGAGCCAGCCCGTCAAAGCAGGTGGTGCCCTCCCCATCGTACAGGTGATGCAGATGAGATCTCAGAGGCACGGTTACCTGCCCAAGGTGGCCCCTGGGAGCAGCAAGGGGGCCCAGCTCGTGTCGCACCCTTCTCCTGTGTCTTCCTGGAGCAACAATGGATCAGAGCTGCGCCCTGTGAGCTTGTCGCGCCCTGGGGACGGCTGGTCCAGGCAAGGTGATGTCTGCGTGCACACAGGAGGAATGGGCAGTAGAGCTCCTCGGGAGGAGGCGTGGAGAGAGAAGCCAGGTGTGGGGGCGGAGGGTAGTGACTGGGGTGTAGGAGAAGCCTGGGACCCTGGGAGGAGAAGCTGTGTGAGTGAGCCAGACGGGACATCACAGGGAGGAACGCTCAGCTGGGGACAGCCAGGCAGAGCCTGAAGGTCACTTGGGAGTACAGAAAACCCGCTTCCGCCTTCCCCAGACCTTCCTGAAGCTGCTGCTCCTGTGGTTCAGAGCGGTGGACGGTCAGCCGCAGGCGCTGCCCACTGAGCTCCTAACCGGCCACGAGACAGGAAGAAGAGTGTGGGCCCTGCCGGGCTCACCCGCCCGCCACCTGCGCAGTCACGCGGGGCCCATGCTTGGTTCAGTGCTGTCCTGTCACCATCTTGAAATCCTCAGTACTTTCCCCTGTGAACTTGTGCTTTGTAAGAAAGTCCAGCGAGACCTGGACACAGGTGCATCTTCTAGTCCCAGTCTCATGGAGCTGGGCAGAGAGCTGCAGTGGGCGTGTGGGAGATCAGCGAGACTCGAGGCGGTCATGTGTTCACCTGAACGTTGAGTGGGGTGCCGAGAGCCCCGGGAGGCTGGCACTCACCATCAGCACCAGAGCTTGCATCAAACGCAGAAGGAACACGAATGGCGGGGGAAACACTGCTATGTCGTCCTCGTGGTACTTCGCACCCGTCCTGAGAACAGTGACATGGAAGGAAAGGGAAGAACAACCACAGTTCCTTTACCCTCAGTCAGCTGGAGGTGGAGAATGTGTGACCATCAACCAGTAAATCATGGGAGCTGTGTTTGGTACCAAGGTTCCTCTGTCTACTGAGAACAAAACGCCAGCTGCACAACAGGATTCCACATAGAAGTTGGCATTAAAAGCTGCCTTAGGGGCCAGCGTGGTGGTGCAGTGAGTTAAGCCACCACCTGTGACGCTGGCATCCCAGATGTGCACCAGGTCAAGTCCTGGCTGCTCCACTTCTGATCCAGCTCCCTGCTAATGTGCCTGAGAAGGCAGCAGAAGATGGCCCAAATACTCGGGCCTGTGCCACACACGTGTAGACCCGGATGGAGTTCCAAGCTCCTGGATTCAGCCTGGCCCAGCTGCTGCCATTGCATCCATGTAGGGGGAGAGCCAGCAAATGGAAGATCTTTCTCTCTACCTCTTCCTCTCTGTGTGTAACTCTGCATTTCAAATAAATAAATAAATAGTTAACAAAAAAAAAACCTGGGGGCCGGCACTGTGGCAAAGTGGGTAAGGCCACTGTCTACAGTGCACACATCCCTTATGGGTGCTGATTCCAGTCCCAGCTGCTCCACTTCTGATCCAGATCTCTGCTATGGGAAAAGCAGTAGAAGATGGCCTGGCATGGGAGACCCGGAATAAACTCCTGGCTCCTGGCTTCAGATAGGCCCAGCTCCAACCAATGTAGCCATTTGGGGAGTGAATCAATGGATGGGAGATAACTCTCTCCCTCCCTCTCTCCCTCCTTCCCTCCCCCCTCTCCCCCCTTCCCCTCACTCCCTCTCCACTTCCCCTCCCCCCACCCCCTCCCTCCCTCTCTCTTTGTAACTCTGCATTTCAAATAAATAAATAAATCTTTAAAAAAACTGAGCTTACACAATAGAAGTTAAAAAACAAAATCATGCTAGTAAATTAAGATTGTATTTTTCTTAGAATGCCACTAAATGGTCAATAGCAATAGCACCATGTTAGGCCTGGAGAGAGACCAAGAAAACACAGCAGAAGCCCTGTGTTTTCTGTTTTAGAACAGTGCTTTGCTGCTGTGACGGCACGTTTCTCCCATGCTGGTTTTGCACCAGGCCCCGCTATTACGTTGCCAGCCTTGGTGAGACCTAATCTATGTCCTGAAGGAGAACAGTTATTTATTGTGAATCTACTAGGGAAAATTTTTTGGGGGGGGATCTGTTCAAATGTTCGAAGGGACCCTGCGAGGTGGGTCAGCACTTCGTAACTGTCACGGATGAAGAAAGATAAGAGAGTCACCCAGGGTCGCAGCAAGTGCAGTACGGCCGAAGTTGCGGGGCCGGTCTCTTGACCCCAAGACGTGGGCGCGCCCCACCACGTCGAGTAACCTTACACGGATCAAATCAAGACAGACTTCCAAGATTTCATGAAGGTACCTTTGCACCTCAAACTAACATGCAAAGCAGCTCTCTGGTGAGCCAGCTGCCGCCTGTAGGACTGTTTGTTCCCTGAACTCCACAAATTCCTCGATAACAGGAGCTGGGTTTGTTTGTTTTTAACACTTAGTTAGACAGCTGAAAGGCAGAGTGGCAGAGTAAAAGAGATTTTCTATCTGCTAGTTCACTCCCCAGATGGCTGCAATCGCCCGTGCTGGGCCAGGCCAGGCCAGGCACAGTAATCCCATCCTTGTCTCCCACATGAGTGGCAGGGTCCCAAGGACTTGAGCCATCCTTTGCTGCTTTCCCAGGCACAGTGGCGGGGAGCTGGATCAGAAGCTGAGTGGCCAGCACTCCAGTGTGGGATGCCAGCCTCGCAGGCTGCGGCTCAACCTGCTGCACCACGGTGCATAGCCCAGGAGCTTCTATTTTTAACAGCTGCCATTCTGCTCCTGGGCTCTGTGAATCTGGCTCCTCGAGGTTCCTCCTGCAGGTAGAATCATTCCCTGGTTGTCCGTGAGCCACTGGCTCATTTCATTTAGCATCTTGTCTTCGGGTTCATCTGCGTGGTAGCCTGTGTCAGAGACTGCGCACTCACCGGGCTTAGCAGTGTTCCATTGTGTGTGTGCCACATTCTGCCCGTCTGTTCACCCATACGTGGCCGTTTGGGTTGCTTCCACATCCTGGCTGTTGTGAACATAGCATTCTGTCATCCGTGTCATCTATACTTTCATAAACTCCCCACTCCTCTTTCAGTTATTATTTTTAGGATCTCCATTTTATTCATCTTAGTATTCCACTACCGCAGAGCCTGGCACATAGTAGGTGCTTTAAAAATATCTAGGTGTATGGATAGATCTTCCAAAGCTACTGTTTTTTAAAACTTGAAATCAGATCTATAGAGAAGGCCCATCCTTTTCCCCTTAGAGCCACAGTAAACACAGAACATGTTGCTAAAAACTAAAGTCATAAAGAAAAAACAAGACTAATACTTCACAGCTTGGGTTAGCAGCATAAGGAAAACTGCTGAAGAGTCTAGAGGAGATAGGGGAGATTTTCTTTTAATACCCAGGACTGAGAATGCCGCAGTTAAAGTCCTTTCTGAGAATACCCAAAACCTTTGGAATCGTTGACTTCACCTGTTAGCCAAGATCCCACTCATTAGCAATAGAATTTCCAATTGATTCCCTGCGTCAAGGAGACAACTAGAGAGTGAAACTTGTCTTTTTGTAGCGAAGTCTTTGATAGGGTTAAGCAGCTGTGTTTGATTGTCCTGCGGGTCGTGGATGGCAAACTCTGCTAATGTGAGCTTCGCTTGGATGCTCACGCCTGGCGTCCGTGCGTGAACGCTGCCACCAGCCAGGAGCCCCCGTGCCTAGGGTGTCACCCAGGAAGATAAAAGGTTTAATCAGACTAATCCGAGAACGAAACCAGCGCTCGTTACTACAAAGGGGGAGTTAACACGACACCTTTCCTTCCCCTGCTATGGCGCGGATAGCACAGGGCGGGGTGGACAAGCTGCTGGAATCCTTGTCCCCAGCCTGTGGCCACAGCCCACTGGCTTCCAGAGCTGCTGGTGCTCTCTGAGGGTCAGGTCCTGTCCTCCAGCGGATGTCCGAGCCCTGGATTAATGTCTACGGTAGACATTGTGCATGGTGGCAGCCCCTGGGCATTGGAAACACCGGGTGTTAGACCCTGACTGCCATTTCTGTGCCGTGTCTCCTGGGGCAGTTGCCTTCCCTCAGCTACTCATCTGGAAAACTTGCGTGTAATTGCATTAAAGTTTTCATGTGAGAAACGGAATTGCGAAGCCTCGCGCAGCACCTCCACCAGAGGCTGTGGTCAGCCGAACGGAGGGTGATGGTTGTCACTGTCTGAAGACCTGAGTGGCTCCCGGAGAATGTGCCCTTGGTTCCCACTGCCATCCAGACCTCTGCTTGGCGCTGGGGACAGTGTCACTGCTCTCAGCAAGATACGGCTAGCACAGTTGGGGCCTGAACTGTGGGGATCTGCTCACCCAACTCGCAATCACCCTGCGGGGGCCCCAGTGGGAAGCGCCCGCCTCCTCTTGTGTTTTGTGATGCACTGCCCTGGGAGGAGTCACCTTTTATCCTTCTGACTCCTGCCGCACCCTGCTAGCCTTGTCTTTGTCTTTGTTTCCAGTTCTTTGGGCTCTTTGCGGAAACAGCTCTCCCTTGCCACATTTCCCTGCCATCTTTCCCGTCCAGAAAAGATGTGTGCTGTTGTCTGTGTTGATGGCAGACATCTGATCCAGGGGCACATCACCTCCAGTAAGTAGACATCAGGCGCAAGCATTCCTGTCTCCACCAAGACAGGATTGGTCCCGCTCGCCCGCAGCTGCACCCCGCCCCAGGGCACCTTGCACAGGGAGCTGGCTGCACTGGCTCTCAGGAGGCCATCCCGTAGCACGCCTCCTCCTGGTGACTGCGCCGCATAGCCCCAAGCCCTGGGACACAAGAGTCACTCACCTGGCCCTGTGCTCTTCTCGGCCAGGCCAGGGCCACGGGGCTCCTGAGGCAGGAACCTGGCTGGAGATCACCCTGTGGCTCTAACTGGGCCTGGGCTCTGCACCGTCCCCGTGGCCTGCATTTGGGACAGGGATAGTCCAGGCGGAAGGAGCAGACCTGGAGAAAGCAGGGAAGACAGTGAGAAAGGCCACGGCTGTGAGCAGAGGGTGTGTATAAAGCCCAAAACATGCATGAGGGCAGGAGGCCAGTGTGCACCTGGGTTCCAGTCCTGGCTCCAGTTTCCTACTAATGCAGACCTTTGGAGGCAGCAGGTGACGGTTCAAGTCACCGGGTCCTGCCATCCACGTGGGAGGATTCCCTTTGTCTTATAAGTAAACGAGGACTCTGGGAGAGAAAGGTACGCAGTGGTGAGCAACCCATTCCTGCCCACGTGGAGCATACGGTCTGCTGGGGAAATGGACGTCACACAAAGGCAACGTCCGTGCAGCCCGGCCTCAGGAGTAGGGGAGGGGCCTGATCAGTGAGCGCTTTGGAAATTGCTCCAGCAGGGAGAGCTGGAGTGGGCTGGGAAGAACAAGGAGGAGAGGGACGTGGAGCTGACCCTGCCCGAGGCAGTGCAGGCCTGCCAGGCGCGTGTAGCCAGACAGAGCAGGGGATGAACATGCGAGAGCCTTTGCCGGTGGCCTGGGGAGGCTGTGGAAGCCTGGTGGGTCTGCCGTCGGGAATAGGAATACGGGAGATGCAGGAAGAAAGAAAAAAACGACATGGGTGTAGTCCTCGTGGGAAAGTGGTCGAGGGTTTGGGCCATTTTGAGTAGGAGGTGCCAGTGAGCCCTCTGGGCGAGGATTGAGCTGAGAATGGGCACAGGAGTCACCAGTGCTTAAGTGATGCTGCACACATGGATGTGGTTCCTGGAGAGATTTCATTGCCCTGTTGTGGTCCTAGGGGTGAGAAGCAAAATTTCCAAGACACAGGACTTCGGAATTCTCTCTGGATGTCTGCTGGTTAGCAGTAGCTGGCCTCTCCGCTATTCCACATGGAGGGTGTGAAATCCTTGTAAAGTAATAAATGTCATGAAAAGCTCTTTTGCCCAAGGATCTAGTATACTTTTTCTCTCTCATACACTTTGCATTGTTTCCCTTCTTGCTTTGGTAGCCAGGAAGCTCAGACCTAATTTTTGTAATTTAGTCGTTGAAGCCATATAGGACCTACCTGTCTAGATCTTATTTTCTCAGATAAATACATTTTATATATTTAAGTATTTTTCAGCCTTGATTTTTTATATTTGTTTTGGGTACTAAGGTAAGCTGCTCAGATTTTTTTTAAAAGATTTTACTTATTTATTTGAGAGGTAGAGTTACAGACAGTGAGAGGTAGAGACAGAGGGAAAGGTCTTCCTTCCGTTGGTTCACTCCCTAACTGGCCACTGATCCAATCCAGGAGCCTCCTCCTGGTCTCCCATGCGAATGCAGGGGCCCAAGCACCTGGGCCAACTTCTGCTGCTTTCCCAGGCCACAGCAGAGAGCTGGATCAGAAGAGGAGCAGCTGGGACTAGAACCGGCGCCCATATGGGATGCCGGCGCCGCAGGTGGAGGATTAACCTACCTTGCCATGGCACCAGCCCCTCAGATGGTTTTAGAAGTAGGTACAATTGTGTAGAAATAGTCTTCCTATCCTAGTATCTTTGGATCATCCTTACAGCTCTTGGGCCATAAGTCTGCCCAGCTGCTGAGTTGGCGTTGTCTAGATTTAAGTAGGAGGAACTTGTAGAACTTAGGAAAGCTAACCAGTAAAGTTATCACTCCCATAACTGACTACAGCAGAAGAAAAGTGAGGCTTCCAACTTCTCTGTGTTTGCCACCAAGGCTGTGAATGGAGAAAGGGTTTCCCTTAAATCAGCCCAACACCGGATTCTGTCCTGGCTGCCCCTCTTCCAGGCCAGCCCTCTGCTGTGGCCCGGGAGAGCAGTGGATGATGGCCCAAGTCCCTGGGCCCTGCACCTGCATGGGAGACCAGGAAAAGCACCTGGCTCCTGCCTTCGGATCAGCTCAGTGCACTGGCTGCAGCGTGCCGGCCGCTGCGGCCATTGGAGGGTGAACCAACGGCAAAGGGAGACCTTTCTCTCTGTCTCTCTCACTGTCCACTCTGCCTGTCAAAAAAAAATCAGCCCAAGATATAAAAGCCTGATCATTCAGAATGAAGAATATGTTGCTGAAATTAGAGATTCGTCTGCGTAGACGATTGTGTTCACAGAAAAGATGAAGCTGTTAACTGTACAAGGGTACTTCAAAAAGGTTGAGAGAATGGAATAAACAACTTTGTTTTGGAACCCCATATATATGAGGGATGTTCAAAAAGTTCATAGAAAATTATTTTAAAAATCTATTCATAGATTGCAAAGAAATGTTTTTGAAGATTTATTTGTTGTTCATTTGAAAGGCAGAGTTACACAGACAGAGAGGAAGGTCTTCATCCATTGTTTTACTCTCCACTGGCTGCAACAATCAGGACTGGGCCAGGCCAGAGCCAGGAGCCTGAAACTCCATCCGGACTCCATGTGGGTGCAGGGGCCCGGGCACTTGGGCCATCTTCCACTGCCTTGACAGACACATCAGCAGGGAGCCGGATTGGAAGCAGAGCAGCCGGGGCTCGAACCGGCGCCCATATGGGATGACAGCATTGCAGACTGTGGCTTGACCCACTACACCAGAGTGATGGCCCTCCAAAATAAACTTTTCAAAACTTTATTTATCCATTCATTTGAGAGAGAAAAAGGAAAGACAGAGTTCCCATCTGCTGCCTGTAAATGCCCACAGTGGCCCAGAGCTGGGCTGTGTGCTGAGGCCAGGAGCCAGGAACTAAATCCAGGTCTCCCACATGACTGACAGGAACCCAGTCACTTAAGCCATCACCGTGCCTTCCAGGGTCTGCCTTAACAAGAAGCTGGAGTCCCAAGGGGAGCTGGGTTAGAACCCCCCTGCCCCATATAGAATGCAGGTGTCATAATCTCGAGGCCACGCGCAGGCCCCTGAACGCCTCTCAGTCCTGTTTTCCACAAACTTTTGAAGTACCCGCCTATGAAGCAATCTTTTGTTTTTTGTTTAACCTGACAGTATCATTTTCTTGACTCATAACATGTAGTTTGGTGGAAGCAAATTTCCTTATCACACAGCAGAATCTCTCAGTTGGGTGGTAAATTTTATCTCTGGTCATCCCTGCTTCCTTAGAATAAGTCATCATTTTACAGGTACTCTTTGCTGTCAGTTGAGATCCCCGTGCCAATAGTTTTCAAACGGGGATGGCCACAGGGCCTGCCATGTGTGGGGGAGGAGAAGGTGGCCAGGGAAGGAGGGCCCCGCCCCCACCAATAGCAGCTCAGCTCTGCCTTAGCGGGCAGGGCTCCTTCTGTGTGTCTTGGAATCAGGAGTCTCGCTCCTAAAAGCAAAAAGAGGAGGTGGCAAAGTGTGGCATTGGAGGGCGTGTCCGCCACCTCGGGGTTTGACTGTCGCTGATCCGGAAGCGAGGCATTGGAATCTCCTCTTTGGCTCCTGCCCTGCCTCCTGTCCCCTCTGTGACTCTGGGGCCTGACTCTTCCCTGGAGAGTGACTTCCACCAGGATGGCAGCTTCGCGATGGAGAACTAGACAAGTTTGCGGGTGCAGATTTGTCTAGAAGGGAGCTGACCACTCCCTCCGTGCCCCTGACCTGCTCTCCCCTCCTGGTTTTGCAGGAGGAGCCCATCACCTTCTGCGAGGAAGCCTTTGTCTCCCACTATCGCTCCGGAGCCATGAGACAGTTCCTGCAGAACGCCACGCAGCTGCAGCTCTTCAAACAGGTGCCCGGCCCCGCGGTTGCGAGCATGGAGGCGAGGGGCAGGGGCCGGGTGCAGAGGGTGGCTGGCCGCCAGGCGGACCCCGTGCAGGCACAGTCGACGGCGCTCGGAGACAGCGGCTGGTGGAGACTCGCTTTGTGAGAGCTCCCAGCATCGGGGCACCTTCCCTGTCTTGGCAAACAAGCTCGTTGTTTGCTCCTGCACTTTGCTTGTTCAAACTGCTGTCCTGTGCTCTTCCTCCAGTTCATTGATGGCCGCCTGGACCTGCTGAATTCGGGCGAAGGTTTCAGTGACATTTTCGAAGAGGAGATCAACATGGGCGAGTATGCAGGTGAGACGCCCTCGCTTTCCTTTCCGGGCGGCGGGCGGCTGTAGGTGAGGGCGCGTCCCACGCATAGTGGCAGGTACTTCCTTGTTCCTTTATTGAGGGTTTGGAAGAAACAGATTTCAACGTTGGTCTCAAAATTTCTCTGTCTCCTGGCAAGATGCACGTGGCCGGTGTGAAATCCTGTGTCCCCGGGATCAGCTGCTCCCGCTGCATAGACAAAGTCGAGTTAAAGGTGGTAGGCAACCAGATACAGGACAAAAGCCCGTGAGATGTCGCAGTGAGAAACCTGCAGTGATATCAGGACTTTGCCCCCCACTGCCGGCACTGAGACCTTGGTGGCATCGTGTCACCCTTCCAGCCAAAGGTGTCCTGTCCTTGCACTGAGAGCGCCATCTATGTCACAGGGTCAGAGTCGGGACAACCGCTCCATGGTCTCGCCAGGGTCTGTGTTTAGTACATGTTTGTTTTAGATGTGAACATTGTTACCAGGGGCCTGGTCTGCAGCCCTCTTCAGAGGCGGCATCGAGGCCCAGAGAGGTGTGAGCGGCCAGCCGAGCCTCCGGACCCCCAGCCTGGCCTCCGTCCCAGGTAGCGAAGGCCAGGGCGGATGCAGTATCGGCCCCCCGTGTGCTGTCTGGGCACAGGGTGTCACAGGCCCTGCCAGCCCAGGCCGCATGGCGGGCACCTGTGGGCACTCCAGGGCAGGAGTGGCGGGTTGTTGATGGCTATTTCCTGAATGCCTGCCCAGTGGCACCCTCAAGGAGCTCTCGGTCTGCGGGGAGAGAGAAGCACACGATTCAAGACAAATAGAACTTAGATCGAGGCAGATGAAGCAGAAGCAGACGTTTGTGCCGTTAGGGTGAGGTTCTGCTGTGTCTCACCGGGTGGCGTGAGAGCTGCACCCAGGAGGGAGGGTTTGAGCTGTGTTAGGCGTTGCGAGTGGGATCTGGAGAGAAGACGCGCTTTATGCGGGCCATGCTGCGTTCTGGCGTTTGGAGCCTCCAGGGGAGCTGTTAGCTGGCCACAGGTCCCCAGCTCCCCGGGTAGAGGGGACAGAGTGCATGGCCGGCACCCTCAGCTCCCCAGACAGAACCACCAGGGCCCACAGACCATTCTTTCCCTGTCACAGCCCAGTGTCCCGAGGGCAGGGTCCTCACCCCGCCATGCTAGGCTGCACAGCCCCAGGGGCTTGGCCCCCTGTACCTCAGAGATGGCGGACTGTGTTTAGAAACTTGGAGAGCAGGTGCTGTCCGAGGCGACTGTTGAGGTTACTAAACAGAGAGGGGAGAGTGGTGAGCAGGTGCAGCAGGGGTGGCTTGTTCGTGGAAGCCCAGGCAGGTGCTCGTGGTTGGGGCGCAAGGCAGTGCGGTATGGCAGCAGGGGTGGAGAGGCAGGGGCTGTGAGGCTGAGCTGAGAGACCTGGGAAGAGAGGCGGGGTTGCTGGGGAGCCGCCCCTGCCCTGCAGGCAGCAGCGGGGGGGGGGGGGGGGGCGCTGGGAGGTCTGTAGTCAGCGCACTGATAAGTAGCTCCTGTGAGTGCTGGGGATGCCCACGTGGTCCTCCCCGTCCTGTATGCCCACAGCAGCCTGGAGCACTCCTTTAAACCACAGCCTTTCTGACTTCTCTCTCCCCAGGCAGTGACAAAGTGTACCATCAGTGGCTCTCCACTGTCCGGGTAAGTGTGTGCCCATTCCTACCCCCAGCCCGGGCTCCTCCTGGGCCCTCTGGCGGACCAGTGCGAGGCTGCCATGAGGCCTGGCGCCTTCTCTTCTCAGCAGAAGATGCTGTGGTGTTGACTGCCAGGCCATCCCACGGCAGGCGGAGACTAGATTGACAAAGCCACCCTTTCCGAGAGTAGAGAGAGACAGGAGAAGCCGCCTTGTCTCAGGGAAGCAGGCCAGGTCCTGCTGAAGAGAAGGTGGTGGGCTAGAGCGCAGCTGGGGTCTCTTGCTAGGGCCAGCGGCATCGCGGTCCTAGGAAGAGCAGAAGTGTGCCTGTCCCCGACGAAGGCTCCTGAGGGGTGGCGCACCTGTCACTGAGGACCTTCATCTCCTTACCATCATGAGCAGCTTTTTGTTACGTCGGGAACCAGGCGTTGGGGCTCCCAAGGCTGCTACAGAGTCAAAGCCTTGTGTTTCCTCCCTGCCCACGTATAACTGAGCGTGTGCCGACGCTGGCCCATGGGGTGCCAGGTGCCTGGGGTCGGGGGTGGGGGGAGCAGGCCAGGGGCCCAGCCCTGGGAGAGGGGCTCCCGACCCGTCGGGGAGGCAGGCACGTAAACAGGCCGCTGCAGTATGATGTGATCAGTGTTCTCTCCGGCGCCTGGGCCAAGGGCGCTGCTGCCGAGGCGGGTCCCTTGGAAGTGGCCGCACTTGGCTGAGACCAAGCAGTTCCCCGATGAAAGACTTCCTTTGTTCTTCCTTATGGCCAAACACACCACTTGGCAAATCCGAGACAAGCAGGGAGGACCTGTTGAGTGATTGATAAGGGGCGTTCCAGCCTCCAAGCGGCCGTGAGGGGAGGATACTGAGTCACTCTGGAAGGCGGCATGGAATAAGTGAGTGGCTGAGAATTTCCTATTGTCCCACAACACAAAATGCTTTCTAGGTTGAATTGTCATGTTTTTAGTGAAAGCTCAACTTTTTTGCTTTACTGTGGGCGGTTACCAAAAACCATCCTAAAAGGAAGCCACTAGTGCTTCCCACATCGTCCTCCCCGTGCACACGCTGGCTCCAGTCCGCCTTTGGTTGCAATTAACTCTGCAAAGCGCCCCAGATCTGATGATGTGATGCATTGGATGAAAAGCCCTCCACAGTGTGGACGCCTCAGCCTGGCGTCGCAGGCCCTTGGTGAGCGGACTCCATCCGGCCCCCCAGCCTCACTTCCTGCCCCGCCCCTGCCATGGTACAGTAACCCCTTGTTACGGAACGCACCCTGGCATTTCAGCTCTGCACTTTATGATGTGCTACTTCCCGCCCCTGGAGTGTTCTTAGCCTCCTCTCCCCCACGTCAGCTCCTATGCAGCCTTCATGGGCCATATCAAAGGTTTTGTCCCCAGAGGCCCTTCCTGGCCGCCTGTGCATCCTCGCCCCTGGTGCACACAGCACTCGCTGCTCTCCTCTCCTCTCCTGGTGTCTGTTTTCTACCCCGGGGCTGAGGGTCTTGGAAGGCAGAGACCAGGCCCTTTCTGACTCCTGCAGTGAGCTCTCACCGCGCCTGCTGCAGGGGTGAGGCCAGAGAGTGGATTTGCAGGCCACTCCAAAACCAAAACTTGCCAGCAGCACACTCTGCCGGGGGGGGGGGGGGGGGGCAGGCCTTCCCTCCTCTTCCTCCCCTGCTCCCTCCCGCCCGCGAGCAGGACGTGGCCCTGGCGGGTTTCCCTCCAAGCCCTGGTTAACATCACAGCTCTTCATTTTTCCTTTTCTCAAGACGTAGATGTTAAGGAGGGCAGCCTACCAGAGGTTTTAGAAAGCAGCACAGAACACCAAGGTGAGGAAGGGAAGGTGTGCAGGTGAGGGTGGAGAATCTCAGACTACGCTGGGCCAGCAGGCCCCCCGCTGTCCCCCCAGCTGCCACGCCCACCCGAGCCTTCTCTGTGCTCAGGACTTCCTGAAAGCCACCCATGTCCATGGGGAGACCCTTGCCTCCGACAGCCCGGGGACAGGTGCCTAGCGGGATGCCAGGCCCAGAGCCCCCCTCAGCTGATTCTCACACTCGCACTCGCACCCCCAGAGCGAGCCTGTCAGAACTGTGGCCGTAGCCGCCCAAGACCAGTGACCCGTCTAGGCCTGTTTCACCACCTGAACCACACGCCCCTGGAACATTCCTCAAGGAAGAGCAGCCGCCCCGTCCGTGTCGGCTTCCTGGCTCTTCAGCCCGGGTCGCTCACGGGCGTTTTCCTTGCAGAAGGGAAGCGGGGCCATCCTGAACACCGTGAAAACCAAGGCCAACCCAGCCATGAAGACCGTCTACAAGTTCGTAAGTGGCGCTCCGCGGGGCCGTGGCTCGCCGCGACTCCTCGGCCCGTCCTCTGGGGCAGAGACGCGACGCGGGCTGCTGTGCCGTCTCAGGGCTGTTTATTTAGCGTTGAAGTTTCTTGACCGGCCCAGCATCCGAGGCAGCTGCAGGTGTTGCTGCTCCAGAGCCCTGGGGCGGGGCCACTGGTGTTAGTGGCTGCTTCGTGGCCACCACCCCACCCCCAGCCAGAGGCACGGCCCGCGGGTGTTCAGGCAAACCTCGGTGGGTGTCCCCTTGATTATGTCAGAAGTGAAGCCGCTCCCCTGCAGGCTTCAGGAGCGTGTCCGCGGTGGGACACACCCACCCAGAGTCTCCTCACTCCCCCTGTAGGAAATGGTTGTCTGTGGGACCCCTGCCCCAGCAGAGCGAGACAGAACACAGCCGTTCCCTGCGCCCCATGCTTTGCGGGCCTCAAGTATTTTTCTTTTCCCAAGTGATTTCTCTTACTTGCTCATTTGACCCTGAGCCACTGAAATGGGGTAGTTTGATTTTATTCCTTTTTTTTTTTTTTTTAATTTGTGTTAAGCATCTCTGCTTACGCTGTAGTTCTATTAACAGAGCCACACGGTCTAAGATGACATCAGATAGAAAAGCAGGCCATTGCACCGGGGTGGGGTGGAGGACGTGGCCCCGAAGCCTCTGGCAGGGCGTCTGTGGCGGCCACTGACCGGGGCAGAACACTGGCCCCGAGGCCCTGCCCTGGTGAAAGCTGCCGTTCTGCTCCTACTGCTGGCTGTCACCCGGCTGCCGAGATCCATAATTATAGAGCGGAAGAAGGGCTCTGGAAGGGGAGGGGCACTGTGCCGTGGAAATGCGGGGAATAATATCTCTGCAGCCCCTTTAAGGGTTTTTTTTAACCTTTTACCGTTCTATTTGTTTTCATAGCCATTATGTTTTCGACTTGATGATCCCGTCTCTCCTTCCTTTTTCTAGTAATCAGAGAAGGTGATTCGCAATGGACTGAAATCAAGCATAGTCCCTGCTGGAAACAGAAAGGGAATCTTAACTTAAATTAATTTTTCATGCAGGCAAAAGATCATGCAAAAATGGGAATAAAAGAGGTGAAAAACCGCTTGAAGCAAAAGGTACTTGAAGTTCTTATTCAAAATGTATAAGCACCATGTATGAAATGCGTGGCCACACAAAAGTATGATGCGATCAATAGAGGGCTGTTTGATACGGTGTTGTTAGCACACTTCAAAATGCGCTGCCAGCTGTCTGGGAGTGCTCACACTGTTATAAATATTCACAGACAAAAAAACTGTCTTCAAATAACATTAAGACTCTGGCTTAAACCCACAAAGACAAGCAAGTTCACGGTTAGCACTGTCGGTCTGCCCCTTGCCAGCCCCATCCGGGCCCGGGGCTCACAGGCATCCGCAGCAGCTGGCTCGGCCTCCCCAGCCTGATCCCAGCTCCTCCTCCAGCCAGCCCCCACCCCAGGGCAGCGCAAAACCCTGCCTCCACACAGACCGCAGACCCGGCACAAAGGGAGGGTTTGGGCTGGATGCTGTGGGACCCTTCGCCACGGTGGTTGGAATGAGAGGATCCCGGCAGTTTGGTTTTGAGACTCTGGGCAACATAGGGATGAACTCTGGGTGTCTCCTTGGACCGCCAGTAAAAGTGCGTGAGGTCAGACAGGCTGTTACCCCAGCTCAGGTGCCCCCAACCTGAATCTAGCCTCGCATAGTGTGGTTCCTGTAGCAGAGAGAGCATTGCTATGTGATGATGAACGCCACCATGGCCAGTGTCGTGGCCACCTTTTGTCCAGCACTTGTTAAGAACAATCCAGGCTAGGAACTTTCACAGTTGGTCCCTGGAACAACCCTGTGGGGCCTTAACCCCGCTTCACGGAGAGACTGGTTCCCAGGTGCAGCGCTTTGCCCACAGCCACCCTGTTTAAGCCTGGCAGGGCCGGGATTCCATTCCAGACCCCCCAGCCGCAGCGGGCGTGTGTTTGCAGCTGCGGGCTTTGGCACTGCCTCCCTAAAAGAAGTGTTTTGTTTCCCGCCACATGCCTGGTCCTCTTACTTCATTATCCTCACGCCCCCACCCCACCCCAAAACAGTGCTCCTGTAATAAGAGCCTTTGTATATCTTGGCAAATTTTTTAAAAAATTGAAAGCAGTTTTAATTTTACCAAGTCAGAAAAGGCCTCTAATTAACTGCAAATGGTCAGAGGAATTGATTCCTTTCTTTTAATTGGAAAATAATTTGCTCTGACTAAGCATTTAAATTCTTCGTTCCAGCTGATGGTGAGTTTTTTGGGGTTTGTTGCTTTCCTTTTTTTTTTTTATTTTTTATTTTTTTTAAACCAGCCAAGACTCACATACTGAGCTAAAAACCCTGTAACGTAAATCCAGGCTGGCGCAGCAGTCTAGCACACCCTGCCCGAGACAGGCAGGTGGAATTCTTCCCTCGGATGTTATTTGAGTCTTGACATTGAGCTTTTATCTCCTTTCCCAGTCACATGTAGCTGAGTTGGATCACAGAATTACAGTGGAGTGGCAGGGCCAGGGGAGTTTTCCTTCCTTGGGTTGCTGTTAGAATAGTCCCTGAAATAGGCCAAGAAAGGGGCCGCTGGGCAGGCCCGGGACAGCTGCCCCCTTGCGGGCCGCGTCTTGTCCGCTCATGCCAAGGAGCTGGAGACGGCCCCTTGCCTTCCTCCTCTTACGGCAAGCGCCATCTTGGATGACAACCCCCATTTTAGAACACAGAACACTTCCCAATAACCAGGTTTTGTACCGCGGCCATTCAAGAATTCCTCGGGACAATCTAGATCGCTTCCCTTCCGTGCCACCTCCCTTCCGGTCCTCAAAAGTCTATAAGGCACCTCTTCTTGCCCTCCCCTCTCTCTCCCCCCGCCAGTCTTTTCAAGAATCGCTTCAGGAGATGATGTTCTATAGAGTGTGTCAGTCCCTCTCAGGTGACACACACGGCGAAGGCATTTTATAGAAATGTGGCTTGTCACCATGGGGCTGTTGACAGATCGATTAGTGCACCCTTTTCAATTTTCACTTTTCCCCCCTTCGCTCGTGGAGATTTCCACAGGTTTGATGTCTTGCGGTTGTTCCTGCAAGAGCTGTTTTGTAATTGAAACTGCAGCATTGAGCAGCACACACACAGGCCTTGGGTCTCCGGAGAGCCCCAGCTCCCTTTCTTGAGCCAATTTAGGATTTGGCCTCGCCTGACCTCCCTCGGTGCAGCAGAAAATATTTCCCTGGCTTTTCAGCTCCATGCCCCTCCCCTCCGTGTGGCGACACATCTCTGTGGCGCTCCAGATGCACCTGCCACAGACATCTCAAGTCTGGCTTCCGGCGCTAAGCAGTCGGGGCAGTCCCCAGCCAAGAGCCAATTGTCGGCTGTGCTGGGTTGCCGCCTGGCCTCCTCTCGCTCTGCATAGCAATGATGACCTCGCAGACACAATCGCGAACCCGGTCTTGCCCTCCTGGCTCTCGCCTTGGGTTTGAATTGCAAACAAACGGGGGTCTGTCTCTAATATGTCGGAGCAGGGCCCCTTCTCCATCTCTTGCTCATTTGTACCACGGATTTTTTCAAAGCACAGGAGAGAGCAGCTTTGGAGGTGTCTGTGTAGCCACTGGCACATCATTGTTCCTGGAGCCTTCGTCTGTCTTTCTTCTTTACCTGCTCTGCTTCAGTCCAACAACAACACCAAAAAAAGACGGGGATGGAGAACGTATTTCCCCGGGGGAAAAAAAAAATCAAGCTGGTCAAGTTCTTGTCTAGCTTGGCCTCCTTTGAAGTCTTCCTTGCTCAAAATTAGGAGGAAGAAAAAGAAAGGCAAAGACACCAGCCAGCCGTAGCTTTCTAAGGGAGAATGGCAGGCGTCCCTCCGCGGCGTCTCCCCGGTACAGCCGGCAGTGGGCTGCGGTGCGGGAAAAGGCTGGCACCAGGATGGCCTCTTTTCCAGACGGTGGCCACATACCTATGGCTCCTGGGCCGCAAGAGAGCATTAGGACAGCCACATAAGACTGAGTCTCTTGCCTCCCGAGGAGCCCCTGGAAAACGTGTCTTTCCAGAGGGGCCCACTTCACAGCCCAAACTCTGCAAAGCTTCCAGATCTTTGGTCTTCAGAAGACAAGTGTCTCTGTGACCGAAGGGAGCAGATTCACAGTTGATGTGAGTTTCTGGCCAAACATTCCCGGCGCACAGAAGGGCACGCCTAAGTGCGTGAGGGCCAAGAGCGCGGGATAGGCTCTCGAGAGCAGCTGTTTTCACACCTTATCACACAACTGTCAGCTCCCTGTCTCCAGGCACAGGAAAACCTGCTGCAGCCTACATCACAGAGACTCCACCGTCGACTACTAGTTTGATATCAATATTCATTTTAATCTGTGATTGCCGTGGTGTGGGCTGCACTGAGTAGAAAGGCTGCGTGAGTCTGAAGGTGGCGATGGGTAACTCCCCCACCAGCCGTCCCAGCCAGTGGTGGAGGGGACCCGGCCTCCCACCACCGTACCTTTAAGCCCCCCCTGCACAGCAATGTGCTGTTTGCACTTCAGAGGCTGGTGAGCCAATTGCCAGTGCTGGTTGTGTAGAATACTAACTGTGTGGCCTTGGATAAGTTACTATGCTTCTCTGAATCTAGTTTGCCTCAGCCACAAACCTGAGAAAACACAGCCTGGCACTCGATTGCCATGAGGATTGCAAAAGGCCACTGAGCAGATGACTGAGTCCCCTCTGTCCATTTGCTCACATCCCGCACCTGGAGCAGCCTAGGACGCGCTGGGCATCTGATCACCTCCCCGGAGGCCCCCGCCGCCAGCAGAGGAATGTTTCCAGGACATGGCGCTGACAGATCAGTCCCTCAGTTAAAACCTTTCCCATCTTCTAAACCTTCCGCTCTCTGCCTGGGCGGCTGGGGTGACAGCCACTGGAGGGACAGCGGCTGTTCCCTGGACGCGTGCATGCTGTCCCTTCATCTCGGCCTCACAAAGCCCTGGCCTCAGCTTCTTCTGTGGCCGGCTCCCACCCCAAGGCCCTCTGAGCCCTCTTTGTCCTCAGGTCTCCCAAGACCCTCCCTGCCATCTCCCGGGGCCTCATTGTATGCTGC
Source organism: Sylvilagus floridanus (assembly GCA_949820135.1). Classification (NCBI taxonomy): domain Eukaryota; kingdom Metazoa; phylum Chordata; class Mammalia; order Lagomorpha; family Leporidae; genus Sylvilagus; species Sylvilagus floridanus. Next base: position 89,162,013 of record OX463243.1, on the reverse strand, counting down.
ACCTGCCTTCTCCACGGGCGGGTGGGGGGCCTGGGCTGTGAACCATTCCTGTCTCTGTCGACTCCTCCCACTCTTCTCCCCGTGGCCTCCTGGTAGAAGGCTGTCTGCCCCCAACTGGAGTAGATAGTGAAACAATGGATAAATGGGTGGAGCAGGCCAAAGGACTTTGTAAGAATTCTTTTCCTAAGATTTATTCATTTATTTGGAAGGCAGAGTGATGGTGGGGGAGAGAGAGAGAGAAAGGGAGAGATCTTCCATCCCCTGGTTCACTCCCCAAATGCCCAAATAGCCAGGGATGGTTCACACCAGAGCCAGGAGCCCAGAACTACATCTGGGTCTCCTACATGAGTGGCAGGTGCCCAAGCAGTTGGACCACTCTCCGCTGCTTCCCAGATTCATTAGCAGGGAGCTGGATAAGAAGGCAACAGCCTTGGGGCTGGCGCTGTGTTGTAGCAGTAGAGCCGCTGCCTGCAGTGATGGCATCCCATATGAGCACCAGTTCAGGATCCGACTGTTCCAATTCCCATCCAGTTCTCTGCTATGGCCTGAGAAAGCAGCAGAAGATGGCCCAAGTCCTTGGACCCCTCCACCTGCGTGGGAGACCCAGAAGAAGCCTCTGGCTTTGGATCGGCCCAGCTCTGGCCGCTGCAGCCATTTAGGGAGTGAACCAGCAAATTGAAGACCTCTCTCTCTGCCTCTGCCTCTGCCTCTCTGTAACTCTGCCTTCCAAATAAATAAATAAATCTTTAAAAAAAAAAAAATGAAGGGGAGCAGCCAAGACTCAAACCAGCGCTCCCATCCGAGATGCTGGTATTGCAGGCGGCAGCTTAGCTCACTGTGCCACAACGCCAGCCCCTCGTAAGAGATCATCTGCACCCAACTAAATAAAACCAGTGTGTGGCTTGCTTACTGATTCATGAACATGTGTCTCTTGGGCACCTTTGCCTTCCAAAGTTTCAAGTGAACTTTATGGAGGTTTCCTGGAGAGCACGTCGGAGTTGCCATCTAGAGCCAGGAAGCTGAGAGCCTGCGGATAAGGGATGTGATTAACGCGAGGGGTTGCCGAGGAAGAGGAGCTGGGAGAGGTCCCGTCCATGACCTACCAAGCACCTCCTCAATTCAGAACTGCTCCCCTCTGCTGCTAAGGGGGTGGTCCAGCATGAATGCCGGGAGTCGATGGCTGCAGGCCCTCTGCTTTCCACCTGTGGCCTTGGGGAGGTTACCCTCTGTGAGCCCTAGAGAGGAGGGGTGGTCCTGTCCCCCATGTGATCACTGTGGGACCTGGGTGTGAGTGTGAAGGCCAAGGGTGTGCGGGTGCCTGCCAGGGGTGGCTTAGCTTTGCACAGGGTGCATGTCAGAGGCTGTCTTTACAGAGTGCTGTGACGTCACAGTGAACCCGTTCTCCTGGGAGCTCAGATGCTTGCCGAGCAGGTGGTGGTGTCCCCCCCTTGTAAAGATAAAGGAATAGGTGCTGAGAGGCAGGCTGAGGGAACTGGCGAGGTCAGCCCGCGAGTTCGTGGTCAGCGTGAGACTAGAGACTCTAAGACTTAGAGGCTTAGACTAAGCTGCTTTTCCCAAAACTGCCCGTGCACTTCCTTTTGGAAACCGCTCTGTCCTCCTACAGTGTGTCATTACTATCAGGGTTTTCTCGCCATGTTATTTTGCAGGTAAATCTTTTTTTCTAACCACACACACACACACACACACACACACACTTGTCCTGAATCAGAAGCGGCTTTGTGATTGTTGGGCCTCTTCCACCTCGGGTGTCCTCCTCTGGGTGCTCCCACCTGGAGCCAGAATGCCCCCTCCTCCTCTGTTGCTTCCCGACACAGAGGCACCCCCCACACTTCGTCCTGTGTGACGTAAGCTCCTTTGGGCAGCCCTTCTCCAAAGGAGCATCTCTCTCTGTCTCTCTCTCTTTCTCTCTCTCTCTCCTTAATTTGAAAGAGACAGAGCAAGCTCTTCCATCCGCTGGGTCCACAGCCTCTGTCACTGCTGAGCCTCTCCCGGTGCTGTTTCGCAAGCAGCAGAGGCGGCCCAGGGCTGGCCTCTCTGGCAGCCTTGATTCCTTGGGAGAAGAGGCCCGGAGCTAGGCAGGCTGGGCGTGTTAGGGCCCATGTCTATACATCTGCATGGTGGCACATGCCGGCGTCTGCGTGCTTCCTGTCATGGGGGAAGCTAACGGTGTTCTAGACGCTTGGTGGTCTTGTCTGTCTCCTTTCATCCTCAGAGCTACCCTACCCACCTACCTCAGACTTGGAGTGTTAGCTGCACCGCTGTGCAGTGAAGGGACACTCCCTGCGTGTCCCCCCGTTCTCTCTACTCAGCTGAGAACTTGGGAATGACCAGTTATCCAGAGTCTCTACGAGTATCAAGGGTACACATTTTGTTGACCCAAATGCCTATGTGTTGTTGCAGTAAAGAGAATTAGAAATGGTAGTTATTATCTAATTCTGGCTGTGAGTTATTTAGACTGGATAAAACACAAAGATTATTTCCATGTGACCTCTTTGGGCATTTATTCTCTGCCTTGTTCCATGAAGCTGAAGCGACTTTCTTGGCTGGGAGAACATACGAGACGGCCAGCCTAAAGCAGTGGGCCGTGCCCTGCCTTTTGCACACTGGGGTTCCTCACGTCCTTGTAACTTGACTTGGTTCATCTGCAGCATGTTACCCTCTGGGTTTAACAATATGCCGTTGCTACCCTGATGTTTTCTGACTCACAGAGGCCTCCTTCAGACTTCGGTCTCTTCCTCCTCTGCCCTGAAGACCACGGGGGTGGGGGAAGAGGCTCCAGCCACGCACACAGGTTCCCAGACAATAGCACCATCAGTGAGCCAGCACAGGAAACGTGTCCACACGCACAAATAATCAAAGTTGTGCAAATTAGAACAACAATGTAGTCTAGTTTTTCACCTATTAAATTAGCGATACATTCTTAAAACGACAAGGCTAACAAGTCTCATGAAACTGATAATGCGTCCATTGCTGGTAGTTGGTGTAAATTGGAAAGCAGTTTGGTAGGATGAATAAAAAGCCCTAGACGTGTTCCTATCCTTTGACCAAGCCATTTCATTCCCAGGGATCTCTGTAAAAGCATAAATACAAAAAAAAAAAAAAGAAGAAGAAGTAGAATTGCAGTATGTGTCACTGGTATTTAGAAAGGGAAAAAAAAAACTTAGATGCAATCTAAATGCCCAAAGTAGTGGAGTGGAATGGTTTAATAAATCATTGTTTATCTGCTCAATGAGCTATTATGCATCCATTAAAATGATGATGATGATGACTGTGCAACACCATGGAGATGCTTCTAATAAATTGGGAAAAGCAGGATGTAAAATTATGCATGAGCTGTGACTGCGAGTAATTTTTAAATGTCTGCATGTAGACAAAGTGAATAGGAAAATAGCCGTGTGAGATAGCAGGATGAAAGATGATTCTCTTTGCCATAATCCTGCATTACTGTGTTATTGTTGTAATTGAACGTGGGTCGTTTTGGTTTCTCTAGTCCAAGAGTCAGGTTAGCCCTCCATTTCCTCCACCTCTCTGGGGAGGATAGGCTGGGGAGGACCTGTTGGCTGTGGGGTTTGGGCCCGGACACCTGGCACCAGCACCAACCCCGACTCCCGCCGTGTTCCCCCTGCAGGACATCACAGAGAATGGCTGTGCACCCTCCACGGAGGAGCAGCTGCCAAAGACTGCGCCGTCCCCTCTGGTGGAGGCCAAGGACCCCAGGCTCCGAGAAGACCGCAGGCCGATCACCGTCCACTTCGGACAGGTACGTGCCCGGCCCTTCCCAGGCCCGGGTGGTTTCTCCGTTACAGCAGAAACCTGCGGCACAGGCATCAGGCAGTTTTCCCGTTTCAGCTCTCTTCAGCAAAGCAACCGCGAGGAGTTTCTCACATCTTCAAATGTGTGTTTGGTGCAAACATGTTTTGAAGGTGCATTTTCAAAAATCTCAGGGAGACAGCATGGCTCTGGTCATAAACCAGCTCAGCTATTGAATGAAGTCATTACAGGCAGCTGCCGCCTCCCCCACTGCCAGGCACTGGGCTGAAGGTGCCTCCGTTAGCTAAGCATCTCATTAGAACACTTTAGCATCCCAGGCCCTTCTTTGCACCTTCAAATAAAAGGCAACAAGCGAAGTCTTAAAAAAAATCAATTAGGAGTTCTTTATTAGCGTACTTCCTGAAGATCGATGTCGGGAGTGGGGCTTCCCGGAGTAAGCACTCGCGCTGCGGTTCCAGAGATGCGAGTCTCTAACCAACTATGTTCAGCGACCCGGGCATTTGAAAAACTGTCCATTTGTTTGATTTTTTTTCCCCTTGTACAAAACACTGTGCCGAGATTGAAACTAACATTTCTTTAATCCACTTCCTATCCCTGGTTGTATTTTTGGTTGGAGAGATTGGGCACCCCTTCTACTTCTCTGGAGTTGGCTCTTTTGATGAGCAAAGGTTATTTGGTTTTGGTTGGTGAGGAATGGCTCATTGAACAAGACCTGGCCGCTAACAAGAATGTGCAAGTTTACCCTCAAATCTCCTGATTCTTCAGACATCTTCCAAATAGTCTTTGTGATTTTTGTCCTAAATGTGACTACAGTGTCACCGCAAAAAGGACCTCTGTTTGAGAGGCTCCCGCTCTCCAGCAGGCATTTACCCGGTAACAAAGTGCTTCCCACTGCAGGGGTGAGCTGATTGCAGCCTGGGAAGCCTGCGTCTCCTATCAGCGCTCTCACATCATCCGTTCACGTCTCTCTAACCCAGGGAGGCTCGCCCCCTCTCCTGATGTCACACCTAAAAGGGACATTTCTAAAAACTGAAATGCGGCTCAGGAAAGAAGCATCCAAGGGCCGGTGCTCATCCGGCCGTGTCCCCTCCCCCCCAGCTCCCGCCCCTCAGGAGAACTCAGCACCCGGGTTCTGTGGCTGCGCTTGCTGAAAGCGAGGCCCTGTTAGCTGTCGCCGGCGTGGCATTCCAGAGTCGGCTTCCTCCTCTCCTTTGTCCTCGTTCCCGCACACACTAACCTTCCCATGAAAGGAGCCCCTCGCCGGAGTTGGGAGCCCATTACAGAGAAAGAGGGGGCGGGGGAGAGGGGTTTCATGGTGTTAAACATTCCATTTTTCGAAACACACACACAAAAAGGCCCTATTAGAAATGGAGAAAGACCCTCTTTCCATTTCAGCAAGAAGTGGAGATGCTTTCATGTCACTCCCAGCTAAATACAGAATAAGAGTGAGTGTGCGCCCGCGCGCCCGCTCGCGGGTGGGGGATAAACAATTAAAAAAGCCACCCCAAACTCTGTTGAAATAAGAGCTGTCTGTGCCTTCACAGGTCTGCAAACTGGAGAGGATGAAAGTGGCTTTTTTCCCCCCGTTTGTCACTTCCCTCACGTGGCTGCCAGCATTATGCAAGTGTACAGGAAGGCAGGATTTTTTTTTTAATGCATGCATGCGGATTAAGGTCAAGCCCCCAGTATCAGCCATGCAGCAGGCTCTCCCTTCCAGCTGCAGCCGCAGAGCCTACCCACAGCCGCGAGATGCCTTAATTGAGACGTGCTGTCAAAGTGACAAACACATTTGCATAGAGTCTACACTCTATTTATTTTCTCTGGAAAGGTCTAGAGCCTGCTGTTGGTTGAACATTCTTAATCAGTTTGCTGTAAGTGAACTGCCAGCCAGCTCACTTGTGCCGGCCCCTTCTTCATTAGGTGACAGATTAGCTGTGGGGGGATGGGCCAGGGAAACCGCACACCCCTTTCTTTTAACTCTTTGCAGCTTTGCCCCGTGGTAGCTTGGCCTTGGTCCTTGCCCGGGTGCTGCGCCTGAGGGACCACCGGGTGGGCCGGGCAGCATTTCCAGGGCACGTGCCTCTGTCACGCAGGAGTGTTAGGGACTCACCGTGCTCCCCAGTGAAGAGACTTCTGAGCGCCATTGCAGAAATTGTTGTCATATTCTCCTATGGGCTCTTTTTTTTTTTTTAATGTGATATTTTTGGTTAACCAGACTCCAACCTGACAACCAGGCAACGTCAGCCTCGTGTTAAGAGATGGCATTGGTAAAACCGTAGGCCTGGTGTCTCTGGTTCAGCTTTTCCTGGGCATATAGAAATCTCTAAGCATTCATCCCCAGATCACCAAAGCTGCTCAGAGAGCCACAGTGTTGTATTCTCTCTCTTTGGAAAATAATGGCCTCTCCTCGGCTCCCAGTACCCCGTGCGTCACTGCCAGGAAAGGACGTGTAGCCCCACCCTACAGACGTAGAGCTGGAGCTCAGGGCTGTGAAGGGACCTGCCCAAGACCACACTGCCAGCCCGAAACCCAGGGCGGTCCAGCCAGCGTGCACCCGCACCGGGACTTCAGCTGTGTGCACGCCCACCTCAGAGAAGTCCTTCCCTTGAGTTTGCGATTCCGTGAGTCTTATCCTGTAAGAACACTTAGCTTGCCGCCGGGGATAGAGACTGCGTTCCTCTGCCCACCTTGCAAAGCTGGTGCAGGTGTGGGGCAGCCCAGAGAGCTTGGTTGGGGCCATCCCACAGGGTGGCCCCTTGCAGAGCCCTCCGACAGCAGGTGTGCGGAGGGGGGAGAGGCGGGCAAGACGGGGGGTGTGGGGTCGAGGCGAGGGCTGCTGCTGCCTTGTGCGTTTCTCCGTGCTCACTGTGGCTGCTGCTCTGTTTCCTTACGCGTCTGCTCACCCGGGTATCTAGACATACTACACATCGAGCGCAGCAGTCCTGGTCCCCACACTCGTGGTGCATCCTGAGGGAGTCAGATCAGCACATGGACCAGCCAGAGTGCCAGGGGCCATGGGGAAGAGCTCCTGGGGCGCCAGTTTGGGAGACCTGAGGCCAAATGGGTGCTCCATTTGCATCACCGTGCACAGGCTGGTGGATACCTGCCAGCCTCACCCAGGGCAGAGCTGCCCGGAAGCTCCCAGCCAGGGGGCGCAGCGGGCAGCAGAGGGAGCCTGAGAGTGAGGGAGCCAGCTCAGCTCCTTCCTCCAAACTGAGGGAGGGCACAGAGACGAGCTCAGGACCCCCGCCCGCCTCGTTCTCTGCGGTGATGGGGACAGGAAACGTGTGTGTTTCTGCAGCAACAGAAGGAGTAGGGAAGCAGTGTCCCCCCAGGCAGAGCCTGGACACCCCCTGCCCAGACCCCCCTGCCTTCCAAGGAATCAGCAGAAGTAGCCACGCTGCTCCCTGTACAAGCTAAGGCGGGCAGGCCGCCAGGTGCTTCCCATCTGTGCGCGTGGCCTGGGCTCCTCCCCAGCAGCTGGTAGGAAGAAGGCAGAGCGTGGCTCGGTACCCCTGCTACCACAGAGGAAAGCCGCTCGGATGCTGTTTGCGGCCAAGGGCAGCTCGTTCCCACTGCAGAGCCAGCAGCACCTCTGCTTCTCCTGGCCACGTGCAGCCCTCCCTCCCTCCCTCCCTCTGGGCCCGGGACCCGGTCTGACTGCGTGTGTCCAGTTTGTAGATGCTCGTCTGGGTGTGGGCTGCCAGCGCTGTGTGCCCTCGGCTGGGGCTGAGTCCTCCACTGACAGGGAGGTGGGAGGAGGAGGCAGACCCCTTCCAGGGCTCCCTGCATTAGGTTTCCCCACATTGATCGATGTGCAAAGTCTTCCAGTCTGATAGATTCCAAACAGCAGTACTGAAAAGTGTCTCTATTCCGTTTAAGCGGAGGGTTCTAAACCTCATTCATGTAAAGTCTGAAAAGTTGGCTAAACTACGGCCCAAACCAAGCCCCACCGTGGCTTGTAGAGAGCTGTGACAGGGGGTGGGACACCCCCACGAGAGCAGCTCCTAGCTTTACGGGTGCGTCGCAGGCCGCGGGAGCTTGCCGTTGGAGGCTGGAGAAGGCTGCCTGGCTGCCACGTGTCTTCTCAGCACCCTTGAGTGCCCTGGCAAATTCCTTCTGCCCCACTGAGCTGAGAGGTCACTCACATTCCCTCCTATTCAGCCGTTACCTCCCCGGCACCTCCAGCAGGTGCTCTCGTGTTCCCCAGCCATCTCAGACCCAGGCCTGTGATCTGAACAGGTGCTCCCCACCAGCCCCACTCCTCCTCCTCCCCCAGCTCCCACTCCAGGAGAGGCACTGCTGCGCCCCCAGGACTGTTCCCCTCCTCAGAGCTCCCAACCTCTGCCCCAGAATCACCTCTCAGTTCCCTCCCCCACCCCCCGTCACCTCGGTGACAGTGCAAGCCGCCTGGTCTCGCCCTGGACTGTTTGCTAGTCTCCTGACTGGCCCTCCCACACAGTCCCTCACCGCCTCACCGCCTCGCAGGGTCCACCTGGAGCATGCACAAGTGGCCGTGCCCCCTGCCTGCTCCCCATCTCCCCTAAAGATGTCCACACTCCCCCTTGGTGTGGCACCTGTCCGAGCCCAGAGCAGGTCCCCTTTCTAAGTCGGGATTCCCTGGACTTGTTTCTCGAAGGCTCCACTGCCAGACCCAGAGCCCCTCGGAGGTCACCTGCCCTTTGCAGGGCCCGGCTCGGAGCTGGCAGTCAGCATATGCTCCCGGGGTTGTTTATTACTGGTGCAACTGCTCAAATTAAGTCAGAGCTGATTATTGTTTAAGTGCTCACTGTGTGTCCAGCAAAGTATTTGGTTGCATTTCAATTGCTATGATTATAAACTCTGTTTATTTGAAGAAGAAAAATGAATATTCCATCCATCGGCAGTCAAAAACTATTTCCAAACCGGTTTGTGTTCTGGGAACGTAGATCCTGTCTCCCCTCTGTGTGTATTTAGGGGCAGGGACAGGAGCAGAGCAGAGGACCGGGACCCCTTCCCACACTGCTCCAGGATGGGTAGAGCTGGCCAGGAGCAGGCAAATAAACCAGTAGCACGGATCAGATGTGAAGATTCTTCTAACTGTAAAGGGACCAGGACAGTTATCAAATGCAAAGTGGGAACCTAGCTCTGCCTCTTTTATTTAAGGAAAGAGGAAACTTTAAACATTTTCATGGGGAAGTTAGGAAATTGGAAGATGGACTGGGATGTTAGATGGTATCGTGGATTTGTTGTGAACAGCAAGGTTTTGTGGGAATCTGTTCTATTCCTAGCTGATGTGTTTAGGGGTGAAATACCGTGAGGCCTGAAGCCTTCAGTTAGTGTGGTCACAGAATGCCACACGTGCACACTCACATGCATATAGCACCATTCGCAAAGAGAGAGTGACAGCCCCCATCTCCTACCCCACCCCGAACGTGTAAATGCCGGAAGGCAGTGCCGTGGAGAGAACCAAACACCAATTTTCAAATCAGGCAGCTCCAGGCCCAAATTTCAGCTTTGTCGCTCACTGGTGGGAGTAAGCGACCAGTGACTTAACCTTGATGAAAGGTTAAGTGACTTAACCTTGATGAAATCCAGTTTTCTCCTCTTTAGAGTGGGGCTAGCAATGGCAGCGTCGCAGGTGGCTGTGAGAATTAGGTAAGATACTGCCTTTAAATACCTAGCTCCGTGCTGGCCTGCAGGGCCTGCTGACTCTCAGTCTCTCTCCCCAGCAGGTGGGTGCAAGGATGACCCTACGTCCCCTGCTGGTGTGGCCTCCCCACCAGCCATGTCCCCCTAGCGCTCAGCCATCAGCATGGCTCTTGGGCACACATCCTGCTCATATGCACTTGTAACCGACCCGCAGCCCCACAGAGCGTCAGCCAGGAGGAGGTGGCGTGTCACGGCACAGAAGGTTTGGTGCTGGCACCGCAGATGGCAGGGGACACTGCCCAGGCCTGACCCAGACATGCGAGCAGAAGGGGCCTGGGGCAGGCGAGGGCAGCAGAGTGAGGCGTGAGTGAGCAGGTGAGCATTGGGGCCCACAGCCCCAAGCCGTTTGCTTGGCCCAGCTCACCCACACTTCTCAGCAGTCCACGAGGCTCCCTGCGTGGGGCTCCTTCAGACGTGCTTCCTTCCACGCCGCCTTGTCCACCCCTTTTCTGCTCTTTTCAGCCAGTGTGCAGTGAGGAAGCAGGGCATCCGAGGCCGTCTCCCCAGTGAGCTCTCTCCAACTCCTCCTGGTCCAACCCAGCCTTTCCACATGCCAGCAGGGGGACCGTGACACCACCTGCCGCCCGTCCTGATTGGGTGACCGTCCAGTCGTTTTGACTCGCTCACTGACGTTACCAAAGGCAGCACGGCCCCTGATTGGCAGCAGAGTTGTCAGGTCTCTCTCAAGCATGGCTGGCTGGGCCTGTCTTCCCTGTGCCCCACCTTTCCATAGCCCAGGCTAGCCCAGGGGCAACTTCCTGATGAAAGGTTAACAAGCCCAGGGTTTGCTCCTCTGGGCAGGCACGCTCCATTTCAGAAGGGAAGAGTTGCCCATCAAAACAGGGAAATCAGATTCTGGAAATTCACAAGGAGTGGGTGCAAAATTTGGAGAGTTCTGAGTGGACGGTCGGTGTTGCCTTGGCAGTTAGCATGCCATGTTGAGCTCAAAGTGAGGACCGAGGTTCCCATGTGCCAGGGAAAGGCTGGGGGTGGACAGCAGCCAGATGAAAGTCCAGGGTCAGGATGGCACTTGGCTTCTAAGCTACACGGCCACCAGGCGGCACTAGGCAAGGCTGGTGGCTGAACACCCAGGGGCCTCCCACGCCAACCCTCCTGCTGCACTTGAGCTCTAGAACGTCCACCCGAGTGCCTCTTACGTGCTGGGCGGGTGTGGAGTGGCGATAACTTGCTCACCTCCCACCAGGCACAACCCTGAGGCCCACAGAACAGGTCCCTGTTCCATCTCCCTACCAGGCGACTCCAGCAGTTTGGCCCACTTTCGGCCACCCTGTGATGGTCTCCAATTTCTCCTCTCTCTGGCTGGGAAGAGGCTCAAAGAGGATGGTGCCATAGCCAAGGGCACACAGCTCGGAAGCAGCAGTCAGGATCCAGAGCCATGTTTTTTTCTGAAGCTTGGGTTCCTGGCAGTTTCCTGCTGAGCTGTGGTGACACGGCCAGTGCAGCAGCCTGGGCAGGTGGCCCAGGACTCCAGGGTGCGGGGCTGCAGGAGGGCATAGCTCCTGCTTTCCCTGCAGACCACAGGCCTCAGAAGGCACCAAGACAAGGAAGCGAGCGCCCTACACTGGGTGCGGCCTCCGTACACCAAACCCACCATCAGCGGGTGACAGGCACGCTGGAAACTTCCCTGTGCACTGGGGCGAGTGAAATACAGAATGAAAACTGGACACCTTGTAAGAGATGTGCCAGCCCCGCCCCAGAAGCCAGAGGCCTGGCCCGTGCTGGGTACTCTGGGTTATAAGAGATGTAAAGCCCCAAAGAGAAGCTATTTGTTAGCTTCAGGTATGGGTGACCCAGGTGTCACGTCATGTCAGCAGGCCCAGATTTTTTTTTTTAATTTTGGATATTTTCGATTTTCCTTTGGTTGCATTTCTTGGCTTTGCCTCTTGCGCTGGTGCCGCTCTCAGTCAGCAAGATGCCTGCTGCAGCCCCAGACCACATTCTTCTAGGTGCAAAACCAGCGGCAAAGCCCTGCTTCCTAGTGACTCCCACATGCAGCGTGGGGTTCACTCCCTGAGCCAGCTCCCATCACGTGCCCCCTTGAACAGGTTGGCGTGGCCCAGGGTTGCTGTGGCTGCAGGAGGGATTCCAGCCAAAGCACCTCCCTAGGAGGTAAAGAAGCAGTAGCTTCTGGCAAAGAAACCAGAGGGCGCCCTTTTTTTTCCTTTGAGATTTATTTATGTATTTGAAAGGCTGAGTTACAGAAAGAGAGAGAGAGAGATCTTCCATCCACTGGTTCACTTCCCAAAGGACTGCAACAGCCAGGGAGCCTGAAGCTCCATCTGGGTCTCCCAAGCGGATAGCAGGGGCCCAAGTGCCTGAGCCGTCTTCCACTGCTTTCCCAGGCACATTGGCAGGGATACTGGATAGGAAGTGGAGCAGCTGGGACTTGAACCAGTGCTCATATGGAATGCTGGTTTCACAGGCGGCAACTTAACCCATCACGCCACAACCCCAGCCCCCCAGGGGACTCTTATATCAAAAGAAGGAGACTAGATCAAATCGATGATGTGTGCAGAGGCCAAGGGGGGCGCCCTGTCCCGGCCCCTTATCGTCCTGTCTGACAGCAGCGACTGGTTCATACCCAAAGTGGGGGGCTCCTGTGAGGAAACCAAGAAAACATGCCGGGCTGAGAGTCAAGGTCAGGCGTGAACCAGGGCACCAGATAGAGGGGACAGAAGAGAGGCGGCAGCCCTGGGAGGTGGGAGCTAAGAGTCCCGGCTGTGGCGTCTGCAGTGCAGCCGAACTGGGGGTAGAGAAGGGCGGAAGCCAAAAGCCCAGGTCATGTGTTCAGCACGTAACCACCTGTACTGCTGTGTGCCACATCTGGGGAAACACGACAGTGACACAGGCTGCGAGTTCAGGGAGTCGTGGCTCAGTTCAGCCCTGACGGACAAGGGTCGCACTTGGTGATCAGGCTCTGGCACACCTCCAGCTGTGCTTTCTGCCCCTTTCATTTGCTTTACGGCGCTCACCGGTGTGGCCCTCGGGGGATTTCCTTGCCAGCATCCTCTGGAGATGCCCGGCAGCTCCTCGCCCCCAACTGCAGACCTCACTGGGGAGCATGTGCGCTGGCCACAACAACCCCATCCCATCCCCGCTGTTCATCCACAGCAAGGGCAGAGAGACTTTTCCTGGGATGGGCGGCAAAGGTTCATGTTAAGTCCCAGAATTCCCTGCACCCAGCCCAGGCAGCCCCCTCTGGCTTCCTCTCGCTGGCTGCAATGGGCAGTTCTTAACCTTTGAAATCCTTGGGTCCAAGCAGTGGTCTCCAGAAAAGGCCAACCGAATCACAGGAAGAAGGAGGGAGGACAGAGCACTATTCAACGTGTCCCTCCCCGGCTAGACCCTGCCCTTCCCTCTGCCAGGCCACGGCCCAGCCTCTGTGTGCTCACTCAGTGACCAGCTCTCTATGGGCATCTCCTCTTGGCCAGGCCCTGGGCTGGGCGGTGGAGGGACCCCAAGTTAAATCAGCTCCTAGCATCTCTGCGGCCAGGAATGTCTTTCCTCTTCCATTCCACTGGACGCAATCCCATCAACCCTTAGGGGCCCGCTCAGACTCCCCCGCCACAAGCTCTCCCACACTCCTCCAAGCCCAGCCCTTCCCTCTGCCCTGGGCCACGGCCAGCCCACACCTGCTTGCACTCACACACTGTCCCCACACAGGGAGTCTTGGCCTCGTCTCTGTAGCCTTGGCACCACACAGGACCTGGTGTAGCCTTTAGGTTGTGAATGAGTGGTGAGCGAGTGAGTGTCAGAAAGGTAGAGCATCAAGGGAGACATGAGGGTCATCTCTTACGCCCTTGGGCAACCAATCAGGGCAGCGGAGCACAAGACAGAGAAAGCCCATGGTGGCCGGCGTCCACTCCAGAATGGCTGCAGGCGGGGCCGTGTTGTGAGTGACAGGCCTCCTGAATCCCCAGCCTGTCCACGGTCAGCAGTGAGGCGGCGGGGCCTCCTCGCGGGGTGCCAGCCAGGGACTGAAAGCAGCGTTTCTTTCAAGGGCTGTGTTGGGGCCGCTCGGAATCCAGCTCCCTGCCAGGGAGCTATTGAGCCCAGCAGGCCGAGAGCAGGGAATCTGATTCAGCCGGGCCAGAGGAGGCATTTGCTCAGATTAGAAGTCTCAGTGCCAAAGCTGGGGAATTTATCGCAGTAGGGGAGGGGAAATAAAATGTGAAATATCGACAGTAAATTATATCCTACAAGCAGGCCCCTCCGAGAGAGTCAGCTCCATGTCTGCAGCTGCATGGGCCTGCGGCTGCCTGTCACCTAGCCCCATCTGTCCCCAGCCCCTGAGGAAAAGGTGAATTATTAACCGGGCGGTGCCCAGGGGAAGAGCTGACCAGGACTGACCGGGAGAGGAGAGGAGCGAGGGGTCAGATGGACTGAGGAGGTTTCTGCTATGGCGTGGACACGCGTTGGTGGAGCCAGGCCCTGCCACAAGCATCGTGTCATGTGATGTCCTCAGCAGCCCTGTAAGGTCGACATGGTTACCAGTATCCCCGGAAGGCTGATGCTCAGACAGGTACACACCTGTGCAAGGTCACATAGCAGGTGGTAGCTGGGAGTTTCAAAGCCAGGCCTGCCTGATGCCGGAGCTGGGCTCTCCACACCCCTCACGGAGCCCTTTTCACCGGTTCCACCTGCCGCCGAGGCATTCCACATGGCTGCCAGCTGTCTGGGGCGTATTTGGGACCCAGCAATGTGGCTGAAGGTGGCTGTGGAGGCCAGCATCACTTCCTTCTGCTTCTCTCTCACTTCCTGGCCAAGCCTCACAGAACTTGGCTCTATCCCAAGAATAAGTCTGTGGGAACCTGGGTACCTTCCCATGAGGGTAAGAGCACATGGGGACTGCCCTTCTGAATGCCCACCTCCTTCCTCCCTCTCTTCCCTCCTTCCTTCGAAAGGTAGGGTTACAGAGAGAGGGAGAGACAGATCATCCATCTAATGCTTCGTTCCCCAAATGACTGCAGTGGCCAGCACTGGGCCAGGCTGAAGCCAGGAGCTTCATCCAGGTCTCCCACGTGGGTGGCAGTGAGCCAAGCACTTGAGCCATCTTCCACTACTTTTCTGGGCACATTAGCAGGGAGCTGGATCAGAAGTGGAGCAACCAGGACTCTAACTGGTGCTCATGTGGGATGCCAGCATTGCAGGTAGCAGCTTAATCCCCTGAGCCACAACTCTGGCCCCTATTGTCCACTTTTCAGTGGGGGCCAAGGGTCTGACCCTAATCCCCTGGCCCACAGGGTGGATTTGGATTCAGAGGCCTCACTGGACCCCTGGGCAGCTGGGCAGTGGCAGCAGATCCCTGGCGAGCAGCCACATGCAGATTCCTGCACAGACTGTGTCCCTAAGCCAGGTGAGTGTTTCTGCCTGGTTAGGTTCACATCAGGCTGCTTCCAAGTCTTCTGGAATACCGTATCGTGTATTGTTGATACTGCACAAAATTTTAAAACATAGTAGGGGCCAGCGCTGTGATGAAGCAGGTAAAGCTGTTGCCTCCAGTGCTAACATCCCATTTGGGTGCCGGTTCAAGACTCGGCTGCTCCACTTCCAGTCCAGCCCTCTGCTGCGACCTGGGAAAGCAGTGGAAAATGGCCCATGTCCTTGGGCTCCTGTAGCCATGTGGGAGACCCAGAAGAAGCTCCTGGCTCCTGGCTTCAGATTGGCCCAGCTCCGCTTATTGCAGCCATTTGAGTAAATCAGTGGATGGAAGATTCTCTCTTTCTCTCTGTCTCTGTCTCTACCTCTCCCTGTAACTCTACCTTTCAAATAGTAAATCCTAAAAACAATAGTAAGAGGGTGAAGAGAGAGCATGCGGAAGGGCCATCTCCCCAAGGAGCGTTGTACCCGCCCCACCTTCGCCACGGAGCACGGTGGGGGAGTAGCACTGCCTGGAAGCATTTGAGTCTGCTTCTGCCCATCAGCCACGTGACTCCAGGGTCACAGCCACCTCATGGCCCTCCTTGGCATGCCTGCTTGCCAACGCCTCCTAGATAGATCCCTGAGGAGTTAATGGTAGGTGTTCCCACAGGGACGGCAGGGTGCGCCTTGGCAAGGGCAAGATGTTGTGAGATGTTGTTGTAGGGATGCTGTCGGCAGAGGGCCAGGGACTGACCCCAGGAGCGTCTGCCCGGTGACTGCGCTCTCTGCAGAGAAAGGGGTGGGGAGAGGGAAGTCTTGGCACCAGGGCGATCTGCCACACCCCTTCCCCGGCCCTGACCACGGTGTCCAGCCAAGGACTCTTCCTCCCCTGCGTTCCTCCCGTCTTTCTGATTGGAAGTCCTGCAGCCTTGGGATTCCTTGCAGGCAGGACCTGATGTGCCTCTATGCCCTCATTCATTCCTCTGCCCTCACTGCATAGGCAGCGAGCCTTGTAGAGCGCCAAGCCCCGTGCAGGGCTCCAGGGTCACAGAGGAGTGGGCTGCGCTCCCTGCCTTCAGGGCACTCAGCCTCTGGGAGAACTGTGGGAAGAGAAACACTAATGGACCCGACATACTGGTGGAAGAGGGGCCCCGAGGGGGCCTGAGGAAGCCGGGAAGGCTCCTCAGAGGAGGTGACGTCTCAGCTAAATCTAGAAAGAAAAGTTGTGCATCAAGCGGAGCCAGAAGGCATGGGAATCCCAGGTCAAGAGAGTAGCAAGCAAAGGAAAGGAGAGTGACTTTCCAGAGAAAACTGGAGCTCGGGTAGGGAGCCTGAGACAGGGCCACGGGCACAGAGGCGGGCAGTGGCCAGGCCTTGCATTCCGGGGAAGAGCAACTGGGAGCGTTTGCTTTGGGGCCACGGTGGGAAGGGATGGAAGGAGATGAGGCAGGGAGAACACTGATGGCGCCGCTCATGTCCAGACCAGACCTAGCGGGAGCCTGACCTGGTGGCTTAGTGTGCCTGGGGGTGACGACAGGAGGCTGAAAGAATAGAGGTCGGTGGGCAGCCGAGGCCCCTTGTGGAGCTGTTGAAGTTCACGGTAGGATGGCGCGAGGCTGGGCACAGGCAGCATTGGTTTCACCCAGCCACCGTGCTCTCGTGAGGTTTAAGGGTCAGCCTGGGATGAAGGGGGTGTCCTCCGGGGGTGTGCAGGCTCGGCGGACCCCGCCCTCTGCCGCCCAGGGTGACAGGTTCTGCCGAGGGCAGGATGGCCTGTATGGAGGAAGCCGGGTGCAGCTCCCTGCACCCTCACCACCCTTCTTACACTGTCTGCAGGTCCTGGGGGCACCAGGACACCCCTGGCTTCCTGGTCCCCATCCCAGCTGCAGACCCCTGCGGCTCCTACTCTCCAGCCCGCCAGCTCTTGAGCGTCCTGGGTCATTTCCGCCGAGGATGACGTATGTTGTCTCGCTAAACCAACTTTACGGGCAGCCCCTTAAAATACAAGCCTGCGCCCGTGATGGAGGGTGGACCTGCAGCTGGCGCGCCAGCCACTTACGGGGTTGTTACAAACCCTCAAGAACCCCGCACAGGCTCCTTGTTAGGCCCGTTACGCCAAGGACCCCATAAATAAATAGCAGAGAGTGTCTGGGTGTACCGGGGCTGCAGTATGGAAATGGAGGCACTGTATAAATAATACATATTTACAAGTAAACATATTGATACATTAGCATGGACAACCGTAACCAAATCACCTAGTTTAACAACCGCGCAAAGCTCCGTGGGCCTGCCAAGTGATTGGCTCCCGTCCATCAGTGTGGACGGGCGAAGGGAGGGCGTCTTCCTGCTCACTGACCTCGAGGCCTCTGAATTGAAGCAAGCGGCGAGATGGCAGGTGGGCCCCCGACACGCAGCCTTCCTGCCATGGTGTGACACCTATGGCGGCCGTGTGTTCCTGCAGATGTCTTAAGGTCTGGCGCCGAGCAGAAGGCTGATTAGCACCAAGTTGCAGGATGTAATGGGCCGTACCTGCGGGAAGATGGCTGGCAGGGGGGCGGGAGGAGGGGGGAACGGATTTCCTAATTATGCAGCCTCGCCTTGCCCTGCGCAAGGAGCAGACAAGTCGACTTCCTGAGCCACTGTGACTGCGAGAGCCCCGTAACTTCCAGGCGGTGCCCCTGAAGGTGGGGCTGGGTTTTCGGGAAGTCAGTGTGCCATCCCCACCGCCCCTCTCTGAGCTCCGGACCCCACCGGGCATCCGGCTGCAGCATCTGGGGCTCCGAAGAAGCCGCTGACAGAATGGCCGCTGGAGCGGGCGCCCCTCCCCTTGGCTGTAATGGTACAATACTGGATTTCAGTATTTTAAATGAAAAATATATGCAGTTAGCTGTGCGCTGACAATGTCCTTGAGGATTTGACAGTGAGATTTTCCAGCAGTTGGTCTTCGTTAGGATCCTGGCGGTGTTTAATAAGGCAGTCGAACTGCTGGCACCTTGGGCTCCTGTTTGTTCTCCGAGGGCTCAGGGGCTGCTGCGGTAAGCACATCGACCAGAGCTGATCATTACAAGGGCGTACGCCACCATGAATAAAAATGTCACACGTTTTCCCATCTCACAGCGGTACAAAATGTCAGTCCTGTCAAACACACATTGCAGGGAGCTGTGTGCAGTCCGTACAAATTGGAGAGCTACATATTCCCCCAGCTTTCTGATATTCTTCATTTGAAGCGGAAGAAAAACAGTTGTTAACCTATTAGCTAGGATTTTAAACTCTGCTGAGGCGGTGGATGGCAGACTTTGACACAGATAGAAATGTATTCCAGGGTCCAGGAATTTTAAACCAGGTTCTCCATCCGTTTGTTCCGAGGGAAGGGGGAGAGAAAAAAAAATCAGCCCCTCTGTCTCGTGAACCCGACTGTCTGTCTTTAACAGACACACTGGGGAAATTTGGGGATCTTTCACATCTGAGCTTCCCGGCGCTTGGCGTTTGCATTCCACCCAAAAAGCCTCTTGCTCGGGGGCATGGCCCTGGGGCTCAGCCTGTCAGGCTCGGGTGCCTCTAGGTTGAGAGTTTTGCCTGATCAGAAGCATGCCAGGATGGTTGCCAGTCTTGGGGACAAAGTGACTGGAACGATGGGACAGCCGCCAGCTGTGTGGCACAGTTGAGGCACTCGGCCGTGACCTCGCGGGTACTTTGGTGCTGCTGCGCCTCTTGAACGAGCGTTGGCTTTGCACTCACCCTGTGTGCCAGGCGCCAGGGGTCCAGATGTGAGCCCCCGAGGAGTCCCCTTCCTAGGGGAGGGACGGAGGGAGGAATGACTGGCCCCTCCGATGCAAGAAGAGAGCGGAGGGTTCTCGGGGAACGCACGCAGCCTGGAGGGGCACACAGGAATCTGTCAGTGGGCAAGTAAGGGAAGGGCTCAGGGACGGTGTGTGTGGGTGTTGTGGAGGGCAGAGGCCCTAGAGGGGCAGGGCTGCTGATGGGGGTGGGGCTTGTACGGCAAGGGCGGGGCCTGAACTGCTTGCTAAACACAGGGACAGGCTGTGGAAGTCACCTGGCCTGGGAGGGGTCCCCAGACTCCATTCTCAGAGGGGGCTGGGCGTTCTCACCCATACTTCTGCAAAACAGGAGACGGTTGTTTTCATGTCTGGCTGGTGCTCTGTTTGGGGTGGACATCTCTCTGTAGACGACAGTTGGCTCTTGGTTTTGTGGGACTGGCCCTGGCCCTCCAATGTACCGTGTAAACTCTCCATGGCGAAGTGAGGCGGCCACAGAGACCAACCTTGCTGTGTGGCCAGACGCCTCCCCTCTGCGGTCTGGGTGCCGGGTGTCACGGAAGGACAGTTTCTTCGTGTGCCAGGTGAGGATGTCACCTTCTCTGTGGGCTTGTCGAGATCATCCGAGACCTCACATGGAGAGCTCCTGGCAGGAGCCTGGTACACAGCAGGTGCCCACACTCACCCCTGCTGGCGTCAGAGGACACTCTCTCCCAACACCCCCAGGCCCCTTCTCTAGCCTCCTCGGATGTCCCCCCGGTGCCCTGAATGGCATCACTCGTGCTCTGTCCCGCTTCTGTCCAGGCAAAGCATGGCACACGCCAGCAGGGCCGCCTGCCCCTGCCCAGCCACTGGCTGCATCTGGGGCCCCACCTCCGGCCGCCAATGGGATGCCACCTATTCAGACCGTGCACCTGCACACGACTGAACACAAAAGACTCCCCTTCCCCCGCCGCTCCGCTGGCCCGCCCCCTCCGTCCCGAGCGGCCAGGGTCGCCCGGCCCCCACGCAGCCTTCGCTCGCAGCTGCCGCGGCGCTTTTGTTCAGCTTGTAAACTTCCCCGTCAGCCGGGCTCCTTGCACGGGAAGTAATCAGGGATCTTGACAAGGCTTCAAACCACAAATGCCACTACAAATTAGCCAGCACCACTACAAAATACTACTCCTGTCAACCTCGGGCAGAGACGCACGGCTCGCCGGGACCAGGCTGAGACGGCTCTCGGCGCAGCTCTGGCCCCGCCGGAGA
The DNA here is from genome assembly GCA_949820135.1 of Sylvilagus floridanus. Lineage (NCBI taxonomy): Eukaryota > Metazoa > Chordata > Mammalia > Lagomorpha > Leporidae > Sylvilagus > Sylvilagus floridanus. The sequence continues at coordinate 89,142,127 of OX463243.1, read as the reverse complement.
GAAGGGCCAGGCAGGGCACGGGGGAGCACCAAGGCCTGAGGATACCCCGTGCCAAGGCCCACTCTCCCGGGCCCCGCGGCAGGCACGCTATCCTCCAAGGCCACCTCCAGTGGCCCTCGCGGTGGTGCCTCAGGACAGCAGCTCGTGGGCCACAGGGCACCCTCGATCTGGGGCCCAGGCCCTCCGGTGTGCCCACTGGGAGGCGTGAACATGCGCGAGAGGCCTCAGCCTCCCAGTCTGTAGAATGGGAGCCTAATAGAGTCTCTATCCCAGAGCTGCCCGGCCCGCCTGAGTATCATGAGTGACGCGTGAGCCATCCAGGGCACCCCGGAGGGAGGCCTTGCTCCACGTCCAGGGCCGTGGACACTCGCCACACGGACGCTTCCTGGTCTGCTGCAGGGCAGGAGCCGCTCCTCGTGGCGTTTTGCATGGAGCATTTTCTCCAAGATGAGGGCCCTTGGCCTCTGGGGAGGAGGCCCTGCCAAGCCACAGACCCCCAGGCCGGTCCTTTGCATCCGTCCCTTTGCATCCATCCCTGCCGAAACCGTAACGCGGACGCGAGTGTTTGATCCCCACCCCCCGACAAGCAGGCTGAGCCGTGGGGAGGGTGGACGGCGAGGACTGCATGTAACGGCGGGAGTTGAGGACAGGCGAGAGCCAAGCCTGAGAGAGCTGGTTGGGCATTTCAAAGGAGACACTCCACAAAAATACCACTTCAATGCTCGCCTTTTTGGAGGCATATCAAAGGACGCCCTCTTTTATTTCCATACCTTGCATAATAGCAGATTTCCAGTCCCGAGGACCAGAGGAGCCTTGCTCCCAGCCCAGAGGCCCTTTGTGGAGCGGCAGAGAGCTTTGTCCTTCCCTCCCAGCCGGGCCCGCTTCCCGCGCAGGTCAGAGCATTGATGTGGCTACTAGCCGGGAAAATTAACCAGGTGAACTCTGGGCTCGTTAAGCAGCATCCGGGCTCAACTGCGGCTCTTGTCCCTTGTCCCTCTCCTTCCCCTGCTGCCTGTCCTACCGAGGAACCCCAGGGCGGGACCCCAGGGCCTCCCCAACTTGGGCCAGGCAGGTGTCTATCGGGGAAGGGCCAGCCCTGGAGGCCAAGCCAGCTCTCTCGGGCAGCAGCTGCCCGCAGGCACGCCCACCCCCTCCAGCTGTCAGGAGGCGGCGCTGCCCTAGGGCTTCAGCAAAGCCATCTGTCTTCCGCCTTCGTACCCGCACCTCCCCGCCACTTGGGGTCTCACCTGTCCCCTCACCTCTGTGTGCCACCTACCCGGCAGTGAAATGGGCCAGCTCAGCCTGACCTCACAGGGCTGTCACAGGGCCAGTCCTACCGGGGCGGAGTGAATCCGTGATCCGTTCATAACCTACTGCCACCTATCCCACGCGCACTGCACCACAGACAGCAGAGGACCCCTGCCCCGGCTCGTGAATGGTTAAGCTGGTGCGAGCTCGTGGACCTCTCCTGCGTGCTGTCCCATTACCTCCTCACTCCGGGCATCCATCCATCACATCCAGGATCCTTGCCTCCCCTGGTCTGTGATGGAGGGTAGCAGCCTCATTCCAGAAGCTAAGAAGTGTGCCAGCAGGCAGGCAGGAAGTGGCTCCCGGGCGTGAGGGACCCCCAAGTCGGCGCCAGACAGTCATTTTCCAAACTCCTCCAGCCCCATGCGGGCACCCCCTCGCCCGTGCCACCCAGGTAATTAAGTTGCTGTTCCAACATGGCTTCCCCTTCTGACCTTTGGAAAACAATGTGTTTTGCTGCATCAACAAATTAACTGCAAATCAGATTCTGTCCTCGTAAAGGTGGCTTTCGCGTCTGATGAGTGTACTGACCCAGCTGGCGGAGACCCACAGCGGGGGCCAGGCAGAGACTGGCGTCCTCTCCGGGCCCCGCCACATCAGTCACGCTCAGGGCCCTCCCCTCTCGTGTTCACGTCTCCCAGCAGTGGTGGGGCTGGGCGCCGCCCAGGAGGTGACCACGTGGAGCCCTGGGCAGCCCCCTGTGGGGAGGGGCGTGTCTGTGCTTCAAGCCCAGCTGGCCATTCTCCTCACTGCCATTTCCCGCGCCGAGGCCACCAAGGTCTCTCTCCTTGTGTCCTGGGTGCTGTCCCCCCTCACCGAGCTCAGAAGAAAATCAATTAGGTCTTAGCCTGCCCTTCCAGGCCCTCTTCGAGCCCCACCAGAGTCAGCCTCACTCAAGACTTGCTGGGTGGTGCTCCTGCCACCCCATCAGGAGCCCTTACACACACCTTGGCGTCCCCCGTTCCACCCGAAACTGCCCCCCGCCCCCCGCCAGTCCCTGGCATAGAGTATACGCCGATGCTTGCTGAGTGAATGAGTACATGACCGCACGCCTCCTTTGGAAAGTACCAGAAAAAGATGCTCAAGAACGGAAGAAGATGTCACCCTCTCTCCAGCCTCTTCTGCAAGGCAGTGATCGAAGGGACAGGGATTAGAAATCCATGTCAGAAAGGAGCCCAGAGGACTTTGGGAAATTGTAATCGGCGGGTACAACAAAGTGAGCCAAGAACACCGGCCTGTTTCAGTTCTTGCTCCTCACTGTGTGACCTCATGCTAGTCCCTTAACCTCTCTGGGCCTCCCGTTTCCTGTCTCTAAACTGGAAGTAATCCTTGTCTGACTCGCCTCACCAGGGAACGTGAAGCTCAAAGGGAAGCAGAGACATGGAGGTGCTTTGAACGGAGAGCGCATGGTACGCGTGGGAGAGATCACTGTTGCCATCCCGGCGACTTCAAAGGCACCTCGCTGGCGGCACCTGCCCTTGGGAAGCCGACCCCTCTGGGGACAGCTGGGAGCCCCGCGAGGAGCCCAAGGACCACATGGTCCCACATCACCCGTGGGACTCCAGGACCGCGCCCAGCGCGTGTGGCTCAGAAGTTCTCTCTGTTCTATGGAAGAGTTAACTCAGACTCGGGTTCAAGAACTCGCCCGAGAGGCAGAGCCAAAATGGAACTCAACTGGAAAACGAGAGCGCAGAGACATGACGCCACATCTTGCTAACCCAAAATGTGTGTCTCGGGCTTGTAGCCCAGAAGCAGCCTCTGCACATAAAGGAAAGGTGTTTTCCCTAGACTACCCATTCCTTACGGATGAGGACCGTGTCTCAGACTCCTCAGAGGCCCGGGCCCCCCAGAAGTGGTCCCGTGACCGCAGCAGAAATCCTAGGCTGCCATGGGAATTTTGCTCCCCTCTAGCCGTGACCACCCGGAAGGCAGGCGTGCCGTGCAGGCCACCGGCACCTCCACCACCCCGGCCCGGATGAGTCGGCACTGAACTGAGCTCTTCTCAATGACAGATGGCCCAAAGCCCCATCTTTTTTAACTAACTTGAGAGACAGCAGCCAGTACAGTGACGTGTCAGCCCAGCCAGGGAGCTGAGGGTTCTCTCCCCAAATGGCTGCCACAGCTGGGGCTGCACCAACCTAAAGCCAGGGTGCAGTGCCATGTGGAGAGTGAACCAGTGGATGGAAGATCCATCTGTGCATCTCTCCCTCTCTGGGTAACTCTGCCTTTCAAATAAATAAGAGGTTGGGGGGGGGGCAAGGTAGAATGGTCCCTGGCCCAGCGGACTTGGCCGCCACTGACTCCCGGCCAGTGCTGTAGACTTCTCTGGCCACACCTTGCACATTGTGGCCCCTGCGTTCACGTAGTCCCAACTGCAGCGCCCTGAGCTCTGGGGCCCCCTTTTGGGAAAGGCTGTGGCTTTCTGAGTTGACTCTGTCCCAGCTTCTCTCTTCATCCTCTCTTCCCACCCAGACTGCCCACCACTCACCCATCTAACCTGTTCCAGATGTCCCCTGGGAACTCGGCTCTCTTCTCTCTCTGTCCCCAGCTGGCATCCCCCAGCATGTGTGGGAAACTGCAGCCAGCAGGGAGACAGAAGCTTCCTCTCGGGGGTGTGCACTGTGCCCCTGGCCCTCTGTGGATGCCATCATACACTGCCATCCACTCCACTTGGGCCCAAGAAGTTGCCAGATGACCAGTCACCCAGCCAGCAAACTGGGCCGGGGTCCTGCCTCCATGGTGCATCCAGGAGGGCTCCCTGCAGGCTGAATATTCTAGTGCCCAAAACCTAAGATTGCGGCCCCTATGATCGGCATCATGTAATCATTCAAGTGCCTGCTTGTCCCCGCCTCGGTGCTGGTCCCCAGGGCCTGCACGGTCCATGGCAGGCATCCTGATAACAGCACAACCACCCCCTTCCTCCTTTTCCCAGTCATGTATGGGGCCAGCACTATGGTACAGTGGATTAAAGCCCCAGCCTGCAGCGCCGGCATCCCATATGGGCGCCAGTTCAAGTCCTGGCTGCTCCTCTTCTGATCCAGCTCTCTGCTATGGCCTGGGAAAGCAGTGGAAGGGGGCCCAAGGACCCACATGACAGACCCAGAAGAAACTCCTGGTTCCTGGCTTCGCATCAGCTCAGCTCTGGCTGTTGCGGTCATCTGGGGAGTGAACCAACAGAATGGAACACCTCTCTTTCTCTCTCTCTTTCTGGCTCTACCTCTCTCTGTAACTCTGTCTTTTCAAATAAGAAAAAAAAAAGATTCATTTATTTATTTGAAAGGCAGAGTTACAGGGAGGCAGAAGCAGAGAGAGAGAAAGAGAAGTCCTCCATCCGCTGGTTCTCTGTCCAGATGGCAGTAACAGCCAGAGCTGTGCCAATCCAAAGCCAGGAGCCAGGAGCATCTCCCTGGTCTCCCACGTGGGTGCAGGGACCCTAGGACTTGAGCCATCTTTCACTGCTTTACCAGGCCGTAGCAGAGAGCTGGATCGGAAGTGGAGCAGCTGGGACTTGAACCAGCGCCCATATTTGATGCCAGCACTGCAGGTGGCAGTCCGATCTGCTTTGCCGTAGTGCCAGCCCCCTTCCCGGGGCACCTTTAATGCACACTCCCTGGGAGGTCCCCTTGCCCTCCCCGTGTCCCCACCCCATGCTCCAGCACCAGAGTCTGTTCACAGTTAGCTCATGCAGCTCCCTCTCCCTGTCCGTGTCCTCTGGTGGCTGATGCCTTGCCGCCGACAGCTTGCTGGGAAGACGCCGCGGATGTCAGACGGGCAGCACGATTTCCTGTTTGTGCACGCTCTTGCAGGGTTTTGTTTTTCTGTCTCTCTGGCCGCATCAGGACGTGGGTACATGCGCCTTTCCTGGTGTCTGTAGATGCCCTGGGCTTTCTCCGCTAGCCTCTGGGCGGGGCTCAGCCAGGAGGCTGCTCTCCACCACTCACACGTAGCCTTGCAAAAGAACAGCACTTCCCGGTGACCGTCCCAGGAAAACAAGCTAACTGCAGAAGCCAGAAAACAGTTGTTGAGTTTATACGTGCTGGGGAGTAGAGGCCGGAAATCTGCTGCTGCTCCCCTGTCCGGCACCAAGGACTACGCTAGAGCCAGGGTCAATAGAAAAATGAGTGAGCTGATGGTGACAGCCCGTTGTTGCAGACTGGGGACGCGGGGGATGTGTGTGCCAGAGACAATGCGTGGGACCTGGAGTTTGGAAAGCTTTGAACAGCACAGGTGGCATTTTCCAGGGGATAGTAACAGGTATTATAAGGGTAGTGACTCTAGGCGCAAATAAGTTTGGGAGACAGGACAGTTACTGAAAAGCATGCATGGGTTTTTTTCCTGGTCTGGCTGGGGTGTGTGTGTGTGTGGGGGGGTGTTTGTAAGACTCCAAAGGGAGCCAGCAGGCAGCATTTCCCACTCCTGGCCAGGAAAAGCCCTTCCCTACACACCACGTGTCCCCAGGTGTGTTTCCCGGAAGACAGCCTTCCCCTGGGCTGATGGGACCGTGCAGGTGGTGTGATGGGGCGCGAGTTCTCTTTAAGTCCTCTCTAGAAACAGGTGTAGGGGTTGGGGGCAGGGAAGCCTGCTGACAGTCACAGTCACATCTGGGCCACACCACGCGTGCAGAGAGAGCCTGGAGCGCTGCCGGGTTTGTCCCAGCCATCCCGGGCGGGTGGTGCTGTCACTGCACTCCGCAGGTGAGGGCAGGGAGGCGCCAGGCGTGCAGTGATGGCCGGAGTAGCCCAGGGATTAAGTGGGGAGCTGGGCTGTGTGGGATTGTGTGACTGCCGGAAGCTGCCTCCGGAGCTCTGCTCACTGCTCCCAGCAGGGTCGGGAAGAGCCAGGGCCCAAGACGAGAAGCAGTGGGGACAGGAAGCCTGTAGAACACGATCACCCAGAAGCAGGGGGCGGGTGTCAGGTGCAGTAGTTGTGACAACGCTCGGGATGCCTGCGTCCCTCATCAGGTTGAGTCCTGGCTCCACTCCCGCTTAGCTCCGGCTGATGCACACCCTGGGAGGCAGCAGTGACAGCTCAGGTACTTGGGGGCGCTCGCCACCCATGTGGGAGATCTGGATTGAGTTCCTGGCTCCTGGCTGTGGCCTGGCCAGGCCTGTGCCCAAGCTGTTGCTGGTATTTGAGGAGTAAAAAAAAAACCAAAAAACAAAAACACGTGGGATATCTCTGCCTCTCTGCCTTTCGAATAACTAGGAAGTAAAAAGCTGCAGAGGGGTGGTGGGAAGGCCCGAGAAGGGGCAACCGGCCCGAGGGCAGCAGACTGCACACCGTGGAGTGGGGACCACCCTGTCCTCTCTTTCTCACCAGCAGTGTGAACTGGGGTGCTCTGTTCCCCTGTGCCCCCATACTTCCTGGAAGCCACGGAGGGGAAGAAACGCGGCATCCATGCCCACCTCCGAGGCAGCATCCCCAGCCCTCAGGCAGAGCTGGGTCGCCAAGTGCAGGTCAGGTCAGCCCTCGCGCCCTGCTGGTGGCGTGGGTTCCAGGAACCCACAGTGCTTTTCTACCAGACAAGCTGGGCCGCAAGGAAGCCCCACCCTCCACCAGGTCTCCCTGCCAGCGTCCTTCAGGCCCCTATGGCAGGCCTCGTGCTGGGCACCAGGGATCCAAGGATGCCTGTAGCGTGTGGCCTCCACTCCAGGAGCCAGGCAGGTTCCGAAGGCAGGTTAGAGATCAGAGTCTCACTCCCACCAAGTGTACCCCTAAGTCAACACTGTGCAGAGAAAATGACTCACAGGTGGTTCTAAATGTCTCAATAAACAGCTATTTTAAAAAGGGATGGGCACTGGGCACATTTGGCACAACTGAAGTGCCTGGACATCCCATCATATCTGAGTGCCGGGTTCCAGTCCCAGCTCCATGTCTGATTCCAGCTTCCTGACATACGCTCCCTGGGAAGGCAGCGGCACACTCGGGTACGGGTCCCTGCCACCTACGTGGGAGATCTGGGTTGAGTTCTGGGCTCCTGGCTTTGGACCCAGCTATTGTGAGCATTTGAGAAGTGAACCAGTGAATGGAAGTCTCTCTCTCTCTCTCTCTCTCTCTCTCTCTCTCTCTCTGTCTCTGTCTCTCTCTGTCTCTGTTTTTTGGTCTTTCAAATAAAATGAAAATAAATAAGTAAAACTTAGAAAGAAACAGGTTAAATTATTTTTTCTGAGTAAATTTAATCCAATATATCACAAGTATCATTTTTAATATGTAATCAATGAAAAATTTATAAATGATGTATTTCACATTCTTTTCACTCACTGAGTCTCTGTAATCTAGTATGTATTTTGAGCTTGTAGTACTTTTTTCTTAAAGATTTTACTTATTTGACAGAGTTACAGAGAGAGAGGAAGAAATAGGGAAAGAGAGATCTTTCATCTGCTGTCCACTCCCCAAGTGGCTGCCAAAGCCAGGAGTTTCTTCCAGGTCCCCCATGTAGGTGACAGGGACTCAAGGACTTGAGCCATCTTCTTCTTTTTTTTTTTTTTTTTTTTTTTGACAGGCAGAGTGGACAGTGAGAGAGAGAGACAGAGAGAAAGGTCTTCCTTTACCTTTGGTTCACCCTCCAATGGCTGCCACGGCTGGCGCGGTGCGCACCACGCTGATCCGAAGCCAGGAACCAGGTGCTTCTCCTGGTCTCCCATGGGGTGCAGAGCCCAAGCACTTGGGCCATCCTCCACTGCACTCCCTGGCCACAGAAGAGAGCTGGCCTGGAAGAGGGGCAACCTGGACAGAAACTGGCGCCCCGACCAGGACTAGAACCCGGTGTGCTGGCGCCGCAGGCGGAGGATTAGCATATTGAGCCACGGCACCGGCTTGAGCCATCTTCTGCTGCTTTCCAAGGTGCATTAGCAGGGAGCTGGCTTGGAAGTAGAATAGCTGGGCCTCAAACCTGTGAGTAGCTAGTGGTCCTGCTGATATGGGATGCTAGCATCAGAGGCAGCGACTTAACCCGCTACACCACAATGCTGGTGCCCTATGGCACTCGTGTGGAATCACTTCATGCAGCCCCTGCCTCCTCTATTGGCCAGGCCAGGTCTAGACTTATCAGAGAGCAATGTGTCATGAACTGAGTGACAAAGGCAGGAGCCGATTGGAAGCCTCTCAAGTGGGTTTGTTTGGGGTGTGTGTTTTTAGAAAGGCAAAGAGAGAGCTCCCATCTGCTAGTTTGCTCCTCAAATGCCTGCAACAGCCAGTGCTGGGCCAGGCCAAAACCAGGAGCTGGGAACTCCATCTGGGTCTCCCACTTGGGTGGCAGGGACCCAACTACTTGGGCCATCACCTGCTGCCCCCCAGGGTGTGCATAAGCAGAAAGCTGGATTCAGGAGTGGAGGCGGCACCCAGACCCAGGTACTCAGAAGTGAGACATGAGCATGCCACACGGCATCTTAACTGCCACACCAAATGCCCATCCTGGATTTTTACTCCCATTACCCTACCCACCCATCTCCACACCTGCCCGGTGCATCCAGGTGTGCAGGCTGTGTGAGGGCAGAGCTGGACTTTAAGATAAGGAGCTCTGTAGGTTTTGGTTCAAATCACAATATGAAAAGCCAAGCAGGTATTTTCTTTTCCAAGTGCCACATGTCCCCCTGCAAACATGGGCGTGAATCCCTCAAGGATCCGGACATTTAGACATAGCCATGGATGGGATGGAGGGCCCAGACACTTCCCACCAAGTCCCATGTCACAGGAAGTGCTGGGCAGTGGGAACCCTGGGGGCAGTGCCTCACCCGGACAAGGTCTCAAAGGATGAGGACACATGTTCCAGGCTGGGTGGGGTGGGCTAGGTTATTGCACCCCGAGAGGCAGCCCAGAGACAAGGCATAAAAGCTTGGGGCCACTTAAGGGGCTGCCCTCGTGGAGGCTGGATGGGAGGGAGTGCTGAGGTCTTACAACTGGGTGTGGCATGTTGTGTGACCCTGCATTGCAGAGGGTCCCCCCTGGTCCCATGTGGAGAATGGCAGAGGAGATCAGAGCAGGGTGCCTAGGCCATTAGGGAAGGTGGGGGTGAGGAAGGGGGAGGCAACGAGGACGGCCCTGTGGCGCTGGCTTGGGTAGCTAGAGATGCTGTCCCCCAGTCCCCATGCGGAAATGCTCTGAGAACAATCTCGGTGCACACTGACGTCTGCAGTTTCCACTTTAATGCAGCCACAAAGACTCCGTCCCACCCGACCGCCGCCTCCCAAGATCCAGCGCTGGAGGCCCGTGAGTAGCTGGTGGTCCTGCTGTCCCCACCTAACATTGCCTGAGCCCTCTGTGCCCGGCCTCACTAAACCCCGGGAGTGTGGACTCTCCTGCCTGGCCAAAGACATCTGGGAGCCGGGTTTCTTCAGCTTCCCTCTCTGCGTGGCATGAGCCTGAACTTGCATTTTTCCGGGCTTCTGTCCCCTTTTTCTCATTAAGCCCAGCGGCTGGAAGGGTAGAGCCGTGGGTCGCGGGGGTGCCGCTGTGTGCCGTGTGTGCTGGGTGTGCGTCGTTGGAGCGCATCTTGTGGCGGGGAGCTGTGTTTCCAGCCAATGAGCTTTAAAAGCCTGGCCCCAGATGCAAAAGAAGCGTAAGCCCAGCAGCAGGGGGCTCGCTCCTGCTGAGTCTTGATTTGGAAATGCAGTTGATGTCCTCTCCCCGGGGACAGAGGCTGCACCCAGAGAATACAGGGCCGGCTCAGAAGCAGACAGGGGCCACACGTGGAGATCCGCCTTCCCACGTGAAGCGCCAAGTGCAGCGAACACGCTGGACACAACGCGGCTGACCTGCCAGAGTCAGGGAACAGAGTGGGTGAGCCACCCCCGTGCGTGTTTAAAGAGCAGTGCCGCGGGCAAGTCCTGGGCGTGGGTGCCAAGCTAAGTGTCGGCTGTAATAACCCAAGCAGGTGCATGTGCGTGGGGAACCTGCCAGCACTGTTTGGTGAGGGCTGATGACCAATGCAGGAGTTTGTTGGTTCATGGTTCACAACAGCCACCACTCCACAGCTTTAGAAAAGGGGCCAGCTGCGATGGGAGGACCCCACAAACAGGTGTCCCGCCCCGTCCTTCCCTCTACAGTGCACACGTCCAGTTCCATCTCTCAAGGGCACAGAAGCTGGGCTGAACCACGTGTCTGTATTGAACCCGTGGTGCCTGCCCCCAGCACCCACGGGTAGCTGCTCCGTGGGTGGATGCAGACGCTCCCTGGAGCTGCTTCGCCGCCGTGTGTGGCGATTGGAGGGACAGGAGGGTCCTGAGTCTGGAGTTCCAGCCACACCGCATGACGGACCCCCTTGTGGCCCAGCCAGCCGGACAGCAAAGGCTGGGCGGCTCCCACTCTGCCACAGGAAGCGCCTGCAGGGTGGGGCCCTGGGCGATGCACTGAGCATTTTAGTGCGGAGGTTAGGAGCGTGACCTGGGGAGTCAGCAGAGCCAGGCGCGAATGCTGATGCTGTGTGACCCCAGGCAAGGCTGGAAGCTCTGTGAGCCCCACTTCTGTCTGTGGAAACGAATGTGGGGGACGTTGGTAATGTCCTCTCACTGAGCAGGGTGCTGCCTCTTGTGGTCCCTAGGAGTGGCCACCATTTTCCCGGGATCTTACAGTCAGCAAGCTGTTTTCTGGGTACCTCACCACGTGGCTCAGCAGTGTGGGTGGCGTTGTCAACGCCCATTTCAGAGATGAGAAAGCTGGAGCTTGATGACTTAACCCCACTTCCTCGACTGTAGGTAGGGTCGCAGGACTCTGGAAGCGGTGGTCTTTCCTGAACTCCCAGCTCCCCGGACCCTCCGCCTCCGTGAAAGTGGAAACAGGTTCGTGAGCAGCTGGCTGGGCTTCCCGTGGAATCTGTAAGGCGTGGTCAGAGCCCAGCAGGGACAGAGCAGTGCCAGGAACTCCCGTGTATTGCGGGTTGGGCATTTGTTTATTTATTTTTTTTTTTTTTTGACAAGCAGAGTGGACAGTGAGAGAGAGAGAGACAGAGAGAAAGGTCTTCCTTTTGCCGTTGGTTCACCCTCCAATGGCCGCCACTGCCAGCGCGCTGTGGCTGGCGCGCCACGCTGATCCGATGGCAGGAGCCAGGTGCTTCTCCTGGTCTCCCATGGGGTGCAGGGCCCAAGCACTTGGGCCATCCTCCACTGCACTCCCTGGCCACAGCAGAGAGCTGGCCTGGAAGAGGGGCAACCGGGACAGAATCCGGTGCCCCAACTGGGACCAGAACCTGGTGTGCCGGCGCCGCAAGGCGGAGGATTAGCCTATTGAGCTGCGGTGCCAGCCGCAGGGTGAGCATTTGGCTTGCTGTTGAGACCCTAGCATCCTGCATCCGAGTGTCCAGTTCCCCATTCCAGCTTGCCGTCCCAGCACAGAACCCAGCAGGCAGGAGCTCAAGTGGTCAGGCCCTGCCACCCACCTAGGAGCCCCGGGCTCAGCTCCCAGCTCCCAGCTCCAGCCTGGCCCAGTCCTGGTCTTTGCAGGCATTTGGGAAGTGAGCCAGCAGCTGGGAGTTCTATCTGTGTGTCTTATCTCTCCATCTCCTTTTCCTAATGTTTTTGTTTTACATTTATCGAATACTTCTCACATGTCTAGGACTGAACTGGGCCTTGCATCGTGACTGTCTCATTGAGCCTGACAACAGCCCAGTAAAGAGCTGTTCCCCAGCTTGTAGCCACGGCCACAGAGGCAGGCCTGTGAGGTCCCACCTGCCCCGTCCACTGCCTCTCCCTGTTCCCAGCAAATAGCCGTCCCTTGAGTGACAGCCAGTGGGCAGCTCTCGGAACTCCTCCTGGAGACCTGGGACCCAGGACAGACAGGGACTTGGTCAGGAAGCATGATTCAGGTCAGGGTCACTCCCCCTGGGAAAACTTCAGTAATGGGGTCAGCAGCAGTGGATTCCGGGTAGTGTCACAGATTTCGGGTGGGGGAGGGGGTGGGAGAGGACTCATCAGCCACACCCCCTGGCACTGAGGACTTGGGTCAGGGGCAGACATGGCCATTACAGAAAGCCAGAGCCCAGCTGCCTGTGCCCCTGGGCTGGTGCTGGAGGTGGCTAGCCCGACTCGCAGAGCTGCACCCCCTGGCTCTGTGGTGTGCTGCAGACATAGGTGTGCAGCTGGGCCTCCTGGGCTTGGAGGTCAGAGAGGCCATCTGGTCTGAATCACAGGCTGACCAGTTCCTGGCCATGGGACTTTAGGCAAAGCCTTCGCTTCATCATCTGTGAAATGGGCGTAGCAGTTCCCACTCAGTGAGGGTAGTGAGGTCATACGTGTGTGGCACCTGATGCAGCCCCTGGCGTGCAGTGGGCACATCTGTCAAGTGGGGCCACCGAGACTCCAGTCTGGGAGCCCCAGAAGGGCTGTGTTTTCAGAGAGTCCCATGGTCCTCCAGGCTGTAGGAGACGTCCCTCTGCTAGCGTTCACGCAGGCTTTTCCAGTGGACTCCCCTGCACACTCGGTGGGAGCCTGGGGCACAGGGACTGGAGCCCCTCCAGGGCCTGACAGGCTCCCACGTCCATGACGGTGTGGCAGAAGCAGCGGGGAGCCTGCCACTCAGCCCTTCCGAAGGGGCTGTGTGTCCCGGCCCCTGTGGCTGCAGTCCAGATGTGGCCAGAGGACTTGGGCTTTCTTTTCAAAAAGAAGAGAAAGGGAAAAGCAAACCACACCAGCGTCTTGTGGACCTGGGGGGCCGTGCCAGGGCCCGTCCAGGAGGAGCAGGCTGCGCTCAGTCTGCACGCGAGGTGCTTCCTAAGCTCCGTATTTATTATTTCTTGCTCGCCATTAAAATCAAATGGACTCGGTGCTTTTGTATTCAATACACATTTAACCCTGCCGACTTAGATTTCTCAGGTTTTAAATCCAGTGGGGAATTGGCTGCCTTCCCAACTCTCCCTGCCAGGCCCCCTGGAACAGAGCTGGAAGTCCCCACTCAGCGTTTTCTCCCCCGGCACTGCTGGGCTCCTGCGCTGGTGGGGCCAGCACTGGGGTGCGTGTGGGCCACCTCCCCTCCACCCTGCCTGGGCACCCCAGAAAGACGGACATGCTCACTGAAATATGACGGGACATGTCTGCTTCGTCTTGCGATGCAGGCTTAATTAAACCATTTTGGCTGCATGTGTGTCTGTGCCTGGTTGTGGTCTGCAGCCATGAGCGTGTGTGTGTGTGTGTGTGTGTGTGAGAGAGAGAGAGAGAGAGAGAGAGAGAGAGATGCACGAACATGTGCCCTCACCTCGTGTGCATGCCTCTGTGAGTGTCTAGGCAGCTGCATAGCTGGAGCCCCGAGGCCTCCTAGTGTCTGGGTGTTGTCTGACTGGGAGCACAGTTGTCTGTCCCACTTTGTCCACCCCAATCAGGTGTGTGTGGCTCTGGGTGCACCTGCAGCCGTGCGTGCTGGGGGGGATGATCTCCGGTCCGTTGTGCCTTGCCCTCCCTCCCCTGCCTCTGTGCTGCCATCCCCTCCCCCCTCCCCCCTCCCCGCACTGTCTGTTTTATCATCCCTAATGAAGCAGTCTCCTCCATCGATCCCGCTGATTGCCAACCCATTCCTTTTGTTTGTTGGCGCTGAGCCATTCAGCGGCACTCTGACAGCTCAGCTCGTCTAATTAGCTCTGTTGTTCTTTTTCCCCATGTTTCACCACGTTGCAAGTTCAGTTGAAGTTGCCACAAACTTAATCCCCCCATTTCAGCCACAAGTTCACATTCTTAACCCGCCTTTATTGTAGCAGGGAGCAGCCCTGTGCAAGGCCAAGCTGACAGGCCTTAATGTCTGACCTTGCCTGAAAGCCCCCCTCCCAGCACCCCAGGGCCGCCCCAGGCAGGGGCAGAGCTGCTCCTGCACCCCAGCTGCACTCCTGCCTTTGTGGGGAGCAGCCTGGGGGATCGCCCCAGCCTGGGATCCTGTTTACCTCGCTCTGACTGGAGAAACCCATTCAGGATCGGGATGGGGGGAGGGCAGAGCCGTTTGTTCAAACGCTCCCGAGCGTGTGCAGAAGGGCCGACGGTTCTGATGACAGTGGCGGTGACAGCAGCAGTATGATGCACTTCCTGGATGGCACACAGCTGCCTTCAGTTGTCTCTAACAGCCGTGCTGGGCAACCACGGTACTCCAGGCACAGTGCAGGGTGCTAGGAAGGATGGCAGTGACCCTGGCAGTCACTGGATGTCCACGTTACCCAAGCAAAGGGGCCATGCAGGATGGGCATGGCCAGAGCCCCTCCTGGGTACCACGCCCCACCCTGCAGAGGCCCAGTAGCCCCACAGATGCCAGCAGGTGTGGTGGTACGCACTCGGCTTTTGCCACATCTCAGACTTGCCAGGGACTAGCCAGTCCAGAGGAAGCACACGGTTCAAGCAGGGATGCATAGACCTGAGGCCTCGGCAACGCCCCATAAAGACCTACCTTTCACGCAGGCACCGTCCGTGACCTGTGTTCCTTGGCTCTCATTCAGGGAGAGGGCCGGGGGATATGCAGCAACGGTGTCTTCAGCCCCCAGCGCCAGGATGCTGGTTGACTTTTATTGGCAGCGAAATTCACAGACAGCCCAGCTCCCAACCCACCCCTCGGTGGTGCTGGGAATGTTCAGGAATGGCGGTGCCCAGTTTTAAGGACCTGATAGGTCTCCTGAGCACAGCTGGAAGTTCTCAGCCTGACGCCCATCACAGGCTCTGGCGGGGCCCCGTGAGGCTGTCAGACGCAGCAGGACAGAAAGACCCATCTCATCACTGCCTCGGAGGCTGCGGGGTGGGAGAGGCCTCTGCCCCCCACCACGCCCACCGCCAGCCTGCAGGCCAGGTCCACACAGCGAGCTGAGCCACACGAGGTGTACAGCAGCCGGGCTGAGCTCCGCCAGGGGCACTGGCACGGGGATGCCCGGGGGAGCAAAACACGGTGTCGCATTGGCATTGGCACTCCTGCTGCTATTCTTTGCCTTCCTTCCTGCCATCCAAGAGGAAAATAAGCTGCTGGAGATCCAGCCAGAGAGGAAGCAGAGTAAGCGATGTGCGCGCAGGCAGCGAGTCTGAGTGAGGCCCCCTGTTCTGTGAAAGCGGTGTCTGGGCTCCCAAGGGAGGCCAGGGAGGATTCGCCACCGAAGGGGCCTCCTCCTTGCGAGTCCCGTGCGGGCGTCCCCTCGCCAGCCCACAGCGCCACGCTGTCCCCATGCTGCGACATGGAGACTGTGCTCTTTGGGAGAACCATGCTGATTTGAGAGGCCATGGAGTTCCAACTAACCCCCGAATGTTTTGCAGATTAACCAGGGGTGTTTCTGTGGCAGGCGGGGCTTTTGCTGCCTGTACCTTGAAGGTCCCTAAGTGTGTGTTCTGGGGCCGTGCATCCAAACCTTCCAGAAGGTTCCTGTCTGCTCTCCCCACTCACTGCTTCTTGGGCATCTCCCGTTCTAGGTGCGCCCGCCCCGTCCACACGTGGTCAAGAGACCGAAGAGCAACATCCCAGCGGAAGGCCGGAGGACATCGGTGTCTAGCCCTGAGCAGTGAGTAGCCCACCGCTGTGCCTGCCTCTGTCTGCGGGGACCCAGTGCCCCAGCCTTCGACAGCTCCCTGGGGAGCCACGAGCAGGTGTTTCACAGGGAGCCGGTCGGAGAGCAGGGCTTGGTGCTCTTGCAACGTCGACTTCCGCTTGTTCTGGTTGTCAGACCAGTGAGGGCCCGTGGGCCAGGGAGCCAGGCTGGCTCTGTAGAGGCGGAGCCCACAGGGCACCCAGACAGGCCCAGAAGGTGCCAGGCCTCTGATGCCCAGCACGTGGTACGTAGGTAGGGGTCTGGAAGCTGGCCGGGGAGACCACCTGCTTAACAAGGCCACCATATGCTAGGCCCAGGGGCTCTCATGGTGTCTGCGGCTTGGACTTTATATAAAGGTGCTTAAAAAAGTCCGTGAGGGAATGGAAGGAAGATGCGTTCGTGTTGGTACCAAACATTTGGTGACGCATGCCTGGTTTTCTCATCATACATGTTGTTCATGAACTTGTTGGAAGACCCCTTGTGCACAAGTCTGTCCTGACCCATGAGCGCCCCGCCAGGACCCTTGCTCGTCTGCGCTCTGGTTTATCTCACTGTGGTTTGCCTCCTGTACACACCGCCCTCCCAGCACCCCAGGGGTTCCACCCAGCCCCTAGCATGGACCCGGCTCAAGTCACTTGCTGAGTAGTTGCTGGAGAGATGAGGTGAATGCGTGCGGCGGGCACTGAGCTGTGGCCAGAGGCTGAGCGGAGCTGAAAGTGGGGATAGCCCCGACTCCAGGCTGTCTGGAGAAGGCAGCTCCACCTCCCCTCTCCCCGAGGCGCACGGCCCTTGGTCTCTGCCCACAGCCTGGCTCCCTGTGACGCCTGGTCTCAGGTCACGGCGGGGAGCCTGAAAGGGAACCTGGAGGAGCAGCAAGGGGAGATGCCCCTCCCCGCGACCCCACCCTGTCAGCACATCTCAGGTGAAGGAGTGAAGAGGGAGGGTGGCTCCCAGCCAGAGAGGAAGCCTGAAGAAGCAGTTCTGAAATGTCACCCGTGGCCTGGCCCAGGCGCAGGACGCGGGGGCTCTCCCAGGATGCTCTGCTTCACGCCTGGGTCCTGCTTGAGGCCGCTGCGTCGTTTAGATGGGACCAGCCTCCCTGACAGCTCTCAGTGTGTGTGTGTGTGTGTAGACTTTGGAACAGGGCACTCCTAAAGGTGGGAGTGGGTTTAACTCTGCGCTGCACAGTGGGTCCTAGGGTTCTTGAGAGCTTTTCCCTTGCCCAGCCTGGCGTGGATTAGCACTGCCCCCTTGTGGAGAGAAGGCTGCAGAGTTCCTTGGATGCTAGCGATTGCTCCAGAGGGCGATGAGATGAGTCACGTTTCTTGTAAGTCACCCGTGCTAAGCCTTTGAGACCCTGGTCTGGGCTTCAGGGTCCCAGACCCGCAGCTGTTGAGCTGTAACCTCAGAGATTTCTGCACAGCCCAGACCACCCCAGCTCCACACCGGAGCCGAGCACCCCACCCACTGCAGCCAGCAGAGGCTTCTCGGGGCCCACTGACAGGAAGTGACTCTTCCATGCCTGCTCTAGGGCCGGCATCTGATAAGCCCATTTTCCAGGCCTATGCCTGAACCGCGCCAGTATCACAGTTAGTTTCTTGGGCAGTGAATCCTGTTTGCTTTTCGGGAAACATTTGGGGTTAGAATGACCCAGTGGGAGCAGGGGGGCCGGCCTGGCGGGCTGGCAAGCCAGCAGGGACAGCAAACTGAGAATAGGTTTTCTGTAGGCACCCACCACGGTGGCCGCGCCGTGAGGCATCAGGGACGTGCGTTCGGGGATGCCGTTCCAAGGGGTTCATTTCCCATTGTTTGAATGAGGGGAGGGATGCTGCCCCCCTACAACGCCAGGGCCACTTGTGGTGCAGCCGGCGAGTCCAGGGCTGCCTGCCCCGCCCCCACGGTACCCCCACCCCCACCTCCCAGCGCCGCGTCACAGCAGCACTTGAATGTGTTTTTCTCAACTGTCATCAGCTCCAGCTGGCAAGAGCAACTTCTCGAAACACAGGAAGCATCCAGCGGAAAATATTTTAATAAAACAGACTCCTCATAAAATATTGTTCTGGGGGGTGGGGGGCTCCACCAACCTGTCGGCTGGGCCCTGTGCTGGGGGGCAGAGCCGCGGGGGCCTGGATCGGGCACATGGCCTCCGTGCCTGGCGCTTTCATCTGGCCCGGGGCTTTCTGGAATCGACAATCTTTGTCTCCCCTGGGAATATCAAAGTGCATCGGAAACTTGGAGACTCCGGGCAGCAGGAAGGGACGCAGGACTTTTGAAGTCACGAGGACGGAGTCTGGGCTCCTGGCTTCTCGCCCCGGCTCTCACTTCCAGCAGCTCATTAAATCATTAGCTCCTCGGCCAGCAAGACGGAGCAGATTAGGAATCAGACCGCTCCCTGAAGAGGCCCAGCGCCCTGGGGTCCATCCAGGCCCAGCAGCCTCCGGCCAGTCCGTCCTGGAAGCTGTCTCTTCTCCCCAGCCGACGTCTGTCCTTCCATTGCTCCACCTGTGTGTTCACCCACCCGTCTGCTCCTTGAGTAAAACTCTTGGGAAACCTCCACAGTGCCCACTGCTTAGGTTCTAAAAGGGGCACCTTGACAAGGGGTTCCCACGCCGACCCTTTTTCTCTTGCTTTTCCCAAAGTGAAACTGTCCCACATCAAATTCTCTGCCTCAGTGGAGGGTGGGTTTCCTGCTCCCTTCAAACTGGAAGAACCCTTCGGGAAGACCCTGGAGAAGACATTCCCTGCGTGTTTCAGATGCCGCGTGCTGATTCGCGCTGGGGTCCTGTTTCTCTTCAGGCCACGCCCCCCCAGAGTACCCACTTCTGGGCTGGCGCTTAGGGCTTAGGGTTCAGAGGGAGAGGCTGTGGGGCACAGGCCAGGCAGCAGGAGGCACCGCTGAGCCCTCGTGGTATTCTCAGCCTCCTAGGCTGGTGCTGTTCCCTTACACAGGAAGTGTCTGTGGCCTGTGTTCCCGAGGTCCCCCGGGTAAGGAGGTGCCAGGACCAGAGTCCCTTGCACTCTGCTGTCCTGGAGGCAGGACTGGGCGTCCACTCCCAGGCTGGCTTTGCCCAGACAGCAGCGCTGCGTCCCGTTGTGCAGCACGCTCTGCCTCCCTCTGGTCCCCCGAGGCTGGGGCTGGGAATCGGGGCTCACTGCCACAGAAGCAGTGTCCACTGTGGTCCGAGTGTTTCCCCTTGGGCAAGGAGAGAGGAGTGATGCGGCTGCAGGCCGACCGGGAACTGGAGTGTCTGGTCCTCAGAATTGCCTCACCGGACCCCAGTGCGAAGGCCCCGCAAGACGAAAATGGGATGAGAAGCAGCCGCCAAAAGCAGCGAGAACCTGCCCAGAGCCAGCTCTGAGAGCCCCTCGCCGCTGTCCGGCTCAGCGAGGCATGCACGCACTCTGGAAAAAGGTGGCCACAGAACGCAACAGGGATAGTGTGGCTGGTGGCCGGGGTGTGGGCAGGAACTCGTGCAGCCTGCCCTCTGTATAGCATGAAGCGCGCTGACATCCAAGGAGCCTGGCTCCGCACGGTCACTTCCTCAGCTGGCAGGGACCGCACCACCGGCCTCCTGTGCAGCTTCGGCCCTCACACGGTGGCGGACTTCCGTGTTGTCATTTTCAGTTTACGTCTCCCTTGCGCACCTGCAACACCCCTCCCCCAGTAGTCAGAAGCTCCTCCTGGGCAGGGGCCAGGTGATCCTCAGCTGTGACTCCCTGTCCCTGGCCACAGCCTAGCCTGGGCCTCTGCTCAGAGGTGTTTTCTGGATGCTTGAATGAACAAAGGAGTCTGTGAACGTGAGGCGCAGTATACCAGCTCTGCACCCTAGAGAGGTGGCAGGGGTGCCAGGTGACCGCCACCCACCGTGTGCCAGGCGTGATCAGGACATGGCTCCGAAGCTGCCGGCACCTGCCCTGCTCTGCTCTGCCTTCTGAGAGCCGGGAGCTCTACTCAGGCCTGGGAGCAGGGCTGCAAGATGCCAGCTGGGCCCTGGGCCCCAGGGGCTGGGGCAGCTGTCTTCGGCTCTACCCCCTGGCAGGCTGCCAGGACCCACTCCCCGAGCGGCCAGGAGTCCAAACACCCGAGCAGAAGGTCACAGACCCAATTAGCGGAACGAGAAGCTCCTGACCCGACTCACACCCTCCTCCCAGTGGGTTCTGGGCCCTGCAGACAAAGCCAAGCCTGGAGCAGACATGGAGCCCGTGCCCAACTGGAAAAGCAAGGACTGCCGAGAAGCCCCCCTCCCACCCACAAGGAGCCTCCAAGGATCCACAGCAGCCCCCAGGAAGACCCGAGACCCTGCTGTCTCTCGGCCACGCTGGCCTGGCCGCTGGGGTGGGGGCTGTTCCCAGGAGCAGCCAGCGCAGGGGGAGTGCGGTCTGGATGGAAAACCAAGCCTGTGGGGTGCTTGAGGAAGGAGGGGTCCCATCCTGCAGATGCCAGTGCCTTCGGGCCCCTCCGAGGGGCCTCGCCAGCCCCGCCCCACCCCCGCCCCTCCCACACACCACGTTGCCATTTCTCAGGTGGCTGTCACGTGCCCAGCGCTCCCGCACGTCGTGTCATCTTGTCGGTTAACCTTCCACCCGGCCAAGGTCTCGGCAGCCGCGCAGGAGCCACAGCTCTGCAGGCGGAGTGACGTGTGCAAGATTGGTGCGGGGAGCAGGCAGGCAGGAAGGAGTGCGCATGCGGGTGGGGAAGTGGTTAAGCTTTAGATGTGTGAGTGTGGCTTTGGGCCTCACCCAACCCGAGAGGGAGAGACATCGGGGCGGCCCAGCCGGTAAGACTTCCTGCTCCCGGCTGTGTCTGCCACACCACGGCCTCGTGGCGCCCCAGCCTCCACGTCACCTTCAGCGCCTGTGCTACCTCGAGTCTGCTACTACCCCCTGCTCCCTGCCAGCCCCGCGGCCTCTTCTCTTGAACTCCGACACCCTCGGCCTGCTCTTCTCAGCTGTCACACCCGCCGCTGTACTTGGGATGGAAACCCTGTGCCCACGTCGCCTCCCCAGGCCCCCATCCTGGCCAGAAAGGCTTCGACGGCAGGTTCACCATCTTGCTCCCCAGGAGCCAGGGCCAAGCCTGCATGGGGGACCGCCTGGGGGGACCGTCACCCAGAATCTGCTGGCAGGTGGATGGGGGGACTGCCTGGGGGGACCGTCGCCCAGAATCTGCTGGCAGGTGGATGGGGGGACCGCCTAGGGGGACCGTCACCCAGAATCTGCTGGCAGGCGGATGTGGCTTGCCGATGGTACCTGGGTCAGCGCTGGGCACTGTGCAAAACCCCTGACATCTTCGTTTACCTCTCATGAGACCCTCAGGAGGGCTGTGGCATTCCCCAACCTCACAGGAGGCTGGAGAGGGAGGGGGGAGTCGTGGTGATTCTGCGAAGCAGGACCTGGCCCCGACCTGGGCCCGTCCTTGCTCATCAGCTGCCCCCACGGCCAAGCCCCATCATGGAGGGACATGGAGGCGGCCAGGCCTGTGGCAGTGACCGTGCCATTTGCTGGGGTCGCCTGCTCCCCTTCATTACTCCCGGAGGCCAAGCCCCAGCTGGGTTTTTCCACACACCCCCCATCTTTATCTCAAGTACATTTAAATGTCAATTAAATTTGAAATATCTACATTTGTCAGCATTTCATTTTGGGCCAGCGTGACGTGCTGCTGATTTGTCCACGCGATGTGACACATGAAAAAAAAAAAAAAAAAACTCTGGAGATGCAGATCTTCCTCATTAAAAACTGAGCCGGCGCGGTCCCGGCGCGAAGGAGAGCACAGAGCTCGTCCCGCTCCCTGACGCCCGTGTCTCTGACATGGTATTTAAAAAGGAACAGCCTCGCCTGTCACCACTGTCACACGCGTGCACTACCCGGCGACACGTTAAACCAAACATTAGACAGGGCTCGCAAGTCACCCACACAGGAGCCCCGCGCCCAGACGAGGTGGGCAGAGGCGGCGGCAGCCGTGGGGGGATGGCGGGGTCTGAGCGATGACGGACAGCGGCCCCTTCTGTCGCCCCCAGACTCCGGCGGTCCTCGCTGGGTAGCCACGCTCGCCACGACCCGCCTTTTCACAGGCAGCCCTTTGTGTGCAGTGAAATCCAGGCAAGTGCTGGGTGGCAGACTGCAGGGTAGTAGCTGAATTGGGTTAATGAGGGAAGAGATACAGTTTTTTTTTTCCTCTTCTTCTCAAATTCTGCCTTAAGCTAATAAAAAATTTAAACCTGGACGTTTTCGACGGTTCATCCTTTATCTCTGACAAATATCTGACTGTTTTGTGGGAGAGCATGAGCCGCTGAATTTAAATAAGTTTATTTGGAAATCGCACCTTTCTGTTAAAAAGTAGAAGGGGGGAACACCCCATCTCTCCCTTCATTGTTTCAGCGCCAGGAAGCCAAAGAGGCAAGATCCCATGGCCGTGCAGAGTCAGGCAAAGCCAGAGTCAGTTCCTGGCTCCACCTCCAACTGCTGTGTGACCCCTAGCAAGGGACTCGCCCTCTCTGAGCCTGGGCTTTGCTTTGCTTTCTTTTTTGTCTGCAGAGTGGGGATGTGGAAAGGCGTTAGTGAGAGACTGTGCGGACAGCACTCAGCCCAACGCTTGTGCAGCCATTGTCATCGCCGTTGCCCGTGTAGCCAGGCCCGACACAGCACCGAGCTGACCGAACCCCAGCCAGTGTCTCACCATGGCACCCTGTCGCTTCTAAGAGCCAGGTGGCGTGTCATCCTGGGCCTCTCGTGGAGGCCAGGGGAGCCAGGAACAGGGTTTGGGAGCCGGAGTTCCTACCCCGTCCCTACCCCACCCCTCGGCATCCCCGCCGTCACAGAGTGTGGGAGGCGCTGGGTTTGACAGTGGACGCACGCAGATGGCTCTCCTGGGAATCCAGGAGCTCTTGGCGGGTTTGGAGGCCTCTGCTCTTGTGCCTGTGGTCATCTGTGCTTTCGTGTCCACGCCAGGGAGGGCCGTGTGCAGGGCCGGTGGTCAGGAAGGCACTGGCGAGGGGCTGAGAGCCACGGGAGAACCTCATTCTGCCTGACCCAAGCACCAAAGGCAGCACAGTGGAGACAGGGGCGGCTGCTCGGCCGGCTTCGTGCGGAGAGATGGCAGAGGCAGGCCAGGGCACGGTTCTGCCAGTCACGTGACCGGCCGCTGTGAAGCCAGAGGAAAATGCCGCTCCCGGGCCAACGCCCCCTCTAGTCCAGGAGGGGCTGCGGCTTGTGGCGTCCCTGCAGCCAGGGAGGCGGCCTGGAGGGGAGCCCACAAGCCTCAACCTCCAAGAACAGACTTCGCCTGGCCAGCCTGCAGCGACACAGGAAGCCCTGGTTCACCCTCCAGCTGCGGCTCTGCTGTCATTTTTTTTTAAACATCTATTTTGTTTATTTGAGAGGCAGAGTTGCAGAGAGAGACAAGGACAGAGAGAGATCTTCCATCCACTGGGTCACTCCTCAAGTGGCCACAACAGCCAGGGACTGGGCCAGACCAAAGCCAGGAGCCTGCAGCTCCATCCGGGGCCAAGCACTTGGGCCATCATTGAACACTTCCCCAGGCGCATCAGCAGGGAGCTGGATGGGAAATGGAGCAGCCGGGACTCGAACTGGCACTTGTGGGGATGCAGATGACGCAGGCAGGTGCCACAGCGCCAGCACCAGTTCTCATGGGACTCGGAGTCCACATCACCCTTTCCTCAGACAAAACTCTGAAGGGAAGGAGATGGCTTCGGCTGGCCAGAGAGAGAGGAGGTGGCCCCGCTCGGACACCTGCGGCTCCACCCACCCTCCCACTTCACCCTCACCTCGCCAGGGGTCCTCGGGGGCAGAGGCCAGGGACACAGGCTCCCCAGGATCTGAACCAAGTCCTGCCCGGCCCAGCTCCCTCTCCCTGGGCCTGGCCAGTGGATAATTCATGGGAGCGCGGCGTGGAGCGTCCCGGGGCTGTGTGCTGTGTTTCTGCTGCTAGAGGAAGCACTCACAGGTGGCTGACAAGGGAGATGTATTTTTTATAACAATGAATATTTAATTTCCACATCACAGATGAGAAAGACTCTCGGAGGAGGTTCTAAGGGGCACCCGAGAGCTGGCCCGCCTGGGGAGGGGCCTCCTGGCAGGCGCCCTCCACCAGCTCACCGGGGCATGCTTTTTGTTATTGTAACAGCTCGCCTTCTTCCCGATCACCCAAGTCCATGAGCGCAAGGGAGCAGGAGAAATCACCCACATCCTCCGCGGCCCCAGCGCTCAGGCGCCTGCCATATGCGCGGGAGGGGGAGTCCCTGCCGCCTGGGCTCGGACCTTGCCGTCTCTTTTCTAGCACTTTCCCACAAGTGGACGAGAGAGCCTGTGGCACTCCGCCCCTCCGTGTCCGCGGGGGCTGCTCCCCCAGGACCCCTCCCAGGTGCCCAGGGTACAGACACTCAGGAGGGCGCGGGATTTGCTATCACCATGCCCAGCCCGCATGGACTCTCCGCCGTCTCGGTGACTTGCAGCACCTGATACAGAGTGGACGCTGTGTGCACAGTCGCTCGGCCCCGTCGTGTGGGAAACAGTAGGGGGGAGGCATCTGCTCATGTTTCTCGACTTCTTTCATTAAAGATATATTTATTTATTTGAAAGGCAGAGTTGGCGTGGGGAGAGAGAGAGAGCGAGCTCTTCCATCCAGTGGTTCACTCCCCAAATGGCCACAATGGCCAGGAGCCCAGAACTCCATCAGGGTCTCCCATATGGATAGCAGGGTCCAAGCACTGGGGCCATCTCCCGCTGCTTTCCCAGGCGCCTTAGCAGGGAGCTGCGTCAGAAGCAGCGCAGGGCGGACTAGAGGTGGCACTCGTGGGCGCTCAGCCTCGCAGGTGGTGGCTCAGCCCGCTGCACCACAGCGCCCGGCCCTTGTTCACGTTTCTTAGAGACGTGACATTTTTGCCAAATATTTTCCATACAGAACCTGTGGGCCCAGGACGACCTATACAACTGCCCCTTTGCCTCCTGACTCCTGACTGTGCGCCGGCTTCTGAGGGCTGACAACCTGGGTGGCCTCACGTGCTAACTTCGCGAACAGGGCAGTGAGGAACACGCGTGGGCACCGCTGCACGCTGCACTGGGGGATCATCCTGGCGGCAGCACGCTCCCGGGGCTCTGGCCACACACTTCGCCTCTCCAGGTCCCCAGCCTCCCTGCCCTGCCGCGCCCCCTAACTGCCTGTTCTCTCTTCTCTTCTCTTCCTCTGCCCAGCCTGGTAAAGCCCTTGCGACACTATGCCGTCTTCCTGTCCGAGGACTCCTCTGACGATGAGTGCCAGCGGGAAGAGGGCCCGAGCTCTGGCCTCACCGGAAGCTTGTTCTTCTCGGCTCCCTTTGAATGGTCTCTCCTTGCTTCTGTCGCGCCCCGGGCTCTCAGCGTGGTGACTGGGGCTGCGGGGGGGGGGGGGGGGGGCATGCTGCTGCCGGCCCTGTGTTTCGGGGGGAGCTGTGTGGAGCTGCTGCCCGCCAGGTGCCGCGTGCCAGTTTGCAGGGTGGACGCCACCCCTGTGGGCCTCCACCAGCCCGCGAGGGGCCGGGGCGACGGATGAGTGAAGTGACAGGCGGTCCTGTTGGAGGGAAAATGCACTTGATGGTGAATGGAACTGATGGCTAGCACCTGCTAGGCCCTTGGTCCTGAGTCGTAAAGCCAGGGAGATGGGGAGTCAGCGTTCCAGTGAAAGGGGACATGCACGGGGTGCTGCCAACCCCAGTCTGCCGGGCTTCGGAAACTGTTAACCGCTGGCAGCATGAGCTCCTACTAACTGCAGATAACAACTGGAAAACAAGCAAGAGGCACCAGCCCCAGGTCTTGCCCTCCACCCACGAGTTCTTTAGAGCTGGGATGGAGCAGAGCCAGCTGCTGTCCGTCTGTCTGTCAGCGAGGTGGTTTTTTGCTGGGAGAGGAAGCCGCCCCCTGCCCAGCGCCCACAGTGCCCATGCCTGCAGATGCCCCCTGGACTCGCCCACCAAGGAGTCCATCGGGTCACGGCCAAGACCCCCTCGTGTTCTGTGTGAATGGACGGACGCCCCCGTCCTTAGCGCATGGCCCCAGATGTCAGGGTAGGCCCAGGTGTGCTGATGGGCTAGCTGCCCCCTCTTAACAGCGCGGGCTCGGAAAGACACCGTTCCCTTCTGCCGCTCATTGTATCGAGGCTTGGCTGGACGTCTTTTTTTTTTTTTTTTTTTTTTTTTTTGACAGGTAGAGTGGACAGTGAGAGAGAGAGAGAGAAAGGTCTTCCTTTGCCGTTGGTTCACTCTCCAATGGCTGCTGCGGCTGGCGCGCTGCGGCCAGCGCACCGCGCTGATCTGATGGCAGGAGCCAGGTACCAGGTGCTTTTCCTGGTCTCCCATGGGGTGCAGGGCCCAAGCACTTGGGCCATCCTCCACTGCACTCCCGGGCCACAGCAGAGGGCTGGTCTGGAAGAGGGGCAACCGGGACAGAATCTGGCGCCCCAACCGGGACTAGAACCCGGTGTGCCAGTGCTGCAAGGCGGAGGATTAGCCTGTTGAGCCACAGCGCCAGCCTTGGCTGGACGTCTTAATTCCTCACTCAGATGGCTCTGTCAGAGCGAGCAAGGCGAGTGAGCAAGGCACTTCTGGGGTCTTCCCAAACCTGGCTTCCATTTCCACCCCCAGTGCCATGCTGTGTGACACAGGGAGGGCCACTGACCTTCTCCGACCTCCCATGTCCTCGCTGCGTGCCTCCTTCAGGGATACAGCAGAGGCTGAGGTCCCTGCCAGTGCAGGGCGGAGCCCTCCCCTCCCCTGGGTCTTTCAACCGGCCGGCCGTCAGTGTGAGCCTGCTCTTGAACAGCAGGTGGCGCGCTTTCCCCCACTTCACCAGCGCCCCAAGCACCGTTCCCACCAGACCCACCAGTACCAGTCAGCCCTAGTCTCAGGGTTGGAGGATGCGCTCTCCTGGATCTCCACTAGGGGTCAGGATTGACCCAGGAACCGTCTCTCCACGTGTTTCTCCAACCCGTCCGGGGCCCTGGGGCCCAGGACGGACGGTGGGAAAGGGAAGCTGGAGGAATGCTCTGTTCCCCGCGCTTGGATGGCCTGCGAGGTTTTGCTTTGCAAGTGGACAGAAGGCTGTTTGCACAGAGCCCACGTGCTTGTAACACTCCCCAGCTGTTGCCGGTGCCATCGACAGGCTCTGCGAGTGCTGTGTGCCAGGCACCGCGGTGACTCAGGTCCGCACCACCACCTGAGCAGCTGAGGCTCAGAGGTGAAGTGACTTGCCCCAGGCCCCACAGGCAGGGCTGGCTCTGTGGCGAGCCGAGCTCCCCCTGCAGATCTGGGGCACCCTGGGCAGCTGCCCCCCACACACACACACACCGGGGGGTTTGCCCAGCTCAGGCCTCAGCAGCCATATACAGGACCCGTTTCTGCAGCTACTTGTTGGTCACCAAATGAGGGAGCGAGATGGGGATGGGAACCGGTTGGCCTGCCTGTGAACCCCCCCCATCCCGTCCCTCTCGCCTATTGTAGGAGAGGGCCTGTGGTTTGGGGGCTCCCTGGTGCCAGCAAGAGCCAACGCCACTTGCCCGAGGTCAGCCTCAGGTCGGTCAGAGCACCCAGCTCACGTCTCTGCTGCTGCCCAGGATCCAGCACACGTGGGGCCCCCCGGCCGTTCTGTCCTGGACGCTCCCGGCCATGTTCCCTGAGGCCTGGACACTTGGGGGCTGAGGGCTGCCTGCTCCTGCCCTGGGGGCTTGGGCCGCGAATCCAGCCAGCTCCGTCTCTTCCCAGGCCGCAGCCGTACCGGACACTCAAGGAGTCGGACAGTGCGGAGGGCGAGGAGGCGGAGAGTCCGGAGCAGCGAGTGCGGGAGCCCCTGGGCCCTGGCCCAGCTCCCCCTGACCGCGCCGCCAGCATCGACCTCCTAGAAGATGTCTTCAGCAGCCTGGACATGCAGGCCCCACTGCAGCCACTGGGCCAGGCCAAGAGCCTGGAGGATCTTCGGGCCCCCAAAGACCTGAGGGAGCAGCCGGGGACCTTCGACTATCAGGTACAGCGCGGGCCCAGGAGACGGGGCTGGGGGAGCTTGCTTAACGTGAGGCAGGGCCCCCGTATGACCGCGCAGGAGGCTGAGGCCGAAGCAGTGACTCTCCCAAGGGCCACAGCCGAGGCTCAGGGTCAGGCTGACTGCAAACCGCACCCTGATGGTGAGCGCTGTGGAAGAGACTAGGACCTGCTGGACAGTGCTCCAGCCCACTGTCCCCTGGGCCCCCAGGCAGAGCCTTGGCCCTGGCGCCTGTGCCTGCTGAGCCACTGCACCCCCTCTCCGTGCCTCAGTTTCCTGCTGACTTGGCGGTCCCTGGGTCACACCGTGCAATTCACAAAGCTCCCACCCGACCCCAGCACTCAGAGCAGGGCCACCCAGCCTGGGTGTGACACAGCCCTGCTTTCTCCCCTCCAGGGTGCCAGGGACCAGGCCCTGAGCCCCTCACCACACCCTGAGAAGTGGGAAAGTGGCGCCCGTGGACGGCCAGGCGACGGTGGCATCCGTCTGTGCCAGGAGTGGGAGAAGCCCGCGTGGGAGCCCGGCCGGCTCTGGTTATCTGCCTGGTGCCCTGCAGTGGCTCCCCAAGGCTGCAAGTCCCCAGAGAAGAGGGTGGGAACAGGCGCGCGCTGTCCCCCATCTGTCCCTGGTCAGCCTGCAGCCCCTGCTTCCCTCCCAACAGAGGCTCGACCTGGGCAGGAGCGAGAGAAGCCTCGGGATGGCGATGGCCCTGAAGCTCGCCCACCCTTACAACAAGCTGTGGAGCCTGGGCCAGGACGACATGGCCATCCCCAGCAAGCCCCTGGCCACCTCCCCCGAGAAGCCCTCAGCTCTGCTGGAGAGCTCCCTGGCCTTGCCCCGCAGGCCCCAGGGCCGGGACAGCACCCTGAACCCCAGCGAGAAGGAGGAGGTGCCCACCCCGACTCCAGGCAGCATCACCATTCCCCGACCCCAGGGCAGGAAGACCCCAGAGCTGGGCATCGTGCCTCCACCACCCATCGCCCGTCCAGCCAAGCTCCAGGCCGCCAGCGGCCTTGCTCTTGGGGACTTCTTGGAGCGGCCGCCGACGATCGATGGAGAAAGGCGAGCCCTGTTCCCGGGGCTCCTCCCCAACGCCACCCCCCAAGGCCCCCCTGAACTGCTGCAGCCGCTCAGTCCGGCCCCAGGAGCTGTGCCCACAGGCAGCGACGCCCTGCTGGCCCTCCTGGACCCACTTAACACAGCCTGGCCAGGCACCCTCCCGCCACGCCCTGCCGCCCCCAACACAGCCACCCCCTTCACCCCGCAGTTTGGCTTCCCCACCGCGGGGACCCCCTCCCCGTTCCCACAGCCGCCCCTCAACCCCTTTGTCCCACCTGTGCCAGCTACCCCACCCACCCTGCCACTGCGTTCCCTGGCACCTGGGCCTTTCGGGGTCCCACCTGCCTCCCTGGGGCCGGCTTTTGCCCCCAGCCTCCTGCTGTCCAGCTCTGGCCTCTATGGCCCCCACCGGTCCCAGCCCCACCTGTCCGCCCTCTCCATGCCCAACCTCTTTGGCCAGGGGCCCATGGGTGCCCACACCAGCCCCTTGCAGCCACTTGGCCCCCCAGCCGCTGCCCCGTCGATGATCCGAACGCTGCCCCTGGCCCGCTCCAGCGCCAGGGCTGCTGAGGCCAAGCAGGGGCTGGCGCCGAGGTCTGGAGACCCTCCGCTCCTGCCTCCCAGACCCCCTCCGGGTCCAGAGCCGGCCCTGCAGCCCTCCGCCCCTCACCAGGCCAGGGACCCCTTTGAAGATCTGTTACAGAAAACCAAGCAGGACGTGAGCCCGGCCCCAGGCTCGGTGGAACAGCTCAGGAAACAGTGGGAGACGTTTGAGTGAGCCCAGGCAGCCCCTTGCCTCCCTGCCACTGTCTCTGCCCACGTTCTGCCAGGGGGCAGGGCCGGAGCCCTCTCTGCCCCTCCTCTGTGCCCACACCTGAGGTCTGGTCCTGGGTGGGGCCGCCCGGCCCACCCGGCCACCACCCCTCGTGGCACCCGATGCGGTTTTGCACTGGAGAGGTCGGCTGCACCAGTGGTCCCTGGGGGGCAGGGCCGGCCTGCCCACTGCCCTCTGGAGAGGCCGCCCTCAGTGTGAGCACATGGGCTGGGGGTGCCGGGCGGCCCCCTCCCGGGCTGGAAGGTCTGCTGGCAAGTGGGCAGTACGCAGTCTCACCCCTCTTGGGAGACTGCACCCTGACCCCCCCCAAACTCCATGTGGCTTGGTAGGGTCTGGGGTGCCAAGGAGGACCCTTAAGGCCCAAGGGACTGCACAGCAGACAGCCCCACGTGGGGCCGGTGGCACCAGCAACTGGGACTTGCAGCAGCTGACCAGACGCCCCCAGAGCCGAGCCAGGAGGGGGGGCCTCGGGCAGGGCCAAGCAGCACAGACCCAGGTCCAAGCGGTGAGCTGCAGGCGGACGTGGGCGGCACGGCTGCCCGGCTCCAGGCCCGGCGCAGTGGACGGCCGAGGCCCCGCCCCGCCCCCGCCGAGCGTCTCGCCAGCACAGAAATTCCTGAGGCCAACGTCACCAAAGTTAAATTGAAATGTTGTTATTGTTTCTTTCATCTTCCTTTTCCTCTTCGCTTTATTGATTTGATGAATCCTGAAACGGACTCCTTTCAATAAACCAGGTTACAATACGGCCCAGCCACGCCAGAAATCAACATCTGAGACGAGCAGGAAATTGGGAGCATTTTCACCCGATTTCTCATTTCCTATTCGTCAGTGGTCAGACCCATCTCCCCAGGGGCGTCTGACGGGGACCGGGGGTCCCTGAGGTCCCCTTCACCCCAGGGAGCCGCTGTGTGTCCGGCTGCTGTTGCTGGTGCAGCGGGCCAGCCAGGCCCCCAGCCGACCCTGGTCACCTGTGACCCTACAGGGCAGGCCACCCCTCCTGGTCTCCAGCGTGTGCTCCAGCTGCCGGGGCCCAGTGCACCCCCCTGGTTCTCAGGTATTTCAGCTGCACCCCCCCCCAATCTGGAGCACACACCCCCAGACTCCATTAGGGACAGGGCAGTGCCCCCTGTGGGGCAGAGGAGACTGGAGGGGCCCCAGAGCAGCAGAGTGCACCCCACAGTCCCCTGGCTGGCTGGGGAGCAGGTGCCCCACGTCCACAGGATCACGGCTGCCTCTTCACTCGCTGCATTGACCCCTGCGTGTTCAGTGGGACCTGTGTCCTTGGGGAAGGGAGGCCCCGGGTAGGCCTCAGCCGGCCTCACCGAGGAGGCCAAGGGCAAGGCACTTAGGGAAGGGCCAGTCCCCGGCTGGCCCCCAAGTCCACACCCACTCAGGGCTCTAAGCCAGCTCACCCCCTAGGACAGGAGGATGGGTTGCTGACACCTGCTGGGACCACACTGTTGCGATCCCCCAGGGCCCCAGCAAAGAACAAGGTCAAGTGGACACCTGGAGAGTCGCCCCCACAGAGCTCCCACTGGCCAGCACAGAGCCTTGGCCTCTGTGTCTCTGAGATCTGTCCATCCACAGAGGCCACCCCACCCCCCAACCTGGCTCTGCTCCCTGCCAGGCACCCAGAAACTGCCCTTCCCCCCCGGCTAGAAAACAACCAGCTCTTAGCGACAGGAGGGTGCTTCCGAGCGGTCAGGGAAAACAGCACCGAAAGACCAGCTGCTTTTTGGTGCAAAAATGAAGTCTGAAATCCACGCACAGGTTTCTCCTAGTACCGGTCCCTCATGAGCTTTCTGGAGACCCCACGTATGCCAAATCCCTGACCCCACAACCCCAAGGAAGCAGCGTGTTGGTCCAGGTGCCCCTGCTGCAGGGACACGGAGCCTCTCAGGGCGGCCTTCAGCCCCCCCCCAACCCTGTGCATTCTGGGAGCCAGGGAGGACCAGCCTTCCTTTCAAAGAGTAAAGGACTCTCCTGGCCTCAGCACATGGAGCCCGCGGTCACGGGAGGCACTGGCCTGGGACACAGGCCGGGGACAGGAGGACTCCTTGAAGGCCAGGTCTGCGGGCAGGGGTCCTCTGGGGCCCAAGGTCTTCGTGCCGGCCCTGGCCGTGCTCTGCAGGCCCAGTCCACACAGGCTACCTGGGCTCAGCAAGGCGTCCTCTCCCCAAGTACCCCCCACGGCCGTGCACCGGCACCTGGACAGTGCCCAGGTGAGTCGGGGACTGGCAGTGGGAAGGCTGTCGCCTCCTCGCCCGCGCTAGCCTCCTTGACAGGCCCCAGGAGGGCCCCTTATCCACCCTCTCCAGGGAAGACGCCACAAAGGACAAGGACACACGGACGCAGCAGCCCTGTGAGGTAGGCAGGGGCCCCCAGCAGGCGGGAAAGCTCCGGGTGGCCCTCCTCTGTGGGGCAGGGCGGGCTGTGGCCCCCGCGTGTGTGTGGCCCGGGGCCCGGGCAGTGAAGGAACTGCGGTCTACCAGCCAGGAAGCTAGCCGCACAGCTCCGGGAATGGCCTGCCCCGATTTCCCAGCTGCCCCTGGGGCAGGGGCGGCCCCAGCCAAGGGAGAAGACCCAGAGGTGGGAGCCCTGGTGCCTGGGGGAGCCCTGGCCTGGCCTTCCGGAAGCTGTAAAGGTTGTCACACGTGCACCTGCTGCACTGTCACATTCATATACAGCACGAGAAGGAGCCTGGCACACATGCACACACACGCACATGCGTGCCCTCCCACGCGCATCCCTGCACCTGCCCCTGCAGACCCGGCGGTCAGAGGAAGACCTCCACAACCCCGCCAGGCCCCTCTCTGCTTCCCTGAGTTGCTCCTTTTCCTCGGCCCACGGCGGGAAGGGGCAGGAGCCGCCAGCCGAGGGGGCCGTCCGCAGCAGGTGTCCCGGGGTAGAAATGCCGCAGGCCCTCTGTGCAGCCGGGCCAGCCTAGATGAGTCTCTCCTCGGGCGGCACCTTGAGGACGCTGTCCATCTCCAGCCGGGCCCCGGCCACCTCCTGCTGGCTCGGGCTGTAGGTGCCCTCTGACTGGCGCCGCTTTCTGGCGGCCAGGATCCCCGAGAGGAGGCCCAGGAGGAGAAGGAGGAGACAGGCACAGGCCGCGGGCACCACCACCTCCAGCAGCGGGAACGGGAGCGGCGGGGGCAGGCCCTTCTGCAAGAGAGGCATCAGTGAGGTCGGGGGTGGGGGTGGGGGTAGGGACAGGGGTGGGGGTGGGGGTGGAGGAAGTGGGCGCACAGGGACCCGAGGGAACCTGCCTGGGAGCAGGCTTCCCACTGAGTGCAAGCAGGTGCAGCAGCCCGTCAGAGCCAACGAGAGGGCCCTGGACAGAGACCAGACACCACCTGCAGCGAGCTGGCACCGTGCACGAGATTTCATGGGGCCCTAGAAGGGTCTGCGGGGCAGCAGCCGGGCAGCCAGCATCGGCAGGGGGCCAGCCTGCCTGCGAGGGCAGCTCAGAGCCAGGGCTGGGAGGGCTGAGTGTGCCCGCCTGGGAGACCAGAACCTCCCATCACAGAGCCCAGTGCCTGGAACGCCGAGGTCCCAGAACCCCCAGATTCCAGATTCCAGAGCCACAGGGCTCACGCTCCCCTCTGGACCGCCAGGCCCAGCCACGGCCGGGAGATGTAAGGAAAGTCTGTCCCACCTCTAGGTGGCGCTCGCCAGCCTCCACCCGGGGGCACTCCTGGCACTGGAGCCATCCCCCTAACCCCTCCCCCACCCGGGCCCTGGAAGGCGGCTATAAAAGCTGCAGCTTGAAAGGAGACACCAGACGCGGCGCGATTCGCCGTTTATGACCGGGGCTGTCTGTAGCCTGTGGAGATCAAGGCTCTGCCTTCCCGCCGACATGCACCCCAGGCCCTGCCCCTCCAGGCTGCAGGGACTGCCTTGGTGGGGGCCCGGCTCCTGCTCAGAATCCTGTGCTCCTCCCACCCTCCTCCTCCTCCAGACCCCCCCCCCCCAGGAACCCTCGCAGACCAGAGCTCACAGATTCACCACCCCAATTCCTGTGACTCCGGGATCCTCCCAAGAGGACTAGGGACCAGGACAGACTTGGCAGAGCCCGGTGTCACTGCAGGAAAGGCCCCGCCCCGTGCCCGGCTCCTGCTGGTGGGTGGGAGGAGCCCCAAGTGCTCCCTAGGGTGGAAGTTCCCCCTCGGCGGTGTAGGAGGGACCTGACTCTCAGTTCCCACCGCCGTCCACCCACAACAGACCTGGCCCAGGTGCAGGCCACTGCCCGCCCCCACCCCCACCCTGCTACAGTCCCTGCAGGTCAGGGTCAGTGGTCGGCCCTCGCTGCGCGTCACTCACCGCCACCTCACAGAAGCGGCCAGAGAAGCCGGCGCTGCAGATGCATTCGGATCCCCCGCCAGCCGCCTGGCACGTGCCCCCGTTCAGGCACGGATTGGCGTCGCACGGGAGGACAGGCACCCGGCACCTGGGGAGGACAGGGGGCTGAGAAAGCGTCGCCCCAGCCGCTCCAGCTCCCCAGACCCCACCCCAAACAAGACTCAAAGCTCATCCATCCAGGAGCACCTGTGTCCGCCCCACACCGGGACTCAGGGTGGTGCCAGAGCCTGGGTAAAGGCAGGTGCCCGGGGAGGCCGACTCCACCATCTGCACTCTTCTGGTCTCCTGGGGCGGTCCCCACACAGGTGGGCCGAGACACGGCGCTCTAAGCAGGACCACGTGTCTAGAGCAGGCAAGTGTCTAGAGTCCACATGACAATGGCAGGCACCCCCCCCCCCGCAGTCCCTGGCAGCAGGGGCCCCAGGGGCCTGGCCCGCCCACTCAGCAGCCCACCTCCCAGCATGCCAGCCCTCAGACCCACCTGGAGCCAGCCAAGTCCTCCGGGCAGCTGCAGTTGGTGGCCTGGGGCCCAGCCTCACAGGGGCCACCGTCGAGGCAGGTGATGTTCAGGCTGCACCCCTCGGCCAGCACAGGCACGCTGGGAAGAAAGCAGAGGGGCTGGACAGGGCTGGAGGCTGGCCGCAGGGGGCCTGGCCCCCCTCCCCGCAGGCAGCCAGGGGACCTGAGGCTCCTGTTCCCACCGGTGGAATTCAGGGCCCAGCTTCTAGACGCCCGTCGTCAGCCAGGAAGCCAGGTCAGGGTGGGAGAGAGGTCCTAGGGCTACCCGACACCCTGCTGCTCCCGCCCCACCCACAAGGCCGCCAGGACCTCTGGACCAAGGGCAGGAGCCCCTGGAGACAGAGGCTCAAAGACGAGCAAGCCAGGAACCCGCAGCCCAGCCAGCCTCCCGCGCCTCCCCGCACGCACCTGCAGCGCGGGCCGGCGAACCCGGGCGGGCAGCGGCAGTCGAAGCGGCCGTCGGGGCGTGCGTGACAGCGGCCGCGGGCGCAGGGTGCCGAGTGACACGGGTCGGCCCGGGCCTCGCAGCGTGGGCCCTCCCAGCCGGGGCCGCAGGCGCAGGCGAAGGCGTCGAAGAGGTCTCTGCAGGCGCCGCCGTGCAGGCACGGCGAGGGCTCGCACACGGGCGCGCTGCGGCAGCCGGGGCTCGGGCCGGGCGTCCCGGGCCAGGCCGCGAAGTGCTCCCGGGCTCCTGGGCCCACGCCGGGCCGCGGTCGCGCCAGAGGCAGCGGGAGGCCGCCGAGCGCCACGCGGCCCAAACAGCCGGTGAAGTTGTCGGCCAGCAGCAGGCGCGCGCCGCCGGGGCCCCGCAGGAAGCCCAGGTCGCCGGCCAGGCCGTGCAGGAGCAGGGGCGTCGCCGCGCCGTCCCACCAGAGCAGCCAGCGCGAGGCGGCGGCCGCGGGCCGCTCCATGGCCAGGCGCACCCGGTGCCAGGCGCCGTCGGCCACATGCGGCCCGGGCGCGGGCAGCACGGCGCCGGGCAGGCCCGGGCCACTGCGCACGCCGGCCGCCAGGGAGCCGTTGCGCACCTCCAGCCAGACGGCGGCGGCGTGGGCGCCCGCGGCGGCGCGCAGCAGCCCGGCCTCCGTGTCGCGCGTGCGGAAGGCGAGCGAGAGGCCGCTGAGCGCGCGCCCCGAGGACACGTTGCGCCCGCTGAACTCCGCCGGGGGGCCCTCGCGGAACGTGGCCTCGGCCACACCTGCACAGAGAAGGAGACACGGGGCGTGGTCCGCAGCTGCCCTCGCCAGGGCTGCCCACCCATCCCGAGCCGGTAGCTACTGCCCCTGCTGCGGGCGTAAAAACCCTCCCTGGGCTCCCCACAGCCCTGGGCCACTCAGAGCGCCAGGCCCGCCACTCAAAGCCACGGCCCGCCTCCCCAGCCCACTTCCTGCCGCTACCCCTCCCTGCACTTGGATTTCCGCTGGCGTGCGGACCTCAGGACCCTTGCCTATGCTGGTCCCTATTCCCGAAATCCCGTGGCCTCCAAAGATCACACGCTCTGGATGCGGTGCCATCCCCCCAACCCTGTCCACTGTCCAGCACCCACCACGTGGCGGCTCAGGGTCAAACTCACAGACAAAGCCATCGGGAACCTCCTCACAGGTGGCAGGGGGGAGGCAGGGCTGGCCGGGGCACCACAGCTGCTGGGCACAGGTGGGCCCTGTGAAGTTGTCAGGACAGGTACACTGGAAGTCATTCCAGGTGGCAAGGCAAGTCCCACCATTGAAACAGGGGTTGGGCTGCGGGAGAGTCGGGCAGGGGTCAGCGCCGGCCTGAGTTAGCGTCTCCCCCCCCAGAGCCGTCATTGCAGGGGTCATCCACGACAGAGCGTGACCGCCTCGCGGGGGTCGGGGGAGTCACTGCCATCCCATTTTACAAATGAGGAAACTGAGGCACCCAGCCGGGAAAGAGGGAACGAGTTCGCGCTGGACTATCCCAATTCCAGGGCTGGTGCTTCCTTCAGGAACCCACGGGTGTCCCTGTGCCCTGAGGGGCCCCGAGGAAGGGCTTGGGCAGCGCTCTGGGCCAGCCCAGGACGGGTCAGGGTCAGGGTCAGTGCCCGAGGGACTGCACTGGAGAGGAAGTGAGTGCAGTCCCGCTCTGCTGCTGTCCAGCAGTGGGACCTCAGGCAGGGTCACCGCCTGGGCCGTGGCTTCCTCCCAGGAAACGGACACGCGGGGAAGAGCGTGGGGGGAGCACTCACGCTGCACACGTCCTCGGAGACGCAGCCCACCGTGAGGTTCCGGGCCTGCTGGCCATCCAGCTCCCCGGGCCGACTCGAGTTCTCCAAGCGCGGGGGAAAGAAGGGGAGGCGGAGGTCGTTGAGCCGCAGGTCCTGCAGGCAGCCTCGGAAGCGGCCGCCCCAGGCCTGGGCGTCGGCAGGCAGGAGCCTCCCACCCACATGCACCTGCCGCCCCAGGCCCTGCAGCTGGTCGGGTCCGAAGCTGAGCGTCGCCAGGCGGCGCTGCCCATCGTCCCAGCGTCCGGGGAGCACCACAGGAGGACCGCCTGGCACCTCGGCCCGGATCCGGCCCTCGCTCAGGAACACGGTCAGGCTGGTGGCTGAGTCATTGGCGAACTGCAGCAGCAAACCAGCCGGCTCCCGCGTGCGGAGGAGGAAGGACACGGTGAGGTTGGGGCCCGGGGGCTCGGGCAGCAGGAAGGAGGCCGAGCTCGGGGTGCCCGCCAAGCCGAAGGTGGCAGCAGGGACTTCTGCAGGGAGAGACGGCGTCGGTGCAGGGCCCGCAGCCGAGCAGGTGCCGCCCCCACCCGGGGGCCGCGCTCCTCACCATCCGCGCACGTGGGGCCGCTGTGAGGCCGGGGGCAGTCGCAGCGGAAGTGGGTCCACAGGTCCACACAGGCCCCTCCGTGGGCACAGGGCAGAGGCTGGCACTGCTCTCGGCGCGCGCATCCCACGAGCACATTTCCGGCCAGCGCCTCCGGCGGCAGGAGGCGCCCGTCCACGTGCAAGTCCTGGAGGCAGCCCGCAAAGACGGCGCCGCCCAGCTGGACAGAGCAGGGTCCCTCGGGCACTGGGGCCACGGAAGCCATGGGGGGCAGGGCCACGGGGCCGGAAGCCACACAGAGCCAGGCGGGGCAGCCCTCATGCCACAGGCGCAGCTCCAGGCTCCCCGGGCGCAGCGCCACCTCCACCCGGTGCCAGCGGCCATCGTTCAGGGCGAGATCCGGCAGTCTCAAAACGAGCACAGAGGTGCCATGGCGCCAGAGTGTGGCCCGCAGGGTCGCCCCCTGCAGCGCCAGCTCCAGGCTGTCCTGGGTGTCGGTGCGAGTGGCCAAGACCCCAGCCGGCAGCGTGGTGCGAAACCTCAGTGCCAGCCCTGGGGGGCCACCGGCCGGCACCGCAGCGCGCACGGGGCTCCCGGCCACCACGGAGAAGGTGGTATTCTGGTCACACGCAGGTCCGTGAGTCCCAGGGGGGCAGCGGCACACAAAGCTGTGGACCCTGGACTCGAAGGAAGGGACGCAGGTGGCGGCCGGCGGGCAGGTGTGGCCACGGCAGCCAGTGAGCCGCACGGCGCAGTCAGGCCCGCCCCAGGCCTCCGGGCACCAGCAGCTGTAGCCGGCCACCGCGTCCTCGCAGCGTCCGCCGTGGAGGCAGGGCTCCGACAGGCACTCGTCCACGTCCTCCTCACACGTGACGCCTTCGGGAGAGACCACCGAGGCTCAGGGGCGCCCAGGGCTACGGCACGGCCTCAGCCCAGGCTGTCCCTCCGCGTACGGCGGGGACCCCAGAAGCTACAGCTAAAGCCACTGCCATTTCTCCGGTCCCTGAATCCCAAATCCAAATCCCTTGCCACGTCTCCTGTGGACGTGGCCCCCGGCCCTCCCACCCGACTTCCTCCCCGGCCGGCTCGCGGGGTGCAGTCTACGGTTCACCTATGTTCCGAAGCTCACCCCCGCCCCGCCCGGCTCCACCAGGAGCCACACATTTCTATTTCTAAAGCAGCACCGGGCCAGCTTCCTCTCCTGCTAGAGGTCCCCCCCAACACACACACACACACACACACACACACACACACACAGCAATGGGCTGAGCCATGCCAGGCTCTCAAACCCCACCCTACTCCCTGCAAACCCTGAACTGCCCATCTCTAAGCATTTCCTGGAAAATCTCTGTTTTGCTCATTCTGTTCTCCCTGCTTGGAAAGCCTCATCCTCCCTTGCCTGGCCTTCAAACTCCTATTCATCCTGCAAAGCCCAAACCCAAAGGGCCCAGAGACTCTCCCCAACTGCCAACCCCCAACTACCGTGTCACTGCTCAGTCCCAGGCACAGCTCCCCGCCCC
This sequence comes from Sylvilagus floridanus, assembly GCA_949820135.1. Taxonomy (NCBI): domain Eukaryota; kingdom Metazoa; phylum Chordata; class Mammalia; order Lagomorpha; family Leporidae; genus Sylvilagus; species Sylvilagus floridanus. Next base: position 89,103,241 of record OX463243.1, on the reverse strand, counting down.
CGGCATGGAAGGAGTCCGTTTGTCCAGCTGGGGTCTCCCTCAGGGGCGTACCTATGTGCCCAGCAAAGGGCCTGGCATGGAGGCATGAGTGGGGCTGAGCACGCACATCACGGGCATCGTGAGGAGCCCGCAGCTTCTCACCCTCCGTCCTGCTGCCCCGGGCCCCTCACTGGCTCTCAGGGGCCACCTCTCGTCACCTCCAGGAGCTCCCACCAGGTGCTCGGGCTCCAGCTTGCGTCAAGGGGCCATTGCCCGACCCCAGCTCAGCTCACAAAACAAGCCAAGGCCCACCCTGCCCCCACATCCCAGCCAGAGGAACCCAGGCCCCAGATAAGCTGCTGGGATTTGAAGCCTAGTGCCAGGTACCACACACACACCACAGCCTCCTCCTGGCACCCCCACCCCCGCCCCCACCAGGGCCCCCAGCCCTCCGTACCTGCCAGAACCCACAGGCTCCCCAGGAGGGCCCACAGAGCCATCGCACACCCCCATGGACCGGCCAGGTGCTCCCTGCCTGACCTGCTACCTCCTGCCCAGCTGGCTCAGGAATGCCAGGCACCGGCCTCCCACACCCGGCGTGGCCCACAGGGAGGACGGGCAAGGAGCCCAGCCCCACAGCCCGGGTCGCCACCCTGGCCTGACCTCACAGAGCTGCCCTCCCTGTCCCCGGCCCGCTGGGCCCACAGCTGGGTTCCCGCTGAACCCGGGGGTGGCGTTCCTCCCTCTCCACGCCTCCATGGCCTCCTCTGGGACACAGGGATTTTTAAGCCCCCACGGTTCAGGGCCGGACACCCCTGACGGCAGGACTCCCAGGGCAGGGCCTAGGGAACCAGGGCCGACGGGGGCAGTGCACAGCAGAGGACTCTAAGTCCTGACGTCCCTGGTGGGGGAGGGCGGGAAGGATGGTGACAAGCACCCCTCCTTCCCGGGGCAGGGGCCCGGGTGCCCAGCAGCCTGCCTGGGAGAGGGGCCGGCGGGCTGCAGCAGGAATGCAGGCGGCTGTGGGGGAGGCGTCCTGGGCATTCCAGAGCGGGCAGGGCCCCCCCACCCGGAGGGAGGGGTGGGAGTGTGAGCTGCTCCTGGGCTCGCCAGTGTCCGTGCTGCCTGTCCCCGAGGGAGGGAGACACTGGCTGCACTTCCACCCAGCGGGCCCCGCCACCAGGGCTCCACAGCTTGGGCTGCAGCCTCAGCCCCGGACCGCCAGTCCCCAGCCTGACTCCCCCAGAGGCACACTCAGTCCATTGTACAAAGCTGAGCTCTCCCGGGCAGGGCCTCCCCAGCACCCCGACACCTCCCACCCACGCCCCACGCCCCCTCTCTCTCACCTCCCAAGCTCAGACCCCGGCTGAGCCCCGCCCAGCTGTCACCTGGGCCACCGCACCTGCTCCTCCCCCTTCTCCTTGTCCCCGTCAACCCACACGTCACCAGCTCTGCCCTGTCCCAGCGCCCGCCCCACCCCGGGCACCTGCGAAGCCATCCGGGCAGTGGCACTGGAAGCCACTGGGCAGGTCCTGACAGCGGCCCCCGTGGAGGCAGGGCTGCGACACGCACTCATCCACGTCCACGCTGCAGTCGGCCCCTGCAAGAGGCCCAGCTGTGACTCCCACCTGCACCCTCTGGGGCAGACGGGAGCTGGCTGTCCATTTTAGAGCTAGGGAAACTGAGGCCCGGAGAGAGGCTGACTGGGGGGCCACACCCTGTCCCCATGGCTCCCTGGGCATCGGGACTCTGGCTGACCGCCTCCCCAGCAGGGGGCTCACCCGCAAAGCCGGGAGGGCAGTGGCACAGGAAGCCCGCGGCGTGGCGGAAGCTGAAGGCCCCGGGGAAGGCGGCCTGGGCGCCCCCGTAGAGGGCTGGGTCGGAGCGCTGCAGGCACCGGCCGCCATGCTGGCAGGGGGCCGCGGCACACTCGTCCTCGTCCACCTCGCACCGCTCGCCGCTGTAGCCTAGAGGCACACACACACGTGCGCGCAGGTCACAGGGACCACCAGACCGGCCCAGGATCCCGTCCCCAACGGTGAGTGCGGGCGCGGAGCGCGGAGGGGAGGCGCGCGGCAGTGGCCACGGCCGGCTCCAGCCTCAGCAGCTGCGTCGCGTGACCGCTGTGCCCAGCACTAGTGCGCCGGGCCTGTGCCACGTGCTCCCGGCCACTTGGCTCGGCCCAGCGCCCCGGGAGCGGGTGCTGCTCTCAACCCCACTTTGCAGATCAGGAGACCCCAGGCCCACACAGTTGCGGGCCTCCGGGGTAGGGCTTGCGCAGAGGCCCACCTGCCCGGCCGCGCCCCCGGGGCGCACGTGCACACCTGGCCAGCAGAGGCAGCGGAAGTTCCCGAGGCCCTCGAGGCAGGACGCGTTGTTCGCGCAGGGCGCTGACGCGCACTCCAGCACCTCCTGCTCACAGCGCGCGCCCTCGTAGCCCGTGCCCGCGCAGTCGCACCGGAACCTGCAGCGGGCGGGCACGCGGCCTCGTCTGAGCGTGTGCCCGCGCCCACGGCCCCCACCCAGCCCACCGCCCGGCCGCCCCACTAGGCCGCCCGCTCACCCGTTGACCAGGTCGTGGCACGCGCCCCCGTGTGCGCACGGCTGACTCTGGCACTCGTCGAGGTCCAGCTGGCAGCGGGCGCCCCCGTAGCCCGGCGTGCACGCGCAGCGGTAGGAGCCCACGCCGTCCAGGCACGAGCCCCCGTGCAGGCAGGGCGCCGAGGCGCACTCGTCCACCTCGGCCTCGCAGGTCACGCCTGGACAGGGGCCGAGGACACGGACAGAGAGGTGGGCAACCACAGCGGGGAGAGGAGGCCCCCTCATGGTGCCAAGGAGCCGCGTGTGAGGCTCAGACTCGGTTGGGTCATGCCTTGGGACCGGGTGTTTCTGACAGCAGCTAGGGCTGTAGGTCGCAAGCAGGTGGACACCCCTAACTTGGCGGAGCTCACAGCAGCCTGGGCCGGAAGTCGGGGTTCCGCCAGTGATGGCGCAAACGAGGACTGGGGATTTGCTGTGTGGCTAAGCCCCAAGGGAGGAATCGGACCCGTGACAGTGAGAGCCAGGATGGTCTGGGGAACTGGCAGTCAGGAGGGCTCCTTGGAAGAAGAGGCGTTTAAAGCTTTGGAACAGGGGACGGTGGCGAGAAGTTGGGCTCCAGAGAGGCAAGCGCTACTTGGAGCAGGAATGAGGCCGGGGCGAGGGCGGGGCAGGTAACAGACTCCAGGCCCCGATGGTGCTGAGGGTGTAGGGAGGAGGGTTGAACAAGGCAGGAGACCCTGGGCCAACCAAGTTCTGAGCTTGCAGGCAACGGCTTGGCTTTAAAACAAAGTCCCCAGGCAAACAGGGACAGCTCGGTGGACACAAGGGAACCGGAGGCTCAGGGTTTGCAGACACCCCACCTGGGGTCATCGTGGAGCTCGCGTGTCATTGTGTCTCCCCGCCGCGTTTGTGGGTGTGGTTATGGGGGTGGGGCGCCCAGCACCCTCCTCCTCCAGCGTGGTGAACCCGAAACGGCCCCTCCTGCTTCCCACGACTCCTCCAGCCCCACTCCCACCCTCTGTGCCAGGGGGAGCCAGGCCCAGGCCGCCTGGAATCCCAGCCCCCCACCCCCACCCCGGAATCAGGAGGAGGAGGAGAGCAATGAGTCACGGAAGAGCTGCCCTGTTCCCATCCACGGCTCATGGGAAAAGTTACTCACAGGGGTGCGGGTGCACCTGCCGCCCCTCACACACGCATGCATTCAGCAAAGACACATCCAGAGGGCCCGGACCCCCCCCCCCCCACCGAGAGACCAGCAGACACAAGGCCCTTGGAGCTAGGAGACACACGGACCGTACACAACACACATCCAGACTTCGAGATACCCCGGGCGCACCCGCCCAGGACTCGCCCCCCAGTCTGTGCCTCTCATCCTCAGAGCAGAATTGTCTGAATTCAGGGCTGATGCTGGATCTCAGCCTGTCTGCCCCTGGCAGCCTCACTCCCAGACTTGTCCCCGAGGGCTGTGCCCTCCTTAGGCCACCGCGGTGTCAGGCCCGGATGCTCCTGCCCTGGAGCGGGGATGGAGCTGGGAATCCCCAGAGGGGCGGGGGCCGAGTCAGCTCCTGAAGTGTCAGATAAGCCAGCCAGTGCCTACACGAGAGCTTGGCCCCAGGTTGAGGGTGACTGAGTCACTGGTGAGCAGCAGCAGCCATCCCAAACCCAGGCCTGGAAATAGCCCAGAGCTGTCAGGATGCCTGGGGCAGCTCAGCAGAAGGTCAGAGCTGAATCGCTCTGCACTGCGGATGGCGCTGCCATCCCCATCCACCCCCAGGGCAGCCTTGCCAGCCGGTACCTGCATAGCCCAGGGGGCAGTGGCACTGGAAGCGGTCAGCCAGGTTGCGGCAGGTGGCCCCGTGGTGGCAGGGCTGGGATGCACACTCGTCGATGTCCAGCTCGCACTGCGGGCCCTGGAAGCCAGGCACACAGTAGCAACGGAAGCCGTGAGGATCTGGACCCTGGGGCACACACAGAGCGCCGTGGTGGCAGGGCTGGCTGGCACAGCCCCGGGGCTCTGCGGGCCCACAGGTGTAGCCGCCGCTCTCTGTGGCCTGGCACTTGGTTCCTGGGGCACATGGATCTGAGGCGCAGGTGCTCTGGGTCTCTGAGGGCTCTGTCCCTGTAGAAAGAAGAAACCAGCTGGGCAGGTGGGCAGGCGGGAGCTGTAAGGACACCTGCTCCCTGCAGCCCTGAGGCCAACCCTAGACCCCAGGAGGCAGCATGGGCGCCCCCAGACCCAGAGGATGGACAGGGGCCCAGGGCGCGTGCCGGGGGACGGGCTACTCGCTCAGCTTCCAGAAGCTGCTCACGTCCTGCCAGAGCCAGCTGCCGATGCAGGCGTTGTGGACGGAGCAGAGATGGGCCCGGGGTGCCGGGCTCACCCAGGGCAGGCTTAGGGGCAAAGGCTGTGAGTGTGGCGGGGTGGGTGGGGAGTATCAGGCCCATTTTACAAGAGCGCGAATGGAGGCTCCAGGAAGTCACCCAGACGTCACCCAGGAAGTTAGCACTGGGATGCGCCTCCAGGTCCATGCAGGGCCGGCAGCCCCAGCAGGGGTGGGGGGCTTCCTCCCACTCCCCTCCACCGCTCCCACTGTGGGTCTGGTAACTCCATCCCCGTGTGAAACTGGAGATGTCATGACCTCAGTGTCGCAGGACGAGGACGGCTGGATGACTTCAAAGGCAGGGGCCATGTGCCCAGCCCCTGTCACCCCCAGCCGTCCACTGCGGGATCCCTGGGCCTGGTCGGGGTCACCTGGTACAATGCAGGCAGGGACACCTGCTCGCTGGCCACCTGACCCTGGCCACTGCCCACACCCCCACTACACGCCCACTGCTTTGGAAGCTGTCGCTGTCACGTGCAGGGAGGAACTGAGGCATGGAGTGAAGCAGGGTGGGCTCAAGTCCTAGCTGAGACCCCCGGTAGGTCGCTCCTCCTGCCGAGCCTCGGCTTCCCTGTCTGAAAAGGCGAGGATGACAGGACACACTGGTCGCTCATAGCACAGAGCGTCCCAGCTCAGGTGCTGCGGTCAAGCGGCCGCTCCTCCCAGCGAGCCCCTCCCCCACCCAGGTTGTCATCCAGACACTACCCAGGCCCTAGAACAGGGCAGGCCCTGCGCTGTCCCCTCCCCCACTCTGGTGAAGACCCCCGATAAGGCTGACAGCCTCTCTGGCGTCATCCACATTCCTCCAGTCCACTGGCCCCAGCCCCCACCCCACCCCACCCCCACTGCAAGCCAGGCACTAGATGAGATGGGGAGATACCCACTTGGGTGTCCAGCCCCACCCCTCACCTCCACACAAGCCCATTCCTCAGATCCCTGGACAGGGCACTGGACACCCATCAGGGCTGGTCCAGAGCAGAGCATGGAGGCTCTGAACGCCATCAGTCAAGGGGATGCCCACCGCCCACACTCCCCTCCCCAGCTCAGAGCATCGGCTCCAGCCTGGCCCTAGGGGTGAGGGCACAGGGACTCTGGGCCTCTGAGGGGCTTATGGGCAGCAATCAGGAGTCTTATCCCTCTAGGCTAGACCATCTGCTGGGGTGGGGGATGACCTGAAGAAGGTGGGAGGGTGTCTGATGGGGGATGGTATCTGATGGGGGGAGGATTCTGATGAGGGAGGAGGACCCCTCTAATGGTATGGGAGTAAACTGAGCCCCCCCAGGGAAGGACTCGGGGTTTGGGGCACTGTACTGGGATGCCAACAGTGCCCGCACGATGAGGCTGCTGGGAGGTCCCTGTGAAGCCCGGGCACCCAGGGAGCCCCCAGGATAGGCCGCAGCCAAGGTGAGCATGGTGTCTGGACCTGACCGGGCTCAGGGGTCGGCGCCTACGACTTCCCGTGGAGGGCCCTGGCTGCCTCCAGGGGCCACAGGCGCCTTGTTTCACCCGCACAGGGCGCTGCCGTCACCCTTCCCAACCTTGGGCTTTGCCCCCACTTCAGAGGCCTCCATGTAAGGACAGCCTCATGGAAGCCCGCCAAGCCCCCTCTGGGGTCGGCCTCTCACCGGGGCAAGGCTGCGCACGCCCGGCGCCCAGGAATCCGCACGAGGGCACCCCTGCACCTTGACCCCAGCCTCGCAGTGAGCCGGGCCACGCCCCGCTGGGAGGGGCGGAGCTGTCCCCAGGGCCAGGCTGGGGGCGGAGCCTGTTGCCGGAGCAACGAGGGGCCTTGTGCTTATCTTCACAAATCCCTGCTGACCTCTCGGGCTGCCCGGGCCGACCTGGCCGGGGAGGGATTAGCGGACGCGGACCTGCGCCACTTCCTGCGGGCTATCCCTGCGTCCTGAAAAGGTGGCGGCCGCTGGGGAAGCGTCTGTTTTCTGACCCCAAAGAGGCTGCTAGTTGGCTGGGGACCGCCCCCGAGAAAGCTGAGCGGTCCTGGGGGAGGGGCTCCTCGTAGGGGCGCCAGCACTGCCCGCCCCAGGCTGAGCCGCTAGTTCGGGACTGGACGCCCACGCCCACGCCCTATATCCCAGTGCCGGTTCCAGTCCTGGCCCCGCTTCTGATTCTGACTTCCTGCTGTTGCACACCCTGGGGAGCGTGGACTTGGGTCCCTGCCACCCCCAAGGTCCCCCCAGCCTGAGTTCCCAGCCCCAGCCTTGGCAGGCATTTAGTGGGGGAACCAGCGACGCTGACAGTGATGCGAAGACTCCAGGGCGGGAGACATGGGCAATCCTCTTTTTCAACAATGTTTACACCCCCACCCGCCCACCCCCAGGCTGAACGGCATACTTTTGATAACGGTAATCAGGTCTCGGATTGAGCACTGGCGTAGTCCAGTGTTTCCAAACCGCAGGCTCATAACCCTGGGCTGGGGAGTGAGAAGACTGAGCCCTGGGCTGGGGAGTGAGAAGACGGGGCAGGGAAGGGGCGGGACAGAACCCCAGACTCAGCTGTCCCGCTGCTGACTGCTGGGAGAGCCCTCTCCTCGAATTCCCTCACACGGTGGAGGGAAGGGGGGTGCGCCAAAACTGAAGCCGGAAGACCACTGCATTTCCACATTGGGTTCTCAGGACAGCGTGAGTGGACCCGCGGTCCCTGCCTCTCGGAGGCTTAGAGGACGGATGCGACTGTGCGCGCAGGTAGCACCGTGCGCTGTGAAAGATCGGCCCTGCCAGGCATAGGCCCGCTGACTGTGGGGAAGGTGCTGACCGGCCCGGGGCCCCCTGTCCCTCAGCTGCAGACTTGGGGTCCCAGAGCTGACCTAGAACCAGACTGTTGGGAGAATGACAGCCAACCACGTCGGTCTGGTAGCACCGTGCCTGCCACACCCGGGCTGGACGTGTGTGGCTTCCCGCTTGTCCCTGCCTCTCTCATTGGAGGAGGGGCCAGACATGGAGACTGGGCTCGAAGCCCCTTTGTCTGCTGGGCTCCCTGAGTGTTCATGGAAGGAGGGGTGGGTACGAGAGCCCAACGTGCCCCATTGTACTGCAAGATGCTTGGTCTTCTCCATAGCAACCAGCCAGGCCTTTGTGGCAAAGTGAGCCGGGGATGGAGGGGCCCAGCTCAGGGCCTGGCAGGGGTGGGCAGCAGAGCTGGGGCCCGGGGCCTCCAGAACCCTCACCCCCTGCTCTTCAAGGGGCCCGGTCGCTGCCTCCCTCTCCTGGTAAGCAGGCCTTAAGCACTGGCATCCAGAGATGGCCATGCCTGCAGTGCCCTACTTCAACTTTTGGGGATCCCCAGGGATGGGACTCCCTGCAGGGCTGGTGCTTTTTGTCTCCCATGCCTCAAGGGCCCCCGTTGGACTGTGAATGTCTGTGCCCGAGTGCACATACGGTGGCTCGAGTGCACCTGCCGACACCTGTCAGTCATGGTGCGTGGCCTGGTGCAGGCACACAGGTGTGCCTCTTGTGTGCATGTGTGTATGTGCACTGCGGACAGACACCAGATCCACAGGCCAGGGGTTCATGCTCTTTGTGTGCAGAGAGCAGGCCCCCAACTCCCCTACGAGCCCCAGGGTTGCTGGGGTCAGGGGATGGGGCCATTCCCAAGTCCCCACCCCTCCCTCATCCTTGGCTTCCTTCACTACAAAACAGGGTCCTGGCGACCCAGGGACCAGGACCAGGAGCCGAGGGCTTCAGAAACTCAGGCACTAAGAGGGGCCAGGCGGCCGGGTAGGGCAGGGACAAGGACTTGGAGCGGCTGCCCGTGGAGCTCAGGGAAGAGGGGGATCCCCAGTCCAGACCCTCCTTGGTGCTTCCCTCCAGCCAGCAAGGGCAGGGGACTTCCCAGGACTGGCCCCTGTAGCTATAGTGACCGGGACAAAGCGTCCCCTTGGACCCCCCACGAGGAATTCCAGGCTCGGTGCGCCTGAATCCACTGGGACAAAAGCGAAAGCTCCTGGGGTCTGGCTTCAGGGAGCCCTTCTAGCCCCGCGGATGCTAGGGGGGAGGGAGCATCGGGGACACCTGTGTGCTTCCAAGTCCCCTCCCGGGACCCACAGCCTCCCCTGCCCCTCTCCCTCCAGGGTCGCCCTCCCCCTTCTCCTGGATCTCCCCCTGAGCCTGGATCTGCTGCCTACTGCAGCTCCCCGCACATCACAGGCCCCACAACTCTGCTGGGACACGGCTCACCACACCCAGAGGCCTCCCACGAACTCACCCGGGACAGCCCACTGCTTTCACACGCACACCACCTGCCCACGACTCAGAACAGCCCCCAGCACCGGAGCCCGCCTCCTAACCGGACAGCACAAACCAGGATCCACACTTCTCCACCCCAGCACCCAAACCAGACGCCACCCATCACACCCCCCGCTGCCATCCCCAAAGCCCCCTCATCACGCAGCTGCCCCAGAGTCCCCGGCACACTCATCCCTTGGAGCCCGCGGTGCCCAGCATGCATCTATCTGCACCCCATGCCTCAGGCCTGCACCCATGCGCCCCGGCAGCCAAGGCCTGGGGTGCCCACCTAGGGGGCCAGACTCTCCCCCAGGACTCCCAGCCTTGCCCCCCACTCACCAGCCAGGAAGCCAAAGGCAGGGGCCCAGGGCAGCAGCAGCAGCAGGAGAGAGACCATGGACCTGGGGTCCCGGGCCCCAGGCCTGGCCAGCGCCATGGCAGCCCCGCTCTGCTCGCCGCTGTGGGAACAGCCGCCCGGCGGCTCCTCTCCCCCCTCTCCCTCCAACCAGCACTAATGCCATGGACAGAGGCCCGGCCCTCCTCCCCGCCTCCGCCTCCCCCACCGGCCTCCCAGGCTGCTCCGCCCCGGCCGGATTCTAGAGGAGGGGGCTGGCTGCCCCATCCCCCAGACAGCGGACCCTGGCCCCAGGCCCAGGTCTCAGGGGCCCCGTGGGCCTGAACTCGTCTCTCAGTGCCAGCCACTCTCCTCCCCACCCCTTCCTGAGTCTCCTCCCATTTCCCAGGTAGAGCCACGGCCCCCCTGGGGACCCATTCGAGATCTCCCCAGGTAATGCCTGCTGCTCCCAGCCCCCCCCTCCCCGCACACACCCCAGCCCTCACCATCCACCTTGGGATAATCCGGGTACCAGGGCTGCATCCTCCCCACCCACCAGCGCACCTCTCTCATTCAGCCCTGGCTTTGCCTCCCCCAGAGCCCCTCCCTGCAACCTGAGCTGGCCCATTCTGCAGAGTGGCAGCTCTAGGTGAGCAGGCATCCCTCTCCCCCGCCAGAAGTCCTGCCTGCTGTCCAGCCTCACAGGCTCCCCCGACACAGGGGAGGAAGTGCGGGACCGGGCCAGCAGGGAACAAACCCCCCCACCTGCCACCGCCCTGGGCTCCAGGCACCCCTGGCTACAGGGACTTTCCTGGAATGAGCCCAGCTCAGTAACCAAGGATTCGGCCCACGCAGGCCCAGGCTCTGGGTGTGTCCCTGACACTGGAGGGCACTGTGGGTAGGGGCAGCGGTCATTGAGGGCCCCCACCCCACCCCACCCCGGGCTTTCTAACGGGAGGGGCAAGGCCTGGGAAGGGGGGGCGCCACCCAGGGCATCAGCAGGACCCCCACCCCCCCACCCCATGCCGGATGCCCAGGGTTCTCAGAGGAGACACGGGGGGGGGGGGGGGGCTGCCCTTCACAACGACCCCTCCCTACCCCAGTCTTGTTCTTGCTGTGGGCGGGGCTGCTAGACACACACACACACACACACACACACACACACACACCACTCCCAAACCCACCCCGAATCCATTCCCTGTCTCTGACATCCACCCAAGCCCGCAGCCTCCCACCTCTGCGGATGCCCTCTCTACTCCGCGGGACGGGCACAGGCCCCACAGCTAACAGACCCGGGTTCAGGCCCGGCCCACGACTCCCTGCTCTGAGCCTCAGTTTCCCCAACTGTAAAGTGGGGGTTACAACAGCCCCCAGATTACGCGGTTATTTAATGAGCTCTTCTCTGGCAGCCCTGAGGAGAGGAGATGGGACCTCAGGGCTCCCACAACACACAGCCTGGCTGTGACCGGTCACAGCGAGGTCCACGGGGCGCGGGTCCGCATGCCCAGCCAGACCCCGCCCCCCAGGGTCAGGCCTGCAGCCGCCTCGCGCCCCCTTGCGGTCAGACCTGGGAGCGTCCCGCGAGGCTGCAGGTGCCCCCACGTGCGAGGGAGGGGAGAAGGGGGGACTGAAGTGAGACGGGGCGGGCTCCCAACCCCCCCCCACCAAGGGGAGCCAGGAGGGAGGGGCGACAACGTAAGGTTGGTGTCATCCCCGTGTTACAGATGAGGACGCTGAGAGCTGAAGTCTGCTGCAGCCCTTTCCCTCCGAGGGGTTGCAACCACTTGCTGACTGCGGCCGCGGGGCTCACAGGGCCCTGGCCCGGCTGGCAGGGAGAGGGTGGGGAAGCGGCTGCTGAGTGGCGGCTGGGAGCCCCAGCGTGGGCATCAGGCCGACCTGGGCTGACCCGCTTTCTGTCCTGTGCCCATGGGCAAGCTGTGATCTTTGCTTTTTGGGGTTCGCTTCGTGTCTTTGGGAGGATGGTAAGGGTTGGGAGAGGGAGGCTGGCTCTGCCCCGTGACCCCTGCTCTGACCCCGCGCCCGGCTCCCCAGGGCCTTGCTGGCGATTCTTGGTGCTCCTGGCTCTGCCCTGCTGGCTCCCTGCCCCCTGGCGTCCTGGCAGGGGCAGGCCGGTGGGGGGCTCAGGCGCAGGGGGGAGGCGGGGGGAGCAGCTGAGGTCAGTGTTTCTTCCCTCTTTCTCACTGCACGGGTGCTCTCCGCCAGGATAGGCACCGTGGCTGCCTCGGGTCACACAGCTCCCCCTGGACCCAGGTCTGGGGCCAGCTTCAGCCCTGACCTCCCCACACGTGCACCACAGAGCCCGTCCCGTGGCTCCCCTGGCTTTGCGGCCTCCTCCCTGGCTGGCCGCCCCTGCCCCTCTCATGGCCTGGCCCTGCCTGGGGGAGCGTGTCCACGCCCTGGCTTCCGTGGTCCTCCCTCCAGTCCTCTCGGTCCTGCTCCCAGCCCCACCAGTGGTTCTTAACCTTGGCAACAGAGATCTCACCCCCGCCCTTTTAAATTGGTGTGTGTTTCTGTCTATTTGAGAGAGAGAAAGAGAGGGAGAGAGAGAGGTCTTCCATCCACTGGTTCCCTCTCCCAAATGCCCGCAACAGCCAGGGCTGGCCCAAAGCCAGGAGCCCAGAGCTCAATCCACATCTCCCATGTGGGTGACAAGGACCCGGTCACTTGAGTCATCGCCCGTTGCCATCCAGGGTGCACATTAGCAGGAAGCTGGGGTGAGAAGCAGATCCTGCACTTGACCCCAGATGTGGGATGCGAGTGGTGCCGAACGCCTGCCCCTTCATCTCATATGCGTATGCGTATGCGTATGCGTATGCGTATGGCATCCAAAGGAAAGTCCCCCAGGCCCAGCTGGGCCTCCAGAGGAGCCCACTCCAGGCCAGTGGATAAGGGCTCAGAGGCTAGTTCCGATCCTGCTTCCCTCGCTTGCGAGCTGTGTGGCTTGGATGGGTGACTGTGCTCCCTGTACTTAGCTCCCTGGGTAACAAACAGGTACCAAGAGCGCCCCACGCTGCAGAATCACTGGGAGGATCTGTGAGGAGCTGCCCAGAAAGCACCCAGGGTGGTTCGTGAGTTTAAGCCGACACCTGCTTTACATTGTAAATGCCCTTGTCATAGGCTGGTGTGGGTAGAGACACCCCGCCACCACCCCAACGCAGGGAGTGTCCCAGGGGTGGCCAGACACCGTGGACAGGTCACTCTTCGCCATGGGGACAACTCCAGAGACACGGACAAGAGCAGGCGCCATCTTCCCTCGGTTTCCATGGGAGCCGCGTGTGTGGCCAGTTCAGTGTATGTGAACAGACGTACCCCAGCCTGGGGCTCCAGGTTCCCACCACTGCTGACCCGTGCTCTCCGTCGGCTTGAATGTCTGGCAGATGGGATCCAGCAACAGTCGGCGTGCGTGCTGTCCACACATCACAGGGGGTCCCATGGCCCGAGCCCCAGCCGATGACTGCCAAGGGTGCCCCCCGGTCACCATGACAACTGAGAACCCCCCACAGCTCTCAGAGGAGTACCCGGGAGGCCCCTGGCTGCTACCCCAGCTGCTGGGGGGGGGTTTCCACACCCCAGTTGTGTCTCTTGCCTGTCGATGGGCGGATACGCTCAGGTCAAGTTCACATCCTGAGCCTGATGCCCAAAGTCTTTCATACCCCAGCCCCTGCTTACCTGCCGCTCGATGCATATCAGTGCCACCTCCCACCCCCACTCACCACCTCTGGCCGGCTTTCCTCTCTCCCTCCCCCCGCTAGCCCCCCACCTTCCCACTAGGTGGTTTTGCCCACAGATCTTTGCTCCTGGCATCTGCCCCTGGGGTGCCCCTCAACTTCACCTCCTCCTGACCCCAGGCCCACTGACCCCTGGCTGACCCACTGACCTTCTTCTTAGGGAAGAGGCCTCTGACCCCATCCCACCCCCAGGCTTGGTCGGCGCCTCTTCTGGGCCCCACGGACCCCTCAGCTTCCCTTACAAGTCATGCCCTGTCCGGCTGACAGCAAGGATGTCTGTTCCCCGGGAAGTGGGAAGTCAGGCACACACGGGAGTCACTCAGCGCCCTCCCCTCGGGCAGCCCACATCTAGGGTAGGGGACACACACAGGCGAGGGCGGGGCAGGCTGCTCGGAGAAGCTGGAGCAGAGACGCAGGGGTACTTGGCTGAACACCCAGCCTGGGCAAAGGTCAGGGGTGAGAGGGCATGGTGCCCTCCGGAACCGGAGTCACCTGGCATCACCCACAGGCAGGAGGTGAAGGGCGGTAGTTGAGACGAGGCTGAGTCAGCAGCTGACAGGGGATGTGGGGCCTGCAGGTGCCCGGGGGGCCTGGCTGTGTCCTGGGGCACCGAGGAGCCACGCCAGGGTTGGAGCAGGGTTTGATGTAGTCAGGGCTGCAGGTGCTGGAGTCAGAACGGGGTGGAGCCCAGGGGTGGGCCTTGAGCAGTGGGAGCAACAGGATGTGGGTCTTCTGGGGCTGAGAAAGAAGGAGGAGGACAGAGGGAACCCTGGGTCTCAGTTTGGTGCCATCCCGCCCCCTCCCCCATTGCCTCTCTCTGGGTAATGAAGGTGAAGCCAGGAGAGGTCCAGACAATGGCCGAATGACAGACTGCAGATCCCTCAGCCGGCACTAGAGGGAGCTCCAGGACAGGCCCAGGCTCCTCTGCCGCCTGCCGCCGGCCTCCACCACCCTGCACCCCCCACCCACCCTGTGACTGCGCTCAGATGTAGTCTCTGGCCTTCCTGACAGGGGCCAGCCCAAGCCGAGCGGCTTCGCCAGCTCAGGGCCGCCTGATCCTCCAGCCCCAGCAAGCAGGTGGGGAGGGGCCTTGAAGTGGGGGGCCAAGGTTGGGGACTGCAGGCAGGAGGTCCCTGCTGACCCTGCCCCATCCCCAGGGGAAGCAGGGGGCTGACTCACTCAGGGCCACATCACATGAGGGGCAAAGCCAATCCCAGCCACAGCCGCTCCCCGGGGGTTGGGAAGAATGGCCCAGAGCTCCCAAGCTGGGTGGAAAGGGCTCCAGACCCGCGAGTATCCACACCTCTTCCTGACCCTTCCCACAAAATCCGGGAGAGCAAGGCTCCTGGGAGCCCCCCAGGCCTGGTGGCTTAGGGGGTGCGGGCACAAGTTGAAGTGATGCATTGTGGTAGGTGTGTCCCCTGGGCAATCAGGGCGGAGCTGGCCCAAGCCCCGCACCCAGAACTCTTCCCCAGCACCAATTTCATCGAAGGGACTTGGGTTTAACGCAGTGCAGAGTCAAGGCCAGCAGGTGGGGGCCGGGTGCTGGGCGCAGGACATCCGTGCCGCGTGTTGGTTCAAGTCCTGGCCCTGGTTTTGATTCCTGCACACCTGGAGAGGTGGTGGTGATGGCTCCAGGACTTGGGAGTTCAGGGCTCCTGGCTTCGGCCTGACCCAGCTTTTGCAGTCCGGGCTCAGTCCCAGGTCAGAGACTGGGGCCCCTGGCTCCTGAGGGAGGCACCAGGGCATCTTCCACAGGCTTGTAGATTCACTCAGTCACTCACCAGTCCCACCTGTGCCGGGCAGCATGGCAGGGCTGAGCCCCGTGGAGCTCAGGCCGGGGCGCAGAGGCAAAGAACACTGAACAGGGAGTGGCAGCCGTGTCCTGAGTGGGAGGAGGAAGCGAGAGGCAGAGGGCAGGGCACGGAGCCCGGGCGGCTGGAGGGAAGCAGGCCCCTGAGAGGCCACCGGGGGCCAGCGCCGGCCAGCTGGGCCCTGCCAGGGGAGACTCCTCCAGCTGGGCACAGCACTGCAGTTTCTGGAACAGTGATGGGCATGTCCGCTTGAGTCTCAATGGCTCTCTTTTAACATTTTATGAAAACACAAAAATGAATAACAAATGGGAGGCACTGAAACAGGAAACCCTTTTCCTGTTAAACTAATGGAAAGAACAAGCCCAGGCCGCAAAGAAGGCCAGCGGGGCTAGGCAGCCTGTGACAGAGCACGCCAGCGCCGCCGCCGCCGGAACTCAGAGCCGGGCTTGGACGTCCACCTGTTGCCCAGCCAGCAAAGCCATGGCTGGGACAGGGGCAGATGCACAGCCAAGGTCACGTGGCGAAGTTGGGATTCGGACGAAGAGTCCAGATCCCCAAACTTGTACCCATTTGTGCACTCGACGTATGTCCACACAACTCACACACACGTCACACACACCCACATACACCACACGCCATGCACACACTGCATTCATATCCGTATCCCACACCCACACCTCACACTCCACACACTCACACATACCTGTATACAGACGACATTCCACAAAAACACACAGCCCCAGGGCCGGCGCTGTGGCACAGTGGGTTAAGGTGCCGTCTGTGATGTCAGCATCCCGTAGGGATGCCATTTCAAGTCCCAGCTGTTCCATTTCTTTTATATATATATATATATATATATATATATATATATATGCCTTTTTTGCATTGTTTATTCACATTTTTTTTTTGACAAGCAGAGTAGACAGTGAGAGAGAGAGACAGAGAGAAAGGTCTTCCTTTACCGTCGGTTCACCCTCCAATGACCGCTGCGGCTGGCAGAGCCCCTGACTCGCTGCTGCAGGAGACATGAGCGCCACCTCCCATGGGAGACCAAGGCCAGCAAGCCCTGTGGGAGAAGCCCGGGCTTTGGCGCCCAGCAAGACGCACGTGAGTGCATCCTGAGCGGGCTGAGCCGGGAGCAGCACCATGGGACAGAGGGGAGAGAGTCCCTCTGTGGCCAGGGCAGGCGACCTCCCTCCCGGCCTGCCTTCATTGGCTGTGCGTAAGGCCCTTGGTACATCAGGCAGCCCAGGCTCTGCCCCCTGGAGCAGGGGCTGGGGCTGAGCTGCTGTCCAGGGCGGCACAAACTTGGTGGAGAGCCTTCAGCCACTGGGCTCCCTGTGGGCCTGTACCACTGGGCCTCAGCTTCCCCGGCGTCTCCCTGAACACCTGTTGGGTTTGTGTTGCGATGCATACAGCGATGGCGGGGATCATGCTTTGGGAGGAACGGAGTGGCTTAGGCGCTTATTAGGCACTGGCTGTGTGCTGTGTCCTGGAGGTGGGAGTGTGGGTGGGAGCACCGGCCCCGGCGGCAGAGAGTCCTGGCAGGGTTCAAATGCCGGCTTTGCTGAGACTGATGGTGTCTGAGCCCCAGCGGCTGGCTTCTGTTTTCCCACCACAATGCAGAGGTGATAATAACAAGACCTCTGGGGTGGGGGCGGGGGGGCATGTGGCGCTCCCAGTCCCTGCTCCAGGGAGTGTGTTCCCACCACCTTTCCCAAGCTGTCATTCGCTCACTCCACAAACGCTCCTGGGCACTTGCTGGGAGCCAGGCAGCTCTCTGCTTTTTTTTTTTTTTTTTTTTTTTTGACAGGCAGAGTGGACAGTGAGAGAGAGAGAGACAGAGAGAAATGTCTTCCATTGCCATTGGTTCACCCTCCAATGGCCGCCGCAGCTGGCGCACTGCAGCCGGCGCACCGTGCTGATCAGAAGGCAGGAGCCAGGTGCTTCTCCTGGTCTCCCATGGGGTGCAGGGCCCAAGCACTTGGGCCATCCTCCACTGCACTCCCTGGCCACAGCAGAGAGCTGGCCTGGAAGAGGGGCAACCGGGACAGAATCCGGCGCCCCGACCGGGACTAGAACCCAGTGTGCCCGCGCCGCTAGGCAGAGGATTAGCCTATTGAGCCACGGCACCGGCCTCTCCATGTTCTAGCTCATTCCATCCTTCCAACGAATTCCCATGAGCGAGGAAACAGGCTCAGAGAGGTCCCGTGGCTCGGCTGAGGTCGCACAGCGGGTGGAGGGCGGAGCTGGAATCGGTACCCAGGGCCCTTGGCCTCTCTCTCAATCCGACTGTGAGACGTGCACTCCCCTTTTAGAGTTCAAAGTCTTCCTCTCCTCCTGCCCTCTCCCCAGCAGCAGCAGCCCCTGTTAAATAAATCATCCAGTAACGGTTTCTAATTCCCAGACTTGGTTGCAAATGAATTATTCACATGGTGAGGCCTGCGAACAGCCGGCTGGGCCTCATTACCCAAGCAGGGCCGGCGGCCCACCTGCAGAGGCCTCTCCCTCCCTCCCCCAGGCCCGGGTCCTGGGGGTCTGGCAGGCGCAAGGGCCCAGCTCCAGGAACTGGGAGGCGGGACTCCCCCTCCACCACGCCCTGTTCCCAGCCTTTGCTTTCTAGTGAGCTCGCTGTGTGACCTCAGGCGGGTGGCCTCCCCTCTCTGAGCCCCTGGGCCAGGCTGGGCAGCCAGGCACACAATGGGACACAGGGCCCCACTTCACACTTTCTCCTCTTCCTGCCTAGGCAGGCCTAGTGCTGGAATGCCGGGGACCCCTGGGGACAGAAGTCCTAACCGTGCCAGCATCCAGTGTCCATCTGTAGCCCTCATTAGCGCCAGTGCGCTGGGGCTGGTTGTGGGGGTGCAGTGAGCGCCCTCTTCGGGAGGAAGCTGCTGGCAATGTCAGTAGCTGAGGTCTCCCTGGGCCACGTGCCATACTGGGGACAGCTCACACCAGTGCCTGCCTTGGGGGCCTGCAAAGAGCCTGCTCCCCAGCCACAGGCGGAGCTGCTGGGCCTCCGGGGAATCCCACAGGGGCCTCCGTTGCCCCTGCCCTGCGGGTCAGCTTCCCCTGCCCAGTCTGGCTGCCTCTTTCCTTCCAGGCTTCCTGGAGAGCACAGCCCAACAGTTCTGCAGCTCAGAGTCGGTTTCGTTTTTTCTTTTCTTCTTCTTTTTTTAAAGATTTATTTTTTTATTAGAAAGACAGAAATACAGAGAGAGAAGGAGAAAGAGGTCTTCCATCCACAGATTCACTCCCCTAAATGGCTGTAATGGCCAGGGCTGAGCCAAGCTGAAGCCAGGAGCCAAGAACTACATCCAGGTCTGCCACGTGGGTGCAGGGGCCCAAGCACTTGGGCCACCTTCTACTGCTGCCCCAGGTGCATTAGCAGGGAGCTGGATCAACTGGTGCCCATATGGATGCCAGCGTTGCAGGCAGAGGCTTACCCTGCTATGCCCCAGCGCCAGCCCGAGTCAGTTTCCAGCATCTGGTCTGAGACACTTGTCCCAGACGAACCCATCCTGGCATTAAATGAGACTGAATCCGGGACACCAACAGATTCCCAGCTCCCAGGGAGGCTAAGGCTGGGTTCTGCCCCAGTCCAAGCTCAGATCCTCATCCCAGTCCTGGATGGAGTTTTAATTTGGACTGATCCCTAATCCTGGTTATAGTCTAAGCCCCAGTCCTAATCCCAGACTGAGCCCTGTTCCTGGTTAGACAGAGCCCAGACATTCCATGGAAAGCAGAGTGCATTTGAGACAGAACAAAGGCGTGATGGGTGGGAGGTGGAAGATTAGAATCTGACTTAGACGGAGAACAAACGGAGACAACAATGTCCCCAGGCAGGAAGTCAGTCACAGAATCTCAGTTCACAGGCCTTTCTTAAAAACAGACCAGTTCCTCTTTTTTATTTTAAATGTTTTTGTTTCATTTATTCAAAAAGATAAAGATAGAGAAAGAGAGAAACGGAGAGCAGAGAGCAATAGCTGGGACTGGACCGGGCTGAAGCTGGGAGCTGGGAACGTGATCGGTCTCTGTCTCAGGGCAGCTGGGACCCACCTACTTGAGCCTTCCACTGCTGCCTCCCAGGGTGTGCATTAGCAAGAAACTGGACTCAGAAGTGGAGGTGGGACTCCAACCCAGGCTGCAGACGGAGCTAGTGTCAAAGCCACTGTCCCAGACACCTGCCCCCAGCAGTTCCTCTTTGTGGAAGAACCACAGTCGAGCCTAGAACAGGAAGCATCCGCGCAGCTGCCGACTTCCTGGACAGGGCTCCCAACACTGGCCCCTCACTGCAGGCCCCTGGGGTTCCATCATCGGCCAGCTTACCGCTGAGAAAGCTGAGGCTCAGCCACGGCAGAACCAGCACGTGGGCTTCCGTGGGATCGAGGCTGGCACCAGGGCCCCAGTGCCTGCCCAGCGCAGCACGGGGTCAGGGAGGGTGGTAGGTGGTCCTACCTAGCCACATGCCAGCCCCACGCCAGCCCCAACCAAGCCAGTGCTCTTCCTGGGTCTCCCAGTTCACACCATTTGATTCTCACACTTCTCTACCCAGGAGAAGGCACAGCTGCTGTAGGCAGGGCACAGGCAAGGAAACCGAGGCCCAGCAAGAGAACCCCAACTTGCCCAGGCTCCCAGAGCTGAGTCACCCCCAGGACTCCTGACACTCGTTCTCCCAGCCTCTGCTCCAAGGAGTGGAAGGGTGAAGACCACCGCCCCTGGGCCCTCCGTGCCTGCCCCTGTACCTGCCTCCGGCCACTCAGTCCCCAGCTTGCAGTGAGCATCCTCCATGGTCTGGGCTGCGGGCTGGAGGCCCAGGGAGAACCAGGGGCGGAGGCTGCTTTTGCCGGAGCACACGGCAAACAGACATGCCACAACACATGCGTGCAGTGTGTGTGTGCTAAGTGTGGGGCCAAGCTGTCCAAGATATCTTGAGTGGCGTAACACGGACGGTCTCTCGGGAGCGTTCTCTGGGCCCCAGGGAGCTGGCAGGCAGAAAACCTGCAGAGATGGCCCCATGGGCTCAGCCTCAAGGGACAGAGACTTCGAGAGACAAAACTGTGAATAATGCCCAGCGAGCTTCATGAGGCTGCAGCCAGCTGCCCACCTGGCCCCTCCCAGAGACGAGGCCCTTAGGGCTAGGCCATAGCAGGAGGTAAAGGGAGGGTGTCTTTGGAAAATCTGCCCCCGATTAGCTTGGCAAGCCATCCAGCTGGGCCGGGAGCCTCCAGGAACTATATCGGAGATTCGGGAGGAATAACAAGAGAGGTTATTTCGGGAGGAGGGAACAGTTGGGCAAACGGGTGGGGGTGGCAAACAGCAGGCAGACCCAGGAAGGAGACTCAAGGAGAGAAGAAGGAGGAGAAGCTGGGTCTGGGCCCGTGGAGACTTCACAGCACCCTGGGGAGGCTCAGCTCCCCGCCCCCGCACACGCCAGTCACAGCAGCTGCCCTGCCCAAAGCTGACTGTGTTTGGAGAGGGTCCCACGTGACCTCGTTCCAGCCTCACCAGACCTGGCAGATCACTACTGCCGGGTCCCATTTTACGGATGGAAAAACAGAGGTCAGGTGGGGTGCAATCTGCCACCTGAGAGCACAAGATCAAGGCACAACCTTCTAGAGCCAGCTCCGTAGCTCATGGCCTTAATATGCCCCTGTTGTGCCCAGGAAACAAGCAGAGAAGTGGGCAAGTGGCGACTCCGTCCGTGGTGGCTCCACCCGTGGTCTTGGCTGTCTCTCCTCCTCAAGTGGGCACTGGCTCTGCTCTGTCCCTGAGAGCCTCACCTGACACTGGGCACAGAGCTGGTGTCTAGGACGTGAGAGCAAACACTTGCAAGGTGTCGCCATCCCCCATTTCACAGATGGGGAAACTGAGGCTGGTAAGGGGCGAAGCTGGGACTCACCAAGTACGGGAGCAAATTAGCAAACTGTTGAGTAAGTGATCGTGAGTGATGGAGGGATGAGAGGAAAGAGGAGGAAATGAGACTGAGTGGGGACGAAGGGAGTGGAGGCGAGAGTGGGGTCTTGGCATGTGGCGAAGAGCTGGAGACCCCCTTCCCCCCATCACCTCCTTGGCCCACCTCCAGCTCCCAGGAAAAGCCCCTTTCCTCTCCTTTCCAGGGAGCCTGGGTTCTTTGCCAGGCTGTTGCGTAGCAACAGTGCCCTTGCCCCAGCTGGCCCCGCCCAGTGCAGGCTGCCAGGGCTGCAGGTGCACGGCCAGCTCCTGGCAGTGAGGTCAGGGAGCACCCTGGACAGCTGAGCTGGGGAGAAGGTCAGGGAGGTGGACCTGGGGAAAGACGTCTTTGCTCAAGTGCTCCTGTGGGATCATCCAGGTGTTCAGCAGGTGCAGGTGCAGGGCCGCGGGCGGCGCTCAGGGCTGCCCGTGGCAATGCCGTGGGGCCCTGAGTCTGGAGATCTGGGAGCCACCTCGCTTCCTGAATCTGCTTCCTCATCGGTAGAATGGGGGCGCAGTGCCCCTCCCCAGGGAGGACAGTGCGAAAGGTACAGGCGGTTTTTCTGAGCCAGGAATGTGCGAACCGTTTGGAGAGGGAAGCCAGTCTCAGTACAAACAACTCTCACAGCCAGGGGAGGGTGGAATGATGTGCATGAGATCATTAAGCCTGGAGGGCTCCCTGGAGAGGTGGCACTGGGGCTGGGTGGCCCTGAAGGACTTCTTTGAGGTGGAGGTGGGGGCAAGGAGTGGGGAAGGAGACCTGGCAGAAGGAATAGCCCGGGCCAAGGCCTGGGGGCCTGAAACAGAAGAGGCCCCACCAACAACCGCTGCCATTTCTTTGCGCTCAGGCACGCGGACTCCGTGAAGCTGGGATCGTCGATCCCACTTCCCAGGAAAGGCAGGTGAAGGGCCGGTGCCAGGGGCCGCAGGGCTGGTGAGCCTGCTCGCTTCCCGCTGTCCTGTGTGCTGGGAGAAGTGTGGCTCGGGCTCTCGGAGCCAGCAGAGCCGGAGTGGAGGAGCAGCATGGCTGGGGAGCGCGCAGGGGCCCGCTCGCTCGTGTGGGTCTGGGCTGCGGCCAGGGGCCGTGGGGAGCCGCTGAGGGTTTTGGAGTCAGGAGAGACATGGCCCAGGCAGGTCCCTCGGCGCTGTCCCGGGCCTCCTGCGCTTGCCACTCTGCATCCAGCCACGCCGCACCCCCCACCCCCACCCCCGCTGCCGCCCAACCGCACGGAGAAGCCATGTGTGACGGTGGAGAATGTAAAAATATATATGCCACCGAAAAGCAACAACAGGCTGACAGCACACAGCTATAAATACTCCGGCGGGCGCAGAAATGTTCCTCCCGGCCCGCTTCCTGCTGCCTGGGGGCCGAGGGCGTGGTGTTCGACGGGTGGGCGGGGGCACGCAGGAAGGGAAAGCCAAGGGGCCGCCATCTGCGAGCCCTCTCCTGCCCTTGCCCCAGATGGCCGGGGCGCAGCCACGCTGACCCCGGGAGCCTCTGTGGAGTTCAGCTCTGCCCCTGCCCCGCTGTTCCTTCTCTGAGCATGCTGTTCCCCTCTCGGTACCTCTGCCCATCCCGGGGGCCTCAGCCCCAGAGCCACCCCCCCCCCAGGAGACGCCCGGGCCCCCTCCACTGCTCACATCCTCCCAGGCCTGCAGCAGCACCGGGGCCTTGCGGGTCTCCGTGGGTGGTGGGCTGCCGCTGGTGCAGGCGGAGCCAGGACCCGTGCCCGGGGGTGCGCCCAGGAGCCTGTGTCCCCGAGAGGCCTCCTCGTTGGCAAGGCAGAAGCAGCCTCCTTTATGATTAATGGATGGGGCAGGGCTGATGACAGTGGGAAGCAGCCTGGCAGCTCCCAGGGGAGTCTGGAGGTGAAAAGGCAGGGGCAGCGGCCTGGAAGGAGAAGAAAAGACGGAGGAGGAGGAGGAGGGAGTCCCTGTGCTTCCTTCGAGGAGGGCTGGACACCGACCCGCCGGGGAGAGCGGGAAACGCTGCCCCTCTCGGACCTGCCCTGGCGCCCACTGCCCAGCGTTCGGCGTAAAGGCAAGGCTGGGGGGGGGGGATTCGTTAATTTCCAGACCTTTCCAGACCACCAACGGGGCTCGGTGGAGACAGCACGCGAGCCATTCTTGCAAGTTTTACCTAATTTTCTAGTAGCCACTTTTTTTAAAAAAAGAGAGACTGACACAGACACAGACAGAGAGGGATCTTCCATCTGCTCATTTGCTCCCCCAGTGCCGCCAACAGCCGGAGCTGGGCCAGGCCAAAGCTGGGAGCCAGAAACCCAGTCTTGGGTCTCTCACAAAGGTAGCAAGGACCCAATTGCTGGAGACGCCACCTGCTGGCTCCCAGGGCGCGCACTGGCAGGAAGCTGGAGTTAGGAGTGGAGCCAGGACTCAAATCCAGGTGTCCCAGCATGGGAACTGGGCGTTCCACTGGGACCAACACCAGCCCTGAGCAGTCACATTTTTAAAAAGTCAAAACGAGCCAAGGAAGTGAATTTTAAGTTTTATTTTACCCAATATACTCTAAATATCATTTCTACAAGTAATGATGGGACAGTGCTGTTGCCCTGGGCTCTCGACTCCATATGTACGGCCAGCATCGAGTGCCCAGGGCCTGGCATAGAGTGGATGCTCAGCGAATGTTTGTTGAATGACTGACATGCACAGAATTGAGTGAACAAATGGTGTAGGGCTCTGTTAGGTCAGAAGCCAGACCCCCAGCATGGGCCATGGGAGCAGGTGTGGTGATAACTGCTGTTCCCACCTCTGTAGCCAGTTCTCTCTGTGACTGTGAACCCCCGCCCCCCCCTTCCTGGGCCTCAGTTTCCCCATATGTGCAGTGACCCGGGGGTTGGAGTTCATGATTTTCCTGGGCTCTCACTACCGGTAGAGCTCAGGAGATGGGAGTCAGGCCCTCGGCACAGTTCCCTGCTCTGCACCCCCCCCACCCCTCTGCCTGTGTGTAGGAGACACCAAGCCCCTGGGAAGGCCTCCAGGAGATCTGCTGTGCACAGTGGAGCCAGGCCCTGGGGGCAGAGGCGGGAGAAGGATGGGGAAACCACGCAGGGCTCCTGTCACACGCTGGCCTTGGCCCAGGCATCAAGGCCAAGGTCGGTGCTGGGGCTTGGCTCCCCTCCCACTGCCGTCGTCACCTGCATATTTGTCTGGAGTTGGGAAGAGGGCAGGGCTGGGACTACCCCCTTTGTTTCTGCAGAGAAGGAAAGATGAGCCAGCACCAGTCCAAGGCAAAGCTGGCCACAGTCATGGGCCTCTGTTTTCCTCATCTGAAAAATGGGTACACAGCACACCCTTGTCCCATCAAACATCAGAGCAGTGATCTGGGGCAAGATGCTTCCTCTTTTTGTACCTCAGCGTCCTAGTTTGTAAATGGGGATCATGATGGCACCAACCATATAAGATTGCCGTGCCAATAAGGTATGCTAACACACAAAGCATGGGCAAGAGTGCCTGGCACGCTGCCAGGCCGTGTGAGTGACAGGTGGCAGCCTCAGCTGAGGGGTGTGCCCAGGGCTTGCCGACTCTGAAGTCCTCTCCGGAGAGGCCAGCGCCTCTGGGCCTCTGCGAGCTGCAAAGCGCTTTGCTCTCGCCAGGCTCCTGTCCAAGCTGCCTCCGTCCGTGCTTTATAATCCGAAAGGCTCTTGAAAATCATAAATCACTCTGGGGGCCTCAGTGCTCTGTGCGAAGGCTTTCCACACTGCTGAGTGCCGTGCACGCCAGAGACAAGTGACCCCTTTCAAAGACCCCGGCAGGGAGCAGGCGGGAGCGGACAGAGGCCGGTCCCGGAGGACCGCGGCAGCGGCTCGGGCCGCCTCCCGTGCCAGCCCTGAGCAGAGCAATCCCAGCCCGTCTGCAGATTCCTGGATTCCGCTCCGAGGCCAGGGAAGCCTCTGCGATCGCTGACTCAGCGTGAGTGAAGCAGGGATTGGCTCCGTCTTGCCTGCAATTGTGCCTTTCCTGTTTTTCTGTCTACGTGAAGGCAATGAACTGGACAGAGCAGGCTGGAGAGTGGGTCGTCCTGGGCCGCCCAATGACCTTGCTCCGGAGGTCCCCGCTGTTGAAGAAGTGATGGGCGTGCGGGGCCTGGGGACAAGGAGAGGCCGCGGTCTTCACACCGCAGCTGGGGTCGTGTCAAGGCCCTGGGCTGGGTAGTTCCTAGTTCCCCCTCTGCTACGTTGCCATCTCTGACCTCAGCTGAGCTCTTTACTCCTCTGATTCTGAGTCCCTCGACTGTCCCATGCAGCGGATAAGCTCGTGGTGTGTGTGTGTGTGTGTGTGTGTGTGTGTCATCAGGTGGCCTGGTGTGCAGCCAACGCCAGCCTCCTCCTCTGACACGGAGCTGGGGGCCTCGGATAAGGGTGAAAGGAAGGGAAGGCAGCCCCTCCTGGGCAGAGGCACGAGCATGAGTTTCCACGTCACGGAGACCTGGGTTCAAATCCTGGCGCCGCAACACATCGTTGTGTGTCTCTGGGGAGTCACGTTGCGGCTCCAAGCGCGCGCCTTCTCAGCTGTAAGGTGAATCTAAGAGGGGTGGGTGCTTGGTGTAGCAGGCAGGTGCTGCCTGGGATTCACACGTTTTACATGGGAGTGTCCGGTTCCAGTCCCTGCGCCGTGCCTGACGCCAGCTTCCGGCTACTGCACGGCCTGGGTAGTAGTAGGTGATGGTGTAAGTAGTTGGGTTTCTGTTACTCATGTGGGAGACCTGGATTGAGTTCCTGGCTCCTGGCTTTGGGCCTGGCCCAGCCCCAGCTATTGAGGGCATTTAGGGAGGGAACCAGAGGATGTGTATGTCTGTCTTGCTTTCTCTCTCTCTCTCTCTGCCTTTCAGATAAAAAAATATTTTTTAAGTTTTTATTTAATGAATGCATTTTTTCATAGATACAACTTTAGGAATACAGTGGTTCTTTCCCCCACACCCACCCTCCCCAATAATTTTTTAAAGATTTATTTATTTATTTATTTATTTGAAGGGTGGAGTTACAGAGAGGCAGAGAGAAAGAGAGAGAGAGAGAGAGGTCTTCCCTCCGCTAGTTCACTCCCCAGATGGCTGCAGCTGTGCAAATCTGAAGCCAGGAGCCAGGAGCTTCTTCTGGGTCTCCCAACCAGGTGCAGGTGCAGGGGCCCAAGGACTTGGGCCATCTTCTACTGCTTTCCCAGGCCGTAGCAGAGAGCTGGATCAGAAGTGGAGCAGCCGGGACTTGAACCAGCACCCATATGGGATGCCGGTGCTGCAGGCAGGCGGCTTCACCCACTAAGCCACAGTGCCGGCCCCCAAAATAAATAATTTTTAAGAAGGAAATAGGCTGGTGCCACGGCTCACTTGGCTAATCCTCCGCCTGCAGCGCCGGCATCCCAGATTCTAGTCCCGTTTGGGGCGCCGGATTCTGTCCCGGTTGCTCCTCTTCCAGTCCAGCTCTCTGCTGTGGCCCGGGAGGGCAGTGGAGGATGGCCCAGGTCCTTGGACCCTGCACCCACAAGGGAGACCAGGAGGAAGCACCGGGCTCCTGGCTTCGGATCAGCACAGCGTGCTGGCCGCAGTACGCCAGCTGTGGCGGCCATTTAGGGGGTGAACCAATGGAAAAGGAAGACCTTTCTCTCTGTCTCTCTCTCTCACTGTCCATTCTGCCTGTCAAAAAAAGAAAAGAAAAGGGCATAATGATAACCTCCACCCTGTATAATGCTTACAAGGATTCAGACACGTGACAGATATGACATGCATGGCACAAACTCAGACATGTGAGACCTGCTTGATGCATGGTGGGGGGATTCTACCCCCAAACTAGATGGGGTGTCCCTTTCCCTCCCTGATCCCAGGGCCTTCACACCTGGGGCTCTGCAGCCCCCACCCCCCTCCCACAGTCCCTCTCCTTCTTGTCCCTGTTCTGCCCATCTCTCCAGGCTGCATGGCGCTGACTGTCGTGTAAAACTCACCTCCTCTCTGAGCCCTTCACACAAACCAGGCAAGAGCCAAGTGCCTTCAGAGCCAGAGGCGGGTCAAGGCTGCAGTCACAGACGGTTGAACGGGCACCATGGGGCTCCCTGCCCTCTGGGCACACGCAGCTCCTCCATCTTGCTGCCATCTCGCTGGCCTCTCCGGCCCTACCTCCTCTCCCTCGCCTTCACTCAAGGGCAACACATGAGGCCTTTCCCTCCCACCTCGTGCAGTGTCCCCACGTCCCCACACCCCTTTGCTGGACACTGCCCGTGGTGGATGCAAGTCCCCGTCTAATTTGAGCTGTGGCCTCCAGGCCCCCTGGGGGCCAGGTGGGTGGTCCTCAGCCATGGTTCCATCCCTAGCAGCCAGCACAGTGTCCACTCCCCAGAAGGCAGCCCGTATACTTGTGGGGAGTGAATGACTCACGAGGGGGGAGGACCGTGTGGTCATCTGGCGTCCTCAGCTCTCGGAGGTCAGCGGTGTGGCAAGGGGCCAGCACTGGCTGGACAGCAGAAACAGTCCCTGCCCGCCACATCCTCAGGGATCCTGTGGATGTTAGCAGCCGGGGATCCTCCCCCACCCCTTATCTGATACTTCCCAATCAGCAGTTGCCAGCAAGGGGGACAGAACCCACTGCACACTGAATTCCCCTGGAGAATTTTTAAAAATTCTTTGTTTGAGGGGCTGGTGCTGTGGCTCAGTGGGTTAAAACCCTGGCCTAAAGCACCATATGGGTGCTGGTTCTAGTCCCGGCTGCTCCTTTTCCGAGCCAGCTCTCTGCTATGGCCTGGGAAAGCAGAAGAAGATGGCCCAAGTCCTTGGGCCCCTGCACCCATGTGGGAGACCCGGAGGAAGCCCCTGGCTGCTGGCTTCGGATTGGCTCAGCTCTGGCCATTACAGCCAATTGGGGAGTGAACCAGTGGATGGAAGACCCCCCCCCCCAACTCTTTCAAATTAAAAAAAAAATTCTTTGTGTGAAAGGTAGAGTGGGGGCTGGCGCTGTGCGGGTAGCAGCACCAGCATCCCACATGGACACTGGCTTGAGTCCCGGCTGTTCCACTTCCAATCCAGCTCCCTGCTGATGGCCTGGGAAAGCAGTAAAAGATGGCCCAAGCGCTCCCCTGTACCTGCATGGGAGACCTGGAAGAAGCTCCTGGCTCCTGGCTTCAGATCAGTTCAGCTCCGGCCATTGCTGCCATTTGGGGAGTGAACCAGAGGATGAAAGACCTCTCTCTGCCTCTCCCTCTCTCTCTGTCTGTGACTCTACATCTCAAGTAAATAAATAAATCTTAAAAAAGAAAGAGAGAGAGAGGGAGAGATGGAGAGACAGAGAGAGAGAGAAGAAGGGAGGGAGGGAGAGAGGGACGGGGAGAGATGGAGAGACAGAGAAAGAGAGAGAGAGAGATCTTTCACTCGCTGGTCCACTTCCTAAATGGCCAGGAATTCCATCCGGGTCTCCCACGTGGGTGCAGGGCCCCAGCACTTGGACCATCTCCTGCTGCTTTCCCAGGCGCATTAGCAGGAAGCTAGGTTGGCAGCAGAGCAGCTGGGACTGAAGCTGGTGCTCCAGTATGGGATGCCAGTACTGCCGGTGGCTTCACCCGCTGCACCACAAGACTCGTGCTCCCCCACCCCACCCCAAACACTTTTGAACACCAGGGCCACTTGGGTGCCACCCCTCCCCTGAGATTCGGACTCACATAGTCTGGTGTGGGGCCTGATGATTGACTTTAGTCAAAATCTTAGGTGACGAAATACGCACCTGTGCGGCAGCGAAAGGACAGGGGGGTTAAGTGAATGGATCTGTGTGCGCACACGAGCCTTCCTGGAGCTGGCAGGCTGCGGCCGACACTGACGTGACCCCTGGCCATGCCCCACGGTGCAGGGGAAAGTGTGCCGGCTTTATGGCCACTGCAGACCTGAGTTGGAATCCCAGCTCGGGGCGGGAGGTGAGGGGGCTTGGGCAAGTCGCTTCACCTGCCTGAGTTTCTGATTGGGGCAATCAAAATTCCTGCCTCACAGCTTGGCTGGGAGGAATCAGTAAGAGAATGTCACGTGCAAGGAGCCTCAAACGTTCATGAACACATGGAAGTAGAAGATAAAGGTGGGACAGGGCGGCAGCCTGGGCGTCTGCTATATCGTATCGGAGGGCCTGGGTTCGAGTCCGGCAGTAGATGACTCAAGCAGTTGGATCCCTGCTGCCCATGTGGGAGCCCTGCACTGTGTTTCTGGCTCTTGGTCTTTATGGGTAGTTTGAGGAGTGAGCTGGTGGACGGGAGCTCTCTGTTGCTTTGTTCCTCTGTCTGTCATATACATACATACATACATACATACATAACAATCATTAAGAGAGGAGTGTAACCTGGCACTAAACCATTCCTAGCCGTCCTGCTTCTGGAACAGGGTTTCATACTTGGCAGGGCAGCTCCTTGCTGTTGTCTTCTGAAATAAAAAGGTTTGTGAAACAAGAAAAAGGGAAAGAAAGGGAGGAAAGGAAAAGAACTAAAAGATAAGCTTATTTTTGGTGCCAAGTGCGAAGTTTTAAATTGGGGCTGACGTTGTGGTGCGGTGTGTTAAGCTGCCGTAATCCACATGAGTGCCAGTTTGAGTCCTGGCTGCTCTGCTTCTGATCCAGCTTCCTGCTGATGGCCTGGGCAAGCAGAAGATGGCCTAAGTCCTTGAGCCCCTGCCACCCATGGGGGAGACTCAGATGGAGTCCCTGGGCTCCTGGCTTCAGGTTGGCCCAGCCCCGGCCATTGTGGCTGTTTGGGGAGTAAACCAGCAGATGGAAGACCTCTTTCTCTGTCTCTGTCTCTCTCTGTGTCTCTGTCTCTCTCTGTGCGTGTGTGAGTGTGTGTGTGTGTGTGTGTCTGTCTGTCTCTTCCACTGTGTCTGCGGCTCTGCCTTTCAAATAAATAAAATAAATCCATACATAATTTTTTTGTAACATGTAAGCTCCATGAACCTTTTGAAATACACTTGTCCTTGACCGTCTGGGGCAGGGCCCAGCCATCAGGGGTGCTCCATCTGGCCTGAGTCTGCTGTCTTCCTGGACACACCAGGGGGTCAGGAAGGGAGGACAGGCATGGCCCAGAGCGGCCTAAGCACCTGATGGGAAGAATAGTGAACTGGGAGAGAGGAACTGTGGTGCTGCCCTGGTTCTGGTCCATCACAGCATGTGGCCATGGCCAAGTCACCCCCGCCTCTGGGCCTTGGTAACCCCATTCAGCCCAGCCCAGGGAGGCAGACAGACCAAACATGGCAGCTCTCCAGCCTCGGCATCCTTGGTGCTTATCTATAAGAAAGAGCCCATCAGGGTGCACGCCTTGTGCCAGCTCTGTGCTCAGTGGTGTCGAGCGGGCAGCTTGAAGTGGGCCGTGGTGGGACTGGGGCTGGCATCATCACAAGGGGCTGGCATCATCACAAATCCCCTCACTCTGGGGCCAGCACTGTGGTGCAGCCGGTTAAGCTGCTGTCTGCATTGCCAGCATCCCATGAGGCTGTCAGTTCGAGTCCCATCTGCTCTATTTCTGATCCAGCTCCCTGCTGATGCACCTGGGAAAAGCAATGGAAAATGGCCCAGGTGTTTGGGGTTCCAGCCACCCATGTAGAAGACCCCAATGAAGCTCCTGGCTCCTGACTTCTGCCTGGCCCAGTCCCAGCTATTGTAGCCATTGGGGGAGTGAACCAGCAGATGAAAGATCTCTCTCTTTGCGCTCTCTCTCTCTCTCTCTCTCTCTCTGACTTTCAATACATACATAACTCTTTAACAAAGAACCCCCCACCCACTCCCACCAGTTCACCCGTACAGCAGGCAATGGTGGGCACTCGCACCTGCTTGTTAGACACCCTTACCATTTGCCAGCTGTTTACTATGTCCCTGGCCAGGTGCAAGGTGTCAGGCAAGAAGAGACAGAGTCAGAAGCCACAGCCGGACCAGGTGTATTCAGAAGAATGAAGCCTGGGAGGGGCTCACTCCCCAGTGAACGCACAGCGGAGAGCGAGCCTCTTGCCTTACAGACTAGCAGTTTATATAGCACCAAGTTGGGGGAACGGGCTTGGGGGTCTGAGCTGAAGCTGGGCTGCCAAGGTAGAGGGAGAGCCTGGGCTCATTCTGAAGGTCCTGCGAGATGACAGTTTGGGCTGGGAGGGGTTTGGGCTGAGGCTGAGGCTGGACTCTGGGGTGGAGCTGCTGAGCTGGGGGGAGACAGCTTGAGGGGCGTGGGGAGAGCTCAGGCTGATGGCTGGGCTCTTCGGATAGTGATGTGTCCAGCAGTCCAGGCAGGGTGGGGCCGTATTAGAGGGCAGAGAATGGGGGCTACTTGCAGTTAGGGAGGTAGGAGGTCAACGTGTCCTTGATCTATCACAAGGTGTTCACATCTGTCATCTCTAAAAAACAGTTACTTTATTTATTTTTATTTATTTGAAAAGCTGAATGACAGAGACAGGGAGGGAAGGAGGGAGGGAGTGGGAGAGAAACTTCCATCCTCTTGTTCGCTCCCCAAATGGCCACACAGCCAGGCTGCGCCAAGCTGAAGCCAGGAGCCTAAAACTCCATCTGGGTGCCCCAGGTGGGTGGCAGGGACCCAAGCACTGGGTCACCTGCTGCTGCTTTCCCAGGCGCGTTAGCAGGGAGCTGGATGAGAAGCAGAGCGGCCGGACTGGAACCAGCCCTTTGATTTGGGATGCCGGCATGACAAGCTAAGGCTTACCCCTGGCATGGCAACCAACCCCGGCCCCCACATCTATCATCTCGTGTAACTGGAACAACCCTAGCAAGTGTTCAGAGGGAGAAAGTCAGGCTCCCCTGGCTGGCAGTGGAATTTTGCAGGCCTAATACGTACTACGTTATTCCTCTACATCCATCTCTGTCTCCTTTCAAGGTCCAGAAAGCAACCTTCCCAAAGCCACGTACTGGCTCTGAGGCTGTGGGGTCAGTCTTGGAACTGCACCTGCCAGCCTCCTTCTCTGCCAAGCCCCTGCCCCTACCTGGGTCATCCAGCTGACCCCGCCCCGCGCCCCTGCAGGTCGAAGGCAAGCTTGGCTGAAATGATTTCTCTGGCCCTTTCCAGCCCTGACTTCTTCGGTATTTAAATCAGCACATGAATATTTCACAAGCAACCCCGGGCGAAAATAACCCCCTGCCTGGTTATGTCAGGCTGCGGCCCGTCGCTGGGCCACGGCTCCCTTGCTATTTACGAGACATGCGATTCCGCAAGGCCTCCCAGCAGCAGCCCTGGCGAATCGATAGTCTTTAAATAAGTAATTAGACAGCTGGGAGGGAGCAGCGGGGTAGAAACTCATTCTCCCAGGTCCACTGTTAAGGGCTCAGTTCTGTTTCTCTGTCAGGGTCGGTAACAGGGCCGGGAGAGGGGGCAGAGATGGGAAGGGCACAGGAGAAGAGGTGACATTGACATTGACGGAGCACTTCCTGATCGCCATTGTTCTCTTGAAGTCATTGGGGCCCAGAGAGGGGAAGTCCATGGCCCCAGGGCCACAGCTTCCAGGTGGCAAAGGCTAGGGTTGGAGGGGGATTCTGCCTTCAAGGCAGGGCGTTCCCTCCTTGGGCTGTTGTGTGGGGTGGAGAGGAGGCAGGCTGGAGGGTGTCCACTGACATCTTGGCCTCCACACCGTGGGGGTCAGGAGCTTTTCCTCCCCACTCATGACAACCAAAAATGTGTCGAGACAACGCCCAGTGTCCCCTGGGTGGGAGCAAGATCACCCCCAGCTGTGAGCGACCCTCGAGACAGGATGGTTTGCTTCTAGGGTAAGGTTAAAACCCTTCCCTGCATCTACACACGCAGCTCTGGAGGGAGCAGACCGGGTGGACCACTCACTTGGCTACTCACTGAGCTGTGTGAGCTTGGGCAAGTTCTCGACTTCTCTGTGCCTCAGTTTCTTTCTCTAAAATGGGAGCTTCCCAACAGCCTAGCATGCGGTCTTAGTGAGTTTGCAGGCACAAAGCATCCGGAGCAGTGCGTGGCACGCTGTTGTGATCCTGGGGCCTGCATGACCAAGGCCCAGCCCCCCCGTGCCCCTCCCCCACAATGATACCAAGCCCTGCCCTGTAAGAATGGGGGAAAAGTCGTATGTTCGACACCTTCTGCGGTTCCTCCCTTCATGGAGTGCGGTCTTTCCCCGGCCCCAGAGGAGTGCAGAAAGCAGCAGCAGGGATGGCCGCTGGACAAAGGAAGCCCGAGCAATGAGAACTAACACTGCCACTTCCCTCCCCTGCCCCGCGAGGACAGCGCGCACGCCGCACAATGGTATCACCAAAGCATCCGATGGGAGCACAGCTCCTGTATCATCCAGGAAGCCATAAAAACACACATAAACAAGTGCACTGCATCACTGGCGCGGGGCATCCCGGGTTATTGGTCTGTAGCGTGTGTTTTGTTATGCTGACGCCTGTTGGAAACAAGCTCCCAGAATGCTGTCTTGTTGGTACTTGGGACAAATTGTATCCAGAAAGGCATCCCGGGCCTGTCCCTACAGAAACTGCCACCAATCAGGTTGTGAGTGTGTGAGGGTGTGCGTCTGTGTGTGTGAGTATTGGGTGGGTGTGGGTATGAGAGTGTGTGTATGCATGCGTGTGTGTGTCTGTGAATGTGTAGGTGTGAGAATGTGTGATTGTGCATGGATGGTGTGAGTGTATGTGTGTGTGAATTGGTGTGTGAGAGTATGCATGTGTGTCTGAATGGGTGTGTGTGTGGGTATGAGTGTGTATATGTATGAGTGTGTGTATATGTATGTGTCTGCGAATGTGTAGATGTGAGAATGTGTGATTGTGTATGGATGGTGTGAGAGTGTGAGTGTGTATCAGCCAAACCTCGCTCACATGCCACACCTACACACCAGGGAGGCTGGGGCAGGTGGCCTGGCTGTGTGCCCAGGAGGGAAAGGCAGGTTGGCCAACAGTCAGGGCCGGGAGCTGCAGGGCAGGGGGACTGGCCCTCACGCAGCTCAGCATCTGAGGGCGGGAGGTGGGGCTGGGGGGCGTGGCAGCTAGCTGGGGTTCAGAGTGGGAATTCCTTTTATTTGTAAGATTTTTTCAAATTTTATTTATTTGAAATTCAGAGTTACACTGAGAGAGGAGAGGCAGAGAGAGAGAGAGAGGTCTTCCATCTACTGGTTCACTCCCTAATTGGGCCAACAGCCAGAGCTGCGCCAATGTGATCCCAGAAGCCAGGAGCTTCTTCTGGGAGTGAAAGGGCCCAAGGACTCGGGCCATATTCTGCTGCTTTCCTAGGCCATAGCAGAGAGCCGGATCGGAAGTGGAGTAGCTGGGACACGAACCGGTGCCCATATGGCACTGCAGGCAGTGGCTTTACCTGCTGCACCATGGCACCGGCCCCAAGGGGATTCCTTTTTTGTGGCCCCATCCCATGGGTCGCTGGAAGTCCCTCTCCTTTTCCCTAGAGACACCCCTGGCACCAGTGATAAGTTCCAGACCCCGGGCTGCAGAGAACAGGCTAGAAGCCCGGGTCATTCCCTGACAGGCTGTGTTCTCTGCCCCTGGCCCAGCACCGTTTCCTTTTGAGGCGGGAAGGAGGGGGGCTCTCTCTGCAACACAGGTCCACAGACATTCCCACAGGCCAGGGCGCCCAACAGACTAGTGCTTGGGAGACCCGGAAGCTGACTGCCCACGTACGTGCGCCCCCTCGCCCTGAGCCAGTGGCAGCCGACGTGCACCCCTCTGGCTGACCAGCATCTGTGGGGGAACCCCCCCACCGCCCACACTAGGAGCTGAGTGGGGCACATTCAGGCTGGCCTCTTGTGCCCCAGAGACTGCACTGTGGACGGTGCCCACGGCCCCTGGGGACTGTGAGTCGTTACAGTGACACTGAGGCCCAGGGACAGACGGTTCAAGCCTGCCCCAGCAGAGTGCCGCCCAATGGGGCAGCATCGCGGGCTGGGCTGCAGTGACCAGCTGGCAGGCAGCAGCCTCCCACGTGGCACCTTGGTGGGTCGGAGTTCTCTGGTTGCTGTCAAGCCTGTTCCTCCAGTTTCCCTGTCAATTGCATTAGCTACCTGATACTCTGCAAACAACTCCTCCAGGTGAACCACAGCCCGGGCCAGCGCCCTGGCTCCTGAGTCCTGGTACTGCACCAGGTCACCGCCAGCCCCCTCC
Source organism: Sylvilagus floridanus (assembly GCA_949820135.1). Classification (NCBI taxonomy): domain Eukaryota; kingdom Metazoa; phylum Chordata; class Mammalia; order Lagomorpha; family Leporidae; genus Sylvilagus; species Sylvilagus floridanus. The sequence goes on along the minus strand of OX463243.1, from coordinate 89,068,163 downwards.
AGGCTTGCTATCCTACGTGCTTCACCCACCTGCAAGGCAAAGCCAAGCCCCCATCACTCCCCTGCAGGAAATGCTGAGCGAATCTCCAACCAACCCATCTTTTCACACCCCTTCAACTGTCGGATCCACAAGGGGCTCTGGAAAGAACCAGTGTCATTGTTTTTTTGTTTTTTTCTGCTGTACTCTGCATTTAAGTTTATTTTTAAAAATTTGGTTTGAGAGCGAGAGAAACTTATTCATTGGTTCCCTCCAGCCCCCAAATGCCCAAAGCAGCCAGGGCTGGGCCAGGACTTGGCCAGGACTTGGGCCAGGGCCAGAGTCAGGAGCCAGGAACTGAATCCAGTGTCCCCAAACGGGGACAGGAACCCAATTGCTTCAGCTATCAACTTGAGCAGGAATTGAACTCAGTTACACAGGCATCCTAACCAGCACCCTAAACTAAGCCAAATGCCCACCCCCATGTTTGAATTAAAAACATTATTCTGAGAAAGGGCTTGGGGCACCAAAGGTGAGGAGGGCTGTGGCCTCTGGGCTCTAGTGCCAGGACTGTCCCCACAGCACAGTATACAAGACCCTGTCCTGTGAGACCCCTACTGGCTTGAGGAACTAACCTCCCCCCTCCCCCCACCAGTCTTTCTGGAAAGAGCTTCCTCCTCTTCCCACTCTCTCTAGGTAGGTGGTCCCTCTCCAGTCAGCAGCTCCCCCAAGCCTGCCACCTGGGTCTTTTCCCGCAGGTTCTGCTATTTTAAAAACAAACTGGGGCATGGGGGGGGGGGCAAAGCTGTGGCATAGCAGGTTAAGCTGTTGCCTGCACTGAGTCCCGGCTGCTCTACTTCTGATCCAGCTCCCTGCTGATGCGACTGGAAAAGCAGTGGAAGACGGCCCAAGTGCTTGGGCCCCTGCACCCACGTGGAAGACCAGGAAGAAGCGCCTGGCTTCAGCCTGACCCAACCCCAGCTATTTCAGCCATTTGGGGAGACAGAGATCTCTTGCCTCTCTGGCCTTCAAATAATCAAAATAAATAGAAGAAACCTGAAACTGGGGGAAACCATTTTCCTCTCCCCTAGTGAGGACTCTGGGGCCGAGGGCTGGCTCGTTGTCCACCATGCAGAAGCCAGTCCTAGTAGGAGAGGGACTCTGGAGGGGGGATGGGGGGTTAGGAAGGAGGAGAGAGAAGAAAGGTGGAGGGGCAGGCCTTGTAGCACAGTAGGTTAAGCCACAAGTCCCGGCTGCTCCACTTAGGATCCAGCTCCCTGCTAATGCACCTGGAAAAGCAGCAGCAGATAGCCCACGTGCTTGGTTCCCCGCACCCACGTGGGAGACCTGGGTGACCTGGGTGGAGTTCCAGGCCTGACTTTTGCCTGGCCCAGCCCCCACTGCTAGGATCATTTGGGAAGATCTCCCTCGAGTCCCCCTCCGCACCTCAAATCTGCCTTTCAAAGAAAGATGGAAAGAAAGAAACAAAGAAGCGTTGGGGAGCCAGCTGGTCCAGCTCTGGCCCTGCCCTCCTGGCCACCTGCTTACCCTTCGCTTGCTTGAGGCGCCCCCCCCACCCCATTTTGCCTGTTAGAGATGGAGTTGCCTCCCACACTCCTGCTGAGCCCCAGCGACTGCACAGAGCTGGGCACTAGGTAGGTACCGGGTCAAAAGCAGGTAGAGGGCAGAGTGATTGCTCTACTGGGCGGGGGCGGGGGCGGGGCGCTGGTGGCAATTCCAGGAGTGGGAGGAGACAGCGAAGGGGAGGGGCTTCCTGGCGGCTGGTGGAGGTTAGAGAGGTCGGCAGGGGCCAGGTTGGAAAAGGCTGGAGCAGCAGCAGCTGCTGGGTCTGCAGCCCAGGTGCTCCTGATAGTGCCCCGTGCACCTCAGACTCACGGGCGGCCCAGCTCAGGCCGCTGCGCCCTCCGCTCCCCTGCCAGGACCGGGCAGCCCAGCTCAGGCCGCTGCGCCCTCCACTCCCCTGCCAGGCCGGGTACCTCGCCTCCTGGCGGGCAGAAGGGAACCCGCTGGGAACAGGGCAGGACTGAGCCACACAGGTGGGCCCAGCTGATCCCGGGCAGCACCTTTGATTAAGACTCGGGAGGGGGCAACGCTTCTCACCACTGACCCCCAGGCCTCCCAGCCCCGGGCCGGTCAATGTTGACCAGATCGATCTCTCCCACGCTTGGAAGCCAGTGGTCAGCTGCTGACCGCACCGTCAATTATTCAGGCTCCCTGGGACAACCACCAAGAGGAGGCTTTAACTACAGCCCTGCTCCGTTGTCCTCACTCCCCCGGCTTTTCTCGCCTGGGCCTGGGCACAGGTGGACATCCGGTCAGCCAACCCAGAGCACCTGCTCCAGACACTCCCCAGTCAGCGGCTCAGCCCGGCACCTCGAGGTCCTCACGAGTCTGGGCGGCGTCCTTGGGCAGAACTGGGATCAGCCCCTGAAGAGAGGTAAGTTTAGGTCCCGGTCCAGGGGATACAGACTTTCCCTGTCTCCAGAGACAGGCACTGTGGGGAGCCACTCGTCCACACGAGGGTGTGGTGGCCATGGAGATGTATCTGTCCATGCGCGGAATCGGGGCTCTCCTTAAGTAACAACTGGAATTTTAAATGTGCTTGAAGATTAACAAGCTTTCGGCGTCATGCATCCTCTCGCGACCTTAGGTCATTTTTGAAACCTGGTGGTGAGTGACTGAAGCACATTTGTTCAGCAGTTGTTGTTGAGTGGGCTGGGCGCAGTATTAGGGGCTCTAAGGTGAGGTGGGAGCATCGATTTTGCCCTTGAGTAATACAAAGCTACATCAGGAAGTTCATGGAAAATGGAATTAGACGATAAGTTTATTTTGATGTGAAAATGTTTTGAAATCCAGGGCTGGCATTGTGGCGTAGGAGGTTAGGCTGCTGCCTGCAGCACGGGCATCCAGTATGGGCGCCAGTTTGAGTCCCAGCTGCTCCACTTTTGATCCAGCTCCCTGCTAATGAGCCTGGGAAGCAGAGGAGGATGGCCCAAGTGCTTGGGCCCCTGCACCCACATGGGAGACCTGGAAGAAGCTCCTGGCTCCTGGCTTTGGCTCAACCCAATTGTGGCCATTGAAGCCATTTGGGGAGTGAACCAGCAGATGGAAGCTCTCTCTGTCTCTCCTCTCTCTCTCTCTCTCTATCTCTCTGTAATTGTGCCTTTCAAATAAATAAAATCTTTAAAATGTTTTTTTTTTTTTGGAAATCTGTATATACATACGAGCAGTCTTCAAAAACTTCCAGGATGGGGCCAGCGCCATGGCACAGGTTAATCCTCAGCCTGTGGCACCGGTATCCCTTATGGGTGCCAGTTCTAGTCCCAGCTGCTCCTCTTCCAATCCAGCTCTGCTGTGGCCTGGAAAAGCAGTGGAAGATGGCGCGAGTGCTTGGGTCCCTGCACCCATGTGGGAGACCCAGAAGAAGCTCCTGGTTCCTGGCTTCGGATCGGCACAGCTCCAGCTGTTGCGGCCATTTGAGGAGTGAACCAATGGAAGAAAGACCTCTCTCTCTCCCTCTCACTGTCTGTAACTCTACCTCTCAAAGAAATAAAATGTTTTTTGGCCGGCGCCGTGGCTCAACAGGCTAATCCTCCGCCTTGCGGCACCAGCACACCAGGTTCTAGTCCCAGTCGGGGCACTGGATTCTGTCCCGGTTGCCCCTCTTCCACGCCAGCCCTCTGCTGTGGCCCAGGAGTGCAGTGGAGGATGGCCCAAGTGCTTGGGCCCTGCACCCCATGGGAGACCAGGAAAAAGCACCTAGCACCTGGCTCCTGCCATCGGATGAGCGCGGTGTGCCGGCCGCAGCGCGCTGTCCGCGGCAGCCATTGGAGGGTGAACCAACGGCAAAAGGAAGACCTTTCTCTCTGTCTCTCTCTCTCACTGTCCACTCTGCCTGTCAAAAAAATAAATAAATAAAAAATAAATAAATAAATAAATGTTTTTTAAAAAACTTCCAAGATAATGAATTTTATGCAAAAACTGCATGAATTTCAAATTGTATTTGAAAAGCAGAGCAACAGAGAGAGAGAGAGAGAGAGAAAGAGAGAGAATCTTCCATCCACTGGCTCACTCCCCCAAATGGCTGTAATAGCCAGGTCCAGGCCAAATGGAAGCCAAGAACCACAACTCTATGCTGGTCACCATGTGGGTACAGGGACCCAAGCACTTGAGCCATCTTCCGCTGCTTTCCCAGGTGCGTTAGCAGGGAGCTGAATTGGAAGTGGAGCAGAACAGGGCCCAGCACTCCACATGATCTGCCGGTGTCACATTTGACAGCTTAGCCAGCTGTGCCACAACACTGGCCCCAGATCTCAAAAATCTTTTTGCCCCCAAATAGTTACCTTTTAATTCTGTTTTTCTGTGGACTTTTGATGTACCCTAGTGGTAGTACTCGGTGCAAATAATAAGGGCGTTTGTGATGTGTCTGGATGTAAACACTCCCTGTGCTTTAACACGTGCGACCCTCATAACATGCCAGCAATTTTCCAGGAGGCCCAGGAGCCCCCACTAAACCACAGGGATCTTTTCCAAGCCCCCAGCGGATACCTGAAACCTAGATATGCCGTATTTTTCCTATACATGCATATCTGTGATAAAGTTCAATTTATAAACAAGACACAGTGAGAGTGATTAATAGTAACTTATCATAAAATGGAACAATTACAACAACAGACTGTAATAAAATTGCCGGCCCCCCGCTCCTCTTGTGCTCTGGGGCCATTGTTCGGGCAATACGAGTTCCTGGAGCTTCCGCGGTTCACCTGGCAGGCAGGTAACACACAGGGCACCGGTGCCCCCGGACAAAGGGGTGATTCATGTCCCTGGCAGACAAAGTAGGACGGAACGGTAGCGTGGGATTTCATTGCGCCACTCAGAACAGTGCGTGATTGTTTATTTCTGGAACTTTCCATTTCATCGTATTAGACCGTAGTTAACTGCGGAGAGTGAAGTTGCAGGTAGCAGGTGGACTACCGTAGTACAAGGTCGGGCGGTCCGTGTGAACGATGGGGCAGGATTCGAGCCCAGCCGTCTGATTCCCAGCCCTTGCTCTCACCTCTCAGAGTCACGTGAGGGAGGTCAGTAGATGATGGAAGACGCAGAGGCAGGGCTGTGGAGGGGCTACTGCTGGAAGGGCCGTCTACCCAGGATCTGTGTTGGGGGCGGGGCTGACCCCCGCAGCTGGCTGATTGGAGGTCCCTGAGACTTCTGGGGAGAGGAGTTTGCTGGAGGAAGGCCCACTCCAGGCAGTGAGAACTGCAAGTGTGGAGATGCTGAGGCTTCGGGACTGTGACTGGGACCCTCTCTGAGCCCGGCAAGGAGAGCAGGCAGCGTTCTACCAACACCAAACCTAGGCAAGCCCCTGGCTGTGCCAGCTTCCTCTTGGGTGGTCGGCGGTATTTTTAGAATTCTTACTTTCCTACAGCACCAGCTAGCAGGGACTGGGCCTTCCTCCCTCGTAGTGTCCTCCGTGGATTAGTTCTGTTGCGTCGACTCCTGGTGGAGACCTGAGTGTGGGCCTGGCTGGGACCCCTGGTTTCTCTCCGAGGGAGCTATAGGCTGTTCCACATGCGACCCGGCACCAGCTCTCCCCACTTCACCCCTCTGTCTGCTTTTCCTCCTGCTTCTTGCCAGTTTAATTCTCCTCCCCTCTGATGATTCCAATCTGTGCCAGACACTGGGCTGGGTGCTGGTCAGACCTAAAAAATGACACAAGGGCCTACAGCAATCATGACTGCTGGCGTCTGGGTGAGCGAAGATGATTCACAGTGCACACTGGGACATGTATGAAAGTGAAGAGGGTGCTATTAATAATGATGGTTAATTATTAATTATGCTAGCACCACCGTGCAAGTTCAGGCAAACTGAGATGTGTGGCCACCCCAGCTCATTAGAAGGAAGGAAAAAGGAGAGATCTGACAAACAAGACAGGTAGAAAGGAGTCTTGGCAGGGGTGACAGTGTCTATAAGTACGTGTTCAGGGACAAGTGTGGCATTTAGAGTGACAGTAACCTGGTACATAGGACCCCATGTCCCAGTCCTGAAAGTGGAGTTGGGGAGATTCCAGGGGGATCTCCAGGTGGAAAAATATGGGTAGTTTGATACAACAAGTTCAAGGTGCAAAAATCTTGCTGTTCTGCCACCTCTGCATCCACAGCAGACATCACTAATTGATCACAGCACTCTCCTTCCCACTGGGCCCTGATACAACCTCACAGTCCTCAGTACAGTGCTGGGGGTAGGGGCAGTTGCTGCCTGGGATTGGGACTAAGCCATGGGTACAGGTGTGCACCTGGCTGGAGATGAGGTTGGAGGTCAGATTGAAAGACGGCTAGAATTTGGGAGTAAAGAGTTGACGTGTTCTCTACACGATAGGGATATGAAGATATGAGGGGGAGCAGTTCCAATGGAAGGAAGGAACTGGGCCGGGGAAACCAGCGAGGGCCGTGCTGATACCTGGGCCCTGAACGTGAGTCTGGAGCCCATAATGGGTCTGGTGACCCTGCTTCTGGGTTTCCTCCTAGGTTTCCGGCTCCTGGGTGTAGCCACTTGGTGGGAGGTCCTGATAGGCATCTCCAGCCCCAGAGGTCACTGCACAGTGAAGGCTACCCTAGATTCTGCCCCCAGGGGGAGAGGAACCAAACTGGTTTGTTAGGTTTCACCAGGAGAGATCTAGCAGGCTGGAGAAACCCAGGACTCTGCAGAGAAGGGGAGGGGCCTGCCCTGGTCCTCTTTCCCTAAAGCCAAGAAATGGGAGGCCGGGAGTGCTGTCCGCCACGTTTAGGGGTGACCACAAGGAGAGAGGGACATGGCATTCGCTGGTTGGATGTTTGCCTGCCAAAAGCTGGCCCCTGCCTCAGGGCCACCAGACGGGTGCCAGGGAAGGGCCCATCGGGCTTTGCTCCTGGGAGGTGCCAAGGCCAGGGTGGAGGCCACAGACTCACGGGCACTGTCTCAGTGGGGGTCTAGGGCTGAGGGGCCGGTCGAGGGTGAACTGGAAGATAACACGTGTACCAGGGATGGATCCCCAGGGCCTGGGAGAGGGCTAGGAATGAGTCCCTGGGCCGTGGGGCCTTCAGGGGTCTCCACCTACGACCACCAGGCTTTGGGCTGCGTCCATCAGAGCCAGGGTGCAGAGAAAGGGAACCACTGCCCACAGTCAGATGTGGGTGAGGGGACAGCTGCTTCCCTCTTTCTTCTCCCCAACCCTGGGCTGAGACTGGACAAGGGGTGAGTGTGTGTGTGACGAGACACCACGTGGTCCCCCAGTCCTTTCTCCTTCTCTCTCTCTCTCTCTCTCTCACACACACACACTCACACTTCAACCTCCTATAGCTCCCAACCTAGCTTGCTTGGCAGAGGAAGAAAATTTTGAATCAAATCAGAGCCCCCAGTTTTAAAACAACCAGGTTTAAGCAGAGTGGTTTTTTTTTTAATCAACACAAATGTCAGAGACCAGACCAAGGTTCCATCGAAGGCTCGTGACCTGCCCCCACCCCCGGCATGCCCCCAGCCAGGGCAAGGGGTTCCCAGAGCCCAGTCTATTAGAAAAACCAAACTGTGTTAGAGTCATCCAGCAAGGCCGAAGGGTGGCAGACGCTGCTTCCGCTGGGAGCGCAAGTAGGCTGGACCCTGTTGGGAGTGACTTTAAGGATTGAGGAGGGCACAGGCTCTCCTGGGGCGGGGGGCTGGTGACCTGAGGGGCGTGCAGGAGAGTCTCACACCATCTTTCCACTCACCCTTCCCTTCGAGGTCCTGGGGGAGCTTCAGCTATTGGAGATAGAGTCCCGTGGGCATCGCGGGTCACCATGTTCTTGGTTTTAGCCCCCCAGCCCAGAGCCAGGCTCTGCCAGGCTTGGCTCATGAGCCTCAGGCTGCCCTCCCGCCAGGTGGGCGGGAGAGGGAGAGCATGACTGGAAAGGCAAGAAGGCAAGGGCGCGAGGCCTGGGGACATGGCCACCCTGGGGACACGGCCACGGGTGCAGTGGGGCTCCTGGGAAGCATGGCTCTGAGGGGGGCCAGGGCCCTGAGATGGCGCTCTCCCCCTGGCCTCTTGTCCCTCTCCCCCCATGCCTGGGGCTGCAGCGAGGGTTCAGTTTGGCACCCTCTGAATTTGAGGAGGCATGGAAGGTCAGGGGCCTCCCTAAGGGAGAATTGGGGGTCATCGGGTAGAGGTGAGGCTGCAAGCCGTGGGACAGAAGCCTCGGGGGACAGAGGAGGCTGGGAGGAGGCAGGTGTAGGAAAGAGGGGACAAGCATGGGGACAGGCCTGTGAGCCCTGCCACTGCCAGCCCGCTCCCGGCCGCCTCCCGCCAAGCCTGCTGCCCTGGGAGACCCAGCAGCCCCTGAGTCTGCCCAGGTGGGCAGCCGCACAAGCCCGCCTGCCTGCTGCCCGCCGCCTGCCCCTGCAGCCTTGGCCGCCGTCCTCCCCCTCCAGGCCCCGTCCTGCAGAGCTTCTCTCATCAGCCTCCACCAGCTCGCCCTCCTTCCTGCTGCCTGGCTCCTGCCAAGTGCTGCCTGGCTGCATGCCCCCCCACCCCTTAGAGCCAGAGCCAGTTGGGGCCTGTCTGCAGACTTAGCCCCAGGCCAAGCCCTGGATCCTTCCCACCTAAGTCAGCAGGGCCAGCCCCCATCTGAGAGCCAGCATCCTGGCCCCCCACCCCCATCCCCCGGCCTGGCGAGAGAATGTGCTGTAGGTCAGAAAACAAGTCCAAGAACTCCAAGCCTCTCCTGGGCCTCTTTCCTACAAATGTCATCGACTCACCCCATGCCAGACAGAACCTGGAACCTCAAACCCCAGCCTGAGGGTGGAGGCATGGGACACAGAGAGGGGCAGCGGTGTATCAGAGTAGGAGGCCTCTTTAAGTCTCAGTACACCATCTCTGTGTAACCGCCTTCCCTTGCTATTTCAAAAAAAAAAATCTGTTCAAGTTCATATTCCACACCCGTTGGAAGTGCATCACTCTCCTCAATTCTTCAGAGAGTTCTGGAATGCCTTGAGTCTTTACACGCCCGCCTCCCCCCCCCCCCCCCCCCACATCTGCTGTGGAACTGTGGCTTCTGCTACATGCATTCGGTGTCTGTGTTGGGCCTCTGCCCCAGGCCTGCTCTTTCAGTTTTACACAGCTCCAGCCGAGGTGTGCGGCTCAGGCAGCTCCTTCTACTTCCCTCAAACCCTCCTGCAGAGGGTGTGCAGGGGTGAGGCAGGCGGAGGGAGCAGGGAAGTTGGAGCGAGGCTTACAGATGCTGCAGGTCACACGGCTCCACATGAATCCTGCACAGTGACGTGGACATTTTCTTGCCACAGCCCCCACCGCCTTCTGGCTCTCCTCTTTTTTGCATGTCTCTTCCTTGAGAGGCAAAATGACGCTGTGGACAAACGCAAGGGCCCTGCTTCCAGGTAGCCTGACCCTGGGCTCCCGGCTCTGCATCTTATCAGCTGTGTGATCCTAGGGGAGTTTCCTACCCTTTCTGAACCTTAATGTCGCCTGCAGATGAGGATAATAAAAGCTGGAGATAATAGGGTCATAGTGAGGGTTTCACAAGACAGTCCCTGGGAGACTCTGAGCCAGGTGCCAGCTCTGTCGGTTATTGCACTCACTGCCCCAAGCTCTCCTCTGTGCTCGGCAGGACAACTCAGCTTCCGCAGAGCCTCGCCCGAATCCTCTGTCGTGGGCTTGGAGAGGTCAGACACAGGGCTTTCGTTGGGCAGAACGGGGCCGCTTTGGTAACAGGTGCGGTTGGAATGGGTTCCACGTGGCAGTGGGCCTAACAGTGACCTCATAAGGTAGATACTAAGCGAATGCTATGACCTTCCTTCCTCTTTCTCTCTTCCTCCCAACCCCCACCCCCACCAGACCGAAAGCGAAGAGCCATAGCCAGCCAGTGCCAGGTCCCAGGTCTGAGGGGACTTGGTCTGGCCTTTTGCTGACTTGTAGGGAGAGAGCTGCTATCTTCCAGGGGTTCAGCTCAAGCCTGGAGGTATGGGGGCCATGCGCTCTACCTTATGGGAAAAACCTAACTAAGAAGGAGGTCAGCAGCAGGCACCTGCTGCAGTGGCTAAGACCCCTGCACCCCAGACCAAGATTTCTGGGTTTGGGCCCCAGCAACCCCACTTCCAACCCAGCTCTTTTCAGTGAGCACCCTAGGAGGTGGCAGATGCTGGCTCAAGTACTGGGTCCCTGCCACCCTTGTGGGAGACCTGGATTGAGGTCTAAGCTTGAGGCTTTGGCCTGGCGCAGCCCCAGCTGTTCCAGGTACTTGGGAAGTAAACCAGTAAATAGATCTTTTCTGACTCTTTATCTCTCTTTTCTTTTAAAAAAATAAATGAAGCTAGTAGCCGGGTGCTGTGGTGTGCACGTGTAGTCCCAGCTACTCGGGAGGCTGAGGCTGGAGGATCGCTTGATTCCAGGGGTTCCGGGCTGTCATGTGCTATGTCCACACCAAGTTAAGCATCAATATGGTGACCTCCCGGGAGTGGGGGACCACCAGGTTGCCTAAGGAGGGGTGAACAGGCCCAGGGGTGAGGAATGAAGTCAGCGGCACAGTGTGTCCCTGTAACGTGCCCCTAGCCCTCTGAGGCCGGCTAGCAGCAGCTTCCCTGGCATAAGGGCACTATCGCTGGTGCCTGTGGGCTAACTCAATGACCCCCGCGCCCCCATCAGCTGTAGCTGATTGTCCTGGGGTGGCCCCTGAGCCACACTGAATCAATCATGCTCCCTAATCTGGGATTTAGGGCTTTGAAAGAAGAGGAGCAGCAGGTATTTGGTGCAATGGTGAAGACACTGCTTGGGGCGCCTGAATCCCAGAGAAGAGTGCCTGGGTCAAGTCCCAGCTCCTGTACTTTCAATCCAGCTTTCAGCTTTCACTGATGTTGGTTCAAGTTGTCAGATCCCTGCCACCCGCAAGGGAGACCCAGATTGAGTCCCTAGCTCCTGGCTTTGGCTCGGTCCAGTCCTGGCTGTTATGGGCATTTGTGGAGAGACCCAGAGGATAGAAGACAACCCCCACACACACACACTCTCTGCTTTTCAAATAAGATAAAAATAAACAAAATATGAAAGAGGAAGAGCCCCTCTCTCCAGGGCTGGAACACGTGAACTGGGGTGGTGGGAGGGTCATGAGCAGCCACAGCCTCTGTGCTTGCTGTGGGCAGGGCTTAGAGAAAGAGCAGGCTGGTTCCCCAGTCCTTCGGAAAGTGCCAAGTCCCCAGTAGAACCAGCTCTAAAGAGAAAACCCTTGGGGACCTGCGGGAGCCTCAAAGAGGTCTGTGAGCTCTACAGGGAGGGGGGGTGGAGATGCTGAGCCCCCAGAGCAGGGAAGCAGGCTCAGAGGAGTCTAGGTGACCTTGATGATGAGAGGGAGGCTGGGGGTCCCAGCAACTTCCCTGGCAAAGGTGTGGGCATCGAAGACCTTGCACTGCTTACCATTGCCCTTGACCAACAAGTTCCCGGGAAGGAAAACTTCCACTAGTCTCCGTACCAACGGCCTTGTTAATATTATGAATAATGTATGTCAGCTTGTGCCAGCACAGTCCATTATTCTTTCCAAAGGCTATTCACATCCACAATCTCATCTGCTCCCTCTCCACCTCTGTTGGAGAAAGATGTATTACGCTGTAAGAGCTGCCTCACCCACAGCCCCCTTGTAGAAAAATGCTGCTATGTGACCCACCCCTTGCTCACTGGATTAAGGTGCACACCAGTACAAAGGCAGTCACCTGTGGGCAGCCCAGTGGACCAAGAGACAGGACCGTAGGAGCTTGGTACTCCACAGGGTCAATGGTGAGCAACTGAACCAACACAGCCTCTCAGGGGTTTGAGCCAAGAATAAATGAGCAATAGGGGCGGACGCCATGAGGTGCAGCAAAGGTAGAAAACAGATGTTGTTGGGCAGGGGTGGGATCAGGTCAGCTAAGGTGGGGGAGCTGGCCCAGGGGCCCAGGGGCAGACAATGGCTTTGGCAGGTGGCACTCCATGCTGTAGCACTGGGCCCTTAGGGTGCTTCCAGTCCTGAGCACCCTTACCAGCTCCAGAGAGGGCAGCTGGGTGGCCAACTCAGTGGTCTTGTTCCTGAATGCAGTCCCACACCCCAGGTTGTTTCTGGCCCAGCAGCAGGAGGAGGCAATCCCGGCCATTGTTAGCACATCTAGCAGAGTCTGCCCTGGGCGACAGACATAGGAAAGATCCTGCTGTGATGTGATGACCTCAGTCAGGAAGTCACCTGTCATTCAGGAGAAGGTAATGGCCTTGGTTAATTGTTGACACAATAAGTCAAAGTAGTGGAGGAACCCTGCCTCCCTCCTTCCCTTCCTTCTCCCCAACTTCTCCCTCCTCCTCCTCCCTCCCTGCCTTCCCTCCTTCCTCCCTCTGTTTCCTGAAGCACACTTGATTCTCAAGTTCATTGCTCAGTGATGTAAGTACCCAGCAGAGTCTGACTGCTGTCTTTGTCCCAATTCTGAATTCCCAAGATATCCAATCTGATTGGTCCACTTTGGGTCAGGCGACCAACTCTGCCCCCAGGGGAACAGCGTTACATAGTAGGAGTATGGCTGCTGGGGCTGGACCCTAGTGCTGGGGATTCTCAAAGCAAAAAGGAACATGATGTGAAATATGACCTAAAATGTGTGTCCCAAACAGAGAGCCATAAGCAAGAGATGTGAATTAACGCTTTTTTAATTGACATGTTGGGTGCCCTAGAAAAATTACAAACATTTATTCAATCCTCACAACAACTTTATGAGATATTGCTAATAACTTCATTTTGCAAATGAAGAAAATTAGATTTGGGCAGTTAAGACACTTGCCCGAGACACTGTCAGGGTCCAGCTCAAGGGGTGGCTGGGTGAGGATCTAGGACCAGGTTCTGCTTCGTCTTCTGGTGTGAACCTTAAAAGCCATGTCCACCTCAAGGCTGTGCCGACCCAGCCTCACCCAGGGGCCTTCGGAACTCTCTGGTCGCATTTTCTCTGCCACAGACAAAGAAGCAGAAACCGAGAGGGTTAGCATCCGGTCCACAGTCACACAGGGCCTCACAGTCGGAGAGGACAGCACCCAGGTCCCCCAAGCCCCAGGCAGCACCGGGCCTTGTCCAGAGCCTGTCCCGTGCGTGTTTCCTCCTTGCAGGGGCCAGGGGTGAGATGCTTCCTCTGCCACCTCTCTCACTCCACTTCTTCTGGTTCCCCCGCCTCTGCCACCCTCTGAATGCAGTCATCCGCGTCCCTGTCATCCCAAGTCCCTTAGCAGCGAAGGTAATGCAGCTCCACCACTGTCTTCTTTGCTCAGCAAGGAGCTGTTTCCACAATTAGTTGCAAGCTCCCCAAGGGGCACACTCTGTGTGTTCCTTATTTCACATTTCCCCAGGTGCCTAACATAGCCCAAAATATCCAAGAAGTAACACCATGAAGTCTGGGACAGGTGTTAATTGGATTAAATGTGCCTGTGTTGCCACACTCCATTCATCCATTCATCCACCATACATTTGTCAATCTACCCACTTGCTCTCCCTCTGCCCATCCAGCTATCCCGCTGTCCATACAGCCATCCATCCATCTGTCCATCTGTCTATCCATTCATCCACCCACCCATCTACTGTAGACCTCTGAGTTCAACAGAAGCCTTTCAGGTGCCAGAAGGAGGCATGTGGGGCTTGGGAGGGGAGCTGGGGGACGCCTAACCGCACCTCCATGCTTTTATTCCTGCTTTTCCCTCTGTCTGCAGTGTTCTTTCCATCTTCCTTCAGCCACCACTTACTTGCCAGCCATGGCTGTAGATAATATCATTCGAGAAGTCTTTCCCAAATGCCCAGACTTAACTATCAGACCTCTGTGTGTCCCCAAAACACCTTTACACTTATCACATGTAAAATAACAACAGCTTTATTGAAAAGTAACTCACAGCCTACAAATTCACCCTTTCAAGTGCACAGTTGAGCGGCCTGTTCCGAGCTGGGCAACCCTCACGTCGTCTCATCTTGGATTATTTTCACCACCCCACAAAGAAACTCCTGGCGGTCATTAGTCTTCATTGTGTCTCTGTAGATTTGCCTGTGCTGAACAGCTCATGGAAATGGAATCAGAGAGTCTGTGGCCTTTTGCGGCCGGCTTCTTTCACTTATGGTTTCAGCTTCCTCCTGCGTTGCACCAGGTACCGATGCCCTTCCCATGCCTTTACAGCCTGGAGCCCCACTGCGCAGCTTTGGCCTTTTTCGGCCCTAGGGAGGCGCTAAATCAGAGACCCGCTTGGTGGCCTCATCATAGCACATCTATCCTGCAGCTCCCATGTGGTCATCCTATAAAGTTTATTAAAAACAAAAGGAAAAAAAACCCAAACACTTCTTCATTCCAATCATTCACAGTCTTCCTCCCTTAAAAAGTTCAGCCCCTCCCCAAATCCTGCCAATATCCACCGACAGGCAGCATCTGCCAGCTGTCCATAGGATCTTTGCCCCAAACTCACTGTTTGTCTGGAGATGCGTGTTCCTAGCTCAAGTGTCTGAGCTCTCGGCACCTTGAGACAGCCCACACACAAATATGGAAGAACCTACACTGCATGGACATCGATTCCGGGCACCAACACTGCCCATGGGCTCCATCGCTAACAGAAGAGGCGGCTGCCCGTATCGCTTCCAGCCTGGGTGACAGCTGGGGGAGAGAGGAGACAGAACACCCTAGGCCACATGGGATGTGGGATGGATAAGGTGGCACAAGGAGAAAAATGCATGTTAAAGTTTGGATGTGGTTTGTCCCCAGGGTGATGGCTTTGGGAGGTGACATGGCACCTTCGAGAGGTAGGGCCTCGTGGGGACGTCCTTGGGCGTTGCCCTCAGAAAGGTTTGTGAGAGCTACAGTCTCACCCTTCAGCTTCCTGTCTGGATAAGACATCTCTCAGTTTCACACACGCTCCTGCCTTGTAGTGCCGTTGTCAGAGTGAGCAGATGTCAGCGCCCCACCTTGAACCTCCAGAACTCCGAATGAAGTAAACCTCTTTTCATGATCAGTTAACCTCAAGTATGTTGCTATAGCAAAAGGAAATGGATTAGTACAACTGGTGGCCGCAGCAGCCAAAGCCAGGAGCCCAGAATTCCATCCAGGTCTCCCACGTAGGTGGTAGGGGCCCAGGCACGTGGGCCATCCATCCAGGTCTCCCACGTAGGTGGTAGGGGCCCAGGCACGTGGGCCATCCATCCAGGTCTCCCACGTAGGTGGTAGGGGCCCAGGCACGTGGGCCATCCATCCAGGTCTCCCACGTAGGTGGTAGGGGCCCAGGCACGTAGGCCATCCATCCAGGTCTCCCATGTAGGTGGTAGGGGCCCAGGCACGTGGGCCATCCTCCACTGCCTTCCCGGGCACGTAAGCAAGAGGCTGGCTGGAAGCAGACAGCTGGGACTCAAACCAGCACTCTGATGCCAGTGTTGCAAGCAGCAGCTTCATGCCAGCCCCAAAGGTTTTATTTAAAAATGAAATAGAGGCAGGTGTTGTGTAGTGGGTAGAGCTGTTGCCTGCAATGCTGGCATTCCATATGGGTGCTGGTTTGTGTCCCAGCTGCTCTACTTCCAATCCAGTGCCCTGCTAATGGCCTGGGAAAGCAGTGGAAAATGACTCAAGTGCTTGTCCCCTGCCACCCACATGGGAAATTGGGAAGAAGCTCCTGGCTTAGGCCTGGTCCAGCCCTTGTCATTGCAGCCATTTGCAGAGTGAACCAGCAGGTGGTTCTCTCTCTTTCTCTCTCTGTAACTGTGACTTTCAAATAAATAAATAAATCTTTAAAAAATTTAAGTACTTAGGGCCGGCACTGTGGCACAGCGGGTTAACGCCCTAGCCTAAAGCACCGGCATCCCATATGGATGCTGGTTCTAGTCCCAGCTGCTCCTCTTCTGATCCAGCTCTCTGCTGTGGCCTGGGAAAGCAGTAGAAGATGGCCCAAGTCTTTGGGCCCCTGCACCCATGTGGGAGACCCAGAGGTCTTGGATCGGCACAGCTCCAGCCGTTGCAGCCACCTGGGGGAGTGAACCAGCAGATGGAAAACCTCTCTGTCTCTACCTCTCTCTGTAACTCTGCCTTTCAAATAAATATTAAAAAATTTAAATACTATCAACTTTTGAGTGCTGACTATGTGCCAGTGAGGGACTTTCCATGCATGAGCTTGTTTACCAGGCCTTGGGGACAGAACTGACCTGCTGGTGAGCCTGAGCTGGAGCCAGTTTGAAACCTGTAGTTTTGGAAGGAGAGGAAGCAGGAGGGGAATGGGCCTCCTTGGTGGCCAGGTGCTCCTAGTTTGGGGCGGGATCTCTCACCTAAGGTAGCCATGCTGAGATCCAGGGGCGGAGTAGCCCCAAGAGCTGAGGCCAGCTGGAGAAAAGTCAAATCACCCAAGCCAGGGAGGAGGGTCAGAAAAGTGTCTGCACCTGTGACTACCTGCCATCAGGTATGTGTGTAGGTCCCCAGGCGAAGGGAAACCCAGAGAACTTTAAGCGAGAGGAAGACATGTCCAGTTTCTTGGAAGATGGACTGGAGAGAGGGGGCAAAAAGGGAGCAGGAGAATGAGGAGGCTGGAGCCATCACCTGTTTGGGGGGTGGGCGGAGGGAGCAGGTTCCTGCCCTCCCAGAGCAGTCAGCAGGCAAACAGTCAGTGACCTTCCAAAACTTTGTGCACCACAATAAACTTCACATTTTTTTTCCAATTTGAGAGGCAGAGAGAGAGAGAGAGAGAGAAAGAGAGAGAGAGAGAGAGAATATCCCCATCTGCTGGTTTATTCCTCAAATGCCCGTGATGCCCAGGGCTTGGCAAAGGCCAAAGCCAGAAGCCAGGAACTCAATCCCATGGGGTCTCCTGTGGGGGAGGCAGAGACCCCATTACTTGAAGCATCATCACTGCCTCCCAGGGTCTCCGTTAGCAAGAGCCAGACCCTCTGATATGAGACATGGGGCTCACCAGTGTCTTTTTTTTTTTTTTTTTTAAGATTTATTTGAAAGAGTTATAGAGAGGGGGAGAGACAGAGAAAGGTCTTCCATCTGCTGGTTCCCTCCCCAAATGGCCACAATGGCCAGGATTAGGCTGATCTGAAACCAAGAGCCAGGAGCTTCTTCTGGGTCTCCCACGTGGGTACAGGGGCCCAAGGACTTGGGCCATCTTCTGCTTTCCCAGGCCACAGCAGAGAGCTGGATCAGAAGTGGAGCAGCTGGGTCTTGAACAGTCACCCATATGTGATGCAGGTGTTGCAGGCCAAGGCTTTACCTGCTATGCCACAGCGCCGGCCCCCCGGTGTCTTTAACCACTAATCCAAATGCCTGCCACCCCTAAATTTTTCCATTCCATTTTCCCCTGAACATTTTGAAGTACCTCTGTACACTTAGAAAATACATTCAGGAAGTAGTAAGAGATGAGAGCATGAGACCAAAATGAAGCCAGGTGAGGGGCTAGAGACGGAAGGCCAAGTGCAGAGTACCCAGAATCAATATTTGTTCAGCGAATGACTGCATGCGGCTCACTGAGCAGTGCTCCTTCCTCCACTGTGTCCAGATGCACGTTGTCTCGGGTGAGGCTTTCCCTCTGCTGGGCTCCATTGTTGCCTGGGACTAAGGTGTTTGCTTGTTTTAAGAAGCAGCAGCCTGAAAGATGCCGTGTTCACACATTCTTCGGGAGCGAATGTCACATTCGATACGGCCCCTGGACGAGCTTGACTGCTTTATTTATGAGTTCTGGCACGTTCCCTTTGCGGCTGCTCAGAATAGCTCCTGATCTCGCTCGCTCACACAAACGGTGAAATCAAATCTTCCTGCGCTAACCCGATCGTCAGCAACTTTGCTTATGTAAGCTTCCCCCCGGCGAGGAGCCGGCTGGCGAGAGCGGTCCCAGAGCCCAGCCCTGCGCGGCCTTCAGACACCGCTGCCTTCGCATCAACATCTCTGACTTGCGCACTATTCTGCTGGTAAAGTGCTTTCATTTCCAGAAATCTCGTCGCAATCGATAGAAGCTGTGTGCCCACTGTTGAAGGCCAAGTTTGGGCCATTTGCTGTCCGCTCACCTCTCTTTACCCCTTTAAATCTTTCTGGTTCTAATCCCTCAGTACTATCCCAATCAATGTTCTGACTTATTTATCCCGTGGAAGTCTCATTCACTTCTCTCCGCATCGTGCCGCTTCTGTGGTATGGCTTCTGCTGAGTGTTTGCACTCTGGGCACAAGCAAGGGGCTCCGAGAGGCGTTTGCTGTCCTGGTGCTGATGTGTGGAGGGATAAGTGCATTTCGTGTGAGCATGAATGT
This sequence comes from Sylvilagus floridanus, assembly GCA_949820135.1. NCBI lineage: Eukaryota > Metazoa > Chordata > Mammalia > Lagomorpha > Leporidae > Sylvilagus > Sylvilagus floridanus. The sequence goes on along the minus strand of OX463243.1, from coordinate 89,049,906 downwards.
GAGCATGTGTACACGTGTGTGTGTGTGTGTGTGTGTGCGTGTGCGTGTGTGTGTGAGAGATAGTTGAAGCATCTGAGTTTGAAATCAAAGCAGATCTAGACTAGAGGGATAGTTCTTTCCAGTTCTCGCTGGTAACTTTGGGCAAGTCACCTCTTAGGGCCTGAGTTTGCACACTTGTAATGCAGAAGTGTGAGTATGTATCTGAGAGAAAGGAAAACGTCAAAGTCTTAAAAAGGCTCATGGAAAGACAGAATGAGGAGCTGGCATTGTGGCACAGTGGGCGAAGCTGCTGTCTACAATGTGGCATCCCATACTGACATGCTGGTTTGAGTCCTGGCTGCTCCATTTCTGATCAGCTCCTTGCTAATGTGCCTGGGAAAGCAGCAGAGGATGGTCCAAGTACTTGTATCCCCACCACTCACATAGGAGACCGGGTGGAGTTCCAGGCTCCTGGCTTCTGCCTGGCTCAACCCCAATTCTGGCTGTTGTAGCCACTTGAGGAGTGAACCAGTGGACAGAAGACTCTCTCTCTCCCTCCCGTCCTCCCTCCCTTTCTCCCTTCCTCTCTCCCTCTCCTCCTCCCTCCCTCCCTCTCTTCCTCTCCTCCTCCCTCCCTCCTTCTCTCTCTCCCCATTTCACACAAATCTTTAAAAAAAGAAAAGCCAAATGAGATGATGGCATGCCTTGAACTTTTGAAGCCCCCATTTGTCTTCACAAAAGCTCATGCGCGAATGTTTGTGGCAGCATTTTTCATAATAGCTCAACCTGGAAGCCACTCAAACGTTCCCTAACACCTGGAGGGGTAAACAGAAAATACCGTATACATAGCGTGGAATAGTATCCAGCCATAAACAGGGATGAGGCACTGATGTGTGCTAGAACACGTGTGAGCCTTGAGGACAGCGTGCCAAGTGCAAGGAGCCATTCACAAAATACTCCATGCATTCGTTCACTGGCAGCTGCCTTAACAGAGTCCCACAAACTGCGAGGCTTAACCCACGGAAATTCATTGTCTCACAGCTCTGGTGGCTAAGGGCAAGTTCAAGGTGGCAGCAGGACCGTGCCTTCTGGGGCTCTGGGGCTCTCACCTGGCTTTTGGAGGTTGCTGGCAACCGTGGTGGTCATGACTTACGGAAGCACCACCCGATGTCTGCCTCCATCACACACAGGACGTTCTGCCTATGTCTACGTGTGTGTGTCTGTACCTAAAGTTCCCCTCGTGATAAGAACACCCGTGGGGCCGATGCTGTGGTGCAGCCAGTTAAGCCGCCATCTGCAGTGCTGATATTCCATGGGGGCACCAGTTAGAGAGTTCGAGTCCCGGCTGCTCTACTACCAATCCAGCTCCCTGCTAATGTGCCTGGGAAGGCAGCGGAGGGTGGCGCAAGTGATTGGACCCTTGCAGCCTTGTGGGAGATCCAGAGGAAGCTCCTGTTTCCTGGCTTTAGCGTGGCCCATCCCTGGCCTTTGCAGCCATTTGGGGAGTGAGCCAGTGGATGGAAGATTCTTTCTCTCTCTCTCTCTCTCTCTCTCTCCCTCCCTCCCTCCCCACTCCTATAAATCTGCCTTTCAAATAAATTAATTTAAAAAAAAGAATGCCCATCACGTTGCATCAGAGACCGTCCTAATGACCTTATCTTGGCGAATTGCATTTGCAGTGACCCCATTTTCAAATAAATTCACATTCCAGGTAAGCATTGAGTGTTAGGCCTTGAGCACGTGGATTCCACGGCTGGTGGGGACAGAATTCAGTCCATAATACCCTGTGTTCTATAATTCCATTTATGTAAAATGTCCAGAACAGGTAAATCCAGAGAGGCAGAAAGTAGATTAGTGGTTGCCAGGGACTGGGGGAAAAGGGAATTGGGGATGACTGTTCATGAATGCAGAGTTTATTTTTGAAAATGTTCTGAAATTAGAGCAGCTTTGTTAATATGCTAAAATCCATCGACGTGTACACTGTACACAGGCGAACTGTATGCCACAGGAATTTCGTCTCCTAAGAGCCGTTGTTGCTTTTTGAAGTGCACTGCTCGCCTCTCTGTTTGCCATCATAGGGGCGTGCGGATCACGTGATGTCATGAAAGTGAGCATGTTTGGGAAAATCTGCAAAAACAAAAAGACGCTGCCACCTCCCGCCTTTGCTCCTCTGGTATTTGCCGGGCGCCTCCCACACCGAGACCCAGTGGGCTCCCTTTTCATTCCAGGCCGTTCTAATGCAACAAGGAAAACGCCAGCCCTTCTCCCCGCATCTGCCCTGTGTTCATCCTTTCTGAAAAGGTGTGTCTCTCCGCACTGACTTTGTGCCGGCTCCAGCAGGCACCTTCAAGCCTTTTCGTTTTAAGAGACAGGGTTTTTTGTTTTTTTTCCTCCTCTTCATCTGTGCTTTTGCCCTTGTTAGATCACAGCTAGTTCTTTCCCCAGAGGCCAAATAAAATTTTATGAAACAGTCGGGATTCCAGAGGCTGACAAAATCCTTGCCTCGTCCTCTGAGTTGACTCCCGGTCTGTGCCCACTCCTAAGCCGCGGGGCAACTGGCAGACTCTGGAGCCCCTGAGGGCGCGAGCCTTGGGGACCACTGTGTTTGCAGCAGTCTGCTCAGCTGCTCCCAGCCGCAGGAGTGATGGGTGTCCTCTTACACGTGACCTTGGCTCCCAAGGTGAATCGTCTGAGTTGCAGGTCCCCCAGGCAGCCTATCTCCTGTTCTGTGGGAGGAGGGGTCACTAAGTAAAGTGTATGAAGACGGGCAGATTGTAAGCAGGATGGTTGTTGAATGCAGCCTGATAAATCCTAATTCCCAAGTCCCCCTGCTGCCTGCTTCTCCTATCTGCCTGTTAGATTCCATGCTCTGGGCCTGATCAAACAGGGCCCCAAGGAGGCTTGCTGTGTGTCTTTGATGGAGTTGCTTAACCTCTCTGAGCCTGAACTTCTACAACTTTGAAAAAGGGTTAACGACACCTTTCTCATAGGGCGTGATAAGGATGAAATTAGAGTCTCTGGGGTGTAGTGAGAGCCCAGCTGATGGTGGCTCTTTCTCCCCTGGGATGTTGCTGTCCCTCAAGGAAAGCCAGCCCTGACCTGCAAGGAAAATATGAGGCAGTGGGCCCCTGGGGGAGGGGAGGGTCAGACACAGCTAATTTGAAATGCAGGTCTGGTCTGTGACCTTGTGCAGACTCTGATCTGGAAGGAGCAGCCTGGGGGGACCTAGGCAGGTGTTCTGGCTCTCAAGTGGGCAGGATCCAGACCCTGCCTCTGAAGCCCCTAAGTGTTTTCCTTTCTCTGCCTCCCCCCAGCACATCTTTCCCCCACCCTAACAAACCAGCATGAAGTCCCCTTCACTGGCTCCCGGTGAGGGTGGGGCTCTAGGGGACTGAGGATTCCCCACAGGGCCACTTAGAGCTGTGGGGACTGGGCAGGTCCCCTTAGTTTCTGTGTTGCAGGCGCCTCACTGCCCATTGGCAGTGACCATAGCACCCACCCCGTCGGGGATGGCGGCGAGTGAATGAGCCGAGTCTGCGCGTGGTAACTGTTCAGTAAATAGTTGATATTATGGCTGCTTATTCATTCACGTGTTCCCTCGAAGTCGCTCGCTGGGCACCCTCTCTCTGTGGCCGCAGGGGCACAGTGAACCTCATCCCCTCCAAGTTCACAGTCCAGAGGCAGACAGGCAAAGCCACAGACTGGAGCTGTGCAGGAGGATAGCAGAGAGTCGGTGCTGTGGGAGGCACTGTGCACCCTGATAAGAGAGGACCAGTGCTGGGGTGGGGGGGAGGCGCTGACTCCCTGGGGATGGGTCCAGAGCCTCACAGGAGGCCTAGGAGCTCATTGCTGGTGGAAAAGAGGCCTGGGAGAGGGTGGGCCAGGAAAAGGCACAGAGGCTGAGGGTGGGTTGCCCACTGGGACAAACTTAGCAGCCCCTTTCGCTGCCTGGCCTGATCCCCCTCCCCTCTTCTGGAACCTTCCCTGGGAGGCTCTGCTACAAGGATCTGTGGTGCTCAGATGCAGGTGTCCTGTCAGCTGGAGCCAGGAGCAGACCCTGGTACCCAGGAGGAAACCGCCAGGAACTGCCTGCAGCTGGGGTGAGAGGTAGTGACCCCAGCATCCCTTGTCCCAGGGATGGGACAAGTCTAAGCTGTGTTTCACTTCCCAGAGACCCCCCAGCAGGGTGGAGCGGTCCTGCTGGGAATATAGCCATTCTCAGATGCACCCCGGATTGGTGCTCACCTCCCAAATACACCATGTGGACCCCAGCCTTCTTGCAGGGTCTGGTTCCTGGGGGGGGGGTCTCATGGACCCAGTTGGTTATTCATCCCAAATCCTCCTGTTACGCATCCTCCTGGCTACTTGGTGAGCTTTCCTGGGGCTGCTGAGCGTCCTGTCCATGCCAGCGCCAGGGAGGCAGAGCTCCTTCAGGGAAGGATGGGGAGCTGCTGCACTGCATCATCGGGTGGTGCCTCAGAGATAGATGGGCAGTGGAGCCACAGAGGACCAGGAGGCCCATGGCCAGCCGTGGACACAGAAGCCTGGAACACCTCACCTGGATGCTTCTCGCAGCCTGGGCAATGGGGAGCCAGCGCAGGGTTTTGAGCTGCAAGGGAGAGGAGCAATCTCTGAGCTGCAGGGTTCCAGTGGGGAGGGATTGGAAGGGAGGAGGCTGCTGGAGCAGTTCTGTGCCTCCAGCTCAGCCGGGCGCCCCCAGCACCTCCCCCTCGACTGTCTTCTCGCTAGCTTCCTGCCCTCCCACCCATCCTTTCAGACCTGTTTCCTGCTTGGCCCCCACAGCCAGTCTCACTCCTCCTACCTTCTCCCATTATCTCTGACTTCAGAGTGTTTGCTTTGGCTCCCACCGTCTCCTGCTCTCGGCTGCGGTTAGCGGTGGATACTCAGCAAAAACCCGCCCTCCTGCCAGCCGGCCCGCACCCACGGGGGCAGGGATTGTCTTCTTTCTACTTTAAGTAAACGGAATTGGAGCAACCTTGGCCTTGGAAGACAGACTTTGTCTTCTAACGGCTTTCCTGCAAAACCGCAAATGCATTTTGTCTCGATTTGAGGTGGTTTTTGCCTCCCGGCTCAGCACAGCCTGGGGGAGAGTGTGAAGCGAGGCCCTGGCAGCCTTTACGTTGTGAAAAGTCAGTTCCTCTGTGAACCAGTCGGGAGGGCAGAGACGGGCAGTGCAGCTGTCTCGGAGCTGGGCCTGGAGCTGGTGCTGGGGCGGGGTGACTACCGCGGGGCCTGGGGAGATGGTCGGGGGTGGGGGAGACTGGGGCCTGGGGGAGATGGTCGGGGGTGGGGGAGACGGGGGCCTGGGGGAGATGGTCGGGGGTGGGGGAGACGGGGGCCTGGGGGAGATGGTCGGGGGTGGGGGAGACGGGGGCCTGGGGGAGATGGTCGGGGGTGGGGAGACGGGGCCTGGGAAGCTTGCAGAAAGCATGCAGGCAGGTGTCCCACCGGAGGCGTGCACAGTCCACACTGACTGGGGCCGTGCAGCCCTCCACAAGTTGTTGTGGCGCCTCCTGCCTCAGTTTCCTCAACTGCAAAACAGGGATCATGAGAGTTCTTTCCTTAGAGGCTGTTGTGAGGATTGAAGGAGGCGATCCACAGCAGGAGCTTTGCACAGACCCAGAGAAGTCATCCCATCAAATTCCCCCTTAAAGGGAAGTGAGTGTATAATTCAATACGCAGCTACAATCCCCATATAATTCAGTGACTTTTACCCACAAGCTTGAACATCCATCACCACTTTACAGAAGTGGTGCGGCTCACTAGGCTAATCCTCTGCCTGGGGCGCCGGCACCCCGGTTTCTGGTCCCGGTTGGGGCGCCTGATTCTGTCCTGGTTGCCCCTCTTCCAGTCCAGCTCTCTGCTGTGGCCTGGGAGGGCAGTGGAGAATGGCCCAGGTCCTTGGGCCCTGCACCCGCATGGGAGACCAGGAGGAAGCACCTGGCTCCTGGCTTCAGATCAGCGCAGCACGCCGCCCATAGCAGCCATGGGTGTGTGTGGGTGTGTGTGTGTGAACCAACAGAAGGAAGATCTCTCTCTCTCTCTCTCTCACTGTCTAACTTCCAAAGAAACCCTGTCCCCATCAGCAGTCCCCACTTGCCCCTGTTCTGGCAACAGCCAATTTACTTTTTAAATTTTTTTTTTAAATTTTAAAAAATTTGGCCGGCGCCGTGGCTCAACAGGCTAATCCTCCGCCTTGCAGCGCCGGCACACAGGGTTCTAGTCCCGGTCGGGGCGCCGGATTCTGTCCCGGTTGCCCCTCTTCCAGGCCAGCCCTCTGCTGTGGCCAGGAGTGCAGTGGAGGATGGCCCAAGTGCTTGGGCCCTGCACCCCATGGGAGACCAGGAGAAGCACCTAGTACCTGTCTCCTGCCATCGGATCAGCGTGGTGCGCCGGCCGCAGCGCGCCAACCGCGGCAGCCATTGGAGGGTGAACCAATGGCAAAGGAAGACCTTTCTCTCTGTCTCTCTCTCTCACTGTCCACTCTGCCTGTCAAAAAAAAAAAATTTTTTTTTTAATTTATTTAAAAGAATTAGAAAGAGAGAGAGGAGAGAAGAGGAGAGGAGAAAGAGAGAAATATTTCATCCCTCTTATTCATCCCCAAGATGGCCACAACGGCTGGAGCTCAGCCAGGCTGAAGCCAGGAGCCTGAAGCTTCTGCTGTGTCTCCCACATGGGTGCTGGGACCCAAGCACTTGGGCCGTCTCTGCTGCATTCCCAGGTGCATTGGCAGGGAGCTGGGTCAGAAGTGGAGCAGCCAGGACTCGAACCAGTGTCCATATGGGATTCTGGGATCGCAGGTGGTGGCTTTACCCACTACACCACAGGGCCAGCCCTTAATTTACTTTTTATTGCTAAGGGTTTGCCTGTTCTGGACATTCCATGTAAATGATCATGTGACAGATGACCTGTCAAGTCTCACTTCTTGCACTTAACCCGTTACCATGGTTCATCCGTGTCGTAGACCCATACTTCCTTTTCTTAAGATTGAATAATATTCTCTTGCATGGATATACTGCACTTCAGTATCCATTTGTCGGGGATGGCCGTCTGGGTTGTTTCTGGTTTCTGACTATGAAGAACGATGCTGTCGTGAACGCTCACGTGAGAGCTTTCATGTGGACTTATGTGTTCGCTTTTCTTGGGTGTATACTAGGAGCGCTAGTGCTGCGTCGTTTGGGAGTGCTGTGTTTAACTTGCCGAGTCCTGCCAGACTGTTTTCCAAAGCAGCTGTGCCAGCTCTTCCTGACGCTGGTTCTCGAACTTGTTCCCCCACGCCATCATTCCACAACCCCAAAGGGAGATGTTACAGTGCCAGGAGGGAAGGCGATGTGCCCAAAGTCCCAGGGCAAGCTCATGGCAGGGCCAGGGCCTGATCAGAAACTCTGGGGCCCAGGTTCACCTGGCTCACTCAGGCCCCTGCCTGTGTAGGGATAAGAGATGGTGCAAGACTTGTCCTTGCTCCTGCCCACTCAGCATCGAGCAGGTGCATTGGGAGAGTCTTGGCCCATCTGAGCTCCCCCACTCTGCCCCTTCCTGCAAACACAGCCCCACACGGTCCCTTGAGCCTCTGGCTATAGGGGCAGTGCTGGGTGTAACCTAGGAAATGCTCAATAGGTGGCCTGCACTTGGGCCAGTCCTGGAGAAGGCCCTGGGTCTCACCCACACCAGACTCTCCCATTTGGGGCCCCTCCCATGCACCCATTCCCTCTCCCAGACCCCTCTACAGAAATGCCCTAGCACTGTGACTTCACCTTGTAGAATCCCAGCCTTCTCATCTCTCCCACCTACCCTGGAGCCGCACGGGGAGTAAGGGCACAGAGTTGGCACTCATGAGGACTGCTTTGAATCCTGGCTGGCTGTGCGACCTTGGGCAACTCCTCTTACCTCTCCGGGGCTCGCTCACACTCTGGGGAGTGGGGGTGCATGTCGAGTTGAGTGCAGTAGCTGTCACTAAGTAAGGACTCACCGAAGGACAGCTATGCTTTTTATAGTTTCTGCAGATGAAAGGGAATTGGCACGTGGCTCACCTAGCACAGTGCAGGTGCTCAGCACACACGAGCTCTGGCTTTTCTCACCCCCTGGCTTGGTGCAGACGATTGGTGCAGGGCTGGAGGACCACAGGGAGGTGGCCTTGGCTATTGCCCAGAGTATCGGTGCAGCCTGAAGGTGACCTTAAAAACACGTGCTTGCCAGCGGCCAGAGCAAGACGAGCCCCGGGCTGCCAGAAGCCCTCGGGCAGAGCCAAGGAATTAGTGGCTGCTGGTGAAGAATATGGTGAGACCGGCTGAGTGGGAGAGCTGCTGGTGGAGGCTGGACGTGGCGGCTTCTCAGGCTGCTGGGCTTTTGCAGGGCACCCACGTTCCTGCTGTGTAAGCAGCCAGATCTGTTTAAAGGGCCAGGGACCATGTAGCCATTTTGAAGATGCCTTAGGTGTCCTGAGCTCATGAGCTGTATCCCAGCAGGCTCTGGCAGCACGGTCTCCTGACCGTGCACAGGAGACAGAAAGCTGAGTATGAGCTGGGAAGTCCAGCAGCTAGTGGACATCACAGCAGGCTTCCTGGAGGAAGTGACCAGGGTAGACGCAGACAGGGCTTCAATCTGATAGGGAGGGAAACACAAAGGCAGGGCCACAAAAATTGCTTTAGGGAGAAGAGCAAGGAGACAAATCTGTTGTTGTTGTTGTTGTTCAAGATTTATTTATTTATTTGAAAGTCAGAGTTATACTGAGAGAGGAGAGGTAGAGAGACAGAAAGAGAGAGAGAGAGAGAAAGAGAGAGAGAGAGAGACAATGTCTTCCATCTGCTGGTTCACTCCCCCAGATGGCTGCAACAGCCAGAGCTGCGCCGATCCGAAGCCAGGAGCCAGGAGCTTCTTCTGAGTCTCCCATGCGGATGCAGGGGCCCAAGGACTTGGGCCATCTTCCACTGCTTTCCCAGGCCACAGCAGAGAGCTGGATCGGAAGTGGAGTAGCCGGGTCTCGAACCTGCACCCATATGGGATGCCGGTGCTTCAGGCCAGGGCATTAACCCGCTCCGCCACAGCACTGGTCCCAGGAGATGAATCTTCTTTAAAAAATTAATACGGGGGCCAGTGTTGCAGTATTCCTTATTGGAGCACACATTCGAATCTCAGCTGCTCCACTTCCCAGTCCAGCTCCTTGCTAATGTAACTGGGAAAGCAGTGGAAGATGGCCCAACTACCTGGGCCCCTGTACCCACGTGGAAGACCAGGATAGATAGAGTGGCAGACATTTGGGGAGTGATTCTCTCTCTCCCCCTTTCTCTCCCCCACCCACCCCTGTCTCTCCCTCTCTGTCAGTCTGTTTTTCAAATAAATAAAAATAAATCTTTAAAAAAGTGAATGCAATTTTGGGTTATTCAAAGCAGTGTACTCTCATGGTAGGATATTTAGCAGGAGAATTATAAAAATAGTTAAGAAAAGGAAGTTTTTAAAAATCTGCAGTCTCACTCCCCAGAGGTAAGTAAAACTGAAATTTTGGTATGCAGTCTTCCACCTTTTGGCTATGAATCTGAATTACATATGCTTGCTTTTTTTTTTTTTTAAAGCAAAATGGACTCTGTAATACATACTGTTTGTGACCTACTTTTAGCATAAACTGTGTTCTCTGCCATTAAATCTGCTTCTTCACCACTGTTTAATGACTTCATAGTATTTTTCTCATATGAATGGAACATAATTTATTTAAGTAATTTTCTATTCTTGGATGTTTAAGTGCTTTCCAATTTTTCAGTATCATAAGCGTCTTCTAAATGATTATCCTGGTAGCTGAAACCCTGAGCACGTCCTTAATTATGTCCTTGGGATAAATTTCTGGGCGAGGGATTGATAGATGAAGGGTGTGCAGGCTTTAAGGGATCTGGATGCGTGCTGTCAGGTGTTCGGCAGCAGGCAGTTGGCAGGCACTGGCAGAGTACGGGGCGTCTATTCCCTAGCATTTGTACCCACATCGGGTGTGCTATTTTTTCTTTGTGAATCTGATACATTGAAGAGTGGAATTCACGGATCCAGGTTTCCCGATATACAGAATGGAAATGACAATAATGGTACCCTCTCGTGGGCTTGTTGTGACAATCAAACCACATAATGGATATGATATGCTTGAAAAGAAAACATGATTTGTGGGTAGAATCCGTGCGAACCAAGGTGGAAAAGATGGCCGGGAGACAGCTTTAGAAAAGGAAATTTTTTTATTCCCTTATAAAAGACTTATATAAGTCTTTCCTATAAAGTCTTTATATAAAAGACATCATTTACTTAAAAAAGACTTTTTGCCAATTTTCCCTTTAACTACAAAATTAATATAGGCTTATAAAAATGGAAACAATCCATAGTCCTGACAGCAAAAAGTGGTGGTGTTTCTCTGCATCCCTTATGGTTTTCTCCCTAGAGGTCACCTGTGTCTCTTGATGGATCTTTTCTTCTACCTATTCAAGCTCGTGTGTGTGTGTGTGTGTGTGTGTGTACATCCTTGCATAGAGTTTTGCTATTGCTTTGTAAAAATGCAATCCCACCTCCTGAGATTTCACTTTCATCTCAGAACATCTGGGTCTACCTTATCCCCCCCCCTTTTTTTTAACTAATTTGTTTATTTGAAAGGCAGACCTGCAGAGAAATTGGGGGAGGGGAGAGATCTAGAGATTGAGATCTTCCACCTGCTGGTTCACTCCCCAAATGGCTGCAACATGCAACCCAAAACAAGGACTCAGGAACTCCACCCAGGTCCCCTGTGTGGACAGCAGGGGTCCCAAGGACTTGGGTCATCTTCTGATGCTTTCCCAGGTACCTTAGCAGGGAGCTGGATTGTAAGCAGAGCAGCCACGACTCGAACTGGCACTCACAAGGATGTTGGTGTCACAGGTGGCAGCTTAACTCATGCTGGCCCCTACCTTGTTCTTTTGGACACCTGCTTGGATCCTTCGGCTGGATGCAGCACCATTTGCTTATTCTTCCCACAAACAACTCACCCTCCCACCTGCTTCCTTCCACACTGGAGCCGGTCTTTGTGCAGCTTGGATCCCTTGCAGTGGAGAGCTAGGACAACATGGATGGACATTGTCACACTGTCACTTCTCTCCAAAGAGACGACACCAATTTGTTCTCCCAGCAACAGAGCCCGAGAAGGTGGGAGACTGGGAACTGCAGACTCAGAAAAGGGGCAGAATAGAGTCCTGTTTGCATTTACCTCTTTGGACTCTCAAAGTCTCACCAGAAACCTGCCATGAAGCCCGCTCTGTCTCCCGAGCAAGCTTCGTGCTGTCCTTGGCTGTGAAGCAAACCACAAAGGAATCTGTTCCTTGTTAATTAACTGGGGTTTTATTAAACACCTTAGCAGCTAGCCAACCGCTCTGACCCAGCATTCCTGGGGGATGTTTTGATGAGAATTTTGGTGTGTTAATTTCTACATCTGCAGCGACAGCTTCTGTGCCAGAGTGTGTGTTCTGTGATGGAATATTGCATTATGTGAGAGACACAATTCTCCAATAACAAGCATGCATAAAGCCTCTACTCTCTGCCAGGTATGCGTCTGGGCCCTGGGGAGGCACATGTGAACACAAGGAGCTGGGAATACATACAAGTAACCACAAGGTGTGAACAGTGCGTTAGGGGGAGCCTGGGAGAGGACCGAAGCCATCTTTGGGGAATCAGGAAAATAGATATCAGGCTGGATCTCAAAGGCTCAGGACGCCTTTGCCACGTGGAGAAGAGAGAAGGGATTCCAAGCAACAGGAATAGTGTGGGTAAAGACCTTATGTCGGAAGGGGAGGTAGCAGATAGGAGTTGGACTGGTTAATACATTCATTGTGGGGACAAGCAGGTGAGTTCTGGGGACCCATAGGAGGTGAAGCTAAAAAGGAAGATTGGGGTGAAACCATGAAGGATCTCCAATGTTAGGCTGAGGAACTTTCACTTTATTTTGTAGGTAGTAGGGAGCCATTGAAGGTTGTAGGGAACTAGGGTAAAAGCACAAATTTGTGTTTTTGAAAGATCATTCTGGTGATTTGTGGAGAGTGGCTTGCATGTGGGCAAAGCTGGAGGCAGAAAAATGCACTAGATTTTTTTTTTTAAGATTTATTCATTTATTTGAAAGTCAGAGTTATATAGAGAGAGGAGAGGCAGAGAGAGAGAGAGGGGTCTTCCATCTGATGGTTCATTCCCCAGATGCCTGCAACGGCCAGAGCTGCACTGATCTGAAGCCAGGAGCTTCTTCTGGGTCTCGCATGTGGGTGCAGGGGCCCAAGCACTTGGGCCATCTTCTACTGCTTTCCCAGGCCATAGCAGAGAGCTAGATCAGAAGTGGAGCAGCTGGGTCTCAAACTGGCACCCGTATGGGATGCCGGTGCTTCAGGCCAGGCGTTAATCTGCTGTGCCACAGCGCGGACCCCAGTGCAATAGGTTTTTAACTAAAGCTGTTCATATACTAAAGTTGTTTTGAAATTCTCCAGAATCGGGGCCAGCGCTGTGGCTCACTTGGTTAATCCTCCACCTGTGGTGCCGGCATCCCAAATGGGCACCGGGTTTTAGTCCCAGTTGCCCCTCTTCCAGTCCAGCTCTTGCTGTGGCCCGGGAGTGCAGTGGAGGATGGCCCAAGTGCTTGGGCCCTGCACCCGCATGGGAGACCAGGATAAGCACCTGGCTCCTGGCTTCGGATTGGCAGAGTGCGCCAGCCATGGCAGCCATTTGGGGGGGGTGAACCAACAGAAGGAAGACCTTTCTCTCTGTCTCGCTCTCTCTCTTTCTCTCTCTCTCACTGTCTAACTCTCTCTGTCAAATAAATTAAAAAAGAAATTCTCAAGAGTCAACAAGCGTGGTTTAGAGGCATGGTGCCCATCAAAGGAAGATGACAGGCCTCTGCATCTGACACTATTGGATTGAAAAAGTGACATGTGGGCAGGCTCATTTGTAAGCAAACAAGCAGGAATGAAAATAACGAGATTCCTTATTTAATCTAATTTTTACATTATTTATCATTTTTATTTGAAAGGCAAAGAGAGAGAGAAAGAGATCTTCTGTCTGCTGGTTCACTTTCAAATTGCCTACAATAGCTGGGGCTGGGCCAGACTGGAAGCCAGGAGCCAGAACTCAATCCAGGTCTCCCATGTGGGTGACAGGGACCCAAGTACTTGAGCTGTCACCTGCTGCCTCCCCAGGTGCGCGTTAACTGGAAGCCAGAGTTGGCAGTGGGGCTGGGACTGAACCCAGGCACTATGCCAAGTGCCCACCCCTCATTTAATAGCTTTATCTGTAAGATTTACTTTTGTTTGAAAGGCAGAGCAACAGGGGGTGGGGGTGGGGAGAGAGAATGCTCTTTCATTCACTGGTTTCATTCCCAAAATGGCCACAATGGCCAGGGCAGGGCAAGGTTGAAATCAGGATCCAGGAGCTTCTTCCAGGTCTCCCATGTGGGTGCAGGGGCCGAGGCACTTGGGTCATCCTCCACTGCCTTCCCAGGCCATTAGCAGGAAGCTGGATCAGAAGTGGAGCAGCCGGGACTCAAACAACTGTCACCCATATGGGATGCTGGTGTCTCAGGAGGCGGCAGCTTACCCTGCTCCTCCACAGTGCCAGCCCCCATCTAATAGTTTGCATCTCCAGTGTGGTTAAGAATGTTAAGGTGGGGTCGGCGCTGTGGCGCAGTGGGTTAACACCTTGGCCTGAGATGCCAGCATCCCACATGGGCGCTGGTTCATGATCATGTCCAGTGCAGGGAATTAAATGAATTATGGTGTAAGTGCATTTGCATATATATTAAAATCATGTTTGAAAAACAGTATGAAGAACACAGGGAAATTACTGCCATATAACATGAGAGCAGCCTGTAAACTGAGACAGAGCATGATCCTATTTCGTTTTTCTAAATATCTGACTTTCGTTTCTACCACTAATAACTAGAAAAAGTAGTGAAGTGATGCTTTAAGTTTAAAAAAGGTGAAGGAAACCAACGAAAATAGAAATGATAGAATGGACTAATAAATATGAAAAAATGCACACCCACGTTCATTATTGAAAATTCATTGGGGCCAGCGCCACAGCTCACTTAGTTAATCCCCCGCCTGCGGCGCCGGCATCCCATATGGGCACTGTGTTCTAGTCCTGGTTGCCCCTCTTCCAGTCCAGCTCTCTGCTATGGCCTGGGAAGGCAGTGGAGGATGGCCCAGGTGCTTGGGCCCTGCACCCGCATGGGAGACCAGGAGGAAACACCTGGCTCCTGGCTTCAGATCGGCGCAGCACACCAGCCATAATGGCCATTTGGGGGGTAAACCAATGGAAGGAAGACCTCTCTCTCTCTCTCTCTCTCGCTCTCTCTCTCTCTCTCTCTCTCTCACTGTCTAACTCTATCTGTCAAATAAAAAAAAAGAAGAAGAAGAAGATTCACGCTGGGGCAGGTGTGTAGCCTTGCGGTGGTTAAGATGCTGATTAAGATCTCTGTGTCCCATGTCAACGTAACTGGATTCGATTCCTGGTGCTGGCTCCTAGTCCAGCTTCCTGCTAATGTGGACCCTGGGAGGCAGCGGCAATGGCCTCAAGGACTTGAGTTTTTGCCACCCACAGGAGAGACCTGGGCTGAGTTCCTCAATTCCAGTCCCTGGCTGTTTCCCACATCTGGGCAGTGAGCCAGCAGATGGAAGACCTCTCTCTCTCTCTCTCTCTCTCAAATAACACCTTTTAAGAATATTTTTAGAAATTGAAATGAAAACAGCCCTTTGCTGATATATCTTAGCCTATGAACTTCAGAAGAGAAGAATTTGCTGAAGCGCAGCACGCCCCGGCCACAGTGTGGTGGGAGAAGACTTGTACGCTGCAAATCGTGGCAGGACTCTGTTTAGCTCTTCTGCGGAGAAACTTGGCAATACAGATAGTAAAACCAATTGAGAAGGGTAGCTTCTCAATAAAGTTCATTTTAAAGGAATCTAATTCTATTCCTTGGATACAATCAGGATGTATTTAAGGAAGTATAAACAGGCGCATGAGCAAGAAAGCCCATCATAGGATTAAAACTTTGTTTAAAGTAATGTTATTGAACTGCATTTGTGAATGTGAAATTTGTGTATCTGCCAACTTTTAAAATATGGCTAAAGCCCTGTATTTGGTGGAAGCCCTTAAAAATCTCTATGGAGAGAAAGCGGGACTGATTACATATAGAAAAAGGGTTTGGAGGGCCGGCGCCGCGGCTCAATAGGCCAATCCTCCACCTTGCGGCGCCAGCACCCTGGGGTTCTAGTCCCGGTCGGGGCGCTGGATTCTGTCCCGGTTGCCCCTCTTCCAGGCCAGATCTCTGCTGTGGCCCGGGAGGGCAGTGGAGGATGGCCCAAGTGCTTGGACCCTGCACCCGCATGGGAGACCAGGAGAAGCACCTGGCTCCTGGCTTCGGATCAGCATAGCTCCGGCCGTAGCAGCCATTTGGGAGGTGAACCAACGGAGGAAGACCTTTCTCTCTGTCTAACTCTACCTGTCAAAAAAAATTTGTAAAGATGGTTCCCATCAGTTTTGAGATGATTGTTTTGAAAACATTTAAAGGGGCCAGCGTTGTGGCACAGTGGGTTAATGCCCTAGCCTGAAGCGCCAGCATCCCATATGGGTGCTGGTTCTAGTCCCGCTGTTACTCTTCTGATCCAGCTGTCTGCTATGGCCTGGGAAAGTAGTAGAAGATGGCTCAAGTCCTTGGGTCCCTGCACCCACATGGGAAGCACAGAAGAAGCTCCTGACTCCTGGCTTTGGATAGGCGCAGTTCTGGCCTTGGCGGTCAATTGGAGAGTGAGCCTTCGGATGGAAGACCTCTCTCTCTCTCTGCCTGTCCTCTCTCTGTGTAACTCTGACTTTCAAATAAATAAATCTTTAAAAGAAAGAAAGAAAACACTTAAAAATAACAGTAAGTTCACTAACTCAGACAGAAGCAATATTAGTGTTTAGGTATATATTCTTCCAAACCCTTTTTATTTATTTATTTATTTATTTTTGGACAGGCAGAGTGGACAGTGAGAGAGAGAGACAGAGAGAAAGGTCTTCCTTTGCCTTTGGTTCATCCTCCAATGGCTGCCACAGCCGGCACGCTGCAGCCGGCGCACCGCGCTGATCCGAAGGCAGGAGCCAGGTGCTTCTCCTGGTCTCCCATGGGGTGCAGAGCCCAAGCACCTGGGCCATCCTCCACTGAACTCCCTGTCCATAGCAGAGAGCTGCCTGGAAGAGGGGCAATCAGGACAAAACTGGTGCCCCAACCAGGACTAGAACCGGGGTGCCGGCGCCGCACGTGGAGGGTTAGCCTAGTGAGCCATGGCACCGGCCCCCATCTTTACAAATTTTTAAATGTAAGATGCAGGTATTACAGGCGGCAGCTTAACCCACTACACCGCAATGCCAGCCCTGGTAACAAATACTGTTTAAAAATAGTTACCTTATTATTTTTGATGACTAAATGGTTAATAGAACACTGCCTGACCTTCTGGAGGGGCTGTTTATACTGAATCTCATTTGGTTGTGAATAACAATGGCAATCGATAGGTTTTGGGGTGCTTGTATAAAGCTTGGTTAATTTGGGTTCAGGGTTGTCTCTTCCCCCCAGGATTCCGATTTTATCTCTTGTTCCCCTTCACCCAGCTACTGGACACTCTCCATCCCTTGACCTTTCCTACAGTGCTGGGAGTCCCTGACAATTTCCCTATATTCTTTTGCACAATTATCTTTCTAAAGCTTCCTCTCCCTTAACGACAGAGAAGCACATATGTTGCAGCTTATGCTTCTATTTAGAATTGGGGCTTTGAAAAGGGAGTGTTTGCACACGTGGACAAGCATTTGTGTGCACACCCATGTGGGCTTTTAGTTGTGAACCTGTGTGTGTGTGTATGCATATGTGCTTACACAGACCAGTATGGTTGTGCACTCACACATGTTCATGGGCACGTGAGCTTCTGGAATAACTACCTGCTAACGTGCCTGCCAACTACCCAAACTACATGCATGAGTTTGGGTTCAGAGTGTGCATATTATCGCTTGTGAGCATGCATTTGTGTCTGTGACTGTGTGTGTGTGTGTGTGTGCGTGCATGCAGAGTGTGGCAGGGAAGATATTATGTGCATCTAATTTGTGTGCATGTTTGCATGCATGCTTTTGTGTATCTCTGTGCATGTGGTGTGAGTTTTCCTCTGCTCATGCCCAGGAGGCGCCAAGCCAAGTGTAAACTACAAGGAACAAAGGAATAATCTGCATAATTTAGGCTTTGATCTCTGCCACCCCTGCACCCTCCTTGCTCTCACTCCAGCTGCCAAGCTGTTTTCCTGCCCTGTGGACTCCATCTTTGAGTTTTGTCTTGCAGAAGCGTCAGTGTCTTCTTGCTACAGGCAAGGGGAAGGGGGCAAAGAAGGGGAAAGAGCATCTATAGAGGCCCCTCCAGTACCTGTACCAGACACTTCAGACGCAATCCCAGATCTTCACAGCAGTGCTTTCAAGTTCTGCCCTTCAAAGACTGTGCCTGCTCCATGTCTGAGGAAGCTGCGGATCAGGGGAATTGAACCATTTCCTAAGCGCTGGACTCAGAATTTGAACTCTGCATGCCAAATCCCATGGCCTTTTCATTGCATCATGTTGTGTTTCTGGGAGCACGCACAGCTGCTGGGTACTAAGAAGTAGAACCTGGGGCCAGTGTTGTGTCTCAGCTGGTTAAGCCACCGCCTGCAGTGCCAGCATCCCATGTGGGTGCCAGTTTGAGTCCCTGCTGTTCCTCTTCCCATTCAGCTCTCTGCTATGGTCTGGGAAAGCAGTGGAAGATGGCCCAAGTGCTTGGGCCCCTGCACCTGTGTGGGAGACCCAGAAGAAGCTCCTGGCTCCTGGCTTCAGATAAGCCCAGTTCCAGCCATTGCAGCCATTTAGGGAGTGAACCAGCAGATCAAAGACCTCTCTCTGTCTGTAACTGTACCTCTTAAATAAATAAAATAATGTTTTAGAAA
Source organism: Sylvilagus floridanus (assembly GCA_949820135.1). Classification (NCBI taxonomy): domain Eukaryota; kingdom Metazoa; phylum Chordata; class Mammalia; order Lagomorpha; family Leporidae; genus Sylvilagus; species Sylvilagus floridanus. Next base: position 89,031,943 of record OX463243.1, on the reverse strand, counting down.
ATGTTGATGCTGCCACCAGAGCTCCTGGGGGAGGAGATATGCTGGTAGACACAGTCTGATTTGGGGGTAAACAGGGTGTGAGCAGGGAACAAGTATTGCATTCAGTTTTCATAGGGGAACAGGATAGAGAAATTCTGGGTATCTGAGTTGTCCATGGCTGGAATGGACAGAGCAAGGGATGGGCCAGTAGCAGAAACAAGAGATGAAAAAATGAATAAGCATCATCCTTGCCACCTCTATTTTCAGGACCATGGAGAGATCACAACACTAAGCCTCAGTTTGCTCATCTGTAAAATGTGTGTCTGGGTCCTCCTCCTCCAAGATGTATTTATTTTATTTGAAAGGCAGTGTTACAGAGAGAGAGGGAGAGAGAGACATCTTCCATCCTCTGGTTTACTCCCCAAATGATAACGGCAGAGCTGGCCAATTGGAAGCCAGGAACCAGGAGCTTCTTCCAGGTCTCCCATGTGGGTGCAGGAGCCCAAGCACTTGGGCCATCCTCTGCTGCTTTCCCAGGCACATTAGCAGGGCACTGGATCAGAAATGGAGCAGCCAGGATATGGGATACCAGTGCTACAGATGATAGCTTTACCTGCTACGCCACAGCTCTGCCCCTGGTGCTGTTCTAACAAGCTCAATGCCACTGTTCTCAGTTGTAGCTAATGATGCTAATTAATAAGACCTCCTGATAATTCTGTAAGATAGTTACTATTGTTCCCATTTTGCAGATAGGACACTGAGGTTAAATTGTTTGTCTAAGTAGAAGATTAGAATGCAAACTTGGGGGCTGTCTAACTCCAAAGCTCCCACTAGGCTTCCCTGAGTGTATAAAATACCAGACACATACTAGGCATTCAACAAATGGTAGTCATTAACAAGAAAAATAGTGAAAAGTGTGTCTTGTTGAAGGTTAAGGGTGGCGTGAATTCCTCTGCAGTGAAAATTGCTGGTGAGTCCCACACTGTGAGTGGCTATTTTTAGAACAAGGAAGGACAATGATGTCTGTTCCCAGTCCCTTGAGAGAACCAGACCAGACTCAGAGCCCTGCCACCGCCCTGTAGCTCTGTGACTCTGAATGACCCAATTTCCTGGGACCTTATTTCCTTATCTACACTATGGAAAAGAGCCCTGCCCTGTTAAGGTTAAACACAGAGGTACCAGATGGCCCAGCAGTTTTGCTGCAGAGTACGTGCTGAAAAGCCACGCAGACATAGATTCGCATCAGAATTTGTCATCAGCTGTTCATAGCAGCATTCCTGTGAGTCGCAAAAAGTGAGAAGAGCCCACATCTCCCCCAACTGATGAACAAAGAAAAGCAAAGGAGTGTGGCCACGGTGAGACGCGCCACTCTGGCTCCAATCCAAAACATGGGGAACTCCCAACAGCAGAATTCACAAGAGCCAAAAAGTGGAAATGACCCAAGTGTCTATCCACAGATGAATGGATAAACAAGACACAGTGTGTGCATGCAGTGGCACACCGTCCTGGCCGTTTGGGTAGTGAACCAGCGGATGGAAGATCCCTCTCCCTCCCTCCCTCTCTCCCTCCCTCCCTCCCTCTCTCCCTCCTTCCCTCTCTCTCTCTCTGTCACTCTGCCTTTCAAATAAATAAAAATTGGTTTTAAAAAGTGAATTTTGTAGAGTGTGAATTGATAGTTGTTTTAAAAATAGTTTTACCTTCTACGGCCCTTGTGAAGTTTGAATGAAATAATGTATGCAAATCCCTCCACACGGAGCCCACCTCCTGGTAAACACTCAGTAAATGCCAAGTAACCCAGAGACTGCCAGCTGTTGTGACCCTCCTCCCCCTGACTGTTATCCTTACTCTTACTAACTGCTGGTTTAGTCTGTTCCACTCCCCCAGAGCTTGCAGTTCCCCACCTGCAAGCAGGAATAATACTTTAATTAGCTGGGATTTCTTAACCACAGCAGCCTGCTCTGGTTTATGAGTAAAAGATTTTATTGAAAGTCTGGGGTGTTGGCCGGCGCCGCGGCTCACTAGGCTAATCCTCCGCCTTGTGGCACCGGCACACCGGGTTCTAGTCCCAGTTGGGGTGCCGGATTCTGTCCTGGTTGGTTGCCCCTCTTCCAGGCCAGCTCTCTGCTATGGCCCGGGAGTGCAGTGGAGGATGGCCCAAGTGCTTGGGCCCTGCACCCCATGGGAGACCAGGAGAAGCACCTGGCTCCTGGCTTCGGATCAGCGCGGTGCACCGGCCACAGCACACCAGCCGCAGCGGCCATTGGAGGGTGAACCAATGGCAAAGGAAGACCTTTGTCTCTGTCTGTCTCTCTCACTGTCCACTCTGCCTGACAAAATAAATAAATAAGTAAATAAATAAATAAATAAATAAAGTCTGGGGTGTCGATGGCTGAAGAAGGAAGAACAAGGACTCAGGCTTGGCAAGAAATGGTTCCAGAAACAGAATCTAAAGGAAATACTCTGTGGCTGTCCACATCTGCAGACTGAAAAGATTCGGAAAAACAGTTGCAGCTGTACTGAACATGTCATTCCCTAGAATAACTATTTACATAGCGCTTAATCTGTATTAGGCATGTATTGAAAAGTTGCATAATACCTCGTAGATATGTACACCTATTGTTATAAAAAAATTTTAAGTGTTCTAAAAACATATGATAAATAAAAATATTTGAAAAAAAAAGGGTTAGGAGCATATGCACAGGTTAAATCCAAATGCTACACTGTTCTATACAAGGCACTCGAGCGTCTGCAGGTTGGGGTCATCACAGAGGGTCCTGGAACCCATCCCCCATAGATACCTGAGAAGCTGTGTAGAGACAGGCAGAACATAGGGTCCCCAGAGTCAGACCATCTGGGTTCAGATGTGGCTCTGCCCAGAAGGGCTGTGTGGCCTCGCTCTGTTGCCTCAGTTTGTCCATCTGTTAGATGGGGTGGATCGGGAACGTCTCGGGGCCGCCCTCATTGGAAGTGCCATGAGGATGAAATGAATTAAAGTCAGTGCTGCTCTTATCACTGTGCCTTCTATTCAACTCTCAACAAAGATTGCCATTCCTGTTACTGACAGGGCCTTGTCCCTGGGATGATTTGAGTCTGTCCAGTTTTCTGTCTGTGTGTGGCTGGGTGTGAGATTCAAATCCCTGAAGAGTGTGGTGAGCTCAGCTGGGCCCGCTCAGCAGCTTCTTCCCAGGGGCGGGAGGCGCATCTTGAGTGACAGCCCCGCTCCACTACACAGGGTGCTTGGGGGTGAGGGCAGACACCCAAAGAAGAATCAGAAGAAAGGGGGGAGGTGCTGAGCAGCGACACCGGCACAGGCCCCCTGCAAACACCCTCAAGGTTGTTAGGAGAATCAAAGGACGCATGTGCAAAGAGCCTGGCACTCGGCAGACCCTTAATTACTCCAATCCTTATTCTGAGCTTCCTCTACAGAGAAAGGGGGCTTTGGGTTTCTCATTACTACCGCAATGTCGGTTTGGGAAAGAGTGCAAGAGTCTTTGAATGCCATGTTAAAGCATCTGCACTTTATCCCAAGAAACAAGCAGGAGGCCCCACCATCTGCTTACAACCCCAGAGCCTGTGAGGACCGCCCCCTCCCTGCCCCAGCTGGTGGCCCGGGGCAACTGGGTTACCATCTGCAGGTCTCAGCATCCCTTGGTAAATCCTGGTCACATCTTGGGTTGCTGTTGGGCTTTGCAAGGTCCTTAGAAATGCGGTAGATGCCCAATAAATCGTCGCAATGATTACACGTAAGGTGAAGTTAAAAGCTTCACCTCACCAGGCTGATGGAAGATCAATTGGGATCAAAGAGGCCATAGCACTCTGCACACAGGAAAATGCTGTGTCCCGGAAGGCGATAGCTCTGTGATCACTGCTCCAGCAAGACACACCTTGCGTCTAAGTCTGATTTTGTTCATGAAATCAAGAAATATTAAAAGTGCACATTAATGATATGGGGCATGCTTTAGAAACATCACATTATAGAAAGGGTGAGCCTCAGAACTGGAGAAATAAAAGGTCGATAATTCAATGTTTTAAATAACTGAAGAATGTTCTCATAGCCTATGACCAATTTCCCAAATCTTAGAACACAATATCACTTACTTAATACTAAGAGGGCACTGAGGGTAATTTAATCTTTCCTTCAAGCTTTAGAATTTCCTTGAAGGCAAGATCAGCAATTTTAAAATACACTGTTGGATCCTCAAGCTCAGTGGTTCTCTTCTGGCTACACATCAGGAGCCTCTTGGGAGCTTTAAAAAAAAAAAATCCTGTTGCCTGGGTCCCATTTCAGACCAAGTGAATCTGATTCTCTAGGGAGGAGCCTGAGCACTGGAAGTTTTTGAAGCTCCCTGGGGGATTCTGATGCACAGAGCATCTGAGAGCTGCTTGCCCACAGAGGGTGCCTCTGTATTGGAGATGCAAGCTAAAGAGGCCTGCAGAGGCTGCACCACGCAGGGTCTCATGTGTGACCATGGGGGCACTTGGCGCTAGCCTCTAAGTTGGTGAGCTCCTGGAGACTTTTCACAAAGGTGTTACAGTGGGAGTTCAGGTTCAAATGAGCATTCTGTTGACCCCTGGAGCTGAACTGGAAGAAGAGAATCTGGAGGGTAGGCCACTGGAACTGTTTACATTGTATCAGTTATCTTGAATGTGTAACAAAATAGCCCCCACATCTAGTGGCTTAAAGCAGTGATTACTTCTCCTGAGGCTGTGGGGCAGCTGGGCACCCCTTCTCCAAGCCTCAGCTGTGTTCCCTCATGTGGCTGCCTTAGTTGGCAGGTGAGCTGGAGGTTGGGCTCAGCTGCAAAAAGTGGATTTCTTCCTCCAAGTGATCTTTCGTCTTTGCCTTTTTCCTCAGCCTGTTGGTCTTGGGGTAGTGGTCTAAGACAGCAGAGGTAGAACCTGCAAGGTCTTTTAAAACTTAGCCTTGGAAGTCATGTAATGGTCGCTTCTGCTTCGATGCACTGACCAAAGCCTGGTTCTGTTGAGTCAATGCATGGGGGAGAAGACTCTGCCCCTTGATAGGAGGTGGGCAGAGTTGAACAGCAGAAGGCATGCATTTGATAGGAGGACGTTGTAGCCCTATTTTGCCATCTAGCGTGCAGGCAGAAGACGGTGAAGATAGGCGTATGCAGAGGTAGTAGACAGAGGAGGGTTTAGTCGGTTAATCAGTGAGGTAGCCATTCACCCAGTAAACGTTTATGGAACAACTCTTGTTCAGCAGCCACTTCTGCAGACATTGGAGAGGGAGCTATAAATGGCACGGATGGAGTACTGCTCTTGTGGAGTTAAAGGTCTAGGGCTGGGGGGGGGGATGCAATGAAAAGAACATCAACTCACCATTTGGGCAGGCGTGGCAGCGCAGTTTGTAAGCTGCTGCGTGGGATGCCTGCGTTGCAGATTGAACTATTGGTTCCAGTGCTGGCACCTCTGCTTCTGATCCAGCTGCTGCTGCTGCTTTTTAAACAATTTATTTAATTGAAAGGCAGAGTTACAGAGAGAGAAGGAGGGATGGATCTTCCATCTGCTGGTTTACTCTCCAAATGGCTGCAACAGCTAGGGCAGGCCTGGGTCAGACTGAAGCCAGGAGCCTGGACTCCATCTGGGTCTCCCACATGGTGGCAGGGCTGAAGCACTTCAGCGATCAGCCGCTACCTACCAGGATGCATTAGCAAGAAGCTGAATGGCAGGGGGGGTGCGTTGTGGCTCAGAGGGTTAAGCTACCACCTGCAACACTGGCATCCCATACAAGCGCCAGTTCGAGTCCCAGTTGCTCCAGTTCCAATCCAGCTCCCTGTTAATGGACTGGGAAAGCAATGGAAGATGGCCCAGCCCTGGTTGTTGTAGGCATTTGGGGAGTGAACCAGTGGATGGAAAAATCTCTGCCCCTTCCATGTCACTTTGCCCTTCAAGTAGATGAAAATAAACATAAAAAAAATCATAGAGGCAAGCACTGTGGCATAATGGGTGAAGCCTCAGCCTGAAGTGCCAGCATTCCATGTGGGTGCCAGTTCAAGTCCCAGCTGCTCCACTTCCAATCCAGTTCCCTGCCAATGGCCTGGGAAAAGCAACAGAGGGTGCCCCAAGTGTTTGGGCCCCTGACACCTGCATGGGAGATCTGGGTGGACCTTCTGGTTCCTGGCTTCAGCCTGGCCCAGCACTGGCCATTGTGGCCATCTGGGGAATGAGCCAGCAGGTGGAAAAATCTCTCTCTCTCTCTCTCTCTCTCTCTGTAAATCTGCCTTTCAAAAGTAAATAAATCTTTAGAAAAAAAGATATTTAATGTGACATTTATAAAGGTGAAAAAACATAGACCAGGATAAGGGATTTAGAAAGGGTATTTCAGACAGGGTGTTTATACTCCAAGAAGCCTCCAGGAGTGAGTAGAATCTAGCAGAAACCTGCATGAAGTGAGAGAGGAGCCGTGCAGATGTTTGGAAGTTGGGCAAGTATATTCTGAGCAGAGAGGACAACAAGTGCAAAGGCCCTGAGGCAGGACAGTGTTTCATCTGTTTGAGAAGCAGCAAGCAGTCCAATGTGGCTGGAGCACAGTGAACGACGGAGAGATGGCGAAGAGTCTGTACGTAGTACTGTATGGACCATGGAAAGCATTTTAGATTTCATCTCAAATGTAAGAGGAGAAACCACTGGTAGATTATCTGTGGGACTGAGCCTGATCTTTTGTTTCAAGCCTGCTACTGGTTTGAAATAGACTGGAAACAAGGAGACCAGTGAAGAGATCCCTGCTTAGACAACAGTTGTAGCAAAGAAAATGGTGAACGAAGTCCAATCTAGGGATATTTTGAAGACAGAGTGAATAGAATTTCCTGAGCTATCAGACGTGGAGTGTGGAGAAGGAAAGATTAAGCAGTTCAAAGCTCTGGTTTGATGGACTGGGCGAAATGTGGAGATCTTTATTGAGGTGTTGGGGTGCTGGGGAAGGCGGAGGTGAGTGGGGAGGCATCACAGGTTGGTGTTGGATGTGTTAGGGATGCCTTTGAGTGAATATGCTGAGTGGGCAGTTAGCCTTAGGTCTGGAGTTCAGGTGGGGGCTGCAGATGGAAGTCTGAGTGTTGTCAAAGGGTTACATCAAATCGTGAGTTTTGGGGAGTGAGTCTGACAGTCAGGAGGTCTGCAGACCAAACCCAGGGTTCTCCAACCTTTAGATGTTGCCAGTGAGGTGGAACGATGGGTAGGGTGCAGAGTCCTGGGTGCCAGTGTTTGTGCAACAGTGGGATCCACAACCTGCCAGGGAGTCAGGAGGGCTGAGGCTGGCCGAGATGGAACTGATCATTTTGATACGGTCACGTGGAAGTCCCTCGCGACCTTGAGACGGTTAAAGGAGAAGATAATTGCAGAGACGTGAAGCTGTGTGTGTGCGTGTGCATATGTGTGATTGTTTAGTTGGGAGAAATTTTAGTGTTGTGTGTTAGTGGAAATACCTCACTAGAAAGGAAAAATTATCAATAATGCACGAGAAAGGGAGATAATTGCAGGCACGAAGGGTGTTGGATCTAGTGGATACGGGGAGCAGCAGTGAGGGCAAGGAGTCCTCTCCCAGGGCAGAGAAGGCAGAGCAAATGAGCTCAGATGCAAGCAGATTGAGGGATTTGGCAGTGGGAGGGGTGCAGAGAAGTCAGGAGCCCCGTGGAACGTAGAACAAGGAATGAAAGCGGGGTTTAAAGCATTTCCCGGGGAGCATCAAGCCCATCTCTTATCAACAGCCTCTCCCCACCCCCACCACGTGCCAGGCCCAGCGCCAGGCAGAGGGGTTTACAGATGACCCTCCCCCCCACACCCTGCATGCCCCTGCTGATGAGAGGTTCACAGCCTGGGAAGGGACACAGACCCGTAACTGACAACTTGAATGGCACTGGCTAATAATGAGGACGTGTATACAGCCTTGGGAGAACAAAGAGGGAGTGAGTACGTTCGCCTGGAGGGGTCAGAGAAGGCTGCACAGAGGTGACAATCAAGCTTCTAAGAGGACTAGAACATTCTCGAGCTTGCTGGAGGGGGAAGGTCATTCAAGGTGGAAAGAGGAGCTTGTGAAAGCCGCAGGAATGACAAAGACTTTTTTTTTGCTTTCCCTGGGCTCCACCTGTCTCTTTTCTTCTCCTGGCGGCTCAGCCCCCTCCTTCCCCAAGCTGTCATCTCTCAGGCTTCCTTGGTTCAAGAGGAAATGTTTCTTTTGGGAAAGTTTAATAAACTTCCGTTCAGCCTGTTCTGAGTCATGACAAAGGTGTGTTTCACACTTAAACAAACGTCTTAGATGTTATTTTTTGCACTTGAGGAATGAGCTATTTTTAAAGAAATTCTAACTCGCTGGGAGTCAACAAGGACGATTTCTGTGACCTGTTTTGAAGAAGTGAGCTCTGCAGAGCAACCCAGCAGTGCTGGCTGAATCAGAGGACCTGGCGATCCTTTGCTTTAAATCTTGCAGTGAGCCAGTGAGCAGGTTCACCTTACTGGATTGTGTCTTCGAGAAAACTCTCAGGGAGCGTGTAACGATTTGCTGTATCGCAGTCGGGAAGAGGAGGGCACTGCTCTGTTGATGGTGGATGGGGAGGAGGAGGAGGAATGCATTGGAGAGAGGTTGAACAGGTACACAGAGCAGGCGGGCATTTGGCTTCAAGGTTACGATGCTTTTCGAGACCTTCACATCCTATATCAGAGTGCTTGTTCCCAGTTCCACTTCCAGTTCTAGCTTCCAGCTAGTGCACTCCCTGGGTGGCAGCAGGTGATGGCTCAAGCAGTTGAGTCCCTGCTGTCCCTGTGGGAAACCTGAGTTGAGTTTCTGGATCCCAGCTTCAGCTGGGTCCCACCCCAGCCATTGCAAGCATCTGTCTGACTCTGTGTGTGTGTGTCCCTCTGGCTCTCAAATGAAAAACACTTTGAAAAAAGAACTGTACAATGAACAAAGGCACTTGCCCCGGCTTCAGAGCTGTCACTGTGCCTATCTATGCCTCTGGGCTCCTCCCTGTATGCGTCACAGAGTCCCTCCCTCCCTGTACATGCCTCTGGGCTGGCCTGAGACTAATTTGATCTATGAACCTAGGAGAGGTGACACTGGGCTGGTCTCAGGATTTGCCTTTAAGAGATCTGGTTGCTGCTGTTGAAGAGGCTCCCTGTAGGTAATCCAGTCGCCATTCCAACCATGTTCCCCTGAATTGTTCTTGGCAGAGGCAATGCTTAGCTTGTTTGAAAAAGAAAATCCTGAGGCTGGTGTTGTGGTATAGCCGGTAAAGCCGCTGCCTGTCACACTGGCATCCCATGTGGATACCGGTTTGAGTCCCAGCTGCTCCACTTTCAATTCAGCTCTCTGCTATAGCCTGGGAAAAGCATCAGAAGATGGCCCAGATACTACCCATGTGGGAGACCCCGAAGAAGCTCCTCGGTCCTGGCTTTGGCCTGGCCCAGCCCTGGCTGTTGCGGCCATCAGGGGAGTGAACCAGCGGATGAAAGAACTCTCTCTCCCTCTCTCTGTGTAACTCTGATTTTCAGATAAATAAGTAAATATTGAAAAAAAGAAAAAAGAAAATCCTCTAGTTTTTCTTTCTTTTTTAAATTGAGACATTAAAATACTAACTTATGTTTTGATACATATGAAAATTGTGTAATGTTCAAATCTGGCTAAGTATATCTAGATCCTCAAACATGTATCTTTGTAGTGAAAACACTTTTTAAAGATTTTATTTATTTATTTGAGAAATAGAGTTATACACACAGAGAGAAAGAGACAGAAAGGTCTTCAATCCACTAGTTCACTCTGCAACGGCCGGATCTGGGCTGATCCAAAGCCAGGAGCCAGGGGCCCAAGCAACTTGGGCCACCTTCCACTGCTTTCCCAGGCCATAGCAGAGAGCAGGATCAGAAGAGGAGCAGCCGGGACTTGAACTGCCGTCTATATGTGGTGCCAGTGCCACAGGCAGAGGCTTGGCCTACTGTGCCACAGCAAAGCCCTGGTGGAAACATTTAAAACCCTTTCTTCCAGCTTTTCTGAGCCTCTGGTTTTTATCAGTTCTAAGAGAATTCCTAGGACAGTTTCTTTTCCCTTTTTTAGTGAACCTCAAAGTCGAAACAGAATCTGAAGAGGCTGCTCCCTGCGAGAAGCTGGGAACATCTATCTACAGGCTGTGCTGGGATTAAATGAGAGAAGACACAGGGAAGCACTCTGTCAACCCGGAGCATTGAATAAGTGTCTGTTTTTATTATTAGGATTCTTCTCCCCATAAATGCTTAACTCTTTAGTTATCAATTTTTAGATATCAAGTTGATGATGTAGAAACATCCAAGAATATCCAATGAGTTGTTTGGTTTCTCTCTTGCCATTAAAAAAAAATAGAATCATTATGAACTTATGGCTTTGTCTATATTCAAAGGCTTGTTATTATTTGTTGTAATTATTCTTTGTGATGATGTCATTGGTCTTTGCCGGGTGAGAGCCGCCTAAAACTGGCTCCTGTGGCCTTTTAGTGTGACCTCATCAGTTTTCGAGAGTGTTCTATTTTTTTGTCTTTTATTTTGTTAGGATTTATTTGAAGGCAGAGTTACAGAGACAGAGGGAGACACAAAGGGAAAGAGCTCTCCTAACTTCTCTCCCTTGATGGCTGCAAAAGCCAGGCTGAGCCAGCCTGAAGCCAGGAGCCAGGAGCTCCATCTGGGTCTCCCACATGGGTGGCAGGAGCCTAAGTACTGTGCCATCTTTGGCTTTCCCAGGTGCATTAGCATGGCACTAGATCAGAAGTGGAGCAGTCAGGACTCCAACCGGTGCTCACCTAGGATGCAAGCATTCATTGCAAGCAGCAGCTTTACCCGCTGTGCGACGAGCCTGGCCTGACAGGGTGCTTTGGATCTGACATGACACGATGCCTAGGTCCGTCTTACACACTTCCTGCCTTAATCATGCATTCGGCCAGCTCTCCAAAGAGCCCTGGCCTGTTTTAGCGAGGAGTGGTATTTATTGACTTCTTACTTTTGATGAGAGGCCGGAGGAAAGATGGAGAGAGAGAAAGGCTACCATTTGCTGAATCACTACCCAAATGCTCGCAACAGCTGAACCCGGGAGCTGAGGACCCACACTGGGTGGGTGTCAGGAACCCAGTTACTAGAACCATCACTGCTACCTCCCAGGATCTGCATTAGCAGGAAGTTGGAGTCAGGAGGCCAGCGCTGGGTATCGAATGCTGGCACTCGACACGCGACAGGAGCTTCTCAACAGGATGACTTAACCACTTGGCCAAATGCCCTGGAATGGAATTGAGAGACTTCACTGTGCCTCCTAAGGATACACACTGCTACCAATTGCTGTTGCTTCTAGGCCTTCGCTGTGCAGTGCACGGAGCTAGAGAGCCAGAGATAGATGTTTTCTTAAACAAGGGGAAAAGCATAATGCTGGCGTTTCGAATTTAAGAGTATGAATTTTTTACTTAACTTTAGTATTTCCTAGCGGCACTAATGTTGTTCTTAAATTGTTTTATCCCACGATGGATAGGCTTTAATTTTTAAAAAGATTTTTAATTTATTTGTTTGAAAGGCAGAGTTACACAAGGGGTGGGGGGGAGATATCTTCCATCTGCTGGTTCACTCCCCAAATGGCCACAATGGCCAGGACTGGGCCAGGCCAGGGTCAGAAGCCAGGAACTCCGCTGGGTCTCCTACATGGGTGGCAGGACCCAATGCTCAGGCTCAAATGCTTGAGCCATTTTATGTTGGTTTCCCAGGTACATTATCAGGGAGCTGACTTGAACCAGAGATCATATGGGATGTTGGCCTCACAGGTGGTGGCTGCTGTACCACAATGCCCACCCCAAGACTACTGAAAGAAATTTAAGGTTTCTTTGTTGTTTTATATAATATATCGCGCTGAAGATGTATGGTCAAAAATACTTTTTTAAGGTCACCTAGACAAATTCTTCTTCTTCTTTTTTTTTTTTTTTTTTTGGCTGTGTGTGGTGATTTTATCAATCTGATATACAGTTGTGCTTATATTTTGGCCTGTTTTTCACTGTCAGGATTATTTAAAAATGCATATGATTTAATGATTTCATTGTTTATGTGACTCCTTTATGTGATTTCAAGGTCAAAGACATCTGAGAAGGCTTGTTCAGAGAAGCTCCATTTTCTATCCTTTTCCCTCCGCTCTGTCCTCCTTGTCCCCATAGAAACTGCTGTAAAGTCTGGTTCCTGAGCCTCCGCTTTGTTGACGTTTCAGGGCAAGCAATCCTTGCTGATATGGGAGGCCACTCTGTGGATTGCAGGATGGTTAGCAGGGTGACCTCCCACCCAGTGGATGCCAGTTGTTATAATCAAAATTGTCTAGACTTTGCCAAATGTTGGGGGAGAGGGCAAAATCACACCTACTTGAGAGTCACTGTTTTATTTGTTTTTTTTAATATTTATTTATTTTTAAAGATTTATTTTACTTATTTGAAAGGCAGAATTACAGAGAGAGAAGGGGAGAGAGAAAGAGAGAGAGATCTTCCATTTGCTGGTTCACACCCCCAGATGGCCACAATGGCCGGGATTAGGCCAGGCCAAAGCCAGGAGCCAGGAACTTCATCCAGGTCTCCCATGTGGGTGCAGGGGCCCAAAGACTTGGGCCATCTTCTGCTGCTCCCCCAGGCACATAAGCAAAGAGCTAGAATTGGAAGTGGAGCAGCTAGGACTCAAACTGGCACCCATATGGGATGCCAGTGTTGCAGGTGGTGGCTCAACCTGTTATCCCATGCCAGCCTGTATTTATTATTTATCTGAAATGCAGAATGACACAGAAGATACACACACAGAGGGAGACATGGAAAAAGAAAGAGATCTTCTATCTGTTGGTTCATTCCTCAGATGGCCTCAAGGGCCAGCGCCTGGGCCAGGCCGAAGCCAGGAGCCTGAAACTCCATCCAGGTCTTCATGTGGACGGCAGGGGCCTAAGCGCTTGGAACATCCTCTGCTACTTTCGCAGGTGCATTAAGCGGGAGCTGAGTTGGAAACAGAGCAGCCAGGACTTGAATTGGAGCTTCATTATGGGAAGCTGGTGTTGCAAGCAGTGGCTTAACCCAGTGTGCTACACACTGGCCCCAAGAGTCACTGTTGGAAAGAAAACAATTTCTTGCTGACCTGTGAGAATTTGACCTCCAGTCTAAAATATATCCGTTCAATATTAAACGGTCACTTTAGGCAATCACTTTGTACCAACATGATTACTAATTTTGGGTGCCAGGAACCATTTACGACGCGCTGTCCCAGTGGTCCAGAATCTGCTTACATTAGTACTGTTTGTGGATTATGGCCGAAATGAAGACACACACTGACAAGCTTCTCTTAGGACTTGCCTATCCCTGAAAGCACCGGTACGTCCACCCAAAGGCCCACAAACCCCACAGCACCTGCCCTGCCTTGTGAAAAGTCTGGGGCTGGCTGATTGCCTAGGGCTTCCCTAATGTCTTTTGCCTTTTAAAATTTTTTCTACAACTGTCAGAGCTTGCTTCTCAAACAGGGGTGGGCGGATAGTATTGAGAGAACCAAGTTGAATCCTGGGTCTCCCACTTCCCAAGCTCTGTGGTGTACAGCAGGTTACTTACTTGGAACCTCGTCTATAAATTGAGATTAAAGTCAGGGCCATTGTTGTGGCACACTGGGGTAAGTCACTGCCTGTGATGTTGGCATTCCTTATGAGCTTCCTGCTAACGTGCTGGGAAGACATCAGATGATGGCCCAAATGCTTGGGCCCCTGCCACCCACCTGGGAGACCTGGATGGAGTTCCTGGCTCCTGGCTTCAGCCTGGCCCAGCCATTGTGGCCATTTGGGGAGTGCATCAGTGGATGAAAGATTACTCTCTCTGCTTTTTCCTCTCTCTGTGTAACTGACTTTCAAATAAATAGAATAAATATTTTTAAAAGAAGTTGTACCTATTTAGTAGGATTGTCGCAAGGATTAAACACATGATGCATGCTAAGTGCTTAATATACTGGCACATAATAAGTGCTTAATAAATGTTGGCCATTAGTATAATTACTACCAGAGCTCCTGGTTAGTGGTGTGCCAGGAAATATTCAGAACCACAGGATAAGCAAGGAACATCTTTCTGGAGTGTGAATTTTGCTTGAAGAGTTAGGGAAACAGGCCTTGCATTTTTCTCCTAAAGGGCAGTAATTAAAAACATCATTTTCATGTTAAAACAAACATGAGAGTAAAAGGTGTAATTTGCATCATAAAGAAGTTAGACTTCAAAGAAGTCTGAGCCTTGGGGCTGATGGATTTGTCCCCAGACCTCCGGGCAAGCTGACTCAGTCTCAGCTGGGAGGATCCTTTGGGGGGTGGGGAGTGGGGAGAACATTTTAGCAGTAGCTCTGGGCTGTTTTACTATCTTAGATAGAAGTATCAGGAATATTAGAAAAAACTCTGGAAGAAGTGAGAGCTTTCTGATTAGAAGAACTTGCTCTCTTTTGATATAGATTCCCACTGTTCCAAATCGCCTTGGGGTTTGCTACCTGAGGAAGGAGATTGGGAAAATTTGCTGGGGATTCATTCAATGAGTATTGATTAAGTGACTGCTACATGCGTGGTGCTGTTGTGATGGACACTAACAGGACGACAAAGAAAATTCTATAGTCTATCAGTTATTCCATGCCAACAGTGCCAGGGCCTCCATAAGGGAACTGAGAGAAGTAGGGGGAAGGGGTTTGAGGTTTGGAAGAGCAGGCAGCTATGGATGGCTGTGTAGCATGTGGGACATCCAACCGGATTGTGAGTAAGCCGCTGAATGAGAGTGTGCAGCCACAGCGCTCGGTGGGAACTTGCAGATGTTTGTGGTAGAGTTGGGAGTCCAAGCGACAGCATCCAGGGCTGCAGGATACCATGGTGTGACGTTTGAATGTCCCACTGGACAAAGTCCCCGATACAGTTATCTCAGCCTGGTGACTCAGGTACATTCTAGCGTGATTTTAATATTCCAGGGAGGCAAATACTATGCAAAGGGAAGGAGAGATTATCATTTGTTTTGTTTCGACTCCAGCAAAAGTTGTTCACCATTTTGAGAGCATCTTGTTGTCAACAGCAGTTTTGCTGGGATATTCAAGACACAATGGCATCGGCAGCTGTTGAGTTTGGGTGCTTGCTTCTCAGACTGTAAGGTGCACGTGAATCACCTGGGGATCAACCTCCCTTCCTCCCAGCCTTCCTCCCTCCATTGCCTCCTTCCTTCCTTTTAAACACTGGAAGAGGCTGTGTGGATTATGATGGAAACGTTCCAGGAGAAGAGGGAGTGGCTGCCCATATCACAGAGGACAAACCATGGAGTGAAGTTCTGCGGAGGGCAGGAAAGGGGAGCCTGCAGCCAGGCACCGGGCAGCCTCCCGGCTTCTGTTGAGAGGAGTTTTGGTGTTTGTAACAGGAGGGAAGGAGCACAGCACAGCTGGAGATGCAGGAAGTCAACTCCTCGGTATCCTACTCCTCACCCACGGCACGGTCAGCTGCCTTTTTGCCTTCAGCTTCTTCCTATGGAGCTGGCTTACAGTAGGGGAGGGGTGGGAAGTGCAGAGTGAGGAGGCCAGGTCAACTTCTCACCTCCCAGGACAGGTGCTCTGGAAAATAGCACGCGAGTCAGGTGTGACTGTCGCCACCACTACTGCATGGTTGTTGTCCCTCTAGGTCAGCGCTGGCTGATAGGACGTTCTGCAAGGGTGGGAAATTTTGTCTCGCTGCTTTCTGGTATGGTAACCACTCCCCATATGTGGCCACAGAGCACTTCATATATGTCTAGTATGGCTGAATTCTAAGTTTTCTTTCATTTCAGCTAATTTACATGTGGCTAGAGTTTGTTTATGGATAGGGCAGCTGGTAGAACCTCAAAGATGAGTAGCTGACATAAGGGGCTGTGTTGTTTGGGCCTGCGAGCCCTGGGCTGGGGGCTAGGTCAGTCTGTCTGCTGCAGTGACTTTCCTGGCTGGCTGACCTTGGGCAATTTGCTTCCTTCTTTGAGTCCCAAGGTCCTCCATTTACTTCTCAGTGGGGAGACAGAGCCAGAGCCGCCAAATGAACTAGGCTTGTGAAGGGCCAGGAACTGTGAAGGTCTGTCCACTGCTCCAGGAGGGGGGACAGTGTACCCCTTCCTGCTAGGCATCTTTTCTAAAGATGGCATAGAGCAGGGCCAAGGCCATGCTGCAAAGATACCTCCTCTCTGCCCTTCTACTCCTCTGGGATTTAGTTGCTTCCTTCTTTTTGAACCAATTAGTTTAATTATTTGATTAACATATTTCTCTCTCCTACTGTCTCCAGCCCCACTGGGGTAGAGACAGTGTAAACTCTTTGCTTGATTTTGTATCCCTAGGGCCAAGCACATAGTAGGTTCTCAGTAAATTTTTGTGCAATGAATGGATGAAACAGGAGATGCTGGTGTTGGAACTTAGGCATGGTTTCTTTCTTTCTTTCTTTCTTTCTTTCTTTCTTTTTTAAGATTAATTTATTTATTTGAAAGGCAGAGTTACAGTAGAGGCAGAGAGAGAGAGAGAGAGGGAGGGAGGGAGGGGTCTTCTGTGCACTGGTTCACTCCCCAAATGATCACAATGGCTGTAGCTGTGCTGATCCAAAGCCAGGAGCCAAGAGCTTCTTCCAGGTCTCTCACCTGGGTGCAGGGACCCAAGGACTTGGGCCATCTTCTACTGCTTTCCCAGGCCATAGCAGAGAGCTGGATTGGAAGTGGAGCAGCCTAGACTCAAACCTGCACCCAAATGGGATGCTGGCACGATAGATGGTGGCCTTACCACTATGCTACAGCACTGGCCTCGAAGTATGGTTTTAAAGCACATTGAGCTCAGAATGTTTACAATACTTGATACCTTCTGTATACACATACTGGAAGGGATCCACAATACCCAACATAGAGGCTTGGTTTACTAAATGATTTTTTTAAAGGTTTATTATTTATTTGAAAGTTAGAATTACACAGAGAGAGAAGGAGAAGCAGAGAGAGAGAGAGAGAGAGGTCTTCCATCCGTTGGTTCACTCCCCAACTGGCTGCAATGGCTGAAGCTATGCTGATCCGAAGCCAGGAGCCAGGAGCTTTTTCCGGGTCTTGCTCATGAGTTCAGGGGCCCAAGGCCTTGGGCCATCTTCCACTGCTTTCCCAGGCCATAGCAGAGAGTGGGTTGGAAGTGGAGCAGCCAGGACTAGAACCGGTACTCACATGGGATGCTGGCACTGCAGGCAGCGGCTTTACCTGCTACGCCATGGCACTGGCCCCATAGATGTATATTTATAATCTTTACCCGCTATGCCATAGCACCGGCCTCTTACTAACTGATTCTTAAGATGGAACACGTGGGGCGGGCATTGTGGCACAGCAGGGTAAGCCACCACTTGGGAAGCCCATATCCTCCATCAGAGTGCATAGAGTCCCGCCTCTGCTTCCAATCCAGCTTCCTGCACACCTTGGGAAACAGTGGATGATAACTAAAGTACTTGGATCCCTCTACATCATGTCTCTAGGGAGGCCTGGATGGAGTTCTGGGCTCCTGGCTTTGGCTTGACCTGGTACTGGCTGTTGGAGGTATTTGGGGAAAGAATCAACAAGTGGAAGATCTCTTTCTCTCGTGTTGCTTGGCCTTTAAGTAAATAAAAACATATATTTTTAAAGGAAAAAATACACTATATAGAAGAATATTTAGTTACACAAATAGAAGTATCATTACCTTAAATGAAAAAAAAATCAAAGCAGAGGTGTATGATATCATTTGTAAAAGATATACATTTATATGCATAGAAAAAGATTGGAACAATATATGCAAATATTAACAGTGATTATTGTCATTGAATGGAATTAGGAGGTGACACATTTATTCTTTTTTTTCCTAAAAGGTCTATTTGATTTATTTTTAAATATATCAAATGAATCCAGAAAAAGCAAAAATAGATACAGAAAGTAGGTTAGGGGTTGCATGTGGCTGAGAGTGGGAATGGGAATTAGCAGCAAATGAGCAGGATGGAACTTGTGGGGGAATCCAGAAAATACTGTTTTCTGAAACTGATTTATACTGATGTTGCACCACTCAATAAAGTTACTAAACACCACTGAATTGCACATAGGAAATTTAACATTTTGCCGGCGCCGTGGCTCAACAGGCTAATCCTCCGCCTTGCGGCGCCAGCACACCGGGTTCTAGTCCCGGTTGGGGCACTGGATTCTGTCCCGGTTGCCCCTCTTCCAGGCCAGCCCTCTGCTGTGGCCCGGGAGTGCAGTGGAGGATGGCCCAAGTGCTTGGGCCCTGCACCCCATGGGAGACCAGGAAAAAGCACCTGGCACCTGGCTCCTGCCATCGGATGAGCGTGGTGCGCCGGCCGCAGCGCGCCGACCTCGGCAGCCATTGGAGGGTGAACCAACGGCAAAGGAAGACCTTTCTCTCTGTCTCTCTCTCTCACTGTCCACTCTGCCTGTCAAAAACAAAAAAACAAAAAAACAAAAAAAAAAAAGAAATTTAACATTTTATGAAATGCAGGTATACTTCAGTAAATTGCTAAAAACATATTATATGCATATGTATTTAATTTTTAAAAGATTTATTTATTTATTTGAAAGTCAGAGTTACACAGAGAAAGGAGAGGCAGAGAGAGGGAGGGGTCTTCGATGCGCTGGTTCACTCCCCAGTTGGCTGCAATGGCCGGAGCCATACCAATCCAAAGCTAGGATCCAGGAGCTTCCTCTTGGTCTCCCACGTCGGTGCAGGACTTGGGCCATCTTCTACTGCTTTCTCAGGCCATAGCAGAGAGCTGGATTGGAAGAGCAGCAGCTGGACTTGAACTGGCGCCCATATGGGATGCTGGCACTGCAGGCAGCGGCTTTACCCGCTATGCCATGGCACTGGCCCCATAGATGTGTATTTATAACCTTAAACATTAAAACAACACAGGAATAGCTAAAGTCTTTTGTCCCGTCATTCAATTCTACTTTCTAACCAGTCACAATTGGTATTTAATTCTTTTTAACCTTGTTTATGCAGACTCCAGCATAAACACTATAGATATGTCAATATCTGCAATTTCCTTCTTTCTCATGGGACATAGAGAATTTAACTGCCCTGGGAGGTGGAATTAGGGTAGAGGAAGCAGTCAAGGGCAGGATGGAAGAAGCACAGTTGAACTTTTAACTTGCTTGGCTTTTGTATTAGTTACCTTTTTATGTTAAGATTTATTTATTTTGAAAGTCAGAGTTGAGAGAGAGAGAGAGAGAGAGAGAGCGAGCGAGAGAGATCTTCCTCCTACTGGTTCACTCCCCAGACGGCTAGGCCGAAGCCAAGAGCTTCATCCAAGTCACCCATGTAGGTGGCAGGGGCCCAAACACTTGAGCCATTTTCTGCTGCTTTCCCCAGGCCATTAGCAGGGAGCAGCTGGGATACAAACCAGCGCCCATATGAGATGCTGGCATTGCAGTCTGTGGCTTTACCTTCTAAACCACAATGCTGGTCCCCAGTTGCATGTTTGTGTCATAAGTGTTTGGAGTTGTAAACCCAATCCAGATATTGAAATAAGAGATACTAATAAATCCTAATGCTGTGCATTCCTAATTTACAATATTAAAGCAAGTGTAGGACACCATGCTGAGTGCCTTAGATGAACTGTCTCATAGAATCTTTGTAACACTATGAATTTTGCAATATTAGTATTGTTTTAAAGATTTTTTTTAAAGATTTATTTATTTATTTGAAAGGTAGGATTACAGAGAGGGAGAGGCAGAGAGAGAAAGAGAAAGAGGTCTTCAGTCTGCTGGTTCACTCCCCAAATGGCCACAAAGGTGGAGGTGGGTCGATTTGAAGCCAAGAATTAAGAGCTTCTTCCAGGTCTCTCAAGTGCAGGGCCCAAGCACTTGGGCCATCTTCTACTGCTTTCCCAGGCCATAGCAGAGAGCTGGATTGGAAGTGGAGTGGCCAGGACTTGAACTGGCATCCATATGGGATGCCAGCACTGCAGACGGCAGCTTTACCCATTATGTCACAGTACCAGCTCCAAAGATTCATTTACTTGAAAGGCAGAGTTATAGAGAGAGAAGGAGAGACAGAGGGAGATCTTCCATTCGCTGGTTCACTTTCCAGATGGCTACGATGACTGGGGCTAGGACAGGTCGAAGCCAGGAGCCAGGACAGGTCGAAGCCAGGAGCCGGGAGTTTCTTACTGGTCTTTTACATGGGTTCAGGGGCCCAGGGACTTGGGCCATCTTCCATTGCTTTCCCAGGCACATTAACAGGGAGCTGGATTGGTAATGGAACAGTTGGGACTTGAACTGGCATCCTTATGGGATGCTGGTGCTGCAGGCTGTGACTTAATCCACTACACCACAGCGCTGGCCCCTGAAACATTATTCTGATTTGCCAGATGAGCAAACTAAGACCTAGTGAAAGGCCACCTCAAAACACACCAAACACCCGAGTAACAGAGAAGGTTTATTGTGTGTGTGTGTGTGTGGGTGTGTGTGTTGGGGGGGCAGTAGGCTGTCTTCTCATGCAGCAGCCTGTACTGGGAGAACATATTTTTTTTTTTTTAAATATATTTATTTTATTTATTTGAAAGAGTTACAGAGACAGAGGTCTTCCATCTGATGGTTCACTTCCCAGATGGCTGCAACAACTGGAGCTGCGCCAATCCAA
Source organism: Sylvilagus floridanus (assembly GCA_949820135.1). Lineage (NCBI taxonomy): Eukaryota > Metazoa > Chordata > Mammalia > Lagomorpha > Leporidae > Sylvilagus > Sylvilagus floridanus. Next base: position 89,011,336 of record OX463243.1, on the reverse strand, counting down.
AGCCAGGAGCCAGGAGCTTCTGTTGGGTCTTCCACGTGTGTGCAGGGGCCCAAGGACTTGGGCCATCTTCTACTGCTTTCCCAGGCCACAGCAGAGAGCTGGATCAGAAGAGGAGCAGCCGGGACTAGAACCAGCACCCATATGGGATGCTGGCGCTTCAGGAAGGGTTTCAACCCCCTGTGCCACAGTGCTGGCCCCAAGAGGAGAACAGATCTTACATAGCTTTGCAGAGGTAAATAAGTGGGAGTAGCGAATCCCATTAGGGCGGCGGTGGAGCTCGTGGTTGGGCCATTTGGTCACCTGACTTCCAGTCAGCCAGGCTGGGCTTAGGATCAAAGCTGATTGTACAAGATGGCGGCGGGGCCAGAGCCTAAGATGGCGCCTGGGGCTTGAGATGGCGCCCCGTAGGAGACGGCTCCGTTTTACTGAGACTGACTTTCCAAAATCACGCAGCTAACGGGCACTGAATTTGGATATTGACACTGCAGTGTCTCTCTCCCTCTGACGCACTTGTGTTCGTCCTGCAAAACCCAGCTTAGGTGGTCCGGTGGACCTGTGGATTCTCCCCTAACCGAACCGCGGCAGCGAGCTGGCCTTGTCCTCAGTGAGGAGACACAGCTGAGGAATTACAGTCCAGTGCCGGGGCTTCGTGCAGGCAGAGGGACTTGGGGTCACGCATCTCAGGCAGCCAGCGAGCTCGGGAGAGGGTGTTCCTGGGCGTTTTCTGAAGGAAGGTGTGGGCGGCCAGCGGTGGGGACCTGCGGCTTTGCACCTGTCTCGGGAGGTCCAGGGGTGTCACACACCGGGACGTATTCTGGGGGGTCAAGGCTTTTGCAGTTGGAATGTTTATTCTGTGAATGAAACCGGCCCCTGGGCGATCCCTCCTGGAGCCCCTCAGCCCTGACACCCGGGGGTCACATCGGTGTGCAGCCCCGGGGTGAGAACTGCTCCGTGCATCCCAGCACTCCCACCTGGAGCCCCTCAGCCCTGACACCCGGGGGTCACATCGGTGTGCAGCCCCGGGGTGAGAACTGCTCCGTGCATCCCAGCACTCCCTCCTGGAGCCCCTCAGCCCCGACACCCGGGGGTCACATCGGTGTGCAGCCCCGGGGTGAGAACTGCTCCGTGCATCCCAGCACTCCCTCCTGGAGCCCCTCAGCCCCGACACCCGGGGGTCACATCGGTGTGCAGCCCCGGGGTGAGAAGCCGGCCCCTGGGGGTCTCTTGCGGCGATCCCTCCTGGAGCCCCTCAGCCCCGACACCCGGGGGTCACATCGGTGTGCAGCCCCGGGGTGAGAAGCCGGCCCCTGGGGGTCTCTTGCGGCGATCCCTCCTGGAGCCCCTCAGCCCTGACACCCGGGGGTCACATCGGTGTGCAGCCCCGGGGTGAGAAGCCGGCCCCTGGGGGTCTCTGGTGGGGGATCCCTCCTGGAGCCCCTCAGCCCTGACACCCGGGGGTCACATCGGTGTGCAGCCCCGGGGTGAGAAGGAGGGTCACATCGGTTTGCAGCCCTGGGGTGAGAAGCCGGCCCCTGGGGGTCTCTTGCGGGGGACCCCTCCTGGAGCCCCTCAGCCCTGACACCCGGGGGTCACATCGGTGTGCAGCCCTGGGGTGAGAACTGCTCCGTGCATCCCAGCACTCCCTCCTGGAGCCCCTCAGCCCCGACACCCGGGGGTCACATCGGTGTGCAGCCCCGGGGTGAGAAGCCGGCCCCGGGGGGTCTCTGGTGGGCGATCCCTCCTGGAGCCCCTCAGCCCGACACCCGGGGGTCACATCGGTGTGCAGCCCCGGGGTGAGAAGGAGGGTCACATCGGTGTGCAGCCCCGGGGTGAGAAGGAGGGTCACCTCGGTGTGCAGCCCCGGGGTGAGAACTGCTCCGTGCATCCCAGCACGCAGCACGGTGCCTGGCAGGCTGTTTCGGAACGGCTTCACTGCCAGGCAGGTTGGGCACCAGGGTGGCGGTCAGGAGCTGGAGAAGGGCGAGTAAACCCGTGTGCCCTTCCCAGCGCCGCCCCCGGGGCACAGGGCAGGGTCGGTGTTCTGCCAAAGCCGGCCCCGACCCTGCGCAAACTCAGTCCCAGGGAGGCTACTGAGGGCTGGAGGAAGGACAGGTAGGTGATGGCGGCGATTTCTGCTCAGGGCCAGGAGCCGTCACGTCTATTGTCTTAGGCCATCTCGCCCCCAGAATCCTAATCAGAACCAGACCCGGCATCAGAATCCCTGCCCCAGTTTTCCCCGACGCGGAAACTGAGGCTCAGCGTGGTTCCGTCACTTGGCCAAGGTCACCCGGCCGGCTGCGGGGTGGGGGCGGGGGAAGCTTCTCTAACAAGTCAAAGCCCAACGGCCCGCCCCTCCTCCACCCGGGGAGACACTGCGGCGCCTACTCCGTTTGCGTAGCCGCCGGCGTTCGGGGAATCCCGCCAGGGGCCGCGGAGCCCGCGGAGGGCGGCTGGCTGCGGCCGCCCGGACGGGTCTCAGGTTCGGAAGTTACGAAGTTTCCGTGCCTTTCGCACGACTCCCAGTGTAGCTCGTTTCCGCGCCCCGGCGCGTTACGCCGCTAGCGCAGCGGGGCTCAGGTGCTGCAGCGGGGGTGGGGGGGCGGCCCGGCGCCGGGAGGAAGGCGGGGACGCAGTTTACGTAAGCGTCCGCTCGCAGGTGCATGCGGCCGCCGCCGGCGTGTGCTCCCTGCGCGCTCCCAGGTGCGCAGTTGGCGCAGGCGCCGGCGCGGCGCGGCGGCGGGCGGGCGCTGGCTGGCGCTCTCAGGTGCGGCAGTGCGCGCGTGGAGGGGGCGCGCGGAGAGCGAGGGGGCGGGCTTTCCGTTCCCCAGCAGCCGCGGGGCCCGCCCCCCAGCTCGGCCAATGGGCACGCTCGGCGGCGTCACGTGCTCGCCACCGCCGCCGCCGAAGCGAAGACCGGAGCCGCGAGCGCCACCAGGGCAGCAGCCGCCGCAGCCGCCGCCGCTGGACTGAGGAGCCGGAGACGCGGGCGGACGAGGTGGCGGCGGCGGCGGAGCAGGAGCGGGCATCGGGCGCGGGCAGAGCGTGTTGGCGCGGGTAGGCTGCGGCGACGGGGCAGGCGCCTGCGCGGCGGGCCGTCCCGGGCGGGCGGCGGTTGAGGCGGCGGTTGAGGCGGTTGGCGGAGCCGGCCCGGGCCCCGCATTGTTTGTTGTGCGTCCTTAGCAGCGGTGGCGGCGGCGGCCGGGCGGGGAGCGGGGAGCAATCCCGGCCCGGTGCTCCGGCATTGTGACCGTCGCCGCCGCTGCGGTGTCCCGGCCGCTCCGGGCAAGGGCAGCTGGCAGCCTTCCTCACCTTCGGGGGACGGGGTCCCGGCCCAGACCAAGGGGAGGGCGTGGGCAGTGTGGGGACCGGGCGCCGGGAGGTCTGGGTAGGATGGAGGGCGAGGGGCTTGGAGCAGGTGTTGGAGGACACAGGGGGCAGGAGCTAGGGTAGAGGCGTGGGGGGCAGGTAGGGGGTGCGGGCAGGTTTGGGGTGAAATGGAGGGTGGAGGTATCCGGGTCGCTAAAGGATGAGGGCCTTCGGGCAGGTTTTTTTCTTTGGGGGGGGGAGCTGGGGGTTAGGGCGAGCGGCGAGAGGGATGTAGGACATTCCTGTGGGTGGGGGAGCACGTATGGGGTGGGCTGGAGGGCGCTTTGGGGAGAGCAGAGGCGAGTGGGATGGGACCGGGGAGTCGGAGGCAGGAATGGAAGGAGCGGATGTCCCGGCCGGCGCTGCGTGCGAGGGGCAGGGAGTGGGGCAGATACTGAAAAGGCCACGGGACGCGTGTGGAGGAGAATGGCGGAGGAGGGGTCCCGGTAGGGGGAAGGGTGGCCGGCAGGGTATGTGGGCACCGGGGGGGGGGTCTCTCGGGGGCCGGTGAGGGAAATGCAGGGTGTCCCGGCGGAAGGTGTTGTCGGAGGGTAGGCCCGAGGCTCCCGGAGACCGCGAGGGGCGTCTGGCCAGGAGGCAGGGATGAGGAGTGTGGGGTGCAAGGAGACTGGGGGAGACGTGGGGACAATGGGCTAGGGCGATGAGGATGGACAGGAGGAGGAGGTGCGCGGGGCACTTGGTGGGCGTCCGAGGGAGGGAGGGAGGGAGGGAGAGGGTGTTGGCCTGGGCAGGGAGCCGCAGCCCAGGGAGCTTGGGTTGGGGGCGCTTTGGACATGAGTGGGCCACAAGGGAGTGGAGGGGAGAGGGAAGGATGTTCTTGGAGTGGCAGGGGAGGTGTGGGGACTCATGGATGGACATGCTTATGGGTAAGGAAGTGTAGGGAGAAGTTGGGGAGAAGGAAGGAGATGGGGGTGTGGGTGAAGGGGAATGAGAAGAGCGGGCAGAGGGGCTTCTGAGGGAATGTGTCCAGGTCTGGGATACCACGCATGGAGAGAGGGAAACACAGGTGTGGGGCCCTGGACTTTGTGCTTAGGGAGAGGGAAAGAGGGAGTGGAGACGCAAGAGGGGAAGACGGAATATTTTGGAGTAGAGGATGTAGAAGAATGCGTAGTACCAAAACTGGGGTAAGGGAGGGGAAGGTAGGGGTGTGTGTGGGCATGTCTGTGAGTAGGAAGGGCTGTTGGTGTATTATATTGGAGGGGTGCAGGTTTAGGGCAAGAAACCACTGTTTAGGTTGGAGAGAGTTAGGAAAGCAGGTTGCTTAGAGACTATGGAAAGTCCAAAGTGTGGGACTATGGGGAGGGATTGGAATATTTTGAGTCTTGAGAGATTAAAGGGGCCTGAATTTTTAGGTTACTGAAAGTATAAAGGAGGGTAGAGTGTAGAAGTTGGGGGGGAAAGACAACCTAAAAGGAGAGGATTAAAATCCAGATTTAGAGGAACTGGAGATGGAGAGAGGTCGGGCGCAGGGGATGTGGATCCCGGACTGATGTTCATGGAAAATGGGAAACATTAAATCCTGTACCATATATGAAAGTTCAGACTTCTAGGGTCGAAGCCTGATTTTAATCCCAGAACCCATTGAATAGGGGAGGAATAAGGGAGAGCTGAGTGCGTATTCCCTAGTCTGGAGGAGATGTGTGGTGGGCATTGTCCTAACATATTGGTTTGACAACTGGACAGATAGAGGAGCTTTACAGTGTCATGAGGAGTGCACCGAGAATGACTGGAAGTGGGGCTGCAGCAGGTGTAGGGCAGATGAGATGTCTTTGTGAAATTGCAGGAGAGGGCCCAGCTGCCAGCAGCATTCAAGTAGCTGTGTGAGCGGGAGGAAGGGATACCTTGGTGTACCTCAGATACCTTGGTGCTTTCTGGGTAATGGGGCAGTATCAGGCATCGGGTGTTATAATATCTGACTCCCTTGTTATAGGCAGACTGAAGTGATGTACACACAGCTTTCAAAACTGGCAGAAATGGAGCCTTTTCATTCTTCAACTCTCTTTGATAGGGTGAATAACTGAGACTGCATCAGCTTTTGTCCCACCTAGTTCAAGTGAAATTTAGTTGGAGGATTTTTGGATTCCGTGGTATTTTGGTTTGAGTTGGGGAGTGTAATATTAAAATTATGGAGGAAAGACCTTTCTGGGGTTGGGTAGACATATGGCCATCAGTTTGCAAATCACATGGGAAATAACCTTTAGGGGGTCTGAGCACAGGCGTTGCTGGGCAGGTGTCATTCAGCATTGTGTGGCTTGAGTTAGATTCTTTGGGATTTGGAAGGATTAAGCAAACTGCTTTGAGACTGCTTCAATAAGCAGAGTTTCCTAGAATCCTGAAAAATGAGTTCTTTGATGCTGAAAACTCAGCCTTGTCAAATTTTGGTAAAAGAAAAAAATAAATTTCATCATTTTGCAGGAATAACTTGTCACTCTCTGAGCTTCGTGTAGTTGTAGTATGGTACCTAGTATGATTTCAAATAAAAGGCCTGCTTTGGAAACTTGGAGCTTTCTGGGTTGTTTAGTTTTTGTCTCTTGTTAATTTAGGAAGTATCTTAATGCACCCATTGTATGCTCAAATAATAAAGTTTGAGTGGAAGTGGGAATCTTGCCTAAACTTAATGAGGGCTGAACATCAAATTTAAAGCAGTCTGAATCTGTGAATATAAATATTTTAAAAATAGCCTGGAAGCTAATGATTTTTGAAATCTAAATTTCAGGTGTGTCATGCAGGCTGCAAAATAATGCTTTGAAGACATTTAAGATTTTTTTGGAAGGAAAGGTTTTTAAGTATAGTAGGCTTTTGATTGAAACTCTTGGGGAGTATTTTGGGATTTGATGTATGTACGGATTTTAATAAGTGGGAGCATATCTAACCCTCTTTGCTCCTTGGCAGAGACTCTGAGCAGTAAGGTGTCTGCTGAATAGAGTGACCTTTGAAAATTCTCAAAAATGTGGCCATTGTTTCCCCTTTGTATTTTTAAAGTCCATTGTGCTAGTTCATTTTATTGATTTGAGGTGAGCAGTACTTTCTTGCTCAGAATACTCAATTCTGCCATAGTGTTCTGATGTGATGGGGTCATTTGTAGGCACTTAAAACTGTTATCCTTAAGTTTATGAACCAAGGAAAGCAGGTTATTTAGACTTTGTCGGCTAAATAATAGGGATGTGGTTTTTATTTTCGTTGGTGACTTGCTGGACAAGATACTTAATCCCTTTGTGCTTGTTTCCTTCCAGAAACCTGACTCTCTCCCTCCCCCTGAGAATTGAGATGGTTTATATAAACCAAATTTAAGTCTTTTGGGAAAACTAGACCTGTGTAAATATGCCGATAGATTTTATTTGTTTAATTCCTTTTTCCTACCCCCCCCCCCCCCTTGTGGTTTTTAGACTGGTCAGATGCTAATTGGTACTTCAGAATCTGCCCTTAAGTGGACTAGTTTGGATAGAGATGAAACTTCTGTGACTACCAGAGATAGTTGCAACTTTAAGTTGTTTATTCTTTGTCATCTGTCTACTTACCTTTCCTGGCTTATTTCTGCAGCTGAGTATTGGTGTTGATTTGAATTCTTCAGCCTGAGCAAAAGCTTATGGTTTCTAGCTATAGGCCAAATTGTTTCCAAGTGTGATTTCCAGAGGTGGAGTGTTCCTCTAACTCAGTGAACTGAATTCTTAAATCAGGAATGATAAATACAATGCATTGTTTCAAAATTGATTAATTCTCAGTGACGTGAACAAAATAAAAGCGCTCTCCTTTTTGCTAGTGGCATTAAACTTCCTTGTTAGTTATCGAATACTGTTTTCCTTTTTAAAGTTTTGGTTATCAGTTAATTACTGATTACTTGGTATTTCCAAGTCCATTGACAGGTTTTGCTCCATTTGAGGGGGATTGATTTTTAAATCACTTAAACTGAAATTTATTTTATTTTACTTCATTTTTTTTAAAGATTTATTTATTTATTTGAAAGGCAGAGAGAGAAAGAAGTCTTCCATCTGCTGGTTCACTCCCCAGACGGCTGCAGCGGCTGGAGCTGGGCTGATCTGAAGCCAGGAGCTTCTTCTGGGTCTCCCACGTGGGTGCAGGAGCCTAAGGACTCTGGGAACCAGGAGCTTCTTCCTGGTCTCACAGACGGGTGCAGGGGCCCAAGGACTTGGGCCATCTTCTGCTTTCCCAGACCATAGCAGAGAGCGGGATCAGAAGTGGAGCAGCTGTAACTTGAACAAGTGCCCATATGGGATGCCAGCACTGCAGGTGGAGGCTTTGTTTGCTATGCCACAGCTCTGGCCTCAAACTTAAATATATTTTAATGTTGTTTTTGGTTTACTAGTTGTAAAGAGTCTCTGGATGCTGATTATGATTGACATTGTAGAAATGTAATTAGTAAGTTGCTTTATTAGAAAATAATTTGTCTTGAGTTTTGTAATACCCAGCTCTGATAGTGGTCTTTTTGTGCTAGCTGGTCTACTGTCATAGTTTGCTGTCTTACGTAACGTGTGTGGACGTCATTACCTATCTTTTTTTTTTTTTTTTTTTGACAGGCAGAGTGGACAGTGAGAGAGAGAGAGAGAGACAGAGAGAAAGGTCTTCCTTTTTGCCGTTGGTTAACCCTCCAATGGCCGCCGCGGCCGGTACATCGCACTGATCCGAAGCCAGGAGCCAGGTGCTTATCCCGGTCTCCCATGGGGTGCAGGGCCCAAGCACTTGGGCCATTCTCCACTGCACTCCCGGGCCACAGCAGAGAGCTGGCCTGGAAGAGGGGCAACCGGGACAGAATCCGGCGCCCCGACCGGGACTAGAACCCGGTGTGCCGGTGCTGCAAGGCGGAGGATTAGCTTATTGAGCTGCAGCGCCGGCCCGTTACCTATCTTATTTCACTTCTGTTTTCATTTGTTTTGCATGCTTTTATTGGAAGATTTGTTTTTCAAAATTTGTTTAGCTGTAGAAAACTGTTTCTGACAGGTAATTATGAGAGGATTCATAATCCAGTCTAATTTTAGAAAACTGTTGAGAGATGTAAGTTAAATTTATGCATCAATTAAAACAAATAAATTAATAAGACCAGATTAATGATGGTACAGATAGATAATGGAATGATTTGAGCCTGAAAAATGTATTAATCTTTGATTTAGTTTTTAGGTTTTCTGTTGAATGTTAAGGTGATCAGCTAGATAGATAGTGCAGTGATTTGAGCCTGAAAGATATATTAATCTTGGGCCGTTGATTTGGCTCACTTGGTTAATCCTCCACCTGCAGTGCCGGCATCCCATATGGGCGCCGGGTTCTAGTCCTGGTTGCTCCTCTTCCAGTCCAGCTCTCTGCTGTGGCCTGGGAGGGCAGTGGAGGATGGCATGAGTGCTTGGGTCCCTGTACCTGCATGGAAGATTAGGAGGATGCACCTGGCTCCTGGCTTCAGATTGGAGTAGTGCTGGCCATGGCGGCTATTTGTGGAGTGGACCAGCAGAGGGAGAACCTTTCTCTCTCTCACTGTCTATAACTCTGCCTGTCAAATAAAAAAAAAAAGATATATTAATCTTTAACCTAGGTTTTTAGGTTTTTTTTGAATAGTGAGGTGATCAGATGACCTGATTTGTCACTTTTTGCCTAATTTGAGTTATTTCTTGCTCTTATGGTCCTTTATTTATTTAACTTATTTGATTAATTTTATTTGTAGAGATTGATTTATTTATTTGAAAGAGTTACAGAGAACTATATATAGAGAGAGAAAGAAAAGAGAGAAGAGAAGTTTTTCATCTTCTGATTGAATGGCCACAATGGTCAGGGCTGGGCCAGGCAGAAGCCAGGAACCTGGAGCTCTGTCTAGACCTCCTACATGGATGGTGGGGACCCAACTACTTGGGCCATCTTCTACTTTTCCAGGTGCATTAGAAGAGTTGAATCGGAAGTAGAGCAGCCGGGACTTGAACTGGCACTCCAATATGGGATGTCAATATTGCAAGCAGCAGCTTAACCCACTGTGCTACAATCCTGGCCCCACTAACAGTTGCTTAAATGCACTGTATTTGAGAAGTATTATGCCTGTCTCACTGAAGAATTTCCAAGTATATGGGTAGCTGACCGAATGGAGCAGTCCTAAATTTTAATTACTTGATAGTCAAATTGTCTTAACTTCTGACGTAACTAGCATTGTGTGAGACATCTGCTTTCTTCAGTTAACTTTAGCACGTCTCAGAAGGGTACAGATGATTATATTAATAATAAAATCACAGCTTTGCATTGTGTGGCTTCATGGTTCATTTCCATTTGAAAAGTGAGAATTCTGCAGCAGGTTGTATAATAAATTCGGAGGCATTTCTGGGTCATGGATAAGATGTAGTTTGTTACTGCACCTGCAGAATTTCCTGTTCTTTGCAGTTTTCCAAGTGCCAGGACTTTTCAAAGTAATCTGTTGGGCAGAACAGCATTTTGTTTATGAATTTAATTTAACCAATTTAATACTGATGACATTAGCAAATAGTAATTGTCCCGAATGATAATATCTAGATTTTCTTTCTCTCTCTCTCTCTCTCTTTTTTTATGATGCTTATTTTAGTGTGGCATTACTAAGCCTGTTTTACCAGTTAAATTCAGCAAGCATGCATTGACATTTAGGCTCAAAGGCATTTTAAAATTTTATTTATTTATTTATTTGACAGGCAGAGTTAGAGTGACAGAGAAAGGTCTTCCTTCCATTGGTTCACCCCCTAGATGGCCGTATGGCTGGCGCTGCGCTGATCTGAAGCCAGGAGCCAGGTGCTCCCTCATGGTCTCCTACTCAGGTGCAGGGGCCCAAGTACTTGGGCCATCCTCCACTGCCTTCCCAGGCCACAGCAGAGAGCTGGACTGGAAGAGGAGCAACCAGGACTAGAACCTGGCACCCATATGGGATGCTGGCGCTGCAGGTGGAGGATTAACCAAGTGAGCCACGGCGCTGACCCAAAGGCATTTTTTTAAGAAAGAGATCTATTTATTTATTTGAAAGGCAGTTAGAGGAGAAACAGTGATCTTCCATCCACTGATTTACTCCTCACATGACCTCAAGTATGGGTTCTGTGCCAGGCCAAAGCAAGAAGCCAGGAGCTTCTTCTGGGTCTCCGAGGAGGATGGGGGTTGTAGTGGCAGGGCCCTAAACAGTTGGGCCATCCTCTGCTGCTTTCCCAGGCGCATTAGCAGGGAGCTGGATCAGAAGCAGAGCAGTGGAACTCAAACCAGTCTCGAACAGATTCCCATATGAGATGCTGGTGCCACTTAACCTGGTGTGCCACAGCGCAGTTCCATCAGTCTTTTTTTTTTTTTTTTTAAACATTTATTTATTTGAAAGAGTTTACAGAGAGATTGGGGAGGGAGAGAGAGAATATGAAAGCTTCCATCTGCTGGTTCGCTCTCCAAATGGCTGCAACGGCTGGAGCTGGGCCTTTCTCTAGTTGGAAGCCAGGAGCTTCCTATGGGTCTCCCACGTGGGTGTGGGGCCCCAAAGACTTGGGCCATTTTCCCCTGCGTTGTAGGCACATTAGTAAGGAGCTGGATCGGGAGTGGAGCAGCTAGGACTCTTAGGTGGCAGCTTTGTCCGCCACGCCGTAGTGCTGGCCCTAGGGCCTGTCATTCTTAAGATGTTTATAATTCAAGTAAATCTGAAACTTATCAAGCATTATATGTGATCATGGGCTTTTGTACAGCTTAGCCTTCCTATGTTTTAACCTAATGAAGCTTGGGTAACTCTTGAGTTAAATAACTGGATAACTCAGTTACCAAAGCTAATGTACTAGAGGGAAAAGGTGTAGCAGTTTTGATGATGTATGATAGCAGCTTGAGAGAATAAACATCCTAAGCCCTTGGTGTGAATATTTTCAATTGTTTCGGAAGTTGTGAATAAGCTTAGAATGTTAAGGTTAGCATGGAAAAACCAGATCTCAAACATGCTGTGATGGTGCTTTTAAAAAGAAATTATTGTAAAAAGCGGGTACTAATTGATTTTTCTGATCTGCTGGCTCTGTGGTAAATGTTGTGGAATTATGCAGAATTGGTTTTTGAAAATGATCAGTATTATTGTTTAATAATGTCTTTTATTTATAGAACTCACAGTTCATGTACCTGGACTTTGGTCCCTGTGATAGCTGTGTAATATGGTGAACAGCAGAGTATTTAACATTAGGAGAAGTGGAGGCACAAGGGGTTGACTGGTAGAGTAGAAATTGGCAGACTTTCAGCTCACTCTTTCAGAAACTGTGTATCAAATTCTTGTTAGTCCTTGAATTTGGCAAGGAAAGTTGGATGGCTGGGCAAATTTGAAACCTGCCTTTTTCAGTCAGCCCATTGAATACATACAAGTCTGTTCAAGGACTGCATGGGATAATGCTTAACCCTCCTAGGAAGCTCAGGGTCCCAGGATTATGAGATAGTAATGAATCCTGAGAAAAAGGCTGGCACATGGACTCTTCTGTGGACATGCTCTAAGTGCCCTGTGTGCAAACTAGAAGAAATTTTTTAAAAAAAATCAGTGTATCTTTTTAAGTTGTATTTATTTATTTGAAAGGCATGCTGAAAAAGAGGGAGGAAGGGAGAGAGATATCTCCATCTTTCATCTACTTCCAACATGTCTGTAACAGCTGGACCTGGGCCATGTTGAACTCAGGAGCCAGAACTCCATCTGGGTCTCCCACATGGGTGGCAGGGATGCAGGTACTTGGGCCATCATCTGCTGCTCCTAGTTGCATTAGTAAGAAACTGAATCAGAAGTGGAGGGAAGACTGGGTCCCAGGCACTCCCATAAGGGATGCAGGTATCCCCTGCAGTGGCTTAATCTGTGCACCACAAAACCAGTGCCCAGAAGAATGTCTTTGACCCTAGAAGACTTGGCTTTGAGAATCTGGTTGTGCCACTTACTATATAACATTTAACATTATATAACACACACACACATATATATATATATAAAATTATATAACATTATATAGCATATAACATTTTTTTCTGTAGAGAGAATTGAACAAAAGTTAAGGCCAGGCTTTGAAGTGATGAGAATATTTGACTCAGAAGGGTAGTAGATTTTTATTTTTTGTCATAGATCTCTCTTCTCATGTCTAAAATTGGAATAAAACCTTTAATTTGAAGCTACAGTGAAGATTAAAGAAGACAAAAAATTTTTTTAAGATTTTAAATTTATTTACTTATTTGAGAGTAGAGTTACAGTGAGAGGAAGCAACAGAGAGAAACTTCTTCCATCCGTTTGTTCATCCCCAACTGGCCATTAACAGCTGGAGCTGCACCAATCCGAAGCCAGGAGCTTCTTCCTGGTCTCCCAAGCCTTGGGCCATTTTCTGCTGCTTTCCCAGGTCACAGCAGAGAGCTGGATTGGAAGAGGAGCAACTGGGACTAGAACGAGCACCCATATAGGATGCCGGCACCTCAGGTGGAAGATTAACCTACTGCACCACGGTGCTGGCCCCTAGAACACTTTTTTTTTTTTTTTTAAGATGTACTTTTATTTGAAAGAGTTACAGAGAGAGGTGGGGGGAGGGGGGTCTTCAATCTGATGGTTCACTCCCCAAATGACTGCAATGGCCAGAACTGTGCCGATCTGAAGCCAGGAGCCAGGAGCCAGGAGCCAGGAGCTTCTTCTGGGTCTCCCATGTGGGTGCAGGGCCCAATGACATTGGGCCATCTTCCACTGCTATCCCAGGCCATAGCAGAGAGCTAGATGGAAAGTGGAGCAGCTGGGACTCGAACTGGTGCCCATATGAGATGCCAGCACTGCAGGCTGTGGCTTTAACCTGCTGCTCCATAGCACTGGCCCCAAGAACACTTTTTAAAGATGTAAAACATATAACATTTTCTTCTGTAGAGAGAATTGAACAAAAGTTAAGACCAGGCTTTGAGGTGATGAGAACATTTGACTCAGAAGGTAGGAGATTTTTATTTTTTGTCATGGAATTTTTAAACATATGGGGGCTGGTGCTGTGGGTTAAAGCCCTGGCCTGAAGTGCCAGCATCCCATAAACATATATAAAAGATAACAGAACAGTGAACTTACACCACCCAACAGTTATCAGTATTTTATGGTTCTTATTTCATTATTCCTCATTTGCAATTACATTTTATTGTTTTTGCTGGAATATTCTTAACAGTTCTTAGACATCTTATATTTTTATCCATAAATAGTATGTATTTCTAATTGATAAGAACCTGACACCCTCCCCTACCCTAACAAAACTAATGTCCCACACTAATAGTTCTTTGTCTTATACTTAGAAGGATCTGAATTTGAGAGAGAGCCTACCAGTTACCAGTTTTGTGCACTAAGCATATCATTTACTCTGAGCTTCTGCTTCCTTATCTGTCACATAAAGATAATACCTCATGAAGTTATGAGCTTAAATGAAATAACATAAAATGCCTCACACAAAGGTTCTCAGTAACTGTTGTCACTTGTCGCTTGAGCCTCCTATGGCCGCGGCTCATTAGGCTAATCCTCCGCCTGTGACACTGGCACCCTTCCGGTCCAGCTCTCTGCTGTGGCCCGGGAGTGCAGTGGAGGAAGTGCTTGGGCCCTGCACCCACATGGGAGACCAGGAAGAAGCACCTGGCTCCTGGCTTCGGATTGGCACAGTGCACCGGCTGCAATGCACCCACCATAGCAGCCACTTCGGGGGTGAACCAATGGAAAAAGGAAGACCTTTCTCTCTGTCTCTCTCACTGTCTACTTTGCCTGTCCAAAAAAAAAAAAAAAAAAAAAAAATTTATGGGCTGCCCTCTCCCCTTCTTTAGTATCACAGAGAGTAATGGTACTTTGGAATTACTATCCACTAGCTTAACAAAATTTCTCTTCGTTGGACTATTTGACTTTTCTAGTGAAATTTTCTAACAATGGAAATGATGTCTGTTTTCCCCCTCTCTCCTGTGGCTTTTTAATTTCCTTATCTACTCACTCATTTCAGTCATCATATACATACTGGATTTCATCTGTTTGTTTATAATTCGGTATTTATATAATATAAGTGAACAAATTTTATGTTTCATATATACAGATTTAGAAATGATGTTTCCCACCCTGTTCTCCCTCTTGCCCATGTCCCCACCTTCCCTCCGCCTTCTTTCTTATTTTTTCTTTTCTTTTTTACAATGACATACTTTCAGTTTATTTTATAATCATAAGCCAAACCCTCCACTAAGTAAAGAATTCAACAAATAGTAAAAAGAAAAAAGAAACAACACTGTTCTTCAACAGTAGGCAAAGGACTGTAAACAATAATCAGATCTCAAAATGTCAATTTTGCTCCTGTATATTACTTTTTTTGTACGGTATTGTTAATTTTTAAAAAAGATTTATTTATTTATTTGAAAGGTAGAGTTACAGAGAGGCAGAAGCAGAGAGAGAGAAGTCTTCCATCCGCTGGTTCCCTCCCCAAATGGCCGCAACTGCTGAAGCTGAGCTGATTCGAAGCCAGGAGCCAGGAACTTCTTCCTTCTCCCACGTGGGCACAGGGACCCAAGGACTTGGGTCATCTTCTGCTTTCCCAGGCCACAGCAGAGAGCTGGATCGGAAGTGGAGCAGCTGGGACTCGAACTGGTGCCCATATGGGATGCCTGCACTGCAGGCAGCGGCTTTACCTGCTACGCCACAGCGCTGACCCCAATCTGTTAATTTTTTTAACAACGCTTTTTGGGCTACACAGTTTCTTCCAGCTACTAACCAATTTATATGCTTCACTTTATAGCATAACTTCTTGAAAAAGTTGTTTCTCCCCATCCGTTTCAGTTCTCCTGTTCTCTTGTGAACCCTCTAGTGAGATTTTCAGCCCTTTCACTTTGATGAAACTGCTGCTGTCAAAATCACCACATTTCTTACCTGATCTAGTATCAGCATTTGTTGTGTGGATTCTTTTGTTTGGAAACATTTTATAGTTTGGTTTCTAGGATTCCACACTCTGCTGCTGCTTCTCCATTGTCTTTTCTGGTTCTTCCTCATACTCTCACCTCTTAATAGTGGACAACGACATAGGATCTCTGCTCTTTTTCTCATTTCCTTGGCCCTGTCTCATGGTCTTAAATATTATACATGTGCTGATGACTCTCAAAATTTTGTCTCTAATTTGGAACTCTGGGCTTAAGTATCATGCTGCCTACCTTTTATCTTCACTTAAACAAGGGGCTTCAACAAGTTCCTGGGAAGTTTGCTGTATTTTTTTACTTTTAAACTTTTTTAGAGACAGAGTTCCCATCTGCTGACTGATTTCCCAGGTATTCCAATGTGGAATGCTGTATTCTTAATATTAACCACTAGGCCAAATGCCTGTCCCTACATTATAAAAAATATACTTATATAAATTTTATATATAAACTATTATATATAATTTATATATATTTATATATATTTATATATATATTTTATATATATAATATATATTATTTATATATATTTATATATAATATATATTTATTATAAATATAAAATATATATATTTATTATAAATATAAAATATATATATTTATTTTAAA
Source organism: Sylvilagus floridanus (assembly GCA_949820135.1). Lineage (NCBI taxonomy): Eukaryota > Metazoa > Chordata > Mammalia > Lagomorpha > Leporidae > Sylvilagus > Sylvilagus floridanus. The sequence goes on along the minus strand of OX463243.1, from coordinate 88,995,460 downwards.
ATAAATATAAAATATATATTTATATATATATATTATATATATAATATATATATATTATTTATATATATATTTATTTATTTGACAAGAGAGTTATAGTCCGTGAGAGAGAGACAGACAGAAAGGTCTGCCCTGCGTTGGTTCCTCCACATGGCCGCTATGGCTGGAGCTGCGCCGGTCCGGAGCCAGGAGCCAGGTGCCTTCTCCCGGTCTCCAATGCGGGTGCAGGGGCCCAAGTGCTTGGGCCATCCTCCATTGCCCTCCTGGGTCACAACAGAGAGCTGGATTGGAAGAGGAGCAGCTGGGACTAGAACCAGCGCTCAAATGGGATGCTAGTGCCGCAGGTGGAGGATTAACCAAGTGAGCCACGGTGCTGGCCCCCCTACATTATCTTTTTTTTTTTTTTTTTTAAACAGGCAGAGTGGACAGTGAGAGAGAGAGACAGAGAGAAAGGTCTTCCTTTTGCCATTGGTTCACCTTCCAATGGCCGCCGCGCACTGTGCTGATCCGAAGCCAGGAGCCAGGTGCTTATCCTGGTCTCCCATGGGGTGCAGGGCCCAAGCACTTGGGCCATCCTCCACTGCACTCCCTGGCCACAGCAGAGAGCTGGCCTGGAAGAGGAGCGACCGGGACAGAATCCAGCGCCCCAACCGGGACTAGAACCCAGTGTGATGGTGCTGCTAGGTGGAGGATTAGCCTATTGAGCCGCGGCGCCGGCCCCCTACGTTATCTTTTAAAAAATTGTTTGGAAGGCAGAGAGAAGGAGAGATCTTCCATCTAGTGGTTAACTTCCCAAATGCTTGCACCAGCTTGGGTGTGAGCTAGGCAAAGCCAGGAACCTGGAACTCAATCCTGGTCTCTGACATTGGGCAGCAGAAATCCAACTTAAGCCATCACCTGGTTTCTCCTAAAGTGTGCATCAGTAGGAACCTGGATCCAAAGCCTAGCAGGGACTGTAGTCCAGGTACTAGGATATGGAATGTGGACATCTCATGGCAGTTTAATGGCTTTGCCAAATGTCTACTGTCCTACATTATCTTTTTTTCTTAAATTTATTTGGGAGGCAGAGTTATAGACAGAGTCAGAGAGACAGATCTTCCATCCACTGTAATAGCTGGGATTGGGCCAGGCCAAAGCCAGGAGCCTACGTGGGTGTCAGGGTCCCAAGCATTTGGGCTATCTTCTGCTTTCCCAGGCATATTAGATGGGAGATGGATCAGAAGTGGAGCAGTTGAGACTGGTGCCAATATGGGATCTGGTGGAGGCTTAAGCTGCTGCCCCACAATTCAGCTCCTTGATTAGCATCTTAAACTGTGTTTGTTCCAAATCCAATTCCTGATGTTTACCTTATTGCCTCTTTTCTCTGCCTCTCTTGTAGTCTTCCACATCTTAGTTAATAGCAGCTGCATCTTTCCAGTTACTCAGGCCAAAAAGTGAGAGTCACCTTTGACTTTCACACCCCACATCTGATCTGTCAAGAAATCTTGTCAGCTTTTATTCAGGTGCTGTCCACCTCTAGTCTGAGCCTGATTCAGCTTAGCTAAGCTATGGCTGTAGCCTTCTTTCGCTCTTGTCCCTTTATAATCTATTCTCAATACAATAGTAAGGGTGACTTTTTAAAAATGATGTATTTACTTATTTGAGAGGCAGAGTTACAGAGAGGGAGAGACAGAGAGAGGTCTTCCAGCTGGTTCACTCTGAAAATGGTCCCAACGGCCAGAGCTGGGCTGATTGGAAATCAGGAGCTTCTTTTGGGTCTTCCACATAGGTGCAGGGGCACAAGCACTTGCGCCATCTTCTGCTTTCCCAGGTTGTAAGCAGAGAGCTGGACTTGAAGAGGAGCAGCTAGGACTTGAATCAGTGCCCATATAGGTTGCAGAGGCTTAGCCTCCTATGCCACAGTGCCAGCCCCAGTAAGAGTAATCTTTTAATAAAGGTATAGGTCTGGTGTTGTGGCATTGTGGGTTAGCTGCTGCCTGTGATGCTGGCATCTCATGTGGGTGCTGGTTTGCTTCCTGGCTTCTTTACTTCTGATTCAGCTCTCCACTAGCATTCCTGAGAAAGCAATGGAAGATAGCTCAAGAACTTGGGTCCCTGCCACCCTATATGGGAGACCAGATGAAGCTCTTGGCTCCTGCTTTGGCCTGGCTCAGCTCTGGCTGTTGCGGCGATTTGAAGAATAAGCCATCGGATGGAAAATCTCTGTCTCTCCCTCTCTGTGAATCTGACTTCCAAATAAATAAATAAATGTTTAAAAGAAAATACAGGTGAGTCAGATTTTGTCTTCTCTGATCAAAACTATCTGATTCCCTATCTTGCTCAAAGTAAAAGACCACGTCCTATCAGATCCTTATGTGATGTGATCCCCTTTGCCTTTTAACCTTCCTCTTCGTGCTTACTGTGTTTTGGCCACTGCAGCCCCCTGCTGTTCCTTTAACATGCCAGACTATTCCTGTCTTGGTTCCTTTGCAGTTGCTGCTGTTCACCCTGCCTTGTTCTGCCTTATCTCTGTAGTCACTAATGCCTTCTCTCTCTCTTTTTTTTTTGGACAGGCAGAGTTAGACAGTGAGAGAGAGAGACAGCGAGAAAGGTCTTCCTTTTCCGTTGGTTCAACCCCTAAATGGCTGCTATGGCTGCCGTGCTGCGCTGATCCAAAGCCAGGAGCCAGGTGCGTCTTCCTGGTCTCCCATGCGGGTGCAGGGGCCAAGCACTTGGGCCATCCTCCACTGCCCTCCCGGGCCACAGCAGAGAGCTGGACTGGAAGAGGAGAAACCGGGACAGAATCCGGCGCCCCAACCGGGACTAGAACCTGGGGTGCCGGTACCGCAGGCAGAGGATTAGCCTAGTGAGCCTCGGCACCAGCCGATGCCTTCTCTTACCACCCTTTTAAGATGGCAGCCCCTCCTCTCTTGGCTCCCCTGGCCCCTCCTTCCCACTCTGCTTTTTTCTTTCACCTTTTTTTCACTTTTTAAATTTTGGAAGTTTTAGATTTACAGAAAAATTGTAAAAATAATATAAAGGGTTCTCAAATACTTGACCAAAATTACCTTCTTACCATCCTACACTCACAACTAATGAACTGATACTGATATTTTATTATTAATTCAAGTGCATACCTTATTCCAGCTCTCTTATATTTTACCGAGTGCCACTGTTCCAGGATTGCGTCCAGGAGGCTGTATTACATTTAGTTGGCATGTCTCCTTAGTGTCTTTCTGTGACTGTTTCCTAACTTGTTTTTCATGGCCTCAACAGTTTTGAGGAGTGCTGTCTGTCATTCTGCAGAACATCGCTCATTTAGGGTGTGGATGATTTGTTTTTTTCTTGAATGGATGAGGTTATGGGTGGGGGAGGAAGCTCTCAGAGGTGGTATCTTTATCAGTTAGCAGCATGATTTATCACTACTGATGTTAACCTTGATCACCTGGCTTAAGAAGTGTTTGCCAGGTGTTTACACTTTAAAATTTACTCTTTCTTTTTCCGTATTGGGTTTTTTGTTTGTTTGTTTGTTTATGTATTTGAAAGACAAAGTTATAGAGAAAGAAGGAGAGAGACAGAGAGAGTGATCTTACATCCGCTAGTTCACTCTCCAGATTGCTGCAACAATTAGGGCCAAGCTGAAGCCAGGAACCTGAAAGTGTACAGGTCTATCATTTGGGTGCAGGGGCCCAAAGATTTGGGCCATCTTCTGCTACTTTCCCTGGGAGCTGGAAAAGCTACTTTAGCAGGAAGCTAGATTGGAAGTGGAGCAGCTGAGACTTGAACCAGCACCCATATGGGATGCTGGCATTGAGGACTGCAACACCGAGCCTCTTTATGGGACCTTTTGGGAAGGAAGTCACTGTGTGCAGCCCACACATAAGGTTGCTCAGATTATTTCAGTTTTTGCCATTGGAAGCTCTTTCAGTTGGCTCTTACGTCCATTTCTTTTTTAATTTTTTTAAAGATTTACTTTTTGGGGGTAAAGATATATATTTATTTTAAAGGCAGAGTTAGAGGTAGAGAGAAAGAGAGAGACAGACAGACAGAGAGAGAGAAAGATTTTCCTTTTTCTGTTGGTTCACCCCCGAAGTGGCCACTACGGCTGGCGCGTTGCAGCTGGCGCACTGCACCGATCCGAAGCCAGGAGCCAGGTGCTTTCTCCTGGTCTCCCATGTGGGTGCAGGGCTCAAGCACTTGGGCCATCCTCCACTGCGCTCCCTGGCCACAGCAGAGAGCTGGACAGGAAGAGGAGTGACCGGGATAGAATCTGGCGCCCCGACCAGGACTAGAACCTGGTTGCTGGTGCCGCAGGTGGAGGATTAGCCTAGTGAGCTGTGGTCCCTGCCTTTTATTTTTTTGATATTTTTGTTTTTCTTCTTATTCATGACCATCCTTTTACTAAGCACTGTGCTAGTTGCATTGTGGTATACAAAGTATATGCAAAACCATGACCTTTTAGAGCTTGCAGTCCACTCATATCAAGATTTTTGATGGGGACCGTGGTGTAGTGGGTAAAAGCTGCAGCCTGCAGTGCCAGCATCCCATATAGGCGTCCGTTCAAGTCCTGGCTACTCCACTTCCAATCCAGCTCTCTGCTACCGCCTGGAAAGCAGAAGATGGCCCAAGACCACAAGGACTTGGGCCCTTGCACCCTTGTGGAAGACCCAGAAGAAGCTCCTGGTTCCTGGCTTCGGATTGGCACAGCTCCGGCTGTTGCAGCCATTTGGGGAATGAACCAACAGATTGAAGACCTCCCTTTCTCCCTCTCTGCCTCTCCTCTCTTTCTGTAATTCTGACTTTCAAATAAATATTTTTTTAAAAAAAAGGTTTTGGTGGTATGATATGTATTTCTTTTTTAAAGATTTAAGTACCTAAGAGGTAAAGTGGTCTGGGAATGCAGAAGAGTAAGGGATTACTTCTAGTTGAAGGGAGTAGGGGAGACTAAAGAAAGGATGTGGTATGTGATATTTGTGCTGAGCCATGGAAAACAATAGGATTTGATTATGAGGAAATGGAGTAGAGAATTCCACATGGAGGGAATCGCATTAGCAAAATAATGAGTGCTCAAGAGTTGTAGGGAGAATAGCAAGTGATTCATTTAAACATAAGAGAATATTCAAGAAACTGATAGAGTATATATTTGGAGAAAAATGTTGGAGTCACTGACAGTGGGCCTTGAATGCAAGAACAAGGAATTCAGATTGTATTTGTTGACTATGAGGCTCCCTGAATGACTTCAGGACTGTCTTTATAAACTTGACAACTGTTTTTTTTTTTTTAATTTTTTTTTTTTTTTAGATTTGGTTTGTTTATTTATTTGAAAAGCAGAGTTAGAGAACAGGAGAGAGAGAGAGATATCTTCCATTTGCTGGTTTTACTCAAATGGCCACAATGGCTAGAGCTGGGCCAGGGTGAAGCCAGGAGCTTCTTCTGGGTCTCCCACGTGGGTGCAGAGACATAAGTACTTGGTTGGGCCATTCTCTTCTTTCCCAGACTCATTAGGAGGGAGATGGATCAGAAACGGAGCAGCCAGGACTCAAACTGTCGCCCATATGTGATGCTGGTGCTACAGGAGGCGACGAACTTAGTAGAGAGAAAGAAATGCACACACTGATTAAAATGTGATTGCAGGGGCCAGTGTTTGTGTCATTAGGCTGCCTGCAACTCTAGCATCCCAGTAGGAGTCCTGGAAGAAGTTCCTGGTCCCTGGCCAGGGCCCTACCTTGGCTATTGTGGCCATTTGGGGAGTGAACCAGCAGATGGAAGATCTGTCTTACCCTCTCTGTATCTCTCTTTCAAATAAATAATTTTTAAAAATGACTGTAATAGTTTAGAGGAAAAATGATAAAGGTAGTGAACATGGGCATAAAAAGGATGTCTTAGAAGTTATGAAACTTGGTGACTGGATGTGAGGGCTCCGCAGTAAGTTTGAAGCCTGCTTGGTTGGGAAGGCTGGAATGCCCTGTATAGAAGTAGGAAACCCAAGAAAAGGAAATCTGGAGGCAAATTCATTTTTGATTTGGTGACGTTGTGACATGCAGGTAATGATAAAGAAAGTCATCTTTTTAGAAAGGATGTGCATCTGACTTTGGTGCCTTCATTTTGATAGAGTAGACTGCCAGAAAGGGAAGACTCAATTTCTGAGTTTATTGATGGGGTCAGAATCTAAGATAATTGATTTGAAAAGCTTCTGATAAGGCATCTGAATCTTTCTTTTGATCTCTGAGTAGCTTAACATGTTTCACTGTTAGGTAATTTTCTCTAGATTGTAAAAGCACATGTGTGTTTTCAGTAATTTGAGTGCTCCTTTCCTGCTGTTTCATTGGCTGTGGGTATCAAAGCAGTGTCTGTCTTACTCATTTGAAGACAATAGAGGAGTCAGTGCCTGTCCTCCCTGTTTGAAGACAACAGATTAGCTTTCTCAGTAGTAATCTTGATCACCTTGTTGAGATGAAGGCAATGTTTATTTGAGTTAAATCATGACGTACTCCGAACTCCCCACCCATCCCCCCCAGGACACAGAGCCACAATGGAAAAGGATAAACCTTCTAACCTAATTAATGGTAGTTAAGGTGTTAGTTGCCAAAACATTTCTGTGACAACCTGTGCTTAACAAAATAACAAAAGATATCAGAGGATTGAGCTTCTATTCTGGGTAACTTCAAGAACAGAATAAGGTTTTTGTTTATTTCTTTATCTTTTGATTTATATCCTTTTCAGAGCCTTGTAATAGGAAGTGTTTTACCCAAAGGTTATTTATAGAAAAAGCAAATTATTTGTAAAATAATGTTTAATGAATACAGTTGTTATTTAAATGCTACATGGTAATGTCCCATAGTTATATTTGTATATTTAATGCAGTTTAACAATGGTTTTTAGAAAAAACCATGATTGAGTTCTTAGTTAAAAGGCTGCATGCAGTTCACGGGCTTGGCTTAGAAAGGATGACCTTGAGCTTACCACATTAGTCATCTTTGTTTTAAGTCTTTCCTTTACAGTCATGTAATAACATCAATAAATATGATTCTGACACTGTCATTCTAGTCTTGTTTTCCGGTAACTTGTAGTTAGTAGGACCCGGTTATCCTGAAATGAGAAAACTTGCCCATTTAGGATAATTTATATATTTTAGCCCACTGGAGCATGTGGCTTTTAATTTCAGATTTAGCATATATTAAATTTTTTTTGAAATTTAGGCAATTTTATTTCACATGATTGGTTTGGCAAGAATATAGCATAAAGTCTTGTGGGAAAACTGTGAGACCTTTTAGCCCTCCTTTGTTCCAGAGAGGTTAAGGCAGAAATCCAAAACCACACACCCAACCAGTGGCAGAGTTGAGACAATAGGTGTATTTCTTGACCATTAGTCTTGGGCACCTTCTGTCATGTCAGGCTGCTGCTTTAGAAATATGGATCAGAGGCATAGTGGGTAAAACCGCCACCTGCAGTGCACTGAGGTGATATGTCTCATGTAAGAGATAGCTTTTTGGCCGATGCCACGGCTCACTAGGCTAATCTTCCGCCTGTGGCGCTGGCACACCGGGTTCTAGTCCCGGTCGGGGCGCCAAATTCTGTCCCGGTTGCCCCTCTTCCAGTCCAGCTCTCTGCTATGACCTGGGAGTGCAGTGGAGGATGGCCCTAGTGCTTGGGCCCTGCACCCTCATGGGAGACCAGGAGGAAGCACCTGGCTCCTGGCTTTGAATCGGTGCAGCACACTGGCCATAGCGGCCATTTAGGGGTTGAACCAATGGAAAAGGAAGACCTTTCTCTCTCTCTCTCTCTCTCTCTCTCTCTCTCACTCTCACTCTCACACACTCACACTCACACTGTCTAACTCTGCCTGTCCAAAAAAAAAAAAAAAAGACAGCTTCTTGCCTCATTTGGACAAGAGGTTTCTTCTGGTTCTATGAGAATAACAAGAATACAAATTACAGCAATAGCAACCATCTACAAATTAGAAATGTCCTGAGTTTAAATGTATTGTTATCCAAAAAAGTATAGATTTTTGACAGTGACCCTGTGACTTTTGTTAATATCTAAACAGTAAGTACTTCCATAAATGGATTTTTAATTTGAAAACCTTAAAATGCTGCTGTTAACTTGATTCATATATTAGGTAGTGCTTTTCTTTTTTGACCTGGGATGAATTCATTGTTTCTGAACAAATAAAAAATGTGTTGTAAAGAGTGCAGGCTTTGTGGGCCGGTGCTGTGGCTTAGTAGGTAAAACTGGCGCCTGCAGTGCCGGCATTCCATATGGCCGCCAGTTCCAGTCTCAGCTGCTCCACCTCTGATCCAGCTCTCTGCTATGGTCTGGGAAAGCAATAGACGATGGCCTAAGTCATTGGGCCCTTGCACCCATGTAGGAGAAATGGAAGAAGCTCCTGGCTCCTGGCTTCAGATCAGCACAGCTCCAACTGTTGTGACCAACTAAGGAGTGAGCACATGGAAGACCTCTTTCTCTCTCTCTGTGCCTCTGCTTCTCTCTGTGTGTAACTCTGAATTTCAATAAAAAAATTAATTTAAAAAAAAAGTGGGCAGGCTTTGGAATTGGTCAGATTTGTTTTGAAAACCTTTCTCTGCCACTTATTAGCTACTTACTTGTAAGATTTTCTTTTATCTTTTAAAATGGATGTAACATCTCACAACTCAGAAGAGATCTATTTTTTAATTTTTTTAAGATTTATTTTATTTATTTGAAAGACAGAGTTACAGAGAGAGGTAGAGACAGAAAGAGAGGTCTTTCATCCACTGGTTCACTCCCTAGATAGCTGCAATGGCCGGAACTGCGCCAATCTGAAGCCAGGAGCCAGGAGCCTCCTTCAGGTCTCCCACGTGGGTGCAGGGGCTCAAGCACTTGGGCCATCTTCCACTGCTATCCCAGGCCATAGCAGAGAGCTGGATTGGAAGAGGAGCAGCTGGGACTAGAACCGGTGCCCATATGGGATGCCGGTGCTTTAGGCCAGGGCGTTAATCTGCTGTGCCACAGCGCCGGCCCCCTCAGAAGAGATTTAGAAGTGATGTCTCTAAAGGGCTCATGGTATTAGTTGGCACATAGTAAATTATGTTCAGATTGTAGATGTTGTAGGAAGACGTCTAAATTTCAGTAGGCTACACATGTCAACATAATGCAATACTGTAAAATCTCATGCATAAACTGTCCTACAATTACTGCATCACTTCTTGGGTGTTTTGTTTCTTGTGTGTGTGTTTTAGTGCCATGTGCCAGTTTTCACTCTTTGCTGAAGCTTGCCCCCCCCCCCCCTTTCTCAGATAGGATTGACAAATATCTCCATTGGGTATTGTATACTTTACCTCAAAGAATTAATGGTTTTTTTATACAAACTAATGGTCAGCCGTGTGCTGTGTACAGCAGTTCTTCAGTTAGTGCTCCTGCTAACAGGTGCTTACTACCCTTAGAGTCATCAGCTGGCCAAATGCCCATGTTTGTGTCAAAGAAGGGAACCTCAGTTGTCTGGAATGAAAGAACAACACAGTTCTTACCCAGTGCTTATAGAATATCTTATAAATTGTAAATAGTAAAGCATGAAAAATTATAGCCTGTTAATTTTACTTGTTACTGTCCTGTGGTTTGTATCATTTCTCTTGCTCAGTTTAGAAAGCATACAAAAGGCTTTTTGCTCTGTAACTGTAGGATTGAGGTTGTGATGAATCATAATCTAAGAATATTAGCTATGGAGAGGACTGGAGATCAGCTAGACTAACCCTCTTATCTTGTAGATGGGAAAGCTGGTTGAGACAAACTGACTGGCTCAAGGACACAGAGAGTAGTAAGTGACAGGTCTGATTTCCAGTCAAGTGTTACGAAGTAATCTGATAGAGTGGAGAGAGAATTGGACTTTGGAGTCACACAGGCCTGATTTTGAGCACTGATTCCACCATTTATTAACTGTGTGACCTTTGACAAGTAAATCTGAGTCAGTATGCCTGTACTGTTACTTTGTGGGGTCATGAAGATTGTGAGATGATGTAAGTGCAGCACAGTGCCTGGCATTTGCTATGGACTCAGTAGTGCTGTCCTGTGTACTGCTTTTCTTGGTTACTTAAAACAGGTCTTATGGCTAAGTGATTATTTTTTATGAGATTGAAATCAATGAGAATGGTTGATGATTTTGCCAGCCTTTCTCTGAAAATTTAAGTTGATTCATTGGAGGAGAAGACTGCTCATTGCAAAATGAATATATAACATTTGTCAAAAGCTTAGTGACTACTGCTCCAAGTTGTATAGTGTTGGCATGTTTCATTCCTGGGAACTGTACTTCCTCAGCCTACATTTGGTTAGGCCAGCAGTTCTCAAACCTTTTTTTTTTTTTTTTTTAAATACTCAGGACCCTTTTACATTCTTTGGGGGACCCTATGCTCTCTTTTTTATATGAGTTATATCAATTAGTATTTAGTGTTAGTATATCTGATAAATTAAATATTAATTCATTTTAAAATGCCCATATTCCATTGTATATTAACACAAATGATATATTTTAATGAAAAATAATTGTTTTCCAAGCAACAAAATAGTGAGTAGAATAGTATTGCTTTATATTTTTACAGATTAATATCCAAAATTGATGTCATACTTAATAGAAGGCTCTTGGTTTTGATAGCTGTGTCTGCAGTCTATTAAGTATGTTGTTCTAGTTGAAGTACATGAAGGGGGTCCGTTGCTGTGGTGTAGTGGTAAACTTGCTGCCTGCAGTGTCAGCATTCCATGTGGGTGCCAGTTCGAGTCCCAGCTGTTCCACTTCTGATCCAGCTCTCTGCTATGGTCTGGGAAAGCAGTAGAAGATAGCCCAAGTGCTTGGGTACCTGCGCCCACATGGGAGACCTGGAAGAAGCTCCTGGCTTCAGATCGGCACAGCTCCAGCTGTTGCGGCTAACTTGGGAGTGAACCAGCGGATGGAAGACCTCTCTCTCTCTCTGCAACTCAGACTTTCAAATAAATAAATAAATCTTTGTCCGGCTCTGCGGCTCAATAGACCAATCCTCCGCCTGCTGCGCTGGCACCCCGGTTCTAGTCCCTGTCGGGGCGCCGGATTCTGTCCTGGTTGCTCCTCTTCAGTCCAGCTCTCTGCTATGGCCTGGGAGTGCAGTGGAGGATGGCCCAAGTGCTTGGCCCAAGGAACATCTGGCTGTTGGCTGCGGATCAGTGGGGTTCGCTAGCTGCAACAGCCATTTGGGGGTGAATCAAGGGAAAAAGAAAGACATTTCTCTCTGTCTCTCTCTCTCACTGTCCACTCTGCCTGTCAAAAAATTTAAAAAAAAATTAAAAAAAATCTTTAAAAAGAAAAGAATTATGAAGAAAAAAATTTAACTTCATATAGATAGCTGCAGAAGAGTGTATTTTAATAGCTTTTTCAGGTAATTCTGGATATTCTTATTTGATATTATACTAAAAATTTGATAAAGGGTAATTTTTTAAGAAAATATTTTATTTATTTATTTGGGAGGTAGAGTTACAGTGAGAGGAAGACAGAGAGAAATGTTTTCCTTCTGTTGGTTCACTCCCCAAATGGCCACAACGGCTGGAGCTGCACAGATCCAAAGCCAGGAGCCAGGTGCTTCTTCCTGGTCTCCCACACAGGTGCAGAGGCCCAAGCATTTCCACGGCTCTCCCAGGCCATAGCAGAGAGTGGGATTGGAAGAGAAGCAGCTGGGACTAGAACTGGTGCCCATATGGGATGCTGTCACTGCAGGCGGAGGATCAACTTACTGCGCCACGGCACCGGCCCCATGGGTAATTTCTTAATGGAATCTTAAACCAAATTAGTGAACTTTTATTACAGTAAAATTCACTGGTCCCTGTCTAGCCTATATGGGGTCTTTTATGCATACATGATTTTATAACATCATATATTGGCCCACTGGAAAATGGTGGTTCACTGATTATATTGATCTAAATGCGACACATTTCATTGCTTATGTCTTCACACGTTACGTAACCTCTAGAAAACTTATTTGTGAGAGAATAAGAAGAAAATCTAATAAAACACCTTCATAATACTGTGAAAAGTAGTTTTGGTTTTTCAGACTCCTGGAAGAGTCTTTAGTCCAGGGGTTCCTGAACCACTCTTAGAAAACCACAGAATTAGACAAATTGGTAAACTAGAGGGAGTGACCAGGTTTGTATACTGCAGTTGTAATGATAGTCTGCAGATTACTGTGGAGTGGATTGCTATATTAGCTTCAGTCTTAGAAACTGTGTTACTCCTTGAAATAAACAGCAACCTAACTTTGAAATGCAGCAAATTGGCCATTAAATATTTGAGTGCTTTTTATAGACAAGGCATTGTATTAGGTACTGCTGAAGATATGAGTTATGAAAAAGGGCTCCTCTTCAGTAGTTTAATAGTCTAGCTGGAGGAGAAAGACATAATCTTGTGAACGGATGACTAATGCAGTGTTCTCTGTAGCAAATGTGACAAGGAGAGAAGAAGCCATTCTATTTTACAGGAAACTGCAGTGTAGGTAATTATATCAGATAGTTTAGACTAGAAAATTCATATAGAATGATTCAGTTATGCTTACAAAATTAAACTACAATTTGCATTTTATTTTTTAATTTTTAATTTTTTTTCTAGGATTTATTTTTATTTGAAATGCAGAGTTAGAGATATCTTCCAGCTGTGGGTTCACTCTACAAATGCTCCAACAGCCAGGAGCTGTGCCAGGCTGAAGCTGGTAGCCAGGAACTCCATCCAGGGTATCTTACATGGGTTGCAGGAACCAGAGTTCTTAGATTTATCATCTGCCTCCAAGGTGCATTTGCAGGAACCTGGATTGGAAACAGGGTTGAGACTCGATCCCAGGCACTTCAATTCGGGATGTAGATGTCCTAAATGGCCACTTAACATGCCACACCACAGCACCCTCCCTTCCTGCTGTTTAAAAAATATTTATTTGAGAGGCAGAGAGACAGGAAAAGGTTTTTCCTCTGCTATTTCACTCTCTAGCTGGCCACAACAGCCAGGGGTAGGCCAGGCTGAAGCCAGGAGCCTGGAACTCCATCTGGGTCTCTCTTGTTGGTGTGAGGAGTCCAAGTAGTTGGACCATCTGCTGCTGCTTTCCCAGTTGCTTAGCAGGGAGCTCCATCAGAAACAGAACAGCAGGTACTTGAACTAGTACTGCAATATGGATGTCAGTGTTGCAGGCAGCAGTATAGCTTGCTGTGGCACAACACTGGTCCCCATCTTCATTTCATAGATTAGAAAATTGAGGCCTAGAATAGTTTGTTGTCCACGATGCTTAGTAGTTTGGAAGTATAGCTGGTTTTTGAACTTATGTTTCTTTATCTCCAAAATGTTTCCCCTTTTTCATTTGGGCAGTTGAAGGAAAAATAAATTTTTAAGGCAGAGTTAGAGAGCAAGGAAGAGACAGAGATGTCTTCCATCTACTAGTTCACTCTCCAAATGGCCTGGGGCCGGGCCAGGCCAAACCAGGATCCAGGAGCTTCATCTGTGTTTCCCACTTGGGTGCAGGGGCCCAAGTACTTAGGCCATCTTCCACTGCTATCCCAGGTGCATTTAGCAGGGAGCTCGATTGGAAGTGGAGTAGCTGGGTCTCGAACTGGCGCCCATATGGGATGCCAGTGCTGCAGGCAGAGGCTTAACCTTCTATGCCATAGCACCAGCCCCAAAGGGAATGTTTTTGAGTTGTGGAATTTTTGCTGTTTTTCAGAGGTAAGCTTTGTTTTTTCATGGTGGTGTTGGGTAGTGACTATTCTCCCCTTGTACATGCATTTATTGATTGATATCTGGATCACAGATCTTATTATTTTTATTGAGATAATTTTGGCTTTATTACATTATAGTGAATTAAAACTTTTCAGTTCTTTTTTCCCAAAGTGACAGTTTATTTTACTGGTGAGGAATAGTTTGCAGGCTTTTACAGGTTGTTTTATGCCAAAATTTGACTTACTGTTATCTTGTAATAGCATTAGTCATTGATAGAATAATATGGTTGTAGCAACTTTTGAAAAAGTTTCGTGGCTTACAAAGCTTGTTTCAGGAAAAAAAAATAATTTATACTGGCAGTGAGCCAATATTTTATAAGCTACAATTTTCCTCTGAATAGCTAGTGGTTTGTAGCTCTATAATTTGTGGTTCTTCTGAACTTGTAAAAAGATTACACATATTTAAAAATGACCTTATCACTGTAATGTTTTAGACAACATATATCTGTCAGATTTTGTTGTGTTGCAGTGCCCTTATTTTACTTAGTTCTCCTGGGTTGAGAGTCTGTTTTAAGTTGATAACTTATCTCCAGTATAGTTGGAACTCAACCCGCTACCTCCACCCAATAACATTGCAAAGAAACGTAAAAACCAAAAAGTACTTTCATAATTTAACAGGTGTAGTTACAGGCAAAGGGAATGTGAGTGTCACTGTATCAGTCTGCCAGAATTCTTGCAGTATGCATGCTATTTCATTGTTTAGTCACTGCTGCCTAGATGTGTTGAAATATGTGGTATGTGGTTTTGTTTGGGTATATTTAGTGTTGTTGTATGACATTTAGCTTTAAATCAGCTTTTTTTGGTGGTGCTGCTATTGTGGTTTTTTTCATGTGCAGGTGGGAAAAAACACCTTCACTAGAAATGCTTCATGTTCTGTACCTGGTACTCATCGTTTGTGTTCAGGTAGTTAAATTTATAAATTTAAATTATTATAAATTTATAAATTTAAATATTTATAAATATAAATTTATACACATTATAAGATTATTTTAAAAATTTCCTTTTTGATTTTAGGTTTACTCTTTTTAAAAATTGTTTTAATAATTCCTTATTCTTCCCAACCTTGCCAATTACCACTTTACTTTGAGTGTCTCTGGATTTCATTTTCTTTTTTTTTTTTTTTTGTATATATTTCTTTATTTATTTGACAGAGTTAGAGAGAGAGACAGAGAGAAAGGTCTTCCTTCTGTTGGTTCACCCCCCAAATGGCCGCTATGGCCGGAACTATACCGATCCGAAGCCAGGAGACAGGTGCTTCTTCCTGGTCTCCCATGTGGGTGCAGGGGCCAAGCACTTGGGCTGTCCTCCACTGCCCTCCCAGGCCACAGCAGAGAGCTGGACTGGAAGAGGAGCAACCAGGACTAGTACCTGGCGCCGATATGGGATGCTGGCGCCACAGGCGGAGGATTAACCTAGTGAGCCATGGCGCCAGCCCCAGGTTAACTCTTTACTACAAAGAATATTGGAATCTTTTGCTTGAAAGATTTTGGAAAACCGATTAATAGTTTCATTGTTTTTTTTTATTTATGGAAGCTTCACAGATAAAAACCTGCCTTTCAGCTTCTGACTGCAACTTCCTTGCCAAGTAGGAACATTTAAAATATATCCTAATGAGCTATTGTCTTTCTTGCGCTAATTCTTTGAATTTTGTTTTGTCTGGAAGATGGATGAAGTTTGAGTTAAAGTTTCCATTTATCAGTGGAATGCTTTTTATGCCTGAGATTTTAGCAAATCATTAGTGTTAAGTCTTGTTTTTCATCTGCACATGAAAAAGCCACAGTGGCAGATCCTGGATAACTGATGATGATTTTGGCATATCCAAAACTATTCACCTCTGAGGGATACTACTTCTCTTTTTTTAAGATTATTTATTTGAAAGGCAGAGTTGCAGAGAGAGTGGGGTGGGGAGAGACAGAGAGAGAGCTTCTGTTCACTGGTTTACTCCCCAGATGGCCTCAACAGCCAGGGCCGAGCCAGGTTGAAGCCAGGAGCCTCCTACAGGTCTCCCACGTAGGTGCAGGGGCCCAAGCACATGGACCATACTCCTCTACTGCCTTCCCAGGCACATCAGCAGGGAGCTGGGGTTGGAACTGGAGCAGCTGGGATTTGCACTGGCTCCCAAGAGGCCAGTGTCATAGGCGGCAGCACCATGACAATGCTGACCCCCCAATTCTCATTCTTTTTGAAAGGATTTATCTATTGGCAGAGTTACAGAGAGGCAAAGGCAAAGAGGTAGAGATCCTCAGTTTGCTGGTTCACTCCCCAGTGGTTGCAATTGCTGGAGCTGGGCTGATCCAAAGCCAGGAGCCAGGAGTCTTGGACCATCTTCTGCTGCTTTCCAGGCCATAGCAGAGAGCTGGATCAGAAGTGGAATAGCTGGGACTGAACTGGCACCCACACAGGATGCTGACACCACAGGTGGTGGCTTTCCCCATTTTGCCACAGTTCCAGCCTCCCCAATTCTTGTTCTTGACTGAATGTTGGAATTACTTGAGAGTTTAAGAAAATACAGAGGAGAGTACAACTAGTGGGTGGAACGCCTCTGTCTCTCTTCCTCTCTCTGCTTTCAAATAAATAAATATATCTTAAAAAAGAAGAAATATAGATGCTTCGGTTTAACCTTGAAGGATTCCAATTTAATTGCTCTGGGATACTATATAAGCATCTGTACTTTCAGAGGTAATCCCTCTGTGCATGGGAGGCTGAGAACCCTTGCACTTGGAAATTTGTCAGTCTATTGAAGAAATACTTGATTTCTGAGGCCGACCTATTTTTACCTCAGGGATTTACAAAACATTTTACTTGAAATAATTGTAGATCCATATGCTTTGTAAGAAATAATATACTTGGCCGGCGTTGCGGCTCACTAGGCTAATCCTCCACCTTGTGGCGCTGGCACACTGGGTTCTAGTCCCGGTCGGGGAGCCGGATTCTGTCCCGGTTGCCCCTCTTCCAGGCCAGCTCTCTGCTGTGGCCTGGGAGTGCAGTGGAGGATGGCCCAAGTGCTTGGGCCCTTCACCCATGGGAGACCAGGAGAAGCACCTGGCTCCTGCCACTGGATCAGCATGGTGCGCCGGCTGCGGCTGCAGTGTGCTGGCCGCGGCGGCCATTAGAGGGTGAACCAATGGCAAAAGGAAGACCTTTCTGTCTGTCTCTCACTGTCCACTCTGCCTGTCAAAAAAAAATACTCAATAATAATCCATCTTTATAATTTTGTCATTTCAGGAATGTAATATAAATGGAATCATACAATATGTAAGCTTCTAAGATTGGCTCTTCTTTCACTTAGCATAATATCCTTGAGATCCATCCAAGTTGTTGCGTGTATCAATAGTTTGTTTCTTTTTATAGCTAAGTATTATTCTGTGGTAGGTAGGTATGCATCCCAGTTTGTTTAAATCATTCAGCAGTTGAAGGACATTTGGACTGTTTTCATGTTGGTTGATATAGCTGCTGTGAACATTTGTGGATAGTATGGTCATAATTTTCCATTCCTCTAGGATAATGTCTGGGGTACAATTGCTAGGTTGTATGGTGAATACATTTTTAGTTTTGTAAAACACTGCCATACTTTTTCTGAATGGTTGTACTGTTTTATACTTCTACTAGCAATGTGTGGGTGGTCGAGTTTCTTCATATCTTGATTGGCATTTGAAAAACTAATAAAAATTATTAAATAGACTTATTTTTTAGAGTAGTTTTAGAATTATAGAATTATAGAAAATTGAGCAGATGATGTAAACAGTTCCCACATATACTTTTCTCCTCCACTGTTTACCATGACACCTTTATAATTGACGGATCATTATTGATGCATTATTCGTAACTGACGTCTGTAATTTCCATTATGGATTACTTTGTGTTACATAGTTCTGTGGATTTTTTTTTTTTTTTAACAGGTAGAGTGGACAGTGAGAGAGAGAGAGACAGAGAGAAAGGTCTTCCTTTTTGCCATTGGTTCACCCTCCAGTGGCCGCCGCAGCTGGCGCGCTGTGGCCGGTGCACTACGCTGATCTGATGGCAGGAGCCAGGTGCTTCTCCTGGTGTCCCATGTGGGTGCAGGCCCCAAGCACTTGGGCCATCCTCCACTGCACTCCCTGGCCACAGCGGAGAGCTGGCCTGGAAGAGGGGGCAACCGGGACAGAATCTGGAGCCCTGACCGGGACTAGAACCCGGTGTGCCAGCACTGCAAGGCAGAGGATTAGCCTATTGAGCCGCAACACCGGCCAGTTCTGTGGATTTTGAAAATGATATTTTGTTAACATTCCATATACCATGATACCTTCATAGTTGATGAACTATTATTGATGCATTATTAACTGAAGTCTATAATCTCCATTATGGTTTACTTTGTATTGCACAGTTCTATGGCTTTTGAAAACGAATGCATAATGTCATGTGTTTAGTACTATGCTATCATACAGAATCGTTTTACTGCCCTCTTTTGTGCTCCACTTGTTCATTCCTCCTCCACCTAAGAATTCATCATTTTATTTTCTTTGTCTTTTGTCTTTACTAGAGCATCATATAATTTTATTTTATTTCATTATTTTAAGGATTTGTTTATTATTTGAAAGTCAAAATTAGAGAGAGAGTCAGAGAGATTTGTCTGCTGGCTCATTCTCTAGATGGCTGCAAAGGCCAGGGTTGGGCTAGGTTGAGCCAGGAGCCAGGTCTTGCATGTGGGTATCAGGGCCCAAGCACTTGGGCTAGCCTCCACTGCTTTCCCCAGGCCATTTGAGCAGAGAGCTGGATCACAAATGGAGCAGCTGGGATATGACTTGGTGTCCATTTGGGGTGCCAACATTGCAGGTGGTGGCTTTTACCAGGTACACCACAACACTGGCCCCATATAGTTGAAATTATACAGTATCTATGCTTTTCAGAATGTCTTCTTGAACTAAATAATCGATATTTTAGATTTTTTTCCATGTCTTTAGACAGCTTGATAATAGCTCATTCTTTTTCTCTCTCTTTATTCAACTGTAGATATACTATGTTGTGTTTGTCCATTTACCCATTAAAAGATATCTTAGTTGTTGCCAGTTTTTGGAAATTATGAGTAAAGTTGCTATAAATGTTTGTGGACTCCTTGTTATACCCTGGTTTTCATGTCATCTAGGTAAATACTAGAAGTGTAATTCCTGTATTATGTGGTAAGACTGTGGTTAGCTTTATAAGAAATTGCCAGACTTTTTCAGTGACTATCCTGTTTTACATTCCCTCTGGAAAGAAATTATTTTTTTAAATTTACATTTATTTGAAAGATAGCTTTTTAAACAATTTATTTATTTGAAAGTCAGAGTTAAACAGAGAGAGGAGGAGAGGCATACACACACACACAGAGAGAGAGAAAGAGAGAGAGAGAGAGAGAGAGGTCTTCCATCTTCTGGTTCACTTCCCAGTTGGCTGCAATGGCTAGAGCTATGCTGATCTGAAGCCAGGAGCCAGGATCTCCTTCTGGGTCTCCCATGGAGGTGCAGGGGCCCAAGAATTTGGGCCATCTTCTACTGCTTTCCCAGGGCACAGCAGAGAACTGGATCAGAAGTGGAGCAGCCGGGACTTGAACCTGGTGCCCATATGGGATGCCTGCACTTCAGACCTTGGTTTTAACTTACTATGCCACAATGCCAGCCCCAAAAGATATTTTTAAAAAATATTTATTTATTTGAAATCAGAGTTACAGATAAGGAGAGGCAGAGGCGGAAAGAGAGAGAGGGGGAGAAGAGAGAAGAGAGGAGAAGAGAGAGGTCTTCCATCTGCTTGCTACTCCCCAGATGGGCACAGTGGCCAGAGCTGGGCTGATCCGAAGCAGGAGCCAGGAACTGCTTCTTGGTTTCCTACGTGGGTGTAGGGGCCCAAGTGCTTGGGCCGTTTTTCACTGCTTTCCTAGGCACATTAGCAGGGAGCTAGATTGGAATTGGAGCAGCCAGGACTGGAACCAGTGCCCATATGGGATGCCGGTGCCACAGGTGGCAACTTTACTAGCTGTGTCCTGATGCCAGTCCCAAGAGAGAGATACTGATTGATTGTGAATCATCTTCTGGTTTACTTCCCAAATGTCAGTAATAGCCAGGGCTGAGCCAGGCTAAAGCAGGAACCCTGTTCAGTCTGGGTCTCCCACTGGGGAAGAAGGGACCCAAGCACTTGACCCATCATCTGCTACTTCCCAGGGTATGCTTAATGCTTCTGCAGTAAACTAGAAATGGAAGTGGAGCTGAGACCCAAAGCTGAGCTGAGACTTTGACATGGGATGCAAGCATGCCAACTAACATCTAAACTGCTGCACCAAATGCCTACCCTAAGAATTATTTTTCATTTTAGCCATCCAGATAGATGTGTGGTGCTCTCTTGGTGGCTTAATTTGCATATCTCTGATAGATAATGGTTCTGAACATCTTTTTGTGGGATTATTTGTCATTTATATCCATTTCAGTGAAATGATTGTGTCTTTTGGCTATTTTCTAAGTGGGTTTATTTTTTTTAATTGTTTAAAGATTTCATTTTTTTTAATCTAGAATTTGTTTATTTGAAAGTTGGAATTACAGAGAGAGAGGGACAGACAGATCTTGCATCCGCTGGTTCTCTCCTCAAGTGGCCACAACAGTCGTGGACTGGGACAGGCCAAAGCCAGGAGCCTGCGAGTCCATATTGGTGTCCATCTTGGGTTGTGGGGGCCTAAGCACTTAGGGCACTTAGGTCATCCTCTGCTGCTTTTCAAGCCAGGACATTAGCAGGGAGCTGTATCGGAAGTGGAACATCTGGGGCATGAACTGGTAGGCATACGGGATGCTGGCATCATAGGTGGTTGGCGTCACCTGCTTTGTCACAATACTTTGTCACAATGCTGGGTTTTCTTTTTCTTTATTTTTTAAAATTTTTTGCCAGGCAGAGTTAGACAGAGAGAGTAAGTTATAGACAGTGAGAGAGACAGAAAGAAAGGTCTTCCTTCCGTTGGTTTACTCCCCTAATGGCCGCCACAGCCGGCGCTGTGCCGATGCAAAGCCAGGAACCAGGTGCTTCTTCCAGGTCTTCCATGTGGGTGCAGGGTCCAAGGACCTGGGCCATCCTCCACTGCCCTCCCGGGCCACAGCAGAGAGCTGGACTGGGAGAGGAGCAACCGGGACTAGTACCCGGCACCCCAACCGGAACTAGAACCTGGTGTGCCGGCACTGCAGGCGGAGGATTAGCCAAGTGAGCCGTTGGGCCGGCCAATAAATCTTTAAAGAAAAAGAGGCCGGTGCCGTGGCTTAGCCGCACCGGGTACTAGTCCCGGTTGCTCCTCTTCTAGTCCAGCTCTCTGCTGTGGCCCGGGAGGGCAGTGGAGGATGGCCCAGGTCCTTGGGCCCTGCACCCCATGGGAGACTGGAAGGAAGCGCCTGGCTTCTGTCTTTGGATTGGTGCAGCGCACTGGCCGTAGCCGCCATTGGAGGGTGAACCAATGGCAAAAGGAAGACCTTTCTCTCTGTCTCTGTCTCTGTCTCACTCTCACTGTCTAACTCTGCCTGTCAAAAAAAATTATTTACTTTTTTGAGAGGCAGAGTTACAGATACTGAGAGAAAGAGACAGACAGACAGGGATGGAGATGGAGAGCGAGGTCTTCCATCCACTGGTTCACTCCCCAAATGGCAGCAGCAGCAGAGCTGGGCTGATCCAGAGCCAGGAACTTCTTCTGGGTCTTTCATGTGGTGCAGGGGCCTAAGCACTTGGGCCATCTTCCGCTGCTTTTCCAGGCCATTAGCAGAGAGCTGGATCAGAAGAGGAGCAGCTGGGACACGAATCAGCGCCCACATGGTATGCTGGTATCACAGGCAGATGCTTAACCTCCTGCACCACAGACCCCACCCATCCCCCAAACCCCCTTTTTAAGATTTATTTATTGGCCGGTGCCGTGGCTCAACAGGCTAATCCTCCGCCTTGCGGCACCGGCACACCGGGTTCTAGTCCCGGTTGGGGCGCCGGATTCTGTCCCGGTTGCCCCTCTTCCAGGCCAGCCCTCTGCTGTGGCCCGGGAGTGCAGTGGAGGATGGCCCAAGTGCTTGGGCCCTGCACCCGCATGGGAGACCAGGAAAAAGCACCTAGCACCTGGCTCCTGCCATCGGATGAGCGCGGTGTGCCGTCCGCAGCACGCCGTCCGTGGCAGCCATTGGAGGGTGAACCAACGGCAAAAGGAAGACCTTTCTCTCTGTCTCTCTCTCTCACTGTCCACTCTGCCTGTCAAAAAAAAAAAAAAAAAAGATTTATTTATTTATTTGAAAGGCAGAGTTACAGAGAGAGAGAAATCTTGTATCCACTGGTTCACTCCCAAAATGACCAGGATACCCAGTACTGGGCCAGGCCAAAGCCAGGAGCCAGGATCTTCTGGATCTCCCATGTGGGTGTGGAACCCAGGCACTTGGGCTGTCCTCCACTTTTTCCCCAGCACATTAGCAGAGAGCTGTATTGGAAGTAGAGCAGTCCATATGGGATGCCGGCACTTTAGGCTGTGGCTTTAACCTGCTGAGCCACCATGCTCTGGGTTTTCTATTTTGCTCTGTTGATCTCTGTGTATGTGTCTCTGCCAATACCCCATCTTCTTGATTTACTGTAGCTATGTAATAGATCTTTAAATTGGATAGAGCGATTCTTCCCATTTTATTCTCCTTTAAAAAAATTTAACAATATCTCCCTAGAGCTTGTGTCTCTCCATATGATTTATATGTTTAAAAATATTTATTTGAAAGGCAGAGTTACGGAGAGAGAGGGAGATATTGAGACAGATTGATCTGGTTTCCTTCCCAGATGGCCTCAACAGCTGGGGCTGGGGACTCCCACCTGGGTGTCAGGGGCCCAAGTACTTGGATCATCTTCTGCTTTCCCAGGTGCATAAACAGGGAGTTGGATTGGAAGTAGAGCAGCTGAGACTCAAATTTGTGTTCATATGGGATGCTGGCTTTACAGTTGGTGGCTTAATCCCCTGTATCATGCTGTCCCCCCCCCCCCCCCCATAGAGTTTTAGATTGCTTGGCTATGTCTATAAAAAAGCCTTGATAGTAATTTTTTAAAGATTTATTTATTTATTTGAAAGTCAGAGTTACACACACACACACACACACACACACACAGAGGTCTTCCATCTGCTGGCTCACTCCCCAGTTGACCGCAACGTCCTGGGCCCGAGCTGTGCTGATCCGAAGCCAGGAGCTTCTTCCGGGTCTCCCACGTGGGTGAAGGGGCCCAGGGACTTGATCTTCTTCTTCTGCTTTCCCAGGCCACAGCAGAGAGCTGGATCAGAAGTGGAGCAGCCAGGACTTGAACCAGCGCCCATATGGGATGCCGGCACTGCAGGCGATGGCTCTACCCGCTATGCCACAGTGCCTGCCCTGATAGTAATTTCATTAAATCCATAGAGAAATTTGGGCAAAATAGGTATCTTTACTATGGAATGTTTTTGCTGTTGGATTTTAGTGAGTTTGAAACTAGAAGTATTGTAGAGAAATATTCAAATGAATTTTTTAGAGATTAGTTTGTTAGATTAGTTAGATTATAATTAGCAAATTGTTGAACTTAAAAAAAAAATCTCTGCTTCCTTTTTAGTGCCAAGATACCATTACATCAACAGCAGTGAAATGGAATCAAGTGTTCATTCATTAGTTTATTTACTCACTATCTTTTGAGTATCTGTTGTGGGCCATGCACTGCTCTAGGCACCCAAATACAGTGGTGAATAGGATAGATGAGGTTCCTACTCATTGTTCTTATTAATGAGCAGATTAAAAAAAGTCATCAAGATATACTTCCAGTTTAGTGCTATGCTGATAATCAAAATAGGTTGATATAAAAAGAGAATAACAGGGTGACTACTACTTTGGTTTCTCAGAGAAGGTCTCTGAAGAAATCATATTCATGGTGTGATCTGAATAAGAATCAGCCGTGAAAGGAAAAAGGAGACTATCCCAAGCAGAGCAAACAGCTGGTGCAGGGGCACAAGGGATGTGTGGGAGGAACCAGGAAGGATAGATGTTGGAGTGTAATTATGCAAAAGGGAGAGTGATACCAATGAGGCTGGTGACCTAGGGCAGGGCCAGATCAGCTGAGACTTTGTAAGCCAGGATAAGTGGTATGATTTTTATTTTGAGGATGTTGAGAAGCTGTCAGAAAGTTTTGAACTGAGAAATGAAAGGGTTTGATGCTTCTAAAGATGGCTTGAGTTGCTGGATAGAGAAAGGATTCTAGGTGGAGGCCAGAACAGAAGTAGGAAGATGAATTAGAGGTCATTTCAGATGAAGTGAAAGATGATTCTAGGAAAGGATTTGGATGTAGTTGGAAGAGCCAACAGGATGTGCTGATTGGCCTGTAAACCATGCTTGAAAGAGGCATCAAGGGGCCAGCGCCGGTTCTAGTCCTGGCTGCTCCACTTCTGATCCAGTGCTCTGCTATGGCCTGAGAAAGCAATAGAAGATAGCCCAAGTCCTTGGGCCTCTTCACCTGCATGGGGGACACGGAAGAAGCTCCTGGCTTCTGGCTTCTGATTGGCATGTGGGCAATTAGGGAGTGAACCAGCAGATGGAAGACCTCTCTGTCTCTCTCTGTCACTCCTCCTGTCTCTGTGAAACTCTGACTTTCAAATAAATAAATCTTTTTATTTTTTAAGAGGAATCAAGCATAATGTCTAGATTTTTTTTTCTTTTTATAATTTGGGTGGGGGATTATTGGTGTTCCCTGAGACTTGGGAGAGGAGCAGGTTTTGGAGAAAAAAAAAACATAATTCTGTTTAGAACATTTCATTTTTTGTGTTGTCAGTCATGAATTGGGTATGCAAGTCTGGAGTCCAGGTAGACACCAGGATTGTAGATAGGATATGGTGGTTTCTCTACAGGTATCATTTAGGGTGATGAAGCTGGGAGAGGTAACTTAGAAGAAAGTGTGATGAGAGAGAAGGGGCCTGTGTCTTGAAGAGGTGGAAGCAGAGCCAGAGGGCTTAGTCATTGGTGCTGTGGCTAAAGTTATACAAAGACAAAGATGTAGAAAAATGAATTGTTTAGTGCCTTCCCTGAGATGTAAGAAAATTGTGTGATTTGTGGTAGATTTGTGATCTATCAATGCTGGTGAATAGGGAAACAGATAAGAGGAAGAAGATGACACAGCTTTGTTTTAGAAAATTAGCTGGTGGTATCTGCTTTCAGTGGAACGCTAATAAAATCACATTGCCTTAGGTTCTTATCTCTCTAGCCTTTGATTCCTGCCTGTCTTGTTTGTCCCCTGAAATTAAAGACTTGGTAATATTAAGGTAAATGTAGGAGCCTTAGGTTTCTTTCTTTCTTTCTTTCTTTCTTTTTTTGAAGATTTATTTATTTATTTGAAAGAGTTACACAAAGAAGGAGAGGCAGAGAGAGGGAGTGTGGGAGGGAGGTCTTCCATCCGCTGGTTCATTCCCTAAATGGCCGAAGCAGCCGGAGCTGCATCGATCTGAAGCTAGGAGCCAGGAGCTTCCTCCAGGTCTGCCATGTGGGTGCAGGGGCCCAAAGACTTGGACCATCTTCTCCTGTTTTCTCAGGCCACATTAGAGAGCCGGATCGGAAGTCCAGCAGCCAGGTCTCAAACTGGCGCCCATATGGGATGCCAGCGCTTCAGGCTGGGGCTTTACCCGCTCTGCCACAGCGCTATATATAGTGTAACTTTTTCTTCAAGAAAACATCATGTATTTTAGTGATTGAATTACTCTGGGTCTAGCATAGACAAGGAATGCCAACTAGAAGCTTTGCTTTCATTGAACTTTGATGAAAAGAGAAATAACAAAGAATAATGAGATGTAAACCATGACACCTGGAGAAGATTTTTTGGAGGAGCTGGGGCATGAAAAAGAAGCAGGATTTATGTGGTTAGAGGAGAATGAATCTAGGCAATAGAATAAAATAGGAAGAAAATGTGCTTTTTGGTCATAAGACCTGGTTTGATTGAGGACTCTCAGGAGCTTTGTGAGCTTGTGTGAGTCCCTTGACCTCTTTGAGCCCATGTGTCCCTTGAAGTATGCCTGTGCCTGCTTCCTAGGGCTGCTGTGAGGACTGTATGAGCAGCTTAGTCAGTAATAGTGCTACACTAGTTCTCATGTCAGGTAGATGGTTTATAGTTACTGATCTGTTTTTTTTTAAATATTTATCTACTTGAGAAGTAGAGCTACAGGCAGTGAGAGGGAGAGACAAAGAGGTTTTCCATCCACTGGTTCACTCCCCAATTGGCCCCAAAGGCTGGAGCTGGGCTGATCTGAAGCCAGGAGCTTAATCCGGGTTTGCCACGTGGGTGCAAGGGCCCAAGGAACTCAGGCTATCTTCCACTGCTTTCCCAGGCTTTAGCAAAGAGCTGGATCAGAAGAGGAGCAGTCGGGACTAGAACCGGTGCCCATATGGGATGCCGGAACTGGAGGCAGAGGATTAACCTGCGCCACAGTGCTGGCCCCTACAGTTACTCATCTTATTAACTACGCTCAGATGTTTCATTTAGTAATTTATATTTATCAAATGTTTTATAACTTTATCTTACAAACTATGTTTCCTAGCTCTTTGCTAGTCATTCAGTACATTGTAGGTGACACCATTGTCATTACTCTGCTTTTTATAAGAATAGCATAGAGAAAAGACATTCTTTGCCCTTCACAAGTTTTTTGCTCTCAGTGATGTAACACTCATGAAAAACTGAGGGAAAATATGCAAGATATTTTATGCCCTGGCACCTTAGTTTGTGGTACAAGTGAGGTCAGAGTAAGCTTTGTCACTGGGACAGGCCTCATTGTGTCAGTGAGGCTAAATGTGGCTCAAGGAAAAAAAAAAGGTTAAGACTTGCATAGGCAGGAGAACAGGATAAGAATACTCTCCTGAGAAGACATTTATGTATTCATTTTAGGGGCAGCAAAACATAATGTTACAGCCGTATCTGAGGACATCTTCAGCAGCACTCAAAGGATTCTCATTCTGAAATGTTGTAATTCAGTTTACTTTTCAGTCTATACTATTTATTGAACTTGTATCTGCTCCCCAAATAGCATTATAGTGTAGGATTTGGGGTATCCTTTTTAAAAATATGGAATCGTTTTTATGATATACCTAGGTTTAGTATCTGTTATCTTTCTGTTGCATGTATGTAAATAATAAAGTTCTTTTATTTCATGCTTAAGATTTATTGTTAGGGCCGGCGCCGTGGCTCAACAGGCTAATCCTCCGCCTTGCGGCGCCGGCACACCGGGTTCTAGTCCCGGTCGGGGCGCCGGATTCTGTCCCGGTTGCCCCTCTTCCAGGCCAGCCCTCTTCTGTGGCCCAGCTGTGCAGTGGAGGATGGCCCAAGTGCTTGGGCCCTGCACCCCATGGGAGACCAGGATAAGCACCTAGCACCTGGCTCCTGCCATCGGATGAGCGCGGTGCGCCGGCCGCAGCGCACCGTCCGCGGCAGCCATTGGAGGGTGAACCAACGGCAAAGGAAGACCTTTCTCTCTGTCTGTCTCTCTCACTGTCCACTCTGCCTGTCAAAAAAAAAAAAAAAAAGATTTATTGTTAGAAAGGTGGGGTGGACATCTGAAATTTGCTTGGGTAATCTCCGTTTACATCTTTAGATGATTTGGATCTCAGCTATTTAAAACTTCGTGTGCACATATGTCGGGGTCTCAACCCAATGCTAGCCCCTGACCAGCAAGGGCAGCACAAGCACTCCCCAACAAGGCGAATGGGAAGGGTAAGGTCGATGGGTGATGAGCACACCACAAGCACCCGTGAGTTCTGGCGAAGCAGGAACCACTTTATTGAGGAAGTGTACAGGCTTATAAAGCTTAGGAAGGACATGCACAGTAGGGGAACCAATGAGAGAAAAGGTCACACTGGCATGGGTGGACCACGCACAGGGGCACCTTAAGCAAAGTATAGGGATCATGCACTGTCCACGTGTCTGGAACTAAAGCGGACCTATCTCTGCTGGTGGTCTGCAGCAGCCCAAGACCCGCCCCTCGAACAGGTGCCATATTGTAATGGAGATTTTAGGCAATGCCCAACACATATATGGGATGCTAGAGAGACTCTTTGAAAAATGGTGCTATCAAGAGTCTGTACAGCTTGTGCTGAAATTGGATTGTCCTAGTACAATGTACTGTTCTCCTTTGGTCACTATAATGGTTTTGAATTTACCCAGACCCTAGGTCATGTTTTTTCTATGCAGCTGTCTTTCTTGGTTATTGCTAATTAGATAGCTCTTAGTATGCCTTTAAGGGAAGCTAAGTTTAAATGCATAATTACTAGAACAGTTTATGCTCACAACTAGGTGATAGGGAATCTTTGATAGCATTCTAGTAGTCTTATTGATGTCTGATCAGCTCAGTGAACTTATGTAGTATCATGGCGCATTTTTTTTTTTCCTTTTAAATGAGAAAAGTTCACATACACTGAATGCTATGTGCTATGCACTCTGCTAAACAACTTAAAAACATGGAATTTTTTTTAAACATCACAACACCTTGAGATTTTTTTAAAAGATTTGTTTTTATTTATTTGAAATGCAGAGTTACAGAGGAAGACAGGGAGAGACAGAGACAAAGAGATCTTCCATCCACTGGTTGACTCCCTAGATGGCCACAATGGCCAGTGCTGGGCCAGGGTGAAGCCAGGAGCTTCATCCAGGTTTCCACATGGGTGGCAGGGTCCCAAACAATGTGCTGCTTTTCCAAGGCCATTAGCAGGGAGCTGGGTCGGAAGTGGAGCAGCTGGGACTCCAGCTGGCACCCATATGGGATACTGGCGATACAGGCAGCAGCTTAACCTACTATTCCACAGTGGTGGCCCTGAATATTGTTTTTATTTCTGCTTTATTACAAGTGAGACAGAGAGGTTTTCTGTTCCAGGATTACACATTTAGCAAGCGATAGAGAAGGGGTTTGAAACCAGGTGGTCTGACTTCAGGATCTACTTTCTTGTCACTGTGTTTTACCATCTCTTAAGATAATGCGTTTCTGGGAAACTGTCATATTGGGAATTTGATTTTTTATGTGTGATTTGTGTGAGGGCATTAGAAGTTTATGTTTGAGATTTTATAGTTGGACCCTCCCCATATGTTAGGGGTTGACCATTGAATGAGGTAAATATTCCTAATTGCTGAGTTAGAATCCTGAAATACAGTAGCTAAAGTCCAAAAATTCACTGGATAATAAGTCCAGGGCAGATGTTCTTTTTTTTTTTTTTTTTTTTTGACAGGCAGAGTGGACAGTGAGAGAGAGAGACAGAGAGAAAGGTCTTCCTTTGCCGTTGGTTCGCCCTCCAATGGCTGCCGCGGTCGGCGCGCTGCGGCCAGCGCACCGCGCTCATCCGATGGCAGGTGCCAGGTGCTTTTTCCTGGTCTCCCATGGGGTGCAGGGCCCAAGCACTTGGGCCATCCTCCACTGCACTCCCGGGCCACAGCAGAGGGCTGGCCTGGAAGAGGGGTGACCGGGACAGAATCTGGCGCCCCAACCGGGACTAGAACCTGGTGTGCCGGGACTAGAACCCGGTGTACTAGAACCCGGTGTGCCGGCGCCGCAAGGCGGAGGATTAGCCTGTTGAGCCATGGCGCCGGCCTTGGGCAGATGTTCTAAATCAGCATGTAGCTCTCTTTACTATGTGGGCATTTGAGGATGTAGATAAATGATACTATATCATCTTCAACATGTAGTGTCCAAAGTTTTTTTTTTTTTTTTTTTCTTTAAGATTTATTTATTTGAAAGGCAGAGTTAGAGAGGTGGAGACACAGAGAGAGGTCTTCCATCTTCTGGTTCACTCTTCAGATGTCTGCAATGGCTGGAGCTGGGCCAATCTGAAGCCAGGAGTCTGGAGCTTCTTCCAGGTCTCTCATGTGGGAGCAGGGGCCCAAGCAGATGGGCCATCTTCCACTGCCCTAGCAGTGAGCTGGATCTGAAGTGGAGCAGCCAGGACTCTAACTGGTGTCCATGTGGGATGCTGACCCTTCAGGCCAGGCCTTTAATCTGCTGTACCACAGCTTTGGCCCCCAAGGTTTTCTTGTTGCAGGAAAAGTTAAGATATTTTCTCTACGCAATTGAGGTAAGAATTGTACAGCTAAAATTTCTGCTCATTTCATTGTCTAGGGCCTAGTCCATTGCCTTATCTAGCTGCAAAAGGATCAAAATTGTGTGTTATTTGTCCTTGTTGACACAAGGAGGTAAAATTTCATAGTGGTAGTATTTTGGAGTTTCTTTTTTCTTTTTTTTTTAAGATTTATTTTATTTATTTGAAAGAGAGAGAGAGAGAGAGATCTTCCATCTGCTGGTTCACTCTGCAGATGGCCACAACGGCCGGAGCTGAGCCAATCTGAAGGCAGGAGCCAGGAGCTTCTTCTGGGTCTTGCACATGGGTGCAGGGGCCCAAGAACTTGGGCCATCTTCTACTGCTTTCCCAGGCCATAGCAAAGAGGTGGATCGGAAGAGCAGCAGCCAGGACTAGAACTGGCACCCATATGGGTTGCTGGCGCTTTAGGCCAGGGCTTTAACCCACTGCACCACAGCACCAGCCCTGTATTTTGAGGATCTCATCAGTGTTGACATTGTTCTTGGTATTGCATTTTCAGCTTTAGAATGTAGAGGTGAGACCCTTGTCCCATCAACAACTGTCTTTGAAAGCACAGAGCATGGATTTTGGTGGAGAGGTAACAGCCTCTGCCACACCTGTATTCTATAAATTTCAGTAGGAATGCTAAGACTACTACGCTCTGTGAAGTATTATAACACACACCCAACCCTTGATTCTCTCAGTAATCATATGAGGTAAGTAGATAAAGCAAGTGTTGGTATTCCCTTTGTAAATGAGAGAAGTGAGGTTTGGGTGGGTAAACATGGAGAAAATTCAGGAGGAAGTTGTGGAGCTGGGACTTAAATCCAGGTCTCATGACTTTTAAGTCAATGCAGTTTGTAAAACATGCCATTTTGGCAAAAAATTCTGATGATTTTTATGGTCACTGTAATGAGTATTATGTCCTTCTTTAACAAAGTGTACAATATTACTGATGTCCTATATGATATATTTACACAAAATTTGCGTAATTTGACATTTTTTAATGTTTATTACTGAGATTTTAAAAGCAATTTTAAAAATTTTCATTTTTTTATAATGCTTTTATTTAAAGAATATAAATTTCCAAAATACAGCTTATAGATTACAATGGCTTCCCCCCCCCAACTTCCCTCCCACCCGCAACCCTCCCCTTTCCCACTCCCTCTCCCCTTGCATTCACATCAAGGTTCATTTTCAATTCTCTTTATATACAGAAGATCAGTTTAGTATATATTAAGTAAAGATTTCAACAGTGTGCCCTCACATAGCAACACAAAGTGAAAAATACTGTTGGAGTACTAGTTATAGTATTAATTCACAATGTATAGCACATTAAGGACAGAGATTCTACATGATATATTTTTTTTAAATTGATTAATTTTCTATGCAATTTCCAATTTAACACCAAGATTTTTTTCAGTTTTAATTATATTTATATACAGAAGATTGATTCAGTATATATTAAGTAAAGATTTCATCAGTTTGCACCCACACAGAAACACAAAGTGTAAAAATACTGTTTCAGTACTAGTTATAGCATTACTTCACATTGGACAACACATTAAGGACAGATCCCACATGAGACGTAAGTACACAGTGACTCCTGAAGTTGATTTAACAATTTGACTCTCTTGTTTATGGCGTCAGGAATCTCCCTAGGGTCTAGTCATGAGTTGCCGAGGCTATGGAAGCCTTTAGGGTTTGCTGACTTCAATCTTATTCCAACAGGGTAATAGTCAAAGTGGAGGTTCTCTCCTCCCTTCAGAGAAAGGTACCTCCTTCTTTGATGGCCCCATTCTTTCCACTGGGATCTCACTCGCAGAGATCTTTCATTTAGGTCTTCTTTTTTTTTTGCCACAGTGTCTTGGCTTTCCATGCATAAAATATTCTCATGGGCTCTTGAGCCAGATCTGAATGCCTTAAGGGCTGATTCTGAGGCCAGAGTGCTATTTAGGACATCTGCCCTTCTATGAGTCTGCTGTGTATCTCGCTTCCCATGTTGGATCATTCTCTCGCTTTTTGATTCTATCAGTTAGTATTAGCAAACACTAGTCTTGTTTGTGTGATCCCTTTGACTCTTAGACCTATCAGTGTGATCAATTGTGAACTGAAATTGATCACTTGGACTAGTGAGATGGCCTTGGTACATGCCACCTTGATGGGATTGTATTGGAATCCCCTGGCACAATTCTAACTCCATCATTTGGGGCAGTTCCGATTGAGCATGTCCCAAATTGTACATCTCCTCCCTCTCTTATTCCCACTCTTATATTTAACAGGGATCACTTTTCAGTTAAAATTTAAACACCTAAGAATAATTGTTTGTTAATTACAGAGTTCAACCAATATTACTAGAATAAAAAAAAAACTAAAATGGATAAAGTATTACATTGTACAACAACAGTCAGCACAAGAGCTGATCAAGTTACTGTTTCTCATAATGTCCATTTCACTTCAACAGGTTTCCCCTTTGGTGCTCAATTAGTTGTCACTGATCAGGGAGAACATATGATATTTGTCCCTTTGGGACTGGCTTAATTCACTCAGAATGATGTTTTCCAGATTCCTCCATCTTGTTGCAAATGACCGGATTTCATTGTTTTTGACTGCTGTATAGTATTCTATAGAGTACATGCCCCATAATTTCTTTATCCAAATGTATGCTTTGAGTTCCCTGTGATCTTTTGCTGTGAGGTTCCCTTTGTTTACCTACTTTCATGTTGATGGCCCGTGTTTCTGTGTTTCTGTGTGTAACACATCTTTAAGCATCTTTTGCAGGGCTGGACGAGTGGCAACAAATTCTTTCAATTTCTGTTTGCAGTGAAAGGTCTTTATTTCACCTTCATTCATAAATGAGAGCTTTGCAGGATATAATATTCTGGGCTGGCAGTTTTTCTCTCTTAGTACCTGGGCTATGTCTCGCCATTCCCTTCTAGCTTGTAGGGTTTCTGATGAGAAGTCTGCCGTGAGTCTAATTGGAGATCCTCTGAGAGTAATCTGACGTTTCTCTCTTGCACATTTTAGGATCTTTTCTTTCTGTTTCACTGTGGTGAGTTTAATTACAATGTGTCGTGGTGAGGACCTCTTTTGGTCATGTTTATTGGGGGTTCTATGAGCTTCCTGTACTAGGATGTCTCTGTCCTTCTCCAAAACTGGGAAATTTTCTGCTATTATCTCACTAAAAAGGCCTTCTAATCCTTTCTCCCTCTCCATGCCTTCAGGAACTCCTAGAACTCGAATGTTGGGTTTTTTAATAGTATCCTGTAGATTCCCAACAATATTTTTTAGATTTCTAATTTCCTCTTCTTGTCTTTGGTTTGACTGTATATTTTCCTGTGCTCTGCCTTCTAAGTCCGATATTCTCTCTTCTGCCTCACCCATTCTGTTTGTAAGGCTCTCTAATGTGTTTTTCATTTGATCTGTTGAATTCTTCACTTCATTATGATTTCTCGTCACTATCACAGTTTCATGTTCTACTAGTTGTTTCATTTCAGCTTGCTTTCTCCTTAATATTTCATTTTCACGAGAGAGATTTTCTACCTTGTCCATTAAGGATTTCTGTAGTTCAAGAATTTGTTTTTGAGTACTTCTTAGTGTTCTTATCAATTTTTTGAGATCTGCTTCTTGCATCTCTTCTATCTCATCATCTTCGTAATCTTGAGTTGGGGTGTCTTTTTCATTTGGGGATGCCATAGTGTCTTCCTTGTTCTTATTACCTCGGTTTTTGCGTTTGTTGTTTGGCATATTGGTTTCTTCACTGTGGTGTTTTTTTCTTGTTGTACTATGACTCTAGATTAAGTGGACTGTCTGCTTTTGATGGAGCCTTAGAGGCTTGAGATGGGTGTGGCCTGAGAGCTCTGTTTGATTCCTGAGGGTTGAGGGTGGGTCAAAGGAGACACTCCCAGGTTAGGTGTGGTAAATCTCTCTCTGCTACTTTTTTTTTTTTTGGTTCAAAAGGGAAGTAATTCCACACAGCTGAATGGAATTGGGGGTGGTTAGCAGGCGAATGATATATCCCCAGGAGCCAGAGATCGGAAGCTCTTTCCCAAGGACCAGAGAAGGAATCTTTGCGGCCCTTTGTGTGGGCTGAGATTCTCCTGTAGTCTCCCACTGGGCTGCCAAGGCT
The DNA here is from genome assembly GCA_949820135.1 of Sylvilagus floridanus. Taxonomy (NCBI): domain Eukaryota; kingdom Metazoa; phylum Chordata; class Mammalia; order Lagomorpha; family Leporidae; genus Sylvilagus; species Sylvilagus floridanus. Next base: position 88,961,557 of record OX463243.1, on the reverse strand, counting down.
ACTGAACTGTAGCGTCTCTGGAGAGTACTCACGTGGTGAATTCCGTGAGTTCTCTCCCCCACAGTCTCTTTTTTCACAGTCTCAGTTCATTAGCACCACACATTCATTAGGTTCTAATCTCCTGTTATTTCACCCCTACGCCCAGAGTCAGGTTTTTCTGCTAGACTCAGGGCCGGTGCAGACCTGAGGTCGCCCTGCTTATGACGTATGTCCAAAATGGTGCCTGCTCTTTGTCTTGCTGGCCTTTGAGAGGTGGGCGGAGAGAGAGAAACCCGTGTCCGTATCGGTTACTTTTTTCTTTCTCTCTCTCTTCTAGTTAGCCTGGTGCACTTTTCCCCACAGGGTTTCAAGCCTTGTTCGCTCTAGTCTCCTCTTTCCGCTTCCCTGCTGGTGTCTCGGGCTATTGAGGTTCGGCTCACCTCGCGTTCCAGCGCTGGTGCGTTGAGTCTGCCGCTGGTGTCCCGAACTGCGGGCTCCCACGCTCTCCTCAAAGGTCCACTGTGAATCACTAGTTCTGGAAGAGTTTCCTCTGCTGTTTCTTCCCCTACTCTTCCTTGAACCTGCAGTATCTCCACTTTTATTAAACTGTCTCTCCCCGGACTATCGGTGTGCTCCCTTCCTATTCCGCCATCTTGCCCTACTCCTCATAATTGATTCAAAAATTTTCATTTTAATTGAAAAACAGAGACAGACAGAATTATCAGCCATTTGCTGGTTCATTCCCCAGATTTCTGTCACAGCTGCCACTGGATCAGGGTGAAGCCAGGAGCCAGGAACCCAATCTGGGTCTCCCACTTGGGAGAACGTTAGCAAGAAGCTGGAAACAGAAGCAGAGCTGTTACTTCAACCAGGCCTTCCATCATGAAATGCAGGTGGCCCAGGTGGTGTCTAGACTGCTGTGCCAAATGCTCACCCAACTTGATCTTATTTTGAAGATTTAGAAAGTACTTCAAGAGGGGTGGGCATTGTGGGTAGTGGGTTAGGCCACTGCTTGGTATGCCTGCATCCCACTAAGTGTGCCTGCATCCTGAGTCTTAGCTACTCTACTCACTTCCGATCCAGCTTCCTGCTAATTTGCCTAGGAAGGCTCAAGTCCTTTGGTCCCTGCCACCCACCTGAGTGGGAGACCTAGATGACTTCTGGCTTTGGTCTGGCCTAGCCCTTGGTGTTGTAGGTGTTTGGGGAGTGAATCAATGGATGGAAAAATCTCTGTTTTTTTTTTTTCCCTGTCGTTCTGTCTTTCAAATAAACAAACCTTTTTTAAAAAGTACTTCAAGAACTTACTTTTGCATGGCATTGCAGCCGTAATTAGATGGTAAATGATATTATACTTGAGGTATGTCAGTTAATGGAGTATACCAAATGACAGGTTTTATTCTTCTTAGGGCTGTAGTATAACCCAGTAGATCAAAGAACATGTAAAATGAGCAAAGGAAAATAAGAATAGAAATAAAATAGAAACTAGAAAATGTTGGGGCAGTTGTGTTTTCTCTTAAGAAAATAAAAAGTGTTACTTTCTTTTGAAATACAGTGTTTATCTATGTAATTTCACAGGTAGTTTTGCTCTACTATGTGTCAAAACCATTTTAGTACATGCTGCTGGAGTAATTGAAACATTTTCTGGTTTATAACAGCTGGAAGAATCCCTTTTCCTTGCTGACAGGAGGAAATAAGGTGTCATTATTTTGTCTCTTGAGGTTTTTTTTTTTTAATAAGTGTTCATGGTCTTGGTAGTACTTTTTTTTTTTTTGGACAGGCAGAGTGGACAGTGAGAGAGAGAAAGGTTTTCCTTTTGCCGTTGGTTCACCCTCCAATGGCCGCTGCTGGCACGCTGTGGCCGGTGCACTACGCTGATCTGATGGCAGGTGCCAGGTGCTTCTCCTGGTCTCCCATACGGGTGCAGGGCCCAAGCACTTGGGCCATCCTCCACTGCACTCCCTGGCCACAGCAGAGAGCTGGCCTGGAAGAGGGGCAACCGGGACAGAATCCGGTACCCCGACCGGGACTAGAACTTGGTATGCCGGGGCCGCTAGGCAGAGGATTAGCCTAGTGAGCCACGGCGCTGGCTGGTAGTACATTTTTAGCAGCAGATTTTGTGGTAATCTTAGAGATTGGAAATTGTGAACTATGGTGAAATGGTAAGTATTTGCACAGATGGGTTATTAATCAGAACATAGGGTACAGACTTGCCCATTCCCATTCCCATTTTAGTATAATAAGGCAGCAGGCTCATTCTGGCTTTCTAATTTTTGATTATTTTTCTTGGTGCCCACCCTATTTTGCTGAATACCCTATTCCTAAATGATTTCAGAAAACTGGACTTCAGTATCACTGAATTTTAATAGGTGGAAGTAACATGATTTCAATATATTTTTCATTAGTAAACTACTCTTTAAACCTTCCTTTTTTTTTTTTTTTTGGACAGGCAGAATGGACAGTGAGAGACAGAGAGAAGGGTCTTCCTTTGCTGTTGGTTCACCCTCCAATGGCTGCTGCGGCTGGTGCGCTGCAGCCGGTGCACCGTGCTGATCCAAAGGCAGGAGCCAGGTGCTTCTCCTGGTCTCCCATGGGGTGCAGGGCCCAAGCACTTGGGCCATCCTCCACTGCACTCCCTGGCCACAGCAGACGGCTGGCCTGGAAGAGGGGCAACCGTGACAGAATATGGCGCCCCGACCAGGACTAGAACCTGGTGTGCTGGCGCCGCAGGCGGAGGACTAGCCTATTGAGCTGCGGCGCTGGCACCTTTTAAAAAAAAAAAAAAAGATGTATTTATTTACTTGAAAGAGTTATACACAGAGAGAAGGAGAGGCAGAGAGAGACAGAGAGGTCTTCCATCTGCTAGTTCACTCCCCAATTGGCCACAATGGCTGGAGCTGCACCAATCTGAAGCCAGGAACTTCTTCTGGGTCTCCTATGCTGGTGCAGGGGCTCAAGGACTTTGGCCATCTTCTATTGCTTTCCCAGGCATAGCTGAAAGCTGGATTGGAAGTGGAGCAGTCAGGACTTGAACCGGCGTCCACTGAAGCCGGCTGCTTTACCCTTTACACCACAGTGCCAGCCCCTAAATCTTCCTTGTAGTTTTAGTTTTGCTATTAAAGGAAAAGATGACACAAAGAAATGCTTTCTTTTTCTTTGTTTCTTACACCTGGTCAATGATGTGTAACTCTCTGGGATAACATTGCATGGAGCTGAATTTGTACTTTTTTTTACTTGGATTTTTAATTGCTTGACAAGATGGCAAATGGAAATACAGTGATTGTATCATGACTTTGCTGAAGCCCAATGCAAGTGTTTTTATAATTCAGAGACGCATTCTTCAGATGCTTTTTGAAAAGATCCAGTTATCCAGTCTTCTGGATAACCAATTCAGTATTTAAACATATGCATGTTGAATTTATTATTTATTTTTTAAAAGATTTATTTTTATTTATTTGAAAGAGTTAGAGAGAGAGAGGGAGAGACACAGAGAGAGAGGTCTTCCATCTGCTGGTTCACTCCGCAGATGGCCGCAATGGCCGGAGCTGCGCCACTCTGGACCCAAGAGCTTCTTTCGGTCTCCCACGCGGGTGCAGGGGCCCAAGGACTTGGGCCATCCTCTACTGCTATCCCAGGCCATTGCAGAGAGCTGGATCTGAAGAAGAGCAACCGGGACTAGAACTGGTGCCCATCTGGGATGCCGGTGCTTCAGGCCAGGGTGTTAACCTGCTATGCCTGCTATGGCCTGAATTTATTGATTTATTTGAGTTAGAGAGAGAGATATATATATTCCATCTGCTGGTTTATTCCCCATATAGCCACAGTGGCCGGATCTGGGATGATCTGAAGCCAGGAGCTTTTTCCAGGTCTTCCACATGGGTGCAGGGGTCCAAAGGTTTGGACCATCCTCCACTGTTTTCCCCAGTGCATTAGCAGGGAGCTGGATCAGAAGTGGAGCAGCCAGGACTCGAACCTGCGCCCATATGCTGGCATCTCAGGTGTCAGCTTTATCCACTATGCCACAATGCTGGCTCCTGTCCCTCATTTTCTGTAGCAGGAAGTTCCTCACTTTTTAGAAAATTTACATGTAAATTTGGCTTTCTGCCACAGGCAAGGAATGCAGATGATGTGTGTTAAAATTCTGTTGTTGCCTCCTTTATTCTTCTAAAGATACTGTGGCACTTTCTAGTTATTTTGATGAAAATCACTTATAATGAATTATGAGGTATGTCTTTTGAATCCTGGTCATAATTTAATTGCTGTATTCACTTGTGTTTATTACCTGAGTGCTTGCTATAAAGAAATTGAGCTGGTTGAACAAATACAAAATATTTATGACAAGATTAGGCACTTTATGTAATTCCTCCCATCCTTCCCCAAGGTGGCGGTTTAAGATTACAAAGTAGGCTTGAAAAAAAAGCACTGGACTATAAGATTTGAAGTGTGATCCTTGCTAAAAAGTTATTTGGTGATCTTAGGAAAGATACTTTATCTCTTGAGTCTTAGTTTTCTCTTTGAGAAATAAAAATCTTTTTTAGTCTTTTTGACCAGTTTTAGTAGACTCTGATTGCTACCTCCTATGTTTCTGTCTTGTGCAGAGAAATTTAACAATATAAAGTTGTCAGCTCCTTTTCTTTTGTCTTAACAAATGACCTTGATAATAGAAAACTGATTTGAATTTCCTAATTTTAATGTTTTCTAAAACTAGTTTTAATGAAAGCATGAAATGGGAAATATTTTAGTTTTACATTTTAGTTGTGCTGTACTGTTGCTGCTTTTTTTAAAAAATAACTTTTGTTTTATTTAAAGGCAGAGAGAGAGAAAGAGAGCTTCCATCTACTTGTTTACTCCTCAAATGCCCACAACAGGCATGCTGAAAACAGGAGCCCAGAACTCAATCTGGGTCTCCCACATGAGTGACAGAACCCCAAGTATTTGAGTCATCACCTGCTTCCTGCCAGAGTGCGCATTAATGGGAAGCTAGATCAGAGGCAGGGTAGCCAGCACTTCCACCCAGACACTGCAGTATGGGATGCAGCATCCCAAGCAGTGTTTTAACTGCTGCCCCAAATGCCTGCCCCTATTATGACTTTAAAAAAGAAAATCTTGAGGGGGCCGGCACTGTGACGTAGCAGGTAAAGCCGCCGCCTGCAGTGCTGGCATCCTGTATGGACACCGGTTTGAGTCCCGGCTGCTCCACTTCTGATCCAGCTCTCTGCTATGGCCTAGGAGAGCACAGAAGATGGCTCAAGTGCTTGTGCCCCTGCACCTGCATGGGAGACCTGGAAGAAGCTCCTGGCTCCTGGCTTTGGATTGGTGCAGCTCCTGCCGTTGCGGCCAACTGGGGAGTGATCCAGCAGATGGAAGACCTCACTCTCTCACTCTCTTGCTCTCTCTCTGTGTAACTCTGACCTTCAAATAAATAAATAAACATTTCAAGAAAAAGAAAATCTTGTAAAAATGTACGTGTTCTTGGTTTTGTTTCTATTTAAATTTATTTTCATTTTATTTGAAAGGGAAGGTGCAGATGGAGAAGAGATTTTCCATCTGCTGGCTCACTCCCCACACCTGCAACATCTGGGCTTGGGCCAGGCTGAAGCCAGGAACACTCAATCTGGGTCTCCTACTTGAGTGGCAGGAACTGAAACTGAGCCATCATCTGCCTCCCAGGACATCTATGAGCCAGGAGCTGGATCAGAAGTATAGTAGCTGGGACTCCAACCAGGCACTCTGATATGGGATACAGGCATCCCAAGTCACGATTTATGATGCTGTGCCACATCACCTGACCTGGTCTTATTTTGAAATTCATGACCTTGAGCTTCAACTGGGTCCTTAATGCTGTCAGGTACGAGGTCCTTTGACTGTATTACTCTCCTAAATAAATGTTTGTTACTCCATCCCCCCTTTTAAAACTCATAACAGTGTCTCATTCAGCTGATTACCTTGCTTTCTACTTCACTAAAATTGAAGCACTCGTATTCTGGCCTCACGCCTTTTACCATAGATAAACTGTGCTTCTGTTAAAGACAAGCCATTTGGCTTAATGGTTAAGATGTCCACATTCCACATCAGAGTGCCTGGGTTCCATGCTAGCTCCAGCTTCTGACTTCAGCTTCCTGCTGATCAGACCCTGCTGGGAGGTAGCATGATGGCTCCAGTAACTGAGTTCCTGCCACCCATATGGGAGACCTAGATTGAATCCCTATTCCCTGGCCCGACCTTGAATGTATTGTAGGTGTTTGGGAAGTGAACAACCACTGATGGGGGAAAGCTCTCCATGCCCGTGTGTGCATTCTTTCTCTGTCACTCTCAACTCTCTTCCTCTTCTCTCCTTCTCAAAAAACAAGACAAACCATTCACTTATGTATTAGATATCATGTTCTCTCTCTCTGTCTTTAAAAGAATTATTTATAGGAACGGCAGAGTTACAGAAAGGGAGGGAGAGGGAGAGGGAGAGAGAATGTGCTTCTAGTTGCTGTTTCACTTCCCAGATGGCTGCAGTGGGCCCTGAGCTAGGAGCTGCTTCTGTGTCTCCTACATGGGTGCAGGGACCCAACGACTTGGGACATCCTCTGCAGCTTTCCCAGGTGCATTAGCAGGGAACTGGATTGGAAGTAGAGCAGCTGGGACTTGAACCCATTGCCCGTATCATCCCAGGTGGTGGCTATCAAGTGAAGTTTATTCAGGTGTTTTCCCTATTTCTCAACTGAACTTGCCTTTGATAAGGTCATCACTAACATCAGTATTTACATTCAATAGGCAATTTTCAGTCCTCATGTTGTTTGAGATATAAACAGCATTTTATATAGTCATTTACTCATTTCTCTTTGGTAGACTTTTTTTTGTTTTTGTTTCGGAAATTCCACACATTGTTCCTTTTCACTGGCCCCTAATTTCATTGGTCAATCTTTGTTGATTTTCTCTATTTTCCCCTACTTAAAATTGGAGGGCTCATTGGTAGTCTTATCTAGCCTTAACCATCTTTAAGTACTGTCCTTATATTAACTCCCAAATCCATATTCCATATCTTTTTTTTTTTTTAAAGTTATTTATTTGAAAGGCAGAGAGAGAGGTCTTCCATCCACTGGTTCACTCCTCAGATGGCCAGAATGGCCGGAGTTGTTCTGATCCAAGCCAGGAGCTTCTTCTGGGTCTCTCATGCGGGTGCAGGGGTCCAAGCACATGGGCCATCCTCCACTACTTTCCCAGGCCATAAGCAGAGAGCTGGATTGGAAGGAGGAGCAGATAGGAAAAAAACTAGTGTCCATATGGGATGCTAGTGCTGCAGGCAGAGGCTTAGCCTACTACGTTTCTTCAATTAATTGTACAATAAAACTAATATTGAGAAAACATTTGATTTTAAAAATCTATAGTAAGAAGAGAATAAAGGAAATTGTGGGAGTTAAATTTGTGATTGAAACAATGTATTATAGAAGGAAACTGTAAAGATGCCATAGGAAAGTTATAGGAATTGTGCTGGTTGCTGAATTTAGAAGCATCTATGGGAATGTTTAATTGGTTATTTCAGGAAATTGTGTGCAACCTGAGGATGCTAACTTAGCTTCCACTGTAAGTATAAGGAATAAAAAACTGCCTTCTCTGTTAAAATTTTATTCCAAGAGAAATTGTACGAAGCCATTGAAGCATCAGAACTGACAGGCTAGAAATGCATTTAAGGGAAGGTTCATTAATGTTTAAGAAGTTGGAAAGCAAACATGTGGCAGAGAAGCCAGTGTGGATTTGCGAAATTAAAGTGCCAGCATCTTCAAATATTGTCAATTCCGTAAAGGCCATTGAGAAATAATTTCAGAATGGATATAACTTACATATTTCTTTTAGGGTTAGAATAATTCACTGTTAAATCAAAATTTCATAAATTATTCATGTTAATAATTATGATTTTAAGTGAGGGTTAACTGGCTGTAAATGAAGAGTCATCTGTGGGACACGTGTTGTAGCACAGGCCACTTGCCATGCTGGCAGCCCACGTTGGAATGCATGTTTGAGTCTCAGCTCCTTCACTTTTGATCCAGCTTCCTGCTGATGTGCCTGAAAAGGCAGTTGGGGGATGGTCCAGAAACCTGGGTCCCTGTCACCCACGTGGGAAACCAGCTTGGAGTTCCTGGCTTCTGACTTGGATCTGCCCAGATCCTACTGTTAGGGACATTTGGGGTGTGTGAACCAGTGAATGGAGGATTGATTGATCTCTCCTCCTCTCTCCTCCACTCCTCCTCATCTCTAGTTCTGCCTTTCATATAGATAAATGAATAAACCTTTTTTAAAAAAGTCAGTATTTACATTGATTTTACTAGATAATTTGTCAGAGGACATGCTATAAATCCAAAGGAACTAAACACATGGGACTGTTTCTTAGATTATATTTCAGGAGTTATATAGTCTAGTGATTTGACTCTTTTTATTTATATATATATATTTATTTATTTATTTATTTTTGACAGGCAGAGTTGACAGTGAGAGAGAGAGACAGAGAGAAAGGTCTTCCTTTGCCGTTGGTTCACCCTCCAATGGCTGCCGCCGTCGGCGCGCTGCGGCCGGCGCACTGCGCTCATCTGATGGCAGGAGCCAGGTGCTAGGTGCTTTTTCCTGGTCTCCCATGGGGTGCAGAGCCCAAGCACCTGGGCCATCCTCCACTGCACTCCCGGGTCACAGCAGAGGGCTGGCCTGGAAGAGGGGCAACCGGGACAGAATCCGGTGTGCCCCGACCGGGACTAGAACCCGGTGTGCCGGTGCCGCAAGGCGGAGGATTATCCTGTTGAGCCACGGCGCCGGCCATGACTCTTGTTTTAGTTGACAACTTAAAAATAAATTTCTTTATGGGCTAGGGTTGTGGTACAGCATCTTAGGCTACTACTTACAATGCCTGCATCTCATATGAGTCTTGGCTGCTCCACTTTGAATTCTTGCTGCCTGCTAATATACCTGGGAAAGTAGCGGAAGATGCCCCAGGTACCGGGGCTCCTGCCATCCATGTGGGAGACCTGAGTGGAGTTCCTGGCTCTTGACTTCAGTCTGGACCAGTCTTGGCTGTGATGTCCATTTGAGGAGTGAACCAGCAGATGGAAGATCTTTCTCTCTCTCTCTCTCTCTCTCTCTCTCTTTCACTCTTGCTCTGTCATTTTGCCTTTCAAGTAAATTAGTCTTAAAAAAAAATTTAAAGTTCGTTAAGGCCCTTTAAATGTGGTCTCATTGTTTTTCCTATTTTCCATATTATTTGTGTTTCTTATAATTTGGTAAGGCATTTGTCTTTGCATAGGGTGTGTTATTATTAGGATAATCTTTTCGGTCTGCTTCCCTAACCTTTAACCAACCTATTAACAGGTGGTCAGATTACTGTCTACTCCATTGTTTTGAATAACTTTGTTTAAAAAAAAAATTCAGTTTCTTTTCTTTCTTTCTTTTCTTTTCTTTCTTTTCTTTTTTTTTTTTGACAGGCAGAGTTAGAGAGACAAAGGTCTTCCTTCCATTGGTTCACCTCTAAAATGGCTGCTATGGCCGGCGCCCTGCGCCAATCCAAAGCCAGGAGCCAAGCACTTCCTTTCTCCTGGTCTCCCATACAGATGCAGGGCCTAAGCACTTGGGCCATCCTCCACTGCCTTCCCAGGCCATAGCAGAGAGCTGGACTGGAAGAGGAGCAACTGGGACAGAATCTGGCGCCCCAACCAGGACTAGAACCCAAGGTGCCAGTGCCACAGGCTGAGGATTAGCCTAGTGAGCTGTGGCACTGACCAAAACTCAGTTTCTAACAGTAACTTGAATTTTTACATGACAATATGATTTTGGATTGTACAACTCACCCATTATGACGGTTTGGCTTCTTATAGCTCCTCTATCTTTTTGGTGGTTTCCATTTATACACATACTAAGAATACCCTCCCTTACATTTTAAGCTATTAGATGATCATGTCCTTGTAATACATTAGCTCAATTTTGACTCAAGTCATAACACATTATAAAGCAGATAAGGCAGTTTTTTCTTTTTTTTTTAAACTTGAGGACACTTTCATATATAAAACCATAGGTTTTGGTTTCTAAAAGACCTGAGTTCAAATTGTAGATTTGCCCTGTGTGACTTTGGACAAGTTACTTAACCATCCTAATTTCTGTTCCTAAACCTTTAAATGGAGGCTGATGATATGATATTTAACTTGTGGGATTGATGTAAATATTAAATTAGATCATTAATGTAAGTGTCTATACACTCTATGGAACATGGGAAATAAAAAATGAGCATACTTGCCAGAGTGTTCATTTTACAAAATTGTCATATAATTGTACATGATCCTAGATAACAGAGTTTTCTGATTATATGGGAAGTTATCATAAATGAATTATTTGGGAATAAAGTATCTTTTTTTTTTTAAAGATTTATTTGATAGAGTTATAGAGAGGGAGGGAGGGAGCGAGGGGGAGTTCTTCCATCCGCTAGTTCACTCCCCAGATGGTCACAATGGCTGGACCCATGCTGATTTGAAGCCAGGAGCCAAGAGCTTTTTCTGGGTCTCCCATATGGGTGCAAGGGACCAGTGACTTGGGCTGTCCTCTGCTGCTTTCCCAGGCTGTAGCAGAGAGCTGGATTGGAAGTGGAGCAGCCAGGATTTGAACCGACATCCCTATGGGATGCCAGTACTGCAGGCAGTGGCTTTACCTACTGTGCCACAGCACCAGCCCCCTGGGAATAAAGTATCTTTAGAATGAATTGTGGTCAGCATCTCTGTTGAAGCACATTCTCGTAAGCTGGCACCTGATTCTCAGCAACTAAAAGTGGTAAAGCACAGCCACAATGGCCATGGTACATATTTACCTAGAACTTGGAGAGAACCCGATAGGAAGGCTTTCTGTTGAAAGTGATGAGTGTAGCTGCACCAAACTATCGAGTGAAGAGCTGTACGTAGTCTCTTCTAGGGGTCACTGGGTCATATGATCATTTGACAGTACTAGAGAGAACACTGTGTAGCCACTGTGATGATATATCCTAGGAATATAGCAGAGAAGAACAGACAGTATTTGCCTTCAAGGAACATGTCTTTACAGAACTGGTAAGGGATAAACAGCCAAAGCTAATGCAGAGAGGGTGCATATGGGAGAGCTACTTAATGTAGTCAAAGCTAGGCAAGGGATTAGGAAAGAGACAGAGATGGATGTCAAGATCAGAGAATGCTTCCTGAGGAGGAAGGCACTGTTTAGGCTGAGTGTGTGGTGACGGTGGAGTATTTAAAGAGTTCAGGTGGTATTTTGAAAGGTTTTACTCTGGGGGTTAAACTTCTTATGTCTATGAGTAAGTTTTGGGCACTGGGGCTGGCTCTGTGGCATGGAAAGTTAGCCTCCCATATGGGTACCTGTTTGAGTCCCAGGTGCCCCACTTCTGATCTAGCTCCCTGCTAATATGCCTGGGAAAGTAGCATAAGATGGCTCACGTCCTTGGGCCCCTACAGCCATGTGAGAGACCTGGATGAAGCTCCTGGCTCCTGGCTTTGGATAGGCCCAGTCCTGGCCATTGCAGACATTTGGGGAGTATTTGGATGGAAGATCTTTCTTTGTCTGTCTCTCTCTCTTGGCTTTTCAAATAAATAAAATCTTTTTAAAGGAGAGTTATGAAAGTTAGCATGATTAAATCTATTTCAGCAATAGAGTGAGAAATCAGATTTATGAAATCTTTACTTTCATTATATTGGGGATTTTGAGGAGACCCAATTTTGTAGTTTAGAAAGAGTCTGGAGGGGCTGGCGCCATGGCACAGTAGGTTAATCCTCCGTCTGTGGCGCCGGCATCCCAAATGGGTGCCGTTTCTAGTCCCGGTTGATCCTCTTCTACTCCAGCTCTCTGTTATGGCCTGGGATAGCAGTGGAAGGTGACCCAAGTCCTTGGGCCCCTGCACCCACATGGGAGACCAGGAAGAAGCACCTGGCTCCTGGCTTCAGATTGGCGCAGTTCCGGCCATTGCGGCCATTTGGGGAGTGAACCAGCGGATGGAAGACCTTTCTGTCTCTCCTTCTCACTGTAACTCTACGTCTCAAACAGATAAATTAAAAAATCTTAAAAAAGAGTCTGGAATCTGACTTGGAAGCTGAGAGTGTTCTTACTCTTGAAGTATTAGAATATTGCCATTACCATTGTGGATTTTTATAATTTTATGCAATAAATAACTTGTTGGTTGAATGGTAAATGTGATTGTTATGGTTCTGTTCCCTGTCCAACTCTAACCTTGACAATTAAGATCTGAGAGTTTATAATGATGAGTGAGCTATATAGACAGGTTTGGGGGATGGATGTTGCCACTGCCACTTGGAACATATCCCATATCAGATTGTTGGTTTTGAGTTCTGGCTTCTCTGCTTCCAATCCAGCTTCCTGTTAGTGCACCTGGGAGGCAGTGGATTATGGACCAAGTATTAGGTTTCCTGCTATCCATGTAGGAGACCTGAGTGGAGTTGCAGGCTCCTGGCTTTGACCTGGTCCAGCCCTGGCTGTTGCAGTGTAAACCAGTGGATTGAAGATCTCTCTCTTTCTCATTCTTCCTTTCAGATAGATAGATAACTTTTTTTTTCTAAAGAAATTGGGCTTTGGAAACACATTAATAGAGGTTATTAATCATAAACATACATAAATATCTTGACTCTGTTCCACATTAGTTCTGTGACTTTAGGGAAATTAATCTTTTTGTTAAGTGCTTTGAAGACATTCTTGTGAAGTTTAAAAACAACTCTTGTTGAAGTAGAATGGTTCCTCAGGGATGAGGAGCCTGAGACTTAAAGGAGTTACCAGCTTTTTCAAGGCCACTAATCCAGGGCTGATGACAGTCACTATCCAGACCAGACCAAGGTCTTTGTGGGGTGGGTCAGGGAACAGGAACTAAAATGAGGATACCAGAAAGTATATAATATAATGTAATCTCTATGCCCAGAGACTAAAATAAAACTTTGTTTTAAAAATCAGACAGGATTTTTTACACACACAGACACAGACACATACACATTTGTATGGATGCTCCACATGTTGATCCCTGGTCATTATTACTATTAGAGGTTGGTGTAGGCTGAGAGCATTTTAGTCCATTCTGTTCTTCTGTTTTAGTAAGTAAATTACTGTGTTTTATTTTATTTTTTTTAAGATTTATTTATTGAAAGAGTTACACAGAGCCGGCGCCGCGGCTCAGTAGGCTAATCCTCCACCTTGCGGCGCCAGCACACCAGGTTCTAGTCCCGGTCGGGGCGCCAGATTCTGTCCTGGTTGCCCCTCTTCCAGGCCAGCTCTCTGCTGTGGCCAGGGAGTGCAGTGGAGGATGGCCCAAGAGCTTGGGGCCTGCACCCGCATGGGAGACCAGGAGAAGCACCTGTCTCCTGGCTTCGGATCAGCGCGGTGTGCTGGCCGCGGCGGCCATTGGAGGGTGAACGGCAAAAAAGAAGACCTTTCTCTCTGTCTCTCTCTCTCTCACTGTCCACTCTGCCTGTCAAAAAAGAAAAAAAAAAGAGTTACACACAGAGAGAAGGAGAGGCAGAGAGAGGTCTTCCACCTGCTGGTTCACTCTCCAGTTGGCTGCAACAGCCAGAGATGTGCTGAAATGAAGTCAGGAGCCAGGAGATTCTTCCAGGTCTCCCATTGAAGTGCAGGGGCCCAAAGACTTGGGCTATCTTCCTCTGCTTTTCCAGCTCACAGCAGAGAGCTGGATTGAAAGTGGAGCAGCTGGGACATGAACCAGCGCCCATATGGGATCTCGCACTGCAGGTGGCTGCTTTATCTGCTACATCACAGTGCCAACCCCACTGTGTTTTCATAAGCGAACCTGGTGTTTCTACTTTCCCATTTATCAGTTACACACTGTGGAAAATTGAGACTTAGTGTTTTTCTTGAATTGCAGAATTGATTGCATACTAAGAAAACATCAGTCACATGCTTACGCTGTTTATTGCTGTCCCTTGAGTTCAGTACAATGGTGGACTGGAAGGATAGTCTTCCCTGTTTGCACCTGACTTTGTAGTTTTCAGTTTTCTTTGGCTGCTAGTCAGCTGATTCTTATAGCAGCTTTGGGGAGCACAGCACATTAAGTGAGGGGTATTTTTTTTTTTTAAGATTTATTTATTTATGTGAAAGGCAGAGTTACAGAAAGGCAGAGGCAGAGTGAGAGAAAGAGAGATCTTCCATCTTTTGGTTTACTCTCCAAATGGCTTCCATTGCCAGAGCTGGGCTGATCTGAAGCCAGTAGCTAGGACCCTCCTCTGGGTCTCCCATGTGGGTGCAGGGGCCCAAGCATTTAGGCCATCTTGCACTGCTTTCCCAGGCCATAGCAGAGAGCTGGATCGGAAGTGGAGCAGCTGGGACTTCACCTGGCGCCCATATAGGATGCGGGCATTGCAGGTGGCAGCTTTACCTGCTATGCCACAGCGCCAGCCCCTAGGTTAGCTTTAATGTTGTTATATTTATTTGCGGATAGTATCTTTGATAGTGGTGTGAAAGATTTATCATGGCGAAGCCAAAGAGGTCTAGAAATATTTGATAGGTGAATAACACGTAATAAGTAACTGCATGCACTTTTCCCATCACTGCTTGACGACGTTTGTTCTTCACCACCATCTCTCTGTTTTTTGGCTCACTATTGCTCAGATAGTTGGCACTTTATAGTCTTACACCTAATAAAGATACTATATTGTAAGTTTGAAGTTTGTTCCCCAGTGGAAATTTCAGACAAGAGGATCCTTTTTACATATGAAAATCATTCTTCATGAGTACTTATCAATTATTTATGTCAATTTGGCTCTTGGCTTTGGATTGACTCAGCTCTGGCCATTGCAGCCATTTGGGGAATGAACCAGTGGGCAAAAGACTTCTCTTTGTCTCTTCCTCTCTCTGTCTGCAACTCTGCCTCTCAAATGAATAATAAGTCTTAAAATTTTTTTTGGAGCTTGAATGGATACAAAATGTTATTTAATTTTTATTGCATTTTTCTTACTCTTTTTTTTTTTTTTTTTTTTGGTGACAGGCAGAGTAGACAGTGAGAGAGAGAGACAGAGAGAAAGGTCTTCCTTTGCCGTTGGTTCATCCTCCAATGGCTGCCGCAGATGGCGCGCTGCGGCCGGCGCACCGCGCTCATCCGATGGCAGGAGCCAGGTGCTAGGTGCTTTTTCCTGGTCTCCCATGGGGTGCAGGGCCCAAGCACTTGGGCCATCCTCCACTGCACTCCCGGGCCACGGCAGAGGGCTGGCCTGGAAGAGGGGCAACCGGGACAGAATCCGGCGCCCCACCGGGACTAGAACCCGGTGTGCCGGCGCCGCAAGGCGGAGGATTAGCCTGTTGAGCCACGGCGCTGGCCCCTTAGTTACTCTTGATATTAACTTTTCTGCCATATTTACTGGTCTTCTGTTTTTCTTCTGTGAAATGCTTGTTCGTGGCTTTTATTTCCCTGCTCCTCCACCCTTGTTTTTGGTTGTCTTTTAGATTTCTTTTTTTTTTTTTTGTCTTTTAGATTTCAAGATGACTTACACATTCTATTTTTTGGAAAGATTTATTTATTTATTTGAAAGTCAGTTACACAGAGAAGGAGAGGCAGAGAGAGAGAGAGAGAGAGAGGAGGGGGGGTAGGGAGAGATCTTCCCTCCACTGGCTCGCTCCCCAGATGGCTGCAGCTGTGCCAACCTGAAGCCAGGCACCAGAAGGTTCTTCTGGTTCTCCCATGCGAGTGCAGGGGCCCAAGGACTTGAGCCATCTTCTACTGCTTTCCCAGGCCACAGCAGAGAGCTGAATTGGAAGTGGAGCAGCTGGGACATGAACCAGTGCCCATATGGGATGCTGGCACTGCAGGTGGCGGCTTTACCTGCTACGCCACAGTGCTGGCCCCAACTTATATATTCTTGTTGCTTTATCTTTTGTTAGATGTGTATATTCCAAATATCTTTTCTGTTTGAGACTTATCTTTTCACTTTGTTCAGAGTGTTTTTTTTTTTTTTTTTTTTTTTACAGGCAGAGTGGACAGTGAGAGAGAGAGACAGACAGAAAGGTCTTCCTTTTTGCCGTTGGTTCACCCTCCAATGGCCGCCGCGGCCGGCGCGCTGCGGCCGGCGCACCGCACTCGTCCGATGGCAGGAGCCAGGAGCCAGGTGCTTTTCCTGGTCTCCTCCTGGGGTGCAGGGCCCAAGCACCTGGGCCATCCTCCACTGCACTCCTGGGCCACAGCAGAGGGCTGGCCTGGAAGAGGGGCAACCGGGACAGAATCCGGTGCCCCGACCGGGACTAGAACCCGGTGTGCCGGCGCCGCAAGGCGGAGGATTAGCCTGTTGAGCCACGGCGCCGGCCCAGAGTGTTTTTTTTTAATATTAAAAATTATTTATTTGTGAGGCAGGGAGACAGAGCTCCTATTATACACTGGTTCACTCTCCAGTATCTGTAATGGTTGGGTCTGGGCCAAGGCCAGAACCAGGAGCTGGGAATGCAATCCAGGTCTCTAACGTGGGTGGCAGGAACCCAGTTATTTGAGCTATCACCATTGCCTTCCGTGGTAACTCTAACCTGGAGTCAGGAACTTAAGCCAGGTATTGATTGCAGGTACTCGGATCAGGGCATGGTTGTCTTAGCCTGTGTCTGAACCACCAAGCAAATGCCTACCCCAGAATATTTTTTGATAACTAAAAGTTCTTCATTTTAATATAGTGATTTATTTTATAGTCACATTTTGGTATCTTTAAGTAATAATTGATCTCTTATCATATTTTTTTTCAGTATCTGTTAACAGTACAGCTGATTTTTAAAGACCTGAGATTGCAATGGTAGAACAGTAAAGAGATAGTAAGTTTAACAAAGTGAAAGCATGGGGGCTGGTGCTGTGGCATAGTAGGCTAGGATAAGCCTCCGCCTGTGGTGCTAGTATCTCATATTGGTGCCGGTTCCCATCCCAGCTGTTCCTCTTCTGATCCAGGTTTCTGCTTGTGGCCTAAGTGCTTGTGTCCCTGTACCTACATGGGAGACTTGAAAGAAGCTCCATTGCTCCTGGCTTTGGATCGGCCTAGCTCTGGCCATTTGGGGAGTGAACCAGTGGATGGAAGACCTTTCTGTCTGTCTTTGTCTGTAATTCAATCTCTCAAATAAATAAAAATCTTTTTTTTTTTTTTTTTTAAGGTAAAAGTATGGGACCAATGCTGTGGTATAGTGGATTAGGCCGCTGTCTGCGTCCTGGCTGCTCCACTTCTGATCCAGCTCCCTGCTAATGTACCTAGGAAAGTAGTGGGAGATGGCCCAAGTGCTTGGGCCCCTGTACCCATGTGGGAGACCCAAGTGAACTCCTGGTTCCTGGCTTTGGTCTGGCCTAGGCCCTGGCTGTTTTGGCCATTTGGGGAGCGAACCAGCGCATAGAAGACCTTTGTCTCTCTCTGTCTGTTCCTCTCTGTAACTCTTTCAAATAAATAAGTAAATCTTAGAAAAGAAGACAAAACAGAATGGGAAGCATTTTAGAATATTCCAGTGCCTATAATTACAAATTACTCATTCTTGACCCACAATAGAAAATGAGCCTTTGTTGAAAACTGTATTCACATTTTTTTAAAAAAAATATTTGAAAGGTGTAGTGTGTATATATATATATATATGGAAGGGGGATTGAGGAAGGGGGGAGGGAGGGAGAGAGATCAAGAGATCAAGAGAGAGCTCTTCTGTTTGCTGGTTAACTCTTAAAGTGGACACAGGACGCAATTACTAGAGCTGGGCTGGTCTGAATCCAGGAGCCAAGGCCTGCTTTTTGTTCTCCCACATGGGTGCAGGGGCCAAAATACTTGGGCCACTTTCTGCCACTTTCCCAGGGCACATTAGCAGGGAGCTGGATCAGAAGTGGAGCAGCTGGGACTCAAACTGGCACCCATGTAGGATAGTGGCACTGCACATGTTGGCTTTACCCACTTTCCCACAACATTGGTCCCTGGATCCACATTGGTGCTTTGGACTCAGGTACCTGGATAGAATTCTTTGCTGTACTAGTATGAATTTTCCTTAAACCCTCATCATCCTTTATGTTTCTTGAATGATTTCTTCTTTCTCTGAACCTCATTATATACATATTTCACTTTTTTGGGTATAGTAACTATTAGTGGGAAAATAAGTATGACTTCTTGTAAACTATTTAGACTAATGTTTAGAGGATATTGCATGAATATATTATTTATATTAGAAACTTTATAGTGTTGAATTTTAGATAGCTGGGATTAAGCTATATATTACAAGCTTAACCTAAAGAACTTTATATAAAAGCATTCTGTTATTTCTTTTATTAAAGAAGTTACTTATTATTTATTTCTTTGGAAGGCAGAGGGATGGAGACAGACAGAAATCTTCTGTCTGCTGGTTGACCCTCTAAATGATCACAGTATCTGGGGCTGGGCTGGGGTGATACCAGAAGCCCTGAACTCAGTCCAGTCTCCATTGTGGTTGGCAGGGATGCAGGTACTTGAGGCATCACCTGCTGCTTACAGGGTGCCCATTAGCAGGAAGTTGAGATGAAATTGGAGCTGGAACTCAAACCCATGTACTCTGTTATGGGATGTGGGCATCCCAAGCAGCCTCTTAACTCATGCACCATTTTAACACAAGCAGCAAATGCCCATCTCATAATAAGACATTTCTAATAATGAATTTTATACCCTGATCTTTTATAGAAATGCTTCACTTAAATGCTGTTCCGCTGTTCATTCAGCTTATGTATGGGAGATATTCATACCTTTTGTTACTTCTCTGTATGTATTCTATTCTCTAAGAAATTTGAAATCTGGACAATTTGTGTCCTTATGCAAACCCCTCTAAACCTGTGCTGTTTAACCTCCATCATGTGTTGTTTTTGCTGTCCAAAAAACAGCCCAATAACTTTTTTCTTAAATAAAGATTTGTTTATTTTGAAAGAGTACAGAGTTATAGAGAGTGAGGGAGAAACAGAGAGTGATCTTCTATCCACTGGTTCACTCCCCAGATGGCTGCAATGGCCAGTGCTAGGCCAGGCCAACAGGAAGAGCCAAGAGCTTCAACCAGGTCTTCCCTGTGGGTGACGGGCCCAAACAGTAGGGCCATCCTTCACAGCTTTTTCCCAGGCCATTACCAAGGAGTTGACTCAGAGGTGGAATGGAGGTGGCGGAGGGAGAAGGAGGCAGTGGCACTGTAGTTAAACCGCCATCTGCCGTGCTGGCATCTTATATGGATGCTGGTTTGAGTCCTGGCTGCTCCACTTCTTCTTTTTTTTTTTTTTATTTTTTTTTATTTTTTATTTTTTTGACAGGCAGAGTGGACAGTGAGAGAGACAGACAGAGAGAAAGGTCTTCCTTTGCCGTTGGTTCACCCTCCAATGGCTGCCGCGGACAGCGCGCTGCGGACAGCGCGCTGCGGCCGGCGCACCGCGCTCATCCGATGGCAGGAGCCAGGTGCTAGGTGCTTTTACCTGGTCTCCCATGGGGTGCAGGGCCCAAGCACTTGGGCCATCCTCCACTGCACTCCCGGGCCACAGCAGAGGGCTGGCCTGGAAGAGGGGCAACCCGGACAGAATCCGGCGCCCCGACCGGGTCTAGAACCCGGTGTGCCGGCGCCTGGCTGCTCCACTTCTGATCTAGCTCCCTGCTAATGCACCTGGGAAAGCAGCAGAATATGGCCCAAGACCTTGGGCTCCTGTAGCCACGTGGGAGACCCAGAGGAAGTTTCTGGTTCATGGCTTTGGCTTGGCCTAGCCTTGGTCGTTGTGCCATTTGAAGACTGAACTAGCAGATGTAAGGTCTCTGTTTCTGTAACTTTGCCTTTCAAATAAATAAATAAATAAATCATTTCCTGGCACATATGGGTGCTTATTAAGTATTAGATGCATGGATGAATGAATGGCTGCTTATTCTTACTCTTAATGCTCTTTGGGTTTACAGTTGTTCTGTACTTAAATATTTACCAGCTAAGGTTTTCTACCATAGCAGAAACTAGAATTTCTATTAACTAAGATTTCTCTTTTTAGGTATGTGGGTTCTGAACCAACTTTCTTGCTGTGGTTATTTGTGAATAACCATACAACTAGACAACTGTCTGAGGTGACTTTTTTTGGGGCCTTGGGCAACAGGCAGCACAAAACTAATCTTGGCAGTCATGGAATGAGGCCCCTAATTGCCTGTGCCATTTGCCTGAAGACAGTTTGCTGAGATGAAGTCCAAGGAGAACATGATTACCTAACCATGCTGAGGAACCTGAATGTGGAGTTTGGAATAGCTAAGGTAGATAAAATCCTCAGGACAGGGTGTCGGAGAAGAGGAAGCCATACAGGAGAGGCTCCTGTGTGTTTGTGTGTTCTTGTGAATTCTTGGCCAGGGATAGGCTGGCTGTCCACAATGGAGAAAGACTTTGGGAAATATATCAGGTGGCTAGTGAGGGTTGGGAATGGATCGGGATACTAAAGGTGTATGGTTGGGGATGGTGGAGAAATATCAACATAAAAAACTATGTGGTAAAGGTGGGACCAGTATACTGCATCAGTGAAGTTTTATTAAAACAGCCATGCCCATTCATTAATATATTATTCATGGTGACTTTTATGGTACAGTGCAAAGTTTAGTAGTTGCTACAGAGTCTGTATGGCCTGAAAGGCTACAGTATTTGCCGTTTGACCCTTTTAGAAAAAGTTTGCTGACTCCAGCCCTGGACAATCTTTCCTCTCCCCAAAGAAAGCCTGTAACCAAATTCTGGTAAAATCTGCAGAGGAGATAGAACCTGGAGGCTGAGGTGTGAAGGGCGTGGGGAGCATCTTGGACTCTCTGTAGTTCTGCCCAGCCGAAGTATTACTGGGCTTTTTACTTGAAATTAGAATGTTTCTGACAGTATTACTTCCTTGGTTGTGCTTAAGAACATTCATAACAAGGAATGACTTGTCTGCATCCTCTAATACTTTGAATGTCTTTCTTTACTCCCCTAGATAATTCTGTATTAATTCTGTATCCCCTGGATAATTCTGTATCTCATTTTCATGTTAAAAAAATCTGCAAACTTCTTTGTATGTGTGTTTACTAGTTGCATTGTTACTCCTTAAAGGGTAAGGCTAAAGCTAAAGTAGTTTCCAGCTAAAAGAGGGCCAAGTTTACTTTTGTGTCTGAATATTTTACACATGGACATTATTTTTTAAAATATTTGGGGTAGGCATTTGGCCTGCAGTTAAGGCACAGGTATCCTGTATTGGAGAACCTGGTTTGGAGCCCTCACTGTGCTCCTAGGAGAAGGATCACTCACTGAGAGACCTGAATTGAATTCCCAGCTCTGGCTCTAGCTGTTGTAGGCATTTCCAGAGCAAACTAGAAAATGGGAAGTCTCTCTCCCTGTCCTTCAAATAAAAATAAATAAAAATATTTTGAAATTGTAAACTGTGGGGCTGACACTGTGGCATAATAGGTTAAGCTCTTCCTGTGGTGCTGGCATCCCATATGGGTGAGTCCTGCCTGCTTCACTTCCAATATAGCTCCCTGTTAATGGCCTGGGAAAGCAGCGGAAGATGGCCCAAGACCTTGGGTCCTGCACCCACATGGAAGACCTGGAAGAAGCTCCTGGCTCTTGGCTTTGGATTGGCTCAGCTCAGGCCATTGTGGCCGTTTGGGGATTGAACCAGTGGGTAGAAGACCTCTCTCTTTCTAATTCTACCTCTTGAATAAATAATTAAATCTTTAAAAATTATAAATTATTTGAAATATAGACAAAGGCAAATGTGATAATAACTGTATACTTATGACACATAGTTTTTCCACATCCTGATGTTTTGCCACACTTGTTTTTTTTTTCCAAGAAATAATTCAAACATGTACCACATGTGTATTTCTTGCAATTGCTGTTCTATTTCTTCTTTCCTCAGAGGTAATCCCTCTCCTCAATTTTTTGTCATTATCTTTTTTTTACTAAAAAAAGTGTGTGTATATCTATATGCATCTTTGAGTATTCAGTAATAGTATGAAATACTATTTTAAATTTTTCAAGCTCATATCTAAGATATCACTTTGTACCTATTTTGGAACAACCTTTTTTAGTCAGAATCGGTTTTTGATTTATTTGTTTTAGACATGACCTGGATAACTCTCACTCATAAACTGCTCAATTTATATTTTCATTTTTCTGTTGATGGACATTTAGATTTGTAATATTTTGTGAATATAAATGGTGCTGCAGTGAACATTGATGTGTTGCCCTTCTTACTGGGTTATATATTGGAATTTCTGTAGATGCTGTAACCAAAAGCAGTATTGTTGCTGAGATCCGTGTCTCTGATTTCGTTAGTTTTTTTTTTAAAGGGACACAACTCACCAGAATCTCTGAGGATTTATTTTTTATTTTATTTTAAAAAATATTTATTTATTTGTAAAGCAGAGTTACAGAGAAGCAGAGGGGTTGGGGAGAGGTCTTACATTCACTAGTTCATTTCCCAACAGGCCGCAATGGCTGGAGCTGGGCCTATCTGAAGCCAGGAGCTTCTTCCGGGTCTCCCATGTGGGTGCAGGGGCCCAAGGACTTGGGCTATCTTCTACTGCTGTCCCAGGACTTAGAAGAGAGCTGGATCAGAAGTGGAGCAGCCGGGACTCAAACCACTCGCATGTAGGATTCTGGCCCTTCAGGTTTTACTCGCTACACCACAGCACTGGCCCCCTTCATTAGTTCATACTAAATTGCTCCTGAAGTACTTTTTATCCTTTTATGGTTTTATCTACTTTGGTTTTACATTTAGATACAATGGATTCTCTAAAGCGTTTCATGCCTGAAAAGGATAAGACATCATTATCTAATTTTAGTATTAGTCAGTTGAAAGTTGGTTTAGATCCCCCCCACCCCCGCCTTAAAGATGTATTTTCTTTGAAAGGCAGAAAATTACAGAGAGAGGGAGGGAGAGACACAGAGAGGTCTTCCGTCTGCTGTTTCACTCTCAAATGGCTGCAATGGCCTGAGCTGGGCTGAGTGGGAGCCAGGAGCTTCTTACTGGTCTTCCATTCGGGTGCAGGGGCCCAAACACTTGGCATCCTCTGCTGCTTTTCTTGGCACATTAGCAGGGAAGCTGGATTGGAATTGGCGCAGCCGAGACTCACACTGGAGGCCTTATGGGATGTTGGCTCCAGTTGACAGCTTTACCTATTACACCATAGAGCTGGCCTCTGTTTAGATTTTTGATAAATTTGTCCTGTTTAAAACTTTTCTTATGGAGATGTTCAAATACGTACAAGCAGGCAGTCTTTTTTTTTTTTTAAAGATCATTTATTTATTTGAAAGAGTTACACACAGAAAGAAGGAGAGAGA
Source organism: Sylvilagus floridanus (assembly GCA_949820135.1). Lineage (NCBI taxonomy): Eukaryota > Metazoa > Chordata > Mammalia > Lagomorpha > Leporidae > Sylvilagus > Sylvilagus floridanus. The sequence continues at coordinate 88,938,304 of OX463243.1, read as the reverse complement.
GAGCGAGCGAGGTCTTCCATCTGCTGGTTCACTCCCCAGTTGACTGCAATGGCCGGAGCTGCACTGATCTGAAGCCAGGAGCTTCTTCTGGGTCTCCCACGCGGGTGCAGAGCTCCAAGCACTTGGGCCATCTTCCACTGCTTTCCCAGGCCGCAGCAGAGAGCTGGGTCAGAAATGAAGCAACTGGAACTCGAACTGGCACCCATATGGGATGCCGGCAATGCAGGTAGTGGCTTTACCCGCTATGCCACAGCGCCAGCCCCAGACACTTCTAAAAGAACAATCAGGAACCCCCATGTGGCAAGAAATGTTTTATACTGTTCCTCTCATTTCATCTATATTATTTTAAAGAAATTCCTAAGTTTTCATATAAATTCATCTGCAAATATTTGAATATGCATCTCTAGAAATTTTGAGTATCTCCCCAGAGGAAACCCATACAATACCACTATGATGCTCTAGAAGCAATTAAAAAATAATAGAATACTTAGTGTTCACACTTTTCTAATTCAATTTTTAAATTTTATCTGCTTATTTAAAATATGATTTCATTGGCAAAAGTGTACACTTTTAAGGAATAAGTTCAATCTGTTTCATGTGAAATGTATTTGTAGAGTTCTCATTTAGCATAGAATCAGGTTTAAGCAGATAATCTCTAAAGGTAATCTAGGTGTAGTCTAATGTTTTTATAAGTGGAGTAATTTTTTTAAATAAACATGTGTATTTGCTTATGGGTTTTCATTTCTCTTCTGGTCTTTGTTTCTTTTCTTCTTCTTCTTTTTTTATTTTTTTAAGATTTATTCATTTGAAAGGCAGAGTTACTGACAGGCAGACAGGCAGAGAGAGAGAGAAAGAGAGAGAGAGAGAGAGAGAAAAGTCCTCCACCTGCTGGTTCACTCTCTAGATGGTTGCAATGGCTGGAGCTAGGCTGATGTGAAGCTAGATGTCTGGCACTTCTTCTGGTCTCCTATGTGGGTGCAGGGGCCCAAGGACGTGGGCCATCTTCTACTGCTTTCCCAGGCCATAAGCAGAGAGCTGAATCAGAAGAGGAGCAGCCAGGACACGAACTGGTGCCCATATGGGATGCTGGCACTTCAGGCAGCAGCTTTACCTGCTGTGCCGCAGCCCCTGCCCCAGTAAGTGGAGTAATTGAGGCTTTGAGAGGTTAAAATTTGTTCAGATTGCCCAACTCATTCGTAGCAGAGTTGGAACTAGAATGCAGGTCTTCTGACCCCAAATCCATTGCTCTTTTGCTAATTACATTGTACGGCCTATTTCATATATATATAAATTTTTAAATTTAGATTTATTTACTTATTTGAAAGATGGAGTTACAGAGGCGGGGGGGGGGGGTGTCTTTCATCTACTGTTTCACTCCCTAGCTGGCCACAGTGGCCAGTGCTGTGCTGATCTGAAGCCAGGAGCTTCTTCCAGGTCTCCCACGCAGGTACAGGGGCTCAAGGGCTTGAGCCTTCTTATACTGCTATCCCAATCCATAGCAGAGAGGTGGATCGGAAGTGGAGCAGCCCAGACATGAAACGGCACCCTTATGGATGCCAGCACTGTAGGCTGTGGCTTTACACGCTCTGCTACAGCGCCAGTCCCGTTTCATATATATATTTTTTGGTCCATTATCTTTGTCAGTTTTAAAAGTCTATCTTTTAAGAATTTTTTTCCGTTGGCTTTTTACATCAGTGGTACTAATCTTGTGATTTCTATCAGAGTTCATTTTAAAAGAAGTTTGTGAAAAGCTTGAATTACAATATCAACACTTGAGCCAATGATATTGAAGTGTTCTGAAAAGCGACTTGTCTTTTCTGACCTAGATACAGTTTCCAACTGTGGTAGATGATGCCAGGAAGAGGAGAGTGAGTGTTGGCAAGTGTTTGGATATTAAATTATTATATTATTGAAGGATCGAATGTGTTTTTTACATTTTAGCACTTCCGTATAATATGAAAATATTTCCTGCCTTGACAGAATTCTTGGTAAACTTATTTTTTGGGGGTGAGGCAGCCAAATCTATTTATTTTGTTGATTTGTATTTTAAAATTGGAGATTTTTAACATTATTGCTGTTTATAACTAGAGTGTAGGTTCTGAGGTTGTTTTTGCAAACCTACTTAACTAAGAGAAATTTACGTCTTCATTCTGTCTCTGGATAGAGTTCCTTTGCCGTGCTTTGCTCTGCAGAATGGTAACAGAAGGTCTTTTGAGATTCAGAGACAGTTTGAAGCTTGTTTACCAAGGTGCTGATTTACCATTCAGTGCTAAGTGTGGTGCAGTTAGCACAGGACAGAGACTACTTGAATACTTAACTGTTTCTTGTATATTACCACCTTTTCCTTTTGGTCAGAATTGTCGGGAGATCTGTGAATTCCAAAGATAGTCTGATGACCTCTAACGGCCTTTTGGTGAGAAGAAAATGTAGCTACTGAGTCGTGTATATTTCTGCTATTCTATATTTGACCATAGTTTAATGGAATAGATGTCAGGTCAAGCTTTTAAAGATCTCTGTACAAAATTAAATATATACCTCCTCTTGATATGCTTGTGGAAACAGTGATCTGAACTGGAAATGCTGTTGACCATAATATTGGGGGTGCTCTGTGTGTAGTCTTTCATAAATTAGATAACATTTTTTATGTTTGTGCTCTCGTATTTTAGAAGATTCTAAAAGAAATTTATGTCATTTCTTCTGTCATTCACTGCTTTTTTAGGGCTGTTGTAAATCTTGACTATAGTGTCATAATGTGAAAAATTCATGAGTTTCTCCTTTGTGTTAGGCGTTTGTTCTGGGTATATAAAAACAAAGAGTAAACAAAGTAAAGGTATCTTAAGCCAGTGGTAAATCCTGTGGCGAGAAATAGAATAGCTATGCTTTAGTAGGAGATGCTGTGGGGACAATTACTTTTTTATATGGATTGATCAGGGCTGAGCTCATGATAAAGTGACATTTGAGCAGAAGAGAGGGAAGGAGTTAGATGGATGTATTAGTCATACTTTTGTTACACAGAAGAATACATGATGCAAGCTACTTATGAAGGAAAGAGGTTTATTTTGCCACACTTCTTTGGAGGTTCACAGTCCCCAGGTCGGGCTGGTTCCTTTGGTTTAGTGTCTGACAGATGGCAGTGTTGGAACATTTGTGGAGAAGTGATCCCACAGTGAACCAGGAAGCAGAGTGAGAGGGTGACCAAAACTCAGGCTTTTGTAATCAACTCTCTTGTGAGAACTACCTTCCAAAGACACACCCCTAGTGACCGAAGGCTAGGTCCTAAATACCATAACTGGTTTAACTTTCCACTCTCCTGGTACCATTAACTTAAGACTCTGGTTTAAGTATCTGCATGAATTCAGGAGCCAAATCATATTTAAGCTAGTGGATATTGAGGACAAACTAGCATGTGGAAAAGCTCTGAGGTGGTACCCTAGCAAGGATGTCATTGTGGATGGAGCATAATGAGTAAGGTGGGGCCGAGAAGTCAAGGGAATCAGAGGATTAGAGCTTGATAGCTGTAATTGTTACGAAGTGTTTATTCAGAGACAAGAGACTATTGGAAGGTTTTGTGCAAAGGATGATGTGACCTAATTTAGATTTAAAAGGAACACTCAGAATGTTGTTGCCAAGAGTAAACCCCTGGTGAAGCAAGACAGCCAGTGGGAAGGTAGAATGTAATCCAGGTGAGAGATGAAGGTGACCCAGACCAGAGTGGTATTACTGGAGGTGGTTAAGAGTGGTGAGACTTCAGGGACCAGCATTGTTGTGCATTGGGTTAAGCTGCACCTTGTGATGTCAGCAGCCCATATGGAGCACTGGTTCAAGTACCAGCTGCTTGGCTCTGGAATCAACTCCCTGATAATGCTCCTGGGAAAGCAGTGCGAAATGGCTCAAGTACTTGAGAGACCAGGATGGAGTTCCATGCTCCTGGGTTTGGCCTGTCGCATCTTTGGCCATTGCAGCCATTTGGGCAGTAAACCAACAGCTAGAAAATGCCTTTCTTTTTTCCTCTTTCCTTGTCACTCTGCCTTTGAAATAAATGATCTTAAAAAAGAGTAGTAAGATTTTAGAGTTAGGATGGAAAAGTGACAGAGTTTGGTGATGGCCCAGATGTGAAATGTGACAGGGCAAGAGGAATCAAGGATGACTCCCATGTTTATGGCATGAGCAAGTAGAGTAATGAAGTACTTGCTCTCTTCTGAGAGAGGGAAGACTGGGAAGGCAAAGGTTATTTTTTGTTTTGTTTGCTTTTTGCGGGGGGCGGGGTAGGTGTCAGGATTTGATTGATAACCAGGTGAATATGTTGATTATGTATGTGAATGTGAGTCTGGAACTTAGGTTGATAGAAATTTGGGAGTCTTCAATGTATAGGTGGTATCTGTATTTAAAAAAATTTTTTTTGAGAGGCAGGGAGATAGACAAACAGACATACCAAGTTCCCAGTTGCTGGTTCACTCCCACATGGCCACGGCTGGGCCAGGACTCAAGGTGGGAAGCGAGAAGTTGGTCCAGGAATTCCATGCGGGAGCCATCACTTTGGGCTGCATTTGCAGGAAGCTGGAATTGGGAGCCAGGCAGGAATCCAGGTATTCTATGTGGGTTGGGGATGTCTTAACTAGTGTCCTAACCACAAGGCCAGGTGTCCATTCCCTATGTGTAGGTGGTTTCTAAAGCCTGCAATTCTGGGGGCATATGTTTGGTGCAGTAGTTAAGATGCCCTCATCCCATATCAGAATGCATGGTTTTACATGTGGCTCCACTTCTGATCTGTCTACCTACTAATACTCACCATCGAGGTAGCAGATGGTGGCTCAAGTACTTGGGTCCCTGCCACCTGGCTGGGAGACTTGGTTTGAGTTCTGGTTTCCTAGCCTTGGCCTGGCTCAACCCAGGCTGTTGGTTGGTATTTTGGGAGTGAACCAGTGGATGAGAGATTTTCTGTCTCTGTCTCGCTCAGTATATAAAATAAATGTGTTTTTCAAATGCCTCAAACTTGGAGGAGATTGCCAAAAGAGTGAATAAAGTGGAGTCTGAGCCTGAGTCTTGTGGTGTGCCAACATTAAGCAGTTGTGGAGATAAGGAATGTAGATAGTGGAGTAGTGATGAAGTAGGAGGAGAGCTCAGAGTAGTGTCTTGGATGATAGCCAAGGGAAGTAAAGTGTTTGAACTAGGGGGCAGTCAGCGGTGTCTGCCTGTTGCTGAGAGGTAGACTAACACGGGGATTAAGAATTGTTTGTGGGGCTGGTGCTGTGGTGTGTAGGCTAAATGGCGCTGGCATCCCATATGGATGCCGGTTTGTATCCTGGCTGCTCCTCTTCTGTTCCAGCTCTCTGCTAATGTCCTGGGAAAGCAGTGGAGGATGGCCCAAGAGCTTGGGACCCTGTACCTATGTGGGAGACCTGGAAGAAGCTCTTGGCTTCCTGGCTTGGTGCAGTTCAGCTTTGGCTGTTGCAGCCATCTGGGGAATGAACCAGCAGATGGAAGACCTTTCTCTGTGTCTTCCCTTCTATCTGTAACTCTACCTCTCAAATAAATAAATAAAATCTTAAGGAAAAACAATTGTTTGCAGCCTTGAATACCATGGGAGTCCTAGGAAACAATGGTGGGAGCAGTTGCAGTGGAACAATGGGATTTAAGGCTGGTTTGAGTGGGTTTAAGAGAATGGAAGAAGAGGGAATCTCAACTAAAGTGTAAACTCAAAGAATTTTGTCCTAAAAGAGAAGCAGAAAATTGTTTGTGCCTGTAGTGAAGCAACAGGTCAAGGAAAGCCTTAACATTTATTTTCTTTCTTTTTTTTAAGGTGGCTATATTAGAGTAAAGATGGCAGTGGAGTAATTGGTAGATAAGATCTAGCAGAATGGGGAAAACTGATGATACAGGGGAGAGAAGGAGGAGGATGACTGAATGATATCCTTGAGCAGATAAAAGGAGGTAGAATGGGCCGGTGCCACTGCTCACTAGGCTAATCCTCTGCCTGCGGCGCTGGCATCCTGGGTTTTAGTCCCAGTTGGGGCGCTGGATTCTGTCCTGGTTGCTTCTCTTCCAGTCCAGCTCTCTGCTGTGGCCCAGGAAGGCAGTGGAGGATGGCCTAAGTGCTTGGACCCTGCACCCGCATGGGAGACCAGGAGAAAGCACCTGGCTCCTGGCTTCAGATCGGCGCAGGGCGCCAGCCGTAGCAGCCATTTGCGGGGGGTGAACCAATGGAAAAAGGAAGACCTTTCTCTCTGTCTCTCTCTCACTGTCTAATTCTGCCTATCCAAAAAAAAAAAAGTAGAATGTAGTAGGTTTTGAAATCGGATTGGTGTTACATAGGAATAGGGATTATTCACTTATAGTAATAGGACAGTAAGGAAGGAAGATTGTGTAAGTAAAAATGTAACAAGATTGGCCTTTTGAATGAAATAGCAAACAGGGTGATCAGTGGAACATGAGTTGAGAAGAGATAGATGTTAGAAGGGATGATTGAAATAACCATTAGGAGAGTGAGAAAGTGAATGACCATTATTTAACTCTTTTTAGTGGAGTTCCTGTGTGTATTTTAGCTGTGGGAAGTTAATGGACATTGTTGGATGTGTAGCATCTCAGGATACCAAGTGCCAGGACTTACCTCCTGGTCATTTTGACAATCTAAAAACTCCACATTTTCAAACTCTTCAGGGGTGAAGTACTGCCACTTGAAAAATGTTGATTATTGTCACTTTTGTGGTTAACAATGATGAAAAAAACCAGTAAGCATAATTTTGAGTTTAGGACTATTGATATGGTATAGCTAACAGGGTTGTATTTAACCAGAATTGGGGTTTTGCCAGGAGAGGACAAGGAATTACCAGTGTGAATGGTAATGTTTTAATAAGATTATTTATTTGGAAGGCACGTTACAGAGGAAAGGGAGGAAGGGAGAGAGGTTGTCCATCTGCTGGTTCACTCCTCAAATAGCTGCAATGACCAGGGCTAGGTTAGGTGAAACCAGGATCCTGTAAGTCCATCCAGGTCTCTCACATGGATGGCAGGGGTCCAAGCACTTGGGCCATCTTCCACAGCTTTCCCAGGTACATTAGCAGGGAGCTGGATCGGAAGTGGAGCAGCAGGGACTTGAACTATTGCTTATGTTGGATATGAGCCTTGCAGGTGATAGCTTTACCTGCTGTGCCACAATGCCAGCCCCTTAAATGCTTTTTAAATTACTTCTTTTTATTCTCTTGTGGTTGTTTTCCCTCTGCTAGACTTAAGCAGCGATTTTGTCTGCCTTTTAAAAACATTTTTATTTTTAATATCCAAAGTGCTCAGGACAGTGCCTACAGTGTGACAGGTTCTCCATGTATATTTATAGAAATGCATTAAATTGTTGGTTCTTTCACCTGGTAAGTCATCTGGCTGAATGTTGTTCTGTCACATTAAGATGTGTCAGGGGTTGGGAAGGACTAATGACTTTATTTCAATCAGAAGATTAACTGTTAACTTCTTTTTTGATTGGCTCCTTAATAAGATCTTTTCCATTTTGTACACTAATAGTAGATATTCAGAAAGCATTCCAGTTCACCTTAGTTGGCTTCATACAGTGTATTTTAGGTTAGAATTATAGCCAGTACATCATCTTTTTCATTGAAAAAGAACCTTTTGGCCTCTGTCCATTATTGAAAAACTGCCAACAAGATTGTAGGATATAGCTTTTCCATCATTATAGGTGGTTTTGGGTAGAAGTGAGTAGCTGGATTTTTTATTTGGTCACAATTTTAGGTTGTTTATTGATATGTAACTTTTTTTTTATTTAGTCTTCATATGCTTATATCTTTATTTGGAGGCAGAAAGATATATGTATATATAGACAGGCATAGCTCTGATCTGCTGGTTCACTCCCCAAACACTGCAACGCTGGGATTGGGCCAGGCCTGGAGTTGAAGTCAGGAGCCAGGAACTCAGTCCAGATCTCTAATGTGGGTGACAGGAACCGGATCACCTCAGCTATCACTGCTGCTTCTCAGGCTCCTCATTAGCAGGAAGTACCCTGATAGGAGACACGGATGTCTTTTTATTTATATATTTTTAAAAAAAACAATGGTCAGGAGCCAGGAGCTTCTACTGGGTTTCCCAAGTGGGTGGCAGGGGCCCAAGTACTTGGGCCATCTTCTGCTGCTTTCCCAGGTGCACTGGTTGGGAGCTGGGCACGAGCCATCTGGCCATATGGACAAACCTGTGTGGGATGCTGGTGTTGTATGCAGCAGCTTTTCCTGCTACACCACAAGGCTGACTCCAATAGACACAGATGTCTTAACTGACTTTTTTTTTTTTTTTTAATTCATTTATTTATTTGAAAGAGTTACACAGAGAAGGAGAGGCAGAGAGAAAGAGAGGTCTTCGATCTGCTAGTTCATTCCTCGGTTGGCCGCAACAGCCGGAGCTGCGCTGATCCGAAGCCAGGAGCTTCTTCTGGGTCTCCCACGCGGGTGCAGGGGCCCAAGCACTTGGACCATCTTTCGCTGCTTTCCCACAGCAGAGAGCTGGATTGGAAATGGAGCAGCCAGGACTTGAACTGGTGTCCATATAGGATGTCGGCACTACAGGCGGTGGCCTTACCCGCTATACCACAGTGCCAGCCCCCCTTGACTGACATCTTCACTACTAGACTTAAACACCTACCTCCCATCTGCCTTTGTTATTTTTGTAAGGTTCTGATTACATTCTCCCCCATACATTCAGGTTTCATGTGGATACAGTTCTCAACTCCTTTGGGTGTAAACACCAAGGAGTGTGACTGTTAGGTCATATGGGAAGAGTATGTTTAGCTTTACAAGTCACTACACTGCCTTCCCAACTGGCTGGGATTGTAGAACACTGATATCAAATACTTGCAAGGGATCTCTCATTCAGAAATGGTGGATATGCAGAATGGTATAACAAACCTGAACACAAATGTTCAGCTTTACTCATAATTTCCAAAACTTGGAGTCAGTCAGGATTTCCTGCAGTAAGTGAACAGTTAAACTGGTAAAGTCATAGGATGGAATACCACTCAGCTGTAAGAAATGGACTGTCAAGCCACAAAAAGACCTTTAAAGCATATAACTAAGTGTTGTCTATCTGATTCCAACTCTATCACATCATCTTTTTTAAAAAATTAAAAAAAATTTTTTCTCATGTTTTGATGTATGAGTATTTTTTTTTAAAAGATTAATTTATTTATTTGAAAGTCGAAATTACACAGAGAGAGAAGGAAAGGCAGAGAGAGAGAGAGAGAGAGGGAGGGAGGGAGGGAGGAAGGAAGGAAGGAAGGAAGGAAATGGCTGCAACAGCCAGAGCTGTGCCTATCTGGAGCCACAAGTTCTTCTGGGTCTCCTGCATGGGTACGGGGCCCAGACTTGGGCCATCTTACACTGCTTTCCCAGGCCATAGCAGAGAGCTGGATTGGAAGTGGAGCAGCCAGGACTTGAACTGGCACCCATATGGGATGCCAGCACAGCAGATGGCATCTTTACCTGCTATGCCACAGCGCCAACCTCTAAACAATTTTTTAAAAAGATTTATTTATTTATTTGAAAGGCACAGTTCCAGGAGAGAGAGAGAGGGAGAGAGAGAGATAGAGAGAGAGAGATCTTCTATCTGCTGGTTCACTTCCCAGATGTCTGCAATGGCTACAGCTGGCAGGTCTGAAGTGTGGAGCCAGGATCTTCTTCTGGGTCTCCCACATCAGTGAGGTTCCTAAGGACTTGGGCCATCCTCCACTGCTTGCCTTCCCAGGCCATTAGCAGGGAGCTGGGTCAGAAGTGGAGCAGCCACGATTTGAACTGGTGCCCATATTGGATACTGGCAGACAGCATCTTAACCTTCCATGCCACAGCGCCAGCACCAGTGCTTAATTTTTATGACACATATGCACACACATGCCTTTACATGCACGTTGCACTTGCTGCATACAGCTATTATTACTAGAATACAGCTACCATTTTTCTAAGCTCAGTTTTTCAAAGTAATGGACATTTATTTGATATATAATTAAAAGATTTTTATTTGATAATAGGAAATTTGAAGTATATGTTTTTTTCCTGGAGCTGTTGATTGAATGTATGCCATTTACCAAGTACTTTTTTATGACCTATCTTGTTTAGTTTGCAGTAGATAATAGTCACTTGTTGCACAGGTGAGAAGATTTTGGCTTGGCTAGATGAAAAGCAAAGCTTGAACCATGGCTTGTCCTGACTCCAAACCTTGTGTGCCATTCAGTCTTAGAAATTTTCTTGGGCTTATTTTTTGAAATAGCTGAAGTTTATCCCCTAGTGTAAATATAAATGCCCTTGGATCCAGAATAATCTTAAAGGAGATTGTGGAGTGTTGAATCTAGGCTCTAATTTTCTTTGTTTTGTGATTTTTACTAGTTTGTGTTGTCTCTGTCATTTTTTAAAGATTTCTTCATTATTTATTTGAAAGGTAGAGTTTCAGGGAGGGAGGGAGAAAGGGAGGGAGAGAGACAGAGAGATATCTTCCATCTGCTGGTTCGCCCCACAAATGGCTACAATGGTCAGATTTAGGCCGATCTGAAGCCTGGAGCTTCTTCTGGGTCTCCCATGTGGGTGCAGGGGCCCAAGGACTTGGACCGTCTTTCGCTGCTTTCCCAGGTGCATTAGCAGGAGCTGGTTTGGAAGTGGAGTAGCTGGGACTGGAACTGGCATCTGTATGGGATGTTGGCATTAAAGGTGGCAGCTTTACCCACTATACCACAGCGTTGGCCCCATAATTAGATTATTGTGAGGATTAAATGAGTTACTGTATTAAAAACTCTTAGAGCAGTGCTAGTGCAAAGTCTGACTTCCATAAATGTTATCTGTTAATTAGCAGAGAAATAGTTTCTGGTTTATAGATAAAGGATAAGGAAACTTGGCCTGCGGCAAGGCTCAACAGGCTAATCCTCCGCCTTGCGGCGCTGGTTCTAGTCCCGGTCGGGGCCCCGGATTCTGTCCTGGTTGCCCCTCTTCCAGGCCAGCTCTCTGCTGTGGCCCAGGAGTGCAGTGGAGGATGGCCCAAGTGTTTGGGTCCTGCACCCCATGGGAGACCAGGAGAAGCACCTGGCTCCTGCCTTCGGATCAGCGCGGTGACCATTGGAGGGTGAACCAACGGCAAAGGAAGACCTTTCTCTCTGTCTGTCTCTCTCTCTCTCACTGTCCACTCTGCCTGTCAAAAAAAAAGGATAAGGAAACTCAAGGAAATGAAATGACTTTGAGTTACACATAGCTTTCTATTAAATGACAAAGTTGTTCTTTTAAAAAATTTCAGGGCCAGAATTTTACCCACTAAGTTGACCACTGTTTAAAAGAGACTCTTTAAAACTGTGTTTTTGGGCTGGTGCTTCGGCTCGCTAGGCTACTCCTCTGCCAGTGGCGCCGGCACACCGGGTTCCAGTCCTGGTTGGGGCGCCGGATTCTGTCCCGGTAGCTCCTCCAGTCCAGCTCTCTGATGTGGCCAGGGAGTGCAGTGGAGGATGGCCCAAGTCCTTGGGCCTGACACCCACATGGGAGTCCAGGAAGAAGCACCTGGCTCCTGGCTTTGGATTGCAGCGTGCTAGCCGTAGCAGCCATTAGGGGGATGAACCAATGGCAAAGGAAGACCTTTCTCTCTCTTTCTCTCTCTCTCTCTCTCTCTAACTCTTCCTGTCCCCCCCCCCAAAAAAAAAAAAAAAAAAAAACCACCAAAAACTGTATTGCATTTTTTTCCTGATTTGCTTAGAGCATGCCAAATATAACTTGACTCCCCCCCCCCCCCCATCAGATTCGTACAGTGGGGAGAAGAAGCTTTAAACTATGACTTAGGTATTAAACCATGCCTTGTCCCTGGTTAGTGGTGTGATCTTAATATCTGGTTCTGTTTCATTTGTAAACTGAGGGTGGGGCTGGATCAGATGATCACAAAGTTCGTTTTTATAGTACTGACCAATTTGATTTTGAATACTGTGCTTTTATGTCATGAATTATTGCACTATGCTGTCAGACTCTGAAGTGTGCAGAGGTACATGATATATGTATAGGGTACTGTGTACTAAATGACTGCACAGTATGGTACTTTTATAAAGATGATGTATGATTTCCACACTACATCAGAAGTTTGTTTGCTTGCAATATACTCTCTTTCTCTTTCTCTCTTTTTTAAAGGTTTATTTTATTTATTTGAAAGAATTACAGAGAGGGGTAGACACACGCACGCGCGCGCACACACACACACACACACACACACACAGGTCTTCCATCCACTGGTTCAGTTTGCATATGGCTACAATGGCTGGAGCTGAGCCAGTCTGAAGCCAGGAGCCAGGAGCTTCTTCTCGGTCTCCCACATGGATGCAGGGACCCAAGGACTAAGGCCATTCTCCACTGCTTCTCCAGGCACATTACCAGGGAGCTGGATCAGAAGTGGAGCAGCTGGAACTTGAACTGGTGCCCATATGGGATGCCAGCACAGCAGGCCTGGCCCTTAATGCACTGCACCACAATGCTGACCCTGCAATCTACCTTACTTTATTTTATTTTATTTTTTTATTTGAAAGAGTTTCAGAGAGAGGTAGAGACAGAGAGAGAGAGAGAGAGAGAGAGGTCTTCCACCCACTGGTTCACTCCCCAAATGGCCAAATGGCAGGTCAGAGCTTTAACCTGCTCCAGTGTGCCAGCCCCGCTACCTTCTTAATATGATTGCTTTATTGCTTCACATTTCACAGAGTAAAGCTTATGGACTTTCACTTGTATATGTGGTAGTCTTTTTTGGCGGCTGGATTCATAGTTAAGTACTAAATGACTAAATCCCCTAGAATGAAGCAGGATTGGGAATGGGAGGTAGCTGAAGATTTTATTAAGTTGTGTAGTAGTTATTGTATAGGAGTTATAATTTTAGTGACAACAATATTTCTGAGATATCTCTTGGGGATCATGTTTCAATTTGTGTTTCTTGATTGTCCAAAAGGACCCTGAATTATCATTTTGGATAAAGTTGTACTTATGCATCTTTTCTTCAGTGTGAAATTGTGTAATAGAGTAAGTTGTTTTCACTAGAAGCTGCTCAGTTGGATGCTCTTCCTTCTTCCTTCTCAGGCTTCCTTATCTTACTGTGGTGGATCTTGTGAACCAGCTAGGGAAGTTGGTTGTGGGACATCCATAGCTGTGCATGTAAGTCACTGATGAATGTCATTTTATTGCAGTCGTGTTTCTTTGTTTCCGTTTGAAGTACTGAGAGTAAAATGTCACATCAGTATGTTCCTGGCCCCCAAAATTCAAAAAGTACTTTATTTTTTTTAAAAAAGATTTATTTATTTACTTGAAAGTCAGTGTTACACAGAGAGAGAAAGAGAGGCAGAGAGAGAGAGAGGTCTTCCATCCTCTGCTTTACTCCCCAGTTGGTTGAAATTGCTAGAACTGTGCCAATTTGAAGCCAGGAGCTTCTTCCGGGTTTCCCACACAGGTGCAGGGCCCAAGCACTTGGGGCATCTTCTACTGCTTTCCCAGGCCATAGCAGAGAGCTGGATTGCAAGTGGAGCAGCCAGGACTCGAACTGAAATCCATATGGGATGCTGGCATTGCAGGTGGAGGCTTTACCCACTATGCCACAGCGCTGGCCCCCAAAAAAGACTTTAAGAAAGCAGGTGGGGGCAGGTATTGTGGAGTGGTAGGTTAAGCTACAACATTGCCCACATCCCATAACCAAGAGCCTGGTTTAAGTCCTGGATCCTATGCTTCAGATCTCCAGATCCCTGCTAATGTGCCTGGGAGGTAGCACATGACAGCCCAAGTACTTAAGTTCCTGCCATTCAATGTGGGAGACCTGGACAGAGTCCTGGCTCCTGGTTTTGGCCTGGCCTACCCCTGACTATTGTGGGTATTTGGGGAGTGAACAAGTAGATAAGCGATCTCTTTGTTACTCTGCTTTTCAAATAGGTACCCCCCACCTTTAAAAAAAAATTAAAGTTAGAGAGGAGGAGAAAGAGGAGAGGAGAGAGAGAGCATGCGCGCACTCTCAAGAGGGTGAGTTGTCCCATCTGCTGGTTCACTCCCCAAATGGCCACTGGACCACTTCAGAATGGGCTGGACCACTCTGAAGTCAGGAGCTTCTCCTGGGTCTCTCATGTGGGTGTAGAGGGCCGGACACTTGGGCCATCTTCCACTGCTTTCCTAGGTGCATCAGCAGGGATCTGGGTCAGAATTGGAACAGCTGGTTCTCAAACCGGTGCCCATGTGGGATGCCGGTGCTGCAGGCTGTGGCTTTACCCACTCTACTGCAGTGCCAGCCCCCTTTTTCTCTTTTAAAGAGAAGACCAGTAGTCCAAGAACATAGCAAAAGAAAGAACGGCTGATATTAAGAAACTATTACTGAGTTAGTCTTACAGGGATTTCTTTGTTTATAAAGAAAATTTCAATGAAGAGAAAGTGATTTTCTTTGTGAATATATATGATATGTGATATAAATGTATGTGATATGTGAAATAACTATGTAAAGTATGTCTTCTAGTCTGATATTAGTCTCTGTCCTCATTCTTCCACTTTATTTAGCATTTGGGTTTATAATATATAATCATCAGAAAAGTTTACTTTTACCCTATCTGGAATCAGATCTCATAAAGATGAAATAAGTGGGTAACAGAATGATGATTAGGCCTCTTGGTAGAAATATAATGTGGGATTCCGATTGGGGAAATCTAAGAAGTAATGAAGTAAAGATCTATATATTCAGGAATCTGACACAGAAGTGCATATAAGTTGAAGGAGTACAGTGTATCTTGGGAGTTAGGAGAGAGGAGACAAACATTCAGAATTTTAGGCCTAAAAGTAATTAAAGAACAAACATACCGACATAAATTGTCTATATGAATGGTAAAGCATCACGGCACAGTCAGTGGTAGTATTGCTGTATTTTTAAATGGTTTGTCGAATTTTCATAGAGGTCTAAGTGATACCAATTTCTAATTGAAAATATGTGGTTAATTATAACATCATTGCTACTACCAGAAGTGGCATTACTGTTTTAGTTGACTCTTCTTCTTCTTCTTTTTTTTTTTTTTTCAAGTTTTTGACAGGCAGAGTGGACAGAAAGAGAGAGAGAGAGGGGTCTACCTTTGCCATTGGTTCACCCTCCAATGGCCGCCGCGCTGCACTGATCCACTGGCAGGAGCCAGGTGCTTCTCCTGGTCTCCCATGGGGTGCAGGGCCCAAGCACTTGGGCCATCCTCCACTGCACCCCCTGGCCACAGCAGAGAGCTGGCCTGGAAGAGGGGCAACCGGGACAGAATCTGGCACCCCGACTGGGACTAGAACCCTGGGTGCTGGCGCCGCAAGGCGGAGGATTAGCCTGTTGAGCCACGGCACAGACAATTGGCTCTTCTTAATAACTAAACCTGTGTCTGCAGTTACAGTTATCTCATCCAGCAGTCACCTTGTGGCTACCAGGAAGGTTACTTTTCTGTCCATCAGTCAGCCTATTGGGCCCAGGCTTTCAAAATATAGGTTAGCTTTTTGTTGGGAATGAGGTGATTTTCCTTTGTAAAGTTTGTTTCTTTTAAAACCATAACATGGTCATGGGCTTCACACTCTGATTGGAAGCAAATTGTAAATAAACATTTTTGAAAAGTTGTTTTTCCACTTCTTTTGTAGGTGTATTCCAGACTTCAGATCTCTTTGCTATATTGACACTGAGCTATCAAGGGACTCAGGCTTATGAGGAGGTACTGTCACACAAAACAGTGTCTAGTGAAGACGACAAGGAAGAGGGGAAAGGATCGGAAGAAAAAGCAAAGATACTATAGAAAACCATGGTAGGTTATTTATATTTCCTTAATTTAGCTATACATATTCCACTAATTTAAAATTGCAAGTGTTAACAGTGAGATTGAGTGAACAGCATTGGTGTTAATTTTTGGCTCTAGTGCATCAGATAAGATAGCACTTTACTATTTAAGCAAAGCAAATGCGTTCAGATTTATTATGAGCCCTTTAAACCACAAGATGGAGCCCCTTGAGTCTGTAGTCCATAAATTATTAAAAACGAAGGAATGCTCATAAATAATTTTTTTTTTTTTTTTTTTTTTTTTTTTTACAGGCAGAGTGGACAGTGAGAGAGAGAGACAGAGAGAAAGGTCTTCCTTTTGCCGTTGGTTCACCCTCCAATGGCCGCCGCGGTCGGCGCGCTGCGGCCGGCGCACCGCGCTCATCCGATGGCAGGAGCCAGGAGCTAGGTGCTTTTCCTGGTCTCCCCATGGGGTGCAGGGCCCAAGCACCCGGGCCATCCTCCACTGCACTCCTGGGCCACAGCAGAGGGCTGGCCTGGAAGAGGGGCAACCGGGACAGAATCCGGTGCCCCGACCGGGACCAGAACCCGGTGTGCCGGCGCCGCAAGGCGGAGGATTAGCCTGTTGAGCCACGGCGCCGGCCATAAATAATATTTTAAAATACAATTGGCACTAGGCAGGTGACCTTGAACTCAAAATTAAACTTTTTTCTCTAGTTTCCTACCTGAAGTTTTTTCCTGTCGAAGTTAAAGACCCTGAGCCAATTTTTAATTACTTATATGAATGGTGTGTGAGTTTATAAAATGTGTGTTTAGCCCACAAAAGTCACCTATATTACATGCTTTAAAATAATAGGGTCGTATTTTCATTTTGTGTCTCTATGTGAGGGCAAACTGTTGAAATCTTTACGTAATATATACTAACCTGATCTTCTGTGTATAAAGAGAATTGAAAATGAATCTTGATGTGAACAGAAGGGGAGAGGGAGCGGGAAAGGGGAGGGTAGCGGGAGGGAGGGAAGTTGTGTGGGGGGGAGCCATTGTAATCCATAAGCTGTACTTTGGAAATTTATATTCTTTAAATAAAAGCTTTATATAAAAAAATAATAATAGGGTCAAATATTGGTGTATAAGAACCACGGTGAGTTTTATGAAGAGTTCAAGCTTAAATTTGTGATATTAGATATAGGCATAACCTCTGAGGCTTAGTGTTTCCTAATTTGAGAGACAGAACTGATTATCTGCTGATTCATTCCCCAAATGCCTGCATTAGCTGAGGCTGGAAGCCAGGAACTTAATCCTGGTGTCCTGTGTGGATGACAGGGATTTTTTTTTTAAAGATTTATTTATTTATTTTACTTGAAAGTCACAGTTACACAGAGAGAGAAGGAGAGACAGAAACAGAGACAAGACAGAGAGAGAGAGACAAAGACAGAGGTGTCTTCCATCCCGCTGGTTACTCCCCAAATGGCCACAGTGGCTGGAGCTGAGCTGATCTGGAGCCAGGAGCCAGGAGCTACTTCCGGGTCTCCCACTCAAGTGCAGGGGCGCAAAGACTTGGGCCATCTTCTACTGCTTTCCCAGGCCACAGCAGAGAATTGGATCGGAAGTGGAGCAGCCAGATCTGGAACTGGTGCCCATATGGGATGCTGGCACTGCAGGTGGTGGCTTTACCCACTACGCCACAGTACTGGCCCCAGATGACAGGGATTTAACTACTTGAGCCATCACCTGGTGCTTCCCACAGTCTGAATTGGGAACTGAAACCAAGGATTGAGTCCTGACATTCTGAGGTGGAATGCCGCCATCCTAATTTCTGTCATAATTACTAAGCCAAATGTGCACTACCTCCCCACACCCTAACATGTTTTTTTTTTTTAACTTTAAAAAAATTTATATTTTATTTGAAAGAGACAAACAGACTCAGAAAGAAGTTACATCAGCTGGGTCACTGCCCAAATTTCCACACAAGTCAGAGCTATGCCAAGCTGAAGCCAGAAGCCCAGAATTCTACATAAGTGGCAGGGTCCCAAGTTCTTGAGCCATCTGTCAAGCCATGGGTTGTGCATTCGCAGGAAGCTGAATCAGGAGCAGAGTAGTCGGGACTTGAACCAGATAATCCGAAATGGGACGAGGGCGTCCCAAACAGTGATATAACTGCTGCACCAAACGACTTCCCCACTGCCAGATTTTCATTTGCTGAAAGCACTGAATTTTCCCCTAGTATTTTGGTTCTGTAGAATGATGTGTGACTTTTTTCTCCAAATGAGAAAATATCTTAAAAAGATATAATTACGTTAAAGAGCACAAAATAATAATTATCAGGATGTTCGGGATATGCTATTTAACTGGCCTGATGGTATTTACTTAAATGTTACTTGCTTTTTAGAATATTTGTGCCTAGGATTGTAGCATAGTCATCTTATTCTTAACAAAAATTCTAATATTTGAGATCCTGATGGTGGGAAAAATATGTTGTTATTTTAATTTTATAGTGAAATGTGAAAAAACCACAGTGAACTGAGTTTCCTTAAATGCGAATTATTTGCCTTTTCAGCTCTTTTGTTACTGTCTTGGTATTCTTATATTTTAAGAAATGTTTAGGGCCGTTGTGTGGCATAATGGACTGAATCACCTGCATCCCACATGGGTACCTGTTTGAATCCTGGCTGCTCCACTTCCAGTCCTGTTCCATGCTAGTGGTCCTGGGAAGGCAGCGGAGGATGGCCCAAGTCCTTGGGCCCTTGCCATCTACCTGTGAGACCAGGATGGAATTCCTGGCTTCTGGCTTCAGCCTAGTCCAGCCCTGGCTGTTGGCAGTCATTTTGGGAGCAAACCAGCTGATTGAAGGTCTCTCTCTTTCTGTCCCCTCAGTCTTCCACCCTCACCTTCTCTGTGTAACTCTGCCCTTCAAACAAACATATATACACACACACACACACACACACACACACACACACACATATATATAAAATGATAAGAAATGGTGGGAGCTGGCACTGTGGCGCAGTGGGTTAAAGCCCCAGCCTTCAGTGCCGGCATCCCATATGGGGGTGCTGATTTGAGTCCCGGCTGCTCCACTTCAGATCCAGCTCTCTGCTATGGCCTGGGAAAGCAGTAGAAGATAGCCTGAGTTCTTGGGTCCCTGCACCCATGTGGAAGACCTGGAGGAAGCTCCTGGCTCCTGGTTTCGGATCAGCTCAGCTCAGCTCTGGCCATTGTAGTCGTTTGGGAAATGAACAGGGAATGAAGACTTCTCTCTTTCTCTCTGGCTCTGCCTCTCTCTGTAACTCTCTTTCAAATATATAAATTTTTTTTAAAAACTCATTTGACAGGTATAGTTAGTGAGAGAGAGAGACAGAGAGAAAGGTCTTCCTTCTGTTGGTTCACCCCCCCAAATGGCTGCTACGGTCGGCGCTGCGTCAATCCAAAGCCAGGAGCCAGGTGCTTCTTCCTGGTCTCCCATGTGGTGCAGGGGCCCAAGGACCTGGGCCATCCTCTACTGCCTTCCCGGGCCATAGCAGAGAGCTGGACTAGAAGAGGAGCAACCGGGACTAGAACCCGGCACCCATATGGGATGCTGGCGCCACAGGCGGAGGACTAGCCAAGTGAGCCACAGTGCTGGCCCCCAAATATATAAAATATTTTAAAAGAAATATAAGAAATGGTGGGGCCAGCATGTGGCATAGTGTGTAAAGCTGCTCTCTGCAATGATAGCACCCATGCTGGCTTGAGTCCTGGCTGCTCTGCTTCCAGCTCTGGTTCCTGCTAACGGCTTGGGGAAAGTAGCAGAAGATGGCCCAAGTACCTGGGCACCTGCCACCCACATGGGAGTTCCAGAAGAATTTCCTGTTTCCTGGCCTCTGCCTGACCCAGTTCCAGTTGTTGCGGCCATATGGGCAGTGAACCAGCAGATAAATCTTTTTTTTTTTTTTAAAGATTTATTTATTTGAGAGCCAGAGTTATAGACACTGCTTTCCCAGACCATAAACAGAGCTGGATCGGAAGAGGAGGAGCCAGAATGGACACAAACTGGTGCCCATATTGGATGCTGGTACTGCAGATGGAGGCTTAACTATGCCACAGCGCTGGCCCCCAAGCAGATAAATCTTTAAAAATATATATATATTGGAGGGTGGGGGGAGGGAGGGAAGTTGTGTGGGGGGGGGAGCCATTGTGGTCCATGAGCTGTTCTTTGGAAATTTATATTCTTTAAATAAAAGCTTTATATATAAAAAAAAAAAAATAAAAAAATAAAAGTTGACTATAAAAAAATATATATATATTATATATTATTATTTAACTATATTACTTATAATAATATATATTATTTTTAAAAAAATTTATTTATTTGAAAGAGTTACACACAGAGAGACAGAGAGAGAGATCTTCCATCTGCTGGTTCACTCCTCAAATGGCCTCAACGGCTGAGCTGTGCCAATCCGAAGCCAGGAGCCAAGAGCTTCCTCCAGGTCTCCCATGCGGATGGAGCGGCCCAAGGACTTGGGCCATCATCCACTGCTTTCCCAGGCCACAACAGAGAGCTGAGTTGGAAGTAGAGCAGCTGGGACTCTAACTAGCACCCATATAGGATGCCGGCACTTCAGGCAGCGGCTTTATCTGCTACGCCATAGTGCTGTCCCCCCCAAATTTATATATATTTGTCATAGTTGATAAAAATTTCTTTCTAGGCTCTTGGCTTTGACCTGGGCCAGCCCTGGTTTTTATGGGCATTTGAGAGTAAACAAGCAGCTGGAATGTGTTTGTCTTTCTGTTGCTATGCCTTTCAATTGAACTGAAGTAAATATTAAGAAAATAGGATAACTTTTCAGTTACAGTTTGCTTAGAAGGGTCAGTAACACCTTAGTGTTAATTTACTAGTTTCTAAATGAATATGATTTTTAAAATGTTGATATTCTGCAAGACAAAAACAAACGAGGCAAAGATTGATAAAGAATTGTTAATGTTTTATTTTGTGGTGGTAATTTCAAAATACTTAGCATCTTTTTAGCACATAATTTCAGGTACATGAAGGCACTATAGTTACTCTTTAAATGGCGTACTTAAGTTTTATGTAAAACTCATTAAGTTATCCTTGTTCATTTTGCTGTGGTACAAGCCTTCATGACATTTTGTGAATTTGGAAATATTCATAAGGTTTTGGATGTGTGACTCACGAGTGCGAATGATCTACTCTGTTAAATTTTCATGAAACTCATCCTATTTCTGGGTATTAGTCTGCTCTACTGATTTCTGGGCCAGCGTGTCATTTTAATTATTGCTTTTAAAAGTTTTTTGATATTTTGTTTTAGTATAATGGTACCACCCATCCATCTTTGTACTGTATTTCTTTTTTTTTTTCTAAAGATTTATTTTTTATTCATTTGAAAGGCAGAATTAGGAGAGAGAGGGGAGGGAGAGAGGGAGAGAGAGCGAGCAAGCGAGCGGCCTTCCATCTATTGGCTTACTCCCCAAATGGCTGCAACTGCTGGGCCTGGACCAGTCTGAAGCCAGGAGCTAGGAGTTTTTTCCATGTCTCCCATACGGGTGCAAGAGCCCAAGGATTTGGGCCATCTTCCTCTGCTTTCCCAGGTACATTAGCAGGCAGCCAGATTGGAAGTGGAGCAGCAGGGTCTTGAACTGGTGTGCATATGGGATGCTGGCCCTGTACTGTATTTTTTGATAATAATTTTTTTCTCCCCATGTGTGCTTTAAAATGATTTTTGTTGTAGTTTAAGAAAGTCAGTCCTGGCCGGCGCCGTGGCTCAACAGGCTAATCCTCCGCCTTGCAGCGCCAGCACACCGGGCTCTAGTCCCGGTCGGGGCACCGGATTCTGTCCCGGTTGCCCCTCTTTCAGGCCAGCCCTCTGCTGTGGCCAGGGAGTGCAGTGGAGGATGGCCCAGGTGCTTGGGCCCTGCACCCCATGGGAGACCAGGAAAAAGCACCTAGTACCTGGCTCCTGCCATCGGATGAGCGCGGTGCGCCGGCCGCCAGCACGCTGACTGCGGCAGCCATTAGAGGTGAACCAACGGCAAAGGAAGACCTTTCTCTCTGTCTCTCTCTCTCACTGTCCACTCTGCCTGTCCAAAAAAAAAGTCAGTCCTGAGGTAATCTTGATTGATTTATAAATTAGCTTCAGAAGTTGGTTGGTTTGCAGTGTGTGTTTTACGCTATCTAAAATTTGGAATGTCTCTCACTAACCTATTTTAGAAATTAAAGCCTCAGAGCAAAAGTTTGAAATGTCAAGTAATAGGCCGCATTCCCATGTTTTCCATAGTTCACATGTAGCTTTTGTACTTTGTGTTATTAAGGTATTATGAAATCTCAGCTTTGTAAGGTGCAAAAGTCTCCCGTAGCTTGAAAATGAATGACTGTGTACTGAGTCATCATCACGCGTTTCTAGAGACTCTGAAAGCCAGTGTCTGTGTCTTGCAGTTGTTGTGTGATGATGTGACCTTTTTTTGAAGTTTTATTTAGAATGTGTAGGCTCAGCTAAAATAGTGTATACATAGGTAACCCTGAATGTGGCCTAGATGAACCTCACCAAAACATGGTGGATAATTTTATATTTTCTGCTGTTGAGTCCAATAGAATGGGATTTTATCCCCAGTTCCAAGAAAGTGTCACAACATTACTTCACAATGATTTGATGATTAATGCTGTTAGTTGAATTAAAATGTATTTGTCATCTTACTTTTAAGTTTACTTATTTTTTTTTGAAAGGCAGAGAGACGGAGAGAGAGAGGAGAAAGAGAAAGAAACAGACATTTATCATCTACTGGTTCACTCTTCAAATGCCCACAACAGTTAGGGCTGGGCCAGGCTGAAGCCAGGAGCTGGGAGTTCAATCCAGGTCTCCCATGTGAGTGGCAGAGACCCAACCACTTGGGCCATCACCTGCTGCCTTCTAGGTGTGCACTGGGAATGGAGCCAGGACTTGAACATAGGCACTATGATACAAGATGCTGGGGTCCTGATCCATATCTTTTTTATTTTTATTTATTTTTGACAGGCAGAGTGGACAGAGAGAGAGAGACACAGAGAAAGGTCTTTTTTTTTTGGCCGTTGGTTCACCCTCCAATGACCACCACGGCAGGCGCGCTGAGGCCAGCGCATTGCACCTGATCCGAAGCCACGAGCCAGGTGCTTCTCCTGGTCTCCCATGCAGATGCAGGGCCCAAGCACTTGGGCCATCCTCCACTGCACTCCCGGGCCATAGCAGAGGGCTGGCCTGGAAGAGAGGCGACCGGGACTAGAACCCTGTGTGCCAGCGCTGCAAGGTGGAGGATTAGCCTACTGAGCCACGGCGCCGGCCCTGATCCATATCTTCTTTCTTTCTTTCTTTCTTCTTTTCTTTCTTTCTTTCTTTCTTTCTTTCTT